>OX638207.1:6749152-8054414 GCA_951805265.1 Schizotus pectinicornis | reverse complement strand
GTGCAGTAGGTATCTAATTTTAATTTTTTTAAACACCTAGTAAGCACCCTATTGCCTTTTAGATCTTTAAAAAATATTTTGTATTGTTTCTATTTTGGTCAAAATCGAAGATTTGTCCCGTTCTCTGCATGTCTTGCAATATGCTCGGCTTCAGCGAGGGTGGCGAGAACGTTAACTCCGCTAATTAAAGTCGCAGCGGCGGTTTTCTTGGGTCAAAGCCTCGAAGAATTTGCGTGATTGATTGAGCACATTAAAAAATCCATTTAGCATAATAAAAGCCAAAATATTCCTGCGCTACCTAGTTATAAAAATTTATATGAACATTTGACAGTCAATATGCGGAATATTAAAAGAAGCCAACAAAAAAACGTTAATTTTGTTTTAATGTTTGAACATTCGTCCGCTAATAGCTTTTTGGAAAATTGTTGTTGGGTAATTAATTTCCAGTTATTGCCCCGATTCGCAGTTAGAGTCTCGAGAGTTTCTTTGAAGCATCGCTTGCGGTTTAATAACAAACAATAGGATTTGCTTATAAATAGCGTTTGAATGGAGGCATGGGTTTCGCCTTTTGTCGCAAGCTCGGACTCGTTACATAAATAATAGTCCGTTCTCATTACGGAATCCCAATAAAGAAATCGATGAGGGCCGGCGCTACTTTTCTAAACAGACAATGGGAGCACAAACAGTTTCTTCGCTTTAACATTTACCGGACGATCGATCGCGTAATGGCTTCGAAAGGCCCCCACAATTCACAATTCTCATCGTCTTAACCCGAACCACCGTGTCATGCTAATAATTACCATTGTGTAAGCAATGCGATGCGCTGTCTGCCCGGCTCCCGCTGCTTCCACGAAGATCCCACAACAACCGTAACAGGACGTGGCAGACTCTCTCGCATGATCCGCCGGACAAATGAGCAAATAACGAGGGGCCCCGGCTAATGGGGCCACATTATGATTGGATTATTGAGGGTAGGTGAAGGTGGTGTCCCGCTGCGGTCTGTTTAGCGGACAATAGGCCCGGGGGATCGCGCCAGTCATGCTCGGTATTAGCCGGCCCGCAGGGGGGCTCCGCACTAGTCATCCTGCGCCCGGGGGCCTACGCGAACCCATGAGAAGATCCGCCGGACGACCGGGGCCGCGGCACCGCGATCCCGACGACGGCGCATTCCCGGACCGAGGACAAGGAGCACCGGAGCCGGCGACGAGCGAAATCCTGCAACAGAAGCGCCACTAGACCTCCACGCCAGCTCTTAGAAACAGAAGAGAAAGCATTGTTAACAAATGGCAAATCACGGCTTAACTATTATTATTAACAAACCGAAAAGCTATTGTTTAAAAGATAGAAACTAATTGAAGTGAGACAGTCTAATAGTTACAATTTTCTGAAGTGTATAAAATTTAACATTTGGGGAACGTTGACATGTATAGAAAACAAAGGCAATTTACGTATATCTTGGTGACATACTGAAGAGTTGACATAGTTTTTGGAAGAAACGCAGTCAGTTCTTGATAAGAAACTAAAAATTAAAAAAACGTTTCTTAAGGCAATCGCCAGAAAAGATGAAAGTGTACATAAGCTCTAAAGGAGCCAAAGACTTGGGAAAATGCAGAGAATAAGAAGGAAGAAAAAGTAATAAAATTGCGAGAAAAATAGAAAACAATTGGGAAAAAGATTAGAAGCATACCAACCGAAAATGAAAAATGTTGAAGAAAAATATTGAATTGATAGCTGAGAATGAAAAATGTATACAAAAAGAGGAGGAATAAAATAAGATAAAAAATTACTAGAGAATAAAAATATTGAAAAGGAATGTGTAGAAGATGATGGAAAGTATAGGAAGAAGATTAGCATAGCGCCGACGAAAAGAATAATGACAGAAGAAACCCGCAAGTAGAAACATAATACTGAGGAAGAGAAGCAGAACTAAAAATGATAGTGTGAAGGCACTTTAAAAAGTTGGGAAGATGATTAGTAGATATAGCCTTGACACGAAACATAATGATAGAAGAAAATACCTGAAAGTAGAAATATAATACTAAAAGAAAAAAAATATTTTGGAAACAAAGCAATCCGTGAAACCAAAACAGAAATAAAAATAATAGTGTAAAGGAAGCTTAAACGTTGGGAAGACGAGTAGTATAGCTTTGACACAAAACATAATGATAGAAGAAAAAATCTTAAAGTAGAAACATAATACTGAAAGAAAGAAAATATTGAATTGATAGTTGAGAATGAAAAATGTATACAAAAAGAGGAGGAATAAAATAAGATAAAAATTACTAGAGAATAAAAATATTGGAAAGGAATGTGTAAAAGATGATGAAAAGTATAGAAAGAAGATTAGCATAGCTCTGACGAAAAGAATAATGACAGAAGAAACCCGCAAGTAGAAACATAATACTGAGGAAGCGAAGCAGAACTAAAAATTATAGCGTGAAGAAAGCTTAAAAAGTTGGGAAGACGAGTAGTATAGCCTTGACACAAAACATAATGATAGAAGAAAAAACCTGAAAGTATAAACATAATATTGAAAGAAAGAAAATATTAAATTGATAGTTGAGAATAAAAAATGTATCTATACAAAAAGAGGAAGAATAAAATAAGATAAGAAATTACTTGAGAATAAAAATAATTGGAAAGGAATGTGTAGAAGATGATAAAAAGTATAGGAAAAGGATTAGCATAGCCCTGGCGAAAAGAATAATGACAGAAGAAACCCGCAAGTAGAAACATAATACTGAGAAAGCAAAGCAGAACTAAAAATAAAAATTGGGAAGACGAGTAGTATAGCCTTTACATAATGATAGAAGAAAAATGTGAAAGTAGAAACATAATATCTACTGAAAGAAAAAAATATCTTGGAAACAAAGCAATCCGTGGAACCAAGACAGAAATAAAAATCATAGTGTAAAGGAAGCTTAAACGTTGGAAAGACGAGTAGTATAGCTCTGACAAGAAACATAATGATAAAAAAAGAAACCTAAAAATAGAAACACAATACTGAAGAAAAAAAATAGTTTGGCAACAAAGCAATCATGGAATTAAAAATGATAGTGTGAGAAAAGCTCAAAAATTAATCTTCTGAATGTCTCAGGTTCTTGTGGTGGGATGTCGGGTCCAATTAAGGGCGCCAGAGCGTCTGTCTTGTCTTGGCTCGTCGCCGGTGCAGATTTACAAGGTAATGAACGTCGTTGACGATGACTATGACGGCGATAATAAAACGTAATGGGCTAGAAAAGTTTGTTCGATCGTAAATCTGTGGCATTGGATGCGCTATCGATAAGCCAACAGATCCCGTAACCCCGCATGCCTCGCCATCCTCGTCGGTTATACCGGGCGACAATAAAAACCCGACGGTGGTGTATAATAATGGCCGGTTGTAGGTTGTCGTCGGCGACATTCATAAGTCAGAAGGATGTGAATAAAAAGCGGCGCGAGATGAATGTATGCATGCGACCGGCGATTTGTGTTTTGGCGCTGGGCAAGCGACGCATTCCTCGCTGCGTCGCGCGCCTTCGTCCGTTTTTTCCACCCACCGATCCTTAAGGACAACGCGATTCCGTTTCGTAGGTGGGCCGTTTTTTCGGCGGCGATGCGCCACTTTGATCCGACCCAGGCAGATATCGGGATCCGATTGCGGATTAAATTAAAATTGTTGAAATTTATTGAAATATTCATTACTACATGAGACGGGAATGTTGCTACATATTTTTTTGGAATTCCCGGAACCTGCGACATCCACGGAGTGACGTATTTATATTGGCCGTCGCCGGCTGGATCCCGACCAGAAACCAGAAACAAAGCAACAGTTTTCAGCGACAGAACCAAATGAGCAGAGCCTTCGGAAATTCCCCCCCACAATCCTACAATTTTTACTTCTTTTTTACTTTGACGGCATTGCAGTAATCATCTCTGTTGACTGGTGCTCTGTTACCTCTTCTATTTTTAAAGACATATAATTTTTTTTATCTTATCATATTCCGCATACACTGAGAGAAATGGATATTAACCATTATTATAATTATAATAATGAGTATTATATTTTCTAATACCTATTGTGACAGCAACACTGGATATTAACGATCCAAATATAAGCATTTTACAAACTGTATAATAACTACAGCATCATTTTGCCAATAACAGTTAATATGCATTTGAATATTACATATTACAACACGGTCTACTTAAAGTTAAAATCTATGGTACGGCAATGGTTAATATGTCATTTAATTATTATAAAAATATACTGCATAATACAAGAAAGAAATATGTATTACACTAATAAGAATACTTGCATATTAAATCTAATTAACTGCGTCTATTAATTTTTATTATTTTGTAAATAATACAGAGAGAACCGTATGTATTATACCAATAGCAATACTTGTATATTATAGTCCAATCAACCACGTCTATTAAATTTTATTATTTTGTATATTAGATAGGGTAGGTTAGGCATAGAGAATATGATGATATATAGAACATATTATACTGAAAATATAAAATTTTATTTCAAATTAAAGAAAAACATGATTACATTACTTATACTATTGAACTTAATACTAAACATATAACACATAAAATTAATATTAATACGAAATTGAAATGCTAAACACTATGACGCAACGTTATGTACATTTTGCCGTCACTACTGGTGGAAGGCAAGGTTGGTGTTAGATATGAGAGATCATCCAATTTAACACATCCGCAATCCCTGTTTAATGACAGTTGTACTTCATAACTTTGTAAGTGATCGTCAAAAGATATTGTTTTAAATTTTCTGAAAATAAAGCAAATGTCTTTTTCATCACGCACTACTACATGTTCAATTCTACCAAAAGTGGGCAGATCTTGATCTAAATTGGTGAGAATAACATTACCCTCTCTGAACATTGTTCCATGTTTTTTTATACCTTTAAACTTATCTATTAGATCGGGTAGTCCCCATGAAGTTAGTACTTCAGATATATCACTCATGATGTCCCCGGTAAATCCCACAAACCAACACAGTCCAGACCCAGGCGGCCAGAACCAGAACTTCTTATTCACCACCACTACACTCACATAGAGCCACAGTCACAGCGCCAGCGCAGCTTACGGCACGACGCAACTGCTGGTGAAAACCGTTTCTAGGAGCAGGAGTACCAACCAAGTACCAACTAATATTGCACTTATTAATACGATGTTGTCGCTCCTACGACCAATGATTGAATGCTAAATGAAGTGAGAAAATGAGCGTGCATTTCTTTCTTATATGTAGTAATATTTGTCCTAATAAGATGTATTATACGTCATATTATTAATAGAACCATAAAGCCATAAAGACTTATAACAGTTAAAATACTGTGTTTTAAAATGTAAATCCGTATAATATTCGTATAGTTAATGGTATAAAATTCGTTTTGCTAACAAATGTACTTTATGTTTTAAAATCGCGAATAATTAAAATAAGGATCATGCACTGTAACAATTATTAGTATGTAGCTAAAGTGCATGCATTACCGCTACTATTAATCGATACACTTATCGTTACTATATTTTCTTTTATAAGTTATTATAAAATCTTTATTATACAAATTGTATTATCCAATTTTCTCCGTGTATTTCTTACTTGATAATTATGTGCATTCAATCATAATGGTCAATAAAACTGAAGAATTTTAGCTTCCCTTTCTCGTTCGTGCGTTTCTTCTTATTTTTCCTTCACTCTGCTTTTATATTCTTCAGAAGACCTTCTTTATGAAAACGTGTCATCTTTGTTGTCATCTATGTGATCATATTCTATTATGCATATTTTTTATTTGATATTGTCTTCATTGTTAAATCATCTCGATATTTCTTTCTTCCTTTAATCTTCAGCATGACTTACTTGGGACGCTTTTATTTTCTTGCCTTTTCTTTTTTTCTTCTCTTCTTGTGTTGTATCAGATAGATATTTTTTATTAAAACAAAACATAGAAAATGAAAGAATTTTTAGGACTTTTTTTCAGTTCTCTATTTGTTGCACATTTGTCTTGAAAAATACGTTATTGTCCGTAAATCCTGAAATAGCTGAAACCTTGACTGTTTATGCGTCGATAAGGACGGGATCGCCACTTATCCTATTGTCTCTCCAAGTCCGTTGTATCGTTTATTTAGGTGTTTGCATGTCGGATGGCCGTGGAAGCCCGATCCGGCAATTTCCCCGTCCATTTGGCCGTTTGACGACAAACCCCGTCCGTGGCTGCCGCGTCTTCTCTTAGAAGTTCCGCATTAAAATCCGCTGCTGATGGAAATCTAACTGGCTCATGAAATCTCCGAAAGAACAGAAGAGCACCATCATCAAACGTTCCGCCGCCAGCGACCGAATTACAAACGTAATAAATCCGTCATGTGTGGGACAACCTGGATATATTCGGGGCACGTATCCTATTCTTCAGATATCATCTCCGACCGCTGGACCTGGTGCACGATTCCTGTGCATATGGAGCGTCTTAAATGCCCGAAAATCGCGTTCGCCATCTATGCACCGCGCTGCTTCTTTTGTTGCCGCGTCTCTAACGCGACTTTCCGAAATTGCCCTAACGCTTCCATGCCTCAAAACGAAATCGTGTCTCTATAAGGCAAGAACAACGATATTTCCTCGACCGGCCATAAAGGTCGTTATCTTTTTGTACGAATGCGATGGGCAGTCGAGATTTTCGCAGTATGTGTGTGTGTTTGTGTGTATAGTGATTCTCACACTAACAAAACCGAGGAGGCATCTGGTTGTCGGCGTATATACATCGTTCAGATCACGTATTCTTAACGTCTGCCATTTGTCCGCATAACGTCACGCCGCACCGTTTCATAGAGGGGCCGCGTATCGCACCCCCGCATCTCCGGAGACGGCCTCCATACGCACATTCCCGGACGTCACACCACCATCGACGGGTCGTTAACGTTTGTGACACCTTGACGGCCGATCGAAACGATAAACAATCAACGCGATCGATAAAATTCGTCTGACTGAAATGTGATGGGGAAAATGGACGAGATCGGTGACGCGAGGCTGGGTGGAAAACCAGTCGAGATCGCATCTTTGAGGGAATAGGATTCCTGTCTTTTCTAATGAGACGGGAAAATAATAAATTAAGACGACGACCTGCTTTAAATGTTTTAATAAAATTAAGGCCGCTTCTTGATATTGCCCCATAAATCTCTTGAGGCCCAGCACCAGCTCCATTAACATTTTATATCACTAAATGGGCGTTCTTACGGGAAATTGTAAGCTCGACTAGTTACATCGAAAATGACGAAGGACGATGCGTCAACATCAGTGACAGTAATTTGTAGAGAAAAAAAAAATTAGAGCAACTACAGCTAATAGGTATAAAGTAGACTCTTTAGAAAAGTAACAAAATTTTGGTAAAATTTCAAAAATGCAAACTTTTGGGAGAAATAGTTAAAAATAGCTTATGCCCATTTAACTTAATGAGAAAATTTGGTAAATGCCACAAGAATCAACTAATAGAAGTAAAAATAAAAATGAAGTAAAAACAGAGAAATTTGAAGTTTTTAAATATCACTAATAAAAAAAGGTAGAGATAAATGTGAGAAAATATAAGACTCAAAAACTAAATTAATGTTATTAATAAATAATATTCCGATAACAAAAGAAATTTTATGAAATTAATTTCAAATGCTGAAAGAAAATATGTTCGGTTTCCTCTTGTTGCGCTGCGTCTAATTTATTCCCTCTCCATCGCCTCGAGATAGCGCAAGCTCGTCGAGTTCCTGTTGGGCGCCAGATTCCCGCAAAGTCATGAATAAAAGAGGGGTTGTAATTCAGTAATTTTAATTTTCAATATCCCCGATAGCATCTCAACAACTAAATCCAGTCATTTCCGGTAGGGTGGCGGTCGTAAATCGCGCTTTCGGTCCCGCTTCGATTCCAGACTGGAGGGATGGTATCGTTGCATACACAAGAAGTCGAAACGTGTCAAGCACGTCGGCGAGTTTACGCGAAGAATAACAAAATCCTCAACTTCTCAGAATGTTAGCAAGAACGATCGCGGGTGGTACTTGGTTAAAATTGACGACGCACGTTGGACATGACAGCCAGCGATTTATACGATCCGTTTAAATTATAAACGTTATAATAGTAAATTTCAAACGGTGGTGTTGAGGCAGGCTGGTTCGTAATAAATATGGCGATGGTTGAAACAATGGAACGAGTGTGCTATCCCGGACTGGATGCTGCTTTTCATATCTGCCGTATTAGGATCGAACGGCCAGATGTGCAGTTGGACTGGGGGATATCAGCAAATATCTCAAAGCTCCCAACCAGCAGGTGAGGTGTTAACGTTGAAAGCTCAACACTTGCGAGTTGCTGTTGAGATTTCCGACAATTAGAGATGGTGCAGGATGGACGGTTCGAGGTCGGGGTTTAGCAAGGTAAAGGGGTGGGCCGGGCCAATACTGACCCGGGCGATATTCAAATGAGCCGATTATAATATGTAGCAGAATGGAGAGAGTGTGACTGCCGAAAGCCCCGGGCAGCTCCCAAACCGCCCCCCTCTCGCAAGAAGTTCCACGCAGCGCTCAATAAAAACTACGACCATATAATTATGTATGTATATACACATATTTAGCCATAAGCATTCAGATAGCCGTTTATCTTTAATACATAATTGATAGCTGCGTACGTCCGATAGAATGTTAAAAATGTACATATTCTAATATAATATAAAAAGGACCTACGGCCCGGTGGGTATTTTTATTTTTTCGGACGACCCGCCTCTGATCATATATATTATGGCAAATAACAGCTTTTAAGGGGGACTCTTGTAATTTATTTAATTAGGGCCGGTTTATTCCGATCGCAATACCGGGAAAATAAAAAGGTATAAAGCATCACGAAGGCGACGGGGGGATTTTCGATGCTCTCCTCTGGCCGCTGAATATTTAGGAGGGGGAGGGGCTCAAAATAGTTAACACGTTATTAGCCGCAATTTAATTTAAAATGCGGTTTTCAACCATCCATCGACCACTACGCATTTTCAGAGATTTCAGGCCTTGACCCCGCAACTGAAACAAACCTTTGGGAATCAAACTACTCTCAGTAAGCGCCAGAGAGTTTAAAAAAATTAAGAAGATAGCTGTCGATAAACATATAAAGTTAATTTTAAATTATTATTTAGACCAATAATTATTTTTGTATTATTAGGTACTTACACTTTTCAAACATTTGGCAAAGAAGCACGTAGGAGGTTAAACAAATCGACTGATGTGACTCAATTTTTAGCCTTTTAGCCCTTCTATCTTTAAATAAAATGAACATAATCAAAGATTGTAAATGACAAAAATGAAATACCTACCTAATTATTATAGGGTGTTCTAGAGTAACGAAACATGCCGCTTACCCAATATCGCTATCCAACTTACCCAAACTTTACCTAATCTACGTCTGTAGCGTACCCCGCGTTATAACACAAAGCTAACTTTAAATTATCAAATAAATTTGTTGTTACATATTCAATAATACGCATGATGCACCTCGTACTCAAATTGATCGTTGTTGAAAGACTCTGGTTGGTAGTCAAAAAACGAAAAAAAGCCTTAAAGCGGTTCAAATACAAACTGATACCCAAGCCAAACACGTTGAACGTCACTGACAGTTGTCAGTCGTCAAATGCGTGTCTATAGAAGTTAGTTTTGATCAACATTGAATTACGTTTAATTATTCTGGGTGACTGTGTTATGTCCTCTATAAGAAAAAAGAGGTAGTTTCGAATCATAACAACTCAAATGTCATCACAAGTGTGAATATAGGTATAAACTATAAAAAAAAACATATTATCAAAATATAACAAACAGTAATGTTTTTCTAAGCTTAAAGGAAGTTGATGGGCACCAACTGTTAAATCATCATTTAAAGAAGAGTTTAAGAGACAGATTATTATAACCACTACTCATGAGCTTTAATACATTTTTACAATATTGTCACATACTGTGTTAAACCATAACAAAAATATTTAATTTTGAAGTAAAGGTTTTATCTGTTTTTTTACAGTTTTAGGAACTACCTTTTATGAGAGTTGGAGCACATGTTGCCCGTGGCTGTATGTCTTTAGTGTTGAAGTTTTTGGCATTGGAAGAACGAATTCGGCCAAAGAAAAAACCTGTTGTCTGGTTGCAGAACAGTTGGGCGATTAATTTTTTTCCCAACTTTGATATCTGTGAGAACCACCAGAAACAATTGATATTGACTCGTCTACCATTAAGGCGGTCATCAATAATCACTCGCATGCCTTTGCGTATCGAGGAATCGCCCAGCGAGCATCTGAGTCAGTTGTCACCAAATGATTAATAATCGTCCAGTTTTCACCCATTCCTCATTTGCATCTGTTATTATTCATTTCGACGGCGTAATTTATTCGTCGGGATACCGGCGGGAAAAAGCGAGCAAAACCATCTGGGACGGGACCCGTGAAATCTCCGAAGCTTTCCCGCGATGGCAGCGCTTTCGCCGGCAACATGTCTTTGAAATCCACATATGTATTTTAAATTACAGGCTGTAAATGTCAAAGAGGAACCAATGCGTGTTGGAGCATCTCCACGCCCATGGTAGCGGTAACCAATGGGCAATGGTTGGTGCCATGTGAGCGATCACGTGTGTCGGTGTCATTCCACCTGGTCTGCTGGGCTGCTGGGAGACAGCTCCTATCGATTATCCACCACGATCATTATTCCGCCGTGTCAATTCCTCCGGTATCTGCAGTAATTCAGGTTATGGCGGACTGCAGAACTCCGGGGCCGGTGCGATCTAGATCGTTGCACTTTAGTTATTGCTATTCCGGAGGCAGATAAGTGCATGGCCGTCCAGTGACCGTTCGACGGCGTTGATTAATAATTTAAATTGTCACTCGTAGGCGATACGTTCGTTGCATGGTTTACAATGTAATTAGAGAACGCGATTTCCAGCAGCAGGGGCGACTGGAATATAATCCATCTTAATTATGCCAGACTAAGTGGCTACTGCGCAACTAACACTCAGTAAATGGGCATTGTCGATCATTGTCGAACGGCATTTGCATTGAATTGGGAAATTATAGACCACTGTGCAATTGCAAAACAATTATAGCAGCAATCGAGCCTTTCTTGCATCGCTAAGCTCGCGCCCACAATAATTAAGCAAGCTGTCCAAGTATTACCAAACGAAAAAAAACAACTTTAATTCGATATCAAACTTATGTTTTTACTATTTTCGCACTCAAATGCGGAAGAATTAAAAAATTACGATAATTCACCGAAGACAGTTTGACGCGTCAGGTGAGAATTGGTGGATGCGCCGGGTGAAAATGATTGATCCGCCTCGGTTTGACGTGATGACTGACTGACTGCTTTAACTCAGGCCATGCCCAGCAATTAAAGATGGACATGAGCAATTATTGCTATTGCTGCCAGTCAATAATTGTTTCTAATGGTAATTAAAGGAACAACATGACGAGCTGGTCTTCTAAAAATTCGTGAGCAACAAGGGCAACTGTGTAGGATTTTGGTTATATTGATTGATTAGGTGATTGATTGCCTGCTTTTTGAAGAACTCAAAGTAGCATCCTTAGAACTTTTAACGAAAAAGTATCTTAAATTTTAAGGAACATCCACATTTCTATCTCTCTCTGTCATTACATCTCTCTATATACAAGAAGTGACAAAGAGACAATCGAATAT
Organism: Schizotus pectinicornis; assembly: GCA_951805265.1. Lineage (NCBI taxonomy): Eukaryota > Metazoa > Arthropoda > Insecta > Coleoptera > Pyrochroidae > Schizotus > Schizotus pectinicornis. Next base: position 8,042,717 of record OX638207.1, on the reverse strand, counting down.
TATAAAAACTCAACAACTGACTGAACTCCTTCATTTAACAAGGCATGATAAAGTCATGAAACTGGAACAAGAATTTTATTGTTTGAAGATAGAATCTTGAAGATGATCTTGGCACTGCGCAGAATCATTTCAAATCTTGCAAAGCATTTAAAAAAAAAAATTTAAATTAAAACTTAGAATTATCCAAGGAGAAACAGCTAGTATTCATGGAAATATTGCGACGTGTGTTCTATTCAAGATTGGAGTAGAAGTTTCTTTGCAAAGACGGAGACCACCTCGAAGATGTTTTCATAAAGTCCGTTCTTGACAGTGCACACTGCACATCATTCTATTAAATGAATCTTAGTTGAAGGTTTTCTTATTGATGAAGGTGGATTAAAATGTTATGTTAGGTAGAATTGCTATGTCGTAGGAAGATGTTGAAAATATTTCGATACTTGCAATTGATTGCTTTAGAAACTATTATCTAGATACATACAGGGTGTCATGTAAAGCTCCGGCAACTGTAACGTAATAATGATTGCAAATTTCGAGTTACGATATTACGATAACGTCCATTGTCATCTTCTTATTAAATTAAATACTATTTTTTACTTACAAAAGTACCTATTTATCAAATTTTTTCTAGGCATTTTCAAAATCATAAGCAAATTAAGTGCACTATTTAACATTACAATTTATTTTTTAGAAACCATTGCAAATATCAAATTTTATAAAATACAAAAAAATATAGAAATACATGTTAGCTTTAAAAATTGTCTTCTATACACTTAGACATATCTATTAGGTATTAAAAAAAATTCAGTTCAATTGGTTAAGGCGCCATAAAGTTATATTAAACGCTAGCCTTAAACGCTAGTGCCGTCAAACGGCTTCCTGTTAAAGTGCCGTTAATTTATATAACGGCACTTTAGCGTGTTAGGGCAAGGAAAAAGATTAGAAAAGTCTTTTCAAGTAGTAATTTTTAATAGTGGTTTAAAAAAAATTACAGGGCTCTAAATTGAACTTGCGTAGAATTTGTTTTTTCCAAAAAAAGTATTGTTTAAAGGAGGATTTGAACCCGAACTGTCTATGGTAGGCCACCGATTTTCCACTGCTCTAACAACCTCGCTAGTCGTTGCGTATTCGATCCTTGTAGTGTCTCGTCTTTCACTAGCGTATTACGCGCGCATTAACGGCACTTTAATAGGAAGCCGTTTGATGGCACTTTAAGTATAGTGTATATTAAAATACACCACTTCTGTGAAGAAACTTTGAAGCGCTATACTGCCTTAGTAAAGCACTTTTTTCTAAAAATTTGATAGTTAGTCTATGTGCAGATTTTTAGATGACACCCTGTATTATAATATTATTTTTCACAATTGGTACCATAATTTTTATGATAAACGTCTATTTAAAATTCCTGTTCCTTATCCATTTTTAATTTTTACCTTTTTGTAACTGTTAAGATACTCTTAGTTTATTAGCCGGTTTTATTAGAACCTCCTGCGGCTTTGACACCACTACGAAAACTTTGGGTTTATCTTCTTTGCATTTGTTACTTTGTTTGCTTCGAGCATTTTCTTCTATTTTCTTACTATCATTCCTTCTTAGGTGCTTATCTAAAAAATATATTTTGTTTTATTAGAACATAGACATTCTTCCTTTCCACACATTAGGTAAATGAAGTTGTGTTGTTGTCAAATTTTGGTGTCTCCTTGATGTTATTGCTTACATGTTTCATAATTTCTATAATTTTTATGGAAAATTTGTGTTTGCAATAATTGCTGCTGCTGAAGGACAAGTCGATTCTTCAGCAGCCTGCTGAAGAAAATTTTCACCAAAACGATCGACATGTCCTTGTTTTCTAAATTAATTTTTGACTCCTGTTAGTTGAACAGTTGTCTTTCATAGTTTTTAATATGATCCTTTTGGTCCCTCTGAAAGATCATCCAGGAATTTCCTTCTAACAGCTGCCAGTTAGTTTTTTTACAGAGACAAGGGCCTTTGAGTTGAGCATAATCACCAGGAGTAACATAAAAATCTATTTTTAGTGGCCAATCTGCGGATTGCCCGGAAAAAGCTGGAATTTCTCGTCAACATTGCAATTTTTTGTCCGAAATGGCCACCGGCATGTTGCCGGGTCCGTCAGAAACAACCGCGTTCTGCTGGCGGAGCGGTCGCGTCTCGGGATGCTGGAAGCCGAGATCTGGTTCTGAGTCAATAACAAATGATCTGTCTAGGCAACATGAATGTTGTCGTTTTTAATTAAATATTTACGCCTATCGGATTCGGGCCCATTCACCGCGCCGTCAAGTCACCGAGATAAACGCAATAATCCGTTGTAATAGTTCATAATTTATTCGTACTAATCGCCCGACGACCGTCGTGAATCTGCAAAACCGCGTCGATGATAAAACGCCCCAACGCCGTTGTGGCACTCAAACAAAAGACGATCAAGATAGAGTCCGGACAATATTCAATTTGGTAGTTGAGTGGAGGAAATCGATAATAAATCTCGAGCTACTTAAAAATAATGGCCGGGACGATCCGTGTGAACTGTGGAAAATAAACATTTAAGATTTTAATATATATGTATTAGGCGCTTTGTGTTTTGGTCGCTGGTATAATCGGACCTTTGTCCGCTCAATGGGTGTCCTGCGGTGTTAAAAATTGAACCATTACCGCAATCGGACCGCGATCGCCTTATAAGCGTCCAGGGACGGACCGGAGCCCCGTCAAGACTGTCCCCAACTACTGCGTCCTTCTAACGCCCGGAAAATGTGTGGAGGGTGGCGGATTTATCGTGTCGAACATCCGGCGGAGCAGTAACTCGCCCAATTCGAGGCAATAAAAGAGATCGATACAATTAATTGTGCCCTTTTCCGGGAAACGAATACATTAGTCGAACATTGGTACATACACGGCCGCGTTTCTTGGTACCATTTAATCCTGTTTTATTTTTACATTGTTAGGACCCGGTGTGTTTCTGTGTGTTGTCTTTTTTTGGTACCCGGGCTCGTTACAGGCCTCGTTATTTAATTAACGATAGGCCATCTCGTCCAGTCCTGGTTCTATCGAAACTCACACATGTTCGTCGTTATCGAGTGCTGCATCTTCTTTACGGCCGATCCGGGGTTTTGTTCTTGTTTCGTTCGTCCGGAAAGGCTTATTTAGCTTAAATTAATCAGGTAATGCATTAATCAAGCGCGACCGCGATTCGACGTAATTAATTGCGAAATTAATAACGGCCAGTTGGAAAAAAAATAAATCGGATAACAAGCCATTACGGCGTCGAAATGAGAAGCGCTCGTTGATGGGATTGCGTTATTTACCGCTGGATAACACAAATAACGAAGGGGGTGGAGGTGTGAGCCACATGCGGAGTTTCGACAATCTCATTACGAGGAGCGTTACTTGCATTTTTCGGCCACTCCCCGCTTAGATCACTATTATTTTACACTCGAACACGATGGTGAGATAATGGGAAATTTGTCCAGCACACCTCTTCGCGGAGCGCCGCAGACGATTTTAATTAATATAAGTCATTTATACAAGACGTAGCACTTGTCATGTTAACAATGCGATAACCAGCTTGGAACTGCCAGGATCCGTGAACGGCCTCCATCGATATAATTGGACGAATTCCTTATGGGTCTTCACGGCCTGGATTCACTTTAGAAGGGACCTATTTTACGGCAACAGCAAATCAACCAGGTTCCTCGAACTCCCGCAGCACAACGTTTCTTTTTCCAGCTTTTGATGAAGATACAATTAATTTTTGTTCTAGATTAGATAAGATTTCAAAAGGTTGTTTGGCTTCTTAGGCTTTTTATAGCTTCTTAGTCTTTCCAAACTGTGAGCAGTAAGATTTTTTTGTTCAAATTCTGCTTTGTATTGCTGCCCCAAAAGCATAAATCTTTAGCTAAGTTAACAATGTCCTTGAGAGACCTTTTCTTCACTTTGGCAGGCGATAGAATAAGTGTGGCTGGCAAAGAAAAGTAGATGATGATAAGAAGAAAAATTAGACAAAAAACTCACAAGTATAAGAAAGCTCGTAAATAACAGGACTCTTCATCGTTCCTTGAGGATTTAAAAGTTGATAACTATAAGAAATAATAACAAAGTAGCAAATAATATGGTAAAATATATACATACTTATGTAGTCACCATCAGAATTATTAATAACAATTATTTTAACAATTGCTAAGAGCTTTTTCAAAATTAACTGAGAGAAAAAATCTAATAAGAAATGGGAGAACAAATATAATGTACACCAAATTAATCTATACATCCCTGGCACTGTCCACCAGAAAATTTAATGAGCATCAAAAAATCTTAATAAAACCCAAATTATTATACATCAGAAAATGAGAACATCACCACTAAAATAACTATGCTGCGTATTGTTTTACCATTGCTTACATTTTAAATTCTATATGTCTATCAATTTTACTAAATGTTCATCAAATTTAGAACGTTCAAGTTACGCGTCCGTGCTGTACATAATAAATATTTGCGCTGTCTATTTATATTTAGTGTTTCTCAAAAAAACTATTTGTGCGTCAAATAATTATTCTATTACTCCAAAAATAAAATATGCTTGCGCATCTCTCCTTGCCGCTTGCGCTTCCAGACAAGAGGCACGCGAAAAAAGTTTTGTACAAGGTCAGTTCAGGGCCCTGTAATTTTTTTTTTTAAAAGCACGATTAAAAATTACCACCAAAAGAAGTTTTACGTTTTACATAATGCTAGCCAATTACAGCAAAGCATTTATATATTACGAAAATCAAGATTTTTTTTTGTGCAAACCACTTCTATTTTTACTCTTATTTTCCTTGCGCTAGCACATCTAAGTACATCTATAATTTTGCATAAAATTATTTACCATTTGCACAACATTTTATTGCTTGTGTATTTTTGAGCAACAAATAGTATTTTTAACTGTTAAATAATATAAGACACTGTCGAAAATTAAATATGTATTTGAGTATTATGTTAGAATTAAATGCGGAATAAAGTTTGGTGAACATTTTGTATTTATGGTTAACAAAAGTTATTTTGGCGAACAAAATATATAAGAGGCCAGCATTATGTCAATATTTGGTTGTCGTTTTAAGATTTATGTATTTTCTTAATTTTGGTGAGCATTTAGTATTTTTGAAAAATAAAAGTACTTTTTTATTATTTTTTATAAAAGTCTAGTAGAAGTTGGAACTAAAACAACTGAGCAAAGAACGACAACGCAGAAAGACAATGCACTAAGAAAATATGTAGTTGAAGCACTTGATTCAAAAAGTGAAGAAAAGAAAAAATAAATAAATTAGTTGTTCCACTGAAAATAAATAGATATTATAGAAATTCTTATTTTCTAAAAAGCTTCATCATTGGATCTAATCGTCTTTATACTTAGTTCTAAAGTTTAATAATTCAAAAAGCTTAAATAAAAGAAATATAAAATCAAACTCATTTTATATTTATATTAAACTTTAGAACTATATAAATATAAGACGATTAGATTTAATAATAAAGCTTTTTAGAAAATAATAAATAATAAATTTAGAAATTGACAGTCGATCGACCTGATGCACATCATAAAGCTTAAAGAGAAAATTATTTCCTCAGTGACTTCTCCAAATATTGCATAAAGCTTTTAACAGAGTGTGACTACACTATAAAGTATAAAAAAGCTAATTACAGCGTATGCTACATTTCAGATAGACTATTTAAGACTAAACAAGAAAATGAGAACCTACCCACTTTTATTTAGGTGCATATTATACTTATCAAGAAGAACGGACTACCCCGGAACATACTATGGTAAAAATAAAGAAGAAGTAAAAATGTACCTAATATAAAAAAATATACTTTCTGGTTGCTAGAAAGATTCTACAAGTGCTTAAATTTACTCAGAAGTTTCGATCCTATGTCATTCAGTGGTAAGTTGATTGTGTTGTTGCTCAAGTATCAAGTATCAAGTAAAAGATTAGAATATTAGAATTTTGAATTCGCACAAATATTTTGGTAATTTTATTTCGTAAAATTTTCTAAAATAAAAAAAAATACATTAAATAAATGGTGTTGCAACATGCGGTTAAATGATTATGTAAATTAATCAAAGATTTTATTTTTATTAAGCCGATATCTTTTTTGGTACCTAATTCACTGGTTTCTGAATTAATTATTCTCAATTTATCTTAACTATCTGCTACTGTGAGATATTCGCAAGTAACTGCAGAGAGTGGCAATATGTTCAAATAATGTTATGATGGATCTTATGGCAAGGTTGATTTTATAAACGCTATTTACATATGGAGGATTAGCGTGCAACGCTTCCTTTCTATCAAGTGGCGTTTTTGCGGCTGATTGAGGCAGCGATATCTCGACCGTCTGTACAAGGCTTCACTCAATTATCTCTAATAAGTTTAGATAAAGAGATAATAACCCGGTCGAGCAGCGGTCGCGTAATGAAGAAGTAACCAATAACAATTAATTTCGCGGTGATCAGACGCAATCCTGAAAACTTCGCTCCGGATCTATCTGAATAAAACAGTTCTGTTGAGTAGAAACAGCGTTATTATCTAAAGTGGCGTGGTAAACATTTAATAGTGACGGTAGCGATGAATGTAAAACAGCTATCTTATCAGGAGAGCAATGATGATAGCATTAAGGAATTCGAACAAAACCGGGCCCCACGAGAGAGAGAAAGCTGCCCGTATCTGTCACGATGTCCCCTGTCCTGTCAGAAAATCCTGTCTTAAAACAAAAAAATGCAACGCCTACCTTGACCATAGCTACCTGAGTGTTGCGTCAGAGTCCGCTATAAATAACAGCGACAGAAACCCTTGTTAGCCGGACCCGTTCCAACATCAGATTACAGTCGGTTTCGAACGGGCCCGGTCCTGGTCCAACAGCGAGTGAAAACTGAAAACCCGCAGAGCGAAAGCCACCCTTAAAGTTTTAGGACAACAGTCCGTCCCGTGTCAAAAGAATAAACAAACTTGTCGGTCGTCCGGGGAAAAAATGCCCGCACTTAATTTTTAATTGACGTGGGCCTTAACGACGGCCACGGAATTTACACGAGAGTGTCATCGATATTAATTAATAATAAATAACGAGGGGAGACGTCGCGACGAATACACCTGTGAGGACGGTTATTGATGGCGGACACGACGAAACTTGAATGATGGATAAGAACACGAACACGGGACAACATGCACAATTTCCAGCCAGTTATCCTATCTAATCGGAAATCTCGAGATAGGCCCAGAAACAATTATTGGCGGAAGAGAGGCCCGAGAACGGACGGGCAGGTGGCGGAATTTCGGAAATTTTACTTAGAAGTGTGAGGACAAATTGGGCAACCGACTTTCTCATTACTGTAATTAACGTTCAAAAATTGCAGGTATCATGTTGATTTATGCACGTGGAAATAGGGGCCTGGCGCAGCTATCAATGTTTGCTTACGACATTTGATCACAACGTAGAAGTCTTAATTAAATTTAAAAGAAAACATTATTTAAAAAATTAGAGGGTTAGAAAAGTTGCCTTCCTTGATTAACTGAAATGATATTACCTCAAGCAAAATGCAAAAAGTGGTTGATTTTCTGCCATAAGCGTCTCAAAGTACAAAGATATCTTTTTGAGTTAAAAGCAATACAGAAAATTCTTTACTAAATTTAGGTTTCACGTCAAAAACTGCCCGAAACAAATTTTCTTTGGCCTCACCAACAATGTCTCTTAGCAATTACAATTTCACCAAAATTTCAATAAAACGCCATTGCTGTATTTACAAGGGCAATTAGTATTAATGGACTGGAGTGGTTGTATACGAACTCACGGTATGAATCTGCTCTGGTTTAGCAGACATAAATAGGTAGGTAAACGAATGCAATTTGCACGAACAAATTAACGTCAAGTTTTCGAAATTCCTTATGACAAATTCTGACTTTAACAAGATATTGCCGTAGTATGTCAGGAAGCTTGTAAGCAACTGTTTAAATCTGACAGGAAATTCTTTACCTTACCTTGTAAGGAAAGACATCTTTGCGTGAACAATTTTAATAAAACTTTTATAATATAGAACCATTTTGAAATTCATCAAATATTATTTGTACTTAAGTTTTTTATTAGCAAACAGGTTGTAGGTAGTAATTATCCGTAATTAATAATCGCTTTACTGATACTTAACATCAACGTCCGCTCTCGCGCTAAATCTGATTATTTTGTAATTATGAGTAGAATTAGCGTAATAATACTACGTAGTTCAAATATTTAGATGAAAGGGAGATTCTGACTTACTGGAGAAGACACGGAAATTTGCTGATTGCGTGGAAGATGTAAAATTATTTATTAATTTTTCTCTTTATTTACAAGACGGTTCAGTTTTATGCCTGTGAAAAGAATTTAAGTAACTAGGAAAATTGTTTTAATGTGATAGCTACTCTTCAGGTGCAAAAGTGAAACATTTTGTGTCAAATGAAGATTTTACGCTTTGAGACTATTTCTTTGTTTCTAATCTAAAAAGTATTTAAAAAATTTTTTTGCTACTCACTGGTTATTATGTCATTTAAAGGAATTTTTTTGTAACATATTTGTAAGAAATGAACTTTGAAGACATTTTTGAAGAAACTGCGTCCTCTTCCTAAATCCGAAAAGCAGATAATATTGAGACTTAATGTAATTTTCTAATTGTAGATTAGTTTCTTTAAAATTCAGATCTGACTTCGCCTTTTTTTTCTTTTTGAAAGTCTGAGAAAATAATTTCTTCTTTAGTCTTTTGCTTATTGAACATTTTACTCACATAATATAATCGATTTTTTTAGGCAAAGATATGAGTCCTTATTTGATAACAACACGTTCTGCATCTTTGAAAAGAAATATCAAATTTCTTAGAACTTACTTTTTCTTGATTTGGGCAAATTTACTGTGTCTACAACGCTGCAACTACTGAAGGAAGAAATATAAAAATGATAGAATAGTAAGAACAAAAATATTGAATGGTATAAAAATAAGTAAAGGCAGGAAAGGCGCTAGGAAAATAAACGAGAGTAAGAGAGTAAGTAAATTTGAAAAAATGGTAATGTTGAAAAGTTAGTTTTTTGATCTACTTTGATTTAAAAGTGTTCAGCATTGTAGAGAGAAAAAAGCTAAAATCAGTGATGAGAAAGTCAAACATGTTATGAGCAAAAACAATAAAGTTAAAAAGAAGAATGTACCAGAAACTGTTATAAAAATTGAAGCTTGAGATTAAATTGCTCATGGAATTTTACTGTGAATCTTATAGTCTTATTCTACTCTTAGAAAATTTTTCTTTTTTTATTGTTATTGTTATGAAGCGTTCTGACGCAATTTTCTCTCAAGCACCATTCAGTATACTCACATAAAATCCGCAGTATCGTTTAAACAGATTTTGAAATAAATAAAACTAAATATCAAAAGGATCTATAATCAAAACTTTTGAAATAACCAGTTTTCTTTTTCTACAAGCCACAGCTGGGCCATGATGCTGCTATTGTTGGAGGCATAAATATGTACTTGGGTCGGTTTTAATATTTAAGAAGAATCGATCTTACCATCCTCAGCAGAACTTAAAATATTTATAAGCAGAAATTTAATTCTCACTTTTAGAGGCCTAAACCATTTTGTCGGACCAAAGAAAATCAGAACAGCTAAGTACATGGTCTCAAATTAAAAAAAAGCAAATTTTTAAAACCAAACCGAGATATTTTGTCGCATAAAATTTTTGACTGCTTCTATGATGCCCTGTGTTTTTAAAATTTATTTAAAAATACGTTGGATGCTTGATAGAAACCTGGTAAGCAGTGAACTAATATTGAAAATAAAATGAGCTCAGGCTACTATTTGTAAATTTTGTACAGTTTTGTAAGGGTCCCATAGCATTAAACTTTCTTAACCTATTGAATATTATCAATAATAACAATTCTCTCATTAGCTCCGCTAATAGTAAAAAAGTCAAACTGATTAACAAAGCACATAATTTAATCTTTTATGTTTCTTGTACCTATCACTGAAGATAAAAGAGCAAGAGTCCGCTATCTTTCTTCTGAAGATGTTTTTTTGCAATGAAGTAAAATTTACTCATTTTGCATAAAAAGAATGTTAATTTTAACCTTTGGCACCTCGGCACTTCCTTCTTTTGATATCTTTCTTAGATCAGCGGCAATATATTTAACATCACAAAGCTATTCAAATCTGTCATATTATAGCGTTGTTGTGAGGAACAATTTAGGAGATAAATTTCCTTTGGTCATTTTTCAATTTTACAAGCCCATGTTGAAAAAACATCAGCGACCACAAGATATCGTGTTACCTGCTCGAACGTTTCCCGTCGCTCGCCAACTAACAAATAATGTAGCAAAACAGTCAAGAATTCCGTGATGCCGTTCGGCTACCTTTTTAAACCTCAACCTCTTTATCCCTAGATGAATAATCATCAAACGTTGGTCTCTTTATGGCGCCAATTTATTTTCATTCAATTTCACTACTTCTGCTTTGTCCCCTTCTAGTGTTACACGAACAACATACAAGTACCACTTGTGTCCACTTAATCGAACACAATAAATACCAAGCAGTCCCACAACAGACCGAATTGATTAACTCATTACGCTAGAAGCGCGTCGCATAAACCGCAAATAAATAATAACAACAACAATTTGTTGTTGGCGCAAAAGTTGAGATTCGATTTTATTTTAAGGTTTAGCCAAAACCGGACCAGGAGGGTTTCAGTAGAGTGACGTGACCACCGAGTAGCCGGGCGAATTTATTTTGGGCTGAAATACGGCCGGGCCAGTTCGATAAATTACAATTTGTCGAAGGCGCTGCACTCGGTGGCTGCACCCCATGCGGGGCCCCGTCGGGAGCCCCACCTGAGCCCCACTAGAAACCCGGGTTCGTCATCAATTTCGGTCGCGCCTCGTTAGGGGCGCGATCCGGTACCTGACTCCAACTTTTCCCAAGTCGCCAACAGGAGGTGCCAAAAAGTCTTCGTTTTTTGTAAATTCTGAATAGGCAGGGCAGAAAACATTTTTTTTTTGTGGTACTTAAAACTTTGCCTACGTTCTGAATGCATAGGGATGAAAATGATGGATATTTGATGAACGTTGGGAAATAGTAAGGAGGGGTCGTTTTGGGGTTCTTCCATTAGTCTTGGGCTGGTAGGAAAAATCTCTTTCTGAAATTTCGGAAACGGGTCCGTTCGCGTCCAACAAGGCAATTAACGTTGCCATCCCGGCGATAATTAATGATGGTGGCAATCGGTCCGTGCATGAGCGATGGTCGCCTCTTCCGTCCTTACCCGCGGAGTGGCCGTTGACACATTGAAATAGTATTGTCTCTAGCTGTACTTAATGGGGTTTATCTGTGGATCGCAGCAGACGCAGGCTGCTTCCTAGAACTGCAGCTCAGTTGACAATTTATTTTATAGAGGTGGGTGTGTAGGATGCACAGGTACGCGGTCTCCGAGTCGGAAAAGGACATCTCCACTACGTCCCAGCATCCGTGAGAGAGAAACGACGAGTTTTTAATGCCGAGGCAATTGGAATCTGTGTCCGAGGCTTGTACGCCACTGTTATTTAAGCTCCCCATAAAAGGATGCATAATTTCGTTCCCATGCTGCGCGCTGGGTTGGGAACACGAACGGAATTGTTGGTGGAGACGCGACGGAGCCACCCCTATAGGGGTTAATTGGTGGAGATTTTGGAAATTCAGGGCGTCAGGACGAAGGGAAAAAACCGGACGATATTTCAGGTGCACCGGATCGTAATTTTTGTTGAGAGACAGTTTAAAGGGAAGCGGAGTTAGGGCCAGAATCTGTCAAACAAACCACAATAATTCAGACGTTTAATGGGACAGTCTAGACGAGACCGAAGAATTTTGGGCAAAAATGCCGGTTTACGAGCAACTAATTACCTTACAAAGTTTGCGCTGCTCTGAGCGCTGTTTGAGATAATTTTCTGGTTGTCTTCAAGAGATTTTGTTATCTTGTAACGTTTATGTTAAAGCAGGATACGTAGTTATGTTAGGAATTGCGGTTGTTGTTCCCAATCAAATTACTAATACATTACTAGATTGAATGGAGCCAATTAAGGTTTACTCTCGTAATCCGTAAATGAGCTTTCTCATAATTATCGGGTTTAAAGGTGATCGCTTTCAGCAGCTGAAAAGTTTTGTATGGACAATTATTACTGGACAATTTAATTGCAGCTACAGGTGAAAAACTGGATCTATATAAGAAGAGCAAGACTTCTTTAGACAACTTATCAATTATATAAGAACCACGTTAAGAAATTAAAAATCTAGAACGCATGAAACTTTTTTGAATTTATTATCTTTGTTTTAAGACATCGTTAAAAAAAGATCTTCTGAGCTTAATGAGGCTTTTCTAAGTATACAAATAGAAATCTAAATAAAAATTTTAAAAATATATTTTAAGGATCAAAAAAGACTTAAAAAAATAAAAGTTAATAATAAAATATGTGCAATTGCAAAAAAAAATTACAAGTTACAAACGTGTAAGGAAAAATGCTTGACTTTTTCAAGGTACAGAACTCAAACTCTCAAAGATCGATTTGGTGTTCCAAAAATTTATAATTACAAAACTATACCTAGTTAGAAAATATTTTATTATCAAATAAAAAAACTTATTTGGTATTGCCACCAGTTACTTATAAGTTCCTATCTTGGAGTTTTTGTAAATACATCTTTAAGCAATATTTCAAAATTCTATTCCTTGGAAGAGGCATAATATAGCAGGTATTAGTTAATTTTTGGCAATATTTTCAGAACAAGACATTTGTCCTCCTGTTGCTAAAACATTGGCAAATTTAGAGTAAAATTTTAAAAGAAATGATAAACACAGCTTAGATCTAAGAGAAGAATAAATTACTAAGCAAACAAATAAAAAATATGAAAGGTAACTAAAATTTAAGGAAACATATAAATACTAGTTTAGAACATTAGAAAGAATTAAAAAACAATTTTGATAAAAGAGCTTAGGTAAAGATTTTGGTTAAAGCTTTGATGGCTTTTCTATTTACATAATGATGGTGTGTAAATAAAAGTTTATACAGCTGACTTTTTAAGAACATTCTATGCACATAATAATATGTAACATTGAGAAATTAGTGTACAAAACAATAGGAGAATATTAGGTATATCAATTTCTTGGTAAAATTAGAAGTTACGCTTAAGAAATTCAATTAGTTTAATATTTTCTGCAACTGGTGATGGTCATAAAAAAGTAACGATCAGTGAAGCACAGGAAAAAGTAGTTTAGTCAAAAAGACCATCTTTACTGATAAGATACCAAATTACCAACTATATACATATAAAATTTAAAAAAAATTAAATTAGTAGAACCATTGGTAGAACTCATGTGTAGCATACAAAATTTAAAGATTTTTTTAGATAAAAAAGCGTAAGTTAAGGACTTTGGTTAAACAATTATTGATGGTGATTTCTTATGTAATTGACAAAGATTTGATAACTAATTAACATAAAAAATACAAAGTATAAAAAAATTAAAAACAACATTGTAAGAGTTTGTAGGCAATTCAAGTCAGTACTGAAAAAAAAATTCAACGATAGGGCCCGGAAGATGTCAAGAGTAGGAGGATTAAGAAAATATAGAGAAACTATTAAAAACCATAAAACCGCAACAAAAGTAATATTTAACAAATTTTTAAACTTAAGTAGGTATCTATAACAAGATGGAATAATAATTTTAAAAACTCACAGTTTTTGCTGCAGTATCTATATTTCCAAAAAAGAACACTTGGAAACTATGTGCGAATAAATTGCTTCTAATTAAGTTCACTAAAGAAGTCGCTTCAAATTTAAAAAAAATTTCTAACGGCTTGCACAATTAACATAAATTTGTTTTGAAGAAGCTTGCACAAAAGACACAATTCACTGATCATTGTCTTAAAGAGGCCGAAATGTTCTTAACTTTTCACGAGAAATCAGAACGAACTAAATATAATACGTAACATCGCGGCGTAAATAAACACGTGCTCAGTCTTGCAGTAACTTTTTTGTAACTTGACAAAAAAGTTTCGTAAATTAGTGACAATAACAATTATCACGAAACAAAACGCGACCGAAGAGGCATCAAATCAACATCAGCAATCTTGGCAAAAATAATAAATTTTCTCAGAGTTGTAAAATCGTAAATGAAAAACTACCAGTCGCATGGAACAAAATCCGGTGAACAGGGCGGAGAGAGCATTAGTTGAAAATTGCATTTTTCTTTTGGACCATCAATATCTTCTTCAATGCCAACAAACCAGAAAGCGTAAATTTTCTTGCTGACAGCATTGAGCTCAATACAAAAATAGATTTAAATGTTTTACTTTACATTTAGTCTTAATTAAAAAGTTTACAATGATAGTTAGGACAAAATAGAAAGAATTAAAAAAATCTTGTAAAATTACAAGAAGCATCCAATGTAGCTCTTGATAAATATCTCAGTTTCAATTTAAGGAAGCTTTCCTTAGTATCTTTGGGGTGATTGCGAGATATGAGCAGTTAAAGATGATGATGTACAAGACGATAAGTCTTTGATAGATAAGATTCTATAAGATAATTATCAAGTCTTTACATTGAAAATCTTGAGATTGTTTCTTCTAAATTGCTCCAAATGATGAAAAATGGAGATATTTGTCAAGGCGGCAAGCATCGCTAATTATCTATATGGCATTTTAAACACGCGAGCTTCTTCGTCGTCTAGTTAAAGATGAAGGTCAAAAATGTTCGAATAAAGACATTAAAATTGATTAGAAATGGAAAGTTAATCGTGTCGATTTGGACGGTTTATTATTGCGCTTAAAAAATGATGCCACAGTGCGCTTCCGCACTCTCATTTCAAATCTCATTCATAATACAGCACAGCGTCGAATTAAGCCCCTCAAATTCGCTCCGACAAGCGGCAATTAATTCAATTAAATTTATTACCTAATAAGTTAATCGCCATAACATCTCCCAGTTCAATATACAACAAGCAATTTATCTAATTACAATATTTCCCTAATTAATACGTTAAGTTCATTAACGTAGCAGTGACGTAACCTAATTACCCTAATCAACGCCCATCCATTTAACGTTATCACTTCAGATTTCGTCTCCTCGCCCCAATTACTTTTCGACACATTTTAATCAGTGATGGTCAGGAAATTTTCGTGATTCCACGCCGATTTTTCTGAAGCATCACGTGCGATCTATAAAACTCGTGGTGCTCCTCCAGAGGACGGGCGTCCGTGGAGGTGCCGTCGAGCGATTGGTCCTTTGGTATTCAGCATCCATGCTGAGCTGGGAGGAGTCCACCCGCTTCTTCATCTCGCGGGTCCCTCACCTTGCAACCAACACTTCGTCGACGTCGAGCACCTGGGTCTTCGACGTAAGACTCAATTCAGTTCGGATATTATCTATTTAAATTGTGACGATGTTAGGGCCGATCTCGCCACCAAACTGTTGGGTTAATTAAATCAACTGGTTCGGCTAATAGACGGATATGAGAGCCGATGGAGGTGGACGCATGACAATGTTATCAGATGTTCCCAAATTGCTACTTAGATACGAGTGCAGGTACTGCTTAACGCGACAAGGCGGTGTTTTAGTTTTGAAAAAAAAATGTAATAATGGGCTATTGTGATACGAATGAGTCACATCGGAGAAGTGGGTTTAGATAGTAGCGGCGAAATTTCTATTGGTAACCTTCATTGGCGATAGCCGTGAACTCGAAATTTCGGCTTGGTCAGCTTTAGACGGACAGCTGGGGGACCTCGACATAGCCCATGGCAATTTGGTCGGTACCCGTCGTACCCGTCACCTGAAGTTCAAGTTTGCAAACTTTGCACAACTAGCAGCTTAAAAATGGCGGAAGCGCCGGGGGAATTTTCAACCCTTAAAAATTCGCGTCGTTCGTGAATTTCTGTCTCGGCTTCAATCAATTAAAAATAACTGTAACGAGAACCTTACTTCGGCAATTCGCAATTTTAATTGCCCTTCCTTATCCGTCCGCCGGTTTTTCTTCAAAAAAAAAACCCTGCGATTAACTCGTTTTTGGTCGAAATTACGCGCCTCCACGCCACGAAAACGAGCAGATGTTGTTAACAATGCGTCCCGATTAAGTCGTTACGATATCCGATTTCTAATCCGGCGAAAAGTTCGCCATCGAAACCCTAATTTGGTTATATGTGCGTTTCTACTTCGGACCCCGGACACCATATTGAGAATCCGTTGAGTTCAACCATTTGGATACACGGTGTTCCGTGATAGCGACCGACGATACGATCTTAATTATGAGTAAAACGCGTTATCTAGCAGGCTGCGATCGCGATGCGTGCTTGTCCCCGGCTCGATTCACTTGTTTCAACCCTTATTATTGGGGGCGATAGAGGAAGACTGCTCGGCAGGAGGGAAATTCAATTAGTTGAGGGCGAACGGGCAAAACGCAAATTGGCGGTTTCGCCGGCTTCAACCAATGAGGGAGGAAGTCGCGAAAAGAGGCAAGGGCGACACTGAAGGATAAAGGTAACAATTACAAAACGGCCGCAAGCACAAAATTATAGAAAAATATAGATTTAATGGTTTTACACTGAATTAAAAAAAAAAACAATTGTTTCCTACTTAAATCTAATGGATCTTTTCCAGCCAATTTAGGGACTTTCTTATCTATACCATTATCGAGCTAGGAGGTCTCTGGTGCCTCTCTTATCAAGTTTAATAGAGTATGCACTGATTATAATGCTTCTAGCATGAATTATTTAAGAAAAATTAAAGTTGCAGACAGTGTTCAGTCGATGAGTTACTTGGATGACCTAACCTGAACTAATTCTAAGAAATCACAAATTTGTAGGTACCTACCCCAATCCCTGACATTTTTCAATTTTACTATTTTTTAATTTTATCTGCAAAACTAAAGCTTTTATTAATAATAGGCGCATTGATTATTTATGCCTCAATCATAGAGCTAAATCTATTGGTAAAGTGATCGGTAAAGCTCAAAGCTCGTTTAGTAACTGTGCGGAAGAGAACCCCAAAAGTTGATATTCAGAACTAAAGTATAGAAAAAAAGTACTTTCTTTTTTCCCGTTGGAAGAAAAACGTGACTAGGAAAATGTCACCCCCACAGGGTGCGGATAATTACCGAAATATCGCCTGTAAATTTGCGCCACCCACCACCGCCGTGTTTTGAAGAAAGCTCCACTCTCCTATCAGATCTGAAAATACGCCAACAATTTATAAAGCTCAAGCCCGAATTTATTGCTGCGATCGCTCGCCCCTCGAGCAAAACTCGGAGAACTTCACCGGCATCTCCGTCGTCATCTCGTCGCACCCCAGCAACGTACTTCGCAACTTTTGCCGGCAGGTAGGTTCCGTGAACGTTGTTGCGATATGAAATTTCGATAAGAGCAAGAATTTAAAATTTCGGATCGATTTTTACACAAATTTTATGCGTTCAAGAAATTTGTAATTCAAAATTTTATTGTTTCGATTGCTAACGCGCCGTCTCGTTTTTCTCATTTGTCGGTACTGTTTTCGGTTTAGACTCCGTTTCGACGTAATTATGATTGACTCGACTTGGTAATTTCAAACGGCACCCGCAGGTGGCCATTATAAGAATTGAATTACTATTGTTACACGTTTCTCATAATAACAACACCTAGTACGTCATGTTAATGGAAGCGGGACGTGAGCACAAAGGGCAATAAAGAATTAATTTCGCGCTGACTCTGATTAGGAAATAACGTAAATTCTTTATTAAACTAACGGCCGGTTTTGCATCTCAATTTGTAACTAAGCATGTGAAACTTGTTGGGGCAAATTGCAAAAAGTTGCCGCCACTTTTCTCTCGCAATTCTCTCATGAATAGAGGCGCAAACTCCCCGATTTTGGGCTGTGATTGGAAACAAGAAGCGGCGATTAAGAGTTGTTAGGTGCTTTAACCATCCAACGTTTATCCAATTACCATTTGAGCTGATGAATAATTTATTGTAGGTATTCTCGCGACAAATGAAGGATGGCTTAATATGGCGGTTGGACGAGCTGGGATGGTCGTCGCAATTATTTATCTTTCCGCGAGCTGATTAGTAGTTGCAATTAATTTTGCGATCTTCTAATAAACGTTACATCACTTAATCGTGATTGTGCAGTTATTGCAGACGAACGTCCGCCGTCTCAGTTATAAATAAAATATTTTGCATAATATTGCGATTTAAGCTAGTCTAGCCTGGTGGCGAATGACTCGTCTCATAAGTTATTCCTGCAGCACTGGAATTAATTAATGATGCATCAATAGTGGACAAGAGAGGGCCAGTCCGGATCTGGTCCGATCTGGGTTGGACAATTTCTCTTGTTAGCGGTGGCCTCATTGCTATGCCGCCGCGTTTTGTTTATAATATTAAATATCCCATTTAGATTTTCAAGCAGGAATAATTTAGGTTTGTTAATGTAAGCATGCACACGTGAATAAATTTATGTAAATAATTCAAATTGTTCTCCTCGACGCGCACAATAAAAAATAAAATTTTATAACTATATCCGCATAAAAGTCGGAATTAAACCGGGCGCATAAGTAAAACTTATTATCCATGGACCATAAACTCTCTGTTTGTTATTATCAAAAACATTCGCGCTGCGTTAAAAAACCAAACAACAACAACAAAAAAAAACACCGATAAAACCTGCAGATATAATTCATCCAACGATCTAAGGTCATTTCTGCACGCAACCGAAGTTGCATATTTTCGACGGAAAACCGCATCCGAAAAGCTCTTTCCAGTCACAATGAGAGAGGAAAACGTTATTTTCTTCGCACCGACGTTTCCCGCCATTGTTGCACCTTCCTCCTTTGTTTCGTTTGATCGCTCGAAACTACGTTTCGCCATGACACGTTTAAAACAAAAGATATCGCGTGTTGGAAATAAATATGGCGCCGTAAATTAAGTTCGCGTGAGCGAGCTTTATGCCGGGACATACGTCATACGTATAATGCCCGTGTGTATAAAGGCCAGACGGGGTATTTATGCGTGCAACATTGCTCGTGGAAAAAGGGATTTGACAGTTGTAAAGTGCCGAAATTAATAGGACCGTCGAGGAGAAACTTGACAGAAGTCTGACTCCCACAACAGCAAAAAAATTGAAAGTCCCCTTGTAATCAGAGGCACTGCAAACAGGCTTAAGTTTCTTTAGACGTCTTTTTGTTAATGTAGGATCTGCTTCAGACTCAACTTCAGAAGGTTTTATAAAAATTCCAAACTATATATATATTTGAAATAAACTGTTTTCAGCAAAATATTTATATTGTTATTATAAATTTGATTGATTGATTAATCTTGTGGTCCATTTATATTCTAAAAAATGACGGTTTGTGCAAATTAGATAATTTCATACTGTTAAATTTAAGGCGTTGCAATTTCTAAAATTTATTTTATTTCTTTATTACGCTAATAGATAAGAAACTCGTTTTTTGTATAAGCAGCTGTTTGCATAAATTGCTTGATAGTGTAATACGTTGCAAATTATTTCGTTGGATTCATAGAATATTACATTGTCGATTAGTTTAAATCTTGAATGTTATGCTCTATTGTGGAGACCGGCCCTGGCACCCGGCCCGGACTTGACTCGATAATGTTGTTACGTATATTTCTTCCGTAAAAAAATGTAAACACTTTTTTGTATAATTTAGCGATATTGATTTAAGGTTATAAAATTAGTCACTTCGATCTCGGCGCTAAGACAGTACGTAGTAAATAAAGAATTATTATTACGTACGTCCTTGTGCATGTGCATCTTTAGTAACCCAGGGCACCACACCTCTTCTGGATTCTGAAACAATAGGGAGTAACTAAAGGTCAGTGACAATTACAAATTCTGAAATAAGACACTTACTGAAATAAATGTCAGTGGTCGTTACAAATTAACATTTTGTACCAAACAACTTTGATATCAAAACTTGTTTGTCTAGTAAATGGATCTGGTTTATAAAACCTCTTATTAGCTGATAATCTGTCAAAATGCAATCAGGAAAATTGATGGTCTTGAAGCTCTTATATTATGTACTATTTTATGTACTACTTCTTTTATGTACGACATTATGTACTATTTCTTTTCGAAAGGTAGTACCTATTATTTAAAGAATTCGATTAATAATAATTAATTGCTTAATCTTTCTCAAAGTTTATTTGGATAAAAAGCTGCATAAGTTTAGAAATAGTTGCAGCATTAAAATAGATTGTATAGCTGAGTAAAGACCTTCATTATGGTTTCGTTAAGAAAAATTACAATTTTTGTAATTTTATTGGGTACTTTTTGTTACAATTTTCTTTATCTGCGTTACATCTTTTCGAAACGTAGTACCTATTATTTAAAGAGTTACATTAATAATAATTAATTTA
The DNA here is from genome assembly GCA_951805265.1 of Schizotus pectinicornis. Classification (NCBI taxonomy): domain Eukaryota; kingdom Metazoa; phylum Arthropoda; class Insecta; order Coleoptera; family Pyrochroidae; genus Schizotus; species Schizotus pectinicornis. The sequence goes on along the minus strand of OX638207.1, from coordinate 8,022,321 downwards.
TTAATCTTTCTCAAAGTTTATTTGGATAAAAAGCTGCATAAGTTTAGAAATAGTTGCAGCATTGAAATAGTTTCTATAGCTGCCTAAAGACCTTCATTATGGTTTCGTTAAGAAAAATTACAATTTTTGTAATTTTATTGGGTAATATTCTATGAATTTTTATACGTCGATCTTCCACCATCATTTATCATTTTTTTTAAATTTGCATTTATTTATTATTTTACTAATTAAAAGATAATATAATAAATAATCTTATTAAAGAAAATTATGGAGTTATGTATTGAGTTTTTGAAAGGGTAAATAAAAATAAAATTTATTATTTAATAATGAAAGTTGAATCTAGGAAAATTAATGAAGAAGTCTCTCAGTAAAATAAATCAAAGAAATGCTAATAAATAATAATAAATTAAAAACTTTTTGGATTTAAATCAATTGCAGTAAATTAATCGTTGCATAAATTGTTCAAGTAATAGATTAGTAGAATAAATTATAAATTAATAATCTACTAGTCTCTAATGGGCGTCTTTTTATATTATTACTTATGGATTTTCAAATAAGTTAATCAAATTTTAGCACCTACCGCAGTAGGTACACCAAAGAGATTTAGTATAACATTAATTAATATTACCACTCTGTCTTGTTATCGTTAATTTGTTGCATCTTGAAGGTTGCACTAAAATTTCTGCAAAACAACAAGACAGAGCACTTCAATTGACTTTATGCTAACAATTTACTGCAAGATCAAATCAACTTAATCAATACCTCATCATCCAGGCGTGAGTAGAAGAAACGAAAGTTATCTTTACGGATCCAAAAGGGAAACCGGAAATTGTAATAAAATTCCTATAATTTTTACAAGAATGAGCACCAAAACAAATGTAATTATTTAGATAATAATGTAGGTCCGACTGAAGGTGTTCTTCATTGTCTTTTACGGTTTTTGCTACCGTGCTGCCGTTTATTAATACGTTTGTTTTTATTTTAATTAATTCTGATATAATATTTGCATATTTCTATGTCGAGAAAGCTTAAGAGTAGAGACAGATAAAAGATAATGTTGACCAGTTAATGTCTAGTTGGCTTATGTTATCAATTTTGCTTAAACAAACCATTAATAATCCCGTTATGAATTGAAATTCTTCAACAAGTCATTCCGTAGATTCTTCGTTGATTGACATTAGGAGAATTGGAAAAGTAAACCGACATCTAAAAATGTCTGATTATGATGTGATCTCTCTAACAAACTGATTTTAGGAATTTGTGAATTCCTTCCAAACGCGACGATCAAGTTGAACTTAAAAAGCATGTCAGGAATGCGCCCATCACAATCGTTTCCATCCAAAATATTTTTACGACGCCGCTAAATTTTATTACGCAAATATTTCTGTGCCTATTGGATTTTTCGGCAAAAGAGATAATTGTTGGTGTTTGGCGATGGAAAAGCCGATTTGAGAGGAGCAATTAACGTACACGTCGTCGAAACGATTCCGCCGATAAAATCCTGCCGTTTTTCCTGCCGCATCCCCGCGCACCTGCCTACATGTGCTCCCGCTCCCAGTCCAGATAACCGTTCGCATTCGATTCAGGTCGACTGGGCACGGTTTGCAAAGGCTAAAAACAAAAATATCCAACAATCGTTTTTGCGAGTTTATTAATTCATCCCTTAACAAAAAACATCAATCGACACACAATGCCTTTCTGATTGGCTGAATCGCAATGCAATTTGTTGATGTGCCTTTGTCGCATCCACAAAGAACGGTTATCGGGAATAAAACACGCGACTCCGCAAAACCGATGTTTCCCAGCCGTCGGCCCGGCCCTTTTTAATTCATTTTTCCCATTTACAGCCCGCGCGATCCGATTGGACGACAGATTGCAAATTTACGTTGATTTTGAACTACCATCGCCAGAATCTTGAGGCGACCACTATCTTCGAGACGTTCAAACCGTAAATTTTGTTGTCCGCTATTTTTATTTTCAAATTGATGAATCGGAAAATTTTACTTAAATTCACCCGGCGCCTCCGCCATTTGCGCCCCGCCTCAACACTCAACTTGACCCTAATTTCGCAATCGCCGTTGACTAACCGGTATACATATCGCGCATTTGCGCTTCTATTTGTTGGGGGGTGGTCGCGATAGGGGGTTCGATAGCCGGCCTCCCCGTTGGCCTCTAGTTATTCGCCTTAATTTATCGCCCTGGCGTCCGGCTATCGTGCGGATCTGATTCAATAAAAAAGCGCGATCTGTCTTGGAAATTATAAATTATATATAAAATTCCTAATAATCCTGGCGTGTCTTGGAAACGTATTCGTGCGCTCCGGGGTTGTAACGTTAAACGGGGCAACGTTATGGGGCACGCGAATTACCGATCGAGAGCGCAAACAAATGCTTGTTCACGCGAAACAACTGCCACTTAGAACAACTGACGAACTCGACTCGTAAAATCAAATTGGCCACGAATTAACACACTAACCTAAGGGAAAAAAACGCACGAGGGCGCCCTACGCCGCCGACTTGCAATTACGGCTCCGCTGCAGACGGATCGGCCTCGGCCTAACACAAATTCCAGTGTAGTGATTGGAAAATGATAGCACTTTGTTGAGGGCAGTTTGCTTATTTTATATACAGGGTGTTTTTCCAATCTGTAGATTAAGGTGCTCCAAACTTTTTTGGCAAAGCTTGTTGTAATATTTGAAGATTCTAAATCTATTGCACTATTCTGCCAAAATAATAAATTAATTCAAAAATAAAATTTTACTTTAATATTTAAAAGTTTGAGCTTAAAAATACAGATTTAGGGGTAGCTTTCTTAACGTTAATATTTTAAAAAAATTACATCTCTTTTTGCCATGAACTGTTTGTGAAGGAATTGAAAAATTTAATTTTAATTTAATTTAATTTTATTTAATTTAAAGTTAGCGTTTTTCCAGGATTTTGGCGGTGGATTCCGCTTCAAGGTTCGTCGCGACGCCAGGGTCGTTGGTCATTGTTCCCAAAATATAGAACGTTTCATAACAGCCGCGGCCGGCACGAATAATTATTCGCGAGGAGGCCTTGCGCGCACTTTAGGACTTTTCAACTTATTGTTGGCGAACAATAAAGAAACAATGGTTAATAAAAACAAATTACGGAATAAATTACACTTTATTTACCAAAACCACTGCGACTGCTGCATGCTAATTACCTCCTCCGTCGCCGCCGACAAAAATAAGTTCGAGATTTGCGACTTCTGCATCGAAATGACAGCCGTGCCGTCCTTGGCCGACAGGAACCGTATTTAATTTCACTTTTATCGCGCTCGCTGGATAAAATCTGTTCGAGACAGCAAAATTTCAGGTAGCGGTAATGTTTTGCGCGTTGAAAAAAAATAACGTTAACCCCGGTCCGGTCGGTGTTAACGGTCCCCGTGGTCTAATTACCGGTCGGGGCCTGATAGAGATCGGAGATCGCCGCGAGATAGCCGGCCGGAAGGAAGCAGATGCCAGGAGGAGCACCTGCTGCACACGGGGATGAGGCCCTAATTGGTGCTTCGAGTTTGGCCCAAGAAACGTAACTTGCTTCAAATTCGAAGAAACTAGAAACTTCTTCGGTAAATTTGGGGGTTGCAATTTAGTACCTAATGGGGGGCTCCGTTGCAACTGTGTCGTTATGTTAATCGGGCTGCTTCAGTTTTGTGGGTTGTCCGTAATATTTATGCGTATTTTATGAAAATGAGTTGGTGGTCTCATAGACAGGCTACGACATAACAGTGGATTAATTAGGCGCATTCTTGATACGTTTTGCGATAAACGGGAAAATTGCTTGCCGGTAGTAGCGAAGAAGGTTGTCGAAAATTTGCATAACTATGACAAAATAAAACAACTCATTATAGTCGTGTCACATTTGGCGTAATTACCTGACTTGGCGATGAATCATGAAACATAAAGGGGGCAAGAAAATAATTACTAAATTAAACTCCTGTAAAGTTAAAAAAGTGTAATTTGCGAAATATATTATTAAAATTAAAAAATCATTTGTTATGAAAATATACCTACATTAAGTAACATAGGTACTAAGAAGATACAAATAATACCATTAAACTGTAAATAAAGAAAAATTAATTAAGGAACACAAACAAGGGCAACAAGAAAGTTCTAAGAAAAGCGGAAAATCTAATGGCATAAGTGATGATTCAAATTTAAAATTGGGGATGAGTAATTGCAAGTTTATCTTGTTGATGAATAATAAATAGAACACACTTACTTTATGAATGTGACGGTAAGATTTAAGATTGGAAAATGTAAAAAAGACTAATTTTACTGTTTCCCCTCGTAAAATTTTTTTAGGTTTGGCTAGGTGAGTTTCTAAACTATTATCGCGAATACTTTTTCACCAGTTTCCCATGTAGCCCGGCGCAATAGAAAATTTTGGCCACGATACGTTTCAATGCATGAGAAAAATGATACCGCAACAATCGCTTTTCGTTTCGCCATCCATTTAAAAATTTTATTATCTTTATTGCAAATTTAACACGATTTCCATTCTTCAGTATTGTTGAACAAATCTTACATCAACATTGGTGAATGCTCCCCGGTCTCTATTTGACATAGAAACGTACACACGTCAGACATACCTCATAAGCTATCCGAGAGATTTAAGAAAATTAAGCAACAAAGGCAAATCGTTATTTTACAAGAAGTTTTTCGGAAAATTTAATGCAATTCTGTTGCACAACGCCCTCACAATTTTCTTGCATACCGGTGTCGACCAAATGACTACAGGGAGACCTCGTTCTTCAGAATACAAAGAATTTCCTTCATAAAACCGCAAACCTTGCGAAATTGCAAAGTTATCGATCAAGCAGTTTCCGGAGAGATTTAGCAAACTAGCGTCCAGGTTAAAAGCATTTGCCCTCTTGGATATTTGACACGGAGTTGGAGGAGTTAGCGATTTTAGAAGGAGTTGGAGGCCAAAAATCAAGATTAGTAACCAACAATGCGCCCTTAATTAAGAAATTGCCGGTCTTAAATTTAAAACTTTCCTGCGAGTTGCAATTTTTCTGCTGACGCCGTAAATAGGAGGAAACGTCCGATTAATTAGGCGAAAACTCGAAAATTTAATTGTCCAGCGTCAATTGCTGCTCCACACCGAAACAATGAGAGAAGATTAAGGCAATTAGTTGTCAGAATTCCTGCAGCTAGTCCGGATTTATGATATTTAATTAATAGGAGCCGGGCCGATGACGAATCCTTTCCGCGATCGCCCCCACCTGGGGTCTCGTATGTTCCTCGGTCCGAATTTCACCCGCGGACAAGCGTTTTTTTCGTGTCATAATTAACCACTGTAGCCAACATATGTTGGAAAAAGCTCTAACGGATACGAATATGCTAATAAGTGTATAAATTAATATGTTGCTCGCATGCATATGCATTCGGCGGTCGGCCTGTCGAGTTTTCCGCCTCAAACAATGCGAAACGGGGCGACTGCTCGCCTGTCCGGCCCCATCCACATAATTTTTCTTTCTCTCGCGCGAGTTAGTCAAGTCTAAAGATCGTTAGATAATGACTGAAATTAACACCGACGACCAGAAATGCGTTGTTATTGCCGTCCTCGTTCTCGCCAACGGACCGAACAGAGACGGGCCGCGCGAATCGAGGCCCATTGTGTGCGCGCGTTTTTCAGTTCGCCGTGTATTTTTTTATATTTACGGCGTCCCGGTTTGCTGGTTGCCATAGTTGCCGACCTGTGAACGCAAATAACAGTGTCTCGTTTCGGAACTGAATCTATAGCCGTGTTTATTGGCCGGGCCCCGGCTGCAGGACCGGCTCGTGCCGCTCCACGGACTTTCCTTTCCATTGCGGCCGTTCGAACCAGCCATGAGCTAATTTTCCACTTGCCACAACCGAACAAAGCTGCGGCGAGCGCTCCGAAACGAAAAGGCGGAAAGTTGCCTCTTAACAACAATAACCGCAGGAATTACACAAGAATTATGCAAATCGCGACCAGAGACGAGATTTCAATCCTGGAGGGTCCGTCCAAATCTTCCAAAATAATTTTTCTTAAGCCCTCCACAGTAATAGTGCAAAGTTTTTAAATCCAAAATTTTGAGTAATTTTCAAAATAAATTTTTGCGTGGTTGTCGACGAAACTTTTGGGACAGAGAAATTTGTTGTTAGGCGTACACTTGTTGTAAATTGTCGCGAGAAGGGCGCCCAGCTCGAAATTGGTTTTCCTCTTGGTAAATCTCGGAGGAAAATTGGGACATGTCACGGAATCGCGGTTGCTCGAGTTCAAAGTTTGGAGCTGAACTCTTGCAGGACGTTATAATGAGATGCAAATAGGATGCGGATTCTCAGTGTAACTATAGGAATAGAAAAAAATGCAATTTTGATGCACCGTTGACTTTGCCAAACTTATGCTAATTTCCGAATTTTCTGGTTCAGCCGGAAATGCTTTATAAATTGCGTACCAAAAAGGCAATTTCATTTAAATTCTGAGTATTTACATATCTTGACACCAAACAGATGTATTAATATTCAAATGGACTTGGGCTTATCTGGCTGGAATATTTAAAGCGTTCATTAAATTGAATTAATGCTTTTACAGGAGACAATCGAAGAAAGGTGCCCGAATTTAGCTCGTTTACTAATTTTTTGATGCCAAGAATTTCATGACAACATTTTTTTTTTGGATCTTTTCTTAATCAGAATCTAGATCTATCAAAATGCCTATTTTGATAAAAGAGTTCTCACACACGTTTGGTGAGGACTTTGATTCAACAATTGGTCCTCTCAGATCTCTTCAAAACTTGCCATTTTAGCATCAAACAAAGTAATTGTAGAGTGTTAAACTTATGGTAAGAAAACAGTTTCAAAATAATGTATAAGTAGATCTAGTAATTTGAAACTCTACCCTTAAATTTCTGCTCTTGAGCACTGATTACGTTTTAATTCCTATTTCATATCAATTCTTTTCGGGTCGTATTTAACTACATATACCAAATTTACCTAATATTTTTATACAAAAAATATTTTCATTTCCCAAAAATACTAAATGCTCACCAAAATTAAGAAAATACATAATGTTAAAGCGACAACCAAATATCGACATAATGCTGGCCTCTTATATATTTTGTTCGCCAAAATAACTTTTGTTGACCATAAACACTAAATGTTCACCAAATTTTATTCCGCATTTAATTCTAATATAAGATCCAGATATGTAATTTTTGGCAGTCTTATATTATTTTGCAGTTAAAATACTATTTGTTGATCAAAAATACACAAGCAATAAAATGTTGTGCAAATGGTAAATAATTTTGTGCAAAATTATAGATGTAGATGTGCTAGGGCAAGGAAAATAAAAGTAAAAATAAAAGTGGTTTGCACAAAAAAATATATTGAATTCCGTAATATATAAATACTTTGCTGTAATTGGCTTGCATTATGTAAAAAGTAAAACTTCTTTTAGTGGTAATTTCTAATAGTGCTTTAAAAAAAAATTACAGGGCTCTAAACTGACCTTGTACAAAACTTTTTTTGCGTGCCTTTTGTATGGAAGCGCAAGCGGCAAGGAGAGATGCAGGAGCATATTTTATTTTTGGAGTAATAGAATAATTATTTGACGCACAAATAGTTTTTTTGAGAAACACTAAATATAAATGAATAGCGCGAATATTTATTATGTACAGCACGGACGCGTGACTTGAGTGTTCTAAATTTGGTGAACATTTAGTAAAATTGATGGACATATAGAATTTAAAATGTAAGCAATGGTAAAACAATACGCAGCATAGTTATTTTAGTGGTGATGTTCTTATTTTCTGATGTATAATAATTTGGGTTTCATTTAGATTTTTTGATGCTCATTAAATTTTCTGGTGGACAGTGCAAGGGATGTATGGTTTAATTTGGTGTACATTATATTTGTTCCCATTCTTTTCATGAAGGATTTTATGAAGTCCCTTGATCTTAAACCAGAACTAGGGTAGAACAAGGTAAGATCTCAAGTGATTTTAAGATGCTTTAGAGTTTCTACCACCACAACACATGGCACCAAAAAAAATTATTTTGTAATTCCTTATACTTTAAATTATTTTCATTGTATTTGTTTTCCAATCTTAGGTTTGTTATCTTCTTTACGCATCCTTATACTTTGTTTTTTGTTATATAACATGTTACTTTATAGTTAATTTTTTCTTTCTTCTTGATAACTTTTTTAATATTTTTCTTATTGTTATAACTTTCTATAAATTTCTCAATTCCTTTACTCTACTTTTATTTTTACCGCCGCATTTTGATACCTTTTCTCTTTTATAAATTTGTTTATTACATTCTTATTTAGTAGAAGTTGAAAAAATTGAATCTTGATCGTGTCTCTAAAACATATTCGGCAAAAATAAACTATAATTCTCAAGAAATTATAGTAAAGAGGAGGTTGAAGTTATTAACATTTTTTAAATTTTTTCAAAGGATTGGAGTATAGTGCAAACATAAAATGTGCTTCATTTTTATTTTATTCTTTTAAACAATCTCCTTGAATAGTTTGTAAACTTTTTTCAATTAGCCTTTGGGAGAGGAAAATAGGACAGGAGATCTTAAACCACTGAAGATATTTTCACATCAGCCTCTGGAGATATTTTCAAATTTTTTACGTCATACTTTTTCAAGGATTTTTTTTGTGCCTTCTCTTGCATTTTATTATTGTATTAAGTTTCTTTTTCATAGTTTTAGCGTTTTTTTGTGCCTTTTTCTTCATTAAGTAACAGTATTTTTCTCTTTTTTATTGGCAAAACATAAATTCTTTCATAATCTCCTTTCTACCATACTTTTTTAGAAGTTCTAGCATAATGTAATTAATGTACATCTTATATTATAAACCGTAGCTTACCATAAATGCAATATGTATTCGATAGCCTTCTATAGGTCGCCTCGATATCGATGTGCTAACCATCGAACCAACGATTGCAAAATTTGGATGTAGGTACCTACTTAGTAAAAGATTGAAATTGGTTTCAAATTCTATCAAAATTTCTATTGCGTGAAGCAGATCTCCCTGGGAGTCTTTATACATATATTTGCAAAATTTTCTTTTTACGAACAAAGAAGTTCTTAATCCGCTTAACCCTTGACATAAAAAAGCAAAATTACGCAAGCTACGCACCGTTGGCGTTTCTTTAGCGCGACCATCACGTGACAAGCAATAATCAGAAATAAATCATTTTTATCAGGCGCACTTTAAATAAATTTCCTCCAACTTCCACAATAAATCGTCGCGTTTTTACAACAATTACCTTTTCAACCCGCGAATTTCCTCCAACGACCGATCTAATCACATTTTTTAGTTAAACTCTAAGTACAAATTAAGTGCTTTTTCGGCTATCGCTCAATTTAATTTATGGTGAAGTCGCAGAAAAGGTGCGAGGCGACCAAGGTTATCCGCGCGTTTTTCCGTGACTTTTCCCGGTTCGCATAGAAATTAATTTGGCAACAACGAAGGAACCGTGGCGAAACCGGCGGTGGAACAAACGTTCTAATTTTCGCTAAGGTTCGCAATTTCCTCTCGAGATCGCCGTGATAATTGCGCAAGGAAAAATACATGGTGGGAAATCGTTACGGTGTGCAGCGACGACTTCATTAATATTAAGTGATGGGTGAAAATTTTGGAAATTGGCGAGGGAGCCGCCGAATACGTAATGAAATTTGTCGAGACGTAAAACTTATTGTCAATATGGCAAGGTGGGACGGCAAACACGGCCTGAAGGTGTGCTTATGAATTTAGATGGCTTTTACGGCGGCGCTTTAATACGGAAAAGTCTATTGAAATGACGGCGTTAAGAAACTCTTAATTCGCCCATAAAAAAGTTACAACGGAGGCGTGTGAACGAAAAGAAATTGGAAATTATAAAGCGCGTCGGGCTTTTCTAATATTGCCCTGAAAAATTAATGTGCGCCAGGCATCGGGAGGTTCGTTTACGTTTAGGCGTTCTAATCCGATAAATCAAAATCCAATCCAATATCTATGCCGCCCTTCGGCCCGATATATCTTCCGAGGATACACCCCGTCGGTTTTCACTTCTCGCTAGGAGCGTCGCTGGCCGGCCTCCTCGTTCAATTCATTCCGCCACATAAAGTAAAAATTCACTGACGGTCACTTTTTCACTTGGACGCCCCCGAAAAGGTCAAGTTTATTAAATAGACTCGTTTCCGATCGAGGCGACGGCGACGGCGACGCGCCTTCCCAAACTCGAGGCGGCAGAAATCAACGGCCGGAAAAAACGACGAGCTTTCGGGGTTCACGCGAAACGTTTACTTTTATATTAATGCGCCGTAAATTATCCGATTTTGCAACAATATTCGGAAATAAATCACGACGGGGCCAAACAATAATGGCGGACAGGAATTTTTGCCGGTTCGTGACCGGCCAACTACTTCTAGCAGTAATCGACCCGAGGCGGGAGAAGGTTTTTCTGAAAGCTGGGGAAAGCCCACAGAAAGTCCTGCCAAACGAGGCCGGGCAACAACATAAAATTAAGTTTTCTTCAAAATAGTCCATAAAAGACTTGATGACAATATCTTAACGTATACAAAATTTTGGCGCCGCGACCCTCACACCGTCCGAGGTGTAGAAACATATAAGAATAAAATACATATTATTTATACTTAGAAATAAGTGTTATGATACGGACTAGCAATGGTGCCCTTTATTGAGAGTACTCTTTAACGCTGATAAATTTATTTAAAAAAAAAAAATAGTAAAAGCTAATCCGATTAGATAAATTTATAGCATATATTAATTTTTACCCTGATTCATCATGACGCGCAGCAGCTATGTTGCCGTCTGGGTTAGGTGTCTTGATCCCCTAAAATATTAGAAATGTCAAACTGCTTGACCACAAACTTGACACGACACTTCCAAATTGACGGAACATGCTTCTTCACTTGAAACCTCCTTGCCATAATAAAATTTTATCTTTCTGCCAATTCCAATAAAGACTGGTCGCCCTATTTATAAACTTTAATAATATAATTAGGATGCTAATCACAATGAAGTCATTCAGAGAAATAAAAATTCAAAAAAAAGAAGCAAAAAGAAGAAGCTTTTAGTCTCATTGTATATTTTTCTTGGTCAGTTTTTATTCTAGCAATTTTTCTATCATTCTTCAACCTCTTTAGTGCAGATTTATGTCTTCTATTGTCATTTTTACTCCAAGTCTCTTCGGTCAACAAAAAGTTTTTACCGCCAATGTGGTAAACACAATGCTGTTTTGTACTTTTTTTTTTATTTTTACTGATATTATCTTCTTATTCTATTTCTATTCTAATTTTTATTTCTGTTATATTATATGTGATGGAATTTGTTTTCTCATGTGCCAGAGGTCTTTTATCCTGCACGATTAATTTTTTATTCCTGCTTTTTTCAATGGTTGAACTGTTGCAAACCTCACCACTATGTTGCCACGTCTAGACCAAGTATTATTAGAAATCTTAAAGTGTTCTCCATCAAGTAAGAGAATTCTTCTTAAAGTTGCTTAAGACTTCTTCTCTATTTATTTTTTCCTACGTATCTCTGGTTGATGTCTTTGCGAACCTCTACACTTTGTTATATAAAATATTATTGTTAATTGGTTCTTCCATCCTCGCTCTTTTGACTATTTATCTTCTAGCTGCTATTTTCACCTTCTTCTCAATTCTTTTTCAACTGAAATAAAATAATTAAAAAGAAGAAGAAGAAGAATTGAACTTCTCAAGATAAGTAAGAAGGTGTTTAACTTTAATACTTAAAGTAGGAGCATGGCAGGATGGTGCAAATTAGGTAGGCAGGGCCAGGGATGCTGGATGGAGGATAATAATTGTTTCATTGTTTGATGTGATTCAAGAGGCTGTAAAATTTCCGCGATGATTTCGGGTCTTCCGTCCTTTCACTCTTTCGCTTCTGCCTCGTCATCAGGCCAATTCCCCGTAAATCATCCTCGCATTGTCTAAAAACGCCAACAATATAACAGTCCGAACCGCAACTTGTCATGTAAATGTGGGCAATTTAAATTTATTCCTGCGGCCCGCTTCCGCTCCGGGTTCCATTATCCCGTCCGGACTGGTGTGAAGCTATATTGTTTATTAACCGGGTAACAACTCTGCGGAATCCAGCAGCGGCACCGGCGGACCCGATCTTCTGGTGCTGGTGCGACGGGCATAAACAGAATAGCTAATAAGTTTATAACGCGATGGCGGTTGATGGACGTGCATTGTGCGGACCCATCAAGCGGGTCGCGTTCCGTGACAGCCATGAAATTACAATGTTCACTTCGGAATCGATTGAACAGCGTTACATGGTGTATTATAGCGGTGCTAATCAAACCATCAGCCGCTCCACGGGCGACTTTGGACCCCGGCGCACCATCGGCCTAAGTAAATTAATACAATGATGGAGCGTTTAATGTCCCATTACTTGGCGGCCGGGACCCGCAGGATTCGTTACAGATTTCGGATTAACACATGACGTGGGCTAATGGGTGACACCACCTGCACCACCCAAATCCTAATTGGCAGACGACCACAACAGCAACCCACACCAAAAACCAAACACTGGTCAGCAAGAGCTTCTAGATGACGTCATGCCGAAGCACTTCTTGAATTTGAAAAAAATTTATTTTTTGGCCAAGCCAAAGATCTCGGATCTTCATCTTCCTCTTTGGTTTTCCAACTTGGCACATCCTGACTACTGGTCCTTCCATCTCTCAGCAATTCCTGTATAGTGGAGAGTTTTGGTTTCTTTATTTGGATGTTGGTTCGCCGAGGTGTTCGTTTGGGTTCTGTCCTTGTCGAATCTCTGGCCGCGGCAATGAATTGGCGCGGCCGTCGCAGTAACTCGTGTTATCCGCCTCCAAGAGGGTACGAGCTTCGGAACCCGTGGGCCTCTCGACGGCCCTGGGCCGGGGGTGGGGCACCGGCTGCGTGTTCATTACTCACCCGTAATAAGTTCCACAAGTCCGAGATATACAAATGAGCCAGTCCATCTCGTTACGGGCTCTGCAGCATCACGAATCAAGCGAGCCGATGGTAGATAACCAACCGGAGGATCGGCGAGTCCTGTTTAACAATGTAGCAGAGGTGTCAAACCCGGCTTCCCGACTCGGCTTTTAATTACGCCTCTGACATCTAGCGCCGAACCCCCAATTAAAATAGGCCGACGACTTCCGCGTTCTTTCTTCGGACGATTGGACGAAATTGAGCGAAATCGAGTGGGTATTGATGTCAGATATCGGATCTGACGGGATTTCCTGGTGCATAGGATAGCTATGCGAAACTCGCGATGGAACGTTACAGATCTGGCGGTCGTGATCGGAACTCGTGATGTCGATATACAAATATTAAATGTTTTCTACTTTGTTCTGCTCTGGTGAAATGTATGCTTATAATTTTATGGGTAATTTAGTGTCGGTATTTATTGTTGTTGGATATCGATCTGATTCATGTAGTCCTCCGGTCATGATTTGTTACGTCGCGACTCCAAACGGTCGGGTTATGACAGCTCTTTCTTTTGCGAAACTTGTGAACCCACCAACACCCAAATATTACCAACCGCAACCCAAGCAGCAAGTTCCAGAAGCACTTCTAATTATTTGACACCTCAATTCAAACACCAACAGGCTAAAGTTATTTTGCTAGATGTTATTACCTAATTATTTCTTGCATCTTCTAAAAAAAGAACTACTTACATTCAATCGGCCTTTCACCATATGGGACACTTTTAAAGACCAATGCAAAATCCATAATCCAGGATATGCAACATCAAAGTCGTGGATCGTATGGAGTAATTTCTTACCATAGCTCATCGCAATGATGACTAACAAAGTTTTGAAAAAATACCGCACTAAAATTTAATTTTCTTCTTGTATACTATTTGGTTACAATTAGAAAGCTTTAACAAGTTCTAATTTACAGCTTGCATCAAATTTAACTCCTTAAAAACCAACATTTTATTTCATTGCCGCTTCTTGGAGAGCAGTTTCCAATTTGTGGAGTTTCTAGATGCTCTAACGTTGACTCCATAGCTTCATGTTGAGCAGTTTCCAATTTGTGGAGTTTCTAGATGCTCCAGCGTTGATTCCATAGCTTCTTGTCATTACTAATCGATGTTGCACCTACGTGCTCTTTGTTCTGCTCTTTTGGTTTAGGCACACTTAATTTCCCAGACGGCCTCGGCTTTGTCTCGCTTCCTCTCCGAAGAACCATAGCATTTTCCACGTACGTATTCATTGCCCGGAGATGACGTTATTATGCGCAAATTGCCCGAAAATTATAAATTATTCAGATAGGATCTTCACTCTCAGCCGAGCACCATGCATGCGCCATCAACAAGGTTAAAACCACGAAAAATTAGCTCCGATGGGAAAGTAGCGTTAGAAAAAATGCAAATGGCCATTTAAAAGCACCGTTAAGGATCGTCTTTAATAAACGCCCGCATCATAGTGGGACTTTTTACAATCACAACCACAAATCAACACCATCACTTTACAATCTTGCAAATTTGTCAAGTAATTGCTTGATTTCTGTTGTTGGTTCTGTCGTTGCGTTTTCTGCCGGTGTCTGGATCCTGTTTTCGTGAATGTCAGAATTGTTTCGGCAGGTGAATGGGACATCTGCCGGCACGCGTCTTATACACCTGAGTGTAATTAGTGCATGCATTCACCTGTCCGATACTTATATGACATCTAAGTTCCTTGTCCTACAAATTTCAATAAAATTCCTATTAAGGTGGCGGTAGGTTCGACGGCTGATTAAAATTCGCAAAACCGACCGAGGCACATCCTGGAATTACCGCCAGGGTCAAACTTCGGACCCTTCTTATTCTTCTTAACCCCCGTTTGCACCGATTTCGACGCATTTTTGCTTGTGTGTAGTTCTGCTAACTTAACTTTCAGCTTTTTTGTTTAAATTTTTTAAAACGTCTTATCAAGTTAAGAGAGTAAGAGAGAAGTTAAGTTATAGAAGGGTGTTAAAACAAAAAATTAATTTGGCAATCAATATATTAATGAACAATTGTAATGTAACGCCTAACTCACAAAAATAAACTTTTCTTGCTCAAAGGTCAGCTTTCAAGGGTTCTGTGAACTTTTCGCTAGAAAAAAATTTTGGCATTTCACTCATTTGACGAAAAATAATTGGCATAGGAAACCAAATCTAGTGAGTAAGAGGAGAGATCAAATGTTGTTTGCCGACTCTGGTTTTTCCGCATCCTTTTTCCACAATTTCTTTTCGCGTAATGTGGAAAACTATTGTCCAGTTACCGCTGTACTCTTATCTAGACCGTTAATCTTAAGTACTTTACGGCAATTTTAAAAGAACTGACGCAAGAACCTCTTCAGCAGATTTTTAAACGGGAAACGTTTTAACTCTTTGAGAACCAAGATAGCTGCTTTAATTCAATCGATTGCTGCATCTGAGTTACATAAAAAAATTATGGGTCTTATTTTCATAAATTATATCTTCCCTCATAAAATTCGGTAAGAACGAAAAGTAATCCCAAAAATGGTAACAAGAGTAAAAAAATTGTCGTCTTTGACACATTCGACAGTTAAGTAGCTGAACGAAGAGAAAAAAAAAAGAAAATATAGTTTTAGGTCATTTTTGATTTTTTTACCTATCTTGACGTTTGAGCATTGTTAATAAGGCCTTAACTTTTGTCTGTATTTTTGAGAAATTGTTTTAATTTTTTCACCATCAGCATTTAGGCTCTTTAAATTCTCCAGATGCTTAGTAGGTTATCGCTGAAAAGATCTCGTAGTGATTTGTGGCTTTATTATCAGCACAGATCTACTCATGTTGCATAATTTTGTTCTTTTCGTCAAGTTTTTGCAGAAATTATCCCAATTTCATGCAAATCCACCCGCAAAATTAGTGATTACGCATTTTTTGCGGCTACTTCTAATAAGCAGCTACGCACTTGACGATGCCTACACCTTGCATAAATGCATGATAACGACCAATTACGCGCAATTACGAGTCCTCGTTTTCGGGAGTCCACCGGAAGCTTTGGCCATCGATTGAGCAAACAATTTTTTCTAGACGCGTCTAAGAACAGAACGGCTCGCTGTTTCGTGGTTCACTTCCAATAAATTGTCGGCTTTGTCGAGATCCCGGAATCAATCTCGGAGTAAATCCGGCGAGGTGCTAGGTCCGGCGTCCCGGCCAGTGTCGCCAATGTAGCGTCCCTAAGCTCCAGTTTTTCAGTCCGCTGCACGATCCTCTCCACCGCCGTTCTTCCCGAATCCGCGATTTGCCTCGTCGTAATTGAGCTATAAAACCGAATTTCGGATCGGCCACGCCAATTTCGAATTTCACGGTCCGTCAACGAATCAATACGGGAAGAATAGGAAAACAAACACACTGGCTGACTGAAGTTAATTTTTAAGTTATTCGGCATGTGAAAGAGGCACCTGCCGGTCGGGCGCACCGGGCCTGGCGGTGCAACGACGCCAAATCCGTGTGATTCCACTAACTTAATGGGTTTTCATGGTTATTAAACGTTGCATCGGTTATTCTTCGAGTGCATTTATATTCTGCATCCGCCGAGGCTCATAAATATGGAAAAACGCCACGAAATAAAGCAAAACTACAAATGCGCTTTGTTGGAGTTTTGTAAGGTCAGCGGCCGTGGCGGACGGCGGTATTAAAACTTTACGCGTCCACCGATCGTCTGTTGGGGACCCCACGAGCCACGAAGATGTCAACCTCCCATCACCCTCAATCAATATAGGCCGCACTAGTTTCAGGGTCGCCAGCCCGATAACCCGCCAGAGATGGCGCTCCCAACTTTTTTAAAGGTTTTACTAGACTTTTTGCCAAGTGAACCCGTCTTTCATGATTCCAAACGTGTTCCAAATCCTTCACTTCTCATAGCGCCAAGAGTAGCTAGTTAATTGCCCGATGATCGCCACGTATATGGACACCGAAACAATTAAAACAGAAGCACCACCATAAACACCCCTTGTAATTTTTCTTGAAGGTTTGGATTACATCATTCAAAGACTTGAATTTTTAAATAAGGTTATTTTGCTTGAAAATAATTTTTTGGAAGAAGATACACTGCTCAAAGTTTCAGTTTGCTGAATTAACCAAAAACTAATCCAATTGTTGTTGGACCATCTGCAGTAATAATTAATGACTAGTAGAGATGGGTGGAAAATTGCTATCGCGTTCGGAAATTTTTGCTCATTATAATGAGAAGCTGATAGGGAAATATATTTACGTTTCGGTTTTATTTAAATATTTTTCTATCTGTTGAAAGTTTAATAGATCCATAAATGGGTTGATCAAGCAAAACTGGTGTCTATCATTAGGCCGCAATTTTTTTTAATGAAACAAACCGTTATTGTTTGAATATTTTTATATATCACACAAAGAGCATATACATACATCGAATTTTATTTACATTTTTTGAAAATTTAATTACGCTATGTTCACTTATACAATTCTTTGCGCAAATCGCAATCTCGATTTGCGGGGGACGCGGCGCTCCGACGCCTGGAGGTCCGTCGGGACGTCGCGTCGTCACATGGCTTTGGAAATCGGTACTTCGTGCCCAATCGAACAAAAATCGTTAAAAAACCGTAAAACTTAAAACGAATTTGTACTGTAATTTGAAAATATTAAGTTGCGTTAGTGGAACCGTTGATTGGACACGAGGTACGCATTAAACTAGTTCGAATAATAAAACCGCTTATTATGCACGTGAATAATTTAAAAACTGTCATAATAATTATTAATAAATTGTAATAAAAATTGGTCGGCGCTCATACAATCAGAATGTATTTACAGATATCTGCAGTCGTTTTACAGGCTGGTCCGAAGCGACCCGTGACTGAACCAGCCACTTCCGGACCAGCGCATAGCTCGTTCACACACATAAATACTTTATAATAACGTGAAGATTGCACATTGTCTTTAAAAGTTTCCTATGTACATCACTTGTATTAAAAATGCCTTAAAACAAACTAACATCTATATACAATACGTTACAAACGTCCTGTTTTGTACTTAATTATTATACATACAGCTGGTCACCAGGTCGCTGGACAGCTTACGGAAATGTACAGGGACGTGATGACCAGCTCTTCCATGATCACGTTTAAATTTATAATCATAATATCCTTATCGTTATATCTACAATGCTTTGTTACAAATAAATCCCGAATCGGAGTTATTGAAGCCAATTTATCACGTGTACTCCGACCTCCAGCCCGTCTGCAAAAAACGAAAGAAGAAAGTTAGAAATCGCCACCACAACGAACAAAATCCAAACTCACCATTCCGTTCGACGCCAATCCTAAACCTGCCGCACTCAGCGAGCTCATGTGGTGATGGTATGAGGCCGCAGGTGGAGGCGCAGGCGGTGGCGGTCCCGAAACGAACCCTTGAGTATGCGTGGTGTGTTGGTACCAATGACTCATAGCGTGATGGGGATGTAACGCCGCGTTCAAATGGGGATGTCCACCGCCCATTCCGCCGCCAAAACCTCCACCTCCAAAACCACCCTTGCCGCTATCCAAAGGTTTCATCATATCACCCATCATTCCTCCCAGCGACAAACAGGAACCGCCACTCTTCTTCTTTTTGCTCTTCGACGACAATTTCCTGTTCCGCGTCTGGATGCCTTCCTTCTTCATCGTCAGAGGCCGGTTCACCTGCAACAAGCCAAGAGTCAAAATCGGTCGTCAAGGTGCCGGCGATGGTGTTTGATGGGCAAAGAGTTGGGTCAATTAAACGCGGCGAAGCTCGGGGCCCGAGCCCGTTTCCAATTAGTATAAATCAAAGTTGAGGTAATAAGAACGCGGGATCTACAGGGCTACCGTGCAAGGGGGCCCATCTATCAAGAGAAAGATTCGGGCCGCGTCACAGTCAACCAACGCCACGTACCTCCAGAGTTAATTGGGCAAGAAAAATTTTACTGGGCGCCCTCTGCAACTTCTTCGGTGAGTTGTTTCAGGAATCTCTGCTACTTTAGAGATTTGTGGATTTTGACCAAAGACCAACCAAAGACTTATCTACTACATGCAGATAGTTGGTCTTAGCTCAAACAATTTTATTAACAATTTATTGCGAGCTGAAGCTGAGTGACATGTGGAGAGGGAAAGGCTTCATGTGCTGTGAGATAGAAACTTGGTTGATTTTTGCTCTTGGGCTCAAAATTACGGTCTCTGCGTGAGTTTGGGCTGCGGTAGGTGCGCATCTTGCAAGAGCAGCGTGTATCGTGTGATTTATGTCCGGAGCGCGGTCTGAGGCGACTAGAGCTGCTAGAAGAATGTTGATGAGTAAGCAAAAATGGGCATCCAGCGCATACAAAAACCTGGCCGGGAGGGAAGAGGGCCCAGTCTTGGTTCGGGATTAGGTTGTTTTTGGCGTGTAATGGCCGAGGCAGGGGTCCCGTGTCACTGTCGGCATATTGAAAATCCGTGCGTGCGTTCGCGAGTCATTCAACCGCAGCAAAATCCCAAATTATTCTCATATTATTCACAATATCCGACCGTCAACTCGATGATGTTATGCCAAGTTCACAAGCCGACGAGGTATACGTGACGCGAGATGTCCTGGCGGCGACAATAGAAGGACCGCCGGCCGTTTCTTATAAAGAATTGCAACAGTCCAGTGACCGCAACTCGGCTTTATACGCTGAATATGTGATTAGAGTGTCGCAATCCGTCGTCGTGTAGGTCCTAATTGCGCTATTTGCCGCACTTTCTTCTAATAATCAAGCAGCCGGCGGGGAATGCGACCGAAGGCGGCGAAAATTCCGTAAATTCGTCTAGACAACAACAACTGGAATACCAATTGCGAAGGTGAAGACGCAATTGTCCGATTCGAACAATACCGACGATGGCCTCAATGGTTAACCGCAAAGACAGGAGTCACCTCGAAGGCGAGAGGGTTCCAGTTCCGGATGTTCTCGCTGGGCCGGTGATAAATGCCAACGGACGCCTAGGCGGTGGGCACCACACCCGCATAAATCATGGGAACCATTAAATAATACGTGATCGTTTGGTAGCCCAAGGTAGTTGACAGATACCGCGGTTATCTAACGTACACTCCACAGGTGATCGGCTACCATATTAATAATAATCCGGACTTTTTCAAGTGTACATTTTCACTGCAGAAGATACCATCGCCGTGGTGCGTACGGACGACGGAAAACGGACCTGTCTTCTGTTTCTGGCATTGACTTGCCGACGGGACTGTACGTCAAATACGGGAGCCGGTTGAGATTTTTGATAATCAGCTCTTTCCATCTAAACTAAATTACTGAGATACACTTGTGCCTCGTCAATGTCGTCGTCGCAGCGTGGGCTCCGCAGATTTACTGTTACCAATTTTGTAATAGCAAAAACGGCGGTAATGGCGCTTCCTCCAGCCAGAAAACTCGGGTTAATTTGTCTAGCTGCATGAACCTCAAATTAGGAAACTTCTGCTACGTGAATCGACACTAAACACCGCATTACAAACTTTATGAGCTTGGACGTTGTTTTCTTTTTGTGCGTCGGTTAATTGTCTTACAAACATTGAAAAGACCGGCAGATGTTGCAAAACCAGAGTTATGACATTTCTATGGCAGATCTATTAAGTAACATTAGTTTTGCATGCATAAGAATTATGTTGCTGGGCCGTGTGTAATCTTGCAAGTCGTTAACGGAAGTCTTACGTTTGTTTTATTGTTAAGTATTGGCGGATGCTTAAAACAGTTGTGAGAAATGGAAAAAGACATTAACGATAAATTGTTCTTTAATGGGAACAAATATAATGTACACCAAATTAAACCATACATCCCTTGCACTGTCCACCATAAAATTTAATGACTATCAAAAAATCTAAATGAAACCCAATAATTATTATACATCAGAAAATAAGAACATCACCACTAAAATAACTATGCTGCGTATTGTTTTACCATTGCTTACATTTTAAATTCTATATGTCTATCAATTTTACTAAATGTTCACCAAATTTAGAACGCTCAAGTTACGCGTCCGTGCTGTACATAATAAATATTCGCGCTATCCATTTTTATTTAATGTTTCTCAAAAAAACGATTTGTTCGTCAAATAATTATTCTATTACTCCAAAAATGAAATATGCTCGCGCATCTTTCCTTGCCGCTTGCGCTTCCAGACAAGAGGTACGCAAAAAAAGTTTTGTACAAGGTTAGTTCAGGGCCCTGTAATTTTTTTCTAAAAGCACGATTTAAAATTACCATTAAAAGAAGTTTTACGTTTTACATAATGCAAGCCAATTTGTACAGCAAAGCATTTATATATTACGGAAATCAATATTTTTTGTGCAAACCACTTCTATTTTTACTCTTATTGTCCTTGCCCTAGCACATCTACATTTATAATTTTGCATAAAATTATTTACCATTTGCACAACATTTTATTGCTTATGTATTTTTGATCAAAAAATAGTATTTTTAACTGCTAAATAATATAAGACACTGTCGAAAATTAAATATATGGGTATTATGTTAGAATTAAATGCGGAATAAAATTTGGTAAACATTTAGTATTTATGGTCAACAAAAGTTATTTTGGCAAACAAAATATATAAGAGGCCAGCATTATGTCAATATTTGGTTGTCGCTTTAAGATTATGTATTTTCTTAATTTTGGTGAGCATTTAGTATTTTTGGAAAATGAAAGTATTTTTTTGTATGAAAATATTGGGTAAATTTGGTAGACTGTTAAATACGACCCATTATGTTGCAGGGTCGTGTGTGATCTTGCAAGTCGTTAACAGAGGTCTACATTTGTTTTATTGTGAAGTATTGGCGGATGCTTAAAACAGTTGTGAGAAATGGAAAAAGACATTAACGATAAATTGTTTTTTAATCATGTTCCTTAATTACTTGTTTTACTTTGGTCCATCCACCGAAAGCGCGTATAAAACGTGGAAATGGTAATTTATGAGCGCAGTAAGCAATGAATGGTAATAGATCCTAGGAATTATTTACTACGCGACAAGTGGATTGAATTATAATGAGCCTCATTGTTCAAATAAATCCCAACAGATCTTCAAGTCTTGATCAATTGAAACATTCCCCGATGTCCGAGAAGAAGCACCAAAAGCTATGGCTCTAATTTATTTAATCTGATCTAAATAAAATAAATAATCGTTCCTGCAACCGTAATTTAGATACTTCACGATAAACCTACATGCGACCCACAAAATTTATCGCCCTGAAACAAATTTAAAATTTTTCTATCGCACAACACTTTCTTTCAAATTACGAGTCTTCTCCTGCAACCAACGCGGGATCTGCCTACCCTCACCATATCTGGGATCCGAGACGATTTCATTAGAATTCCCCGTTTTCCTCCGGTAATCCCGACCGTAAGAGAGGACGTAATGACCCGGAAACACTCCGGGCCGGGCGAGACCGGAAATGATAATAGCAGAGACAAACGCAAGTTTCTTCCGGTCAGCAGCACCGTCAGCGCTACACCCCCAGATCCCGGCCAGATACCGGGATAATCGCGCGACTGCTCCGACAACGAACAGACTTAATTAGGAACAACACAAAACTTTCCTCAACACTCGATTGAAGTAAAGACCGTTACGTTGGTTTAGGTGTCTGGAGAGTTCCCAAAAATTCCCAAAACCCCGCGCAAAAAATTGGTTTGTATGCGTTCACTAAAGCGTTACGCGGTTATCGCAACGTCTCATCTAAAGCGTTCCCCGATGCTATTGCCGGTCTATCATTAGACTATCCGACGGACCGAGATGACAACATGTTGTCTCGAATTGCCCCCGAAATGATACTTTATCCGGACAATAGCGGCGGAATCCCGGGGCGTTTGTCCGGGATATACTGGTACTTGCTTGCTCCATTGATGATGGAGCAGCGTGGCCCCTTGAGATAATGGCAATCTATTTTACTCGAAACGTTCCATTGTCGATGGACAAGAAAACAGTTGCGTACAGGAAATTGGGCGATGTCGAGAACTGCACCTACCTATGCCCGAAATTAGCCGTAATAGCATGAGCTTTCAGACACGACAGCTCTCATCTCGCCCATAAGATTTCGTAGATGTTAGAGATTTGTTCAAAATTTTGATGACGCCGATGGTGCTACATTCCTCATTAAGTCTTGGCTATCCCTCGTTAGCCAGGAGTATGTCAAAAATCTTGGGCCAAAGATATTTGTGGCTACCGCCGCTCACCAAAGATGTAAGGCTTGGTTTGAAGTTGATGAGAGGACTATCCAGCCAAATACCTTTCTTGGAGACGAAACGGTGAAGCACGTCAGGAATATGTTTCGGAATAGCGCATGGCAGGCGTAATTGGATGGGAAGAGGTTGTCGAGCCGTCCCTCTGGAACCCGTTCCGATTCCGCCGCGAGGGATCGATGCCAGGATTTTTCTGGAGACAACTCGGGTCGTGTCTTGCTTGCTAGCGATTTTGGGGGTTTTGCGCTTCGCCCCCGATCCATCACGCATTCGCTGAAAGCGCTTCCAGTAGGCCGACCGTACGGCGATGTTATCAAGAGATCTGACCCGATCCGTTCGGCTTATTACGACGCGCGCTATTCCCGTAACAAATTGTTATTGTTGTTGGGTAACGACGTTGTTTAAAGTGGGCGTGGGGACCGGTATGATATACAGTCCGGCGACCGGCTCCGGGCATTCAACATACGCGTTCCGTCGCCAGAACATGTCATTATGATCCACAATCGCACTACCATTCCATAACGCGACCATCAACCAACAAGAAAGAAAAGAAACGAAAAAAAAATCGACCCGACAACAACCCCGAACCGGTATCTAGGTAGGTACTAGCTGCAAACGGATCTACTTACGTTGTGGAGTTTGTAGTAGAGGCCGCAAGCGTTGCAGACGGGCTCGCCGTTCTGGTTGCGTCTCCAGAGGGTGGTGGTGGTGGTTTTGCAGTTCGCACAGCTCGTCCCGGCTCTCCTGGCGGCGCTTTGTAAACTCTGCAACCAAACAAAACACTCTATCAGCATCCGAGTCGGCGATTTCCACGGGAATGTACTCCACTACTTGTGTCACCAACGTAAACCTATTGTCAGATTTAATTGGATAGCGATCTCGGCGCGATAACAGATCCCCAGCTCGTTAGGGCCACTCTCGCTTGCAGAGCCATCGCCAATTCCGACCGGCTGCAAGAGGGACGCCAATAGCGAATTTCAGCCTTACATGCAGGGATTGAGCCCTAATCACCAGCGCCTTTGATTGATTAGAAGATAAATAGATTTGAGTGGCGCGCGGGTGGGATCTGCCAGAGGCCAGAAGGCAAAACGTGAGCCAGGGCAAACCAGCACCAGAGGGCGCACAGGGATGCCCTTTCTTAATTTTTTATATTTTTGACAGAAAATTATATTTATCTAATCGATCACGTTAGAACTTTTGAGGTGATGACCATATTGCCAAATTACCAAAAATTAGTTCTTCCGTAGCTTATGTCAACTCATAAGAGCTTGTTCTAAATCACACAAAGTTAGCTTTTGCGTGAACTTATGATCTTCAAGACAACTAAAGACAGAACCCATGACCAGCGAAGAGCTTCCAGATGACCCTCAACAAAAAAATAACATTGTGAACTAGCTTTGTGGCAATTTGGTAATGTACCTAGTCAAGT
The DNA here is from genome assembly GCA_951805265.1 of Schizotus pectinicornis. Classification (NCBI taxonomy): domain Eukaryota; kingdom Metazoa; phylum Arthropoda; class Insecta; order Coleoptera; family Pyrochroidae; genus Schizotus; species Schizotus pectinicornis. The sequence continues at coordinate 7,997,696 of OX638207.1, read as the reverse complement.
ATTTTTTCCATCTCTTTGCTCAGGAGGAATTAAAAGTTGGAAAGGTTGCAAAAATAAAAGGATGAAAAACTGATACCGATAAGAACCCAAAAGGTAGGCTATGGGTAAAAACTGGTTTAAGGTGCTAATTCGGGCTTGTAGGAATAGTTGTGTTTGGTCCCTGAAAGTTCCTGCTAGTGGCGCGTTTTGGAGGGGCTCCTTAATTCGTTTCGTGGCCGGGCCGCCCACCCCGCTGTATTCCATTAAGCTCGGCCACGTTTGGCATAAATCTCGTTTTAATAAATTACAAATTAAATTCCCTCGCCGATATTTTCCCATAGGAGCCGCAACAAATAGGTCCATTTTTTTACTATTTATCCACGTCCACATATCGGATAAACTCGGGGCGATTTTATTATAAAAAGTCTCACTTTCCACAGCGCGCTCTGTAATTACAGGCTGAAATTAATCCGGTCCCGGATCGCAAAGGAGCGACACGTCAAAATGCCGAACGTAACCGCCATCGCACCGCCAAGATGACCGTTCTAACTATTTATCGAAGTTAATAAGTTAACGCCCATCTATTTGAAATTTGATTTACGATTGCGGGCAGGTGAGGGGATCTGACCCTAAACGGGGGGTTGAATTTCACCTGTCCGCTCGTATTGGAATTATGTTTTAACAACTTCCGCAGCAGATGTCGCCACGTGCGACCTTTCTATGCGCCGGGGGCGCTACGATTAACCGTCGATCAACTTTCGATCGATCATCGACCGAAATCTAAATTAATCGAAACCAGTCGTTGAATTTATGGAACGGGCCGGAAATTTTTCCAATTATTGCTGGCTGGACTCGTCGAAAGCTCGCGACGTCCTGTTTTGTAATTTGATTAATTCATGAAGTATGATCGACGTAAAAGTATATTTGCCGTCTCCGGCAGTAACGACATCTCGATGGCATCACGTCTTGGACCATATTTCGGGATTTATCGCGAATTGGGTTTTTTCCTGAAACTCGGTTTTTGCAGGATCGCAGAAGAATCGTCAGGCAGTCCTAAAAAGGCAGCGCGTATCATTGTGATCTACACTGATGGAGATCGATCGCATCCATCAGGCGCGTCAATCAATGCCTCACGTGTCAATCAGGCCGGACAGTTGTTATGCCTTGTCCTACACGGCTGCTTTACGGTCGCAGGACGCACGCAGATCTGCATAATCGATATCCTTGCAAGGATTCTGTCCACAAAGGACCAAATTAAAGCGGATAACCGTACCGACGATCCGGCGACGATAAATTGAAACTTTTACCAGGACCGTCTTAATTTACGAGCTCGGCGCAGGAATTCAAATGAAAAAAATGATGAATCGCGCAGGAATGAGTAATAACATGCTCAGGTAGCTGCTCGAGTTGATATATTTTAACGCGTGAACTGTTATTACACCTTTCTGATTTCCCCCCAATAAATATCGCTCAAGTGGGAAATGTTCGACGTGTGCTTGTTAACCAATTAAATCGCGGATTCGCGTTTTTGATTTGCAGCCTCTTTCCCGGCTCGAAGAAAAACTTGCACGTACCTATGTACGGTAAAAGACGCGCATTCCGGCGTGTTGCTTTCGTATTTAGCCTGAGTAATCAAATAAAAACAAATTTGACATTAAGTCTGATTGATATTGGAACATGACAGAACGTGATATGGAGAAACGGCGTACCTGCGCGCTCTCCGGTCCGAATGCCAGCATCGTCATCGAGGATGACAATAAACCACTTAACTAGAATGATTCTGGTGAATGGACACACGTTTGTTCGACCTGACATTCGGGAAAAAATCTTTTGTCGCCCGTAAAAGCTTTTTGACACAATCGAGAAGCTTTTTCGTCCCGGCTCTATGTAGTGCACGTTTTGTTTATGGGGAGCGCGGCCAGTGATTAATCCATTGAAATCGGCGCTCTAAACGCTCTTCGCGTGCCCAACGGACCGCAGTGGAGAGCTGTCTAGAGGTTTCTTCTATGTGCCGCGACATTCCTCCACCAGATCCAATTGCGCCATTGTCGCTCAAGAGCCGATCGCACAAACGACATCGGCATCCACAAAACGCACCGCTACAATGTACGGAGACAAAATCAAACATCGACACGGGGAAGAAGAGAACGCCACAATAAGGCGCAGGAAAAGGACGAGAACTTGTCTAGTCCGAAATCACCCCGAGGACCTGGAAACGGGCCAGTTTTAACTAAACAGCAAAAGTAGAGGCAGCAATAAAATCTTTGCCAAAAGGAAAATTATGTAACATTATCAAAAGTTGAAGGTGACAGAATTAAGTTTCTGATTCTGAAGAGAGAAAAATGTTTTATCAGCAGGAAAAGAATAGAAAGCTTTTAGTAGTAGGTAAAAGGTAACAACAAATTTCCTGTCAAGATATTTAGTAGAAAAATATAATGTCACAATAAATAGAAAGCTTTTTATACAAGAAATAAATCTTGTGTTTTAAAATTTTTGTAAGAAGATATTTGATCGAAAGAAATAAAGATAATGTCACTGGTTAAGACGTCAAAAAAAATAATGGAATGAAATTTTGTGTTAAGAAAATATAATACAATTATATATAAAATATAAAGGTTCTGCAACAGGTTTTAGTAGAAGAACATTTCGTCCGGAAAATAATGAAAAATGTAATGTAGTAAATTATGAAGAAATAAAGCGTTTATCAAAAGGTTCGACAGAAAAGTTTGCTTTAAAGGATTTTCCCTATGTTTCATCAGTTTACGTTTCGGAATTATTTTTTTTTTAATTTATTGACCAGCTGAGTTTTCTCGTTCTCTTCGTCGGGCTGGTAACGATATAGGCAGCCATCAAACATTAAGTAGCCTCAAGCTGCCCACCGAGTTAGATCTTCTTCGTAACAGAAAATACCTTTAAACTGATAAGAAAAGAGAAAAGAAGAGAAAGAAAGAGAAGAAAAGAGAAGAGAAGAGAAAAGAAGAGAAGAGAAGAGAAAATAAGAATAATAAAGCTTGGCACGTTATTAAATGGGAACAAATATAATGTACACCAAATTAAATCATACATCCCTTGCACTGTCCACCAGAAAATTTAATGAGTATTAAAAATTCTAAATGAAACCCAAATTATTATGACATCAGAAAATGAGAACATCACCAGTAAAATAACTATGCTGTGTATTGTTTTACCATTGCTTACATTTTAAATTCTATATGTCTATCAATTTTGTTAAATGTTCACCAAATTTAGAACGCTCAAGTTACGCGTCCGTGCTGTACATAATAAATATTTGCGATATCCATTTATATTTAGTGTTTCTCAAAAAAACTATTTGTGCGTCAAATAATTATTCTATTACTCCAAAAATGAAATATGCTCGCGCATCTCTCCTTGCCGCTTGCGCTTCCAGACAAGAGGCACGCGAAAAAAGTTTTGTACAAGGTCAGTTCAGGGCCCTGTAATTTTTTTTACGATTAGAAATTACCACTAAAAGAAGTTTTACGTTTTACATAATACAAGCCAATTACAGCAAATCATTTATATATTACGAAAATCAATATCTTTTTTTGTGCAAACCGCTTCTATATTTACTCTTATTTTCCTTGCCCTAGCACATCTGCATCTGTAATTTTGCATAAAATTATTTACCATTTGCACAACATTTTATTGCTTGTGTATTTTTAATCAACAAATAGTATTTTTAACTGCTAAATAATATAAGACACTGTCGAAAATTAATTATCTGGGTATTATGTTAGAATTAAATGCGGAATAAAATTTGGTGAACATTAAGTATTTAAGGTCAACAAAAGTTATTTTGGCGAACAAAATATTTAAGAGGCCAGCATTATGTCAATATTTGGTTGTCGCTTTAAGATTATGTATTTTCTTAATTTTGGTGAGCATTTAGTATTTTTGGGAAATATTTTGGAAAATATTGGGTAATTTTGGTATACCGTTAAATACGACCCTTATTAAATTAGGAGCTTTTCCTAATTTATATTAATAGATGGCAACGTGCGATGAAGATTTTAACAGCTTATAACTTTTCCTCGTGTCAGTGTTGCTGCCTACGTTCGCAGGGTTACCAAAACCGCGTTGAAGGAACAACAAAAAGCTGATCCAAGTAATCGTTAGGAAGAGGTAATGCGGCAAGCTCGAGACGTGCTTGGTTTGTCTGACGACAATGGCCAAATTTCGTCGAAATACCGCCTGGAAATCTTTGCCATCACTAACAGCTTCATTAGCCTTTCAAGCCGCGAGATTAGATCAAAAAAACTTCCTCGTTATCGCGGAACGTCCAGATTCCGGACCCTTTTCCATTATATCAAACCGTTTCCGAGCGGCGTTTGATTGGATTTATCGTAATTGCCGTCCGCAACCGTTTGTAACAGTTTCTTTCGACCACGAGGCCTCTCGTTCTTTGTGAATTTGTGAAACGTAATCCTCGACAATTCCCCTAATGTGGAGCCTGTCAGTCTAAGCCTTTGAGACGGTCCCCGTTTTTGAGACGTAGGCGCCAGGGTCCTTTAAAAGCCACTCATTACGTCGACAAAGCACTCGGAGGTATTTATTAAAGTATTGTTACCCCCCAACAAGTGTTTACCACTCCGGCCCCCGTCCAACAATACCGAAATGAAACACTCGAGCTGACGGTAGCGCGCGTGCAAATACTCGAAAACACCCATCGATGGCTCAATCGGGGCCGGAATAGTTTTGCTCAATTAACACCGAGTTTTACAAATACCATCACAATGGGACAATGAAGAAGTTTTTGTTGTTGGCTGAGGTGGGAGCGTGTTTTTGCAACGTGTCGAACAAAAGACTGGCGACTTGCGCAACGATCAAATTAATTAGCGGGATATTAGCTATTGTTCTGGGATTTGGCGAAAATTGTTGGAAATTTTTATGCAAATCGGAGGATGCGGCAATGGGAGAAGACAGAGACGGGCCGGGGTCGATTCGGGCCGCGGCGCGAGCGAGCTTGATGAGAACTGGTCTAGGTATGACTTGCAACGCGCGGTCATCCGGGCCATTATGGGTTAACTCATTAGTTGTTTCGTTAACAAGTTAACAAGATGGCAGCGTTATCACGATCGATCGGAGATGATATTGCGGCGATCCACGCACCGCGGGCCAAATTACGAACAGGGACGGGCCGCCCCGCCACCGCACAACCGCAAAGACAAAATTTCAACGGCGAAGGCGCCAACTCGACAACTTTCTTGCTGCAGCAAACGACAAAATAAGGATTCCGCGTATACCCCCTAGAGCTTGCACTCAACCACGGCCAAGCTGTCCATCATGACAACAAAACTCCTCAAAGTGGTCGTTCGAAAAGTTCGTTACGGGCAATTTTGCCAAAATTTGGTTCACAAATTGAATGCGATGAAGAAAATATGTATACATATACAGCAAGAAAAAGAGAAGATAAAAAAATAACCCCAACAAATTTTTTTTTGCAAATATATTTCTCAAGTTAATTGATGGTAACCAACGCAGTTTTTCGTTGTGGATTCCATAAGATCATAGTTAAATCTGGTTACATTACTAATTTTGTTTGACAAAATGACAGGCAAGCTATTTGTAAAAAAATCTTAATTAGCGTCTTTTTACTCTGCAGAATTGCTGCGGGCATTTCTCAATATTTGAGAAACTCCAGGTCCGCCCTGGATGATGTGGGGCTCGGTCCTGGTAGTTTCTAGTTTTGCATAGAAAAGTTCGGCTTTGAGGGTTGTGGGGAGCGGAATCGGGCATCGCGTCGCCCAATTTTCTTGTGTTTCCTCCGACGAAATTACCCGTCTTAGGACGGTGCTAGTTAGCTCGAGTTACCCACCCACGCGGCGCGTACCCTGGCATTAGCGGGTTCAAAATTGCGCGACTCGGCGATAATTGCGTCGGAGACGACAACAAAACCATCGGGATGGTCCTCGACTCTCGACAAGATTTACCGTGTTTAGCGACGTATTTTTTGCACGTTCCCATGTAAAATGCGGGTCCGTGGCTGGCGGTAAAAATGCTAAAAGTGCGACCGAGTTAGTAAATATGCGGTTTTCGTGGCCGGCTGACAGTATATGTTAACTAACCGGGAGTTTACATTCGCCCAAACACACCGGACACGAATAATTCAGCCGGTCGGGGACAAAAACCTGAATAACTCCACTCCGGGTTGTCGGTTGCCACCATAGTCGTCTGCACCTCCACGGCCGCCACCACCCCGGAGTCGACGGATTCGAGCTATCTGGGAAGCTAATAACAATGGACGGTTCCGCGACGCAATAAAAGGATGCGACCGGCCAGGACCGGCTTCCACGTGATTAATCGCCCCCAGTCGCCGCACGCTAATCAATCCGAGTCGAGGTTTCCTCGCTGTTTCACTGGTGGATTTTGGAAATGCAAGTCTCGGTAAGAAATGGCACCTCGAAGGTCTCGGCCAACTTTGAAAAATGTGCGAGCGAGTGAATTTTAACGACCCGGGCTTCAGTATAATAAATTCGTCCGGGACCGGCGACCAGTTCGGTGAGTATTTCGGTGATGTCCCTTGTTTCTATCTGGTAAAGTATCAGCTTACGACACCCACTATGCGAGTTTGATTTATCCTTTTTTGTCGCCTAATTTATAAATTGTGCCCGGATCGCAATAAAAGCTTGCTTATCAAATTGTCTATCCGCCAACGCGATCCGGCCGGTTTCCAGAAATCCCATAAAACATGCGGCCTCGAGTCCTCGAATGAATAATTTCAAAGGACCCTTCCACATTCCGGCCGCAGACCCGCGCACTATTCAAACTAAGCAGGCTTTGTGCAAAAACGCAATTCTCAAGCCACATACTAAGAATTTGCGCTTGTAACAACGTAAACCTGAAAACTTTACTAACTAAGGTTCATCTTTCCAGGGACGTCAAATTTATGCAAAGAAGGTACTTTTGCGACATCTAACTTTTCCGTTAAGCCCCGATTTGTCTTGGAGTTGACCGGCACCGACCTAAGTCGCCCACAATAATTCAGAACCATTCGTTATCCTATAAAAAAAATTGTGTTTTATAATGTGTCTAAGATACTTCTTTACGAATTCTTAAAACTTTTTCTGGCTGCTTATTGAATAAGCATTTTTGATCAACTTCCCAACATTGTTTTTATTGAGCAAGGAAGGAACTTTTGAAACATTTGACGACGTCCCCGTTTTAAAGAATCTATTGCTGAAGTTGGCCGGTACCGACCTAAATTGCCCGCAACGTTTCAAAAGGGTTCCCCGTTCTACTTATTTTAGCTTGATGTTCTGTCTTGTGATCTCGCCATCTTCAAGCACTTTAGGGTTCAAAGTAGACACCTAACTACTAACACTTGGAAGCTTCTACTTATTTTATAAAGGATCGTATTTAACAGTATACCAAATTTACCCAATATTTTTATACAAAAAAATACTTTTATTTCCCAAAAATACTAAATGCTCACCAAAATTAAGAAAATACATAATCTTAAAGCGACAACCAAATATTGACATAATGCTGGCTTCTTATATATTTTGTTCGCCAAAATAACTCTTGTTGACCATAAATACTAAATGTTTACCAAATTTTATTCCGCATTTAATTCTAACATAATATCCAGATATTTAATTTTCGACAGTGTCTTATATTATTTAGCAGTTAAAAATACTATTTGTTGATCAAAAATACACAAGCAATAAAATTTTGTGCAAATGGTAAATAATTTGATGCAAAATTATAGATGTAGATGTGCTAGGGCAAGGAAAATAAGAGTAAAAATAAAAGTGGTTTGCACAAAAAAAGATATTGATTTCCGTAAAATATAAAGGCTTTACTGTAATTGGCTTGCATTATGTAAAACGTGAAACTTCTTTTAGTGGTAAGTTTTAATTGTGCTTTAAAAAAAGAAATACAGAGTCCTGAACTGATCTTGTACAAAACTTTTTTCGCGTGCCTCTTGTCTGGAAGCGCAAGCGGCAAGGAGAGATGCGCGAGCATATTTTATTTTTGGAGTAAGAGAACAATTATTTGACGCACAAATAGTTTTTTTGAGAAACACTAAATATAAATGGATAGCGCGAATATTTATTATGTACAGCACGGACGCGTAGCTTGAGCGTTCTAAATTTGGTGAACATTTAGTAAAATTAATGGACATATAGAATTTAAAATGCAAGCAATGGTAAAACAATACGCAGCATAGTTATTTTAGAGGTGATGTTCTCATTTTCTGATGTATTATAATTTGGGTTTCATTTAGATTTTTTGATGCTCATTAAATTTTCTGATGGACAATGCAAGGAATGTTTGGTTCAATTTGATGTACATTATATTTGTTCCCTTTTATAAATATTTTCTTCTGAAATTTAAGAAGTTCTGCTTTTTATTTCTCAAATGAATTTTAATTTTGGAAATTTCTCGCCAAATATCCCAACGGAATGTTTACATTTATCTGAAAAGTTATGTTTGAAGCATTTGGCGTCAGCCCTTTGACTTAGTTGGCCGGCACCGACCTAAGTCGCCTTCAATGTATCAAAAGTTTCCTCCACTTATTTTTGTTGGACGTCTAGAAAAGTTTGAAATTTAGAGATGGCTAATGGCGGTGGTAAGGTGGGCCACCAAATGGATAAGTTCTGGTGATGGCCCGTTTTTGGAGAATGCATGGCGAATTAGCGTTCCTTTCTTTGGTCGTCGATCGGTTTGGCGGATTCCTGTTCTTTGTCTCGATCGTGTCGATATAATCGTTTCCTAATTGCGGCCTCCATTAATGCGGCATTAGTGCGGGGACATTTGAGGCGGTGGTGGCCGCCCCCGGGGGCAGGAGAACGTTCGGTTTCGAAACACTAAATATTCAATTAGACCTCGGCATTCGAAAAATGCGAGGCACAATACGTGTAATTGCTTTGAATGGTAGAAATTTGGTGGCCCCGGGTACACGACCACTTACCACGTATTTAAGCCGTGATTTTTTCCATTCCGATATTTGACTTTGATTATTAATAATATTGACTTTGATCGATGGATCGACGCGCCGTACCACTTTTACATGTCAGCATGTCCCGCGATACTCTTACCGTTCCGACTTGGTAGCGGGCGGTGTAAATTCAGTTTGGTAGTGACTATTGTAAATCAACTCGGGCCACGTATCGACGCAATGTTAATGCACGATTAGGCCGTTGGTACACAACAACGAATTAAAAATATCCCCGGTACCGTACGCTGTTGAACATCGGCGTCATTCACGTTACGTTCAGATACAAGACGGATAACGTCGCCGGGTAAAAAAATTCTTGCCGTACAAATATTTGCGTGGCGTCCCGACGCCGCGGTTAATAGAGCCGTTTCCAGACGCCATGTTGCATTATGGCGGCGTCGGGAGCGTGAAAAGTCGATATCCACCGTTGCTAGGCTGGGGGCGCGAAGACCTGCCCCCGAGCTAACTCGCGCATGTACGCACGCACTCACCTGACTGTACACGCAAACAATAGATGTCGACCTTTCGGCGGCAACGGCGTCCCGACGCCCGCTCAACTTACCACCAATTCTCTCTAATTAATAATTATCGCCGAATTCCCGCTGAGCCAATTTCATGCCGGGCAATTAAAGAAAATTACGTTTTTGCTCTAATTGCGCTCTCGAGTTGGTAAAATTACAATATTACGCGCCGTAAATTCCAATAAAATCGTCACTCTCTTTCTCGCCGGATTATTTATGGGGGCCGCAATTTATTTCCGATGTTATGAACGGCGTCCCGGCATTGAGAATAAGGCGCTCAGCTGGTCGCCGGACCACCGCATGTGACAATTTATTATAATTTTATAAAGCCGCAACTGTACAAGCAGCACGACTACTTATATGAAGTTATTAATGTTTTGATGGCATTGTGCCGCGCAACTGCTACTTCATTATTTATTAACGTTTCTATCGATTCCTCATGCAAATTCTGCAAGTCCCTCGGCAGGTTTGGTAGCAGCATCGACAGTCGGGCTTGAAAAATTGAGAATTTTATGAAAAGCAGTTTGGGAAAAACTAATACTGTTCCAACAGAATTAGCCATAAGAGACAAAATTATCATCCCGAAAAAACAAATTTTTCCAAAAGGTGCCAAAGTCCCCAAAATTGGATTTTGGTTTCGGGGGTTGCGCAGACCTTCCTGCTGATGCGGTGACGTGGCGAGTTTTCCGGTTGCACAAAGCTTGTCCGTTTTTCGCCGAATTAGCGTCAATCGTTGCGCTTGACCGTGATGCAATTGCCGTTTCGCTTTCACGTTATTGCACCTAATAAAAATTCCAGCCTTGTATTCAAACACTGTTTCCACAATAAATTAAGAAATGATCCCAATAAATTAGAATAAATTACGGATTGGCCAACCGGAGTGGTGGACGCGATCCATCATCGACGTTACGATCGATTATTCGGCGACGTTAAAATCGTTGTGCATCGGTCGACTTTAAATCGCGACATTAAATCGATCGTAAAACTCCCCCTTTAAGGCAACGACTACTTTAAGTTAAACACCGAGTGATGACGAGTTTCAAATCAAACACGAAATTTATTCGGCTCTAAACAAGCCCCGGGGTTAGTTATTAGCGGTTTTAATTGAATCGGTGCGAGGAAGCTTCCAGATGCGGGTCTCCCGGATTTTTTTCTTCTGTAACGCTCCAGAGCTGTCGGATGTCAGATGCGAAGGAGTGAAGACAGCGGTCAGTGCCGAGGGCCTCGAACTCGCCGACAAAGATAATATGTAGAGCACATACATTAACATATATTATAAGCCCCGGGCTTCCAGTATCTATTGTGTCGTTGTGTAAGGCTTACAATCGCCGGCCCGTAAACAAACATAGTGAGTCCGCTCCGGGCCCCGGAGCCTTCCGTCCGACTCTCTTAAGACGGAAAATAGCTCGCGCTCCACCGAAATGTCAAACACGTCATACGCATTTTATTTTGTTGTCCGGCGAGTTTATAGCGAGTTTTAACTGTTATGCATAACTTTATAACGTAACGCGGCGATGCACAACTTTCAGGAGCGGACGCGCCCTATTTTACCCGCAACCGTCAGATAAATCAGCGAATACCCTATAGGTCGAAAATTCAAACAAAAACAATGGCACAAGTCCAGGTGTTCGAACGGCCGTAGCCCCGGGCCCGCAATGATTAATAATCATCCTACTGTACGGTATCTCCCAGATCTGGTCCGCACATTCATAGTCATATACACGATGATGCTTTATTTATAACTAGTGTCGTACCAAAACCAGGACCGAGAGCCCGCTTTAATCAATACGAAATTCCGATAGCGGAAGTCGATAATTAAACGTTAAGGAACGCATTTGTTGCTTTAATAGTGGATTTATGGGCCATAAACCGTATTAATAATGCAATATTGCCGATTGGGCCCCGACAACAAATCATTGTGCTGTGGGCACCGGGGAAATATAATTGACATATTGACTCCAGATTCGATTTTTTATTGTTAGCTTGATTTATAGACTCGTCAACACCGTGTTCTTGCCGGGAATGCCGTAAATTTGTTTTACAATAAAATTCTCCGGCCTGGTCCTAGAGATTCTTCGGTAATGAGGCGAGTCCGGGCGGGTTCTGCTGGAACCAGCGGACAAAGCTACTGGGATTCGCCTCCAACTCGACCGAAATCCAGATCGATTCGTGACAAAAAACTATTTTGTTTTGCCAAATTAGCTGATTGTGGGCAGGGACACAATTTTTTTTCGTTCCCAATTTTGTAACTGGAAAAGAATTTCGAGGTTGCTTCAGAAGTGAAAAAATTAATTGCCAGTCGCGGTATATCTGTGGATTTGTCTCACGTTCTGTACCAACAGACATCTGTTCCTTTGACTGTCAATTCAAAAACTTTATTGTCTTACAAAATTGAAAACATTACCACGTCTTGGACCGGCCGAAATTCAGAACGTCAAACCAGTTGTCTTGTTAAGACTAATGAACGTTCATTAATTCGGGAAAAAGAAAATTATTGTTTAAACATGGGAATAAGAACGGGGTAGAACAAGAACAATTTTTGCTCAAACCAAAATTAGTTTTCAGTTCTTAACTATTTTGATTTCAAATAAAAAAGTCTCTTCTTACCATTTTAAACTCAAGAACTTTGCAATATCTACTTTGTCTAGTTATCCAGAATTTTTGTTGTTTTGGGAAAAAATTAGCAAATAATTATCGTCTTACTCTAACAATAAATTTTCTTTGAATTAAAAAGAAAATAGACGAAAGAGACGTAATTCACACTAAAGAAATCGCAAAGTTTTGAATATCTCTATACAGGGTGTAAGCTAAATAAATGCATTAATTTTAACTGATGGTAATAGAACACTTCAAGACCAAAAACTTTTCTTTATATATTTTTTTTAATCTTTTAGTTTTTGTGTTAAAATTATTTTTAAATTTTACACAATTTTCTGGAAGCACTGGAAGCAACGTTACCCAGTCAACAAGATTACCTTATGAATTAATTGTATTATTATTGTTCTTTGTTGGAGCATTTCATAAAAAGCTCGTCAATGTGTAGGAAAAAAAAAATGATTTAAAAAAATTTTATTTCGAAAAAAATGCTACATAGAAAAAATTTTTGTCTTGATGAATTCTACCACTGGTTAAAATTAATGTACTTATTTCGCTTACATCCTGTATACATCTGCACAAACCAAAGAAAAGATTGATAAAATTGCCAAGGTTTATTTTGCTGAGACTAGTGCAAAAATTATTTATTAGCAAATTAAATAGATACGTGATCCTAAATTTTCTTTTTTTTAATTTTTTTTATAGACTTTTAAAGATTAGATATCGAAATTTCGAAGTGTTATCTGAAAAATTTCATTGTTATAGCAAATTTGCAAACCTTATCGCCACTCGGTTTGACCTGAAAAAGCTTCTTAGAAAGCTTATGGAATTAATTAAAAATTGCAAAAAAAACTTTCAGGAATTTTTTATTTTCTGCCACTGTTTCTACAGATTTCTCTTCATACAGTTTGAGCCGGGGAATTTTTCAAGGTTGAAATTTCTTGAAGAGAAATGGAGAACGGTGAAACAGCCGAATTGTCGAGTGTTCTCAGGGTCAAACTACGTTCTCGTACTGCACGATATTCGCCGGTCGTAAGAAATTAGCAAATGTGAGATCCGCTTTATTCACATGTTTTATGGACTTATCGGAAGCTCCTTCAAGATTTGAATTTTAAAACCAAACCAACCACAAAACCTAAAATCTTGCAAAAAATTATTTTTGTTGCCGTTCCAATTTTATTCTTTTGGAAAATTTGGTTGAAGTTGCCAGAACCCTGTTCGATGGTAGCAGGAATTTTCGCGTCGATGATTCACGGCCTGTCCTGCAATAATAACAGTTGTTGCAGGAGGTGTCGACCGCCTCTCCTCCGTCGATATTTAAAGCTAAATTATCGAGAGCGCATAAATCGCGCGCGTCCAACCTGCAGCAGGGCAACGGCAGATTTACGTTTGGGCCTTGGGCGCAAAACGCCAGTCCTGCCTCATCAATAACTCGTCAATGAAAGGTGCTACTTACGATTTAAATATTTAACCTGATAATAAGACGGTGTTGGTCGTATTTGCATAAAGTACGACACCTGTCGGTGATGACCGCACAGTTTGCGGTGAATAGGGGCGCGACGCCCTTAATTTTTCATGGGGGGCGGGCGACGCCGTCACGTGCCCCCGTACACAGGTCGATACGGAAACGATGTTTTTCCCTGTTTTACACCCAGTTGGACGGAACCGGCGACGACGTTCAAAAAACGATTTTGACTAGATCCAGTTTTTGACCTTACTAAATCATAACCGGCCACGCCTAACTTTCCAAATCGTAATCACAATACGACAATTAATGATCTATTGTGGCCTGTAAATTGGTGCAGGAATCGGGATTGCGACACCGCCTGTTTCGACAGCAATTAAAGCAACTAAATAATCTATACACCCAATTCATCTTGGTAATAACAAGTACACAATTAGTTATTGCGTTGCGACGCTATTTCGCTTAGTCGGCGCACTTGCTCATTTTTTTATGGGAGCTTCGGTCACAATATTTAAGTTCGATATGGTAGGCGTCTAGGTATCATTAAAATAGCCTGGTAGCCAGTGTAGAATTACAGTGTGGGCAACAACATTAGACATAGAAAACACGTTTTATTGCTGTACTTGCAATATAATTCCAATTGAAGACGATCGAAGAACGCATTTATGGCTCTAGATAGTGGGTAATGGCCGGAGACGGCGAGTCCAAACGATTATCGGCATCGAAAAAGAATTTGCGCATGGAACAATGTAAATCTTTCTGGACGTTTCTCTATACGGACCGCTTTTTGCAACCCGCAACGAGAAAGGATGCGTAGCGACTAGCCCCTTGAAAATAAATGATTTTATTTCCTGTTGCCATGTTGCGCTGTCAATATTGTTGTATTTTTCAAACGAGCCGCCGTAACTTCCGGCCTCCTCATGAATTATTGCCCAATTCTGGACGCAATCAATAAGTACGGGCAACAACAAATTTAAAAACTAAATTTCCATTTTTCACGACTTTTCGTTGAACTCGTGCATTACCGGAATGACGCGCCAAATTTTTTTCCAAAGAGCTTTTTCAGCGTTAACGACGCTCATCACTCTTAGCCAACGTTCTACAAAACGCCACAATTGTCCATTCATGCGTCTATTTCGCCCACCATTCTAATGGGCTCTTTTAAAAACGTTTTTTTTTCCGACAAGCCAATCTTTCAGCGCTTGCCAGCGCTTTATTTTCGTTTATCTATTTCGAGCAATAAGTCGGATGATTGTCCGCGACGCGATAGAATCGGTGGGGCCGCCGCCAAATTTGCGGCTAAGAAGCCCCCAAATTGACCCATCATCGTAATCGCGCATTCCTCGGGGTCGCCCGTTTTTCATTAGTCCAAATTGAATCGTGTTTGTCCCCGGTTCATTGTTGTTTATTCCGTGCACCTCTTCGAAACCGGCATTGTGGACGCCTTTATCTGCATCTGCGATGTTTATCGTCATATTTCCGACACAATGGTGAAGCGAGGTTCACGCCGAGCAGTAGCTGAGCGTTATCGCGCGACATCGCGACTCACTCGAAATACGTTTTTAAAATTAACCCGAGGAAAGGGGGGCGAGACGGGAACGAGACGACGGGAGGGATTCAATGGATCCCTTCATAGGCTAATGAGTTCTGGACGATTACGGCCGTACACTCATCCCATTTGTTAGGCGAGTTAGTGACACTGAATAAACGCTTTCTGCGACCGGGAGCGGTCCGGAGATTCCCAGAACCGTCTCCATGACGGGCGTTAATCAATTTTTCGTTTAGGAAACGCTCCTCGCAAGAATAAAGCTTTCGCATGTAATTGCTGGCGCCCACTAACCGACTCAATAACATCCGCGCCAAAATTACCCGTCGGCAAGAATTATCACCAGCAAATCCAGAAGCTTTACCACAAACACAAACAGTTGGAGCAAATTTTTTGCACAAAAGTATTTCGTTATTTTTAAAGATCTGGCTGCGTGGATTAAATTATAGCAAAAGTATTCTTAGAAGAGCAAAAACTTTACCCAATTACACAGATATTTTTTTCTTCCTCTAAAAGGAGCTTTTTGGAAAGATGCAAATTTTAATAGAATTATTGCTAGTACCTTCTAACAACCAAAAGTAAGATTATACAAAATTATTATAACCGTTGTAACTGTTGGTCAACAAATTTTTAATTAGAATTGATCAGAGTTATATCAAAAATTTTTCGTAGATCAAGTAGCAGTCACAAATTCCTTGAATAGGAGTAGATTTTTCCTGATGAGGGTAATTTTTGTTGTAACTTTGATTGTTCATAAAAATTCTTAAATTTTTTGACTTACCAGTCTTCTTTTTGGTTTGATGAGTGGCCTATTTTGTCCATTCATTTTATAGTATAATCCACAGGCGTTGCAGAGGTAATGTCCAGTTCCGTCTCTTCTCCACAGCGGCGTGCTCGTCGCCCCGCAATTGACGCACTCCCTACCCTCTAAACGGAATAAAAAACATATGTTAGTTAATCATCCCCGATGTGTCTCCCCTAAGACTACCCATAACCAACATGCTCTGATTGCCATGCTCGCAGAGGCGATTTGTCATTCGATGGGAGGATAATGGCCCACATAACCGCCAATTAAATATTAATTTTGGCGGCTGCACTTTCCATCAGACAGGACTTGTCGTTATCGCGTCATTCGCCTAAAATCCGTGTTTCAGCGATAAGATAAAATTGTAGCAAACAATTTTATCGTCGAGTGGCTGCCTGCACAAAGGTCGACAGTGCATCGTTATCCTCTCATCAAAGACCGGGAGTCGTCGCAATTAAACAAGCAAAGCCGCAACGGTGTGTGGTCCATCAGCGCTCCTTATGCGTAATTAATTTCGGAACTTATCCGACTTAATTACGTCGAAGAATGTTAACAAGCAAAGCACCTTTCCCGATCAGGGTCAAAAGTGAAATTTCGATAGCACCTCCGGACCAGGTCCGATCGCAATTCTTCTCTAATCTACCACAAGCCGTGCACGAAATCCACAGAATCGCATGCTTTTACACATTCACCAGTGGGTTCTCCGTGTGTCCGCGGTATTCAATTTAGCCGAACGACCGAAAGATCGTCGCCAAATCGGGGGCTGGACCGGCCCCTCGAACCCGATCAATTTCACGCAACATTGCCCGACGGTTTATAAGCATATTTGAGCGGCGGGCTTATTAAATGAAATTTTACACGTCCCTTTCTCCCGGTTTCGGGTAAACATCCTTGCGGCTTTGTCCGCGCCAATCGATACGGGAACATGTCAAGGAAGCACTTGAGACTTGTATGGCGAGCACTTTGTTGCTGAAAACCGAAATCTGTAGACGCAATTTCGGATTTATCTCGGGGTATGCTAAGCGGATTAAGGGACAATGTTGCGGATATTTGTCGGGAATTAGCTACTTATTTCCAAGGAGCACCTGGACGGGTGCTCGGCGACCGCTGAACCGTGGAAGCGCCACAAACGAGCCAATAAATGGAAAATTTACCGGACCATTGAAAAATGAACGAGGGCATAATGGGGCTATTAACTCGGCAGGGGAATGGAGCGACCTCAAACGTGCTCTCGAAGTTTGTCAGTGAGTTTGGGAAAATTTCTCAACACAGTCAAGAATCTTAACACTCTTCCTCGTGGCAATGGAGACTAAGTTTTACGCCTAACGGACTCGTTTCAGCTAAATTCGTTTTTGAAAGGTTTTAAAATCTTCTGCTATGCTCGTGCTCAATCTGCTGAAGTGCGGGCGTCGAGCACCCGATTGCTCCGATTCACCCGGCGCATCCACCATTTTTACCATCTTCTCAAAAAAACAAGTGGAGATGAATGGTTCAAATTTGAAGATAAGCTTTCAACTCGTTGCCAAGATGTTTTTATTTTTTATATTCTAAAAAACTCGAAGTCCAAAAACTTAACAACGCAGTAATGCGCCCGGCACCTCCACCATTTCACACTTTTTTCTTTGGTTTTCTTTGACGAGCTGCTACTGCTAGATCCTAGAAGTCGTCCTGGCTCGTCAAGTGAACTTAGCTCCTCCACAAGTTGTGAAAACCGTCGCTAATTACATTACAAATGTTGAGGATTGTGTTCTATTCGACGTTCTATTGGCTTATTATTCGTTGCCATTGCCTTATTTGAGTGGCGACCTCCAGTTCTTGGAGTCAACTCAAAATCGCTAACAAGACAATAAAGTCGTCAAGTCGAAACGGTTTACGCAATTGGATCAAAGTTTGCTGCATCGCCGTCGTGAAGAGCGGGCCAGGTGAAGGGCTCCAAGATGGTGGCGATAACCCGTTGGCGACGTGCCCCAGGCGCCGTTATCTCGGCGTCGTTGCAGTATCGCACTTGAATTAATCTGGAAAAACCGTCGACAAGGCCCGAGTATGCGGGCTGGGACAATGGAGGATGTGCTGCGACATCGCTAATTAGCACTCCACCCACCCCCCTCGTCCGCGGTTCCCACGCGAAACTCCGCGAAGGTCAGCGCACAAGAAGACAAAAGCTGGCATTTCGCAGCAGTCTCGTTGCGCAGTCACTTTTGGTTTCGTTGCATTACTTTTTTAATTAGTTTGCTTCACGCATCGTCTTAATAAAATGGCGGATACTGTGCAATTGTCGGGGAAGATAAGGCGCGCGTCCACAGGATGTTGCCATCCACGAAACTCATGTTGCGACACGAAGAGGACGACGAGTGCAGCGCCACTCTTGTGCGAAACCAGGAAAATTATAACGGAAAAGTGTGCGTGCGAGCACACCAAAAACAACGCGTGGTGATGATCAAAAGCTTGCTCCGATCTTCCAGGCAGGCGTCAAAGGTCACAATGTTAGTAATCAGTGGGAAGAACCAAACCAAAATGTCAACAGTTCAGAAAAATCACAATCAACATGTAGGTACGTCGCAGCATCCTCCGGAGGCTGCAGCAACAGGGCAAGCAACGTATTGAATTTTTAATCAAACTCGCCTAAACGCCATAAAAAAAATTGAGTTTGAACTACATTACAATGTTTCAAAAATACTTTTTGAATGAACCCAAAATTAAGTCCGGCGTTGTAGAAAAAAATATTAAGTATAAATCTTTAGCTATCATCTTTTCTCGGTGATAACTTTATGTGGTAAGCGTTTCCAAGCGCATGGCGGCACCACTTTCAGTTATTGCTTCGAGCATTGAGCTAGAACACGCTTGACAGTGGTAAAAAAGTCGAGCTGGTGTTAGTAAGAGTTTGGTGATGTCGACTGTGATTTCTCTGAACTTGGTGTGATAAGTGAAAAGGAACAAAATTGGTTAGAATAAAGTAACAAAAGCACCAAACTAAAGATAACTAAAGCATAAAAAGCAACGAAAAGTTGAAGGGTGTGAGTCGCTTCGGTGAAGCGGAGTCGAATGCCGGCCGCCGCCACGTCCGTCGGGCCCGCGGGCCGCCGCGGACGTGGGGGCGGTGCACCGTCAGGAAGTGTCAGTTTGTCCCTTACCGGCGCTGGTTCTCGACTTGTTGCGGGGTTTGTTGGGCGATTGCGCACCCTGCCCGGCGGCACTCAGGTGCTGTTTGTTCTGGGGCGAGTACGCGGCCCCGTGAATACCGTGGCCATACGCAGACCCGTACGAGCTTTCAAAGTTACCATTAAACATGCCGGAGGAGCCCCCTTCATAGTCACTACCTTCGCGCTGTTTGCTGTTGGCGCCCGAACCCACCCCCGACGGCTTCACGTCCAAGGCGCAACTTTGGGGGTTCTCGTGCATGAAGGCGCCCATCGCCGCCGCCACCGCTTGGTATTCGGCGCCGGCAGACGGCGCCACGGAATCTGGAGTGCTGTCTTTCGGGGGTGTCGGCGGGAACGAGAAGATGTTGTGGGGTTGGGCGGGGGCCGAACTGGGCGACTGCGACTTGTCGGGGTCGCCGCTCCCGAACGGCGCCCAACTGGAGTGGACCAGCGGCTTCGAGCCGTCCGCCGCCAGCCAGGGGTGCAGGGGAGCGTGGAAGTGCGGCCTGCACACCTGTCCCGACGACATCCGCGACGCTGCAACAACAAGAACGTCAAACTCCAAGTTCACAGAAGAAACCAGAATTGAAAAGCACCCTCACCAAGCCTGCATAGGTACAGAGAAGTACTCTAAAAATGGTCTTAAAGCCTTAAACTTTAAGGCTTTAAGGCTTAAAATGTCAATCACGTGCACAATTATTCAGGGTGATAAAGTTGACCTCCCAAAAATGTTTAATCGTAGCTTATTCAAGGGAGAATGCTTATCAGCGTTTAGTAGAATATTAAAAAAGAAATTGGCTAAGGGCCGGTCTCTCCAGCTCTTAATAAGGTTTATAATAAAATTTATTCGCCAAATAACAATACGTTTAACATTGCTATTTGGCAAATAAATTTTATTAGGAACACTATTAAAAATTGGAAAGACATTTTCCAAATGCATCTTAAAAGTTGCCTTGATGCAATTTTATCTCTAGTCTGCCTATTATTAAACTTTACCATTTTACATAGATTTCTACTTCATCCTTCCGAGGTTATAAAATACTTAGATGTAGTTGATCGTTGCTAAATTTGGAAGAAGAAAGTTCTCATAAAAGATAAGCCTCATCAATATGACAGCAAGAGATAAAAAAAATTCTATACAAACTTTATCTTGCTCTTTTAAATTAAAAAAAAATAATTTCCTGTCGCTTGGGAATATTGCTGAAGCTTTTAAGATTTTTGGCAAAAAGTATTGCTGCTCCACCATTACAGAATCTCTCAAAGTTGAGCCCAAGTCAGGTCAAAGCACATTTTCATACTTCTGAGAGACAATGGACCAAGGCTTGAAAAAAATATTTTGAATTTTTTTTGCAAAATTATTTCAGGAAAGAAATGTTCTTATAAAGTTCACAGTTTATTCTATAGAGTGTATGGAACGTTTTGGTCTTGGAACTGAGTGTTCAATGGTGGAGAAGTGTTACAAGCACTCAGTGTTCTTATGATAAGGAAATTTCGACACAAACTTTGTATTCTCATGATAAATGAGCTTTTGAAGTTTTGAATCACTAGGCAAATAGCTTCCTGTTGCATAATCTGACGCAATTTGCAGAATTAGGTTTCCCTTGATCAAAATAGAACATCAGATAACGGCGGATCGAGATAACGTTTTGCAAATCCAAATCAATCATTATAAAGAACAACGTTAGCTTGCAACGCGAGAAAACAAGCAAGTAAAAAGCCTGTAAAGATAACATTATCGCATCTATTAATGTGACAGGTGAGGCCGATTACTAAGTCTGAGAGCGGCAGTGAATTTAATTAATTTCCTAGACCAAGATGGGATGTCTTGGAAACCACAGTTATGTATGCGGAATGAGATGGTAAACACTGTAGTACTGTTTTATTGATCTTATATTCTCACTGCAGTTTCAAGCAGTTAAAAAATTTCTTCTCCCATTCACTTCAAAGTTACCGCAATTTACCATCATCTCTTGATCAAACTAGTAAAAATTTAAAGGAAAAATTTTACATTTTATTTTTTTTAGCAGGAGGTTTCAAGGAGTTGAATTTGTTAATTTCTGAATTTTGCTTAAAAACTTTAGGTCAGCAGCTGCAATAGTTTAGATTGCAGGAAAAGTTGACTAGCGGCTAACTGCAGATGAGCTTTTTGTCTTGGTGTTCAGGATTTTGCCGTTTTCTCTGGCTCGTTCCGTGGTAAATTCCCTTAAGTATAGCTTTGTTGCAAAACATTGCACGCCAATTGTGAAAACGCGCCTTGTGATGGCGTGGCTGGGGCGCGTACAAGAAAGCTCGCTGTTTTCGACCGGCGCGCTATATGATTTGAAGCACATGTTGCTCATGTACGCCAACAAAATAATGGCTCATATTCAAATGAAATTACCGACTATTTGGGTCGCGTCGTCCGCCCGAGGCGGATTTGCGCAAATTACCGTCCATCGGAAACCATCAGCGGCGGCAAAAAGGGCCATAGGGCGTCTTCGCGACCGTGTTAACATCCATCGACCCGGTGCGCTATTGATCGCAACAACGCCGCCGAAGCGGGTCATAGAACCATTTAAACTAATTACAACGCGAACCAACAAAAGGCTATTAAACAAATAATGCAAATGGAGGTTCTTTATTGCCAATAATACGGTTATAATAATAGATTTTTGAGCGAGCACAGAGGAAGGAAGTGGCTGATACGATCTCATCAGATCGCGGCTTGTGTGGAAATAAACGAAAACAAAACATGTGATTGCTAAATAAGTGGCGACGCTCCACAATCACCCGACGGGTCCGACGCGCATTTTTCAGTCAAATTTGGCGAACAGCAATTAAAAATTTCCCGGTGTGTGCGCGCACGGAACCTTAATTAAATTTTTCGTTATAGTTTCGGCCGATAATTACCGATGGGCCAACGGAATTAATTATCGGAACAATGCTAAAGTGCTGTAGTTATTTCACGGCTGGCGCTTTTCGAGATCGGGCTAATTCTTCGCACTATTGTTGCGAGTGACGCCGTTATTTTGCGTCGAAATTCGTAACTTTTTCGTGTGCGTTTAGGTGGCCGATGTTTTTGTGGGGAAACGTGACGGGGTGTTCCCGGTGCTTAGGGTGGCGAGGCGATTTAACCCCTCACCTGCCGGCGGCCATGTTGCAGGGCGGCCACAATGGCCGCCGCGGCAGGATTATCTCGCGATCCCATCGCCGATAAGCGCAGAGATTAGCGGGGATCCTAACGGACTTCCGCAGATGGCCAACGAAAAGGGTGGTTCGGGAAGCATATGCGACCGTGTGTATGTGTGTGAAAATAACTTGTGGGATGTGCCAAATCGGCATAAACCCGAAACGCGGCCGGGTGCTGAATCGGCCGAACCGGCGACGTTACCAACAATTAAGCACGCAAATACGGCCCGGTCGATAATCGAGCTTTTACCTTGTCGCCCCCAACACCCGATGTGTGTCATTTTAAATCTACTCGTATTTTAGAATGGGAACAAATATAATGTACATCACATTAAACCATACCATCCCTTGCACTGTCCACCAGAAAATTTAATGAGCATCAAAAAATCTAAATAAAACCCAAATTATTATATATCAGAAAATGAGAACATCATCACTAAAATAACTATGCTACGTATTGTTTTACCATTGCTTACATTTTAAATTCTATATGTCTATCAATTTTACTAAATGTTCAACAAATTTAGAACGCTCAAGTTACGCGTCCGTGCTGTACATAATAAATATTCGCGCTATCCATTTATATTTAGTGTTTCTCAAAAAAACTATTTGTGCGTCAAATAATTATTCTATTACTCCAAAAATGAAATATGCTCGCGCATCTCTCCTTGCCGCTTGCGCTTCCAGACAAGAGGCACGCGAAAAAAGTTTTGTACAAGATTAGTTCAGGGCCCTGTAATTTTTTTAAAAGCACGATTAGAAATTACCACTACAAGAAGTTTTACTTTTTACATAATGCAAGCCAATTACAGCAAAGCATTTATATATTACGGAAATCAATATCTTTTTTTGTGCAAACCACTTCTATTTTTACTCTTATTTTCCTTGCCCTAGCACATCTACATCAATAATTTTGCATAAAATTATTTACCATTTGCACAACATTTTATTGCTTGTGTATTTTTAATCAACAAATAGTATTTTTAACTGCTAAATAATATAAGACAGTGTCAAAAATTAAATATCTGGGTATTATGTTAGAATTAAATGCGGAATAAAATTTGATGAACATTTAGTATTTATGGTCAACAAAAGTTATTTCGACGAACAAAATATATAAGAGGCCAGCATTATGTCAATATTTGGTTGTCGCTTTAAAATTATGTATTTTCTTAATTTTGGTAAACATTTAGTATTTTTGGAAAATAAAAGTATTTTTTTGTATGAACATATATTGTGTAAATTTGGTAGACTGTTAAATACGACCCTTTCAGAATTAGTCCCACGTTACCGTCAAACAAAAGAATTTTGAATATTTGTCAAAGAAAACAAATAATCAATCAATAAAGTTTAAGAGAAGAATAAATTAACAAACTGTAATCTCAGATAATTGATCACAAATCTATTAATTCCGTCAAACAAATGCCAAATATGAGAGGAGCAAATAAAGAAACGAGCAAATAAAGAAACATGGCTGGAGGAAACCAGTAATGACAGGCATAGAAGTAAAAATGTATCAGGAAGAAAATAAGTCCTGAAGGAAACTGGAGCAAAATTGAAACGTTTTGGATTGAAAACGTCAGTTCTCGCAACAGCAAATTGAAATATATCAATAATAATGACATATTGACTGACCGTTGCGGTTTTTCGATTTGTCATAATTGCAGTTCTGACAGGATTTATGTGCGACCGCGAAGCGCTTACGAAAGCTCCTTATGCACGAAGTGCCCGACTAAAAAAAAAAAAAAACGTTTCTGTAGCCAGTTCCCCATCGAAATAAGCGCGATAATAATTTCCAGCGGCTGGTGAAGAAGCGTTATGGCCGTTGGGCCGAAAATGACGGCGAAGCCGTTGGAGCGCGACGAAAAAAATTTGGGAAAGACGCCGCCAATTTGCGTAGTTATCGCTTTCCCCATCTCCACCTTTACGATTCGTATTAATCAAAACAATTTCCAAGACGGAATTATTCAAATTTGTCGCCGCTTCATTTATGAATAAATCCGTCGGTCCTCGCCAACAATCACAATAAATTTGTCGACGGAACGGTCGTCGGGGTCCGGCGCATTCCTGTTCTTCACGGGCATATTTCGGATTTCTTTTCGGCTTTCACACGGCCGCTATAAAAAGTGACGCCGTTCGAAATCTGACGGGTGTCGGTTTTGATTTAAATTCAAGCGATGCGCGGGCGGGTTGATGGCAGCCAGAGGATAATATTCGGGGAAGTCGCCATGGCCGGGGAAAACAGTGGCGTCCGGTCGTTCCACGAACGAAAGTAAAATCAATAGGCGCAGGGAAGTGCGGACGTGGCATGGGAACGGTTCTAGGAATCGAACACGAGGAATTTGCGGCATGCCTTAACGACGGAAATTCGGGAAACAATGGTCTCCAAGTAAACGCGGATAACGGCCAAATCCCCCGACCACACAAAACCTCCGGGTCTCGGTTCCGGCCCCAATTCATTTTCGCCGATTTAATTCGATCGGAAAATATTTGCTTCTTCTGTTGCGAAATCGAAAAAAATTTCAAATTTCACTACATTTGACGTGATTATCAGCGATAAAAATACATTGTTAGAGTAAATATTATACAACGGCTCGAAAATAATCTTGAGTTTTTACCAAGCTATTTAGATAAGTAAATAAAAGTTCAACACTATTTACCGAAATTTAATTCAATAACCAGAACCGGGAGCCTTGACTAAATTTTGGGAGATGAGCGGAAAGTTACGCCAAATTAAGCAAATGCCTCACTCTGCTGGAGTGCCTCTAATGACCTCTAGCATTGCGTTGTTTAGAAAGTCGAGGGTAGAGAAGTTTCTTTTCCTGTGCCCTTGAATGGCAGTGTTCCAAATTTCGACCAAGTGGATGAAACCAATTGAATCCAAGGCATAGTTTTTTTGTAGGTGCAGAATTGCTTTTTGTTTACTCAATTCTGACACTTGATGGTAGTTTATGCAACAACAAAACCGTTCTAATTAAATACCTAATTAATATAACGTTAATTCTTCCACTTTGCTACTTTTTAAATAATTGGAACTTAAACTTTGACAAAGAAAAATTGACGTGGCAACTCCAGCTATAATATTTTAAATAATTCTTGGAAGTTTAAACATTTAATGAAG
Source organism: Schizotus pectinicornis (assembly GCA_951805265.1). Taxonomy (NCBI): domain Eukaryota; kingdom Metazoa; phylum Arthropoda; class Insecta; order Coleoptera; family Pyrochroidae; genus Schizotus; species Schizotus pectinicornis. The sequence continues at coordinate 7,972,394 of OX638207.1, read as the reverse complement.
CTACAAAACAAATGGCTGCGGCTTCTAACTTAATTAGTGGCATTACTTTATAATGATCATTTGATTTTCAAATGTTTTATCTAGATCAGATGCATGTAAGTGTTTATTTATTGATTTGTTGATTTATTTGTAAACAAAGCAGTTCTTCAAATTGATATCACAAGTTATTGAGTAGTTAATTTTGAAATTAACTGAATTTGATCATCATTATAAAATCCCAGTAGTAATCATAAAAGAAGAAATTTTTGTATTTAAACTCCTATTTAGAGAGATATGTCAGGATTTGGCATTTGCATTAAATTTCGATCTAATTTGATCAAAATAGAGGATCACCATCCATGTAATTTGCTTTTTGGGTGTTAGAGTCGCCAGGTAATAAGAAACCAAATAAATAAAGAATTGAGTGTTTTAAAGTTAGTACCTACTTATAATTAAAGATTTTTTAAATCTTTTTTAAATTAAAAATGTCCAATTGTTTTTAAAACTTGTCAATTTAGGCTTTAGATATACAAACTGAAAACTCATTACTCTACTCTCTAAATGCTTCTCTTCCTTTTTACTTGACATTCTAGAAAGTTGTTTCGAATCAACTACCATTACCTACGAGTTGAGAGCTTCATAGCCGGATGCATAGCATAGGTAAGAACTCGTTAAATGTTCATTAGATGAAGAATCTGTCAAAGTAAAGTAATTTTTAACTTCTATTAAAGTAAACACGGTATTAAAGCATAACTTGCCATTATGCACCAACATATATTTTTAAGTACCTAGTTTTGTGCAATTAATGAAACCTGGGTAATTATTTTCGGAAAGCTCTTGATCTTTGTCAACTTTTAAACTCTTGCAGGTTTAGTGCAAACTTAAGAACATCAGTGTGTCTGATTTCTTACAAATATAGGTTTAGTTATATTAAAAGTTATAGTTATAGTTATAGTAAAAGAGAAGGTTTTGTAATATTAAACACAACTTTCTATTTAAAACACCTAACTTTTTAAATAAATTCTTTTGTGCTTGTTATACTTTTATCAAACTGAATTCGTTAGGTACAGAAAAAGAGAAAAATTTTCTTCTTCATTACTCTCGACTGTGGATATTTAAAAATATCACAACGTTCCAGAGTTACTAATTTACCAAATAAAACTTACCTAGAGCTAGCATTTGACTTTATCTAACTTTAAAGTGTTTTTTTGTTGTTCTTACTGCTCAGGAAAATTTGTCGAGGTAGCTATTGATAGTAGCCACAATTTTCCAATACTGCTACATGATAATCAAAGAGTTTTTTTTAAGTTTGTCGTTTTTACTCTATATTATTTATGACAGTTAGGAGAGCTTGTTAGATATCTTCTACGTTATGTTCTTCTACTCTATATACTAATAGCTATCGCGTTTAAGTGGTAGTTTATAAATAAAAATCTTTTTTCCAGTGGCAGTCAGTGTTGGGTCGATAGGGCGCGGCCACCGCCTTCCAGTTTTATCGTCCCAAGCCAAATAAAAAGTTGAACAAACAGAAAAACGCGAAACTTGAAAAAATACCGGTATGCGAAATTGCCATCACACTCCGATTGCGTGCGAGTATTTGTTTGTTTAAAAACCACTCGTAATGATGTGCAATAATAAAGTTTGACGTGATCAGTCCCTTATCGCAAGTGGTCGTTGTCGATAAAAATCTCGAAAAGAAAAAAAAAATCGCAGACGTCGTCCCCAAACTTATTCCCATGCCTCCTTCCGTGCCTAATAACGGCCCTGGGATGGACTCAACAAACGCTTTATTCCCTCCAATTGAGAAGCGAGACAATAAGAACCCATGCTGCAGCATCTGAATGCGGCAAAAAAGCAACAATTTCAAATTGAATGACACTTGTATATAAGTTGGCCTGAAATACGATCCGTTTTGTTTTCAACGTATAAAAGTTGGTAAGTTGATAGCGCTATATCTCAGCCGACGTGCTCATAAAAATGTCCTCGTGGCGCGCGAGTATCGCCCTTGCGGCACGGCGACGTATAAATACGTCGCTGAACACACACACAAGTCGTTGCTCAGCGGGCAATTGGAGCTTTTTCACGAAATAAGCGCAATTGATTGGACGACAAGAAGCGAGCGTCGTTACCAGCAATTAAGCTCCCGGACTAACATCGCCGGACGGTGAAACTCGGTTAGCGAATTTCGAGGTCGCCGACAGTTTTTGTCAAATTAATTTAAACAAATAAACCGGCAATAGACGAATCGATGCGATATGACGGAATGCCGTGCCGAATTCTATCGATTCCCCGAATTTAGACACGCCATTACCGTTGTTGGTGGTTCGGAGCATATCGAAACGGGACTTATTGGGTCATCTCGTTGAAAAAAGCTCGCTCGATTCCAGACCGTGAACTTGAAAATTTAATTTGAGGTAACCCCAACATGATTAAAAACTAATAACGTGCATTATCGAATTAATAAAAAAAGCTCGTCCGTGTAAGTGGGTCCCTAATAAGTAGCTCTGCCGGATCGATGACTATAATTTTCCTTTATCTCCGTCCACACATGTCTAGATAATCCGAAACCCACCCATTTGCTTCGATTATCTATCCATATTGTTATTTTAATGCGGTAATATGCTAATCTAACGTGTTTTATGGCCGTACGGGGTCCCCACGTGATTAAGATGTTAACTGGACATACGGGAACGATATGGAGGTGTTTATGACCACCACGTGGTCCGAGTCGGCTCTCACTTTCTTCGTAAAAACATCACGGGTGATTTGTGGCGAGAGCAAACACAATGCGCGATAAAAGACGGGATTAGGCTGTAAATTCGAAACCGCAGGACGGGCACGTCACCGTCTAAGCCAATTTTTTGCAAACCGCGACGGCACACCAACAGCACTTTCGACGGCTTTACCCAGAATCGCCCAAAAGCCGCCAATTGAATCTGTGAGTAAGCTCAAAAATTTTTGTTTTCAACCCTTTTTGGTTTATCTTTCCGCTAGGTGTTAGGCTCGAAATGAGTGAAGATCTGGGTAAAATCGCCCGATCCGCTGTGACAGTGACTGGTCTGGGAATGTGGAAAATTTACGAAGACAAACAATGTTGTTGTTGTGGCAAAATTGAGAACTTATGCTTGAAATCTGGGATGCCCAACGTCTCTGCTTTAGTATGGAAATTTCGTGTTGCGGAGGTTTTAATTTACACATCGAATGAGTGTCTCTATACCTGTCCGAGCGCCAGTAGCGCCACTGTACGAGAATTTACATACAAGTAGGTTTGGCTTAAGTACGAAACAATAGGTCGGGAGAAATTATACAAAAATTTCAAATTTCACACCGACTGCTTTTTATCTCTTTTCGTTAAGTTTAATTGCTTTCTTAACATTTTAAATGGTTTTGGTGCATACAAATTCCGATTTAAAATTGAATCGGATTTATATGGATGAGAAGAAATAATTATGATAATTTATTGAATTTAAACAAGATGTTTTAACAGCTAACCGCGAGAGTTCTTCTGGATTGTTTAATCTGAAATTAGTGGATCAGTTAACTAACATTTATTTAATAAGGTTTTAATGATAAATTTTGGAAACTGTTTCGTTTGTAAAATTTTACATATAAAATCCAAGCTGTTTGCTACCTTTGTTGCAGACAGGGGTAATAATTTTGGACAAAACTTTTATGTTTATTACTAATGGCAAAATTTTGAAACATTGGCATAATACAAAAATACGTTATTTAACTTCCATAAGTAGGTATCATATTATATTTTGGAAGATACTTCAAATTCAATATAAAATTTGTCTCATGCTGCTGATTTCGAGCTAAAAATTTAGTTTAGATAAGCTTTTCAAATCGATTTGATTAATATTTAAAATAACTATGTAACCTAAAATAGAAAGAAGATTTGTCAATATGGTAAAGTTGACTAAGCGAGATAAGACTAAGATTGTTGGGATTCTGGTTATTGCTAAAATAAATATACTTATTGCTAAGTTTTAAAAAAAAGAAGAAAACCTTTAGTTTTTTAGACCTAGACACCTGTAACCTGTGTCAGTATTTTCTTAATCGAGGATAAGAGTTAGTTGTTCTGACCTTTCACTATCTCATATCAAGCGAGATCTAGATAATAATTGAGTCCGCACTTCAACTTTGACTTCAAGTATAAATATCCAGTTTTTATGCCAATTGAATAACAAAATATACTTAAGAAAAAATCAAGATGACGTATTGCTATACATGTGTACAGTGTACTTTTTATAAATATACATATAGATGTTTAATTCCCATTAAAATTTTTAGTTACCAATTTTTAAAATAAATTGAGTTATAAATACGTGGCAGATTATATGAACAAACTCATTTAAGCTCTTTAATTCTTCAACAGCAAACAATTTCAGAGTCAAAATGTTTCTATTTCGATCATAAAATTAAATTTATACCATCCGATTGTTATAACAACATTACCTACCCTATAATCAGCACCAAAATGTCACCTCTGAAGTAACAATAGTTAGTAGACATAAAAGTGTGGATAGTTAAGTAAATACATTGATTTCCTCTTAAAAAGTATACCTAGAGAGGCTAAACTTTTTATTAATAAATTTTGCCAAAACTTGTTATGATGGCCCTCGATCTTTTCTATGTATTTCACGGTTCTGCGTATAGTAAGATTACAAAAACATAAGGCCAGCAAAGAAACTTGTTTTCTGCGACCACTTAGGTATTAGATGCTTTTTCAGTAATTTTAATGTGAGTACCTATAGTGTCATTTCACATAATATTATTATTTAACTTGGATGAGATTAGCGATGCTAAAAACACTTATTTAATGTCCCATGTCCGCGCTAACATTTTTGAAAAATCTATTACTTAAGACATTATATTAATTATTAATAAACAGCTTATATGAAAGTACAGCCAGTTTTTTTCAATTTCTGGATATTTCAAATCACGATGGTATGTTTAAGCTGCTTACATTTTTTATCACGTATTTTAAGAGCCGATATTAAACAAAAATAAAACTTGTGCCCAGTTATATAAATGCTTGAACTTCAAAAGCAGTTTCAGGACTTCAGAAGGAAATTATTAAATAATAATCGTTACAAAAATATTGGGGATTAAAAGTAATACATGTCTACTTGTGACTATTTGTTAATGGTGTATAAAGAAAACTTGGACACAAAAGGTATAAAAACATTAAATAATTTAACAGCTGTTTCAATATTTTTGGGAATTTTTTTCGCGATTCCAGAAAAAGTTCTGGATCACAAAAGACTATCTATTTTTTCGGGAATTGATTTATTGTTCTGAGTTAAATTCATAGAGTTAAATTTTTGCGGCGTTACTCTTTGAATACTTGTGGCACTTCCAAATATTATTAAAAACACTTATACATAGAACATACTTCAATTTAAGGGATCTAATGATCTATCTCAAATTAGTTTGCAAATATTATTTATTTTTGAAAAGCTTAAAACTTATTTAAGCCTAAAAAAGCTATGATAAAACCAAAAATAAAGTCTTATAGAGAAAATAACAATTTTCAACTTTCACAGAAGCGAAATAATAATTATATTATAAGTAAAACGGTTAACTCTCTATAGAAATGTATAACGTCTCTGGACTTTAATTTTTACTAGTTTAAGGGCCGGTTTACATAGCCTCGGTCCACAGTTTATACTTGGATTTATCCGATTCGATTTTTGTAAAAGCCCATTTAGCCCAAGTTATTCCGGAATAGCGTTATACCTAGCATATTCTCCTTTCGTAAAACCGGTCCTAAGAGTTAATTTAGGATTTATGGAAAAATTAGTTGCGTCTATAAAAATTATTAAATGATCATGGAAAAGTTCTGTAGGTCCTATGTACATACATACCTAGGTGTGATCAAAACTGAAGTAGTCTCTCTACTGTTTATGAGACTGAATTTGCCACAAATTTTGTAATATTCTCCACTTCAAGATTTTTTGATTATGGCAAGTTTTAAGTATTAGTTTTAATATTTTTATATGGCACATACCTACACATAAAGTAATAAGTTAGCATCTGCTTTGTTGAAATTTATTTATCTATACCTAAGTAACATTTTATTCATTTGGCTTTTTGTGTTGTTTACTTTTAAGTTCATAGACTTATGTAGAGAACTTTGAAAATTAGTCATTATTTTAAAATTGTCACTCGTTACGAAATAGCTTAATATTTTATGGTTTTTACGTGTTTTTAGTACCATTAGATACATCAATTATTAAAAAATGGGTATTATTATCTCTTTTCCACGCCCATTATTATCTACTTCCTTGACAGAGAACTTTGCAATTATGAGAACTATCTTCACATAACTACAGATTTATTTGTTGTTGAAAAGTTTCTATAATAGGCAGATTTTAAGATTATTTGAAACTGTCGTCTCTTTTCTGGTGGGCGTTTAACTTTCAATGCCCTGTCAAACATCACTTTTAACAAATGTTTAACTATACCTAGGTATACAAGAAGAATTTGTAATGTAGGTTTGTGCAATTGCACGAGTGGATATTAATTTTGAAAGCAGCTAGCGTTCATCAAGAGTTTGATTGATTTTGTCAGGACGAAAGCCATAACGATTTGTTAAATAATTTAATGTTGGCTGTTTAAAAGAAACAGCTGATGTATCGCCAAAATATGTTAATGATACAAAATTTCTCGTGTTCGTACACATCGCTATTTAAATGTATCATTATGTAAGTTGGCCGTGCTCCAGATAGACCTGAATTATGACCACGCCAACAAATCGTAACTTTTAAATATCTACCTAAGCACATTTTCCCAAAAACAAAAAAAGACTTACCGTGACTGGCGACGGTTCCGTAAGGCGAATGCATGCTCTGGTGGTAATACCTGGCGGCCCTCTGCGTCCCCGAAGGGTCCAAAAAGAACGCGCCCATATGTTCCGCCACACTAGGATTAATGTCCGAATTACCACTTTCAATCCCTTGTCCCGGACTGGCCGAAGTGCCGGTCCTCGGCGACTCGTACCAACGGCCCACCGCCGCAGACTCGTTCGTCATCTCCATAATCATGGGTTACTTAACTAATTCGAACACTGGCACACGCGAAATCTTCGGACAACCCCGGAATAACTAGAGACCACGCGGAATGATACTAATCGAGCCCTGACGATAACGTCGACATGTTGCCGAAACGTTGCGGTGATCCTCAATTATCTTGGCCCGGTGCGATGCGACGGTCACAGCCAGCGACGATCGGAGCTGCTCGCTATCTGCAACAAAACGGCTTATCAGCAACGGGCGCGCGTCATTTGCACTGATTTTTTTCGGTATCTCGAGTGGGTCGAAGGGCGACGCGCAAAAATACGTGGGCGAATTTTTGCAAAATTGCGCACGAAACCAAGTCAAACAACCAACAGTTGCAATGGATCGAATTGCGGCAATTTTCATGGATTTATCGAGAAAATAGAAGGGAGACCCCAACGCGCGGTCAGAAACGAAACCTTTGCAAAAATTTGAATATCGTCCAAAATCTTGAGTTTAATCGGCTGAGAGCTTCTGCGGTAGTCACGTCAACAGTCCAGATATATAAAAGCTGTCAATAATCGAGCTTAATTAAATTAATCGCCAGTTAAATCCTTGCTAACGTATCGCTTAACTGATTGTTCCAGATCCTTTCACAGATACATTGCGATCTGGGTTATTAACATGACGTCCAGCTTCATTACAGCACAAAAACTGATTGTATTTGCTTAATCAATTACATTGCGATATTGATTGTCGTCGATTTTTATCGCAACACTCGAGCAAACGACAGTATCACAAGTGTTTTATTATCGCTGTTAATTGTCTCGAAGATTAGATCCGTATCTTTGGGGATAATCAAACCGAATTGTTAACTTCTAACTTTTTCTGATTGTCACGTAATTTTTATCGCCGGTCTTCGTTGAGTTATTCAAAGATAACAGATTTCAGCACTCGACATGTCAGATAAGCCAACTGATTAGCATACGACAACAAATATTCGGTAGGTACTTACTAGATGAAACAACGAAAAATCCGTTAGTTGGCATAAACGCATCACTCACACAAATCACAGTCAAGAAAGGATGTCGTCACGGCACTACTTATCAAAACAACGCTGCCATTGTTGCAAATTCCTTACAGAGTGTGTTGTGGTACCGATACTAACGCGCTCAACAACACGATCACACTAAATGTTGGTATAGGCAGCTTTCAGTGGTATCCCCTGGCAACCGAAATCGCGAAAGCTCGGCCTAACTCGGAAACGTAAGCGTTTCGATTGGAGAGCTTTCGGAATGCAGGCGGGCCTGCCACCAGGAGGCGTTTTCGGATCAGGAGACGTTTTAATTTCCTAGTTCTGTTGTTGCGTTAAAACTTTTGATAAATTCACTGTTACCATCAACCCTTCTCCTAAAACATTATTCGCTGCAATGCCACTTTGAACGATGTATCAACTATTGCGGCGTAATCGGCACAAAAGTATAGTTTTTCCTGGAAAAGTTTGTACCCAAATCTGAAAGCTCGTTGTGAGTGTTCGTTAAATTAACTTTTTCTGCTGATTTTTGAACTAGGTTCGCGTTTGGTGTTGCTAAGTGAGAAAATAAGTCTTTGGTTTAGAGAAGTGGGAGATCGTCCAATGAGATAAAGCTTCTAACAAAACACTACTATTTGACAAAATGGCGACCACAAATCAACATGCCCCGCCTCTTTAACGATTGTCTGCCCCTTTTTCATGTCCCATGTCTGGCATTGGCTCTCTGTTCAATTCTTTCCTCTTTTTGCTCGAGCTTTTGAGCTGATCTGTCTTGTAATTCTTTTGTTTTATATCACTTGTCTGTGAAATATTGAGAGCTGGTGATAATCCGAGGATTTGACGAAAATTTTCAGAGGTGGGTCTCGACGACGGCCAGGTTGCTGGAATCGACAGTTGTTTCCTGTTAATTTAATTAGTTTTAATGGATAATTTGGCAATTTTCAGTATCGACACTACATAAATCCTTGTAAAACCCAGTTTCAGGCTGTGTACGTTGAGCGCTGCGTGAAACGACTGAAAACCTGACTTTTCAGAATCTATCATTATTTTACTCACACGGAATTTACAAAAGCTTGACGCTGTCAAATTACATGCTTTTGATTTAAGTACGTGCAGTTAATTGCGGTGGATCTTGGCAATACCAACTCATTGTTAACAAGACGAAGCGTATCATTTGCCTAATTAATTTCTGCATCTTTACAAATATCTATATTTTTTGTCAAATATAGCTGTAGCGCCAGTATTGCCAGCAACAAAAAGAAATTTTGGGGATGGAGCTTTTTACGTCCTTATCATTAAACCCACCAACCTCATAAAACAATTCAGCATCATAATAATTATTTATTACCTAATCTACTTACATAGAGGTAATGTAATAACTTAAATTGAAAATAATATAGGTAGAAAGCTTTACTAGACAGTTTCACACTAAATGTAAATAAATAAAAGGTATAGTTATCATGCCAGAACAGAATTTTTGCAAGATCGCTGATCTTTAAAAATTAATTATCTAGGTAAGAGATTAGCACAGATTATAATGTCGTTTATCTAAACTAATAAATCGTTGTATCTCTATTATTCAATAAAAAATTAAAATCATTTATTCTTTTATAGAAAAGTAAGTAGATACCTAATATGCTTCTGGGATTCAATAAAATTTTACACTTAATAGATAATTGAAGAAAGATTTCCACCAAAACGCTCAAGCTAAATTATTTGATCATTTCATTAATCATTTATTTCTTTAGGTATTGATTAACCAAAATTGCTATCAAAATTTCAATATATATTTTTTGACTTATTTTTATAAAATATTCCTATACCTAGGTAGGTGGTTATGTTTTAGATAAATACAATTGTACGTAGCTTATTATCTTAATCTATAGCTATTTATTACTAACTCATCACTCATCATCACATTTAGCAAAAGTTTAATGTTTGTTCCTCCTGATCCAAATTAATGTGTTTATTTTGTTGAATAACTAGTTGTGCAAAATATAAACTCTTTTAACAAAAAGATAACACTTATTGTATGGTGGGTGCTGAGTCATTATAAATCATTTGTGCTGTTACACATCACATTCTTCTTATGTGCTGTTTATGAGTAAATATGAATTTAATTAAGCTGAAGTTGAATAAGGCATCAGATAGTATGTACACTCGGCCAATTAAATAATGCACAGGAGATGCACAAATAATCTACGTTAACCACATTATCATCCAGTATAACGTAGAAAAAGTTGACAATTTGTGATCCCTTGTGCTATTTTAATGTCTCCTACAAGTTTTTCTATGTTACACTTAATGATAACGTGAGAAAAGTAAATTATTTGCGCACCCCCTGTGCATTACTTAATCATACCTAGGTATTAGATAAAGTTAGAAAAATATGAAAAGAAAGCAGTTTATAAAAGTAAATAGATGGCAATATGTAAAAAATATAGAAGAAAAAGGATTTAGTGACAGAAAATAATTTGTAGAGGCAGTAGAGCATTGATGTGAAGAAAAAAAGAAGAACAATTATTTACAGGAGACATAAAGTTAGGAAAATATTACTGGCAGACAAAGCAAGAAACCGTTTTTTCAAGCAGAAAGTTTATTTAAAGAAAGAATTAAAAGTAATGTTACTAAAAAATGACCGATTAAGAAATAAGATAAATAAATGTCGTAGGTGTATAAAATAAAAATTTTAAACAATTAAATAAAAATCAGTGCGTAACGCAAGTTTCTAATCGTTTTTTGGAGAAAATATAATATTAAAAAATGGAAATATGAGGAATTTCAGAAAAGCAGAGAAAGTCATAAAAATAGAAAGAAAGAATAAGATGTAAAAATCCATGAAGCCACTAGACCTAGGTAAAAGACATGAGACCAGAAAAAGTTGCATTCCGTAGGACCTACCTAAATAAAAAATAACTTTCTACATATTATATTTAAATGCAAAATTTCTAGCAATAATTTTATGTAGGTATAGGACCTACTACCATTTTACGAGACAGTCAGAAAATGCCCTTTAATTACCAGGTAGGTATATTCTAAACAGGACAAGTTAAAGAAAATGACGTCTTATACGTACAATAAGAAATGATAGATTATAAAAATTTGTAGGGGAGCAAGTAACTAATAGGTATACCTAACTATACCTAAACATAATAAATTAAGCAGCAACGAACCATTGCTTTGTACAATTACAGAAAGCTGCATGAAGTAGTAATAATTAATTATTAACTTAAAAGTTTTTCAGAGATAGTAATGTAGGTAGGTATTAATATTTTGCTTCTTTTTGCCACAACGACGATTCAGTTGTAAAAACTATAATTACCTAATTTTTTCTATAACAATCAATAATCAAAATAGCAAAGCTCTAACGAGTAGCAGTTATAGAAAAGTAAATAGCAAGAATCGTATCAAAGCAATGTAAACAGTCACGCTTCTGAGCTTCCACGGTATTTAACACGAACAGGTCCAGTGACCATTTCATACCCCGTAAATACACATAAGTGACTTAAGCACCTTAGATTAACGTAAAAACACTTAAAAATTATCATAATTGAGCATAGGTAAACCGTTTCGTTCCTCGTAATAATTTCCTCTACCAGATCAAGATAGCCGGCGTTATCGCAATGGCGGATTTTTATTTCCAATAAAAAAAAACACAGACGTAATGTTGAAAAAGTCGCTGGTTAACAGCAAAAATTTTGTTGGGTCATTGGCGAGGTTGCGTCACTCTGGAGAAAAGCTATCGATAATTATTGATGAAACGATCGATAATTTATTTAATTTGTTTGTGGTAAATTCAAAATTTAATATTAATTTAGGCAAATCCCTAATGATGGTGGAGTGTTCGATAACATCTCTCGATCGAATAAATACCGAAAGCGGCACACATTGCACGCGCAGCGCCTCATCCAGCAGGTTATAATTAAGCAACAATGGACCCGGGTCCGGGGAGAATATGGAGCAGAGCTACAGGGCCGCATGACAACATTTTAAGAATTAAATTATATGTTATTAAAATTAAAAATCGACCGGTGCACTCGACCGGGGTGCCAGCCACAATTGCGAGGGGGCGCGTAGCTCGTCGGCTCCAAAGCATGGAAGGAGGAAAGCTCGTGAGCCGCTCGCGCTGATCTGGGCATGCAGTTTGCTTGTATAAGTGGTAATGATTCAGCGATTCGACTAATGCTCCCGAGTGTATTAGCCGATGTTCGAATCTTCAATATCCCAACTATGCACTAAAACTAATAATAGTCCGCCGAACTACGCCATACTGATATAATGGCAGGTTATTTTGTTTCAGTTTGCATGGGCGACCAGAACTCATTTCCTCTGGCTGAAAGCTCGGCCCTCTTTCTTCGCACCCTTCCACCAACTTCTACACCCCAATTAACAACCGCGTGCAATTATTACCACTTCACAAAAATTTGCAGAAATTCTAAAAATAATTATTCAAAAAGTAAAGAAAATTCTTTCCCTCCCGTGCTTGCCAGGTGCTAAGAACTTCATTGCAAAATTTGTTTCGTATAATCACTTCGGCTTTTAGCTTTTCAATAACTGTGGGGGTTCTAGTGTATGTAGCCCAAATTCGGGGGTGGAAATGAATGACGGACTGCTCGTGCGATCGAAATCTTGTTTCGACCCCCTACCTGCCGGTGTCGTTCGGTATGGAGATGTGTTTGGCGGTCGAGGTGGCGGACAACGCATGGGCGAAATTAGTGCGACCGTCATTAGAGGGTCGAAATGTGGAGAACTGGGGGCAGTTGGGCGGCGTTCGGGGAAGTTCCGTTGTCAAGTAGCGGCGGGGTGAGGAGAAGACTAAGAAGAGGCGCTGCGACTGATAAGAGCGAGATCCGGGGATCGCTCCGGGACAATTTATAGCGGCAACTTTTAAAACACACTCCGGGGGCGGCGTATATAACGTTCGGTACACTCCAAGACAAAGCCCGAAGATCTTTCCCAATTCCCAACGCAATTCTTACGCTCGTCCCCAATTTTTTGTTAATTAGTCTAGTTATTAGACCTAATGAGACAAATTGAATGGTGAATGGATCCAAATATTATTTTTTGGTAAAACTGGGTGATTTGTTAATTAGTTGTTAATTAAGAAATTTACGCGGAATTGTTGCCAATAAAGGTAATGTTTGTAATTGTGCGAGGTTCTGTTGGCGGGGGCGCGGCGGCGATATAAATTTTTTCATATGAGTTATCTTCGCCGCCCCCGACTGTACCGATGCCACAGCGAGTTTTATCAGCGCGATATTATTTTCGCTGCTGTTTAGATAAGAGCGCCGGGGTTGGAAAAATAAATTGCCCTCCGCGGAAAATAGCTGAACTTTTCCAAAGAACGGATTCCCCGTTTCTATTGTGCTCCGGCCGTACTTGGTGCGAGTCTCACACCAGCGTTAACTCGCCGGGGCCCCCTTCTCTTACCACATAAATTTCGCGTGTATAATGTTTTTGATTTATTTAACGCAAACATATTTTACCAGATAAAAGCAAAAAGGGCGCAGAACAGGGGCGGGACGGCCAGGAAGCGCTGCTTGCACGCAATTAAATTTCGAAATTATTTGCTGGCGAGTGCATTGCGAAAGTCGGCGAAATTTATGGGCGGACGATAAACAAGCAATTACCTACGTGCAGTTGGATCGCAAGAACAACAACGCAATTTCGTCTTTGATCTTTATGCAAAATACAAAGTTAATCCATGTTTCGAATCTCTTTCTAAACAAAAGCGAGTAGAAAAGCTTGTATAGGTAATGTATCATTATTCCTGTATCATCATTCAGACAAAAAAAAAATTAGCAAAAATTGACCAGATGCAAAAATTTGTAGGTATAAATAGAAAAAAGAGGCCCTTATACCTACTTATATTTGGATCGTATTTAACAGTCTACTAAATTTACCTAATATTTTCATACAAAAAAATACGTTCATTTCCAAAAAATACTAAATGCTCACCAAAATTAAGAAAATACATAATCTTAAAGCGACAACCAAAGATTGACATAATGCTGGCCTCTTATATATTTTGTTTGCCAAATAACTTTTGTTGACCATAATGTTTACCAAATTTTATTCCTTATTTAATTCTAACATAATACTCAGATATTTAATTTTCGACAGTGTCTTATATTATTTAGCAGTTAAAAATACTATTTGTTAATCAAAAATACACAAGCAATAAAATGTTGTGCAAATGGTAAATAATTTTATGCAAAATTATAGATGTAGATGTGCTAGGGCAAGGAAAATAAGAGTAAAAATAGAAGTGGTTTGCACAAAAAAAAATGATTTCCGTAATATATAAATGCTTTGCTGTAATAGGCTTGCATTACGTAAAACGTAAAACTTTTTTTAGTGGTAATTTCTAATCGTGCTTTAAAAAAAAATTACAGGGCCCTGAACTGACCTTGTACAAAACTTTTTTCGCGTTCCTCTTATCTGGAAGCGCAAGCAGCAAGAAGATATGCACGAGCATATTTTATTTTTGGAGTAATAGAATAATTATTTGACGCACAAATAGTTTTTTTGAAAAACACTAAATATAAATGGATAGCGCGAATATTTACTATGTAGGTACAGCACGGACGCGTAACTTGAACGTTCTAAATTTGGTGAACATTTAGTAAAATTGATAGACATATAGAGTTTAAAATGTAAGCAATGGTAAAACAATACGCAGCATTGTTATTTTAGTGGTGATGTTCTTATTTTCTGATATAGGTATAATAATTTGGGTTTCATTTAGATTTTTTGATGCTCATTAAATTTTCTGGTGGACAGTATACAAAGGATGTATGGTTTAATTTGGTGTACATTATATTTGTTTCCCTTATATTTACAAGATCTCGAAATAAACTGATCTAATTATAGTAAGTAATATTTTACGGCCGGTATCGACCTATATAGCCCGATTTACAAGAAATCGATAGAACAAAAAATACAAAAAAATGGAGTAAGAAGTGAAGAAAAATTATAAAAATAGTAAAAATAGTAAAATAGAGAAGATATTTAGTGAAAATGTGAGAGTAAAAATAATCATGAAATGCTTGAAAAACAAGTGAAAAGAACACCAAATGAAAAAGACTTCTGAAAAATAGGTATGAGCAGCTACAGATAATAGAACGTAAATGGAAAAGATTTTTTAAAGTCGAGTATTTTATTTTTTTAAACTTCACGAACAATTTTTGTTTTTAGCAGACGTAAAATTTTTTTCGTTCATTTCTGAACCATGCATAGCGTAGATATATCTTTTATTTTATTTTCTATCTTGATCTTCCTATTCAGAAGTTGTTGTGATTAAATTTTTTCCCCAACACGTAACACTAACCGTTTAAAAAAGCGAGGATAAGATTGTTTACGACTTTCCATCCAGCCTATAATTAGGTCCTTATCTGTCTAATTTGTATCTATTTTCAGTGCTAAAACACGTTAGCTTCCTTCTAATCGTGCCCCTTGATTAATTGGCCGAAATTGCTGCCGATAACGTCATAATGACATTTCAATTTATACCTACTTATCGCGACTGGTCCACCGGTATCTGAGCCTCAACTTCTAATTAAGTGACTTGGCTTAAACGCAACCAATTGCATCAATTTCGGCGCGCTCAAAACGCGATTTGCGTTGATGGAAATTTTCTTCATATTCTTCCCGCTTTATCGTTTTTTTCCGTAATTATTCCACTCGTCGCATTTAATTCATCTCGTCGCGGAGCAATTACCGATGCCTCATTGGCCTCGATGGTGCTCCAAAAACGAGTCTCTTCAGCTACGATTTGGCACTTGAACTAGCAAAACTGCGTCCCCCGGTGAATAGCCCGGAGATGTTTTAATTTTATTCGAGTTTTTTTTTTTCGTCGGCATTGTGCCAGCGCCGGTCATTGAACACGAGCTTTCAGGTCAGCATTTGATCGTCACTTCGTCCAAATCGTGTCCTATCAGTAATCAACAGATACAATGTCGCCCCCTTCGTTGAACATTCAATGGAATCGATTCGATTTCATTGAAAAGTGCTCCTCCACCACGGCCGACAATGCGAACACCCATTAAAACATTGCGTCAAAGGGTGGAAAAGCTCTCGTTGATTTGATTGCGAATCCGCCTGATGGGAGTTGCGCGGCCAGCTCTTTCGACGGACGTAAGTGATAATTAGGCGATAAATTATTAAATATTGCGTAGAAATGACTTCGGCAATCGCTCATTGGCGATAAACAACTAGGCTAACAATTAGCGTCCGTGCAATTAGATAAAATCATATCGAGTGATTTACAAGGAATTAGCATACGCCGGTAATAACAACATTATCTAATCGTCCGGCTAACGTATCATTAATTAATTACCAATTAATTAATATCAAACCGGCCCATCTGATTTATAGTTGCGACACCGCTAATCAAAATTGTTTTAAAAGGGGAGGCTGACGCTCCCGGGGCTCGCAAGACAAACTGAATTAATTTCAAAAATGAATAACTTGGAAACTTTTCTCGCCGATATTAGCACGAGCTTAAACGGAATTTTTAAATTGCTCTGACGAACTTGGGTAATGAAAATGATTTTCCGGGCCGAGCTTCTCCCTCTAAGCTGCAATCGACACTTTAAGTTGTGTTGCCATATTTCGTTACAGGAGGCACGCTTACGATTCGGGGCCCCAGATAAGATGCGACCGCAGATATCCGATCGCCAGGTAAAGCTGGTGGTCAGCCAGAAATCGCCAAAATCGCCTATTGTCGCCCGCGTTATCAGCGATATGATCGATTTTGGTGTAAAGCGGATTTTTGGCGTGAATCGAGTCTCACGCATAATGCCATAAATTGCCCGACGAAGAACGAAGTTCCAGTGTTGTGCCCCTTTGCCGGAGCATAATGAACATACGCAGGGCCTTTGTACCGACAAATTTGTGGCATTGTAAACTGAGTAGAGTTGACATAAAAGAACACTACAGTCACAGAACCCCGTGTATGGAGCGGGGCCGGCTGTGCACCACTGCCAACCTTATCACTACATCAAGCGGTTATCTAACAGATGCATCTCTTTATCCGGAGATAGCGTCTGGATGAAGATGTCAAACGCACGAAATTCACTTCTGCGGGCATCGAATCTTGGCTGAATAACGTTAGATGTTACCAGATCCCAATGGAGGCTCTTCGACAGAACCGGGCCTTTCGTCATACCAACAAACGGCGATGATGGTGGACCTTATCTAGATGACTCGTGAAAACCAGAGCATTTGGACATCTGCAATCGGCATCAATTAATTATTAATAAAAGAAATAAAAATTCTGCCACGTCACCATCCACCGGAAGCTTCTGAGACCACGTACTCCAGTATAGGTACACTCTTCATGTCTTATTATTCTTCAATAAAAATCTTTTGACTAAAAAATGATTAAAATGCAATCAAACCAACTCAACTTTAAAGTATATAACCAAAACTAGAACGTAGTTAAAGTACGGACAAAAACGTAGTTTATTTAAAATAGTTAGGTAATTAAGACGTTATAAAACGCAGGAAGTGGTTTCATAATTAGAGGGTTATGCACTTCAGTCCCGGATTATGTGATCAAATTAAAATTAGTTTAAAATGTACCATTTGTGGTCGACCCAACAATAGCAAAAAACCATGACTAGTAGCTTCACAATAAAAACCTCTCAAAACAACTGCCTATAGTTGAACCATCAGAGATAAAAAATTTTGTACATACCGGGTGTTTCAATGAGAACCGCTGGTGCCAAATTGCGTATTTCCAATGGAGTTAAAAATTAGAAATTTGGCAAAAATAAACTTTAATGAATGCAATACAATGTGGCGTCATTGTTTGGTCCATAATTAATTCCATGCGCCGTCGGGACGCCATAAAGTGCTTTTTCAGAAATTTTTAATATATTTTTTTTATTATTATTATGTTTGTAATACCGCCAGGTATACGTTCCTGTTGTTAAAAATTTGAAATTTGTAGTTGAAGTATTGCTAATTGTGTTTTTAAGAAGTTCGCGGAATTTTGACAAATTTATGACACGACTGATTTATTGAAGCAGTCAAATTTCATGACAAAGACCGCCTAAATGGTTTGGTTATTTATGACTTAAAAGCGATACCTATTCAAAGATCTTTGCAATACAGAGACCATCATAAAATCTAATGTGGTTAACCGCAAAAACGGCCACAAAGCTGTCAATCAAAAATTTCTTTAGGGCTGAAATTTAAAAATTTATGTAATTCAATAACGGTTTGATATAAAAATATTTCAATTACTCGTTATCAATCTTGGAGGTTGTGATCATCAGCTTGAAGAAAATTGAAGAGATGAAATAAATATTTCGATATAAAATCACGGTCGAAAGTGAAAACTCACACCGTTTAAAAAAAGAAAAGAACGATAATGTCATCTTGTAGTGCATTAATTATAGTTTATTTCTGCCAAATTTTAAATTTTTAACTTCATTGGAAATACGCAATTTAGCACCGGCGGTTCTCGTTGAAACACCCTGTATCTATTCTTGTATTGAAATCGTTGTATTTAAGCAAGTTTCAAGTGACTGATGACTTCTAAAATTGTGTAAAATTTCACAAATTCGAATTATGTCGAGATCGCCTGTCGCCATAACCGTTGGGTTCCTCCGTCGTCTCGCACATGAGCTGGCAATGAAGAGAAGTCCGGTGTTGGATCGTCCGGGTCCGCAGCTGCCGCGCCTGCAGCAAGCGGCGGCGGCGATAACATCACGGCCGCCCTTATGCATTCAGCAAGATTTGAAAGAGATCTCTGATAACATTCTGGGCCCGTGTTTTGGCATGACAGTCCGCACGATAACGACTCGTAGTCCCTACAATAAGGGGCACTACTAGCTAGTACAGGCTCCAGAGGGTCCTCGATACCACCGACTCAATAGGATTGATGTTTGATGTGTCGGGAGGGGGTGGCCGGGACATTTGGCTAAACGCCACAGCGATAGTCCCCCCTAAGACAACGTTTCATGACCAACGAACAACAATCATCTTTTCACTGGTATTTTTGCATAAACATCTACTTGTTTAGGTTTCATGACGCGATTTTGAGTTTTGGCATGTTTCCAAAACAGAAGTTAACGGCGTGAACACAAGAACAACAATCGGCCGTAACCAGATGTTTACGTGTCTGTCTCCAGGGGATGATAATTTAATAAAGGACTGTATTAATCATCTGTCAGGGGTGCCGGTGGGATGGGCTGCCGTCCATAATTGCCTTATTGTCAAAACAGTGACCATTCCCAGCATGAGCAGTCCGCAGGACCACACACTATCGCGCTTCGGGGAATTTTCTCTCTTCCACCGCTGAATTATTAATTCCGTCCTGAAAATCGGCAATTTCAGACCAACAATTCGACAACCACTCGCAAACAAGACGGACAAGTGCTGTAAATAGGGCGCATAAAGGTTAAACCAATATGGGACAAAGGAGCAGTCAAAAACCTGCGGAGACGCGCCACAATAAGGGTAAATACCATCGAATAATGGAGAAACTGTGAACTGGATTCGGGCGGACCAACCCACATTTCACAGGTCGACGACAATAGGTAATCCCGAGTTTTGACAGACGCACAATATCTGCAATTATGTGTGTTGGTGGAAAATATCCACAAACAATGACGGCTTACCTGGACGGGTCATTTAGCGGCGCCTCCAGTCCAAACACCGTAACATAATATGCCACAACTTCATTATTGGGCCGAATTCCTCACTGTCCCCCTAATTGGAACACCTCCTCGAGTCTCCAAGAATTTTTTGCCTCGCTACGTGTTTTAATTAAAAGCTTTTTCGAAAATTGATAAACCTTCAAAACGTACATGTCGCGTTTGAGACTGTCATTGGGTCACTTGGCTCCGTCCCTAGTTGGCTAATGGACTCAGCTTCTTGTAATCCCCCAGTCATAACGTAATTAGCGCTAATGGCCGGTGCATGCAGATGAAAGGTGTCTGACGGCTGAATAGCGTCCTAGACGCCCTATCCGATTTTTACCTGCTAAATTCGGCGCCGCCTCGCTGTGTCCCATCTCTATTTCGGCCACAACACAAATCACCGGACCATAAAATAATAACCTCCTTTCTAATCCCGTCGAATATTTTTTCGGGGACAAGTGGCAAGATTGATTTACGACAGCCAATGGTCGTGTTTATCTACCGACCCAACAATAATTTGTTAAAAACAATCAAACATTTTTGTATGAGACGGAATAAGCCGATGGACTTACATTCTTTTCTGACAGTCAATTTGTGGACCCGAAAGAAAGTTTTCTTATTGCCTCGATCAACCCTCATCTTTATTGACGTTTTAAAAACTCGTTATTGAAACGTCAATTAATCTAAGATGCGATGTGACAATTTGGGAGCGGCGGAGATTATACACAAGTGGAAATGGGTTATCTGATGGACGGTTTTTCGGGCTACTTCCAACTGAAGAGGGCAACCGACTCGAAAACGATGCAAAAATCACTCTTCCGACTAACTTGATACCAAAAGAAGTATTTATTGAGAAATTGATCGTGACATCACGGCGTGCTTGTGACAGTTCTTACTTCTTTTCATCCTATAGCCAAAGTAAAATTTGTTCTGGACATTTTATTAAAACTTTCCCACATTTTAGAATTATTTTATTATTTATATTTAGACTATTTTAAATGTTATTATACTTTTTCTTGAACTTCAGTTTTTCTGGGATTATGTCTTTTCTTACCAGATTTTCTTAACTTCATCATTTATTATTTAGTTTTTCTAAATAATTTTCAGCTTTTTACCTTTGATCTGTTCCCAATTTTTTGATCTATTAGAAATTTTGATTAATTTTTATAGGGTCGTACCAAATTTACCCAATATTTTTATACAAAAAAATACTTTCATTTCCCAAAAATACTAAATGCTCACCAAAATTAAGAAAATACATAATCTTAAAGCGACAACCAAATATTGACATAATGCTGGCCTCTTATATATTTTGTTCGCCAAAATAACTTTTGTTCGCCATAAATACTAAATGTTCACCAAATTTTATTTCGCATTTAATTCTAACATAATACCCAGATATTTAATTTTCGACAGTGTCTTATATTATTTAGTAGTTAAAAATACTATATTTGTTGATTAAAAATACACAAGCAATGAAATGTTGTGCAAATGGTAAATAATTTTATGCAAAATTATAGATGTAGATGTGCTATGGCAAGAAAAATATAAGAGTAAAAACAGAAGTGGTTTGCACAAAAAATGATATTGATTTCTGTAATATATAAATGCTTTGCTGTAATTGGCTTGCATTATGTAAAACGTAAAACTTCTTTTAGTGGTAATTTCTAATCGTGCTTTTAAAAAAAAATACAGGGCCCTGAAGTGACCTCGTACAAAACTTTTTTCGCGTGCTTCTTGTATGGAAGCGCAAGCGGCAAGGAGAGATGCGCAAGCATATTTTATTTTTTGAGTAATAGAGTAATTATTTGACGCACAAATAGTTTTTTTTGAGAAACACTAAATATAAATGGATAGCGCGAATATTTATTATGTACAGCACAGACGCGTAACTTGAGCGTTCTAAATTTGGTGAACATTTAGTTAAATTGATAGACATATAGAATTTAAAATGTAAGCAATGGTAAAACAATACGAAACATAGTTATTTTAGTGGTGATGTTCTCATTTTGTGATGTATAATAATTTGGGTTTCATTTAGATTTTTTGATGCTCATTAAATTTTCTGGTGGACAGTGCAAGAGATGTATACTTAGTTTAATTTAGTGTACATTTATATTTGTTCCCATTTTTATATATTCTAGATGCAACTGCAACCTGCAATATATTTTTTTTATTAATTATACAGTTATGTATCATTAGTCTCTGAGAGGAGTTCGTGTTTAGAACAAAAATTACATCGAGCTTCCCCGAATAATGTATCTATAGATACAGTCAGTTTCAAAAGTAATGTCCATCTCACACTTTTAAAATTTAAATTTTTTTTACAGATGATTTAAGTACCTTCTGGGATGTAATGCACATCATAAGTGTTACTTACAGTTCAGTTAACGCAAGGTGTCAAAAATGCTTCTTTGTGGATTTAAAATTTACCAATATAGTTGCGTCCTCAACACCGCTCATAAATCGGGCGTTTTGCGCTAATTATTGAAATTTTCGATGGTCCAGGCGATAAATCGGGTTGGCGGGGGTTGCGCCACCGTGGGTAATTGTGCTCGCAAGTTGCGGAACTGTTGGAATAAAATCAAAATAGCACCCAGGCCGGGCCATAATTCACACGGATAAGATCGATCCGAGCTCACCTAAAGGGCCAATATCGGCGGCGCGTCCGAGTTTAAAATCATATTTACCATGCAAGAGGATGAGTCCGGGGGGATGGGGGTGGCATCTACATTTCACGGGCCCGGCCAAACTATAAAAAGCTCCGATTCCGGGTGACTTTATCTCGCCCATAAATTTGCCAGAAGCGCCACTGATTTATTCGTTCACATAAACGCGACTGTATACCCCCGCATTTTACTCCTGTAACCCTCCTAAAACAACGGAATTAAAGCTCACTAAAGACAAAAACAAATAACAAATATAAATAACGGGCTTGTTGGCGAATACGCGCGTTATCTTCTCTCTTCGCGTCTTATGTCGCAGTCGCGATTGAAATTCAGAAAGCTCTCGATCTTTCGCTTTCTGCATAATAACGATTAACGTTCCGACTGTGCTTAGGTAACTAATAATATACGAGTCGGCAGCGCGAAACGTCTCTAGGGTGAGGAATGGAGATGTCGGTTTGTTTGACGGATGCGAAGACAGTGACGGCGCCAGTTATAATTACAGGCTGAATGGGTGGCTAATGCAGGGGCGGACTGGGACGCCCTACACGCGCTTCAGTGTCATTTCTGGCCGGGCCCGGAGATGGAACCGCCGGTAGCCGGTCACGACCCACACTTCGCCCGCCATCCGTCCACACTCACCTATAATTACACTAAGTGATGAGAGGAACACTAATGGAACCAGGGTCATTATTTGGCAGCGGGCGCTGAAAAATATACAGACCGCAACCTCCGGATTGAACGCTACAGGGTGTCCAATCGCGCCAAAAACATGTTGGTAATTAATGCAGCCCCTTCGGGTCTTTGCAACTTTCCAGTCTTCTCCATCCCCAAGCTACTTTCTCATTATTACATCCTTTGAAGCTGCTCCCAACTGAAAAAATTTAGCAAATTTGGGTTAACCAAGAAAGCCTTATTGGCTATGCAGTGCTTCCTGCCAGTGTCAGTTCTTGAACAGAAATCTTCTTTAGATGTGGAGAATCCAAAATTTATTGACCTCTTGCGGGTTGCAAAAAGATTTTTTTTTTCATAGTAACAAACTAATATAATAAATTATTAATTTTTTTTAAATAGATTTCAATTGCCAAAACCATCTGCGCAAACGACAAAAATCTCCGGGTTCTTTTCAAGATGACTGTACCTTAGTAGCAGATTTTTGATAAAATTGGCCTATCAAGATGTCTGTGCGGGTGGGCTAACTGTGAATTATTTTTTAACATTGTTTCCGGAATCCATCCGGAGATAAACCGTGTCGGTTAGTCGCGGTGCGGCACCCATCAACCTCCCATAAATTACCAAACAATTATTTCGCCAGCAATTAAATTTGTTACGTGTATATCGGCGTCCTGAAAACAAACCATAAAAATCAGCCACGGCGAACGCCTCGGTCGTTAATAGACCCATGTAACACGCACGGTAATTAGACATGACGAATCTTGGAAGCGGCCCACTATGCCCAACCTTCCGCTGGAACCCATCGCCTCACTACACGCACTTTATCGAAGATGAACCATTTATATTCTAACGGCGCAGCGTTGATAATTTTATTGCCCTCGGTGTCGTCCGATTAGAATAAGACACGCGCCTCGTCCTGTCCCATTCCAGTTATTTATCGGCCCCAGTCGCCTTTGTATTTATACCTTTATGTCCCATGTTCCCATCGTTTATCCGGCGGTTCGCTTTTTAATTGATACGACTTTTTTCGCGCGAATACCACGGACGCCGCAACAACCGACAGTTGTTGCAGCGTCCAATTTACGTCGGCAATCCGGAGGGATAAACTTTCGCTTCTATTATCTAGTTTTGGTGGCGATAGCCATAAATTAATCGGGACGAGGGTCTGTTATCGGGTCGGTTTTTGGTCGCGTTTAACGGCTAATAAAATTGCGCAATTTGATTCCCTAATGAACGTCTCTGCGGACCGGCAATAAGCGCATCTGTTGACATGTTGTGTTCTTGTGCTCGACCCACATGAGGTTGCAGGGTGGCGGCAGCGACGGCGGTTCCCCCACGTTGTCGCCGTTTTATTTGTGTGCCCTTAAACGGCCCGGATTTATCCCTGGTAATTGCCCCGAACGCGCACATTCATTAAACGCCCGAGAAGGGTTGCGCCGCCAAGACGTTTAACGTTTTTATTTCGCCACGAGATATTTCATGTAAGTTATGCTAATGACATCCTGCACTTAATACGGAATCACGTCTGCCGCTGAGTTATTGCGGGGACATTAATAATAACGCGGAATACGAAATTATTGCCGAATCGAGACCGGCAGAATCGAACTGAGCCAAATCGGCCAATTCGAAAACATCGGTTCTTTGTTCTTTTAACACCAAGCTGCTCAACCTCCAGAGACATACAAAAAATACCACAAGCGATCGTCAATGAAACAACTTTTAACTTTTTTGCGAAAAAAACAATTATTTAATTTGCTCAATTGATAAATACGGTCACGAATTAAACTCAAGTAGGGGTTGTTGTTTCAATATACTTTTTTAAACTTCTTTTTAGTTATTACTACTATTAATACTATTCTATTTTACTATAATTATTTTGCTCTTACTTTACTACCAGGACTAAATTTATTGACTGTAAATTATACATATGTATTTTAGTTATCAACAATTTTTGACTTTTTTCTTTATTGAGCTGGTTCTTTGGAACTTGTTTTCTCATCTCGTCCGGTAAGTCTCCTTCCAATTCCTTCAAATTTTTTTTTTTTTTGAAAATTTGGCTTTTGTTTTAAGACCACCTCGGCAGTTGCAAATTAATAATGGGCTGTATTTAACAGTGTATCAAATTTATCCAATATTTTCATACAAAAAAATACTTTTATTTCCCAAAAATACTAAATGCTCACCAAAATTAAGAAAATACATAATCTTAAAGCGACAACCAAATATTCACATAATGCTGGCCTCTTATATATTTTGTTCGCCAAAATAACTTTTGTTGACCATAAATACTAAATGTTCACCAAATTTTATTCCGCATTTAATTCTAACATAATATCCAGATATTTAATTTTCGACAGTGTCTTATATTATTTAGCAGTTAAAAACACTATTTGTTGATCAAAAATACAGAAGCAATAAAATGTTGTGCAAATGGTAAATAATTGTATGCAAAGTTATAGATGTAGATGTGCTAGGGCAAGGAAAATAAGAGTAAAAATAGAAGTGATTTGCACAAAAAAAGATATTGATTTTCGTGATATATAAATGCTTTGCTGTAATTGGCTTGCATTATGTAAAACGTAAAAGTTCTTTTAGTGGTAATTTGTAATCGTGCTTTAAAAAAAAAATTACAGGGCCCTGAACTGACCTTGTACAAAACTTTTTTCGCGTGCCTCTTGTCTGGAAGCGCAAGCGGCAAGGAGAGATGCGCAAGCATATTTCATTTTTGGAGTAATAGAATAATTATTTGACGCACAAATAGTTTTTTGAGAAACACTAAATATAAATGGATAGCGCGAATATTTATTATGTACAGCACGGACGCGTAACTTGAGCGTTTTAAATTTGGTGAACATTTAGTAAAATTGATAGACATATAGAATTTAAAATGTAAGCAATGGTAAAACAATACGCAGCATAGTTATTTTAGTGGTGATGTTCTCATTTTCTGATGTATAATAATTTGAGTTTCATTTAGATTTTTTGATGCTCATTAAATTTTTTGGTGAACAGTGCAAGAGATGTATGGTTTAATTTGGTGTACATTATATTTGTTCCCTTTAACTTTTTTGAATTATTTTTATCTTCATTTCTACAAAACTAATTTTGTTGTTTCTTATTTAAAAAATGGAAAACTGTAGGCAAGAATCCAAATCTTGAATGAAGAAACTAATCCAAATTTTAGGTATTACTGCATCAATTGACCGGGAATCAGAAAAAAAATTTGCAAAAAAATACGGGTTCCTTACAAGTTACAACCAAACATTAAAAAATAATGATGCCATGTGTAAAAAAATTTTTATTGCAACAAAATTAAAATTTGTGTAGACATTATGTATAATTCCTAGAAATCTCTCCTTACTTCACTTTACGCTTACTTTTTGCCTTGTGGCGCGGCGGTTCATTTTCTAAGGCATTGGTATGAAAGCTCCTCCGAGAAGTGGCCGCAAGTGTCTTCTCAAGCATTCCAGTGTCTAGTTTCTGCTTCAAAGCGAATTTAGGCATGAAAATTAGCTGACAACGAGCTCGCCGCCCGCTCATAAAGGCGTCATCCAAGTTCCACAACAGCCTCTCGTGAAAAAGCTCCAAAGTGCATCGGCATTCGCGTGCCGTATCTGTTAAATTTTTAAGAGGGCAGCTGTCGCGGTGGTCTCGCAATCCACACCACTCCTGAAACAATGTGTCTCATCCCCTGTCGCGTGCTCCAGCAATATCCTTTTGTTTATAAAGTGTCGACCCCCCGTACGTTAGCGTTCGCCACCCAGTCGGGCAAAAAAGCTCCCAAGTAGAATCTCCGGCAGCTTAATTATGTCCATTGTGTTCGACGCGCCGCGTGCAATTTCTGAGGCGCGTGCTGAAATCCGATACACGCCCGATTTGTCGTTGAAATAAAAAAATTTACTAAGGGAAAAACCGCAACTGCAACGTGATATTATTGTAACATCTTCGAGGTTCAGGATCGAAACTGCGATCGGGGGAGGGCGAAGCGAGGGCCGAGATTGGAGGGAGGACTTAATCTGTGCTTCTGGTCGCTTAGATAAGGCAATCGCTCGGGATCGTTGTGTGCCCTCTCCCCAAGGGCGAGCCCCTGTGAATCACACTACATTATTTAGGGTTGACACCATCAATTAAACCGTTATCTGGAAATAGTTATAAAATAATGCTCCGCATGTCTGATGGCGGTAATGAAACGTTTTTATTGCGCGTTTTACGGGACTGGAGGCGAAACGAAAGCTCGGGCGCTTCGTAAGCTGCTTTTCTACGGGCGACGGGGAATAACGAGCGCTTTTACGGCGCGTCATATGGTTTTTTCAATAAAACGATTTTTTCGCCTTATCGACGTCGTTACATGGCTGATCACCGAATCAGCGGGCGGCGCGATACAAGCTAATTTCCGCGGGTAGCAGCAGGATTTTTGTTCAGCCGCCATCTTTCGCCACTTCCGGGGCGGCCAGCGGCATCAGCAATAACAAAACCCTTCAATCCCCTAATTCAAGTCAGCGATTTTTTTTCGTTAACTATTAGAGATGAAGCGTTAATTGAGTAGCTCCTCAAATTTTTGTTTTTGAGTCTACCATTCTTTTTCCTTCTGGTCGTTCATAATAATGTAACTGTATTTCTTGTTTTCTAAATTACACCTCTATTTAAGAGCATAGCAATTTTGAGGGTGTAAAGCTTTTGATGCAAGTTGGAGATGCATCCTGAGTAGATTGCTAGTCAATAGTTTCGTAGATGAGGAACTCTTGATCGCTCTTTCACCTCCAGAAAAGTGTGGGAGGTCCTGCAGCATCAGATTGGAGGCCGTTTTCCCGATTCTAATCGAATAAGTGGAAGAGGCAAGTCGTTAATGCGAACTAATAGAGTCTGAGGCGTAGAGTTGGTGCTTCAGTGGTCCTCGCGATCCGATCTCTATAAATATTTGAATTTCAATTATGCAATTCCCAGTCTTATCTCGCGGATGATTCAGCAGAACGTTGATTGTGGCCTGAAACCGGCGGTTTCAGGGGTAGCGCGCCGCCGTCGGTGGTGGGAGTTGCGTTTCGGGCGCTGGTATTTCAGCGGAGATCTCATCGCATCGCATCTCCCGGAATGGAGGCCGATATGACAAGATGGCCGAGATATGACGTCACAGCCTCCTCCCAGTATTGATCACGGGAACAGACAAAGCGCCCGGCGATCTGCAAGACGCCCGCAAGGACTCCGCCAGAGAGGAAATCCCTGATGTGCCACGTCTGATGATGTTAGCGCTGCTTCCAACTAAACATACAGACAAGTCATTTTCCGTGTCGTCGCCGAATTGATTCGGAGAGATTGCCATCTCTGCACGACGTTGTGGTAGTTGGTTGCGCTTCGGATGCAGGTGGGACGAGGGTGGTTAATTGGAAAGGTCTGGAGTTGCATGGTCGTGCATGCACGGACGAGATTGAACTCTTCTCGGAATGGGAACGGCTCCTCTCCAACGAATTCCGCCACGACCGACCGATTCCCCATGCATGACCCATCAACATGCCGAGCCAACTGCGCAATCGAAAAACTCAAATTTGCATTGACATGCCTGAAGACGTATCAAAAGCCAAAATTTTGCTTAGCAGAACTCTCATGAAAATCATTATGACATCCAAAAATTGACCAAGTTGACAACCCCAAAAATGTATTAATTCTTTGAAACAGGATATAACTGCTAGAATTGGTAGAGGCGCCGGGATCATTTCCAATAATGCATTTTGAGACGCAGACGACAAAGAACCGCGGCCTAAAAATTCAGAACAACCTTTGATGTTGTTATTTTGGCGGTGCACTTCTTGTAAACATCGGGCGGAGACAGCCATCTTGATTAGGCGTAATTTCCGGTGACAAAGGCCGATAATTTATCGACTTTTTAGATGGGGCCCGATGCGGGATCGCTGCCGCCGAAATGGGCCTAATAACCGGGGGTATCGTGCGCCCCCGGCCCTTGGGACGCATTTCCTAAAGGATCACTCGCACTTTATTTGGGTAATTTAGCTTGAGCCGGCCACTTGATTGCGCTTAACTCCCCGGCCCGATTCAATAACGCTCCCGGAATTTTCGTTGGTGATGCGTGGCTTGTTGTTCTTCGTACAGCGAAAGCGCGATTACGTTGTCGAATTCGATCCACTTAATTACGGCCGTCGACAATAAAGTCGAGATAACGTCCGGACACGTTTTACGTACAACACACATTTTTTATTCGGGCCGCGCTATTAAAATTCTGTAGTTTTTATCTGGCCGGCCGGATCCCCCTGCAGTAAATCAATTATGATATGTCGAGTGGGGTGCACGTGTGACGTCACAGCCGTTTAATTCTTATCAGCGGCCCACTAAACAAACGCCATTCATATAACCGGCGCTTATCGGGCCTCATGCACGACTTTTTACAGATACGTCCCCGCGGTAATGGTGGATGCGCATTTTTGTAGCAATCGGTGCATACGGTTAAACGGAGAAATTAAAACATTTACGGTACAACGATTCGCTATTTTTCGGACGCCCGATCTGATTGCCGTGGAGGAATTAACGGTTTTTTCGCCTTATCGGACGTCCGGTCGAGCTACTTTTCCGGGCACTGCAATCGTTAAAATTGATCAAAATTTCACTCGGCCAAATACGATCCACTACCAAGTTTGTAGCTTACTAAATAAAACAAATATAAATAAAAATACGTTTTAGAAATAGACCAACAAAACAACAATAACAGTAGCAGTAGTAGTTGTAAGAATACCTTGAGTAGTAGGAGTAGAAGGAGTAAGATCAAAAGGAGTAGGAGTGAAAGGAGTGGAAGAAGTAGAAGTAGAAAAAATAAGAGTAGAAAGAATAGGAGTAAAAAGAATAGGAGTAAAAGAAGTACAAGTAGAAGGAGTAGGAGTAAAAGGAGTAAGAATAAAAAGAAAAGAAGTAGAAAAAATAAGAGTAGAAAAAGTAAAAGTAGAAGGAGTAAAAGTAGAAGGAATAAGAGTAGAAGGAGTAGAAGTGAAAGGAGTATAAAGAGTAGAAGTAAAAAGATTAAGAGTAAAAGAAGTAAGAGAAGAAAGAGTAGGAGTAGGAGTAGAAGAAATAGGAGTAGAAGAAATAGGTATAAAAGGAGTAGGAGTAAAGGGAATAGGAGTAGAAGGCCTAGCAGTAAAAGGAGTAAGAGTAGGAGTAAAAGGAGTAGAAGTAAAAGGAGTAAGAATAGAAAGAGTAGGAGTAGAAAAAATAAGAGTAGAAGGAGTAAAAGTAGAGAAGTAAGAGTAGAAAGAGTAAGAATAGGAGTAGAAAAAGTAGGAGTAGGAGGAATAGGAGTAGAAGGAGTAGAAGTAAATGAAGTGAAAAGAGTAGAACTAGGAGTAGAAGGAGTAAAAAGAGTAGGAGTAGAAGAAGTAAGAGTAGAAAGAGTAGGAGTAGGAGTAGAAGAAATAGGAGTAGAAGAAGTAAGAGTAGAAGGAATAAGAGTAAAAGGAGTAGAAGTGAAAGAAGTAGGAAGAGTAGGAGTAGAAGGAATAGGAGTAGAAGGAGTAGGAGTAGAAACAATAGTAGTAAAAAGAGTAAGCGTAAAAAGAGTAAGAGTAAGAAGAGTAGGAGTAGAAGGAGTAGGAGTAAAAGGAATAAGAGTAGAAGAAGTAGTAGGAGTAGGTATAGTATGAGAAAGAGAAGTAGGAAGAGAATGTTAAGTTGTACAAAGCAGTTTAAAAAATCCCTGACTTTATCCTTACAATAATTTACCAAATTTTTACATCAATAACATATAATAGAATAGAAATTGTAGGTATGTCGTTGCTCGATTATTTACTCGTCGTAGCTAAATGCAAAAATTAATGACGTACTCAAAGATTCTTAGAACTAGCTGCACTTAGCTTTATTATTTTATTAATGGTACTTTCAATAAAGGGTACTAGAATCACTAAATATTAAAATGATAGTGCGCTTTTAAAAAATTACAAATTCTACACGTATATTGACAAAACTTATTCAAAGAGAGGTTGGAGGTCTTGAAAGCCCCTCAGCGAAGCGTTTGGACGCAGTGGCGCCGTAAGCATATGCCGTTGATCGCCTATTTAATCTGGTTAGAAAGTTTTTGCAGAGGGTGAACTCGGATCGGTAGTTTCACTTTCACACCAGTAACCACTACAATACGCGGACGTGGCTACTAATATCGCCCTAATCCCCATTCCCTTTCGCTCCACTGAGCTTTGCATATAAGCGCCGCGTGCTGCAAGAGCGCTTTCGCATACGCACACACCTACCCGGCCCCCAGTTTTATACACTGTCCGTGTGAACCGGCTCGCTAATCGCATTTATTAAACCCGATCCGAGTCAATTACTCAGCCAGACGATAAATTTAGATCTCCTCCTCGTCGGAACGGGGAAGGATTTTAAATCAAACCCCAAAACTATTACGTGCACAAAGAAGCTAACTTCCGATTTTTATTCAGCTCAGAGGGACGGAAAACTAGACTTGCCAGCATTTTTCCAGTGTTAATTTACCTTCGACATCTATTGACTTGATCACATAGCAATTTTAGCCTTTACCAAATATTTTTCTTTTTCATTTCCTACACAGTCGCTCAACTTAAAACAAGTCAAAAGAAATCACCCGGAGGCAGTTTGAGTTTTCAAAAATCGCAAAAAAAACAATTTTTTGCCTTACGCTCCCTAGCGATGGATTTGGAGAGTAAGAAAATAGAAACTTGACTTGGTCGGAGAGAAAGTTAAATTTTAAAAAGTTTTAATTAATTTGTTTAAAATAACAACTTCCAATCAAATCGGAGGCAAAAATAAATAAGACCAAAATGCACAATTTTTAATTAAATTTAATTAAATTAATTAAATAGGTACACAATTTTTTAATTTCAATTTTTAATATTAGTAAACAGAAAAATATTTTTTCCATGAATGGTTTGGTGGTCACCCAGTATCATTATAGGTGCTTAGTCAAGCTCATAAACTACGATAGTCATATTTTAGCATTCCAGGCCCAAAAGCTCGCCGATTTCCCCTCTACGAAGCGACTAGTAATTCCTGCACTGACTTGGCCGAATCTGCCAGGAGCTTTTGACCCGTCCGAATCGATGCCATCTGAGGTGGTTCTGCATTCGCATGCAAATTTGCGGCGTGTTTTGCCCCGCAATTAATCAGGATACTCGTCCTGATACCCGTGCGACTAAAGCCACAAATCGAAAAAGCTCCGACTTTTTGCCCACGTATAAGTGTCGGCTTAATCCAGAATTAGCCATTTCGCGAAGTCAACCCCGGCACGTGTCCTCCCCCCCTAAAGTCACATAAATAGCAGATTAAGTGACCGACTTATGCCGGTCACGTGGCCAAGGGTTACGCGAGCCATAAGGGAGACTGGTACGGCCAAATCGCTACATCAATAAGGATTAAGGTCGAGAGCGTTAATTCTGAAGCAAAGCCCGCGGTGTGAAGAGGGCCAAACTATACCGCTTCAAAATTCTATATTGTTAATAAAACCAAGTATACTGATCGCAACAGATAACAATAACGTGTGTTGTTATAGAGTCGCTGTAGAAATAAATTCGTTGAATAATTACCAATGCAGTTTTACGATGGTTCAAAACTTTATAGCGCTTCTATGGCCATAAATCGTTCTAGTTTTGGGCCAAACATAATTAAATTTTCCCACAATAAAATAAATAGCGGGACGGGTCGGACCCACGCCCATTATGGCGAAAAGGGCGAATAAAAACCCTAAAGACGCGTCACTAAAAAGTTGTTTCTTTTCATTCACCGATTTCACCCCCAAAATCTCCGTTTGCACCAAAAGTTAAAATTTGCCACCCCAACACCAAACTGGTACAATCACTGGCAAAGCAACCAAGTTCTTCCTTTTTTCGCGTTGAAAGTTAGTGAGAAGAAAATTGGCGGTTTTCGGTGAATTCTGCGCTTTTTCACGGGGTGAGTGGCGGACTGTTGTGGTGCAAACGGCTAGCGTTGCTCGTTTTTTGGTGGCATGGTGGAGTGGCTTAAGACACCGGGCCCATACCTGCGCTATAAAAGCTTGATTTATCTGTGAAACTGGTCCGCTACCGGGCCCTCTCCGGGGAAGAATCCCCACAATGAGCCCGGGGGGTCGCACAACCCTGTCACTTGTCACATTCTCTCGCCTACTATTTATATTTATTTAACTACATTATGCTTTATGCTCGTACAAAACATATCAATTCTGTAGCCGAGTGGGTTCTTTCGGTTGGCAATAATGGATTGCGCCCTCCACAAAAGAAGGTGTTTATGGACTCCCGACTACTTTCAAGAAAAAGTTTTTATTGTGTCAAGTTTGTTGTTATCTGCGACAATGTTGTTTTTTTTTTTGATGATTGCCGTTGTTTCGTCTGGTAATCCGAGGCTAAATTCGCACAATGCACCCTCCCGTTTTGCGTCTTGAAGAGGGAAGACGGGACGTTATCAGCGCGAGGCAGCGATTGTCACGGGTTCCGTCATATCTGCTGTCGGGGGTGTTGTTTATCCGGGGGCTGGCAATCGGTTATCGGATTAGCGTTATCTTAACGATATAGTAGCTGCTCGGTCGCCAACGGCGCGTGTGCTCAGCACCCTAATATGACGCAACGTCACATTACTGCAGTAATGACTCTGCATGGTGCTCCTCGTCGCGATGCTTGTTTTTAAAACGGCCCTTATCTGCTTCGGGGCATTTTCCATCAAATTCCAATAACGTTCGGCTTCTCGTATCCGCCTCTCAGCCTAAAGACCCTTAAAGGAGTAAATTCACAATTTTTATCAAGTGGACCCAAATGAAGTCGGTTATAAAGAGAGCTATAAACAAGAGATGCCGCAACATATTCGCAACGGCCTTTGTTTCAGTTCAATAATCTTTATAATACATTCATTTTTGTTATTCCATTATTGCTTTCATGGACTACGTTTGTATTTATATCACTATACAATTACTTTTAAATTTTTTAAATATTTATAATTTTACTATATACTAGATACAAGGTATTTTCTGGCCTTAACCCAGGTTTATTATTCGATTTAAATAAATATAAATATTTTGGAAATTATTCTTCAAACATTTTATAGTGGCCTCATAACTTTTAAAATGTGAACTTTAAAATGTCAAAAGATGTTAAACTTTTCTTTACAAATAAAACTTATTTTTTTAATGGTCATATTTAACAGTCTACCAAATTTACCCAATATTTTTATACAAAAAATACTTTCATTTCCCAAAAATACTAAATGCTCAACAAAATTAAGAAAGTACATAATCTTAAAGCGACAACCAAATATTGACATAATGCTGGCCTCTTATATATTTTGTTCGCCAAAATAACTTTTGTTGACCATAAATACTAAATGTTCACCAAATTTTATTCCACATTTAATTCTACCATAATACCCAGATATTTAATTTTCGACAATGTCTTATATTATTTAGCAGTTAAAAATACTATTTGTTGATCAAAAATACACAAGCAATAAAATGTTGTGCAAATGGTAAATAATTTTATGCAAAATTATAGATGTAGATGTGCTAGGGCAAGGAAAATAAGAGTAAAAATAGAAGTGGTTTGCACAAAAAAAGATTTTGATTTCCGTAATATATAAATGCTTTGCTGTAATTGGCTTGCATTATGTAAAACGTAAAACTTCTTTTAGTGGTAATTTCTAGTCGTGCTTTTAAAAAAAAAATATAGGGCCCTGAACTGACCTTGTACAAAACTTTTTTCGCCTGCCTCTTGTCTGGAAGCGCAAGCGGCAAGGAGAGATGCGCAAGCATATTTCATTTTTGGAGTAATAGAATAATTATTTGACGCACAAATAGTTTTTTTGAGAAACACTAAATATAAATGGATAGCGCGAATATTTATTATGTTCAGCACGGACGCGTAACTTGAGCGTTCTAAATTTGGTGAACATTTAGTAAAATTGATAGAAATATAGAATTTAAAATGTAAGCAATGGTAAAACAATACGCAGCATAGTTATTTTAGTGGTGATGTTTTCATTTTCTGATGTATAATAATTTGGGTTTCATTTAGATTTTTTGATGCTCATTAAATTTTCTGGTGGACATTGCAAGGGATGTATGGTTTAATTTGGTGTACATTATATTTGTTTCCTTTTTTAATAGTTTAGTTTGATATAACGCTGATTCGACTGCAATCTCGGCCTCGGCGTGCAAATTGGTGGAGGCGCCGGGCGAATTCTCGGCTTTACTTTCAGTTAGAGATTCGGAATCGAAATGAGGACGGTTGTCGGCAGGTGTGCTGGTTCAAGTTCTTGCAGAACCACCTCGGGGGCAGAACCAATAGTCGAAAGTAGCGGTCTTTTGTTTTAGACACCCAATTGTTGGCACCTAGAGGGGTACGCTGCGATTCTAATCTATCGGCGCGTTATTAACATATTTAAATGAAATAATTACACACTTAACACCGCGTCGTCGGATGATTTACTTGAGTCCACGTTTACGATCACGTTAATAACCATCGAACAGGCACTTTCGAATCTCCAACAACCGTCAGAGAGAGGTCAATCGTCGCCGACTATTTTCTTCCTAGTGGAAGTCTCGCGGGCCCCAGTGCAAATTACGGCAATAAATAAAAACCAACCAGAAATAAACGTGCATAAGATAAATGAAATGTTAACCGCGTCGCGTATAGGGCTGGCCGGGACTCGCACCACCCACCCCCCCGAGGCATAACTCACCGCAACCCTGTATTTTACGGCGCAACAAAAATGAAAATAAATTAAAGCGGTAATCTGGCTCGTGGCCGCGTTTTTTACGTGAACGAAACTTTAAAAATCTAATACGTCATTTAGATAGGATCAAGACTTAACACGAGTGCATGAGCGCGTTTGTTGGCCGTCTCGTGTACACGCCGGATTAGAAGAGGAAACTCGCATTGACCGATGGACGACGCACGGAACGTCGATATTTCGGTCACCGACGGCGTGCGACACGAACACTCCGTCGATACCGGAAGCTCGAGCCCAAGGGTTCGAGGATCTACCGGAAAATTCGAAATTAGCCAACGAATTGATCAAAACTACCAATTTTTCACCAAAATTTGATTATAACATATTTTTGGACACCTACCCCCTTTGGAAGAAAAAATAAGAAACATGGAATGCAAGTGAAAATTGGATTCTAGGTACAGCTAGTTGCAAAAATACTGGACGCGTCAACCTAATTTCTCTTCTTCTTAAGGGTGACAGTCTTGAGGTTTTGTCTGATTTCTCTTGCAACTGGGCGTATCTACCCACGAGGTGTACCTAGTTTTAGTGGAGTTTTTAGGATTGATGCTTATTAGCCGCGTTCGTTGCTGGTTCTGGCACAAAGGCGCAGGAGATAATATTGGAATGAAAAGCGAACTGAAAGAATTAACGCGGTTTGCATTACAATGGCTGAAAGCGCGGCGCCCTCGACGTCGGTGAAGACGCGCCGCCTGGAGGCGTCTGGAGGAAATGACGCCGCAGTTTCATCTCCGGCCTATTTCCGGTTTCGGCGCTCTAATGTGCGATCAGCCATATTCACAGCACACTCTGTTTCCCCGAGGCGCTTCTTCTGATTTTAGCGGGCCGCAAAAACGGCGCTAATTAAAATTTACTGCTTCCACGAGGTCGGTCGATCGGGGATGTTCAAAGAGAGGGATGGGGAGGTACGAGATGGAGATTGTAAAATGCAAAAAGTCGCGTCGGGGAGGTGTCGTGCATGCACACCGGACCCGACATACGTCGCATGTCACTTTGATTGATCGAACGTCGGACGTAATGCCAACGCGTGCTTGCATGTGTGTGAAAGTCGGGGGTCGGGACGATTCGCGACCCTTGCGCACAAAAGAGATTAACTCGTTTGTTAGGAACCCGGAGGAAGGCGGCAGCGGAAGCCGGACCTGGTTTCGAAAAAAATTGACACTTCCTCCATCTAATTGAAGAATTGCCAGGATATCCACTTAAGCGGATCATTTGAACAGTGGCCGAGTCAATATGATTCAGGAGCTGATTTATTTAAATATTTATTATTATACATGCCGGGTGGACCGTTACTTATGGTCGAATTTTTCCCGTCCAAACGATAAAAAATTTGAATTTGAGCTTCCGAGGATATGATCGAATCATTAAGACCTACTTTTCAAAGAAATTTGAATTTTTTTGGCCCACCCCGTACGCGTCTACACAGTGATTCATTCAAAATTGTAAAAAAGTTGACAATAAAGTTGCAACTTTTTTATACCGTTGTAAGCAGAAAATTTTTCAGATTATGGCGGTCTCTTCAGAATTTTGAAATTTTGATTTCTGGGGCCGTAGTATTTCGTAAAAATGCAACAGCCAAGTTGATTCATGGAATACCTCCCTTGCCTCAGATAATTTTCAACAAAATACTACGGCTCCAGAAATCAAAATTTCGAAATTCTGAAGAGACCGCCGTAATCTGAAAAATTTTCTGCGTACAACGGTATAAAAAAGTTGCAACTTTATTGTCAACTTTTTTACAATTTTGAATGAATCACTGTGTAGACGAGTACGGGGTGGGCCAAAAAAATTCAAATTTTTTTGAAAAGTAGGTTTTAATGATTCGATCATATCGGAAGCTCAAATTCAAATCTTTTATCGTTTGAACGGGAAAAATTCGACCACAAGTGATGGTCCACCCGGTATAATGTCATTGAAGCATCGAATATTATTTCGGCTAATTGACGGTTACTAAAATTTTTCTAACCATCAATATCGATTATAAGCGTTTACTTACTTGACTAATCGATTGGTCAAAATTAATTGATAACTTAGATTATGATGAATAATGCTCTGTTACGTTCTCAAATAGACAATGTTGACCGGCACCTTTACCATTAATATTTAGTTTTATAATCGATAATGCAAATTTTTTCTCTATTCGAAGTGAAATTTTAAAGATAATAATAATATAATAATAAATAAATTTAAAATATTTAAAAATGGCATCATGCCAGAAACTTTTGATCCAAAGGAAATTATTCATGTTAATAATAAAACTAAAGTTATCGAAGCGGCGACTAATAAAAGGTAAAACATTAAGAAATAGAAAAAAAAAGAAGATAAGATATGATGTCTTCAAAATTGTGTCTAAAGTTAGAAATATATAGGGTCGGGCAATAGTGCGTCCGACTTTGATAGCTCGAGTTCTATGATAGCTAGAAATATTTGATTTAAAAACACAAATAAACTAGAAAAAAAAATCTATAACCGGAAATTATTTTTAAACATATAGGTAGGGTGAGCCAAGACGATTATACAGGAGCAATAAGTGAAATTTTTTTAAATAGAATGTGGTTTGTAAAAAAAATTTTTTGAAGCCTTTTTCTAGACTTTTTCACTCCAATGTTATTACTGACTATTTCCAAACTATTTGAATGTAGTGATTTTTTTTTGTTTAAATAATGACATTTGGAGATGTGTAATGTTAAAAAAATTACTACATTCACAATTACGAGTTTTAAAAAAAGTTATGTAAGTACTTAGTTAGAAAACATCTTTGGGATGTCTTTGAATCGTTTTTACTTCTGAAAAATTATACAGGGTGGGTAACTTAATTTTTCAATTTTGAAGTTTTTGAATTTCATTTTTTCATTTTTTTTAAAATAGAACACTCTGTATATTTTTTTAACAATATAATGCACAAACTAAAAACAAACATTTTTTTGTATGTTCACTTCCATGGCTATTTGTAACCATTTTCGATTTATTGACTAAAAATTACAAAATTCAAGGATAATCCTAAAATATTAGATTGTTTTTATAACAACTCCACAGATAAAATTGTAATAAGTGCTCCAGATGTTTTGTCTATAAAAATAGCATGAGTTTTTTTTTAGTTAGTTTCTTTATGTTTGTAGGTATCTTGATTTTTTGTTTTTTATGTTATCCTACAAGCAATACACATTTATCGCAGTTACCTGTCGTCAGTTGTTATTTGTGTCAATTTTAAAACATTTAAAATTTATTGTATAAAAATTTGTTGCTACTTAACTAATAATATTTGCCATATATTTTCTTAAGCATTAATACAGAAACACAAATCAGTAGCAAATGATAAAAAACTTACTCATTCAAAGTTCTTTCATAGTAGCATTGCATGATTTACTTATTAATAGATACAGGGTAGGTACTATAAGTATTATTTTATTATGAAAAATAATATAAGAAACGGCAGTCTATAAGTAGGTACTTAGCTACGGTTAATGGCTTCGAAAAATTCAGTTCTTAATTAAATGAAAAGCTTGTGCTTTGAAAGAGTAATTTTAGCTGCCCCTTTATTATGTATAGTGAAGAATTGGAACGACTCACCCTGAATCTTTAATCGACTGCAGAAGTAAAGGGTCTTATGCTCACCATCCATTCTTCTCCTTCGCTATTGTAGTTGGAACTTACTGAAATCAACATTTGACAAGTTAGTTTCAATCCTCAGTTCTTTGAAATAAATTGGATGATAAAACTCAGACTTGACTTAATAAATAAATATATTACCCTTAGTGACAACATCTGTCGCAGTCGTCTACCATTAGTCATTAGTCACTTCACTACACAGCACACTACACACTCAGCACACACAACACTACTACATTGCAAGTTCTTTATTTCTGCAACAATAGAGCAAAGATGCTCAAAAACGTAATAATAATCCTTTATTTGTTAATGAGCTGTTTAAGCGCGGCGATCGAACTAAAAACTTTTAACCGTAAATCCTTATCGCTAAATTATACAAAAAGTGTTTATATTTTTTTGGGGAACCAATACGTAACAACATTATCAAATGAAGTCTGCCGGGTGCCAGGGCCGGCCTCCACAGTAAGTATAACCGAACATCATCGTTGAATTCAGCAAGAAAACCCCTATTTTGTAGAAAGAACTTGTAGTGTTGGGAAAAGGGAAAAAGTGTTTAGATTCTAGCCAAATAGTTGGCTTCAATATTATGTTTATGGCTACTGAACCCAAAAACTAACTTAAGAACTTTGAAATGTTTCTTCAAAATATTTTTAATTTTAATGGTGTTGTTAATGAAATTGGTTTGAAATAAAATCATTGAAACATTCCTTGCTTGAACAGTAAAAATAATATTGAAGCAAATTATTGGAAACATTTCTCCAATTTTTTTTTTCTGTCCTATTCTGTAAGTTAATATTTTCTTCATCACATTCAGTTTGTATAAACAAAATTTTTGCAAAATTGTCTCCCAACAAACTTTTTAAACTACCACCTTAACAAGATTTTATCAATAAGGTATCTAGGTAGAGTTAAAGGTATCGGGTATCATAACCAAATTTTGGATTTGAATTCATAATTTTTATGCAGCATTTAAGTTGACAAAATGCTGTAGAATATAGAAATAAAGATTCAAAAGATGCATGTCCATTTAATTATTATAATACTTGAGATAAACGATTTCTACTACCTAAAGATAGATACTTTGGCAAAAGCAGTTCTCGGCGTCTTCATAAGTTGATTATAAGCTATAAGCGATTCTTTTTATTATCGGAACAAATCCGATTCGCAAACAACGTCGGAAACTTATCACCCAGACGTAAATGTTTATAATGTAAATGAAGCAACATGAAGCCGCTATTCCGGGGGTTATCCGGCCGGCCCGGCCCGGGACTAGCACGACGAACAAGTTGTATTATAATCCAATATGAATAGCAAATGACCGATAATCTGAAAATCAAAACGCAATTAATCAAGAACCTCGCCACCATTAGCATACGCTATACGACCAGATTGCATAATCCGTCCATTATTCAAAAGCTTCCAGTCCCACATGACTGATGTCTAATGACTTACTCCAGCCTCATTGTCCGACTGCGATCTCGTCGATATATCAATTACGCAAGTGCTATTCCCAATGCCGAAACGTCCGCCCATCCGTCTTGCAACTAATTACCTCTGAAGAAGAAACAACAACAAATTTTACGGCTTCACTCATCAAACTTAGTTTAATTAACAATACTTGGAGAAAATAAGAAAGTTCGAAGCGGACGCTTTTTATTAGTTGTATGGAAAAAAGTTGTTCGCGAAGAATGATTGCAATTAGTTCGGTGGCCCCAGCAGACGGGCGCCGGTTCCCGGCGCCGCCGTCTAAGGGGGTTCCGCAATTTTTTACAACCCGCCCAATTATGCGTTGGAAATTTGTCCACGCGACATTTGGGGTTAACCGAGCATTCGTCAAAGACGCCGCCTCCCGAAGGAGAGAAATGCAAGAAAAACGCATCACGTGTTCAGTTTGCTGGATGCCCCCCCCGGCACTCTTCGTATTTACTACACGTATCCAGACTCCAGACCACCCACTGCAAACGTCAAGGATGCAGCGCTGGGTAATTATGTCATTTAGATTATGATTTAGATAAACAAAAGCGATTATACTAATTACCGGGTCTTATTTAGAGAAATCTGAATGTTACGCAATTCCAAAATCGAAACTATCAAAGAATCTAGCGTCGAAAGATAGATCGGGAGCAGCCGACCAATTTATTTTAATTACTTTATCAAATTTATCAAAGCTCCATCAGGAGCGGGCAGAAGCTCGAAGCAGGCAAGTTCGGTACACGTAGAGACCTCTGGCGGTAGCTTCACACTGCTTCGCCAGGAATATGAGGGTCCAGCTGGGATTCCTGGCGATTTTCCTCTTGATTGTTCTCATCCTCGAAGTCTAGAAATACATAGAATTAATCTGCTGGAAATTTGATTTTACGATAAAACTTAGGTACTTGGTCAAAATCGAGTCAAGACTACCTATATTAGGGGCTACAAAGAGACTTGACCAGTTAATTACTAATGTGATGGTCAAGGGTTGCATTCTCTTCGCCACACATTCTGCGTTCCGAATTGTCTTTCACCCTTATGATGCTTAAGTGGTTGTTCTTTTTTTGTGGTTGGCTTGGCTCTGATGTGTGACAATTATTTGGAACACTATTAGGAAAGAGTAAATAATAATTATTAGTTTTCTGTCTGTTGTTATTAGGGTACTGTTCAGTTTCAAAGGATCTTATTAGGTAATAATTAGTTATGATTTTGAATAAATAGCGCGGAGTTGACCCAGCAATGTCGCCAATCGTATAAAACAAAAATATTAGTAAACCTTGGCTTTTTCAATTTGTTAAATAACAAAACTTAATTCCGGCGGATTATAAAGGCAAACGTTTTCTTTTTGTTAATAAGTTTTAATGATTTCTATTGTTTAAAAAGAAAAATTATTTAAATTTGGCGGTTGCGTCGGCAAGACAGGCGCCGTTGTTGCCAATATGCGGCGCCATTACAGTTTTTTTGACAACTTGTCAAAAGTTGACAGATTGAATTGGGAAATTATATGTTTATGTGCCAAAATGTTACAAAACTAGTCCTAATTCCTGTCGAGACTTCTCCGAATCACCTTTAAACCGTTACGATGAGCGAAAAAGACAGAAACTGTTCGAATGAGGCCGTCGAAAAAATAATCGGAAATATGACCGCGGAAATGCAGAACGCAGACGGCCAATACGTTCCTCTAACATTCACGCCGCCCCCCACGGAGCCCCTCAACTGGACCCAACCCCCGAGCACTTACGGCTACAACCCGTATAACCCCGATATTCCTTTGGGATACGTCCCAATGGAGCAGTTTGGGCAACTCAACCAGCCCCCATTTGGCTACATGCAGCAGCCCCACCACATCTTCGACACCAACGACTACAAGAACAACTACAAATACGATATTTACAACCCGATCCCTAACGGGCGATCAGACGGCGGCATTTTCAGCGGCGATTGCTTGTTAACCTCAAACTTACACAGCAACGAAAGGCACTTGACGCCGAACCACCAAAATTCCCCGCACCCGAGCAACCGCATCCAATTAATCGAGAACTTGGTCGGAAATTGGGTCCCCAACACCTCCGGCACGTATTCTCCTTTCGGCAATGTTGACCCCTTTAAGCCCAGCGTGGGGGTTTTCGAGAAAATATCGGAAAAAGACAGCGTCATAGGTCAAATGTTGGACGATCCGAATTTAATGACGGAAACGCTGGAGGACAAGCAATTTTTTAACCGCAACAGGAAGCCCCGAATGGTGGCCGAAGTGAAGCCGATGCGGCCAAGTTATTCTGACGTTTTGACGAAACCGGTGCCGCAACCCATCATCAAACCGGCCAAAACCGACGCGAAAGAAATTAAACAAAAAAAGGACAACAGCAAGAAGAACGGCAAAGGCGAAAAAACCCAAAAAGTCGCTTCCACCTTGAACCGCAGCAACACCAACAACGACATCAAAGACATCCCGGTGGACAAGGCGGCGCAGTTTTTGAAAAGCAGCGAAAAAGCGAGCAAGGCCCACAAAGGGACGCAACTCGACCGGAAATGGGCTTCCTTGGACAACATTAACGAGCCGATGAACAACGGGAAGATTGACGATGCGAGGAAGAAGAAAACCGAGGAGGTTGGACAGAATAAGAGTTTTCCGAAAGCCAATTTCAGGAAAGTCGCGAAAACCAACAGCGATACCACCGATAATGAGTTGGGCGGCAGCAAAGGGGAGGCCGCGACGGGCATCAAGAACGGCCTGAAGAAGGTGAACAAGTTCAATGTCCGGGTGAAAAACGCGGAAACGTTCGGCAGCAGCGACAGACCTCCTGGGAAGAGAAACCAGAGGATCAGGAAGAAGGAGAATCATGTTCCTTTCGGTAACAAGCAATTTTTCATTTTTTTCAAGCATCGATGTACAATCGAGGACTTTGAAAATGTCCCGCCGCGTACATTTTCAAAATCCCCGACTGTACAACTTTTCTATTGCGCTCAATTAGAAAGATTCTATTGAAGTCTGAACTGTGTGTAGGAATAATTGGGCAAAAGCTGAAGCAGTATCTGAAGGGGTGGTGGAAGATCTTCACCGTGTTCCTGCTCTGGCTCTTCCACTTGATCTCGGACATCTGCAGTCTCAGCCTCCACATCAGTCGTGACGTGTAAGTTTTCCTTGCAAACATTGAAATCGTCTAATTTTGAACTCGACAGCGCTTACAACTTTTGGGATTGGTTGTGCGTTCATTGGACCGGATTGTTCGAGTCTACCATGGCAATACTGAAACGAATTCGAATATTCACGTGGTTATTGGAGAAGTTCAAGAAGGCGGAGCCGGCCAAAGACACCAACCGCACTTTCATCCACAACGGTTTACAGAACAACATCAACATGCCAACGACTGGGGAAGAGGCGATGAAGCGTCTCTTGGCCTGCAAAGGCAAAGATCCCTACAGTATTTTAGGTGTGACTCCGACGTGCACAGACGACGACATCAAACGGTATTACAAAAGACAGGCGTTCCTGGTGCACCCCGACAAGAACCAGCAGCCGGGCGCTGAAGAGGCCTTCAAAATTCTCGTGCACGCCTTTGACATGATCGGGGAGCCGGAAAGGAGGGCCGGCTACGACAAAGGTGAACCCAAAAGCGCGCCGCCATCTTGGATTTTTTGCCTGTTCTCCCCAAATCGTAAAAAAATTCCCGTTATCGGGGTTTCTGTTGTTAATTTTTTCTTTA
Source organism: Schizotus pectinicornis (assembly GCA_951805265.1). Taxonomy (NCBI): domain Eukaryota; kingdom Metazoa; phylum Arthropoda; class Insecta; order Coleoptera; family Pyrochroidae; genus Schizotus; species Schizotus pectinicornis. Next base: position 7,927,874 of record OX638207.1, on the reverse strand, counting down.
GTTAGCGCCAAATTTTAATGTTGAAAAAATTTGTAACTTTTTAACAGAATCTCATTTCGAAAGGTTTATACAGGGTTACAAAGAGAACCACCGGCGCTTAAAAGCGTATTTTGAAATTTTGAATTTTAGCAGAAATAAAATACAGAGTGTTTCATAATTAAATGTCAATATTGAAGGAGGTTAATCTGTGATTTTAAGACAAAAAGTGTCTATAAGCATAGTTTTGTTTTTGCGTTATTTAAAAAAATACACTTTTTTGCCCTGTATATCAAAAAGGGAACAAATATAATGTACACCAAATTAAACCATGCATCCCTTGCACTGTCCACCAGAAAATTTAATGAGCATCAAAAAATCTAAATGAAACCCAAATTATTATACATCAGAAAATGAGAACATCACCACTAAAATAACTATGCTGCGTGTTGTTTTACCATTGCTTACATTTTAAATTCTATATGTCTATCAATTTTACTAAATGTTCACCAAATGTAAAACGCTCAAGTTACGCGTCCGTGCTGTACATGATAAATATTGGCGCTATCCATTTATATTTAGTGTTTCTCAAAAAAACTATTTGTGCGTCAAATAATTATTTTATTACTCCAAAAATGAAATATGCTCTCGCATCTCTCCTTGCCGCTTGCGCTTCCAGACAAGAGGCACGCGAAAAAAGTTTTGTACAAGGTCAGTTCAGGGCCCTGTATTTTTTTTTTAAAGCACGATTAGAAATTACCACTAAAAGAAGTTTTACGTTTTACATAATGCAAGCCAATTACAGCAAAGCATTTATATATTACGAAAATCAATATCTTTTTTTGTGCAAACCACTTCTATTTTTACTCTTATTTTCCTTGCCCTAGCACATCTACATCTATAATTTTGCATAAAATTATTTACCATTTGCACAACATTTTATTGCTTGTGTATTTTTGATCAACAAATAGTATTTTTAACTGCTAAATAATATAAGACACTGTCGAAAAAAAAAATCTGGGTATTATGTTAGAATTAAATGCGGAATAAAATTTGGTGAACATTTAGTATTTATGGTCAACAAAAGTTATTTTGGCGAACAAAATATATAAGAGGCCAGCATTATGTCAATATTTGGTTGTCGCTTTAAGATTATGTATTTTCTTAATTTTGATGAGCATGTAGTATTTTTGGGAAATGAAAGTATTTTTTTGTATGAAAATACTGGGTAAATTTGGTAGACTGTTAAATACGACCCTATCAAAAATAACCCAAGGCCTATGTTTATAGAAACTTTTTATCTTAAAATCATGCACTACACAGGTTAACCCCCTTCAATGTTGACATTCAATTATGAAACACCCTGTATAATTATACAGATATACTGCTATCTTGTGGTGCATTAATTAATGCACTACAAGATAGCAGTATCGGTTTTTTCGAATTTATTTCCGTGCGCTCAAGGGGTTTTGACAATGTCAGCCTTATAGGTTTTTTACTGAGTGCCTTTGTGCCTACCCACTATTTATGTTAATGGTAATCCGTTGTCTTCACTGGAGCTTATACCTACTTGAAAGTACTTCTATTAAACCATAAGTACTAAATACGTTTGTATTCGAAATAAAGTAAAACATTTTTTTACCTTTAAATTAAAATCTACAAAAATCACTTTGCAGTGCTCAAAGAATAATTTTCGAATGTTCTTAATTGATTAAAATCGGTTAATAAGTTACGTCTTTGTTGACTTGAAATTGTGAAGAAGAGTTTTGGCCGCGCTTCTTTTCCCGGTGGGGGGGTGGGGATGTGCAAAATCCGAGAGGGCGGTTGTCGCCCGAACAGTTTCTGACCATCTTTTTTAGGTGTGGTGGAGTCGGTGCAGGTGGAGCAGGCGTGGAGCGAGCTGACGGAGTTGCTGGCGCAGCTGCAGCAGAAGGTGGAGGCGGCGGCGAATACGATCCGATGCAGCGCCTGCGGTCTCAGGCACAAGCGGATCAAGGTGGAGCGGCCGAGTTACGCGGCTCGAAACTGTGCGTCGTGCAAGATTCACCACGCGGCCAGAGAGGGTGACATTTGGGCGGAGGCCCGGTGCTTCGGTTTTCTTTGGCATTATTACGCGTGCATGGAGGGTGGCGTTTACGACATAACTGAATGGGCCGGTTGTCAAAAAGACAGTCTCAAACATCTCAGGCCCGATTCTCATCAAGTACAGTACCGGATCGCGTTAGGAAAACAGAGCAGTCAACCACGAAGACACAGCGGCTCGCCGCGGACCGAAAAACCGCCCGATCTCGAAAATTTACTTAACACGTTGTATGGACAGGCGGACGGGGTGCCGGGGACCAGGCGCAAGAGTAAAAAGGCGAACAAGTGATGACAGTAACCAATGCATGCATGTTGTATTTTATTTACAGTTAATTATGTGCTATCATATTAATGCGCTTAACAATAAAACGTGTTTACAACAAGATCAAAACTTTTTAAACGCCACTCGATCCCTTTTCTTTTTTACTTTCTTGAAAGTTTTCTTGGAGAGTAAAGAGAAAATGGTCAGGAGATCTCATTGTTATTGCAAAAATGTCCGCTAAAAACAGTGGCACATATTTGCATAAAAACTTTCACCACTGCTAACTGTTCTCATTCAAAGAACACCAAAAACAAACATTTTTTGTACTGACATGTTATCAGGCCGATTTTCGACAAGGTTACAACGAGGGCCACTGAAACCCGTTTCTGTAGCCAATAACGCATTAAATTTTATTGTCCTTTAGTGGAAAATTGTTAAACCGGATTTTTAAACCTGTGATCAAAAACGTAAAAATGTGGAAGTTTATTGTCCTGTTGTGTTCAGTTTTTTGCTTCTCCCAAGCCCATCTTCACGTCGTTTTGTTCAAACATCACAATTTCCAAGGAGTGCCCGAACGGGTTTTGGAAATTGAATCGACGGAGTACTGCCGCAACTTTGATATACCTCTTCACGTTGGCGGCGTCAAGGTCCATGGCAGCTGCATAATACTTTACACGCAGCGCGACTGCAAGGGAGTTCATGCTATTGTACCCATTGACGCACCATGGATAGTTTTTAACACTTCATCGGTCCGTTTCTGTTAAATGTTCATTCAACTCTTAATCATTGTAATCATTTTATTTTATTAATTGTACAGTTTATTTAAGAAATACATTATTCTAAAGCGCCCTCGAGAAAACATAATTGAGGAATACTATCTATAGCGGTGTCAACATCCTTTCGCATTAAAGTCTTTCGCTTTGTTGTTCCGGTGTGTTTGGCAGCCTCTCTCGCAAGTTGTTCAATGAACAATTCCTGAAATACCACAGTTATTGCGGAAATTGAATAACAGCGACTTACTGTAGCTTTGGTGATTAGGAACACCGCATCTTGGGATATTAAGCCGCAATCGGGGTCCAATTTCATTATATGTTTGATTCTAGTGATGGGGAGTCTTACAAATTTCGTTTTCTCGACATGGTGCACCGGTTCGTTGGAACTTCTGGAAACTTTAGCAGGCGCTTTCTCGATTTCTGGAATCTCCACGTCTTCTACAACCGGTTCGTCCATTACCTTTGTTAAAATAAAGAGTTAAATTAACATAACCTCTAAGCTTAATAGTTGGGAAATGGCGGGATTATTTAATACTTCAGTCCAGCTTTAGTTACATTCATTGCGTTGGGTTGGCGCGCTGCTACTGAATTGCTCCAATCGCAGGGCGGTAAATTCAAATATGGGCAATGGGACTCCTACAGGTTCTAAATTTCCTTTTTATTGGCTTGGTAGGTAATAAAAAAAAAACGGCGTCCAACAACGTGACTTGACTTCTTAGGGCAGGTGCATAACTGACAAGACTTGTTACGGTTGAAAATGAAATTATGTAATAAACAAATAAAAAAAATCACAAAATGATACTAACGAAAGTACAAAATATATAAAAATTCTTAAACGAAATTTATAGCACAGCTTCAATGACAATGAGTAACACAGGCAAATTAAGTACGAAACAATTATTAAAAAATGTTGAATTTCTTCTTCTTCTTCTCCTTGACTTTAGCTGATGACGTTGGGGATTCCGACTCATCAATATCTTTGTCAGCATCAACTTTGTGTCCACCCTTCAACTTAGATTTTTTCTCTTTATGCTTTTTCTTATCTTTCTTTGACTGTTTCCCGGACGCCTTATCGTCCTTCTTGAGCGTGTAAAGGTTGAGTTGGTTGTTAATGCAGTCGTCCTCTTCAGCTTCTCTAACCCTATCCATTTCTAAGCACTCTATGATTTCGTTTCGCCTCTCAACTATCTCCACCAGCCTAAAAAAAATAATTAATTGGTTCAAAAAAACAACCAAAAAATCCACAACCGACCTCTTAATTAATTCTTCTTCTCTTGCTTTATCCGAATCAGTTTTATTGGGTTCCGGTTGCAACATTAAACATCTAATTTGATATTCTACATCGGCGTGCTCCTCTTCCAATCGGTGCTGCCTCCGCCTGCAAAAAAATTTTATTAGAAAAAATTAAACAATCGTCAAGACCAACTCACAAATACATGAGTTCGGCTTGTTTCCTAAACAACTCGTTCTTTTCGTTAACCAACTCAAACAGTTGCAAAATTAAGTCGTCCACTTCAGGCGATAGCGGCTCCTCGTGGTTAACACCGTCACCCTCGCATTTATCTCGGATGATTTGCTCCAACCTCACTCCTTGCTTCTCGAGTCCTTGTTGTTGAATTTCTATAACTTCGAGCTCCCTGCGCACTTCAACTAAAGGTAACGATTTGATGGTTCTCCTCTGAGGAATCGGTCTCGAAGGTGCCTGGCCTTTCCTCCGCTTCCATTTTCCGTAAGTACTTTTGTCGGCGCCTCCTAAACTCGACGAGTTTTCACTAGAAGTCGGACCTTCAAGAAGTGATTGTTAAAAAATTTTAGAAACATTTTGTTGGTAATTTACTTTGTAGATTCTGACTCTGCCGATTTCTGTTTAATTCGTCTTTAGCCAACTTTTCTTGCTCAAATTCGTCGGTGCGGATTATCGTCGATGGGCGAATCGGAGTCGAGGAAGTAGGCGGCAACGGTGCCTTCTTCGACTTTTTGATCCTTAGAGTGCCTTTAGGAGAATGAGTCTAGAAAAAGTTTCAGTTATTAACAATTTTTTTTTTAATGATATGAAAACTTACAACACTGGGACTAGGACTCGAAGTTAGGGAACTGGCTCCAGATTCTCCCATAGATGGCGGTTTGGGGGCCGGTTTCTTCTTGCGCTTTTCAGGGCCGGACTGGCAACTGGATAGAGAAGTGGACGATCCAAACGTGGTAGAGCTGTTTATGGATAGGCCGGATTCTCGTGGTTTAGGTTCTGGCGCGCCAGTCCTAGTGACACGATACTTTAGCATTGTGAATGGACTACTGGACGCGAGTCTCATATGAATAGGCGCGCCCGGACGACAGGAATTAACAATAACGCGGACAGTTAGGTACAAGTCGTGCATGGTAAGAAGGTTAACGACTCGTGGAAGACAACAAACACTAAAGACAAAACGGACTTTTCGGCACTGGCAACAAGAGAATCGCGTTAACAGGACGGAAATGGTTCACGTGTCGGACTCGAAAGCAACTGGAAGAACAAAGGAATTTCTTTAATTGCGTGTTTTGAAGTGAAATCCCGCTTCTGACGCGAAAGTGGCGGGCTGATAGGGTTGAAGATCTAGGCTAAGAGTTTCTACTGACCGATTTCCGACATTGACCAAGTAATCAAAATGCGGTCTCCTTTACGGAACACCCTGCATACAGAGGGAGTCCTTAAGGATGAAACAGGATTTATCTCAGATCTTATTTGTCCCACCAACGGGAAGAAATTTTTATTGAATAAATAACCAAAAATATTTTTAGTTCCAAATTGTTTTTGAGGGCAACTATCCTAGCATTTCAAATTTTCGAGAAAAAGTTCCTTTTATGTTATTGTCCCTCCGTTGCGCTGTCGTCCCCCCCCCCAAAAAAAAAATGGAGCCTAAAAATATTTTTGGTGGTTGTCTCATAGGCGATTTTCTTTATACATTTTTCCCCCGCTGATGCGGGAAATAAATCCGCTCTTCATCTTTAAGGACTCGCTCTGTATACTATATGTGGATCCAGAGCGAGGGATTCACAACGGGATGTCTTTAACGTCTTTTTTATAAATATACTCACTTCGATATCCTCGGCTTTGGAACGGGCTTGTGGTCGGCGTCACCTTCCTTGTCTTCGTCGTCGCTCCAAAACGGATTTAGACTGATCCTAGGTGCTTCGATAACCTTCCTCCTACTGCTAGGTTGCGGAACTTCCACCTCGTCATCTTCCTCGAACGGATTAACGCTAATCCGCTCCACACACAACTTAGAATCGTTTTTATCGTCCGTATTCGGCCTAATTTTCTTCCTGGCGGCCGGTTTGGGGGTGAAAATTTTCTCTTCTTCACTGTCATCACCAAAGGGATTCAAAGCCGTCTTGGGAGCTTCTGTTTCTCCTTCATCACCAAAAGGATTCAAATCATCCGGATATTCTTCCTCGACATTAACTACAACAACATTATCGATGTTTTCATTCTTCACACCTGGTGACGATGGCCGAATTGTCGCTTCTTCGTTTTCAAAAACTTGATGAACTTCAGTAACAACAATTTCTTCTTTACTAAAATTATCTGGCACGGGGGTGGAGTCTTCAACAATAATCTCGGCGGACAATGCATCCGCGACCTGCGAAAGCCGTTCTTTCTCTTCAACACATTTGTTCTCTATCAAAACTTTTTCTTCAGTGGTTGGTAAATCTTCTTTCTCAGTAGAATCAATATTTGTGAACGGTTTGTTTTCTGGGAAAGTTGGTGGCGGTTCACCTTTGACGTCGAATTGAGAATCTTTGATCAATAGATCGGAATCGTTTGGAGACTTTTCCTCTACTTTACTAAAGAGTTTTTCAACTAGATCAACTTTTTTGTTTAGTAAATTACGGATGTCGTCATCACTCTTCGACGAGAGGTCTTCAGCCGCAAATTCTTCTTTCCTTGTTATTTCTTGAACTGACTCAACTTGTTCAGGCGACTTAACAGATACTTCGCTTTTAGGCTTCGTTTCGCCTGAAATTGTGAACTCTGGAGAATCCTCTATTACTAGTATTGGTATGGCATCGACGTGTGGAGAAGTGAGTTCGTTTTTGACCAAATCATCGGATGTTTCTAAAATGGAAGAAGAGTCTTCTACCGTTATGACGCTGTTATCAGCGGATCTTTCCTGGCTACTGTCTAAAATTGTCACGATAGAATCGCGCTTAGTTTGCCCGAAATCATCTAAACTGCGGTCGTTGAAGCCGCGATCTAAACTGCTAAAATTCGAGTTTCTCTTAGGCACTTGCGTGGATTTGCGCACTTCGTTAGTCGCATCAGACTTGCCGGTTTCGACGTGTTCGAATAACCGCATTCGAGCTTTGACCAAAGATATAGCGTCGCCCTCTGCAGATATCGCGTCTTTGGTAACAACATCATGAGATTTATCGGGTTCACTACAACTACCACTATTTACAGTTTCTCCTACTCTAGTATCACTAACATTAAAGTCTTTTAACACAAAGTTTTCGCTGCGTGCCGGGGGTTTGCTGCTGGGCAAATCGGGCGGTTCGTCGATTTCCGATTCGCTACTTTCCGCCCCCACTTGGGCGTTCATGAAGAACGACCTGGCGCTGCTGCTCAACGTCGCGTTCCTCTGCAACGTTCCGTCAATCGGATTTTCCAAAAGACTCTCGAAATTGGCGCTGTAATCGTCCGTCTCCTCGTTCTTCTTCAAACTGGCCGATTTTTCCTCGTCGCTCAACGAACGCGACAGCACCGCCGCCTCCTCTTTGCTCTTCTTCTCTTCATCGGGACAAGTTTCGCAACAAAACTGATTGTTTTCGGTTTCGTAATAGTTGGCGAGAGTTAGTTGGCTGTTGCAGCGGGCGCAGCGAAAACACGTGCGATGGTACAGAAGTTTGCCGACGTTGAGCCGTTCGGCTATGAAGACGGGAAGGGCGCATTTGGCGCAGGGTTCCCGTCGGATCTTCCCTACGCTCGGCGTTGCTATCTAAAAACACACCAACAAAACGGTGAAAACGGGATCTCGAGGGTGAAGAGCGGAAGCGGCTAGAGCAACTCAAAAAAAAAATCGATGGGGTGATTACCTTTAGCAAAATATTTCAGGCTTGTATTGGCCCATTATGTCCAAGCTCTCTTCCTATGGAAAATAAACAGTGTGGGTTAAATAAAGCACGGAAGCTGGAAAGGGCCGTGGAGATATTTTTTGTGCAATGGCCGAGATTGGTCCGTTCCGATTTTACCACACCACGTGTTAGCAGTATAGTGCGAAATACCCACAACCTTGCTAAAATTACCGCCAGAGTCAATGTTGAAAAAGTGCGGTGCAATCTATTAATCTAGTTGTGGAAAACAAGTGGACTTTAGAGGCAAGCTCGAAATTAATGCCTTATTCTACATTTTTCATGCAGTTGCGTGGACAATAAGTTAATTGTTGCTGGTTGTGCATTTTTAACGTGCCTTGATTCAGCACAACCAATGCTGCACTGGGATCCCCAACAAAACGTTTCGACCGCGTTGCTTCCAAAGCGATCAAAAAGAGCGATAGCCTCTCGGAACTCTCTGTTTAACCGATAGAAATGCAAGTCGACTTGGTCGACATTGAAGCTTTTCGGTCGCTTTGAAAGCGACGCGGTCGAAACGCTTTGTCGGGGATCCCAGTGCTGGATCGCTTTCATGAAAGTAGTACAATATCATTCTAGATTCTTAAATAATTATTTTATCTAAAAGTTAACAAGTAATTACACAGGGTGTATCTAAAATGTGTATTCAAAATTTGGGGGCAGCTAGACCAAGTAAATCGATGACGAAAAGTGTATCATTAGAGAGTAACAGCTCCCGAAATGTAGCTCCCTGAAGCGAACTTTTGTCTATTTTACGGCCTAGTGAGCTGTAAAGTAAATAAAAGACCGGCTACTTGTAAATTCTTGGTTACGGTGCTGCTAACTAAGGTGTAAAGTGGGGCGTAAAACTAATTTTTCTACATACAACATTATACCTACAACTACAGAATCATCCAGGATGATTGAATGTGACGTCAGCGTACCGCCTCGCAATGTTGATAAAAAATTATTCCCATTTGTTTCGTTTCAATAGCCAATTGGCAGTTGACAACTGTCAATGGCGTCCAAGGTGTCTCTCGTTCATTACTTCGTGTTTTAACCATTTCTACGCGGTTATCTTCCCTCAAGAATCTAGTAACACTCGCCTGGCTTCATTATCCTCTAGTGGTAAATCGAGCAGGATGCCGTAACAGCGGATTGCACATTGTTACATTTGTTTTAAAATTAATTAATTCGTTAAGTAAACGACGTAAAGTTTCTTTCTTTCGTTTTAACGACTTCTGTGGAAACGATTACTACAACAACAGCGCGTACTGGGTAATTATAGTGATTTCACCACACAAACTTGAAATTTCAGCCCGTAAAAACTCTATATAAGTACTTAAACAAGAGCGGTGCTTTATTTTACAGTTGTTGTCGCAACAGAACCTAGACCTAGACCCACACTGTTTATTACAAAACCATGAAATAAAAATGCTAATAAAACGAACAGGTGTGAGCAAAGCAAAATTTACAGAAGCAACAAGCGTGGCAAAATGAAGGACAGAGAAAGAACAAAGAAATGGTAAATCGTGCAATAAAACAAAGTTAATTCTAACGTTAACCCGCATCATGCTACGATTAAAACTATTCCCATACACACTTACACTAACCGACTGGTACGTAAATGTGAGAAACATGCAAACAACCTATAAGAGTCGAGAATCGTGCAAACAAACACCTGACTGAATAACTAACACAACCTGCCAATTACACGTGTTAAAACCGCCAACCCAATGATACAAAAAAAAAAAAAAAACTTTTCTCTCCATAGTTTTTTTTTCTCGTTTCCGTGATGGTATAACTACGAGGGTCCATGACATGATTCTATGACACAACAGCAACATTGCACAAAAAATAGACGACACTGCGAGCGGTGATGATGGTGCTACCTTTGTCGGGGGACTCGACGACGCCGGTGAGAGGATGCCGTGATCAGGAGAAGTCGCCGGTCTCTTCGGTGCTATTCTCGACGACGATTTTCCTGAAACAAATAAACCTTTTAGAGAATTCGACGTCGTCGGGTTGATTTAAGTCGAGTCGCGCCCGATTCCGGTTTAATTAGGTACCACACAAATATTGAGTCGGGCCTGGGTACACCTAATTCCAGTTCTTGGTGCCGGTACAAAATAAGGGCGTGTTCCTCATTTCGTATGCACACACAGACAGACCACACTTAGAGAATCCGGAGGCAGGCCTTAAAATATTCATAGCACTATTAGACGGCTGTAGTACGAGTCGCATTCGTTAAGTATTTAACCCCCTTCACGGTTTCTCGAACGCATAAAAAAAGAAAAAGTTTTAAATCTCTTCGTCGTGAGGGTGATTCCTCTAGCTAAAGACTTCGACCGAATATCGATGGTTGTAGGTTCGTCGAACTCGATAAGTCGTCGATTTTTGTTCCTTTAGGCCCGGCGTTCGGGTTATTGTTGGAAAACAAACGCACGCACACATGTTCGCGGTACAAAAGGAAGAAGAAAGAGACGATGCGAGATGGAAAGCGACACGTTTTAATTTCGCATCGGAAGAAAGAGCACAACCGAAGTCGTTACGCAACCGGACAATTCACACATAAATTACATTCGCCGAAGTCATTGTACGAGGTCCGGTAATGAATGCAACGGACTTTATTTGGAGTCGTCACATCACGAATGAAGCGGACCATTAAGGCGCTATCGATACGTAATTATTTAACGATGAAGGCGGCGGCGAACCCAAGAAATTACAGGCGCGTCTCGGTACGTTCGAAAATCGGAAAAACGAACAAAACGGAGACAATGGTAATTTCGGAACGTTCCTGCTATTTCGAATAGCACTGGGATCCCCGACAAAGCGTTTCGATCGCATCGCTTTCATTTCGACTGCGTCGCTTCCAAAGCGACCGAAAAGTTTCAATGTCGACCGAGTCGACTTGCATTTCTATCGGTTAAACAGAAAGTTCCGAGAGGCTATCGCTTTTTTTGGTCGCTTTGGAAGCGACGCGGTCGAAACGCTTTGCCGGGGATCCCAGTGCTGGAACGAGATGGGGTCCGTCATGTCGCGTCACTCTATCTACCAAACTTTGCATTATTTGTGTTCAAACATTCGCAATTCTATTTCAAACTATACAACTTTCATACATACTGTTGCATTAGAAGCAACTCCTGCCAATAACCTTTCTGATTATTGTCTCACCAGGAGCATTTTGAAGAATAGAGTTTACTTTTGCTCTTGTGACTGTTTCTCGTATTAGGAATAAGGACTTGGCGACCTCTATACTTGTCGTTTAGGCAATCCGCGCAGCGATTCTCCCGGCGCCTCCGCCATTTGCGCTCGCTCCACCTTCAATTTCTATTTTGAAATAACCTTTCACTTTAACAAATAACCAATAACCATGACGTTAAACTTGCTTATTGGCAACCTTCTCGCTTTCCCATAATCATAATCCCGTAACTGATGGTTACTTTTTGCCAGACCGCGAATTTTCCACGTCCGCTGATGATAATTTATCACCTCGCTGAAGAGACTGAAGCAACAAACAGCGGAGAAAAGCGTCGATTCAAAGCGCAAACTTTTGCAAGGGTCGTCATCATAAAGCAACAACCAGGCGGTTTGTTTACAGCAATTACGGTCGAACTCTTAGATAACCTTCTGCGTGGGAACTTCCAGGTGGTGATGATGGCGCGTTCGTCGTTTCCATTATTAAAAACCGAGCCGTATTCACTAATTATGTAACAACCGACATCATTGTTGACTATCCACCGGCAATTTGGTGAGTCACACCATTCGGTTAATCGCTCCCGCCGGAAATCGCGTAAGGTTTCGGAGACCCCGCCAGACTCCGATTTCACCTGAAATTTGTCGGTAGCCAGACGAACGAAAACTTCCGAACTCTACAAAGAGTTGGAGCTAACGAGACGGGAGTTCATCCGTACCGAAGAGAAATTTGTTTGGTGGAAGATGAACGAGCGAACACTTCTGTAGTGGGATCCTGAAAAAAGCGATTGCGACCGAGTCGCTTCTAGCAACCGAAAACGGTTGCTTTGGATAGATATCAGCCGAGTCGCAATGGATTTCCATCGGTTAAACAGAGAGTTCCAAGAGGCTATCGCTTTTTTTGGTGTTCCGAAGGTGCATCCCTATGAATGGCATTGGTAGATGACGGCTTAGGGGCTGGATTTTCAGATATTTTCAGGTACAAGTGGAAGGGTTATAGCCTCCGGCACCCAAGTTTACCTGTTTTTGGTAGAAACCGTTTCTACAACTCCAAAGATGCTGCTTTAAAAGCGATTCTTCGGATATTGCATATTTATCGTTATTTGGAGATTAACAAGGGGTTTTTAAATAATCTTTATCTTGTTGTTCATAATATGTACCAATATTATTACTTTTGTAGGTAAAAAATAACAATTTTCATTTCCAAAACCACTTTTAAATGATCTCTAGATTATTTGAATTTCTTCTTCAAAACGTGCTTGCAAATTTTACAAAATCTTAATGTCGACAAACATTTTAATTATTTCCTTGAATAAACGTTATATCCCAGTCAACTTGGACATTTGTAATTACATTCAGAAAAAATATCTGTAAACAAAAGTCCTAGGTACAATCGTACCATAAAGTATGTTTCTATACAAAATAATATCCTCCACAAATTTTGTTACATTTGTAATAATTTGTTGGATTCATAATATACAGTAGCTTATATTCTAACTCTGTCAGATTGAAACGCAAGTTTGAATCCATACGCATATCTCAATTTTTGTATACAGAGTGTCCCGGCATAACTGTTACAAACTTGAGAGGCGGATATAGAATCAAAAAATTAAACGGCTTTTCTTAATAAACATGTTCTCGAAAACGGTTGATAACGGAGGAAGAGTTCTTGAAAATTGTCGTAACTCTTTACTCTTATGATCAATTTTTCGGAATGTTTGCACATATACTACTGAATAAGTTATCATGTATCGTTGGTATCGATTTTGATAAAAATTGCACGACACCGAAAAGTAGCCAATAGAAAAATAGAATTCGATGTCGTTTCTATGACAATGTAAAAATTTCCTGAAAATTTTTTTTCCGGAAATTTTATTCTTATGCATGTTCCACTCGGGCTAATTAATACGTTTTAGAAATGCATTCGAAAAAATTTCCGGAAATAATCAATGCACTAGGAATATTATAAGTGACAATTGTTTAGTGTATTAAAGTCCACGAAGTTTACGTTCACGATACTTAGGTTAGGTAGTTTGAAAACTTTTCACCTTAACAAATTGCTGAAAAATGATTGGTTTCGCATTTTTGAAAAGATCCTCCCCTAAACCCCTTCCCTCCAAAGCGACCGAAATCGTAAAGATAGCGACTCGATCGCAATCGCTTTTTCCAGGATCCCACTACTGACTCGAGGGTAGTTGGTTCCATCGCGAACAGAAAATTGTTTGGTGGAAGTCGTTGAAGAAGCGGAGGCTTCTGACTCGGGGGTAGTTGTCCATACCAAACCGAAATTTGTTTGGTGAAAGTTCAACGAGCGGAGGCTTCTGACTGGAGGGTAGCTGCTCCATACCGAAGAGAAATTTATTTGGAGGAAGTTAAGGCTTCTGCCTCGGGGGGTTGAAGGTGACGAGATGGGAGTGCGTCCGCACCAAAGTTACACCGTGACCTCGTGAAAGTCGCGGCGTTCTTGTGAAATCCCGTCGAGGAGGAAGAAGAATCAGTAGGTGCCGCCGCCGGTGTTGTTAAGACGAAGGACCGGCTCGTAAATCGATCGACCCACCTCGAAAACACTTTCGCTCTCCGGCCATGCGATCGGGGAAAGCGACAATAATTCCTGATGTTGGCAGGATTAATAATCGTAATGTATGGCGATTGACGATGGAAGCGCGAGAAAGGAAGAAAGATCATCGGAGGGTTTCGGTTCTTAACACAAGATTGGTGTTATCGTCCGACGAAGGGGAAGTGTTGACACTTAAACGTGTTGACGACCTCAGCATTGAACTTCTTCAGAGAGAGCTTTTAAAACTGTTTCTAGTCGTAAAGCGGACCGAGGCTCCGGTGTAATGATGGGCGGGCCAAAATTGCACTAAATTTTCAACGGACCGTTACAGTTTCGTGTGTTGTGATGTAGATAGATAGAGATCAAACGGCGAGCTATTATTCAGCTGTTTTTGTTTATCGTATGAGATCGAGCCTCTCGGTGCTCGATGGTATATTATCATCGGCAGAAAGGTGAAAAACGACACGAAACAGTTATGGCGTGTTAAAAACCAGCACAAGGTTTATGATGGTTACTGTTAGTGTTCAATTTGAACTGGAGAGACGAGAAACACACACTACGGTTTGTATTTTCAACAAAACGTCTAAACTGTTTAAAAAATTAACACTAAAGAAGACTAAGAACCAAATTTTCATGTTACAATCGTTGAGAGGACGATTGGTACGAAGGTTTAACAGAGAAAGATTAGGTAAACTGATGGATCAGTGGGTATGAGATTCGCCGATGGACCTAGACGTCCCGGGTTCAAACCCCGGGGCTGACAGGATCAGGTTCACAATTTTTCTCTGGTTAAACGGTATCGTTCAGAAGGGGGATTTCAACTCAGAAGCAAGATTATCGGCTCAAATATAATTCCTCTCTCATTTCCCTGTATACCCGTTGTCAATATTTGTGAAACACCCGGTATACCTACTATACCGAAAGATCTTCATGCCAGGTTATATAATGTACTTAAGGACATAGGTAGACGTTCTAATGATATGCTCAAGTTTATTCGCGCTATTTCTCCGCGTTATTAAATCGCCCACCCAGGGCCGGCTTATCAGCGAAAACTGATTCGATCGCTCGGCGGGTGAAACTTTTTGAATGTGAAATGATTGTCTAATAAAAGAAACCCTGCGGGCAGCGGCTGGCTCCAATTTTCACGATGATTTAAGACTCGGTCGCAACGTCTAATTTGCATGAAAGTAAACGAAACCCGTACAAAACTCGTAATTAATTTTAGAAATTGAAGCAAACCAACAACCCACAAAAAGTCGTCCCGCGAGTCCCGCCCAAAGTCTTTAAATCAAACGAAAGTTTCGGCAATTATCGCCATTTCTTCACCCTTCTCGACCTCGCCGAGTTGCGTTTCCGCACGCTCTGTCGCGGAAACGGATTATGTTATGGGAAGATAAAACCGACACACTTTCGAAGATGGTCACGTAACGACCCGGTCGAGTCCAAGAAGTGCGGATGGCGATGTTGAAAATCGCGCAATAAAAGTAGCACGTTCACTCTTGATCTTTACTGCGCAATCAACGCGAAAAAAAAAGGTCGTATTTAACAGTCTACCAAATTTACCCAATATTTTCATACAAAAAAATACTTCCATTTCCCAAAAATACTAAATGCTCACCAAAGTTAAGAAAATACATAATCTTAAAGCGACAACCAAATATTGACATAATGCTGGCCTCTTATATATTTTGTTCGCCAAAATAACTTTTGTTGACCATAAATACTAAATGTTCACCAAATTTTATTCCGCATTTAATTCTAACATAATACCCAGATATTTAATTTTCGACAGTGTCTTATATTATTTAGCAGTTAAAAATACTATTTGTTGATCAAAAATACACAACCAATAAAATGTTGTGCAAATGGTAAGTAATTTTAAGCAAAATTATACATGTAGATGTGCTATGGCAAGGAAAATAAGAGTAAAAATAGAAGTGGTTTGCACAAAAAGAGATATTGATTTCCGTAAGATATAAATGCTTTGCTGTAATTGGCATGCATTATGTAAAATGTAAAACTTCTTTTGGTGGTAATTTCTAATCGTGCTTTAAAAAAAATTACAGGGTCCTGAACTGACCTCGTACAAAACTTTTTTCTCGTGCCTCTTGTCTGGAAGTGCAAGCGGCAAGGAGAGATGCGCGAGCATATTTCATTTTTGGAGTAATAGAATAATTATTTGACGCACAAATAGTTTTTTTGAGAAACACTAAATATAAATGGATAGCGCGAATATTTATTATGTACAGCACGGGCGCGTAACTTGAGCGTTCTAAATTTGGTGATCATTTAGTAAAATTGATAGACATATAGAATTTAAAATGTAAGCAATGGTAAAACAATACGCAGCATAGTTATTTTAGTGCTGATGTTCTCATTTTTTGATGTATAATAATTTGGGTTTCATTTAGATTTTTTGATGCTCATTAAATTTTCTGGTGGACAGTGCAAGGGATGTATAGTTTAATTTGGTGTACATTATATTTGTTCCCAAAAAAAATCCGGTTGGTTGGCGGCAGTTTTTTGGAAAAATTTGATAACACCACCGAAAAACTCACCTTGAGACACGACGAATGTTTGATAGAACTGCGACAGATAGGTGAGTATTGATAGGCGGTCGGGAACCGCAAACTCCACCATGTCTTCCGGTTCCAAGAGCGCCGGGATGCCCAAGTGACGTTCGGCGGTTCTGAAAGCCAGCTCGTTGTTGTAATAGACGTCGTCTTTGTTGAGTTTCGAAAACTCTCTGGAAAAACAACAAACAACTTATTATAATTTTTGTTAAGGAAACATTCAACGGCGTTGTCTTTGAAACGTAACACTTATCGCGTCATTCAGTCTCTTGTAGTGAAACGGGACACCTCGCAGGTTTCCAACGACTATTATGGTGTTTATTGAAACTGAATATGACAAACATACGGTTTTTATGGTGGATACGAGACTAGGTTACAGAGTCGGTTTTTGTCGGGTTATTGAGTTGGCAAAAGAACAGAGGCATCGTCGTAACATTACCGGGAAATGCAGTTATCGTCTGTTTTCTATGCCACGGTAATCTGTTACAGCGACGTACCTGCGTGATCACCTTTTAGTCCGTACAAGAGCGGAAGTCGCCATTGACAAGACAAATAAAGTGGGTTATTACTCGGCAGCCTTCTCGAAAAGTTGGGTAATGCACTATAATTAACCGGGTGATGACCATACAAGCAATCAACATTGGTCAAGGTACAAGGAAAAACTTATTAAAAATATTCTTCGTCTTCCGTCCTCAGAAGACGATTCCTCCTCTTCACTGGTCAATTGTTCGAATCCCAACAGATGGGCGCCTCTCACACACAAATGGAAGTGTTGTTGTCCATCTCACTTTTTGGTAAAATAATCGGATTCGAATTAACAGTTTCGAACTTCATCTTGGTACCATAAAATTTTATTTTCTTCTTGTTTCTCCTCTTTTACTGCTTTACTCAATTTTGTATCTATTACAAGTATTACTTACATCCAAGGGTAGGGTAGATACCGCAAGTTCATCTCTAGATAGACTGAACTTAGTTCAGGTACTTAGATAGTTAACCGAATCGCTATGGTTCAATTGAAATTGGTTCACCTATTTGGTGTTGACACCTTGCCAAATAGGTGAACCAATTTCAATTGGACCTGAGACCAACTCTTCTGGTCTAGCTGGATCTAACTCAGATTAGCAACTCTCGGACCCTCGTTGGTTCCGCAATGCAATTTTCTCTTTTTTTCTAGCTACTCTTTCTTTCCTCCAAACCACAAACGCTGCAATCGCGTAATCTTGCTCGCACCCATATTGCCCATAACGCCGGAATGCCTCTCGTTCGATTTTGCCATAGAATGCACTCTCAGATATCAGTCACGAGATTTCCCAACCTCAAAACGTTTACTAATTAAAACAATAGCTAATCCTTCCTAAATCAATACCGTGCGAATTTCCGATCCATAAACACCATCAAGGTTTCTAAAACGACCTTTCGCGCCATTGTCTGTCGGCAACCGAACGAAAATAATTATCCATATAAGAACGACGACCGAAGGCGCTGACCTCAACTCAAAACGTCGTGGTCAACAGGTCTTCGCCATAAACGGCAACGTTTCGTCTCGTTTACGAGACCATTAAACGAGCCGATTTTTCGGTCAAATTGGTCGATTAAATTTCGATTATTCGACAATCACCGTCGCCGCCCCTGCATGGCGCCCCCGAAGACCATAGAAAGCTGCAAAAACTCGCCAGACGTCTCCGTGTCAACTTAATGATTTATAACCCAGTTTCAGTCGCATAATTAACTAACGCGACAGTTTTTGTTGAGATATCATCTAGATTTCGCCACGCTTTCTAATTATAACTAGAAACTCAATGCTCTTAGGCCCGGGCAGTCCTTTGTCCAACCCAACCATCAGTTACGAAAAATAAAAATAAATAATAATAATTAAAAAAAATAAAAATAAACGCGCCTTCACACCAGCAGAAATTGGTCATTTTGACTGCCACGTTAAACCAGCCAGTTCAAAGAGCATCATTTTTGATTGTTTGAGAACGTCCTGCAAACCTTCAAACCCTCGCTTGAGTTTCTACCACGGAGTTTCTACCGAAGCCAATCGGCCGAGAAGAGTTAAAAAAAAATTGCATTTTCGTGATTTCCAAAATTACCGACTTACAAGGTCTTACAGTCAGCTCGAGTCTTTGGTATTGAGACCACTTACTCATCGTGCAATTATCTACAACTTTGAACGGGTGCGGTTTCAAAAATGTCGGTGCAGCTGCGTTTTCGCATTTCCTGTTCGCATTCCGCCGATTCAACCGATCGAAATTTAACAAATTAAAAACTTACATCAAGTCTGGTCTGAAATGGTGGATTATGGCACAGAAGGCGAGTCCGTCCCTCCAAGACGTCGTCATGTTGACCACGTTGACGCCCGGATAACCTTCGGTCATCCTGCGGCACCACAATTCCAATCCTTTCGTTCCCTTCCTCTCGCCCATCGTCCTTCGGATTTCTGCAAGCAAGAAGAAAAAAAACACGTTAATGAGGCCATCAAAAGCACAAGTCATCTAACGTACGAGATGCACATCGTCACGACTATCGAGATACCGTCTCGACGACCCAGTGACATTTCGGTTTTAATCACGAAAAATTGCCCCATCGACGCGGGGTCGTTTTTGATATTGTGCCACTTGTCGAGCGCGAGGGCAAAATTTCGAGGAGTCGGTGCCGCGACACCGATACCGGCGATCTCGACGGGAGATCGAGACGATCGGATGGTGTGTTTGTTTTAATTGTCGGGTTCCGTTAAAAAATAATTAATTTTTCCACGGAACCCGACGATTTTACCCAGTTTCCCACTCGTAAATTTCGATAATGCAGTCGCAACTTACATTAATTAAATGTAAAGGACGTGGGGAGGAGGATGCGCTTACGACCAATTTCTCTTCGAGACCAGTTAATAACGCGGAACGCCACTCGTAAAATTCCTCAATATCATTGCGCAAGCCGCCAGAATTTGCAGAATTTTATATTATTGTATAATAATTAAGTCATCGAGAAATTGCCTCGGTTCACCCTCGATTTCACCGTTACCAACGAGGAATCGGACACAGGTCAAGGTTAGGCACGAATTGCCAAAACTTCAACCAAACGAAATTAAAATTGAATCTAATTCAGATACGTATCACTTGCTCCCATGGTTTCTATAAACACTGTACTTAAAGTGCCGTTGAACGGCTTCCTATTAAAATGGCGTTGATGCGCGCGCAACACGCAAGTGATGTCATCACGAGAAGACGAGAGAGTCAAAGAGCGAACACGCAACGACTAGCGAGGTCGATAGAGCCGTGAAAAACAGGTGGTATACCAATAAGCAGGCCTCGGGTTCAATCCTCGTTCAAACAATACTTTTTTTGGGAAAAAGAAGTTCTACGCAAGATCAGTTCAGGGCCCTGTAATGTTTTTTTTAAAAGCACGATTAAAAATTACTACTTGAAGTCCTACTTCTAATCTTTTTCCTTGCCCTAACACACTGAAGTGCCGTCATATAAATTAACGGCACTTTAAGGCCAGCGTTCTATAAAACTACATGTTGCAACTGGGTTGTTCAAATCGCGTTAATGGGGTTTTTGGTTACTCCATTCTTTTTCAGGTCCATCCCCTATTGAGGATTGCTATTCCCGAAATTTTCCCACGCAATTTTTTTTATATTCAATTATGTATTATGTATGTACAGCCGAGTTAAAAAGTAATGTTCACTTGTTAAACTTCAAACTCGCTTATTTTCCACATAAAACCAACACAGACATTAAAATGCATATTTATGCTAAGCATGTAAAATAATGGAACAAATGCATCGAGTTTCCTTCAGCCTTAAGTATATCATCTGTAGAAGAAATTTAAATTTTAAAAGTGTCCGATGAACATTACATTTTAAACTGACTTCCTAGCCTTTCCGAACTGCTACCAATAAGGTCTTTTGTCCAAACCCCGCTTCTAGTTATTGTCCCCCCACCTACACAAATTAAAAAAAAAATTGAAATAAAATTTTCCAACAAACACCGAATAAGTCATTATTTTAATCGCTATGCTAACGAAACATTCATTTGTTCGTTCTGACTCTAACTGGACTCCCTCGTTTAGATTTCACCCGGCGCCTCCACCAATTTCGCTCCTTTAATTTAAGTTCCTTGCGTCAGACATCGTCGGCGGAAACAAACAACACGTCGACCACAACCGCTCCTAGCATCTCCAGGTGTTAATTATAAGCGTAATTACGGATGCAAATGAAATTCTTGGAATTAACGCGTTGCGGCAGAAGTTATCTTTTGGATTTTTGGAAATCAAGCCGCAAAATCGCCGAAGCAAAAAAAAAATGACGGCTCGGTGCGAAATCGCCAACAAAGCCTCGAACCGAACCGCAACGAAATTAATTTCATTGTATCATTGCCGTAAGACATTACATAACATATATAACATAACGGCAGCTTATAGTCCGAGAGAACAATGCCGCGGTTTTTATAAAACATCTCTCCACAACTCGAAAAATCGCACATTGTTCCAAATGAATGAAAAACGTATCGGGCGTGAGACGAAGAAACTATTTTCTTCGACTGACTCCGCAACAAACGGAGCATCGTCGTAACATAGTCGTCGTTTTATAAAATGTACGCGATTGCGCAACCAATTCACGTACCGTTTAGCGCGTCGTAACAGTCCGAAAGCAATTAGGACACGTACGCACCACGCAACGATTTCGCCACCACACCACCGCAAACGTTGTTGTTAGCGCGTAAGCAATAATAAGTGACGCGTGCGTTATTCGAAAGGAAAAATCAACAATAATTAAAGACACACAGGTGTGTCCGCGCCCGATTTATCGGCATGCCCTTGGTTGCATCATCTCCGCTCTAACACGATTATAATATGGGTTTCGACATTTTTACCACGTGAACAATCAAAATTATATATTGCCATTGCTGTCAATGAAAGAAGTGGCACAAGTGTTGCGCCAACGTTCGCCCCGAGACGCCATAAAAAAGCACCGACGTGGAAGCTCGACCCGACCAGAGCAAAAATCGAGACAACGGTCCAAAACTTAATTGACAACAAAGAAATTATCATAGAGGAGGCAATTTGTCAGTTTTCCACTATTTCAAATTGGACAATTAAACGAAGTGGCGGCTTAAGACGTTTTCAGGAAACACCCTGTACATTCATATCGTAATTTCATTGCTTCGAGTGGAAAAACTGCCAATTCTGGTCAATCTGCTATATGCAACTTGTCTTGTTGAAGAAATCCATTAGGTAATCTAAGTAGTTGAAAATAGATAAAAGTCTGTTGGAATCAAGCTAGTAAATAGTTTAATGTATTCTCTTCAAAAATTAAATCTTGCTTGTGAGCATTTTTCAGAAATTAAATTTACATTCACATTTACAGATCTCTAATGAAACCTTCCAATCAAATTATCCAAAAACATATATTTTATCCTGTAAACAATTTCGATCTGACTGTAAAGCCGACACTTGGAAACTTGTGGGGAGACACATGAATTTACTTTTTTATTTGAGAAATAATGAAATTAATGTTGCCAGTTCGCAGTTTGAGTTGATGATTACAGATTACAGAGAACTTGGCAACATCGCGACTCACTCGTCCGCGAAGTAGACCAAGAATAAGTCCAATTGAATTTTTATGGGGTCCAATTTTCACACCTGTTTCCGCGCCGCTGACATAACGTCAACCGCAGTTCCAAAGAGTCGACCCATTGCCGAAGAAAGGCGGAAATCCATTAATTTCACGTAATTATCGCGACTCTGGCGAGATAGCCCAATCTGTTTGGATAACGATTCCTAAAGCTCCTCTTATCATGGCGTAATTTCCTCTCTTTGGCAGCGACGCTTTCGGTTTGTTCAATTTTAACGTGTCACAATAATAATGCCGTCCCACGGTGTCGTTCCACCGTTGTTACCGTTTAACAACGTTATTATAGTTGTTAAAACACGAAACAATTCCGGCCGGTAAAAAGTGAAAAAGCTCGATTGTTAACGACTAACTGTAGAACATTTTCTTTTCTCTCACGAAACGCCTCGATAATGGAAAATGTACGGTTTACGACAAAATGAATGATTTCTTTGTGAAAACGTCTACGAAAGCCATTAAGTCCATCTGTTTTATGTCAGTCGAGATAATTGGCGGTTCGGCCGTAATTAAAACGAAAGTCGGATCGACTGCACTTTTCGTCATAAAACTCCTGCTGATGCTGGCCGGTTGCTGGTCGCTGCTGTTGGATACAGGACAATTTCTAATTTATGACCGACACGTTTGTTTTATGCCTTAGAAACCGCGATCTGGTATCTTTTTAATGTCGCGCACCGAACGACGGGGTCAAGAAACCATCATCAACGCTCCCCACAGATCAGAGTTTTTCGTTGTGGAAAGCTCGGCGGCCTCAAGCGCTCAGCTGTTGACTTTCAAGATCCAAGAGCCGCCACTGGTGTCGGGCGTGAGCTGGTCACGGACGCTCCTCTAACGGTTGTCGTCTCGTGATTCTTCATTTATCTAGGTCCAAAATTGGAGAACGCAGCGGGTTTTTCGTTCCTTTTTTTCTCCACTAGTTGCCGGAGTGAACGGACAAACGGGACTATTGGGACGTAAGGAGTTCGTTGCTTAATTACCTTTGTTCACGTCGCGCGAACACCCGCAGATGAGAGGCTAAAAAGTCGCAGGTGGAACACGAATCAGAAGGTAAACATGCAAAAAGTCGCGGATGTTTGTTCAATGATCATCGTTTAGCACGCGAAACTGGTCGATTGAACAAACGTGGATTTGTCCCACTGAGACCCAGAACTGAAACGCACTCACTTCTGCTCTTAGGAGCCTGTGAGTTAGAATTGGGATAAAACGAGGAAAATCGAACCAATAAAAATTGGGAACAAATATAATGTACACCAAATTAAACCATACATCCCTTGCACTGTCCATCAGAAAATTTAATGAGCATCAAAAAATCTAAATGAAACCCAAATTATTATACATCAGAAAATGAGAACATCACCACTAAAATAATTATGCTGCGTATTGTTTTACCATTGCTTACATTTTAAATTCTATATGTCTATCAATTTTACTAAATGTTCACCAAATTTAGAACTCTCAAGTTACGCGTCTGTGCTGTACCTACATAATAAATATTCGAGCTATCCATTTACATTTAGAGTTTCTCAAAAAAAATTATTTGTGCGTCAAATAATTATTCTATTACTCCAAAAATAAAATATGCTCGCGCATCTCTCCTTGCCGCTTGCGCTTCCAGACAAGAGGCACGCGAAAAAAGTTTTTTACAAGGTCAGTTCAGGGCCCTGTATTTTTTTTAAAGCACAATTATAAATTACCACTAAAAGAAGTTTTACGTTTTACATAATGCAAGCCAATTACAGCAAAGCATTTATATATTACGGAAATCAATATCTTTTTTTGTGCAAACCACTTCTCTATTTTTACTCTTATTTTCCTTGCCCTAGCACATCTACATCTGTAATTTTGCATAAAATTATTTGCCATTTGCACAACATTTTATTGCTTGTGTATTATTGATCAACAAATAGTATTTTTAACTGCTAAATAATATAAGACACTGTCGAAAATTAAATATCTGGGTATTATGTTAGAATTAAATGCGGAATAAAATTTGGTGAACATTTAGTATTTATGGTCAACAAAAGTTATTTTGGCGAACAAAATATATAAGAGGCCAGCATTATGTCAATATTTGGTTGTCGTTTTAAGATTATGTATTTTCTTAATTTTGGTAAGCATTTAGTATTTTTGGGAAATAAAAGTATTTTTTTGTATGAAAATATTGGGTAAATTTATGTATGAAATGAAATAAGAATTTGTTATTGGAGATATGATGAAGGCTTCCAGATTTCTTTCGTGCACATCGAAGCAATTAATGACAAAACTAGGACAAGGTAGGTTGAAATTTCGCAAGAAGCTATTGGAAAAGGATGAGAAAATATTATTATATTAAAATTATTATTATTAAAATATCAATAATGGTGGATGCATCAGGAAACCTTCTAGGGGCCGGTTTTACGAAAGGAGAATAAGCCACGTATAACGCTATTCCGGTATAACTCGGGATAAATGGGCTTTTACGAAAATCGAATCGGATAAATCCAAGTATAAACTGTGAAACGTTGCTATGTAAACCGGCCCTTATTCCGGAATAGTTATTCCAATGCTTATCCGACTTTCGTAAAACCGGCCCTAAGGGTCGTAAACTCTACAAATCTCGTTCAACCAATTGAGATTACCACAAACTCAATGCCTTATTGTAGAAGTGATCCAAATAAAGCACAAAATGCGAGTGTCGATGACGATATGTTTTCTTGACCATTGTCGCTGATATCCTCTACCACAGCCCACCGATTGTGGTTTCGTCCGCAACCACTTCCCCGACTTTACCGACGCATATTTCGCCATAAAACCCGTACCATTGTGATTTCCATGACTTTACTGTCGCCTCTAAAACGGTTTATCGGAATCAGGACAATACGAATTCCTCCAGGACCGGCAACCACGGTAATTATTATGCACCAATGGATCAATTTCAACTCGAGTTGCTTCGTAAATATTGGTGCTAAAGTTAATTCGTAGCAACTTGCATTTTGGAGTTGAAAGTAAGCGCAACCGATTTGCGCCGCTTCGCCTACATATCACAGGCGTAAATCGAGTTGAAATTGATGCATGAGAGGGCACGATTTCAGCACAACTCCGAACGACGCTCCGGTCGTCAAATTTAAATTTACAAGCATTTATCAACCACGTCTCGCCGAATTACCTGCCGAAAAATTAACTGGCATCATGGGTCACAAGTCAACTCGCTTTCTACCGTTTTAATTGCTGTTGCTAATTTTAAAATTATCAAACGTGCTTCACGATAACGCAATGACGCATCATGTCAGAATTTGTACAACGACGACAATCGGATTGTAGGCGTCGTTGGGCAGGGAAATTTCAATTGTAAATTTTGTTTCTTTTTTTGGCTGCAATTTCACTTGAATGTCGCAACGTGGAATTACTCCGGGGAATCGGAGCAAAACGCCGATTGCACGGACACGCGGGAATTTTCACTAAATTCCTGCAACACCCGAGATAACGACCAACACCACTTGCTATTTGTTTAGACACCAATCTATTGACTCCGCTGATTCTAGGTCATTGTCGCTAATTGAGTTGCTTAAAAAATTCGAACAACTATAATTAAATCGTAACAGGACACCTGAATCAGAAGTACGGTGTCGGCATTGGCACAAATTAAACGTTTTGTTTATTGCCCGGAAGGCCGAATTGATGGAAAACTCAATTCCGGCGATTGAGAATTAATTTGGTGGCGTTGTGGCGATGATCGAGGCCGTTTCCCCATTTCATTTTCTCGATTGGCTCTCACATCATGCAGAAGGCCAATTCAGCATCAATCGAAGCGGCGATAAATTTCTAATTGACAAAACGTAAACAAGTTGGAATAAAAGAGACGCCTTGCAAAAACAACTATATGTTGTATAGCCATTCACGTCGGGAATCAAAAGAGAAAATGCATCAGCAACGTCGTGACTATCTCGGTCAATAATTAAACAGACGAAGGTGCGGCTAATGGCCGAAGAAAAACGCGCAACCAACGGCATAATTAAAACGTAAACCCATCTGACAAATCATAGGTTGGCTGGTGAGGCCGGTTTCGCCAAGACTGCATCAACGACCATCAAAGACCCACCACCAAGACCGAACTTTTTGATTCGACCACAACTGGTGGTTGTCTGGTTGTAGACCAGAAAATTGAACCGAAATTTGTCGAAAAAAGCATTTGCTAGACGTTGATCGGTGACCGCAAAATCTTGTTGCCAATTGCTGTCGACATGAAGAAATGTTTATTTATAGAACTAATGTCTTTGGTGAGCAGGTATTGTGGAAATCGTAGAGGCTCGGGCTAATGTGTCATTCTGTCAAGGTCGACTGTTTCACCCGTAAAAGGTAAACAGGTACGGCTGCCACTCAGTATTTCATCCGTGATAGAAATGGTAAAAAATACCGGCAAGGCAAATAGCCACGTTACAATGATTGGAACATAAACATGGCAAGTGTCGCAATTATTTTTGCAATTCCATCGGGCATTTATTGTTTTATGCAGATTTTATCTAATGGTGTCGCAGAGACGAGAGGAAATACCTACAAACTGGCAATTAGCTGTCGACAATCACGTCTTCAACCACTGACGATTTCTTGAGAACAAAACAATAAAAATTACCGCCCGTTTCTGGGTATTTCAAGAAAAATTTCGGACAAAACGAGCAAAACCCGATCCGGCTCTTGACGAGCTTCACCGGTGGTGGTGCCTCCTTGACGAAGGCGGTGTCTCAGACCACTGCACTTTTCAAGGTAAAGAGAATTATTTTCTTCTCGGTAGGTTCACTTTCGTATGTCCATCTTCCTGGGCTCAATCACCTCAAACTTCTGGCTCAAGGTTCAGTTCGAAGATACGAAAACCACTCGTGCTATATTTTTCTCAAAGTTAGGTCTGCTTCTTTCCAATATCAAAGAGGCATCTATTTAAATATGATTGATGACAGCGATAGTTATTTATGGCAACCCTCAAAAAAGTTGAATGACAGCTATAGATTGGAAAAGTACCTTATTAGCCCACCGTCGACCATTTTCAGTTTCCCCAAGTACTGTAACAGCTTGTTGTAGGTGTTCTAGAGAAGAGATTGGGACACCTAACCCAAGAAGCAACGTAGCAGCCGCGCGTCTTGATGAACCAGGGGGCACGAAGTGAGATTCAATTTAAAGTATACTACAAATTTATCTAATCAGGTTAGCTTTCTTTATTATTTTTTAATAAAACTATCACCATCAAAGAGCACACTCAATAGAGAGCGCATCGTGTCTAGTTTTTATTAAAAAATAAAATTTGGGTGATTTTTGGGTCAGCTCTCTCCTACCCAACGAAAGAGCCTTCGCCTATAAACGTCACTTGACCCATAATTGACTAAGCAATAAAGCTGTAAAATGTTCTCCTTGCCTATCATCACCAGGTAAAAATCCAGTTACCATATTCGGGGAGTTTTAAGGCCAATTTGGCACGTAGGACGAGGATTGAAAGCACAGTTCATCAGAAAGTAAAAGATAAAACTGATAACTTATTATGACAAATTACTCAACTCTTGTAACAGCAATTAGTATTGAAGCAATAATGACTTGTAAACAACGTAATCTTTCAAATTCCCTTATTTTGACTGAAACGTTATCAAACTTACAAAAGCACCTAAAACCCGTAACAAAATTATTTAGGATAGTACCCTGCATTAAATGTGATCTAACAAATTTCTCAATTGTTAAGGTAAAAAGAGATAATAATTTGTAACATTGTAATAGTATCACATTACCGAATTTTAAAACTCTAAGTATCTATATCATATATCTATTATAGAGCTGAAGGAAGAAGAGGAAGACTACTATGACCTGAATCTCTCAGAAGAAAAAGTGATGACGACCAATTACCTCTCTCTTTTATGAAGAAACACCTTTAACAATTTGGTATAGCAGTATATTTTATTACACATTATATTATTACGTTTTTAATGTAAAATTTGTAAAAACCAACTACATACAGGGTGTTTCAACGAGAACCGCCGGTGCCAAAGTGCGTATTTCCAATGGAGTTGAAAATTTGAAATTTGGTAGAAATAAACTATATAATTAATGCACTACAAGATGACATTATCGTTTTTTCTTCTTTTAAACGGTGAGTTTTCACTTTCGATCGCGATTTCATATCGAAATACTCACTTCACCTCTTTGATTTTTTACAAGCTCATGATCACGACCTCCAAGATTGAAAACGAGTAATTGAAATATTTTTATATCAAACCGTTATTGAATTACATAGATTTTTAAATTTAAGCGCTGAAGGATTTTTTGATTGACAGCATGACAGCTTTGTGGCCCTTTACCTGGTCATCAGTGCCGGTAACCACATTACATTTTATGACGGTCTCTGTAATGCAATGATCTTTGAGTAGTATGCAATTTGGCACTGGCGGTTCTCGTTGAAACACCCGGTATACAAAGAGTTCTAAGTTGTCTCTAATTTTGGTAATTGTTTACAATGCCCAGTTTTCGCCTTTCGCTTTTTTTTAAACCATCGTAAAAAATCATTATGATGCCATTTTCAGCAATAAAATATTGTGCAAATGATCCATAATTCCAGAAAGTTAATTCGGAGCTAAGCGATGAAAATGATTAAAGAACAATTATTATGAAGAGAAGTGTAAAATAATAAAAAAGATATGAATATGAAAAATATGTATATGGAAAATATGGAAATTCAGAAGTGAGAAAAGTAATTTAAGGTCATTGTTTACTTTATCCACTCTTCGATTTTCAAAAAACTAATTACACCAACGCATTCGTCACCATGTATACATTACGAAAATCAATATCTTTTTTTGTGCAAACTACTTTTATTTTTACTCTTATTTTCCTTGCCCTAACACATCTTTTTTTTTTCTTATTTTTCTATAGATTTTGCATAAAATTATTTTTCATTTGCACAACATTTCATTGCTCAAAATGGCATTAAAATGATGTTTCACGATGGTTTCCAAAAAAAACGCCGCAAAAAGCGAAAAGTGGACATAAGTAAATTTTTTTAAATTTTTAACAAAATCTTTCCCAAAAAATTGCAATAATAAAACCTGGGAAAGACCCGGTTTTTATTCAAAATTTCTGGAGATTCCTTCGATATTGAAATAATTTTATTGTAAAACGAGCAAATTCAACAGAGGCCAATGCTGAAATTCTAAGTTGTGACTAATTTAGATTCGAAGAATTATTTATTGGCAGTGATGCCCAAAAAACTGTAAATCAAACGTCCGATTCCATCACGATCAAGAGAATAGGGGACAGTGGACAAGCCTCTGTCCCACGCCTCTGGTCCAATTAATTTCACTAGCGATTGTCTGGAAAACAAAATTTTATCGGCCTCGTTTCATGACACAAATACATAATTTCCGCGACACCACTCGATTTTGTTTTGTTTTCGCAAATTTACATACGGAATTGCAGAGAACGAAACCGATACGGTGTAATTTGGCAGAGGATCAAGAATATCCATTTGAATAATGTCCGACCCAGTCCCAGTCCCTTCCTTCTTCCTCCATTCCGCAGTTCAATTCTCAAAACGGCCAAAGGGTGGCAAAGAAAACAACAATGTGGAGATTACGATTGGACTTAAAAACGTCACCGACACGATGCACAAAAAGCTAAGGCGTCTTTATCAAAAAAGACCCGACAAACAACTCAATTGACTAGCCAGTAAAGTAACAAAAGGAACACTTACCGAGTAGGTATAAACAAAAAATAATCCCAATAAGAGGCGATAAGTCTCTTGGAGTGCGTACTCCTAACTATAAACAGATTACTGTGGTGATAATGACATCGGTTTATTGCAGGCAACACGTGCTTTTCTAACGGACGATAACAGCGGCCGCACTCGACGACCGTTACAACGCAACTGACTGAACTGAAATTGACTAGTAACTACGAGTATTGACTCACCCATGCACGATAGGGGCATTGAATTGACGTCGCGCTCCACGAAACGAAGAGATACTCCTCAAGAGCAGGTAGTCGGGGGAAAACAGGCGCAAACTTGTCTTATGATGCGGCAAAACAGCTGCCCCAAACGCCCAAAAGTCGAGGACTAGAATAAATTTAAATAAAAATCGGAGTGCACCACGAGATTTACGGTACCCTCGGCGGAGGCCCAAAAATTTCTATCAAAATATTTATAAACCGAAAACTGAGTCAACTGACAGGAAGCTGCAATTTTGTTGTCTGCCAAATTATCGGGTAGGTACAACTTTGACAGCAGAACTTCCCGTGAATCACCGGGATTAACAATCAGAACAAAACCTAAAAATTATGAGTAGTGGCGGTTGACGTCAAGTGCTTGATTCACGGAGATCACGCTACAATTTTGTCAAGGTGGCACAAAAAATAAATAACTTTATACTTAGGTACTTGTGAATGTAATTGGAGTTTTAAAACTTATGCAATTTTTCTACAATAAATTTCTGTTATTAATTGGCAATTAATTTTTCTTTTTAACTTCACTATCCTTAAAGTTATCTTAATTGATGAATGTTGCTGCACAATTATTATTGATGGCTATTCTACCTATAAGTAGAACTTTGTTCATCAGTTTATAGTTTTTATTGTATTTTTCCGCCACCTGCGAGTTCCAAGTTTCCATTGTGTATTGGCCCTCGGTTTTTCCTTCTTTTTTTAACCCCGGATCTCGGCTCCGTAATTATATTTTCACAAGTTAAATTAAGACAAGGCTCCAAGATAATTAACAACGCGGTGGGTCCTTCCACCATTCCCCCTAGAATTCACTGAAAAATTACGTAAATTATTAATCGCCCCTTCTTGGTGACATCCAAACGA
The DNA here is from genome assembly GCA_951805265.1 of Schizotus pectinicornis. Taxonomy (NCBI): domain Eukaryota; kingdom Metazoa; phylum Arthropoda; class Insecta; order Coleoptera; family Pyrochroidae; genus Schizotus; species Schizotus pectinicornis. Next base: position 7,896,931 of record OX638207.1, on the reverse strand, counting down.
ACTTGTCGGATAATTATTGGTCAGAGAACTAGTTGGTCGATGGTAGTAAAAGAAAACTAATTTTTGGAAGTTTTAACTCTACCCTAACCAGCATTTTAAATTTTAAAGCCAATTTGGCAAGTAGTCTACACTATCGAGCAAACAAATTCCCTAATTTGCAAGCTCGCAGCAATCGTTAGGAAGTGAGTGATGAAAGTGATAAGAAATTATGACAAATGGCATTTTAATCCCGAAATCTTCTAAAGGCAATTTGAAAGTATTGATGATTTGGAAACAATGTCAACCTCGCAAATTCTCGGTAATATTAACCGCAAACCGCAACATTTCACACTCCAAAAACATTTAGAATGGTGTTTATGCGACTTGGGATCAGTGTTGCATTCATGCGTTCTCTGTCGCACACACGGAGCGGTATAGATACAAAAATCCATTATGTCGTAGATTTCTTTACAAAATTTTGTTTATGAATGGCATTGTGATGACTTTAACATGTTTTCATTTTATTTTATGGCTTCTGAATCTAGCTGAAATTTTGCTTACAAACTTCAGATGTGCTGTATGTTCCCATAAATGCTAACCCATAATTACTATAACCAATATCTGTATGTAATTAATAAATATCGTATTGGATGGTATTCATAGTCGATAGGTCATCGTAAATTTGTGTGTAACCATCATTAAGATTAAAAACAAAAAATGTTTAACCACTCTATCGAGACTTACTTATCCCCAAATTATTCATATACAGGGTTGGTCAAAAGTATGGGACCAACCTTCTCCTCTCCAAACTATAGAGAGAAAAAAATTAAGACTCTTTGCCAATGACTAATTAGAGGGCCAAAGAAAATTCGCGTTTCGGCACTCTGAATTCCACCCCCATCGTCTCTGGACGACGGGGGAGGAGGTGCCCCAAGACAAGTCGACAACACCATTGTGTTGCAGCGTTCCAGATTCGCTGTAACAATTATCTTAATAAAAGAGTATGTTGAATAATAAATTATTGTTGTTATAGACAAACGTCCTCCCATTATGTTCTCTTCTTCAAATAAGAACCTTTTTGTTTGTGAAAAATACTTTTCGGCAGAACTTTGCTCCAATTCCTTGTTCTCATTGTATTTTCGCTACCTGCGTGGTGAGTGTTCGATTTCCATTGTCTAAGTACAATATGAAGCCCGCCCTCATCTTTTCTTCTCTTTCTTCAACATCAACCCTCGATCTGGATTTATAATCAGAAATTATCACAAATTAAATTACGACAGCGCTGATGCGAGATAATTAACAACGCGGTAGGTCCCGATCAAATTCAACTGCAAATTACGCGTTTTCAACGAATTTCGCGCTGATGGCATAAGATTATTAATCAGGAAGAACCACGGGGCCGATGGGCGTTTTCTTTGGTGGGCAGTAATGAAACTAATTTGCCGGTTGCCCGAACCATCCAGCTAACGACATGACTGTTGCCGATTTTAATGGATCAATTTTGTTTAGAACGGGTGATTTATTTTTGGACAGACGGCCCCGTTATTCTTTTTATCAACTGCATAGCTGTCCGAAAAACGAACGGTTCGATGGTGCGGAACGATATAAAATATTGGCAGCCATTAATTGGGGTCCGCGCACCACCGAAATTGGGTCAGTTTTTCGAGACAGGAAACGGAAAGGCGCGTGTTTTATCTATCAGCAGCGCAGTTCAACTTCGTTTCGAGGTGAATTCGGTGAAGTGGAGGTTTTGGCGAATTGCCAACTTCGTTCAAGGACAATTTTCCTTAGTTCACACGCAGCAGTAACTTCTGTACATGGACATAATGATCATAGTTAATTGTCAATAATAGCTGTACCGTGATCCGTATACAGGATGTTTTCTAATTAACTTACCAGCGACGCCCGGTTCATTACGCGATTTTTTCAACCGCCCAACTACCGGCGACATTAAGAGAGTTATGGTCATTTAAAACCGTTTAAGTACTGCAGACTTTCGAAAAGAAATATGTCAATGTTATTGCGACAGTTTCGAAGTTTAGGGTAGCCAAGCCAGACACGTCATTTTAGGGTTCGCTTGATAAAACAGATAGCATCATAACAACAAGTTCATTTCTTGTTATGTTGTCTCTAATCTTTTTGGATACTGCACAGGTAAACAAAGCTTTAAAAACAAAGTATGAGGACGATTGCGATAACGAAGAACAAGGAGCAACTTAACCCCAGTGCCACTTTCCGAGTCCAATTCGCATATTTCTGCCATTAGAGTGGCAAGTTTGTATTACGATCAACTGTTTCGGGACAAATCTCGTCACTTTCAGCCAAGACTCAAAAATCGAAATACTTCATTGAAGATCAAAAGTCTACCAAAGATGTCTATCGTACTTCTATTCGATGCTGGTGGGAACAGCGGCGCACCACGTCCGCGTACCACTCATGAAAGTTTGGATGCGACGTACAATATTCTGCTCCGAGTTTTACAGGTGTGTACAGCAACATTTTTTCTGGCCCCTGTTCCAGGTTCGTTGCGCCCATCTGGACACGTTAATTCTCACGGCGCGCCGTTGCAGTTGAGGCGGAAGTGCAGACGTCGCCGTTGATCATGCATAACGATCTCTAAACTTTGTTACAGATCGGCTCGCGGAAATTATCCTAGAGAGATAGTATCGGGCGTCAGTTGCAGCATCGAACCCTCGAAGGTTATCCTTTATGTGTTTGAATACACGAGTCAAGGTGAATGTCGCTGCCTCATTTACATACATGCAAACATACAAGTGACGCCCGCATACGCAAATTTGTAAACAAAAACTTCCAGCGACAGGTGGACGGAACTCTTGCATATTCAAAACCACGTTCAACTATGTTTATAGAAATATTTTTTTCTAGTACTCGAACTAGATGAAACCCCCGCGACAAGAGGTCGCTTAGAAGACAGTAACTAATAACGCGGGTATTGAATTATTTATTTATCGGCTTTGACGACCACAATTAATTTTAATGGTTTCCAGAGCTTTCACCTGGAACTGTGGGAACTCTTTCGGCACCCTCGGTCTATCGGATGGCGTTACTGCGACCAAAACCACATGTGGCCGAAAAAAACATGTTACCAACTAATATCGAATTGCCGAGTGACAGTGCGATATCAATTACTGGAGGTGTGCGGTTTCGTCCTGGATTTTTGTGGTCGCCATCATCGGTTCTTGTTAGGAGGGTCCCATCGTCCTCTCGATATTTGTAATCAAAGCGGACAGTCACGTACATCCGGTAAGTACAACACCAACAGTTATTTCCACTATTTGTGACTTTAATAGCGACGTGGATCGTTAACGAGACGTGATTGTTGTTTAGGTAAATTTCAGTTCTCAAACAGAAGAATAGAAGAAAACTAACAGCGGCCCGTCGTACGTTTTGGGTGATAATTATAGCAATTTCGGATGAGTGTCATTCATCCGTCTGCACGCACTATGCCAGTTGATTCGGTGTTCGACGATTATACCATCTCAAATGCCACTATGCGGCTTCCTTTCCACTTGTCGCCCCCACGTAAGAGCCAAAATTGCCGGCAATCATTTTGAGATGATCCAGTTTAAGGCTTTCCCACATGACAAGCAAAATCCACAGATTGGACGTTCAGTAGACAGTAAAATTCAGCAATCTCAAAAAGGCTCGATAAGAAAGTTATTCGCCTTTGTCCATTATGGAAAAAATGCATCAGAATGTACTTTGGCCAGCTTTGGTGAAGCATTACTTTTTTGATGTAGGTACATACAAAGTGTGTCTAAAATGTCTGTTTAAAATTTTACTGAGATACAGGGTTTTATATATATATATATCTAAGAAAAGGAACAAAACACATTAAACCATACATCCCTTGCACTGTCCACCAGAAAATTTAATGAGCATCAAAAAATCTAAATAAAACCCAAATTATTATACATCAGAAAATGGGAACATCACCACTAAAATAACTATGCTGCGTATTGTTTTACCATTGCTTACATTTTAAATTCTATATGTTTATCAATTTTACTAAATGTTCACCAAATTTAAAACGCTCAAGTTACGCGTCCGTGCGGTACATAATAAATATTCGCGCTATCCATTTATATTTAGTGTTTCTCAAAAAAACTATTTGTGCGTCAAATAATTATTCTATTACTCCAAAAATAAAATATGCTCGAGCATCTCCCCTTGCCGCTTGCGCTTCCAGACAAGAGGCACGCGAAAAAAGTTTTGTACAAGGTCAGGTCGGGGCCCTGTAATTTTTTTTTTAAAGCACAATTAGAAATTACCACTAAAAGAAGTTTTACGTTTTACATAATGCAAGCCAATTACAGCAAAGCATTTATATATTACAGAAATCAATATCTTTTTTTTGTGCAAACCACTTCTATTTTTACTCTTATTTTCCTTGCCCTAGCACATCTACATCTATAATTTTGCATAAAATTATTTACCATTTGCACAACATTTTATTGCTTGTGTATTTTTGATCAACAAATAGTATTTTTAACTGCTAAATAATATAAGACACTGTCGAAAATTAAATATCTAGGTATTATGTTAGAATTAAACGCGGAATAAAATTTGGTGAACATTTAGTATTTATGGTCAACAATACTTATTTTGAGGAACCAAATATATAAGAGGCCAGCATTATGTCAATATTTGGTTGTCGGTTTAAGATTATGTATTTTCTTAATTTTGGTGAGAATTTAGTATTTTTGGGAAATAAAAGTATTTTTTTTGTATGAAAATATTGGGTAATTTTGGTAGACTGTTAATACGACCCTCTAAGAAACTGGGTCTCAATTCTATTCTCCACGCCATCCTTACCACCGTGCCTCATGAGTAAGAGCTTCTTTCATTTGCCTACTTTCCTTGTTAGAACTCTCCAAAGATGCGCTTTGATTAATTGGCTTTAAAAGTTTAATTATGATTAAAAGTCGTGTTTTGTTGTCTCCTCCACTGTCGGTTTAACTTCCACAATCAACATCTGATACCTTTGTCTCGTGCGCAGTAAAAAAGCCGTAATCATCCGGCATTAGGGAGCGGCCGTTACGGTTTTCTCGGACAATTTGAAGGAAATCTGTAGAAAGCGCTCGTGCCATCAAATCCCATCGAATTACCCATTACAATAAAAATCGACAATTAATCTCCCATTAACAACAAACAAGGAATCGCTCGATATGCGAACTGCCAAGCGAAACTTTCTCGGGCTTTCAAGAGAAATCCGTAGCAATAGCAAAAGACATTAACCGTTTCTTTCTCTCATCGTAAAAAGAGTATGCTTTAAATTCAAAACTATACCGAACAGAAAGTCGAGACGCAACAACTTTTTAAAGCAAAAAAAAATATATTTCATTAAGGGTGGAGGCGCCTCGTGCGTATCTCCTATTTTCGATTTCCCGCAAGTGCCGATGTTGACGATTTCACGTCGAATTAAATTAGTTGCGCCTATTGTCGACGGACTTTTTACGAGGATCTTGTCGCCTTGAGGTCTCCGAACCGTTCTTTATCTGTGACCCACTGACCCAACGCACTGTAGTGTATACAAAATACAAATGGTCAAAGAAGAGAAAAAGCGAATGCACACGAACCGCTGCAACAGCTGCTCCATCACCGATTTCATTTTTATTAGATAGAAAACAATCGTTGCTTCCTCCCGGCCATTTCCGCGACGAACCTCCAAAACAAACAGTGGTTCTGGTTGTGCTCTACTAATCCAGCATCACGAAATCACGTGTTCGTTACAATTTTGCAAATCCCCCGTGTAATCACCCGTTCCGTTAGGTGGCGCAAGGTCGATCCTTGATGCTCATTAATTGATAGAATCTGGACAAAGCTCGACATAGTTACCGTTAACGTAGCTTTTTAAGCTACCGAACCAATCAACCACGTTCAGATCGATGACTATCTATGACGACCGAAATTATGGCCAACTTGTGCGAAGAGTAATGAAACCTTCCTTCTCTCTATGCAGATGCACCGGTTTAGTTGAGAGTAATCTCGTAAAATCTTGATGTCTCCTCGCATGCCAAAGCAACCTTTAACCTTCCAGTTACCGAGGAAATTTCCAAAGCTTGTTAACACGCGATGCTTCCCTTCCTCTTGTACCATCGCCGCATTTCCACAAAGAAATGCTAACCACATCACGACGTAAGTACTACGAAACGTTTTAAATGCAACACCGCCAAGTTCTCGAGAAGTCTCTCAGTATTCACCGCACTCTTCGTAATTCGTTAGACAGATCGACTCTCTAATTCTCTTACACTCCCGTTAACAACTCCCGTCATTATCGCGAGAATCAATTTAACGTTGCCACCTTCAATGAACGTTTATTTGCGCCGCTCCGTCAGTTCGAAATTAACCAATAAATGCAAGATCAGTATGCAATTTCAGTACGTTATCCCCGGCACCGAAGTACCAATTTCAGTCTTGGAGTCCCGGAGAAATTGCCGGGCTGAAGACGTAACTGTACGTACCGTCTCGAATCTGCTCGGCAGAAAATGGCGAAATAATTGCGCCAAATTGGCCGAGATATCGTGAATTATGGCGTAATTAATTTATTGAGAGAAGAGGAATTTTTTCGATGTGGACGATGCGCCGGAACAAGTCTCCAGTGACGTTGTTTATTGGCCGAGGAATGCAAATAAAGTTCACGTCGAAGATTAACCCACATCGTGGAATAATAGCAAGACAGTTAGGACGATGTGTGGCACAAAATGTCCGATTTGAGATCGTTGAACCTAATGCAACTTAATTCTTTCAATAAAACGTTGCGACAGTTGACTGATGAAGAGTTTCGATTTCGAAGGACCCAAGTGACACGCAGCAAGGATCAACAATAACGCCCTACCACGCGCCACGCCAATGCCTTCCGATTCAACTGTCTGACATCAGCAGAAACATTTGAATCGGATTGAAAAAAAGTTGAACAAAGTATAGATTTGACCTAAAAAAAAAAACGAGCGGTCATATAGGAGAAATGGAAGATAGACCTCTATGAGTATAGGTGCTGGTTATACAGCTTCACGGGGGTTGATAGAACGATGCTAGTTTCTACACCTTTGCCTCGTATATGTAGAGTAGTAGTAGAGTCGTACGACTCGTACGCCATATAGGGCTACGGTGTATTCCTATGGTGCACTCATACGGCTCAGATGGTGGTGAAAAAATGACATGGGTGAAGAAAGAATCTCAATATGCGTCACATAGAGTGAGCGATCGACTAGAAGACATTGACGAGAAATGGAGTTATCTTTAACTTGATGAGTCTAGTTCTCTAGGTTCTATTCATCATAGATCTATGGGATTTGATGGCGCAATGTTGTGCTTCTGCTTCTCTAGAATAAAATAGCGCATTCTTCTAGGTCGTATATGGTGCGTAACCGACAGAGATGATAAAAGAATCCACCATTGGGCTCAACACTCTCTCTAAACCCCGAGGAATGGGAGGCAATAGCCTGATTCGCATCTCCTTGTCACTACCGTGCACAAACCAAATTTGCATAAGAAAGCTAAAAATTCGTCGCAAACAATTGAAAATGTCCCACTTTAGTTATTAATACTCATCGTTTTGTTACAATTTGTCGCCACTTTCATATTTCTTTCGTCAGACTCTCGTTATTGTGAACCGACCCATTAAAATGCTTATTCCAGATCTGTCCGTTTTTCTTTTAGTTCCATCATCTGCGTAACTCCTCCACATGGTCCGGTGTTTGTGATTACGTGCGGGTTGAATGCACCGTGACCACATGCTTTATGAGCTCTTTCATCGTGCATCTTGTGTTTTTCTCGCGTTGAAATTAACAGAGACCGGGCCTCCGGGTCGTATCCGCACAAATTGCTCTGCACGATCGCCCAGCCGGCGTGTATTACGACAAGTAACTTTCTTAATGGATTTGCGTGGATCGTTCACGAAATTACTGTACACATGGCTAATTGGGGAGTTTACAAGAAAAGAAAAACATTCGATACGGGTTTCCGGCCAGACACAATTACCACACAAAGAAACATTTTCCCATCAAAAGTCCTACATGGCGGTAGGGCGCTGGATTTGACCTCTCCTTGCCAAAATTAATTACAGGTAACTGTAATTTGGTTACTTTTCGCAACAAATGACCCTCGTTACTTACAAGCGATGACACTATCGTAGTGAACAGAACCATTTAGAATTTAAGCGAGCACCAAGAAAGTCTCCATTATAGGCGATTCGTTCTTCGGTTCGGTCCTTCGAGCCGGATCGCCTACAAACTTCAAATATTCTTATTGAATGCAAATTAATTCCATCTATTTGGTTTCAACCCTCCAGCGGCAAACTTCAATTTAAAACGTGCACCTTCACCTTGTTTACAGCTCTTCTGGCTACGTTTTCATATGCGCGGCGTTTCCTGTGCTAGTACCTTTATGTAAACAGTGGTTGGAGCTTGAACGTGCCATCCTCTCCCTTGATCCATCATCGAGGGGCTCACGTCCAGTTTTTTTCGTGGTCATGCGTGAGTGCGACCTGCCTTTTCCCACAACTCTAACAAGCAACAAGCTCGCGTTTTTTGCATTCACGCACGCCCACCTACTAGACATAGCGTGCGTAAAACGCTAAAGCGTCATACATAGAAAATTACGACCATACCCTACAACGCTTTATGATGATGTTTCGTTTCTTTGGCTGTACGGTCATCGGGCAGATCACGTACTACGTCTTGGTGCTGTCCAAAGAAGGATCGGCGGCTCAATATTCGGACGCGTCTGGCGCCGACAACAGCAAAAATTGAAGACCGCACGACGCCCGAGGACCTCTTCATCGTCGACCGCCCTGGATGCATCTCGGCCCTTTCTTTGTTGGCTGAATGGAGACGATTTGCGAGACGAGATCTGGTTAAAGAGGAGTCCGGGTCCTGCAGTCATTCACGACCGGCCATTGTTAGCCGATGTTTATCCAAGACTCGGCCTGTTATTAGGCCCCACTTTGATAGGGGCCGCCATCGACACATAAACACTCCAAATTATATCGGCCATCGATATTCATGTAGCTCGGAACCGTCATGCATAGGTAGTGGTCCAGGCGATTATCGACGCTCTATTGGGGACTTCCCGACCATCAGTTTGTCCAAAGTGCCAATAATTTTCCAATTACGTCACAGATTTGTAAGTTGCAAGGCTATAATACCAAATTGACGTTTATTGCGACAGGCTGCAGTCCGCTTGTGTAAGTAGTGTTACAGCCTTTGTCGAAACAACTCCTTTCTTGGACAGAGAAATTGAAAAAAGACAGAAGAACCATTTTGCTTCTCAACCTTCTGATCTACATTTTTTCAAGGGGCAGTTTCTAGGTGCAATGCTGCTCGAGCTTCTCAATTTCTTCTTGTAGTGGCTCTGCCTCATAGCCTCCAAATACTTATTTACGGAATACTTTACTTCCTCATCCAGTCTAAGCCTCCCCTAACAACAGTTTTGTTTAGGTTGAAGAGGGAAGAGGGGAGGTCTGGCTTCGTGCCGGAAGGGCCCAAGAAGCCAAATTTGGTTCTCAAGGTATCAGCGACTGGTTGCAACCTGCTCCTCGGGCGTTATCTTTTGAATCCGGCGTAAAGGCAGGGCGGGTGCCGTCCGTAGCGCGAACAAAAAGTTAATGTATCTCGTTAGACGGCCGGGTCGGCGGCGCCTCGCCGTCAAAGAACCGGCCCCGTCAAATTGGAGGCCGCCAACATAATAAATTCACGGGACGAACCCCTGGATCTAGCCTGAAATACCGTCCATCATTACCATATCCACGCATCATCCCAGTAGATACAACCATTAACAAAAAAATATATAAAAATAAAAAAAAAAACAAGACCGGACGGTATACCCGTGCGACTGGTCGTTTTTCTCGTCTGGGGGAGGCCTGCGCTGTCCACCGCGAAGTGTCACACAAACATGGGATCAGTGGCGGTGAAGGACCGGTTTCGACGTCCAAGCGCGTTTCACATGGGGTTTCTGGTCGAATGACGTGGAGTTCTGACCGGAAACGGGTCTTTTGTTGTTTGCTTCGTAACGAGAAGGACCAGTTGAGAAGTTCACGGTGCGCCTCTCGAAATGTCGGCGGGTGGTCTTTCTCGCAGGAAAACCCGCCACCCTCACAAAAAGTGGATCGTGAACCGAAACGCATAATCACTTCATCACAATGGGTCGTAACAACAAAAAAAAAAAAAAACGCCTGTTAATGAAAAAGAATAGAGAGGACACATAATAAAACCGGCGGGTTTAATAAGTGCCCAACACCAATTACGTGATGGAAAGGTCAATGGGCGCGGGGTTTGGGCAATTGCTCCATCACACCCACGGAAATTTCTCGGCCTGCTTGATTATACATAATTGATGGAGAGATGGCGACGATTTTGGTGGGGTAATTTGGCTAATTAATGGTGTAGTTAGGTTAATGACGCGATGTCGCCAGGAGAAAACAGGTCTAATAGGTGAATTTTTCGCGAAAATATGATACATGATGTTTAACGAGATGAGCTTCCGTGACCAGCGCAATAATAAATTAATCGCTAATTAATGATCTGCATGCCAGAAAACCAGTTAATGAAGAGAAATGTGTAATGTGAGGCCCAAGTGTCGAGATAGACAAGCACATGAACCATCTTTTTTAAGACAACTGCACCTCGCTACTGACCACAGATGTTCCTAGACCCGACAACCAAAGAGCAAGTCCCTCCGACAACTAGACCACCAACAATATGGAAAAAAATATTAATTTGAGGCTTTTGATCATATTAACTTCATCCCTTGTCCAATTATTATTAAATATCAAGAAATTCCATCAGTCTTGCCCAGTACTGGGATCCCCGACAAAGCGTTTCGACCGCGTCGCTTCCAAAGCGATCGAAAAGCTTCCAATGTCGACGGAGTCGATTTGCATTTTTTTCGGTTAAACAGAGAGTTCCGAGAGGCTATCGCTTTTTTTGGTCGCTTTGGAAGCGACGCGGTCGAAACGTTTTGTCGGGGATCCCAGTGCAGACTCAAAATGGGTACCAAATTTCTAATTTCTCATCCAATCGCAAGTTCAAAAACTTCTAAAGCACGGCCTACGTGACTCACCCTGTATACTCACTAACAGAAAATCAGTATAGGTAAACTAGGATAAGCTGAAACGTAACAGCGTCGGTCTCTTTACCGCCTTGCTTTTTTAGTTGTCACTTTCGCCTAAATTTTTTTATTTTTTTTTAATTGGCCAACATTAACTCTATTGGGGCAAAACAGCCGCACACAGCGGATCAAATTAAATGATGGCTTGTTGTGAGAAAAATTGGGCCAAGACGCGTCTCGGCGTGTCGCAAATTGCCTTAATTGCCATAATTACCGCAACCAGTAACTGAAGTAAATAATTGCCATAGCAAAATTTGCCTCCTTCCTCATTATAGGGACGAGTTGGCGGCGCTTAGTTTCGCTATTAATATGGAAAATCTAATCGTTTACTTCGCAATTCCGCAATTTGCACGCGGTAGCTGTGGCCATTTTTCTAGATCGCGTCACGCTTCTATTGCTGGTTTGATTTTTAGGCGCGTTGATAAAAAAAAAGTTCGTGGACCGAAACCGCAAAAACCTGATAAAACGAACGAAGCGTATCGAACATAATAACAAGCGAGGCCCCAGTGCTCCACTTTTGCGACTATGACCAGTTGTTGCGCTTTGCATATTTCCGACGTTTTTGAGAGTAAAATTGATACAGAAACGCCGGCGAAAGCTGTAGAAAGCATTGACCTGCAGCAGGAAAGTCATTGTCGTCGTTGGACTGCCGGTTGCACTCAATGATAACAATAAACAATGGACGAAAAATTTCACCGAAATTGGCCGGTTTACGGACGAAACTGTGTCATTTATCGTAATTTAAAGGGATAACGAGCCGGCCTCCCGGAGCGGAAAATTCGCTCTTTACGGCGGATAAGCCAGACAATGTTGCGGCCACATCCGGAACAGCGCCGGAAGGAAACACGTTGTTTCGCCTATGAAAACGACGTGATTTGATAAATAAGGCGAGGCAGAGCCACGTCAATAGCAATTTTCCCTTCCACTCACCAGATCACTTTTTCGTAAAACTGAAAATCTTCACGGGAGCGTCGGTGGGCCACAAAAAGTTCCTCTGGACGGGCAGCTCGACGTCCCCGACGTTGTAAGATCCTCCTGCATAACATATTGCCAATTAACTATAAGGGAGTAGTCACAAAGACATTCAGTAAACGAGAAAGAAAGAAGTCCTACCAATTAGTTCCAAAAAGACCTCCAAGGTGGCGCTGTTCCTCACGGTGCACGATAAAACAAACTGTTCCACCCCGCAGCACTGAAAAAAGCAATCAACGGCTGAAATGAGGGGTTTGAAAAGTTCCGAATCGTAAATAACGTCGGCGGCCACAATTCTGTCAATGGTCCCCAAAGTAACACACACTTCCGGAGTAACTTCTTCCCAAGGCACGTTTAAAACTTGTACACTCTTACGAGTATCAAATGCTACTTTCAATAGACAATTATTAACAAAATTGGGAACAGCAACATTACCAATGTTTAACTTAACGTTTTCACACAGCGCGGCCAGAACAGACGAGTGACAATCTGTTAAATAAACGCGAGCAGGGGTACAAGTTAAGCACAAAGTTAAGCCGGTTAAGCCGACTCCCGACCCTAGTTCTAGAACTGTTTTGTCTTCGAAAACACAGGGGTTGGAGACGATCCACTCAGACAGCGCTAGTGACGCCTGAAAATCGACAAAATAGACGCAATTTTTTAAGTGAACAAAAAAAAATTACCTGCCAGGTGCGGAGCCCTGTAGTTCCGTCTGAAATTAAATTAACGTTTTCTTTTAAACTAATAACTTTGCCGCAGTTTTCCAACAGGTAGTGTTTGAAACAGAACTTTTCCGTCGGCAGCGCCACCAAGCGGCCGTACTCTTCGTAGCAACAGTCCTCAATTACAGAACCCTGTAATTCTAAGTTTGCAATCAACAAGTTCAGAAAGCATTTTTGGTAGCTGATTTTGACCGGATATTTCTGAACCAAGTCCAAACCGACCGTGTTCGCTATCACCAATCGCTGGATTTCTTCGTTTGCGAGAGCCAAATCCTATCAACAGACATTGCTGGAGAAGTGTCAAAATTTTCAGGTTACGTTACTTACTCCCCACACGAAATTGCGGAGGGGCACGTTACACAGGAACTGCTTCTTGACGAAATTGAGGGATTTTAACGCGTTTTCGTCGAGCATGGCGGCCAAAAATTGCACAAAACGGCATGACACCGGCCTCAACACTGTTCACAATTTGAAGGTTAAGAGACGTTTGATTGGGGAATGCGTCACTAGGTGGCTGAAACTATTCTTCATAAGCATTGTTTAAAGGGAATTTTAAAAAAAAGTTAAAGGGTTTTGGTTTGTTTAAACTTTTATTTTATATTAATTTGTCGAAAATTTTTACCAAGGGCGTGTGTAGAAGGCATAAAGTCATGTCTTACGCTACTGGCAGTCAGAGAGAACTTTAGTTTTTAACAAAGCTTTATAACCATTGGCCTTAACGAAAGTTAAAAACTTGATTAAAGTTTGAACAACAATAATCTCTTTTACACCATATAAACGTATAGCATTGAAATATACGAGGCAAGAAATAAATTAACAGAGGTGTTAAGATCAAAAAAAATTTTGAGTTCGGGTAAACCTATGGCGTTCTGATGCTTGATTCAAGCTCTCGATTAGGTCGTCTTCGTCTATAAAAGAAGTGATTTCCGTCTTATACTTTTCCGCCGCTATGACCCGTTGTATCTCGGCTTTAATATAAATTTCAATAGATGGTCCGGTGTATTTTCCTACTGCGAAGGGGGCGACCGACTCTGTAATGGCCAGATAAACCCCATGAGCCGTCTTGTCGATGTGCTCTCCCATGATAATTTGAGGTTCCTTCGGAGGACACCGCTCCAACCAGAAGTCCCCGTAAGAAGGGCAAGGCCATCCCCAAAACCCTCGCTGAGTATTGATGGACTCAGCGAAATAAATTGGGGCTCGATGGTGGTTGCAAGCAAAGAACCCTAAATTTTGCCATTAGTCCAATATCCCCAACAAAAATCAAACTTACTGTTTTCAGCCCAACACCCTGGCTGGATTATACCTCCATTAAGAAAAAAATCGACATGGCCGCTTTCCTCAAAAGTCCCTTGCATATAAACGTTGGTATGGAGAACATCGACGAATTCCGCATCGGTTTTGTCTAATTTTTTTTCAGCACCGGCTGTTATGAAAGCGGGACCGGCGGGATCCAGACCTGTTATTCTCGGGATCTTGTAAGGGCGCAAGGTATTTGCAATAAAGTTACAAACGTGGGCCCCTGCACTAAGAAATCGAATTGTCTTCTGACTTACGTAGTTAAAATTGTTTACCTAAACTGAAGCCGATAACGTGGATGTCTTCAGCGCCCAGTTCCCGGATCCGTTCCACCAGCTGAGCTGAGCATTTTCCTGCATGATCCGCGTTCCAAACGGCGGCAGGGTAACAAGGACCGTTTGCTAAAGGCGACCAGTCAACAGTGAAAACGTTCAAATTGTGGTCCTGTAGAAGATATTCTGAAATTTGTTTAATTAACACCGAGAATGTTGTTTATAAATATTGTTACGTCTTCGAATTTCAACTAAAGCAGGCAAGTTCATGCCGGAATTGTAGCCATGGACGATGATTTTTGTTGGAAGAGATGGGTTGAAGGCGGTGAGGCTCAAGTTAGAAACTAAGGGATCTGAACCTATTCGGACAGCTTCTGGTACTTCTGGGTGCGATTTTGAATAAAGAAAAAAATTTATGTCCGGGTCTGGACATAATCTGAAAAAGACGATTGTAATGTTGCCAAATTTTGTGGGGTAGTTACCGATTTATAACTATTAAGCAAGGGCCTAGATTGAAATCGCCTCTAGATTGAATCTGGGATGGTTGTGAGTCTATAGGCGCAAGAGATGGGTCGTAACCTTCCATGGGAACCCAGATGACCGGAGGTTGCAAGTTGGCAACTAAAAAATTCTTAATTAATCAAAAATGTATTTTGCATCATAGGAAGAGGTTGATGAACATAAACTTTGCTCCTGATTGTAAGTACAAAATTTCAGAAACCGTAAATCTGTGGGTACTTACGATGCACCCAGAGAAGTATTGATGAGATGTGGGTCCACATTTTGGCCAGAAGCTGCAGTCGTCAGGCCATTACTTAACTTCCAAAAACTTCTTCCAGTTTGTGGTCCTTTAGTGGTGACACTAAACCGTTAGGAGCACAAATTTTAGGTGCTAAGGCACCAGATGACTCGTAATCCACTGGTTATTTATTACAAAGGCGGGTCTAATACAGGTCAGTTAATTACTATTCCGCTGGTCGTGCGAACGCTATCTCTGGTCGTGCGGCTCTAAACTGTTGTCTTCCTTCGTCAGGCCGATAATGAGTGTTCCCAGAAAAATCGCTGAACGTTTGTCGTGTTATTAGTTCAAAGAAGCGAACGGAAGAAAACTATGACCAACGAAAGGAAAGACTGTGAACCGAACCATAACGCGTGGTATTGGACCACTTCAGTTAATTGTGCAAATGCGTTCGAAAGTTAACCATTATGCAAAAATTTTAAACTTCCTTCGCGGAAGGTGGAGAAATGAGAATATGAGTTGCTGTTCTTTCAATAGCTGTCTTGTCATCTATCAAACCTCGCAATGCAAATGATCCTACTTAACCAATAATGAGGTAATTTGGTTCGTGACTGTCAAAATAAGACAAAAGTTAAAAAAAATTGTATATTAACAACCATTGTTACGTAGGTAGTTCTTCATGTCGCAATCTTGAAT
Source organism: Schizotus pectinicornis (assembly GCA_951805265.1). NCBI lineage: Eukaryota > Metazoa > Arthropoda > Insecta > Coleoptera > Pyrochroidae > Schizotus > Schizotus pectinicornis. Next base: position 7,881,122 of record OX638207.1, on the reverse strand, counting down.
AAGTGAGTAGGTCCAGGGCAAATGGAGGCGTATTAGAGGTTTCAACAAAGAAAATTCCATAGGTCCTGCAACAACTTTCTACAAAAATTGAACAAATTCCAACATACGCACCTATAGTTGGCAAATTCCCCCATTATCGCCTTCTTCCCATTTCGGCAGAACCCCAAGTAGTAATTTCCAATACTCTCGCATTCCCTTCCCACAAAATGTCTGTTGCCTCTGATAGACTCAGCGAAATAAATTCCTGCCATTAAATGACTGCAGATAGGAGGATCTACAAAATTAAACTGCTGTAGTAACAGTAAATAAACAATAGCTTTATAGTTAGTTACTTGGAAAATCGTAGCAAAAGGGCTGCAAAACTCCCCCGTTTACATAGAAATCCACGTGGCCCTCCGCTTCGATCTTCCCGAAGCTCCCGGCGCTTGTATGGATAACATCCACAAATCTGGCGTCGGACGGGTCAAGTTTCCAGTCATTCTTGAGGGTGGCGAAGAAAGGCAGTGCGGGATCAAGACCTGTAATGCGACCGAAACTGGTGCCTAGGAGCTTTTTGACGTGATCCCCTGCTAACCCGGCGATGTGAGCGCCTAAACTGAAGCCGACTACGTGGAGGAATTCCGGGGAAATTCCCAGCGGGATCAAGTTTACGGCGAGGACGGCCAAGCATTGACCCACATGCCAAGTGTTGAGGTACGCGGTGGCGTAGCAAGGGATCGAAGCCAGCGGGCCCCAATCAACTGCAGAAGTAACCAACAATCATCAACCAAATGAGGGGTTTAGGGAACAACTGTTGTTGCAGCTGTTGCAGGATTTTTACTGTAAGGCTCAACCTGAAACCAGGAGTAAAAGAAAGGCCAGGTGCCAGTAAGGACAAAAGAACCTCCTTTTCACCTTACAGGGAGAAAATTTGTAGAAATTTAGTTTGGCAGAAGAAGGTGAAAAAATGTGAATAACCCCAAATTTCAAAAAATGCAACTAAAGCGAAGTTGGGAAAATGACACAAAAAAGAAAAAAATGAAGAAAAAACTTATAGAGAAAAGAAATTTAGTTTTTTTTTAGAACTAAATTTTATTGTTAGCAACAAGTTGATAAAAAAATCTAAAACCAGCTTTATTAGTAGCTAATGGTTAAAAGAATATGTTAGATTAGTAAACAAGCTGCTCACAAATGTAATGATTATCAATAATGACCTAAGATGACGCTGTAGCCGACATCTCTGTAAGCCTCTGTGACGTTTCCCATAGCGAAGTCTAAGCCAATCCCCCCGTATCCATGCACGGCAATTTTCAGTGGTATGGCAGGATTAAACTCTTCGGGCAAAGTGGGGTTGAAAGGGTTGAGATAACGGTAGATGGTGGCGTTTTCGGTTTGCACCGACAGAAGAAATTTTACCATATGCGGTCTGCAGGGCTCCTCAAAGTATATCGGGCAATCTCCAAAAGCTACCTGGAACCCGACCAAAGTTTTGGGAACCAAGACTGAAACCTGGACCAGTCACTATTTCGGCTTTAATTTTGAAGACTCACCCAGTATAGTGGCGACAACTATCATGATGGTCATCTGGATTGCGGCACTGCTAACAACTCGATAAAGATCTCGGACCGGTCGAGACTGTAGGTTTATTTTTCAGACCAGATAAACTGAACTGTTCAACTGTTTTCCTAACGGTAGTTTGAAAAGGGACATAGTCATAGCTGACTGGAGTCTGGATTTGGCGCCAACTATGTTGGTGGTTGAGGCGCGAGGCGACACTGAACCTGTTGAAATTGTCTTGGACCAGATAAATGGAAAGTTATCCATGGAAATTACAATGTCAAAGCACATGTTAAGGCTATGAAGCTATTTAAATCGTTTTAGTATGCCATTAGAGATTCAATTGATATTTAAATGGGGCGTTTCATAACTTGCACTCGACAATGAATTAGGTAATCGCTCCATAATGGACCGCGATAATTATTGACAAAAACAATGAAAGGCAAGTGCGCATACGTAATTCACTTTCATTGAATAAACCAATATTGTTTGAATTTAGAATTTGTTAAAATGTGGTCAAAGCTTCCATCAAACTTTCTCTTAAGTCTTAACTGTGAGGGACAAAAATAAATTCGATTTTTTAAAAAACGCAATTTTTAATCTAAATATTAGAAGATTATAATATTAGAAATGGTGGAGGCGCCAGGCAAACAATTTTCTAGTTTTGACAATCTCTCCTAAGTCGACGCTACAAGAGTCTATTAGCTATTTTTTTAACCTCCTGGTCTAGGCACCAACAAGCTGCTATGAAAAAATTTAACTAACAAATAAATAGATAAATAAATAAATTAATTACTTGTCAATTACTAACTAAAGGTATTTACAAATTCAATTGAGGGCAGTTGCATCTTCTAACTTAGTTAACATTTTAGACTAAATAATTTACTTAAATTATTAAAACACTTAAAAGCACTTTCATTTTTCAAAAATGGTCATCAAAGTGCTGTTCGGTGGTCATTTCCGGGCTCACGGACTCCGTGCTGGGAGGATTAATTTCCGGCGCCTTCAGGCAACACCTTTTGTCCCCCTCACCACCGGCTTCTGTGGGGCAGAACGGCGGATACTTGTCGTGCACGCAATACGAACCAGTGGCGCTAAAAATTCGGATTAGTCTCATTATACCAATGGATCGAAATTAACTTACCCCAAAGGGGTAAATTGGCCCATAAAAATGGGAACTCCGATTCTGTGTCCTGGTCTGGGTCCAGAAGGACACCTCCTCGAGCACGGTTCCGCCTTTTTTGCAAATTTTGGAAACAAACTCTCCGCCATGTAGCAAACTGCCCAAACGTGACTGCACAACTGTTCATCAACTAAAATCAAAGTCATAACTAAAGTAAATATAGAAATTGGTTAAAATTACGCCCAGAATCTTCGCAATAGGGCATAATTCTGCCTCCATTGATGCAAAAATCGACGTGTCCGCTTTTGCCCATTTCGCCGTAATGGCCGGCGTTGGTGTGGAGGACGTGAACGGCGGAAGCGTCGCCGCTTTGGAGTCGCGACGCCGCAGGCACTAAAGGTCTTGCAGGATCCAACGCTATGATTCTGTGGACGCGGAAGAGGACGTAACGGGAGATCAAGCCGCAAACGTGGGCACCTGAAACCGAAAATTTAATCAACTTACCGGATTTTTGGTAATTTACCTAAAGAGTGGCCGATGCAAGTCATCCGGTCGGCTTGTAATCCTGCTGCTCGCAACGACGTTAACAAATCGCCAGTGCATCGCGCTGCGGCTCGTAAATTATGAACTGCACCCCTGTAGCAAGGAGCTGGGCCCAGTTTGCCCCAATCGAGAACCCAAACGTTGTAGGAACCGTTAGTCAGGTAAGCTGAGAAGAAAGTTATTAATTTCTTTAGGGGTGAGGGTTGAGAATTAGTACCATCTCGTAGCACCGACATGGGCATTACGTCGTCTCCACCTGCGTACCCGTGGACCAAAATAATGTCTTCTTTGGTGTGGTCCCAAATGCTCTGGCGCAACCAGTCACTTTGGGTATAGTCCACTGCTTGCTTTTGGGTCCCGCTGTAGAGATAGTGGCGAATATCAGGATCCGGGCAAGTAAGTCTCTCATCAGTAGGTCTAAAAACGCAGTCTCTAATTGTAACGTTGCTGATAGAGGTGTTGTGGAGGAAAAGCGCATCTTTGATTGGTTGGTAGGGGAGAGTGAACTGGCAGTGGCAGTTGTCTAAAATTTTGCAAATTCAAAGTTATTATACAAAAAGAAGACAATTGCAATAATTGATGAAAATGGAGTTATTGGAAAAATATACTCACAAAGTAGGTACGTGATTAGTAGTCCAAACGCGGTAGCTTTGGCCATTATCGAAAAACAATCAAGAGCGCGAGCAACCTAAGGAAAGCACGACACAATAATAAATGCATCCTGGAAGATACCTGCAGAAGGCTAAAATGTGACAACATTGGCGTCATGAGAATCCTGCTAGAAGTAAGTATTGGGTAATTGGCAAGAATCTCGGAATGAGACCGAGCTAATGGATCCATCTCGACGGTCATAGTAGCAACCAAGTAACGACCTAGAAGTAGAAGTCTTATTCTCGAGTCCTGGGCAGTCGAGAGGAAAGTTGAATTATTAGGAAAAACGGGATAATTTATGAAAGAGGGAGCGGTATCAAAACTATTTTCTCGTAGGCGTTGCTTATTAATATTGTAAGAGGATCATCGAAAAACCGTACTGTTAACTGAAGAAAGTGTCGCGCATAATAAAATGGAAATTTGCATAAGCGTGTCGGTGTCCTTTGTCCTAACATCACCAATTTTGGGTTAGCGATTTTGACGTGCTACTTAAATCAAGTAAATTTGCTAGAAACTGATTTCATGTTTAATTCATTGCCTGTTAAGGACCGACACACTTTTTTCCCAGCATGGCACACAATTTTCAGCTTCCGTAGCCCTCACTATTTTCTTAGAGAAACCTCCAATAACAAGTGAAAGAAGCGACAATCAACCCAGTTTTATTAAGTACAAATAATTAACTACAAACCAGTAAATAAGGGTAGTAGGGTAAGATGAGGGCTTTGAATCCACACCACTACCACTTTTGTATATTGTGTTGCCTACCTAGTCAGTTTTGCTCAACTTGCTATTTTTCATGTTCTAAACAACTTTACATAGGTTCTAAACAACTTTAAACAACTTCTAGACAACTTTAAACAAAACTGGCTAGGTAGGCAACACAATATACAAAAGTGGTGGTGGTGTGGGCTCAAAGCCCTCATCTCACCCTACTAAGGGTGCCCAAATGGTTTTTGCCTTTTAGATAGAAAAGTGCAATATTTTCCAAATCTTTCTTCTCGACTTCGGTTAATTGATGAAAATTATTTTCTCCACCGGTTCCTTGCCAAAGATCCACAATTCAGTAAGAAAAACGAGAGTAGCAGTCCCAGCACCAAGACCCAACACTTGGAACGCCGTCGACAAGAGTTCGAGTGTTAGAGGTTTGATGACGCGTCTACTTTCGTCGTAACCTTCAGGATCTAGTTTTCCCTCAATAGTAGCCTGCTGAATGTTGCTTTTAGCCCACAACTCGATAAAGCCCCCTTCACTTAATCTCCTCAACATTTTGTTAATGATTGGCAACAAAGGCGAACCGTGAGTAACTTTAAAAGCTTGATAAGACGGAATTAGAGATTCTTCAACTAGGTGGTAAATGGGCACCCCTAAAAACAACCATTTAACCAAAACCTATATTTTCTACCAACAAACCTTCTCTTCTATATGCTCTATTCCGAGCTACAAAAACCGCCAAGTCGCTTTCAATCACGAAAGCCGTCAGATTAATCTTGTTTCCGTGCACAATTTGGTCCAGTTGGCCTTCGTTTAACTCGAGAGGGATCAAGGACTCGGCAAATTTCTCGTAAGGAGTTCCGGCGTATTTCTTTTTAATTTCTTCAATTTGGTTAGGAATTGCCAACAATCTTAGGTGAGACTTTACCAAATGGTCAATGGTATCAATTTCAGGTTGATAACTTCTAATGGTGAAGGTGCTGGTGGTTTTGGTTTGAAGCACCATGTTCATGAGGAATCCGTAAATTAACCAGGCTAAGAACAGGATTTGCTCGATCGAAGTGCCTCGAAAACGCAAAGTGTTGTTGGTAATGTGAAGGCGAACAGTCTCAAAGACCAAATCTTGGTAAGTGGAAAGGCTTCTGAAGAGTTTCTTGATACCCAACATGATTGCTACAAAAGCTTTGAAACTAATTAAGTATGTAATAGAAGAAGTGAGTGTAGAATGTTTTATAAACGGCTTTAAAAGCAAAATTGAGATTGTACGTGCAAGGGAGAAACTTTTTTAGAAGAGCAAGTAAGAAGGAGTTGAAGCAAAAGAGGAAAAATTATTATAGCGAGCAGAACAAGAAGCATTACAGTGATATTGAGGATATTAAAAATTGAAGAATTGAAATTGAAGAGAGCAACAATTTTGTCGTCAGAAAGAGAAAGAATTAGTAATGAAAAGGTGCTAAAGGAAGAAGGAAAATGGAAGTTAATAAAGAAAATTGCTCACCGATTGGGGTCAAAGTGTACACGAGCCAGACCTTTAAAGAGAAGGAACTCAGAACGGTGGTGAGTGAGGAAATCGATTCGCTCTTGGGCACCAGCGCAACCAGGTCGTTCTGGGTGTGAGGGTACAAATTCTCGACGATACCATCATTGGTTGTGAAACTTCCAGAATTGACCAACAGCGCAATTTCGCGTTCTTGCAAAATCTCTCGCTTAATTTCCGACCTATTAGCAATTTTCTTTGATTGAAACCAGGGGTTTACCTCCAAATTTTCCAAACGGACAATCTCAAATTTGCCGTTTAGATGCTGGACTACTGTGTTGATGGCTTTAAAATCTTTGCCGTCATACTGGTTGGGTCCTATTTGCTTAATTTTGGTTCTATCAGGATGAGTTAGAAGAGCCCTGATAACGTAATTGTGCAAATCTAGAGCTTTATCTTTAAACAAGTCTTCAGTGTATTTAGTAGCGGTGAGGTTAACGTACTTATCGCGTGGCAAGTATGGATTCATTGTTATGACTTCAATTTTACCGTCACTTTCATAAGCTATGATGACATTAAGACATTGAATTTTCCAATACGAATTTAGAAGGTAAGTGATAAAAAACCCGAGTGGTCTTTTCGTGAGTATTAAAACGATCTTGGCCCGCGAGACTCGCACCTTTCTAAATGAAGATTCAGCATGGGACAATTCACCTTCAGGGTCCGTTAGCACAAATTTGAAATGGTTAGGGTTCAACTGGAAGAAGTCAAATAACTTTTTGCTTGTTTTCGAAAATAATTACCATTGGTTTCGAAACTTTGTCCACGTCAAAGTTCAAGATGATCACGCTTCCGTTTTTGTTTAAAACTTGCATGGCAAAATCGGAGAATTCAGGTTCGATTCGATTGATCATGATGAAGAGGAATCCGTCTTTTTCGTGGCAATTTTCGTGGATTATGAACGTCATAAATTCTTTCATAACGGGCGAAAGCTGGTTGCTTTCAATTTCCAGCAATTTGGGGTTGATGGAAATGCAAGGAGGCAGCTGGAGGACTAGCAAAAGTGACCAAGCTATGGGGTTCATGGTGTGGCAAATTTGGAAGTGTTTAGGGGGTTGCCAACGAAATAAGATTACGAAGCCATCAGGACTATTGTCTATTGTCAAGCCTCTAGTATTATTACGATAAATCTTCTGAATTGCCCGAAATCAATAAGCCATAACACAATATTGAATAGTAATAACAACAAACATCTTTCTCGCTGTATGCTGTATTATCGCAAGAGATATATGTAGAAGAACTCCTGCTGACTGCATGTTATAAATAAAATATTTTTTTTTGAGATACTTGGTAGGCATTTGCTAAAAGTAAAGCGCAATGATAGAAAAACTCTCAATATATGCTTTATAAATAATTCAAATTAGTCTGGTCGCGTGGGATACAAATGTATCCCCAACAACTATAACTGGTCCAAGAATTTACACAAACCGCATGTTCTGAGGCGGCAAACAGGCGATCCCCACATTTTCCCTCAACATAAAGGGACGTTCCAGGAAGAGCAGAGCAATGTCGTTGCGGAGAGACTTGGGGTGGGTCGTAATATAAAAATTTTTAAATCCAATAGTTCGCAGACTTAACGCAATTATTTTGAGATAGAAAATGGTCATATTTAGGTCTTACTTCAGATGGAATAGCACATTGTAGAAGTAAAATGCCCATATTCGGCAAGAGACATGACGATTGAGGAGGGAATTGAAAATGGCCTCATACAATTTTTGCAAGTAATAAATAATAACTATTTCATAAAACAAAGTCATGTCTATTATTACCACGCAGGATATAAGAAGTAGGGGGGAAGAGTAACTAAGCTTACGGGCGAGGAAAAGTGAAGCCGCGAGACGGCAGGGGATTTCAAGGCGTTTGAGTATGCAACCCGCAAGACTACGCTCAAAGTTTGAACCGGATAATTGAAAGTTTGCATAAGAAACCATAAATTTTATATAAAAATATGTTCACAATAACATTTTCTTGTTGAAAAAACTAAATATATTTTAGACGAATCATTTTTCAAACATTAATATCGTAGAAATCCATATTAAAGAAAGAAAAGGAAAGCAATATCATTTCTTTATCACACTTGCACGTGACAGAATGTCTGCAGCGTACCAAAATGGCGGCTTCCGGCTTTACGTCCGAGCCGGCACTCTCCCTCCCTACTTCTTATATCCTCCGTGATTATTACCAAGTACAAAGTCAGCTAAATATTTGCAATAAAGATTTGTGTCATTTTGGGGTGTGGACGATAAAGTCATATTGTTTTAGATATATTTGCTTCCGAATAAATCTTTAAAAAAAATTATAATGAGAAGGCTAAGCAACTACTCTACATTGCATAATTTTGACTAAATCTATATTTTTTAATAAAAAATTATTCAACTGGGTTCGCAATTTGCTAAATTGAAAATTGATTCGAACCGATTTTCTCGGTAAATCGGGATTCGTCCTTTAATTTTATTTTTATTCAATCCATCTACTAATAAATATTTTATGAATTGCAATATTTGTACTTAATACTAATTTGAATATTGGCATATTGAAATATCTACTTTATAAGATGACACAAAACTGAATTGTTAAAAGCTTTTGTCCAAATTGTTTCAAATCCGGACCTGGTATTCGACACTCTCTTGGACGCTAGACGCTCCGCCTTCTTCACTCGAAATTCTTACCTCCGCCCTTACCCCGCAAAAACGCATACCCTAACAGTGTGAGGCAAATAGGCTCTTAAAACCCTCTTTTTAAAGGGTGGGTATACTTCTCTACCGCGCTGCCATCTGTTGGTATACTTTAAAAAGATGCAATTGCTGCACATGCGCAAGAACTTCTTATGTTATCTCACGTGTTTACTCTTTATCTTTTCTCTACACGGCACCTCTTTCTTCTCTCTCTTTGAGGATTTGAGGTTGTGTTTTGTGTTTCTGTGAACTCAAGCTGGGCATTTGAGGTTTTTAGAAAAAAGCGAAATGGCCGGTCCCACCAAAAGATCCAAGAAACCCGCAAAACCGCAATCTGCAGAAAATTACGAAAGCGACGACTCCGACAGTTACCATGGCGAGCAGGTAAATGGATTGAACTGTGAAAATTTGAGGTTATGTTGCTACCTCTTCACGTGTTCAATCAACTTTTTATTTTTTATAAGGCACTAACGGTAATTTTGTTCCAGGAAATCCAGGTGGACTTTGAGGGCCGGAATCCAGAAGGCCAAGATTTCCACGGGATTAAGCAGCTCCTCCACCAATTGTTCTTGAACGCACATATTGATACTTCGCAAATGGCAGATATGTTAATAGCCCAAACTGGTGTGGGGTCAGTTTTAAAACAGAGTTATTCGGAGAGCGACGATGAGGAGGATGTTGACATGAGTGCGACATCAGAAGTTTTTGGCGTTACAAGCGTTATCAATCTAACCAGTCATAAGGTAACTAAGTTGCAACTACGGTACATGTTTAATGCAATCGTGCACAATTATAGGAATCGCCCTGTATTCAGCAATTAATCAAACTAATTGAAGAGCACAGCCAGAAGGCCGATCAGACGACACAAACGACTTTCAAGCAAATACTGAATCAAACAGGACGAGTAGGGTTCATATTGAATGAAAGATTTATCAACATTCCATGTAAAGTATCAGAGTATATGTTGGGCATGTTGTATGAAGAAATTGGAAGAATCCAGAAGAAGCAAAATGATTATAAGTTTGATTATTTTTTAATGGTCAGCAAAACTTGGAAAGAAAAAGGGGATGAAGGTATTTGTGGAATGTTGCAATAATTAAAATGTTAATGCAACCCTTTTTAGGAGGCGAAACTATATTTGCCAACAGCGAGGAACAATTGTTCATGAACCAAGCAGACTGTAGTTTTGAGTTTAGTGTGGCTGACTCAAGTGACACTGGCTTGACCGGCAACTGGGGGAGTGAAGACAAAGAGCTGATTCCTTATCGCACGGTTTTCTTGTTCAAAGCTGATAAACTTGAGGGCATTATCAATGCTGTTAAAGTTTTTGTTCAAGTTTAACAACCTATTTTAGCATTTTATGTAAAGAGTATGTATTCAGTTTTTTAATAAATTTTAAGTTAAAGACAAGTTTATTTTTTATGTACTATATAAGCACCTATCAAAGGTCCTAAATTTAATTAAAGAATTATCCCTGCAAAGTTAGTCAAAAGGGAACAAGTATCATTCATTTAAATGATAACTTTCAAAAAAATATATTTCTAATTTGGGCTGCATGAAGTTCAAGCATTTGGCTTTAAAGTCGTAGAACAAAGGGCTTCATTGGTTTGAGGTATATTGATATAAACCCCAAACCAATAAAGCCCTTTGTTCTATGGCCAGTAAGTCCTGATGGACTTACTGAACTTACTGGCATGTTCCATCATTGTAATTAATTTCTGAACCCACAAGCCCCTTCTATATCTGATATTTGAATTTGTAAGCCCTCAGAAATATCTACATCCATTTAAAATTTAAATAAAGAAATAGCCCTCCATAAAGTTTATGCTTGTTGTATATTCAATTTTCTTCCTTTTTTAATCTTTCAATATTTTTCTGCTTTGTGTAAATAGTGCCATCCCGCTACAAACCTGTTTCCTGTTTATTAGTTGGGAAACATGTAAGTTATTACGTAATTAATTGAAACAAGAAGCGCAACTTAAAAAAAGCGGGATGAAGCACATGGCCGCCATATGTGAATGACGTGAAGTTGGAATCATCGCGAAGTCCCTAGACGCGTCCATTCTGCCGGTCAAGGGGAGGCTGCTGCCTCGTCCAAATTTCCATCAACAATTTGCGCAAAACCTGGCGTGACATTAAAAATTTCCCTCATAAACCTCCACCAGACGCCGTCGAGACGCCTTAAAACCCTTTTGGTCCTGCCCAAATAGCGCCGTCGCGATGTCGCTTGAAAGTCCAGCGCTGCCAATCCCCCGCCGCCAAATCCCCTATACCAGTGGACGACACTAAACCCTCGGTAATTTTGTTGTCGCGCAAGGGATTCAAGGCGTTTTGAGGAAAACGTTGGATGTTTTCCTTAAAAAAATGTTGATGAACGGACGACCTGGTGCGATGTGCAGTGTTGTGGTTGAGTGGGCGACGTGAATTGCGGCTAACGTTTGCGACACAGTGCTAACACACAAGGCACAACAATGGAACTCGGTGACCGTGTTTATGCCGCCGAAAGGATTATGAAAAAAAGAGTTCGGCGGGTGAGTTGAGTTTTGGGGTAGTTGGGGCTGGTTTCCGGGACGAAATTGGCGTTGAGAACGAAATTCCGGGATAACCTACAATTTTAAGGGTTAGGGGTGAGTCAGGGGATTTCGTTACGTGAACGGGGTTTCCTGCCACCCTCTTCGCGTTTTCGGTAAACGTGAGTCACGGGACGGGCAAGGAGCGCGAAATTAAACGGCCAACTTTCTTGTTTACAAATGCCAAAAACGTCAAAGTTACCAGGTTTGGGACTCCATTTAAATATTAAGGAGATAATGGGACTGCGGTGGTCGTATTGGGGCAATAAAGTGATTGAAGGCTGTCATAAATGCGGAATTTATGGGCTTTGGGTTAAGGCAATAAATTTGCCTGCATACAATTCCAAATCGTCGATTATTACTTTTATAGCTGTGTTTTACCTACCTCGCCGTATAATTTATTTTATTCCTCAAATAGCAATAATAACAGGTACTAGTCAAAAACTAGTTACGATTAGACTTAACGAAAACAAAAATTGCAAAATAACAACTTCAGTTATTGTAATTTTTTATTGTGAAAGGACGCCCCTTACATTCACGGGACTCAATTATCCCCACACAAGCGAGTTCGAATGAATTATTTATCTTCTCAAAAGTGGGTTATTTTATTTTTTGAGGTTATGGCAACCTGTAATCTTCTATTATACAGGATGGAGCAATAGTGCGTCCGACTTCGTTCGATAGCTCGACTTCTATGACATCTAAAAATTTGATTTAAGACAAATAAGCTAGAAAAAAAATCTATAACCGGAATAATTGTATAATTGAGGTTTGAGCCTCAAAATTTTTTCTTTGACAGAACAAGCATCTCAACATAAGCTGATATGATGACATATTTTTGACAATTTGGGGGAATTCATTCAAAACGCCTTGACCAGTGCGAAGTTGCAATTTGGGGCCGTTCCTGGAAGCGTCTACAAAGAGTCCCTGATGAAGCACCCACAATATTGACCCAATTAATCTCTAGGATCAAGACGTCCGTACACTATAGATTTATGAGTTCTTTGCCGCATTCGAGCTTTTCCTTGCTGGCTTCGATGGTTTTCAAGAAATTCTCGTACGTCATCGAGTCCACGTTCCACTGGGAGCAACGGGTTGTGTGGGGTATGCAAACTGGCGTTTTTCCCGTGCCGAAGAACGGAATTTCGCACTTTTGCTCCCGGATTATATCGTTTTTCTCCATGAAAGCCTCGATTTTCGGCAAACACTTGCAGTTCCAGGGGTTCCCGTACAGCGTCATGATGAAAATGCCAGGAAACGTCACGTTGCTGACGTCAGAAAAGTCCAAGTCCGTCAAAAGATTGAAGTCGAGCATGATCGCCATGGCTCGTTTGTTTTTCCAAGCCAGAGTTGGCGAAAACTTCCGGAGTCTGTTGTGGCTCAAGTCTAACTTGATCAGGTTGTCATGTGCGTGGAAATTTTCAAAAATGGACGTGATGGCGTTGAAAGACAAGTCTAAAACTCTAATTTGGATTAAATACGGCATCTCCGCTATAAAGTTGAGTTTGTTGTGGCTAAGCGACAAATGTTTTAGAGAGCGCAGATTTTGAAACATCTCTTTGGAGAAGTGTCCCAAGTTGTTGTAGTCCAAATTCAGAAGTTCGAGTCCTGATGGTAAAGCCCCCACTTGAATGCTGGATATGCAGTTGTTTTGAAGAAACAACTGTATGATATGTTTAGCATTTAAGAAGTTTCCTGTCTTAATAACCGCGATTTTATTGCGCGCCATATTAACTAACCTGTACACGATAGGATAGAACAGCGAAAGTCCCAAATCCTCCACGTTATTATTTTCTAAATTGAGCACTACGAGCTGGGGCAACTTGGCGAATGCTCCGTCCGAAATTACGTTGATGTCGTTGCCGTAGAGATTCAAGTATTTCAGCGGAATGTGTCGGCCGGACTGTGATAACGTTACGTCATTAATTCGTCTCACTACAGTTAAGGATTCCACCAAATACAAATAACTAAAGAAAGTTTCGTTTAACGGCAATAGTTCAGTTGAGGTCCGTGTAGACCCGATGACCACTTCTCTCCAATACTCAGTGTTGTAGTTTTGGAGATCGGCGAAGTCGTCACAAAACACCACGTAATTCTTCTCGCATTCACAAGAAGCCCCATGGAAACAATTGACGATTATCATTAAAACCATAAGAGCTGAGTGCCTCGTGGAAGACATCTTCAGCTCGTTTCTGGTCATGTCGAAGTGTTACTGTGGTTCTGTGGTTAATTTAGCATCCAGGGTCAAGGCGGACCTTGGGGGTTATCTACTTAACCCGCGCATATACAGTGTGGCTTAAAAACAGGAATGACCATGAAAACTCTTTTCGTTGTTACGTAACGTCGTGCTACTTTTGCTTTTAATTATACAGAATAAGTCAAAAGAATGGGACCAAGCTTCTCCCTGCTTCTCCTTGCTCTCCTGTTCGTCAAATGACTAATTTAAGGGCATTAGAGCACAAAATGGCGTCGGCTGCGGTAAATTTTTTTTTTTTAATGGCAACTTAAAGATTTTTTCATTTAGCCTGACGCAGGGGTTCTCCACGCAAGCGTGAATTTTTTCTGCATCACTCCGTTTATTTAAAAAAAATAATTTGTGCTAAGCTGACACGTTGCTCCTAAGCTCCGCCCACTCCGAGTTACCTGGAGGGGCGGAGCTCCAGCGCAATACACAGTCAACACTACCGGCCACAGTCCAATGGTGTTGTTGACTGTGTATTGTGTTGGAATCCAGTTCTTGTACCAGGTAACTCGGAATGGGATTTACTTAGCTACAACGCGAATTTTCTTTATTAATTAAAATAAACGGTAACCCTCTAGTTCTAAAGGTTGAAAACTGCCTTTTCAGTGACAGGTCTCTATTGACGCGAATTTAGGGAAGAATTTGACAAGAAATTTACCTTCAGGAGTGAAACTGTAAAATTTCTATATTTGGGCTGCGAACCCCGTCATCCTCGGAATTGGTGAATTGATGACTGTTTTGTTGGGTTGCAGGGCGTCGTCGAGTATTACGTCAAATGGAAGGGCTGGAGCCAAAAACACAACACCTGGGAGCCGGAAGAGAACATCTTGGACAGACGCCTCATCGACCTTTACGAGCGCTCCCAAAAAGCGGACGGTACCGGCCACAAGCGCGGCCCCAAAAAGAAAGAACGCTACTCCGAAAAGCAACAACTGACAGAGACCGAAGACGAAAGCAGGATCAGCGGGGAAGAGAGTCAAGACGAGACGGTTCCGGAAACGAGTAAACCCCGAAGCAAACACGACGATGACGACGATAACGCCGGCTCCGAAGCGTCGTCAAAATCACCTGTTCCAACAGTCGGGGACGATAACGACAACTCCAACAGCTCCAGCAGCGACGACAGGAGGCCGATCTTGGCGCGGTTAGAAATGGGAACCAAGCGGAAAGCGGAAGTTCTCTCGAAGGAGAGCGGGAAGATCGGAGTTACGATCACCACTAGTCCTACCAGCTCCAGTCCGCCCCCCAATAAGGTAAATACCGAAAAAACAGGGGAGTACGCAAAATCCCCTAACGCATTTTTGCCTATCTCTTGAATTTCTTATTAAAATTTTTACTTGCAACGATTTCAGGTCCACAAGGCGTCGAAGCAGCAGTCGGCGTCGAGCCGGGCCAACGGCCGGCAAAAGGCCGAGGAGGACGCGTCTTCGGCGATACCATCGGCGTCTAGTCCGGCGGTGCTGACCGCCGCCACGCCCCGCACTAGCACCGACAAGAGTCGCAGTCCGGTCGACGCCACTCTGCCGCATTCGTCGACGAAGGAGCCGGCGTCGCCGAAACCGGTGGCGTCGCGTACCGACGACAAGCGGGTGCCGTCGTCCGATTCGAAAAAATCGGAACCGGAAAAAGCGGAAAACGGGTGTGGTGCCGCCGGTGACGAGATAAAGACGGAAACAAAGCCGTTGACGGTCAACGGACACAACAACAACAACGTGGCTAGTGAAATGCCGGTGTTGACCAGTCCCGGTTCGGATTATTGGTTGGCGAGGAATCCGGTGGCGGACCAAGTGTTCATCACTGACGTCACCGTCAATTTGAAAACGGTCACGATCCGCGAGTGCAAGACGGAAAAGGGATTTTTCAAAGATCGGGACGACAACAGTCCTTCTAGTGATATTGTTTGACTTATTTATTTTTAACGTTAAGGCGAGGAGTTTGTGGGCTTTTTAAGATATCCAACGATGTCGTACAGGGTAGCTCTTGTCGGAGCGGTTATTTTCGCGAGATCTGATACTTTTTTTTTTTTTTAATTCGTCTGTTGGTGCTAATATGCTGCGAGAACCAGTGGCGACTCGTCTACAGGAGCGGGGGTTCTGTTGCTATTTTCACTCAAAGTCATCAGCGACGAGTCGTACAAATTTGATATTTACACAAATATCGTCAGGGACACTCAATTTTTTTCTAGAAAACTTTGTGATATGAGATCAATCGACCAATCAGTCTGGTTCCAAGAAGTCTGCACCTGTAGACAGTTGACCATTGTTAATGCGAACAGCGATGCGGAATAGGACATAACGACGCGGCCTCTCGATCTACTGAACAGATCCTGCTTCAAGCTCAGTCATTTCGCACCAAGTCAGTCGCGTCAGACGCTGCTGAATTTTTTTTTTTTTAATTTGGGCCTGGTTTGCCAAAATCGTTCTACAGGTGTCCCATAATTACAATTGATTCATTATTAGAAGCAAAAAATTATTAAATAAAAAAATCCTACTTTCTAATAATAGATCAACTGTAAACCGACAAACTTTAGGTGGTTATAAAGAATACCAAAACCAGCAACTTTTCTCCATAAACTTGTCTCCGCAGATGAGCCGTTTTGAATATACTGGATGTGTTTTTCAATTTTTTTTTGTTTTGAGAAAAGTTTTTGAGAGAACTTTACATTTGAGAGATATCTCAAATGCCACTTCTTAACATAACAATAAATCAGGGAGAAATATGGCACCTAGATTAAAAAATAAAATTGCCCATCAACACTTACGTAATATCCTTGGATTCAGAGAATTATGGAATTCTCAAAATGTATTAGCTACATATTGTCTAGCCAAAACGGTTGATTTCCGTTGACGGGTTTATTGCCTAAACTTTCTTCTTTAGGTGGTCCTTTACAACCACCTCAACTTTGTGGGTCTAATTATGCAACACCCTGTATATTTACTCACAATACGTATCATATAAAGTTTTATTTTCCGAAAACTTTGATAATTTTTTTCTGTCAAATTTAACGCTTGAAAGTAACATTGCCACTAGTTCATTCTACCTAAGTTTACTAGGTAACGTTTATTTTTATTTTCATTGGTTTCAATGATTGTCAGTGTTTACTTTAAGGCCTTTATTGCCTATGAATGTTAGATTGTCTATCCTCACCGTTCACTATTGCCAAAAAGATCTCAATTTTTTGTCGACAATACTTTTGCTGTCTCTTAAATTCAAGCCTTTTTCTACCATTTTCGACAAAATTTTTTTGAGAATTTAAGAAGGTTTTGTTCAGGACTTCTGGTGTCGATTTACTGCCTCAGGCTCGCAGTATATTTCTTAAACGTTTAAATTTAGACTTGTCTAATTTTTAGGCATGTAAAATGTAAGAGACATCAAAAATCATTAAAGGAAATTATTTGTTATATATTAACAAATACATTTTTAACATTTTGTCATCTCATTCCTAAAAAGGTTTTGGGCTCAGTTGAGCCTGCCGAATATATGAACCTCAATGAAAACTCCTTACAGCTAAAATAATTTTGCACAGAACCGTAAAACCCATTTTAAGTATAGTTTGTTTAGAGAAACTGTGGGGGTGCTTACTTTACAAGTGACCAGACCGTACGATGCTCTTTTAGTGAGCCATTTTGCTAGTTGAAAGTGATCAAATCGGATTTATGATGTTTTGAGCCGTTTGCATGCTCGTATGTCCTAGACCGGCAGCGATAAATTCATTCCAACAAGAAAATATTTTAAAACTCGATTGTAAATATTGTATTATGTATATTATGTTTTTGTATTTTTTTAATTGTACCTTTTAGTATTAGAAAATTGTTGCTTATTTATTGTTTAATTTTAATTTATTTGTGCATATATTGCCACGAAATTCGCTAATTAATAGCAAAACTCTTAATTCTAGCCCCAGCAAATTAATGAACCATACAGCAGTTAGGTACTTTCAATTTAGGGACAGGACCATGTTCAGTAGGAGGCGTCATCTGATTAAAGAGCAGTATTCTAGGTGTATCGTTGTGGCGCCACATGTATCTTACTTTACGTGATCCGACCTCGATTGTTTTATGGCATTATATACTATTTTATTCTGTAAGATAATTATTTTACTTAAATTTGTACATAGACTGTAATATACATACATTGAATAGTTGTTTTCTGTTAAAATAAGGTATTTTTGAAATAAAAAGTAGATCAAGCTCTGCTCTTAATCGTATATTGGCAATTTCTTGTAACAGACAATTCCTTTTGTAGAAGAAGGACAAACATATAAAGAAGGGCATGTTTTTGTGTGTACAGTAATTTTTTATTTTGCGTTTTTTTTTTTGTAATTTCTAATTGTAAATTCAGTGAATTTTGACAGTTTGCTTAACTTTTTATGAGACTAGAGGCATATCTATCAATTTTTTTATTGTGTCATGTTGTTGTTGGAATTATATTTTATTTTCTTGAATTTATTTAAGTTGTACACTGCTGAAAATTTCAAACTGACATTGTAGTATTAGCAAAATAGCAATTTTTTTCTAAAGAGAGTATGATTACCTCTTTCGAGGCAGAAGTAAATAATATGGAGGAATACACCGCTATCTGATTGGCCATATTTTAATGTACAAGAAGAAAGAAGGAACTAAATCAGTAATAAAATTGCTGAATTTGCAAAGACATAAACGGGGTAAATTTTGCATGAAGTGCAACCCTTAGTTTCGTGGGGGAGTAAGAATGATGTTTGTGTCAATAATTAATAATTTGATGGTTTATTTAAATATGTACACTGAAATATTGCACTCTTAACATAAAACTATAACAATGCAAATATTTACATTCGATGCGATAAAAATAAAAATATACCTTAAAAAAAGTATAGAAATAAATCTACGATAAAAAAAAATAGAATCTGCTTAGACTCTCATGGCGGGTGCTTCACACAGTGAATTGTACCTATTGAATCTCCTGCTTTTAAGCTGCTGAATGCTGTCCGAAAGCGACGCCCGCCTCGAAAAAAAATCCACCAAAGGCTGCGAATTTAACACTGACGCTAGAAACTGTTCTACGGTGATGTACCACTGGATCTCGGTTTTGGGAGATGGCGTTAATAAAGGATTTCCATTTTTGTCCGGAGACTGCAACTATGTAATCGTTGGAAAATTTATTACCAACATAATTGCACAAACCTCATCGATTTTTCCCGGGCTATAAGCCGCAGCTGCTGCCACCAGACTATCCTCAGACTCCTCTCGGCTGACGAAAAACTTCTTACCGACATCACCCAATTCGAAAAGCAAAGTACCTACGTTGGCTATAGCGTGGTAAGTTTCCTTAATTGAGAAAAATTAGTATTAAAATTAAATTATTTAAAAAAAGTTTACTTCGTTCTCCGGTTCTGCTTGGAAAATGTCGTAAATCGTCTTCCACAGCGTTATGAAGTGGTGTTGGGTCATTTTTGGGACGGCCTTAAGGTTGATTTTGCTGTCTCTTGATTGCACTAAACTGCGAAGGTTAGTCAGACTTCTCGTTTCCCAACTAGATTCAACGCCGTTGTTGCTTGCGAACGAATTGTCCATGGAAGATTGAGATTCAAACGACTTCCTAAAAACCAAATATTTAATCAAAAAATTATTTAATATTTAATACTCTCAACAAAAAGACAAAAACGTCCCAAGCCGTAACTTCGTTAACACCTATTCGATTTTACCTCTGTCACTCGCCAAGAGTTAGCAGTTTTGGTTAAAAAAAACTGAAAATTTTGAAGAGGGCTGGCTGGAAAAATTTGAGCTGTCACAAGTCAAAATTTCCGTCATCGCACAATAACCAAAGACACATGTCCGCTAAATCCATCCTTAACAAAATTTTTGTCAGTTTCAACTTCGACACCATAAAGTTATTTTTTACCAAAACCTTCCACTGGTCCAAATTCCAGAATGCAAAGAATTTCTCACCGTTACAAACCAGGACGTACTTTAGATAAACTATTGGGAACTGCAGGTGGTTTCATGTCAACAAAAATTTAATTTACTTTTGAATTTTCTAGATGTTCTACGTAATTCCCGGTTAAATCACAATAAACCACCAACCAGAGGAGCATTACCGTGGGAACTCAACAGCGGAGAGTGTTCGAAAAAAGAACCAACATGTGCTCAGTCTGATCGAAAACCGAAACAACCAGAAGAATCATGTCCATGTGATCCATCTGCCGAGGAAAGTCCGGATTGTGAAGTGTTGAGAAAGCCGAAACGAACCTCTTACAAATGGGAACGACCGCCTGTGGTGCAGAGATTGATGGACAAAACTGTTTGCGAGTTGAGACGTCTCGAAAAATGTTTGAAGTTGTTTGGTGATCCCGAAAAATGTAAGAACTTAGGCCCGAATTGCAGCAAAACCAAAAAGGTGACACTTTAATTCTCGCAATTTCGTTTTATTTATTTATTTGTTTATTTATTTATTTTTCTTTATTTATTCATTCATTCATTCATTCCTTCATTCTCCAGGTGTACCCACTGAGAGAAATCGTCGAGAAAAAATCTTTGCCGGGTTGTGTCATTCCTATTAAGGAAAATGAAAAAAACTGAAAAAAAAATAGAAACGTCAATCAAGCCTCACCTCAAAATTTCAGTGAAACCCAGTCATGAGAAACCTAAGAAACCTCCAAACAGCAATTACCCGTGAACATTTTACCATTGCTCCTATCAATCCGTTTAAGACGTTCAAAAAAGAAATCGTTGAAAGAAGTTACAGTAACTGCAAGAAGGAAAAAGACAAATGCGAATGTCCCAAATCTATAATTAAACCCAAAATTGTCGAAGAGAAGTCCTGTGAAGTGTGCAGTTTCCTCAAGTGGAAGCCGAAGTCCAGATACTGTATCGAACAACGGATCAGAGAACAGGTGGAAGAAGCGAAAAGACAAAAAATGTGCAGAGCAGGCACGGGCACGAAACTCGAACTGTCGACCTGCGACTCGAAACAAATTTGCCCGTTTCTCAAAAACCCCTGTAAACCCCCTGAAAAACTTGCAGTAAAAGAACCTGAAGTGACCGTCGAAAAACCGCTTCCTGAAGCTGACTGGGATTCCAATTGCTGACACTGGTCAATGACACCACAATAAACAGCTTTAATTATTAACTTTTTTAATTATCACCCAGAATGGATGAATGTGCCGCTATGCGATATCCAGGCCCAATTTTTGCTTTGCCAAAACTTACTTCGACACGTACTAATGTCAAAGCGGCGTACCACCTTAGACACCACTGACAGTTGTCAACTGCCAAATGCGTGCCTAAAAATGCCTTTATACCATCTAATTTTTCATCTAAGTTTCAGTTTGACTTTGTATGTATTTGACAGTAAGATGGTGTTAACAACTCAAACAGGCAATATATTTGTGTTCTCACTGTCAAATTTCCATCAGATTTTCGGTCTGACTTATATGACGTTTGAGTTACATTCTAAGGTTACGTTAGATAACTAATTGTCAAAATAAAAAGTAGTCAGGGGCTGTTACTTCAAACTCTCACAACTGATGTGGAGCTTCAGTTTCAGTCAGTGATGGAATGGTAACATCTGACTTAAAAAACTGTTTGTCTCAAATGAAAACTTAAGGCCCGATTTTAGTTGGAATACAAGTGTTGTTGCCACGGTATTTTTCTTATCTCGTTGCCGCAAAGTTGCGATCGGTAATGAGGTGGGGAGTTAACGTCGATTCGTTGATTGGTCGAACTGCTCTCATAAACAACTGTGATACAGGAACAAGGCAGTCCCAACGGTATTTGCAACAAAATCGCAAGTTTCAACTTAAAATCGGGCCCTCAGCCGAAAAAGAGATGACGTCATGTTCAATCATTCTGGATGACTCTGTAAATTAGTTCACCGAAAATCAATTTACTTACTGCCACGTGTAAGATGTGGCCGGCGTCGAGACCTCTTCCGATTGCAAACTCAACGAGTCCACGTTGACGCTTTGTTCGACGCTATCAAAGAAATCAGTGGCTTCGGACGCGATCTCAGCGCCATCTTCATTTTTGGCCGGTGACTCGATATCGGACATGCACAGCAAAGGCGGTAGGTGTATAGTGTAAAGCAACTTCAGCCTCTGTGCAGGATCAGCAGTGGACGTAAGTCCTATAGCGGCAACCAGTTCCCGAAAGTTCAAACAACCATCCCGATTAGCGTCCAACAACTGTCAAAACAACAAGTCGTCGACACGTAAATTCAAAACAATTGACAAAAATACTAACGGAAAAAATCCTGGCCGCTAACGATTCCGCTCTTTCACCCTTGCCCCAAGGGGAGAAGGCGCCGAACAAGATCTTGAAATAGTCAAAATCGATCTTGTAAACTTCGTAAGGTTGCAAAGACGGGTCGTGTTTTTCGGAAATGCGCCTCTTTTGACTCAGAATCTCCTCCCTGACGAGACCCAGAAGTTCCTGCAGGTACTTGAAGGTTATTTTTGAAATTAACGCGAAATTGCGACATACTTGCAACTCCTGCTGGTTGAAGTAACCATCACTGATCACGCACCTGATGACGTTACGCTCCGAAGTGTCTTCGAGTTCTTGCACCACCCGAAGCCGGTGTTTCAGCCTCAACCTCTCGATTTGACCCGTCGTTAGAAATCCGTATTTAGTGTAAGCCTCGTAGACGAGAGTTTGAACGGAAATGCTCTGCTCAAACAACAATAATAAAGACAAAAGATTGTTATTAATTAACAATTAACTTGCCCGTTTTTGATCGTCGTAGCTTTTGTTCCGTATGGCTCCCCTCCCTTCGTCATTGTAAACACCCATTAGATAATCCGCCAACAGTTGCATGGCTTCCCCTTCATCCCTGCAAGCCAACAATCGCTCCTGGTTCCACTCCAACAACATGAGTGCGACTTGAAAGATAACTTTAGCACCATCGTAGAAAAAACAATCCATCACATTAACAGCACTCTCGTACGGCATGACGCAAAGATAAATTGTCAGGAACCAAGACAACGAGATCATGTTGGTCATCCCCAACTGGTTCAGCTTATCGTGTAAGTGCGGCAAATGGGCCAGGGTGAGATCGTCGAGGATTCCCTGGTCCACAACCGCCCCCACAACGCGAGTGTTGTAGTAGTCGGGCAACAAATTCTCGCACAGTGTCGCCAACAACCAGAACGCTTCCTCTTCGGAGCAGTAAATAAGTAGGACAGACGCCACTATGTTCATTGCTTGACAATAACCGATGCTGGGGTTGTGGAGGGCGTAAGCGCACAGAATACGACGCAAGGCGTCGATCCCGATTTTATCCTGGAATGCGGGGTGTTCGGGAAGGGAGCGGTGCAGATCGCGCTCGATCTCTTCGTTGGCCGTGGAATGTTGCAGGAGCGCCCTGTCCACCAGGGATCTGTAATAGCCGGGGTGGCTGGCCTTCTCGTTGGCGGCCCCTGCAACAACGCCGCGGGTCAACCGACGCCCTTTTCCCGACCAGCCACAAAAATTGGCAAAGCGCTAAAGGTCGTTCCACAAATAACAAAACTACCGACAAAATCAAAGAATCATTAATAAAAATTCCACTCATAACGTATTTAGCGCCCTCTGTTGTTCCACGACCTGCTAGTGACGTCACAACAGCGCGGAACAATGTGAATCAGTTGCTGCGCACAAGCTACTTTGGGGGTAAATACCTGAGAATGACATCCAGATGTCCATTCTGAGGTAATCGGGAATGCCCGCCAGTACCAACTTGGCCACTTCAGTGGTTCTGTACATCGACACTCCACACCCGTAAGTGTTGAAGTGCAATTCCCACTCCTTCGCCTTGACTTGTTGCTTCTTCTGTACCTCGGGTATGGGACTTAACGGAAACAAGGTCATCAGTGGCGGCTGACATTTCCACTCATTTTCATTGGCGATAGAGGGCGCGTCGCCCGAACTGCCGCTCTTGTTACTTATGGCATCGGAACTGAAACAATTGAAAGGTGGCGAAGACGTTCCCGTCGATTGTTCAGTTCATTACTTGTTAGGCGTGTGAGTTTTTGCGAGCAACTCTGAAAGTTTCTCGACCAAAAAGTCTCTGTCCAGGATTTGGGCGAAGATAAAATTGGTTTTGTTGATTTCGTTGCGTGTCGTTACTATGATGGCCTTGTCGAGAGACTGGCTGGAGGCGTTGTTCTCGATTTTCTCGGCCAACTTGACGTCGCGCAGCGGGATCACCAAACTAACTTGGGACTTCACCTAAACCACCAACAATTGTCATTAAGAAGATAAACTTGTTCCATAGAGGGCGCTTCGGTGCCGATGCTAATTTTTTTATACGTTTTTGTGTGTAGAAGCTACTTTACGGGTTACAATTCTTTCTGTAGAGAGCGCTTGACAACCTAAGAAAGGGATTGGAGACCGTCCATGGTGGACTTCAAAATGCGCTGTTAGACCAGTTCTGTTTCATTGTCAACGGCGAGGAAGGGCGATCAGTTAGGTGGACGAATTTCAGAAATGATCAACGACATGCTTCACGGAGCAAAAAATTTTGGACTGCTTGTAGCAGAGCTTTTAAAAATTAAATTATGCTCATTCAAGCAACTTTTTTAAAAATTTAAACAATTGCACTGTGATAGTATTGCATTTATTTCTAACCTCAGCTAAAAAAATTGGTTGATTCACTTTACCTGACTCACCCTGTATACTCTCTGCATGAATTGAGACCTAAGCAACACTGGTGGGTCGTTTTGATGGGTCAATCCATTAAGCAAAAGTTGGTAAATCATGCAATAATAAGTGAAAAGATACAATAAAACTTTGATGCACAAAGTTAATTAAACGTTAATGGTCTGTGCACTAACCTTCAATGTTCTATAACAATAATTGCATTCTTTCATTAGCCATTTGAACAGCATGGACTTTATTGTTTATTTTTTAATGATAAAGGAGTCGTAAAAAAATTTTGATAACCCATTATTGAACAGTTTGTGCAACCGATTACAAGTGGCGATAACAATAGCTGCCTACCCTACTCTCGAAACAGATGTAATTTTGAGACAAAAAGAGCCTCCCGGCCACGTGCTTCTTGTTGTAGGGGGTCATTAGAGTGCAGTCGATGGAACCATCTAGTTTTTCCGGAGCCGGAAGTCGAAACATCAATTTATAGGCGTCGGATTGCGCCCTGGCGTCGAGGTCTCTCTTCAAGAACGACGCCTTCTTCGGAACGTTCTTGCTACAACCTCAACTGTTACAAGCGAGTCGATGTACCCTCAAAAATTTACCTCAATTTCTGCAACAGCTCCTTATCCTCGCTAAAGCTTCTTGTGTCGTCGATCAACCTGCAGAAATTTCCTCATAACTAAACGAATTGAATAAAACAATAAAAATTGTTTTAAATGACACAATTAAAGTCAATCACCTCTTCATTGCCAAATCGATTAACTGTTCCATCAAATTGAACGTTTCGTTTTTGCTGAGAAACATGCTGAAGTAGTACTCCTTTTCTCTAGTTGCCAACTTGATGGAGTCGGGAAAAACGAGGCTGTTCTTTTTGGACCGTTCGATGACGTCGCCCCATCTGATACAAACTTTAGTGTCCAACCCCAAGATGAAGGCGTGGAAACAGCAATAGTGGACGGAAAGGTACATCCAGCCTTGTCTCGGCAACCTGCCCTTCCAGTAGCTTAAAAGACACGCAACTTAAGCGCGAAACAGGCGCTAAAAGCCGGGAATTACCTGCACGAATAGTAATTGACGAGTTTCTCGTCTTTGGGAAGGTTGAAGAGCCGCAGGAACTTATCGGAGGTAACTTTGAACGATTTGGTGTCTTCATCTGGAATCGGACGTAAGGAAAAATAGTTGGAACGATAAATCAAGTCAATTAAACTGACAACTCGCTAGATCTACAGTTTAATTATGGCTTACAGCAGCCATAACTTATCGGACCGTCCCACGCGCGCACCTAATTCAATATCCAATTTAAATAATAATTGTGACTAATTATTCAATTATTGAAGGCCATTAATTTCGGGAATTGCCGCATAGACCGAGGTGGACTAAAAGAGTGACGATTAGAAACGATGCTGATTGTAATCGACGCAAAAATGCGAACGGCCAGCGGTCCCAAATTTGCAACTTCGTTCGGCACGAAAGACGGAGTGTCCAAAGCAATTTAACAAGAAGCGATAACCGACGGCTACAACAACGCTATATTTGTTATAAGAGCAATAAATTTTTCCGCTTCTAGTAATTATCAACCGCTTATCTGCTCTGGTTTTTACATAATCACCATAGCATTAACATACGATTTACGCTATAATCTCCTTCTGGTCTTGAAACCAAATCACGTAGGTAGAAAACCCTAAACACGTTCACGCAGGATCAGCAACCCCAGAAGAAAGTCAGCAAAAAACTTGACGTCAATGTACCACCTCGCGATGTTGAACAAAACTTACACCCATTTGTTTTCTTCAGACACGCATTTGACAATTGACTTGACAATTGACAACTGTTACTGGTGTCCAAGATCTTTTGTTCGCTCATCAGCTCGTGTTTTCAACGCCAAATTACAAAACCGAAGAAGTTGCCACATCATGAATCACTGGAGAGTAGCATCAAGTTTATTTAAAATTATTAAATTATTAAAATTTGAGATTACGTTTGTGTTCTTAGGTGAGCCGTACTACTGCCGTATGTGTCAGATTAAGTAAAGTCGAGTATGGATATCGGATAAGCGGCACGTTCAGCTATTCTAGGTGACCCTGTATTAAATCGCAGTATCTTTTTCTTTGGACTTAAGAAGCATTAATTAAATTAGTTCCTGTCTCCTAAGTTTTTTTGAAAACAAGTTAGAATTAGATAAATTGTTTAAATTCCCAATTTAGGCCAAAAAACGTCTCTAAAAGTAGCGCAACCTTCTATATTGAATTATTGTTATTATTATGGTTGCTGTTATCTGCTTTATTATCCTACACTGCTTATATTATAGTGATATAACATTGGCTCAATGTCAACAGCCTTAATTAAATTTATTATGAATACATTGTTAATCAACTGATTGCAAACTAGTCAAACTTCACCAGAAACCAAGCCTACCTTCAACATCGACCTCTTGCCTTGTGGCTATAACCGACTCAATCTTGCACGTAACAAAATCGGTGATGTCGTCCTCATTATCGAAACAATGTAAAGTTTCCGACACGTTATTGAACAACCACTTCCAATCCTCGATGATTTCCTGTCGGGTCATGGAGCAGGCAATCACTGAAAACAAATTATGACGATTGAAGTCATTGAACTTGGCACAACTTACGGTAGTAAACCTCCGAGGACGGCGTTTGGTGCAGAATTCTGTAGGGCGCCGGTTTGGTGTCGAAAATGCTGTCGATAGTCCCCACAAGTAGTGAGGAGAGACCGCGTGAACCCCCATGACCTTTTCGGTGTTGCAACAGAAAATAGATGGAACTTTCTTCGGTTTCCCTGTAACGCGTTGTTAATTACGGCCAAATCGGATGTTAACTCACCAGAAAGCGTTGGCAAGGAGGACTTCTTGGGGTTTAATAAACATCGTCGAGGGCGATGGTGATGGTATCCAAACGCATTATCAACGTCAAATCGATTGATTGGTGGATAATTCAGCGGTTTTGGCTTGAAATAGACGCATTTCAGGGCTCGGTTGACGATGCTTTGTGTACTTTTATTTCACTTTGATAAGATTTGTGATAAAACCGACGTTTACAAGGACGAGGCGCAGCTGTTAAACGTCAAAACATAGAGAATGTGTTAGGGAATTTAGCGCTAGGAGGTTGGTGGCGTCCGTCAATAGCGGATCATTAAACAAATTTGATCAATTAAATTAACCTGTTTGCAAATGTAATGTGTCTGAATAGCATCAAAATCTTGATTGGAAAACCGCGAAGCAAATTTCGTCCTTTTTTGGTAAGAATGTCGTGATCCGACTTAACCGCCGCAAAAACTTGAATTGGCGAAAACCCTGATTCTACTGCGCATGTTCGTAAAACAATTGCTTTCTTTTAAAATTCCGTAACCTGGAAAATTTCCAGATTAATTTTCAGGTCATTTTCGCAGTTTTCGTCACCAGTTTTGAGGAGTTTTAGTGCTTTTGGAGGTTTTCCTTCATTTTTAGCTTTTGAGTCAACAGACCCTTCACCTCGCTTTACATTAGGAAAACACCAGGAAAACTTCATAAAGGAAGCTGTGGTCATAATAGGGCGCATTTGTTATACTTCACCTTCATAGGTATAAGTAATTGCTAGAGTTGAAAAGACTGAAGAACGTCTTTTGCTTTATCTTTTTGCCCTGATAAGAAAATGTTCTTGATAATAATTTAGGGAAGAAACGTCCGCGCTATATAAGACATAATTTTGATAATTAAAAGTAAAAAATTTTTTTTAAGTAGAATTTATGTTTAAAAAATTTGTAACATAGTGTTGAGCTTTCCTCTTCTCGTTGTTATTAACAATAATAATTTTTTTCACTTGTTAGTTACTCTAAAGCTGAAAGCTGTACCAATAATTATCAGAAAATAGTACGTGGTACTTATTAAAAAAAATTCTAAATTTTTTTAATGATCTATGCACAAAAAGTATCTTCTTAAGTCAACTTCAAATTTTGATTTTATTTTAGTCCAAACTACAATGACCAAGGAAAATCAAGGAAGGATGTTCAACTAGCAGTGGTTTATTTTGGTACCTCTATCGTTTGATTATTGGGTAAGTCGTTTCAATCTTGCAGGACTTACTGATTTGAACCTACAACTACCTACATAGACTTTTTCACCCCTCTCTTCTTCC
This sequence comes from Schizotus pectinicornis, assembly GCA_951805265.1. Lineage (NCBI taxonomy): Eukaryota > Metazoa > Arthropoda > Insecta > Coleoptera > Pyrochroidae > Schizotus > Schizotus pectinicornis. Next base: position 7,852,794 of record OX638207.1, on the reverse strand, counting down.
TCTAATAGAGGAAGGAGAGAGGGGTGAAAACAAGAACGTTAGTCGCAATAATCTGCTTTTAAAAGACGCACCTATATCAAACCACAATAAGGTATAGTTTTTAAAAAGAACTCCCATATTAATAATGATTAGATACCTATATTTAGAATCGGGTCGTATTTAACAGTCTACCAAATTTACCCAATATTTTCATACAAAAAAATACTTTCATTTCCCAAAAATACTAAATGCTCACCAAAATTAAGGAAATACATAATCTTAAAGAGACTACCAAATATTGACATAATGCTGGCCTCTTATATATTTTGTTCGCCAAAATAACTTTTGTTGACCATAAATACTAAATGTTCACCAAATTTTATTCCGCATTTAATTCTAACATAATACCCAGATATTTAATTTTTGACAGTGTCTTATATTATTTAGCAGTTAAAAATACTATTTGTTGATCAAAAATACACAAGCAATAAAATGTTGTGCAAATGGTAAATAATTTTATGCAAAGTTATAGATGTAGATGTGCTAGGGCAAGGAAAATAAGAGTAAAAATAGAAGTGGCTTACACAAAAAAAGATATTAATTTCCGTAATATATAAATGCTTTGCTGTAATTGACTTGCATTATGTAAAACGTAAAACTTCTTTTAGTGGTAATTTCTAATCGTGCTTTTTAAAAAAAATTACAGGGCCCTGAACTGACCTTGTTACAAAATTTTTTTTGCGTGCCTCTTGTCTGGAAGCGCAAGCGGCAAGAAGAGATGCGCGAGCATATTTCATTTTTGAAGTAATAGAATAATTATTTGACGCACAAATAGCTTTTTTGAGAAACGCTAAATATAAATGGATAGCGCAAATATTTATTATGTACAGCACGGACGCGTAACTTGAGCGTTCTAAATTTGGTAAACATTTAGTAAAATTGATAGACATATAGAATTTAAAATGTAAGGAATGGTAAAACAATACGCAGCATGTTTATTTTAGTCATGATGTTTTCATTTTCTGATGTATAATAATTTGGGTTTTATTTAGATTTTTTGATGCTCATTAAATTTTCTGGTGGACAGTGCAAGGGATGTATGGTTTAATTTGGTGTAGGTACATTATATTTGTTCCCTTTAGAATCTAGGTACTCCCTAAAAGAAATATTGAAATATTACTTAACTGTCCCGGAACGCCGGAAAGGGGATAAGGGGATTGACACAAGTAACTGGAAATAAGTTGAGGGTGGGTGGATCGCACTATTCGGATGGAATTAACCACACATTCGTGTTCTTGATGCACAGTTCAGTCAAGTTGTCGGGCATGGGAACTTGTAGATTTGTTGTGGTTTTCGAATTGATCGCTCTTTTTCAGGGGACGTGAAGGGCCTTTTGTTCGGTTGAAGAAGGGTGTGTTGGTGGGAGCTCACCCTCTCATTTTTTATTTGCCCACGAGTTTCTGGGAGAAAAATTTACAACTGCAGAACTTGCCATTAAGACAACCCATTCAATACCTATGCAACAGATAAAAATTTATTATTATTTTTTATCACTCAAAAATATGAAATTCAGTGACTGTGCTTGCTCTATGTGGAAACTATATGCCCAATAAGATGAAATAAATAGCATTTCAAAATTTCAATCAGATAGAAGAATAATTGGGGGTTGATTAGGGAAAATACCCATTAACTTCTTTGTATGTAAATTTCTTTAGATCTTGACATAAAATTGTTAAATTTCACACCTTTCTGCGGATAAAAAGCTGTCTTGTCTTGTTGAACATCAATAGGATACAGTGCTGTCAAGTAAAATCCAGTTGCATTTTTCATTTTTTTTAATCAAAAAACGTTCCCGACTTTAACGAAAATGTGTCAATTTAATATTAATTGACAACGTATAGTTTCCGTTTGCACGACGAAAGTGGACCGGAAACAAACCCCCTAAAATCGTCCTTCCCTGAGTCCTAAGTGGCGTCGTTTCGGACGCGATGCACCTGCTGCAACGCTCAAGAAATGCTAAATGAGTAATTAACAGCGGCTCGGCGTTATCAGTTGGGGTTGAAGTGTAGATAAGACCAATCGGCTTAATTGAATCTCGCTGACGTGGGAGGATCGCCCGCGCGTGCATGTGTTGGGGAGCATCAATCAGCGAGCCATCACCTGACCGAGTGCACCCATACAAATTGCCTCATTTCAGGCCGAACAACGGCCCTGCAAGACAGACGGACACATTGGACATATTTATGGCGCGCCAGCACTGCTGACTTATTCTTTCTGCTCCCCACGACGGCATCTTCCAAGTAAGTTTTCGGGACGTTCGAAACCCCCGCAACACCACCACGGTTGCGTCGTTACGTTCGACCGACCGTTCGTTTCATCGCCCCCATTAAAACAGGTGCCCATCAAACAATGGAGAGTCGAATAGGGGGCAGTAAAGAGCTGGATGTATGTGGCAAGGTGTGGTGCTGTATCAGTGACCGGACTTATTTAAGACGACACCGGTGGATGTAGCGCTTGTAATTGGGCTGAAGCGGTGGGCACACTGCATAATCTACGACTCGCAGGATGCATTCCGCGACTCTCCCGCCTTCCTACGGACACGAGACTCCTTTATTTTGCGGTTTATTGGCACTACAGCTTTATGCGGCCTTCCACTTAGCGTTAGTCAACTCGAAATCGCCAGGTCCAATTATTGACCATCATCAAGACCAGCCGTCTAATCACCTCCTCAATTCTTAATCGGACAGCGCCAGATTAGGCAAGCGCTCACCTTCCATCACCACTTGATTGTGATTTTTCAAAGTGGCACCTCCGGTCTTCATCAATATGCCGCAATTTAGAAATTTTTTCTCAGTGAGAGAGAAAATGTCTCCTTTGACTAATGCTGGACGTCGTATCTTTCGTTGCAGGTTTGGTTTTGAGAAAGTCAAACCTTGGATTGGACTCAAGTAGACCAATTACTCGTTGTGTCCCTATGGTTATGGCTACCTTCTATTGCTGCCAAAAATGGTGGTTGAAGCACCTCCTTCCTTCTTCAGCAGGTCAGTGTTTTCACTGGTAGGCTAACATCAATCTAGAACCTATAATACAGCATGTATTAGAACTATACCTTTCCCTTCCTTATACCTCGTACTGACTGGTAGGTACTTACCCTCACTTGTATTTGGGTTTCCAGTATTGAATTAGAGGTGGACCACTTTGGAAGTTCAGTTACCTACTTTCAAAATATTTGGGACAAGGTTCATTTCAACTTTATCTCACGAGAAGTTTCGACATCTAGGGCCAGAAGGAAACGTATTGTCAGCATCAATTTCTTTAAGCTCGTTCCTTCCTTGATGCTTTCTGGGTTGGGTGAACTTTAAAGGGGTTAGCTGAAAGAAATATTTTGAAGGTGAGTGGTACGTTCGAGGTATATTTTTTTAAGCTATTCAGTTGTGCAGCAGTTACCAGCCTAAAACTCAAAAGAAATCGGTGACTCCATTTAGGCTACATCTGACTGTGGTAGGGCTCCACCATTTTATCTTCAACTGGCACGAGATTCCTGCGAGCAACTTGGAGCTGTCTGATTGACACAACAACAGTTCAGCAATCCGCGAATAAGATTCAAATATTTCATGCAAGGCGAGCCGGGCTGGTTATTTATGTTCTTGCAGCAGGACCCCCGCTACTTAGTGTCGATGTAACAATGGTACCTGTTGACTCCACCACCGTCCAAACCTCTCTAACTTCAATAAAATTCGAAATTTTCTTCAATTATCGATGGCATTTCCTTGTCCTTCCATGGAGGTAATAGCGTCGAGAACACTTTACATAATTCCCTAGTTAATGTCCGGCTGTTTTAGGATCGTCTTGTCGCTGTCCATCGCGCCTCGTCATAAGAATCCGGGCGACCTCATTGCTGGGACCTTGTTATTCGCAATTACCGTCGTGGTGGAACTCTTGTAAATACACATAAAATTTAATTAATGAAAACTTTGAGCGATGTTTACAGCGCCATAAACCCAACTGACATGACCGTTTGCTGTCTTATATCTTCGCTTATTATTTCTGCGACGACCACATTTTCAATGTTTGAAGCAATTACGACGAGCACAGGCGGCGGCGGCGTCGAGACGCCCAATAATTGGATTGGCAGACCACGTTTGTCATCTGATGACGCAATAACGTCGCAGCTGAAAGTCGTGTGTGGTCCCACCCTTATGTCAGCACTTCTTTGATGTCCTCCTACATCTTCAATGTGGCCCTACCCTTAGTTGTCACCGAAAACTATCGTTAGAGTACCTATTGTCTCGTCATGTTGAACAAAACTTTCTTCCATTTGTTTTCTTTGAGAACGCATTTGACGATTGACAACTGTAAGTGGCGTCCACAAGTCATCAGTTCCCGTTTTAACCGCTTCTCGTGATAGGTCACTGACAGTAGCAATTAGTAAGTACGTATCAGAGTCAGTTCAGATATTGATGCCGGGTAAGCGAGGCGCTTAGTCATTTTGGCTGACCCTGTATTTATTAGTTAACATAAATGAGAAGATTTACCTTGAAGTGTCGGTAGTGGTGATTCGGAGTAGTCGGGGACGGGTTCCGGTGATTTTGGCCGATTTGCGTTGTTTTGGGTGGGATCTCACCTGAACTTTCCTGCATCGCGACAATGCGGGAAAGCCGCATAAATCTAGAGTGACGGCATCTCAGGAAAGCGCTTCAGGCACGTGTGTTTCCTGCAGTCGGCCATTGTTGCTGTTAAAGCCTCAACATTCGTCATGCGCTACAACCCCAAACAAAAGTAGAACCGCGCCACTATATCAATCGAGATCTTCCGGAATATGCACCGAAACGGTGGCTTTTTCTCCGTCCTGCTAATTCGTTGTGAAGCCGTCCTTACATTTCGATTTCCGGATTAGCGCGGTTCGGTTTTAAACGGCCCGTTCTGGGGGCAGTTTCTTTCTCCCTTGACGAGAGCGCGAGTGTTTGCAGCGTTATCTCGCGTCCCTTCTTGTCTATTTCGGCTGTAAAGCAGCTGAGTTATTGTTTCAGTGTGTCACAAGTTTGATATACGGGCCATCAAGAGCGTCGCTAGCTTTTTAGTTCGTTCGCCCCTACACCCGCGACTCCGGCCGTCCCCGGCCCCCCCGACGCCGCTATGATATATGCTTCATTACTCATTGTTGTTGCGCCTCAGATAGCTCCATATTGTGCATACCGCACTTAATTATTGAGGAGTCCGTGCCCAGATCGATAGCAACTTACCACGGCGGCATTCCCTATCCGGAGCAGTGGTGACACCAATAGAGGATCTAGAGTCCAGCATGCTGGATGCTGGATCCTCATCACTTTGCTACAAAGCTGAGCGCCTTAGGCCGAGCGCAGACGTTCAGTAGGAAGAGCGACGCCGACGAGAGCCGCTATTCCGGATTTACACCGAAAGGGCTTCCATACTCAACCTTTCTATAGATGTTTCTAAGACTGGAACTTTTTTGGACTTCGAATTATTTTAATAGTTGTACAAAAACGCATCGTCTCTTATGATTATTGTCCATTGCCAATCTTTGGTCATAAGTATATAGCAATAAGTACCAGGACCAGGCCAGGTCGCTGCGGAGGAATCCTTGAAGGCCTGCCTAAAGTATGACCAATTTGAGAAGCACATTTCTGCATCCGCCGCGCTGTAAATTGTTAATTATTAACTGCACAGGTTTTGTCCATCATTTACCCGTAATTACGTCAATAATTAATTGGCCCGGCTATTTTCAAGTAAACCCGCTGCCAATTAGCTTATCAGATTATGCAAAATGTCCGAAACATTCGATACCCGGGAGCTTCGAGCATATGCTGCGGAATGACGTTCAATCCGGGAGAAATGCAGATAATTTAATAACTCTCCCATTCAGCGCCGGTTATTTATGTACCTTCGCGAAGAGTCGTCACAAATGTTGGATTTATCTCCTTGACATTAATCACTTGTCGCCAACTCAAATTTATCGTCTTCAAGTAACGCACCATCGGACAAAAGCTGCGTACATACGTTAACACCTCTTTACTTGCGTTGTAAATTTAATTATATTGACAGTGTTGTCGGTGGCTTTAACGACCGAAACTTCGTCATTGTTGCTGCTCGTCTTTAATTCCACCAGCAACATCCGATTTTATTGCGGTTCCTCCACCTCGGTGGAAATCAATCAGAAGATCGGTGGCAGGTCGGCAGCCCAGCTGGACGGTATTTATGGGGAGTGATTACAGGTTAGGAATGATTTAGAGTGGCGGGAGGACGCCATCTTGGCCGTGATATACAGGCCGTCGACACGCCATCTGACAACTACTAATCACAAATCAAATTCGAACAGTCCGATGGTTCCTAATGGTCCGGAAAAAGCTACGATGTCTATTGATTTCGCTGCGTTTTTTTTATTAGTTTCCGAATAACAACGATAAAATCAGTGGAAGTGGTCCTGGAATAGGACCTCGCTGTCGTTGGTGAACGGCACCAGGGCGCCCGATTCACCCACGTCGTAATTCCCCACCAAGTTCCACGATTCGCTCAGGTTGTCCACGGGCACGATCTCGTCCTTGGATACAATATACATGGGGAAGATCTCGTTGGTGGTCTCCTCGATGGCGGCCTTAGAGGCAGACGGCGTCACCACGGGATCCTCCAGTTGCGGCTGCTGCAAGATGTACACTTTCGGACGAGACCTGCAACGGAATCGACAAAGAGATCAATACTTGCAAGTACGAGTTAAGAGTTATGTTGACGATGACAGACTATCTACCAAAAGAAACTAGCGAGTTTGAAATCTTACGGTGAGAAGATACATTTTCATAGGGGTTGCTTGGCTCTTTAGCCTTTCCGAACTGCGACCAATAAAGTCTATTGTTCAAAGAGAAGATACATTTTTAAGTCAAAACTTCCAGTCTTTCTGGTTGAAACGCACCTCGTGAATGAAAAGAGTTAGAGTTGTTACTTAAGCCAAGAAATTGAACCAAAAAAGGATGCATCAACTTATATTTTGTTCAGTAGAATCGTACGTCATCTCCACTTCCAATAATCCTGGTCTATTTGTACTAAATTAAAAAATTAGAGTTCCTTGAGAGTTCCAACAATGTGGATGTTTGAGGAAAAGTTGAAAATATTTACCCTTCTTGGTCCTCATCTGAGCTTTTGCCACTAACGTCTTCACGAACAGCTGCGTTGTCTTCTTGTGCGTCATAAATTCCTGCTATGTAAGTGGTGACGTCTTTTCCTTTGTTGAACACTTGCGGGTGTTGAGCAAGCAAGTGCGTTTTGAAGTCTTTGGCGAAATTGCTTTGGAAGCGACTCTCTGACGTGCAGAACTTGCACTCGTAGATGGACTTTCCGCGGTGCTTGCTAGTGGATAGGATGTGTTTACGGAGGTTCTCCTAAATAAAAAATTAAACGAAGAATTCTAGAACAACCAATAACGTACCAACGTGTTGCATTTGTACTGGCAATGGGGGCAACTGTAGGGTTTAGATCCGGTGTGTAAACGGGCATGACGTTTCAGATGTGAAATCGTTCTCGTCGAAAAAGGGCACTTTTCGCACTGGTACTTCTTGGAAGCGCTGTGGACGGTGATGTGCCTAAAACAATTTTGACATAATCCTCCTGATCATTGCTGACATACCTAAGAGCTTCTTTACAAATCTCAAAACTTCAGCTAAACTTCAATTGCCGCTAAAGATTCGCAATTAAAAAAAGTCTGGACGTTGGTTTGAATTTTTGGGGTGTGCCGCAAAGGTCGCTTTGCGGCTCTCTTCTCTTTCTACGGCCAACGGTAATTTTCGCGCAACTTCTCCGGCGTAGTCGCGAACTCGTGGTGGAAACGTGCAATTAAACCCGTTGGTGCTGTTTTATTGCCTTCGACGTATTCGGATCGAATGCCGACGAGTCGAATAAATAAATTAAGCAAACACTCGGAACGGGCGGTCGGTGTGGTTATGCTCGCATTAATTGACATTTTGGTGAGTCCGAGCTGTAATTAATGCGCTTATCTAACCCGAAATCGGGACTGGAACTCATTGCTAAACACTGCTGGTCGCGGGTCACCATACTTTATAGGCTTCGCGGCCCCAACACCAAAGCGGTTCAATTAATTTCGTTTGGCCAGTTCTCCAGGTGGATATCGCGAAACGGTTGATTAATCAAAACCATCAACGGGTTCCTGCGCTACCGTCCCATTGGTATCTCCGGTTCTAAACGTTCTTTTCTTGTTGAAAGAATTGATGGTTGCCTCTTACCTGTTGAGTTGTTGCTTGGTCTTGCCTCGGTAGTGGCATTGGTTGCAGGCGAAATTTTTGGCATCGGAATGGGTCTGGAAGTGGGTTTTTAATTCGGAAACGCTTCTGGCGGAATAACTGCAGCCTAATTTTGGACACTTGCACACTTTTCCCGTGTGAGTTGTCATGTGTTGGTGCAGAACCGACCTGGAAGCAGGTTTATTAATTGAAAACTTGTCGAGTTATTCATTAATTTTCGGACGAATCTCGCGAATTGCAGACGAAAAAACTGATTGGGTGTCTAAATACATTTCGAATCCCTTCAATTAATGTTTCCGCAATAAAAACGTAACCGAGTCAAAGAGCGTTCTACAACATTTTGAAAAAGCCGACGAGTTGTTTATTTTACGATCCGCGATTAGTTAATCAAACCAGCGGTTGTAAATTATCTACAGTGTGTACGCCCACGAATTGACGAGCAACAGATACAAAAAAAGGTGGAAGCGTCTTCAGAAGTCAAGGTTCCAGCGGCCAAACAAACTAATAACTAACCAGAAACGAATTACTTTCGACGTTTCCATCCAGCGTTGTTGTTAAAAAAGTTGTGATCTCGTAAACGATAGAATATCTAATTTTGATAAAAATCTTTCTTTCGTTGCTTGAAGACCTCGGAACGATTCCATGAAACTGAGGAATTAGAAGCCAGAAACCATTATGATGGGTACAGGTAATGCTGCTGGCGTCTGGATTGATTTTGGCCGGTGCCGTAATTTCCCAATTTCCCATCGTCATAAATCAGGCCGTGCATCATAAACTCGCCCAGTAATTATCAATAAGCAACGCGCCGGTGGCGGCGGCGTCTCGTGCGTGCCCTTAATGTCCGACCATTAACAATATTCGTGTTCGCCCGAAATGCAAAAACAATTTCAGGAAGCGTCCATAAATCCCGCCTCATCCCACGCCATCGGGACGACTCCTGGATTTATCCCTGGAAATATCGAAGAGCCAGAGTGGCGGTGATTTGCTAAGCTAAGGATGACGAGCGGGCGCCCTGCTTTGCATGATAGCGCCGTTCCGAGTGTCATACCGGCCAGATATATGATAATTGCGACCGCAATGAATGGCCAAAGTTTCGCTGTATCGTTACGTCGAAGGAAACTATTAGTGGGCGCGTCGGAGGAGGCGGCCGCGTCAACGCTGGCAGCCACCCGGACTCCTAACGGGATCGACAGGACCGGATAGGAAGAGACGACCAAAGATCAGGATTTAGGGATCACCGGATCGAGTCGCACAAAGCCGAGCCGAAAGCTGGCAATCGTCAAACTTTGCGCGTCATTTGGTTCTACGTCCGAACTTACCGGGTCATGCACTTTTCATGGACTCCTGCGTGGAAACAACGTCTTCCATTGTCGAGACGAAGGATGAAGGGTGGAGAGAACTAAACTTTTGGTAAAGCAAAACTGTGTCAAAGAACTGATAAGAAAATAAAAATATTGGTCAGAAATGGATTTTACTCGACAGCCCTGTATCGTTCAACAAGACAACCGTTTATCTGTAAAATTCTTTTAGAAACTTGCAAAGTTTTATAATTTTACGTCAAAGATAAAAAAAATAGATACAATAAAGTTAATGAGTTGGAACAAATATAATGTACACCAAATTAAACTATACATCCCTTGCACTGTCCACCAGAAAATTTAATGAGCATCAAAAAATCTAAATGAAACATCAGAAAATGAGAAAATCACTACTAAAATAACTATGCTGCGTATTGTTTTACCATTGCTTACATTTTAAATTCTATATGTCTATCAATTTTACTAAATGTTCACCAAATTTGGAACGCTCAAGTTACGCGTCCGTGCTGTACATAATAAATATTCGCTCTATCCATTTATATTTAGTGTTTTTTAAAAAAACTATTTGTGCGTCAAATAATTATTCTATTACTCCAAAAATGAAATATGCTCGCGCATCTCTCCTTGCCGCTTGCGCTTCCAGACAAGAGGCACGCGAAAAAAGTTTTGTACAAGGTCAGTTCAGGGCCCTGTATTTTTTTTTTTAAACACGATTAGAAATTACCACTAAAAGAAGTTTTACGTTTTACATAATGCAAGCCAATTACAGCAAAGCATTTATATATTACGGAAATCAATGTCTTTTTTTGTGCAAACCACTTCTATTTTTACTCTTATTTTCCTTGCCCTAGCACATCTACATCTATAATTTTGCATAAAATTATTTACCATTTGCACAACATTTTATTGCTTGTGGATTTTTGATCAACAAATAGTATTTTTAACTGCTAAATAATATAAGACTGTCAAAAGTTAAATATCTGAGTATTATGTTAGAATTAAATTCGGAATAAAATTTGGTTAACATTTAGTATTTATGGTCAACAAAAGTTATTTTGTCGAACAAAATATATAAGAGACCAGCATTATGTCAATATTTAGTTGTGGCTTTAATTTTATGTATTTTCTTAATTTTGGTGAGCATTTAATATTTTTGGAAAATGAAAGTATTTTTTTGTATGAAAATATTGGATAAATTTGGTAGACTGTTAAATACGACCCTTTTTTTTTATTTTAGACATGAGTCATTAACAGTGCATTATTTTTGTGCAACCCAACACCGGAATCCGGTGCTACATCAAAGTAATTTTAGAAAAATGGATGCAAATGCAGCTTAACTAGGACAACTCGACCTCTTCTTCGAAAGCGGTTTTAACAGTGAAACTTTTGGGGGTGCGAATGAGGTTTCTCCGGCCGATGGCCTGGAGGCTGCTGCGTTCCGGTCACCTTCCGGATGAGTTCCCGGAGGTGGCGTGGGAGAGGTGGAGGTCGCAGGGCCGCCCTCCGGTATTCGCGGCATCGAAGAAGAACCGCGGAGGAGGAGACGCGTCAAACGGACTGTGTACGCCGCCGCTATATCGAATCATGCCAATCTCGCGCCGGATTTTTAAGCCGGGCCCCGGGATTTATTGCATACTTTTAAGCCTCTGGCGGCCGTAAATTTGAAGTCTCCTTTTTGCGGCGTCACCCCGTGATGCATGGATGGGTCGAGCGCTAATGGGGCCCGCACCTCCCCTTCTTCGACGGCACCACATCACCGACGTCGCGGAGGCGGATGCAAATCGATCCGGCGAAAGGGTGAAAATTTCCAAAATAACATCCGTTGAACTTCGTTTGAACCATCGCCGCTAATTAGCGATTATTGGCCGATCCAAAATTCCCGTCTGAAAATTAATAGAGTTTCGATTTGAAACACACCGCGCCTCGCCGAGGGAGCCGGAGCGAGAGGGAGAATCCGGGTCCGGCGGTCATGGCAAGCTAGATTGATGAGAATGAAGTGAACAGTTGATTTCTACATAAATAACAGCAATACAATATCGCTTTGACAGATTTATACGCGGCAGAGATGCCGCCCCGTGTCCAGATTTTTGAGTAGAACGCCCATCAGCCGCCGTAAATTACGAATGAATCCGAGAGGAAATTACAGACAGATACCATTTGCCACGTTGCGACTCCCATCTATTAGATGCATCATTTTATTGCTCATCGACCTCCAGAGGACCGCGCCGACGTACCTACGTTACACGAATACGTCGCCCGTGGAGATCTTATTAGTTATTAACGAATCCATGAGGCCGATAATAAGTTCCGTAGGTAGGTATATGGCTATATCCACCTTTCCACAAGGATCACTTCTACCCGTCAACTCGCAGCCAGCGAGGTAATAGCTTGTGGGTATTATGCCTAATTGCCTTCGCCGTAACTCCCTGTCCAAGTGTCCACACAGCTAACGGTGACGACTTGTCCCAGTGTACTATTTTCAGCTATCAATACGGACACTGTTATACCCACGCATGGGAGCATTTTATGCATCTCAAGTAAATTGCATTTAAAATACTCTTCCCGGATCTTGTGATGCATGAGGAATTTGTTTCTTCTACCAATTTTTAACTGCTTCGCTATCCGAAAATTAAGGGTGAGTACAGTATCACTTAACTTGGTGTAAGGTAGGCGGGTAACTTTAAATACCTAAGCAAAGGCCAAAAATAATGTAAATCGTAATTGGTGAGAGAAAAGAAAAGACTAAAAGTAGGAGTAGTATTTTTGCGTCTTCCTTTATAATTGTATTTGGGTCGCATTTAACAGTCTACCAAATTTATCCAATATTTTCATACAAAAAAATACTTTCATTTCCCAAAAATACTAAATAATGCTCACCAAAATTAAGAAAATACATAATCTTAAAGCGACAACCAAATATTGACATAATGCTGGCCTCTTATATATTTTGTTCGCCAAAATAACTTTTGTTGACCATATAAATACTAAATGTTCACCAAATTTTATTCCGCATTTAATTCTAACATAATATCCAGATATTTAATTTTCGACAGTGTCTTATATTATTTAGCAGTTAAAAATACTATTTGTTGATCAAAAATACACAAGCAATAAAATGTTGTGCAAATGGTAAATAATTTTATGCAAAATTATAGATGTAGATGTGCTAGGGCAAGGAAAATAAGAGTAAAAATAGAAGTGGTTTACACAAAAAAAGATATTGATTTCCGTAATATATAAATGCTTTGCTGTAATTGGCTTACATTATGTAAAACGTAAAACTTCTTGTAGTGGTAATTTCTAATCGTGTTTAAAAAAAAAAAATTACAGGGCCCTGAACTGACCTTGTTACAAAACTTTTTTCGCGCGCCTCATGTCTGGAAGCGCAAGCGGCAAGAAGAGATGCGCGAGCATATTTCATTTTTGGAGTAATAGAATAATTATTTGACGCACAAATAGTTTTTTTGAGAAACACTAAATATAAATAGATAGCGCAAAAATTTATTATGTACAGCACGGACGCGTAACTTGAACGTTCTAAATTTGGTGAACATTTAGTAAAATTGATAGACATATAGAATTTAAAATGTAAGCAATGGTAAAACAATACGCAGCATAGTTATTTTAGTGGTGATGTTCTCATTTTCTGATGTATAATAATTTGGGTTTCATTTAGATTTTTTGATGCTCAATAAATTTTCTAGTGGACAGTGCAAGGGATGTATGGTTTAATTTGGTGTACATTATATTTGTTCCCATTGTATTTTCCCCATTCGCTAACCTCGACTTCTTACGCCGTGCATGCGAGTGGTGCCCGAGCATTCTGTGTCCTGGTTGTTGGTGCTGTAGCCGGTCGGCACCTGTGCCCGGCCCATTCTGCACGCATTAGCGACCGCGAGGACGCGTCGCGACGTCCCCATGATTTGCGACCGGTCGTTTATAAAGCGTCGCCCCGTGTAGCTGCCCCCACGTCGTCGCGTCATCGCCGTCGTCCCGACGGAGACGTCCGCCACCTCGGACCCTCCACACGTCCCCTAAACAGACATTTGCCTAACGTATTATCTCATAATTCCCCGAGTTGTGTTTAAGTTGCGCGCCGCGCCGGACTCGCCCTTTGATATATAGAGGGAGCCACGGTCTAATGTGTGCTTAAGTTATTTACTGGCAGATGGGGGTGGGCTCACGGCGACGAGTCCGCCGCCACTGCGGAGATTTATACTGGGGGTGAGAAGTTTCAGTTTCGCAGGATGATAGTGGTATTGTTTATCCATTAGTAGAGAAGGGGAGGAATTTAGGGGTGGAATAGTGAAAATCGAAATGTTGTTAGGTCTTTTGTGACTCTTTTTCTTTTTGGTGAGTTGGAAGAGTCGGGGAGGGTGGTCGCAGAATAGTGTCGACGGCTCGTTTCAGGCTCGGAATACGCTTATGAAACGTTATGTTTTATGGTAGTCATTTGTGTTAGCAAGTGTACGGTGGTGAGGAGGCCGTCTAATCCTCGAGCGAGACGCCCACATTCTGATTTATACGGCACGGAAAGAGACGGAATCATGCGGATGCTGGCTTTTTAACTCGGACTATTTATTTGCACGACGCGACTCGCTCACCGCTTACCTGCCGTAATAACCACACTACAAATTTATTGTAAATGAAACAGTATCTAAAAGGTATTTATATCTCTTATTATATTTCTTTCTCATTACTTGTATATCTTACTTAGAGCTGTCTCGGTGCCTCGCTGCGGCCCCAACGGCCCTCTAGTGCCAGGAAGCGGCCGCTCCCAAGAAGTTGACCCCGTTTCCGGACCCTAGACCAAACCTCTTGGTATCCTCCACCTGTCAAGAATGCTCCTTGGCATACCCCCATCATTACAATAGTCAAGGGTTACATCATAGAATTAGAACCCTCTGATGGCCAGGTCGTTCCTTTCTTTCCATTTGACAAAACGGATCGCATTGAGGTAAGCACCTTTGGGCCGCCACAGCACTCCTCTTTAGTGATGGAGTCACGGTTCAAAAGTGTGCAAGCGAATGTGATTCATAAGCTAATCGTTAATCTGGTGGCACATTAAAAATCAAACTTGCGACTGCTTAGATAACCTTCATTTGGCAGGTAGATGTTTGTAGTGTTTATGTAGATGTCGGGATAGCTGCTGCTGGAGGGTGATCTCGCGTAATTCCCTTGGTATCGGTTGAGCATGTTAATTTTGGAAATTAACCTTAATCCGGCAGAGTGCGCTTGAAAATTGTTGTCTGGAAGTGGCAACCGTCACGCCGCCACTATAAAACCGACTCTTCGTCCGGCCGTCCCTTTTACGGCTTTAACGTCGAAATTAAAACGCGATCGCGACTGAACCCCAACCGGAACCCTTATTTATTCCGCGACATATTTCAGCCGGAGCCAAAATAAAAACGTTGCCAGCCCGGATTATTAATAAACTACTTATGCAAAATGGGAGCTGCGCGAGCGATAAACATTGTCTTATAGGCATGAGTCACGGTAATGGCTTCGGCTTCTCTCCCCGACCATCAAAATAATTACCGATAAATTAGCGCCGATTTACTGCCGCGCATCTTTTTTGAGGTCGTCTTAATCGAATCGAATTAAATGCCGAATTTATACCCCAGCGCGACGAAGAAACTTAAAAGCGCCCATCGCGTCTCAGACAGCGTCCAGCATCATCCGAGATAAGACGCGACAACGACGAAGACCATTTTAATAACTTCTCGAAACACGGACATTCCTGGCGGATAATTAACGTTGAACGGCGTTTTCATTTACCAATTAGCCCCGGAGTTTTTGCATGGTGGCACCGAAGCGGCGACGACGAAATTCGGACCCGTTTGTTTCCCGCCTAATTGGGGCCGATTTCGTTAATTTTTTTCGCTAATTTAATTAATTGAGAACGGCGGTAATTGGGGGCGGCGCACTCTAATTGCCCCCCAGGCACCGCGCCCACCCACAGGAAAGCGACGAAGAGCCGCCGAATTTTCAGGCCCACAAGCGAACGTGAACTGGAGACGAGGCGACATCTGACGCAGAAAACTCCAGCTCGACTCAAGGTCACAGGGTGGAGGGATCAGCAGGAAAATTTTGAAAGTTGGTCTCCAACGAAAATTTTACCAAAAACTGTTAGTAAGCTTAGATACGTTTTCTTTTACCTCCACACTTCATCCTTGTCTCAAACCTTGTTAAACGCTTGATGGCTCATCCTTTCTTAAAGCTTCGTTAGTGGTAATGTAGATCGGAAGTTTGGCGAGCTGCGGCGTTGCTGACTAGATCATTGTTGGGTGTCGTGGTCGATCTGGAGGAGTCGCCCCGAGGTGCCGGGCCGTAGTCGCCGTACTGCAGATAATAAAGTTGGCAAGCGGAGCAACGGGTCCGCCGCCCATTCCTCTAAATCAGCCCCGGCTTGATATGATTGCAAATACATGGGCAACTTTACAAAAACACCGATAAATTATGCTATCGAATAAGCGATCGAAGAAAAATCTCAATTAAACTCCGTCGATTAATTATGAGCCAAGTTCCGGCTGAGATCGCATCAGAGATGATTTACAGAATCCCGGAGCGGAGCAGGCCGAGTCACTCGCATAAACAGGATGATTAACTGGCCGTCAAACTAAAGAAATAAACGTAATTTATCGGGAACTGGAAAAAACTTCACAAACTTATCAATATCTCGGCGTTAATAACGGCCTTTAATGACGGCAACGTATGTCTCGCGACCTGAACACGCGATTCTAGCACTTTCGTCTTCACTCCTTTTCGACCGGGAAAAATGCAGCGCTTCGTTGTGCTACAGCAAGTTTCGGCGAGATGGTGAAGAACCGTTGCGTTCAGTAAATAACAAGGTGAATACGGCCTTGTTTATGCCGTGGATGGTGCATTTAGCCGACCGAGCACATATATTGTCACAGCGCCTATTTACAAACTGGTTCTGAATACTCTTAGCATCTCCCCATCATAAGTCACTCATTATGGTCGGGTAATCTCGCTCGGTAGTGGCCCGGCTCCCATACTCTGTCACCTGACCGCCAGCATATCTCATGTCGTTAATAACAAATTATTGAATAAATAACGCGGATTTTTGTCACCGGTTTTGTTTAACAAACCCCGTGGGTCTGTCAGAAGCACCATGAATCAACGGACGCGGCCATTACCGAGAACGTCACGTCACTAATTGGCGTTATTAATCTGGCATTGAGCAGGATGGATGACCAGCTTCTTTAACTAAAGACCTTTGCAACCAGAATCTGCACCGGTTATCAGAACGGCCAATTCCACGACTTGCCAGGAAGAAGGCTTCCGCTTCACAGGAGATTGGGCAGGTGCAAACGGATAAGCACAATAACCGATAAATTTTTATGCAAAGGGTCATCAAGTCTGCACCAGAAGACTCAACCATGTGGTTATTCACTAGTAACTATAGTACAATATGTGCCAGCACTAAATCTGGGAACGACCATCTTGAAACCTGGAAAGCTATCTTGTCCATAACTAGAAGTTAAAGAGAAATTTTGAAGGAGGTTGAATGTACTAACTAAACCTGATATAAAAAAGTGTTATTTTTAAGAAGATTTGTTCTTCTTGAAGAGATGAGATGAAACCAGAATAGGCAACTCCACGCATGCAGTATTATCTATTTAAACCTCGAAGAAGGCGTCATAATATGCCAAAGGTAGATATCCAAACCTTCTGAGGCGTTTCAAAGAGTTAGAGATCACATAGTATCCAATGTGTTCTGCCCAGCGGAAACCCTCTTCGAATTAAATTCGTGACTGGTCGTCGCGCTTGATGCGACTTTCGCGCTTGGCCTCCTTGTGAAACGCGCAATTGCGCTCCCTTTCGGGGTGGCAAAAATCCGTGACTTAGTGGGCCCCCGGAATGGCAGCCGGGCATAAATCGGACAGTGAGCATTTGCGCCGGTTATTTATGTCTCATATTTCGCGCTAAACGTGCCGTAATTAGAGAATTGTGGTGTGCGTGAAATATAGGTGAAGGGTTGGGGATGTTTATGGGCGCTGTGACTGCATTGCCTCGGGGTCGTGAGGAGCCGCCACCCCCGCCACCGTCGCCTGAAAGCCGCCTTAATTAGATTGCAGCTCAAAAATTATGCGCTAATAACCTGCATGAAGACATTGCTTTTTCTTTAATTGGCCACCGGCAAGGGTTGTAAACTCGCCAACGTTATCAACCCTTCCTCCACGTTTCTTTTCACTTTTTTTTTTAACGTTAATCCAATATACACGGCGAACCCCTAACAATAGGTTCGCTGACAATGCAGTAAATCAAGCAACAATAACGTTTTATACAGCTGGTGTTATTGCACCTCAAGCTATTGCCGCCTCAAAATTAGTACTTACTTTCTTTCGAAACTCGCGCCACAAGTCGAACAGAGGAACGGTCGGCTGCCGCAAGGCGCCGGTTTCGGTTTCTTCTTCTTCTTTTCGTGGTTGCGCAAATGGAACAGCCAGTTGTTCTTGCGGACGAAGCCTTTCTTGCAGATGGCACAGACGATCGGTCGCTCTTTAGTGTGAACCCTCAAATGGGGTTGTAACGAAGATTTCGGATAAAATTTCTGACACAGAGGACATTTGTACTGAGGACAAGGCTTCTTCTTTTCATTACCAGCATACACCAAGAGAGGTTCAGTATGCAAGACCTGGTGGTACAGCAACTCCGAGGTGGAGTTGGACGAAAACGGACACTTATCGCAAGAGTTGGCGGCGTCGTAACTTTCACTGAAGATGCAGGAATTTGTGCGGAGGTGCACCGTGAGCTCCTGAGGTACCGTAAAAGAGGTTCCGCACCTTAGACACCTAGAAAATTAGAATTAGCGAAGACAGTCAAGTACTCGACATAATATATCTATGTTACAATCATCAGGAAGGTGTATTATTATACAGAAAGATAATATAAGGAATTAGGAAGTTGAGAGAACTAAGTAAAGAAAACTCACTACAGCACAAGCAAACTCTTCTTGAGTTGGTTCTGTACTCCAAAAACTCTGAATCACTGAAGCAAACTACATGGAGTACCAAAAATGAGATAAGAGTGTTGGTAAAGAGCCAACAAAGTTCAAGGACATAGCCTCCAAAGAAGTAGAAAAAGTGGAAAATAATTGAAACAAAATGATGTGAAAATAATTAAAATCTAGGGAAACTACAAAACGAACCATATGAATACCAACCTTGAACAGTGTTCGGAATGGTCGTTCTTCAGATGCTGCTTAAGACTGGAAAACCCTTGGAAGACCTCAGTGCAGTAGTCACA
The DNA here is from genome assembly GCA_951805265.1 of Schizotus pectinicornis. Taxonomy (NCBI): domain Eukaryota; kingdom Metazoa; phylum Arthropoda; class Insecta; order Coleoptera; family Pyrochroidae; genus Schizotus; species Schizotus pectinicornis. The sequence continues at coordinate 7,833,956 of OX638207.1, read as the reverse complement.
CTTTCTCATCTTAACCCTCTGAGGGTTCTTCTCCGACACCTTGTCTCTGTGTTCGCTGCTGTTGCGGTGCAATTTCGCCTCTTGACTGTTGTGAAAATTCTTGTTGCAAATCGTGCAAATGAAGACGTTTTCTCCGTGCACACTTTGCTTGTGGCGTTTCAACGAAACGTTTGACCTGAAGATTTGCTCGCATTTGGAGCAAACAAAGTTGTTGATGTTAGTTAGCAAATTGGACGATTTATGTTTGGTAACTTGACAATGCTTCACTAGAGCCACATTCAACAGAAACTCTTCCAAACACTCTTCGCAACTAACTGGGTTGATTTTTTTGATGACTATAGGAACAGAACGGTTGATGACGGCGATGACTTCGTTGTGTTCTCGCGAAATTAAGTGTCCGTACATAACTCCGCTGTTGTCGTCTTTAAACTTGCAGAATGAGCACCAAAAGTAGCCTTTCTTCGTGCCCTCATTAGCGAGGTGGTAATCCGATAACCAGTGTTGCAAGAAGTCTTTTTGGTGGTTGAAATAAAACTTGCAAACTCCGCACTGGAAAGGACTCTGCAATATTATCTCCCAAATATTGTCCAAAACCATGACGCGAGCTATCGGAGTAAAAATGTCACCCTTCCTACAATGGTAGTGCGAAATCAAGTGTTTGCCCATCAAACTAGTGTTGACTTTGGAACTGCAGACGTCACATTTTACAAATATTCTTTTGCGCGTTCTCTTCTGGACTTCACTGGTTTTGACAGATTCGACCAAAACTAATTTCTTTTTGTTTCTCTTTTCCGAAATAACCCCCAAACTGTCATCAAACTCTTTATCGTGAAGAGTGCGTTTGAAGTGCAATTCTGACTTCAAGTGTCTTTCGTAAACAACTTTGGAGGCTAGTCGGCGATTGCAAGATCGACACCAATATTGGACCGTACCACTTGATTTCCGCAAAGGCGAATCGTCAGTGATTTTCGTGGCAATAGTTTTCTTAGGTTCTGGCTGTGGCAGCCATTTTCCTTTAGTATAACTCGGTGGTGGTTCTTCTGGAGGTTTCCATTTGCCACTGGTGTACGAAGGCGAAATTACGTCGCGTTCCTTAATTTTGCCTCTTTTACCCCTATCTTCGTCATCGTCAGGTCTCCATTTTCCTTTGGTGTGGTTAGTTGGAGAGAGCGCCGCTTTAGATTGACTCCACTTACTGCCGGTGAAACTTGGGGGAGGGTAGTCGTAATTTTCGCGAGGTGATGACGGACAAGGTTTCCATTTACCCTTAGTGTGCGATGGAGGAGGCGAAACTCTTTTCGAACTAGGTTTCCATTTACCTCCCGTGTAACTAGGGGAAGGTACGTTCCATTCTTGGCGATTCCACTGGATCGGCGACGACGGCTTCCACTTACCTCCGGTGTGGTTTTTTGGAGGGGCGTCTTGGTTGTCGTCGTCTGAAGATTCGTCGACGTCGTAATCGTAGTCTTCTGATTCCACGTCGCTTTCTTCGTAAACCTCGATCTTTGGGGGGTCCTCTTTACGTCTTTCTAAATTATCAACTGCTTTGATCAACTTCGATTGGTTGTCACCACCACCTAGTTTCAGTTGGTGGCCGCCGATCCAAACGTTTTTGCCCGATTTGGACTGAGGAATTTCCTGGTGGTCTTTAGTGGAAGCCTGGATCGCAGCAGTGGTTTTGCTTCTGGTTAAAATACCCGTGAGGGTTTTTCCCGAACTCGATTGGGGTTGTTGGAGTAACTTTTTGGAACTACTTTGCAGTTCTAGCGAACTGAAGAAATCGTCCGCTTTCAACCCAAACGATTCGTCTGGGGGTAGGAGTTGACTTGGCAGTGGTGATTTGGGTAGGTCCACGGTTTTGGAGCAACCTGTCTTGCGATGGTTGATGTAGGTGTCGAGTCCTATGATGGTGGTGTGGCATTTGAGGCAGAAATGGGTGTCGTCGTCGTAGTCGGCGATCATTTCTGCAACAAAACTGGGGTCAATTGTGGCGTGACTGCTCCCCATCGTCATAAACCACTTGAAAGGGTGAAATTCGGATGATAACAAGCCCGGTCGTTGTAAATAATAATTAAGTGCGAGTTTCGGTGTCGAGGGCTTTGAGGTGGCGGCGGATCGATGAGGAAGCAGTTATCCGGACGACAGCCCCGGAGAGGTTCGTCAATCCGGTCTGCTGGTGATGAGTGTGGCGGGATCGACGACACACCTAGTTCGAGATTAATGCCGTTTTGGGCGCTTCTGCATTAACATAAAACGTCAATGCGGCCACGGCGACATGACGATCGGAGACCGAAACTTGACTTGGCGACCGAGTAATGGTTTTAGTCTGTGAACTTGTTATGATGACGCCCTCCGTGATAGGAATGTCTCAGAGCCGGCGGTCGGATGAACGTCTTAAATTAATGGCGACGGATTTGCATGTGCGAGTGGATGAGCGATATGGGACACGACTTAAGAAATTATTTATTCAGCGAACGCATGCACGAGGAAATTTCAACGGTTTTCCAGACACGTCCGAAGACGAAACTTTGACAATGGAACTCAAAAAACTAGAGCCTCAAGCCAAAGTTTGTCGAAGAAAATTATATGCGATGGCTCTGCACCTTTCAATGCAATGAATCCACTCCCAACTGTAAGTAAAAAAAGAAGTTGAAGAAACAGTAGTTCCCAAAAAACTACTAATGCAAATTATCTCATAGTTAACCGAAAGTAAATAATGTTACCAAATAAAAGTTATCAATGATCTAATAAGAAATTAAATGAAATCAGGAAGATTGAGGGTTAGTAGAAAGAGATGAGGGCTTCTGTCCCAGCTCCTGATCCTGCCATTGTATATTGTGTTGCCTACCTACTCAGTTTAGCTCAACTTACTATTTTTCATGTTCTAAACAACTACTTTACACAGGTTCTAAACAACTTTAAACATGTTCTAAACAGCTTCGTTTAAAGTTGTTAAGAAGTTGTTTAAAGTTGTGTAGAACATGTTTGAAGTTGTTTAGCACAGGAAAAATAGTAAGGTGACCTAAACTGAGTAGGTAGGCAACACAATATACAATGGTAGGAGCAGCAGCTGGGCCAGAAGTCCTCATCTCCTTCTACTAGGGTTGAGATTAAAAAATTCTTCAAGAACTGCTAAAATCTTTCGTGGCCAGAGTTTTTTTTTTGAACCACTCATCAGGAGGAAGCAATTCTTTATTTGGAGTTTCCGACTACAAATCTTCTTACGCGTTCTAAAATTGTGCTCAGACGTCGATCTCGAGGAAAACTTTAGCGCCCTCGCCGCCGGCCTGCAGATCCCGCTCCAACGTTAAGGTAGGTCGTCCACTTTTTTGGCTTAATTAAGTTCATTGAACCACCTACTTTTATGGCTTTCTCACCGAATTTACGTTACCTACATCGATAAAAGTCGAGCGTGCTGATCCAGCTGTTGGCTGTTTTACGTGATATTTGCATAAAATCTCGTGTTTACCACTATCCGAGATCAGAAGTCGTCCAATAGACAACCTCCAAACCGACTCAATAAGCGAAAGTGCATAAAGCGTCCGAAAAGAAAAAAAACCTACAAACGTGAGGATAACAAAGACGTGAAATTAGAGGGCCGTCCCCATAAATTAACCAAGATTGATGCCTTATGCCGCCGCCCCCGGTGATGGATCTCCTATTGCGTGGAAAGGGTGGCGTCGGTGGGGGTTGTGTTGTAGTTTTGTTGTAGCCGTCCGTTCAATCATCTTCAATTAGACGAGCGGTAACTTCACAATAATTAGCGGCCAGTTCTGCGGGCTTTCTAGTAGTCCGGTGGTCCGCTGATGACGACCTAAAGTAATGGATCCATCATCCCAACGGACAGCGATGTTCCTCGCAAAAACATCACCTCGTCTCATTCTACCCGAATTAGAGGATTACTTTGGCTTGTTTGTCATCACTCATATCCGCAATTGATTTATCGCACTTAACTAACTGGCGTGAGGCGTACCTGCAACGGCCGAAAGCTTCCAGGAGAAGAAGCAGACCAACAAAGAAACTTCAGGAGAAAAGAAAAATCGATTATAACGACACAGCTAGCTTTATCCACCTTTCTAACGCCAGGGCCAGGGTTTCAAAATAACAATTAATACCCCCCAAAAATTTGCCCTAATAATGATAATTTTATATGGGTCGTATTTAACAGTCTACCAAATTTACCCAATATTCTCATACAAAAAAATACTTTCATTTTCCAAAAATACTAAATGTATATTTTGTTCACCAAAATAACTTTTTTTGACCATAAATACTAAATGTTCACCAAATTTTATTCCGCATTTAATTCTAACATAATACCCAGATATTTAATTTTCGACAGTGTCTTATATTATTTAGCAGTTGAAAATACTATTTGTTGATCAAAAATACACAAGCAATAAAATGTTGTGCAAATGGTAAATAATTTTATGCAAAATTATAGATGTAGATGTGCTAGGGCAAGGAAAATAAGAGTAAAAATAGAAATGGTTTGCACAAAAAAAGATATTGCTTTCCGTAATATATAAAGGCTTTGCTGTAATAGGCTTGCATTATGTAAAACGTAAAACTTCTTTTAGTGGTAATTTCTAATCGTGCTTTAAAAAAAAATACAGGGCCCTAAACTGATCTTGTACAAAACTTTTTTCGCGTGCCTCTTGTCTGGAAGCGCAAGCGGCAAGGAGAGATGCGCGAGCATATTTCATTTTTGGAGTAATAGAATAATGATTTGACGCACAAATAGTTTCTTTGAGAAACACTAAATATAAATGGATAGCGCAAATATTTATTATGTACAGCACGGTCGCGTAACTTGAGCGTTTTAAATTTGGTGAACATTTAGTAAAATTGATAGACATATAGAATTTAAAATGTAAGCAATGGTAAAACAATACGCAGCATAGTTATTTTAGTGGTGATGTTCTCATTTACTGATGTATAATAAGTTGGGTTTCATTTAGATTTTTTGATGCTCATTAAATTTTCTGGTGGACAGTGCAAGGGATGTATGGTTTAATTTGGTGTACATTATATTTGTTCCCGTTTCTTAATAAATTAAGAAGAACGCTTAAAACTTAACTTAACTTAACTTAAAATTTTACTATTAAATGTTTACATTGACTGTACTCAGATTTTTACAATCAGCTTCGTCCATTCAAGGATTTTGTATACTCGATCGCATTGTACACATCATTGCAAGCTAGAGTAGTATTTTTCTAACAACTCCAACTGTCAGAATGCCCAAGCTGCAACAAGCGTTTTATCGGCTGTCTGTATTGCTCACGAGTCAGCAAATTTCCACCGAGGTGGTGCTTATAGTCTCGCCTCGCTCACTTCGGTGAATAAGAATGAGACACCAACGGAGTCGACCACGGACTTAAATCCACTGAAGCACGCTCCGTCAAGAATAACTCGGATAAACTTACCGTTCCTGCGAGTAAGAGAGACAGTCGATACAAAACGCGTGTTGCAGCTGATTGCAGACTAATTTATACGATCTTAGAGTTGTTAGAAAAATTCTACTATAGTCGACAAAGTCATTGTTTCCTAAATTTCACCATGTTGTTTAAAGGTTTCAGGAGGGGTTTGACGCCAGGTGGAGAACTCTTCCTGGGGCCGGGCAGGAATGGTGATCGCCCTGTAGACGTTGCAGCGGTGTAATTAGGTTTGTTCTTTTAAGGGTTGTCTTTGTGGGGTCCGTTGCCGATTCCAATAACTTTTCCCATATTGGATTAAATTTTAATTCGCCTGAGAGCGAACACAAAAAAATCGCTGTTGCGTAAACAAAAGCAAACGTCTGCCCGCCGTTGGCAGAGGGTGTCCCTCGTTTTAAATATGGCCGCGGCAGAGCGGCCGAAGTATAAATTGAATTTTTAAAGTTATGTGGCCGGAGTAAATTTTCCATAATCCTGGCTGGTTCGTAATATATCTTGATTTTATGGTAGTGAGGAATGTAAGCGGTGACGTAAATCAATCTGGTAAATTAACAAACCTGCAGTGCCGTGCCGACCTGAAACCCGACACCGGCGTTGGCGGGTGTAAACGACCAAAAACAGTAATTGCAGTTTTTATTGCATTAACATTTCTCACAACAACATCACCAACGACCCGATTGGGCGGTTCTTTGTTTAAAATTTTCTTTAAATAAAACTCGAAAACTCGAGGGGTGGACTTGGCGACAAAACGAGGTCGACCCAAAAATTTTCAAGAAACTTGGTCGAGGAACCTTTTGGGGCGCGGATGGTCCAGGGCCGTATCGCCTTTTTCCCGGCAATAATAACGACGTGATAAAGGGGGTGCGCGACTGATGTAATGGCAAAATCGTTACGGGGCCGGCGGGGGGCGGCGATCTTAAGCGGCACTTATCGGCGGCGGCGGCGACGGGGGGAAACAAAACAGCGACAGACTGCTGCTGTGGCCGAACGGGCCCATTAAGGTGCGTAATGGCCGGTCGGGTAAGACGGGGCGCGCAGAAATGCATCGATTAGACATAACGTCGCGAGACGAGTCTCCGGCTCTCTGTACATTCTGTGTGTGTTGTACACGATGGGGGGGTTGAGCGGCCGAGGGGGTGGCTCGGTGCCAACATCCATTCTCTCCCGTGTACCCCCCCGCGACTTGTGCATGCAGACCTGCATTCGGGGCGATGGTAATCGCGATTACCGGACAATATGACGAGGGGTAGTATGGGTGAGGTCGCCGCCACCGGAGGAATTCGCGGACGGCTCTATCCGAAGGTTTTTCTGTGATGCGTTGCGACCTTTAGATGCGAGGCGCGACACTGATGGGGTTCGGAGGTGTGGGAGGCGGAAAGGTGAACGAACAACGCAACAGGATCCCTCTTTATTTATGGAAATGTCAGCTATCTTTGTAATCATTGATGATAATAATAAATTATAAAATAATGATATCTACCTATCCGGGCAGAAGTTCGCGTTAAAATGCTATAAGGTTGTCACCTATGATGGAACAGTGTTCCTTGTTACTCGAAACCATCACCGCTGTAACATTAAATACCTAGATAGTCTATGAAAATGTTTTCAAACACACAGTTGTCAATTAATCGCACTTTCTTCTAGACCGGTTACAGGCTTGGCTCTAGGCTTTTGATTCATAAAAACCAGTAGCATGCATATCATACAAGCTTCAATACTACTAGTAATACAAATGGATGAGTATTTATCACCAATTATCTTTGTGCAACCGTGCGTTTTTGTATCTGGGGCCTTAAATATGCATTAATTCAATTCAATGGGGTACTTGCCTAAAAAAATTATTGTACTTTTTATTCTCTAGATGCATGCAAATAACTAAAAAAGGCTAAAATATTTTTATTACAACGAATAAAACACTAACTACAAAAAAATTTAAAGCATAAAAAAAAATTTAAAGACCGTAAGAATATTGGGCTCACATTGGATTAGAAAAAATTGAATTTAATTTTTTATTTGCAGAGGGGCGGTATTTTTACTTTTACTAACTAAAATGGTCAGCACCGAATAACGTGGACATCAAGAAGACCGTCGATGTTAAGAATATAACTGACAAACGGATAATTTTACAAGTTTATTTTTATGGCCATGTGAAATCGTCGGACGTTCGAAGATGAGACCCTAATTGCAGAGGCAGTTAGGTCATCATTATGTTGGCATTAAATAAGTTTTATAATCTAGAAAAACCATTCATTTGACAAAAAATTTTAACTGCAGATATTCAGTCAAGTTCATATTTGGCATAATTGTATAGCGCAAATAATATACATACAGCAGTTTATCAGGTACAGTGTCTATCAATAAATAAGACACGCTGCTTTTGCCCAGTGTAAACCAACTCTATTTAGTGGGATTCCAACTCCCAGTTGATTAGCGATTGCGCGGTCAGTGGTAAGTAACCGTTGAAATAAGTATAAACTCCAAACAATTTTAAACCATTACCATGGCGCTGGCGTGCCTACGCTGATCCGGCTACTCCTACAGCTTGTTTTACACAGGATCTAAATTGCAAATTTCGCCTCATAAGTTGTGCCTTATGTATTGATAATTGATAGGTACTGTACATACCTAACTAGTTACAGGCATTTGACAGTTGACAACTATCAGTGGCGCCTAAAATGTTTTGCCCACATATCAGTTTGAGTTTGAACGGTTCTTGCGCTGATGTTAGCGCATGGTACGCTGGTTACGCTACTGACATTAACTTATAGCAGGTGTCAGTAGTATCCCTTTTGATATAGATGGGTGGTTGTGACTTCAACAAAATAGACTAACTAGTGTCTAGTTAAACATTAATTTATTTAAAAAGTTTCTTTACTATTTCTTGCGGCTTGAACCCTGACTAGAACCATTGTGGTAACGCTACCCAGTAATTTATTAAATATTCAAGGTAAGTTAGTTACCTTCGTTGGGCGTTGAGTATTGATTGATATCTGTTAGAAGTGTTCCTGCATACGATCCAAAGAGGTAGGGATCAAGCACATTGCGATTGGTGAGAATATTCGAAAGCAGCAAGAGGATGGAGTCATTCTTCATATCCTGACATACTCCGGTGACTGCTGGCCACTGAATCAATCGCTTTGACGTTTACAGCTCAGCCGACCATCTGTTTTAACGACTCCTACCTTTATTGCCAACAAAAAAAAAAAAACATCACCCGAGCAATAATCATTTCGTGCAGAGACCTGATTTAGTGGTTTCGTCTAATTAATTTCCTGATTAAAAATTCGAGAAACCGGACACGTCATCTCGATAATTAGGTAAATCCATCCATCACGTTAATACCGCAATAAATATCAATCTTTAAATATTTTTTTTGGGTGCCTCGTAGGTATTCAACTATTGCCCAGTAAATTACGAATCTAAATCCTCAATAAATATATCAAATCGCATCATAAATCCCATCGCTTCCAACTCACAACACAATAAAAAGACGCCGGACCGAATCGTCGTACACATTCCAAAATCACATATCAACTAAATTACGAATTAGCATAAAAATCACATAAAACCTCGAATCCAGACCTGTCCCCGGTGACTGGCACAAAGGACCAGGCCGTCGTAAATCACCCACAAATCCAGTCGTTAATTGTCTCTAATTTCGATATTTCCGAAAATTTCGTTGAGTTTTCAACTAGAGCCGGGGTCGCGTCATCGGGGTTTTATCCGAGCATCCAGCCAGAAGGGGAGAGGCGCGAGGATCAGAACGCAATGATAGCTGCCATGCCCCCCTCAGCGTTTGACAGATTTATTGCGAGTTTTGTGTAGTCTTAATATGACTTATGGACAGGAACCGAATATAATCCAACGCGTAATTTAGTCGGGATGAGCTCGCGGCCATGGCGATGTTGAGACAGACGATCCAACTGCTCGACGATCGAAAACATCCGAAACTGTCAAACTTGTTGCGAATCGACCGGGAGATTTACGACCATTTTTACGGCCGCTATCGATCAATTCCCCGACGATCAAATTTTGGACGGTACCGCAATTACCTACCGACGATGGAGATTTTTCGAATGGTCGAAATAAAATTGTGACTGATTTACAGCTCCGGTCACGGCTGCAGTTATCTCGCGATCGATAAATCATGTCGATGGTTTTAACGCCGATCGACTTGTTAATGTTTAATTGGAACTACACATTCTAATGTTACGCAGTAATTTGCCGGAACTAATTACTTAAATAATCGTTTTGTCGTTTGAAACTGAGATTTTCTTGGGGTGTCGCATTAATCCCGGTCGTGACGTATTAGTGATAGAAATACGACATTGGGGCATTACCTCGAGGTTGTATGAATAGAGATTGCTAGTTATGCGACGAACAAGACTTCTCACGTGGTGGAACGGCTGGAGTTGCCTGGCCGCCTCGAACCTGGCTATAATTCACCTTTTGCATTGCTTGGTTTGTAATTAGCACATGTAAATACCGTACCGGACGATCAATCTAGGTGCATAACTTAACTTCCTTCAAGTGGTTCAATGCAGGTGCCGGCACTATCTCTGATTGCAGTAGGTAGGTATAGGCGCTATATGCATTTTTATTCGTTTCTTTCATTAAAATAACTTTTTTTATGCTTCCTTCCACATACTTGTTTCTTTTCAACCATGCAAGGTTGGTGATGGGGATATTAATTTCAGCTTTGATGTTTGGAGAAAATTTTTGTTAATATGTAGGTATAACATAATAATTACTTGACTGAAGACCAACACGAAAGGCTATAAATTAAAATAATTTGTGATTATTGACCGAACTGCTGGACCGTTTAGGTCTTTGAACTAATTGAACTTGGTTTGGTTGTTTTTGCCCATTCAATATTTTTTAACTCGTTACAATCAAGTTTTTTCCACTTTTCAAAATTATGCTTCGTTACCGTTTTAACTACCGTTCTTCTGTATCATGGAATAATAAATCAACATTTTAGTTGATAGTTGAATGCGGAACAAATACCTATGTATTTTGTTTTCTCGACTTGAATTACTAATAAAGTAAAATTTTCAAAATCGGTTTTCTAAAAATAGAAAATGAAACAAACGGCAATATTATGACTTTTAATATAAATATATGTTTATAGAAAATTGTTTGGGTAGAACGACCCCATTTTTTTTGAGGTCCTACATTTGCAAACACTTTTTAATGTCAATTCTAACTTTAAGTCATTATCAGTTAAAAAAATAATTTTCTATGTAGGTAACACTAGATTCAAACGTCATCATGGGTAAAATCAAAAGTAATTAGGACAAACGATCATCGAAAACGGCGATTTTTTAAATTTTTAGTAACATTTTCTTTGTAGGTTTGCCTAATAGTATACAGTATACAGGCTGTCCCAATAGTACTGCACTATCCTGAAGGTGCTAGAATATTATTAGAATGCTGGTATTTAAGTTATGGTCCTTTAAGGAAGACACAATTAAAGTTTAAATTGAGGAGTACGGAGCACGGTTATTTGAAAACAAAAGAAAATATTTTGGAGTGGCTTGAAGTTGAAAAAGTTGGAGAATTTTAAAAAAGTCATAAAATAAGATCTTTATTAATATGTATAGATAACAATGGCGGAAAATATGGCATCATGGCCAATACACCTAATAAAGTTAACAGTGTTGCCTTTTTCTTAATTTTAAACTGCTTATAGTTTCTAAATTGAGAGGGAGATTTTCTTTTAGCAATTTTCCAGTAGAACTTTACATTAATCCTAGATAATGTTCCTTCAAAGTGGTGATGCAGTACTTATGGCACACCTGTATGAGACTCATTACTCAACCTATCTACATAGGACCTACTTATGACTTAAAAGCGGTACCTACTTAAAGATCTTTGCAGTACAGAGACCATCATAAAATCTAATGTGGTTACCGGCACTGATGACTAGGTATAAAGGGCCACAAAGCTGTCATGCTGTCAATCAAAAATTCCTTCAGCGCCGAAACTTAAAAATTCATGTAGGTAATTCAATAACGGTTTGATATAAAAATATTTCAATTACTCGTTATCACTTGGAGATCGTGATCATGAGCTTGAAGAAAATCAAAGAGATGAAGTGAATATTTCGATATGAAATCGCGATCAAAAGTGAAAACTCACACCGTTTAGAAAAAGAAAAAAACCGATAATGTCTCTTGTAGCTTGTAGTGCATTAATTATAATTTATTTCTGCAAAATTTCCAATTTTTAACTGCATTGGAAATACGCAATTTGGCACCGGCGGTTCTCGTTGAAACACCCTGTATATTAGGTAGTGTTAGAAATATTCCGGTTAGAAATTTAGCTTTTAGGGAGGAAATATAACCTTCAAGGTCTTGAATAAATAATTGACTTGACAATAATTTGATTTACGAAAAGTTCGAGGTGATGGTTATACACTGATTGGGGTCTGTAGACGTTAGGCACCTAAATTCTATTTAAATTAGACTTTTGATATGTGAATTATCTACATATCTACATAATATTATCTAGTCACCTACTTAGCTAAATGAATATTATGAATTTTAATAGCCTTAGTTAGGTAGCTATGCTTTTAGCACCTGCTTTTTAAATCACAGAGCATATCAAAAATGATTATCCGATTACAACTGCATTTTGCCGTTTAACTTTTTGTTCGGGACATTTATCACCACAGCCACCTGAACCCGATCAACCGCAACAACCTGAATCGAAACAAAAACTAAAAAAAAAAAAATCCAATCAAAGCTGCACGTTCTGTTATCGAAAACAAAGCCACATCCGACCCACCAACATAACCGCCAAATTTCCATCATGCAATCCCACGTTTGTCCATTCTTGGGATCTTGGGATGTAAGCGCAATAAACACCGAGAACATTAAATGTGCAAGTTACACGCGGATAAGCTCCACCCACACTATCTAGAGGGCCGGGTCTGGGATCTTGACAAGTGCTGCCACCTGGCCACGGCACGCCAACTATACGCACGAATTAATCTCTCACCGGGTGTTTGGCACGCTACACTCACAACAAAACTATCAATAACCAAAACAAATTTCAAGCACTCAATTATCAACAACCAATCGTTTTACGTTAATCGTTGATTTCGGAAAATCGACCAGAAAAATTTTGTTTTCCCACCAAAATTGTTATTGTGGCGGTACGGACAATAAAATTGATTTGAAATTGCGAAAAGTCGATGCAAATCCCGGAGTTGGTGTTATAAAACTCAATGGTCATTAGCACCAAATAAAAAGTACGGTGGTGCGATGACGAGTTTGAGGTTAGAAATTGGTTCGCGCTTGTTCCGGGACGAATTTTAGGGGGTGACAGAATAATTGAGGGATGAGTAGCGTAATTACGTGACGACGATGACTGTTCACTACTTACCGAAGGAATTTGTTGGAAAGCACGACGGGAATTAGCGGAAATAACTCGAGGTCACGACCGACTTGTCATCGATGCACGCTACAGTGCTGCCAAACCGGCGAAAATTCGAGTTAGCTGGGTAACAAACCGCTGCTATTTTGTTACTCGCCCTCAACTTTTTCGACAACACAACCACTATATCGGTTTTTAAATAAAAGAGTCATTTTTGGTCACTAGTTTTTAGCATGGATATGCCCTATTAAAAGTTACCCCAGTTAGGGCCTATTTAAGTACCTATAACAATACTTAGGTAAAATAATTGAAAGATTTATGCCATGGCCAGCTATGTAAATTGATTTTCACAGCTTAGTGTAGAGAATTAGAAGAATGCGATTTTAATGAAATACGAAACGATTTAAGCACCTATGTGTGATACATTGCTGTAAAAAGGAATAAAAATGCTGTCAGAAGTTACTGATAAACTTATCATGATCTATAAGAAAATCCAAAGTTTGTATTATTTTCGCAAAAATTTGAAGACGTAGAAAAATTTCAAGAGCATGCTATTGAGTTCTTTTTGAAAAAGTGTGCTCTTAAATAAAAACCAAATTAAATAATTTCCGTTTTTATTTAATATCAATTAAACCGTGGCAAATATGTTATATGGAGTAACTTTCTTGTAAATTGATTAAAAGTTGTCACTCTTCAAATAAGCCAGATCCCCGTGGTTAATATTCTTATCATGGACACTTGAAAAATGGAAACGTTGCATACCTATTCTTTCCAACCGGGAATAAAGTGGCACTTTATTTCCTTATAATAAGGGAATAAAGTACCACTTTATTTCCGGAGAATAAAGTAAAAAAAATGACGATATAACATAAAGAAACTCGTTTCCATAATAACCGTCAGCCAACTTTATTTAGGTAGGTATCTGTCAATTATAACAATTATTTCTTCTCTAAATTTATTATTATTATTAACTTAAACGGTTGGGAAGAAAGTTTTGTATGCATCTCTGGAATAAACATTGTTAATTCCTCGAATGAAAATGCCCTCGGCTTCGCCTCGTGCATTACTTATATTCTCGGGATTAAAATCGGTGTTTATTCCCTTGATACATAAATAACTATTATTGGTTCAAAATTGATTACCTACTTGGTTACACCTTATAATACAACAAATCTAGTAAGACGATAAAATCACCAAAAATTAAAAAAAAACAAATTAAGAGAAAAATGGATTATCTAAAACACTTTTTTCTTGTACATATTAGTAAGAAGTTAGGTAAGACCTACAAATCTTCTCTTGTGCTATTAAGTAATTACTTCTCATTCCTTCCTTATATAAAAGCGCAAATGAATGGCTTGACACAAATTGGTCCTGCATTGAAATTTTGCAATTTTTTCGATAGCGGGCGAGAAGTAGGTATCGCCTTTCAAAGCAATAAATTAATTATCGCGTTTACATTCGAATTTTAATTTAGTGCACAGCGAGTTTGGCATAGTTCAAGGTTGAATAACGTTAACTGCCGGTAGTGGGTGCCTAATTAAAAGAAAAAAGACCAATACACTTTCTTTATGCGACGTGTAAATTTATTAGCGAATAAATTTTGTAGCTCAGTCATTTCTCGGACAGGCCGCTTTGTCGTCTCTCCTGATGACCTCGTTCAATCGACATATTGTTATTGGTCTCAGCTCACGTGACGCGAATTAAATGAATGACGTCAACCCCATCGAAAAAAAATTATTTTCATACAATTTTGTACCTAACCTTTCAGTCACAATAAGTCAACAATTTTTTTATCTACCGCTAGATAAAATGAGATGGGGGCCTAATTGTTTATATCCTAAGATGATTGATTAAAAATTTTTCTTAATTACACAATCAGTTCCCATCATACCTGAACCTCGTATCGCTATACTTGCCAACTTTGGAAAAACGAGAACGAGCTGCTGTGGGGTTTTACTGCAAAACCATTAACAATAGGTATGTGGTTTCACTTTCGTGGCTATGGTCATAGTATTTTATGCCAATTTGCGGTGATAGTGCCGATATTAACACTCCTCTTGAAAAATTTCAGGTAATTAGATACGATTATGGGGAGTCATCAAGACCGCCAAACCAGTTCTGTGTGGTATAATAATTCAATTTAAAAGTGTAGTTAACGCGCCCAGTTCTAGTTCCATATTTATATTTTCCGTATCAATAACAAATTGATTTATTTAGCGGGCCGATTTGAGATAATAGACATATCTCAGTTTTTATAGAGCAGGTGACCACTGTCTATATCTTATCTAACCACCCAGACTAACAAATTAACAACATTAAAAAATTTGCAAGTTTAGGTCCACCACGAACCACGACAACCAGTTGCAGAAACAGTTAGTTACTTACCTACCTCGAGTTTGCAGAAGAAATTGATTTGCGAAAAAAAATTACAACCGTAATTTTGCTGCCGTGCAAAGTTTTGTTAGGTTAGCACCATAAAACTTCTTTAATTGCCGTATCTCTAAAGCTGTCACCGCGGTTTTATGCGACCGCTTCTCATTAAACATAGACCTGTAATTTATGTTTAGTGAACAGTTATTAGTGGTCCACTTGACAAAAAACCTTCTGGAACCGTCGATATTTCAAAATTTATCGGTGGAAAGTGACATACAAAAATGTGACGAACCCGCCTTATAACATCCAAGTATCGCGTGCCTTTTTACGGCCACGTCCGTTCCCAATTAATCGCAAAATAAAAAGGTTAGTACAAGTCCAATGTCAATTCGGGACACTTTTCAGACAAAGTACAACGGCTCGGGGTGCTCTAATTATGTCAAATATCAGGGCTAACCGGCCGATTTAATTACCATGGCTTCAATATACCTATAGACATGTAGGAGCGATAATCGACAATGATAGTTGTGTTGCTGAAACTGTTGGAGCAGCGGTTTAATTGCCGGCATCCATGAATAAGAATCCAAACAGGTGTTGATGTAATAAATTGATTTCGGATTGTAGGAGCCGTTTTCGAGAAACCAGTTTTATGGAATTAATTAGAAAAATTAATCAGACGAAACGTTAATTCAAAAAATCAAAAATCAACAACTTGACATTCGGTGACGGCTCCGCCAGGAGCGGAAACTATCAAATTTTAATAACCGCACTAATTCAGGAGAGATCGACTATTAATTTTGCATAAGTGTCGCTAATAAGTTTTTCGATTTCTTGATGACCATCGAAATGCACGTAGAAACTACGCCACACACACAATAAAATCAGCTAAACTTATAAATGCGACAAAAATTGTTAGACGCCCAAGAAGTTCTTACGTGCAGAGCTGAAGCTCCAGAAATGTGGTAATAAATTGCGTCAATAGTGGCAGGAAGAAATCAATTATTGCAACTTTAAAACGTGCATTTCAAAGAAATAAAAACGGCGATGAAAAAACAAAGTTATTTTGGCACTCTGTGTTGTAAACCAATACGAAAATTATCTAAGGCGATTCCTATAGAAGAGAGCTAGACTGGCAAAAAGGTTTGATCTAGACGTTAGTGGATCAATAAAAATATATTTAGATTGAACCAGATACAGAACTGATGACTTAAATAGTTTTTGAAATATAAATCTTAAATATATGTGTGGTAATCGATTCTTTCTTGACAAATCGGCAGGTATATCTATTTAAAAAGAAAAAGCAATTTACAAAAATAATAGAATTTTAAAAAGGCATAAGTAATCGTCAAATTAGAATTTAAAGTAAAACAGTTAAAAATTATTTAAATCAACTTGGATTCTTACATTTTGGTCCATATCTTCATTCATATCAAGAATAGAAACTTCAAGTTTTTTGCACTTGTATTTACATCCTATTTATAATGTAGTAAAGATGCTATAATATACGTTCCTATTTAAATTTATTGAAAAATCGTAAAAATAAATAGGTAGGCCTACCTACCTACCAAAAGTGATAACAAATTTTAGAAAAAGGGTGAAATAACGTATCGACTAGTGTTTTAATTGAGGACATTCAAGAGCTTTATGGAACTGAGTATTAATTTTTTAAGGCTTCTTAAAACAAAAATATGAATCCATCTTATGTAAGTAAGTACCTACCTACAAGCTGTAATTTTATTAATAACGAAGATATTTTGGTTGATTCACTTTAGCTGACTCATCCTGTATACCTATCAACGCTCAACGCAGTTGATCATGAGATATTTTCCAAATTTTTAAAAAGTAGTTCATAGATTGTATGGTAGATACCTAAATTGCCCCCTGATTGTTCCGCTCCCCAAAAAATTGAAGACTAAAAATATTTTTGGTAGTTTTTTCATAAAAGATTAGTTTGTTTTCCCCGTTGATGTGGGTCAAACCGAGTCTGAGATAAATTTGTTTTTTATTCTTAAGGACTCAATCTGTATAGGTTGACCTAATGACACTATCCACTAAAGTTTTCAAAACTTTTGAACAATCTGTTAACATCCTCAAAGGGTGTAACACCCTTGTGGAGTCAAGTTTGTTCTACTAGGTAATATGACACACTTCTTATAGTTATCTAAAAGTGGATATAGGTAGATCTGGTATAGGTACCTACTTATAAGAAGAAACCTTATAGGTAGGTATCTATAGACGTCGATTTTACGCTATATGTATAATAAAAACTTTTTTCTTTTTAAAGAGCAATTATTTTGATGCGCTTCTTTTGCTTAATTTTAATAAGATAACTACGAGATGAAAATTATAACTTAGTCAAGTATAATCGAGAGTTCTGACACGAGATGCAGATGATTGTTGATCCTTAAACAGCCAAAATTTTTAAAGAAAAAATGAATTTCTTTAAAGAAGAGTTCTACGCTGGTTCAATAGGCACATAGGTCCTATAGGATATCTTAACTCAACAGTTGACTACGAGATTTTTTGAGCTTTAAATATATCCAAATTTTTAGGAAATAGTTCATACATACCTATAGTATGGTAGATACCTATTGCCCTCTGATTGTGCCGCTCCCCAAAAAATTTAAAACTAAAAATATTTTTGGTAGTTTTTTCGTGAAAGATTTACTTTGTAGTTTGTTTCCCCGTTGATGTGGGTCAAACAGGGTCTGAAATAAATTAGTTTTTTATCTTTAAGGACTAACTCTGTATTGGTTGTACCCAATAACATTTTCCACTAAAATTTTCAAAACTTTTAAACAATTTGTTAACACCCCTTTAAAGGATGTAGCACCGTTGTGGAATCAAGTTAGTTCTACTAATATGACACACTTCTTATAGGTATCTAATAGGTATCTATAGACGTCGATTTTATACCTACGCTATATCTACTAAAAACTTTTTTTCTTTTCAAGAGCAATTATTTTGATGCGCTTCTTTTGTCTAACTTTAATAAGATAACAACGAGATGAAAATTACCTATAACTTAGTCAAGTAATCGAGAGTTCTTCTGACACGAGATGCAGATGATGATTGTTGGCTCTTAAACCAGCCAACATTTTTAAAGAAAAATACATTTCTTCAAAGAAGAGTCCTGCGCTGGTTTAATAGGTATGCCTACATAATGTGTAAATATTCCGGAAATTTTTTGAGATTGTTCTTGATTTTTTAATTTCTTAAAGTTAGTTTTTTATACAAGTGGCGTCAATTTAATGACATAGTTTCTGTCCTGCAATCTCAAGTTCTCAAGTTCTCAATAAAAATTGATCACCAAATACGAGAAAACAACGCATTTTTGCAAAAACTGCAAAATTAGTAGCGAGGTCATTGACCTCATACACCTGCGGAGTTGTCGCCCGCTATTGTCGAGGTGGCTTATCACATCCATGCAATGACGAATAATAAACCTCATGCAAAGTTTCAAAATAGCTAAACCTAAAATATCTAGGTACCTACATAAGTATTGACTTCATGAGGCGTTTGATGCCTCAACTTTTGGGTAAATGTAAAAGGATTCTCCAATACAATTACGATTGTATGTAACCTATGTATATCTACCCTCTTTGCCGCTTTTTTGGGTTAATACTGCAAATGTGTACCAACTTAAGTTCTATCGTTGTTATATACGGTCTATCAGATTGGACCAACAACAAAACAAATTTTTATAAAAATTACCATTTTATGATTAGAGTAGGTCCTATACCTAATAAATTATCTACTTATTGTGTAGCTCTATAGGCTTGATAATAATTCAGCTCAACCAACAATGATATAAGTTCAAGAATGCTTAAGTAATTTGACAATTGCTTAAAATGCAATGTAAGCAACTCTCAAGGACACACTAAATTGCAATTGGTTTTAAACATTATAATAAGGTTAATATGATAATGTTAAGATTTTATATTAGACACTTTAAAGGATATGTAACTAACTTGCCAACGACAAAAAATTATTTTTGAGTGTTGTTGTATTAAGTGTTCTTAATTATCTATAATATAACCTTATTTTCTAAATAATTGTATATAATAGAAACAGAATTTTAATCTCTAGAACCTTTCTTTGTTGACTATACATATTTTAATGAGTAGAAACTTCTGCGGGTTGATGTAATGGGTGTCGATAATAAAACCAAATTACCTCCCTGTTCTGAATGCTGGATGATTTTCGGTATCTGCCTGACGCAGTCAACCTATCACAATAATTATGTCAAGAACTAAAAACCAGTCGTAGCCAGCGAAATTGAAACGTGTCGTTTTGTTCGTTTGCTGGCAGTCCGTCCGTCACGTCGTGAAGAGGTCAACCACCAGGACGCCACCATTCCCCGTCCGTTCGCACAAACAACAGGTGAGCCGGTGCAATAAAGCACGCGGCGTTATTGACACCTCTCAGCCTCCGCAGCGAGGCTAGCCCCCGACGAGAGGCCGAGATCATAAAGTAGGCGTCGCCCCATCCAGACCTCGCCCACCTGTCAAACTGACCATGAAGTTGCGCATTAGAAACTCGAAAGCACAAGCGGCGGCGGCAGCGGCCCGAAAGCAAGGCAACCAGCAAGCAGCACCACCACCACCAAGTGGAGCGGCGGAGAGGAGGTTTCGAGAGATGTGTTCCTGCTAGTGACGAGAGATGACAACATCCTCGAAGCACGTCCGAGAGACGCTCCTTGGTGCCAACAGAGACGGAGAAGGAGCGACGCCGGCAGACGCCGGCGCCACAACCTGACGAAACGTTGCGCCGATTGTCGTTTGTTCCAGTAGTGGGGGGGCGAGCAGCGCTTCGCGTTGTCAGTCACTCAGTCAACGGAGGCCCTGGGACCGAGAAGGACGTTGTTCTGGAGTGCGCGTCGCGACATTCGCGCCAACTTGATCGGAGTGATCCCGTTTTTTGCGAGAAACAACAACTTAAGTGTCGCCGAGAGGATTATCGCAAATGTATACGAAGAAATTTTTTGTGTATCTGCCGAAAGAAATATTTATTGCTGGTGCTGTGTTTGCGTTGTTGTCAACTTGAGTAGAATTCTCGACTTAATTCTTCGATTATGCTGGATTAAGTGCGTGTGAATCCAGGGATTTTGGAGAAAAAAAATGAACTAGTGGGGTGGCGGCGTGCAGCGATTGTTTCTTTCCGATTCCACCCTGATCGCCGTCAAGATTTTGCCAACGTTGGAGACGACGAGCGAGAGGAGGCAACGAGGCAAAATGCCGAGACGCAAACAGGATTGCCCTAAAAGGATGAAATGTAAGTTTTTTGGCGCGATGCGCAAAATCAGCCCGGCGTCGTGCTGAACATGTGCTTTTGGCGGCGCTGAAATCTCGTTTTCAGGACCTGAAAATGCGATTTCGCGTCGCAGACGAGGAAAGCCGCTGAAAGATCGCGAAATTCGCGCGTTTATGTACTATTTCTGTCATTTTTACGAGGCGGACAATAAAAACTGAAATAACTCCCGACACTCCTTGACAAAGTGCCGTATTTTTGTAACTAACGAATTTTCCATCGATGCCCCCCGCACGCCCACACATCATTCAACCGAAGATATTAATTTAACGAGAACGGCGACGGCTCTTTATATCTGGGCCAATTACAGAAATTTCCGCTGGAGGGGACCAATGCTCACTTTTATCTGCTACACAACAAAAAAACTTTCTGAAATGCGAGTTTTCAGAAAATAAAACGCTAAATTATTATGCGGACAAGGACGACGGCGTGTTGTATTAGGTATCAAAGTTGTTAGAGGAAAAAAGACGAAACTCGGTCAACTGAGAATTCAGTTCTTATCATTCTGCTGCTAACTATATGTTTTTAAATCAAAGTTCAAGGTTGCTTCTCACCTTTTGGAAAAATCTACAAAAAGGGTTTTTTCAGTGTTTGTCTAACAATTCTACGAGATCTCAATAAAATATTATAAGTACGTACTTAGGTAAAAATGTTGCAGTATATTGTCTAGCTACTTAAAGAAGACATAAGACTGCTTTTACGGGAAAAGTCATAAAATATCTTCTATTGGCATAAGTCCAATCATGCATGTTGAAAAAAAGGCAGCGTGACAGATTCTATTATGTTTCTAGCAAGAAAGCTAAATAAAAGAGTTTGTCCACACCTTTTAATACGTAATAAATGAAATTACCCATATGAAATTACTACAACTGTCAGCGAATATAACACTGTCAGATTACAAAAAGTTATGGACGTTTCTACTGAAAATGCAATATTTTTGGTGCATGGCCAGATAGGAAATGTGTAAAACCAAATGTAGCTTGTTCGATTTTGTGGAAATTTAAGAATTAGCACGTAGAAAGGAAATGTGCTAAGTTTACTAATAACTTTCCAATTTTTCAATAGTGTTCGATACTTGGCTACGATGCATAATATGATGTAAGAAAAATTAGATATAGAAATTTCCATTGGGTCATAAAGTATGTAAGTATGTATATCTACTTACCTAAATCTAATTACAAGATTAAGGGAAACAGAAAACCTTTAATTTAATAACATGCATCAGTTGGGTTCTGAGAACTTTTATTCATTCCTTGGTGATATTTTGTAGATTTTGCATGATCTGTTTATTGCATATATCTTCCTGCATAGATAAATACTAAAATTGATCTTTTTTGCTTCAAAATTTCTTTCTCTACTTATAGTATTTTTTCCCTTAGCTAGTTTTTAAGTGATTGCTTGAAATTTACTCTAGACTGTCGTTTAGTTAGGTTTCTTTAACTTTGTCTAACATTTCTTCTATGATTTACAATTTTTATTTTTAAAATGAACCAACATTTTTATGGAACTTATGTTGGCAACATTACTAACATTTTGGTGGTTTAGTTAGGTGTCCTTTTAGTTCTGATATTTTTAAATGGGACCATCATTACCACATTATTAATTGTTGCTTTATTGTTTCACATTTATGTATAGCCTCGATTAATTATATTTTTTATTGGGTTATTTCGTTGACTCCTTTCAGAATAATTGTTTATTTTTACATTTATTAGTCATGCAGATGGTGGTAAAATCGGACAATAACGGACAACTTTATGGAATGTTATTTATGTAGGTGGGTTTAAAGTAGATTTCCAAACAAACAATAAAATTGTTGACACCCATCGTTAGTTTAATTAACAATATTTAATTTGGAAAAAATCGATTAAATGTCTTGTAGTACCCGGGAAACGTGAAAATAGACAGGGGGTGCGCAAATAGTCTACTTTTCCTACGTTATCATCAAGCATAACGTGGAAAAGTGGGCTATTTGCGACCCCCTGTGCATATCTAATGTCTTCTATAAGTTTCTCAATTGCCCGTTTGTGTGCCTAAGAGCCGGTGTTTTTTTTTTTTGGACCCCACACTCTCAACCAATAATCCAGAATCCATCAGAAGTTTTTTACCTTAGATTTTACTTATTTTGTGATATGTAAAGGTGATTAAAACCATACACGAATTGTTAAGGTACTACCTATGTTTTTAGATCAATTAAGCCAATACTTGTAATAAGCAAACGAAATTTATTAACGAAACGTGAGTTCTGATTACCTACAACGGCTTCATCGAACGGAACTTACGTAACTGAGTAGGTATAAAACCTACCACCTGTCGCTTATCGGCTATCCGCAAAAATATACGTAAAAAACAATAATAACCGTTGAACGTAAATAAACAAACTTTATTTTGATATCTTAACACAAATGTCCAGGTATTCCTTTAATGCAACATCAGCAGGGATAATTTCTTGACAACTCATATATTAAACATGCTTGACCTGTCTAATTACCGGTCAGGTGGCTTTTAAATTTGTGTAGCTAGATAAGTACTTAGTACACTCGCGAGCAATATTTAAGGGACGGTCGGCGATTTTCAAGTTGTGTAAAACGGCTGTAGGAGTGGTTGTGGCAGCAGACCTGACTGTCTGCCCTATTGGACTCCAGCAAATCCTTATCGCCCAATGGTGCTATGGATAATAAATATTTATTTTCTTTGCTACCCCAATGGTTATCTACGTCCCTTGCTAGGCCGCAAATCACCTGGAAGTGGGTGGGTCGCAATGCCATTTTCATCTTACCAAATAGAGCTGGATTTCACTGGGAAGAAACACCGTGCCTTAAATATTGCTCGCCAGGGTACCTATATGAAAACCAAACAACTGGGTGTGAATTAGTGATGGTTGTTACATTAAATATTATTTAAATGATCAGAGATGTGTAAGAGCAGTAGTGAGTATCATAATGAACAAACTAAAAGTGGCACTAAAGAAAATAAATACAAAAATAATAATTGCATGCAGTAGTACCGTATAGTAGCATTTAATAATAGCGCTTGTAATTTACTTTAACATTTCGGTGAAGCCAATTATATAAATTGTATAATGCTTTCTAACCTATAGCGTTTCAAAACGGTATGTCTTGCGTAAATAAATTTTGGAATCAAGATCAAGAGTAGCGTGTGATATAAATTTTTATAAAGCAGGGGTAGTTATTTGAATCATTTAACAAAAAGTTGTAAATATTTTTACGTTTGGTAACTAAAACTAAAATTGGATCTTCTATTCCATTATTATTATTAATATTAATGCAGGCCTTTGTGCATTCTATACAGACAAACAATACATGTTTGTCTTCGGTAACAAAACTACTTTGTGAGATTGTTTGCTGACGAAGATCATTCAACATTTTTTTTCACATTTAACTGTAAGACTAGGAGTTACGGGTATACGGGGTCATAAATTAGTACACACGACAAACCAATCCCCATCGTTGAAATCTTGTAGTTTATAGGTACGTAGTCCGAGACCTTATTAGTCCAAAAATTATTTTGCAGTTTTTTCCAAACATCTGAGAAAGTGACGTTTAGTTGCAGAAACGATCACTAAGTGATTACCAAAATTTTTATTATTAATGATGACAAGGCCATCCATTTGAAAGTAATGCTGATCTCGGTTCAGTACTTACCAAATGCAACAAGCGATTGATGGCCAGTCAGCGTAATAAACAGCTACAAACTTATTAACCTAAAGGAGGCACCATCCCTTGCATCTGTTACCCTATAGCGAGATTTCGAATCCCGAGATGTTTCACATTTCAAATCTTATTTCTCATTGTGAGCATTTGCCTAACTCGCTCATATACAAACATCATTTCTAACCAAATCCCGAACTTTGTCAAAAATGGCAATCATCTCTCACCAAATGCATGCGAATTAAATAAGTTATCGTGTTCTAGTCCCGCGAGTGCGACAACTTCATCCCGCCGCAACCGCCACAACCGAAATCCACCTATTTCCGTCAGTTTTACAATTTCCACGATAAAGTCGAAATGAAAGAGAGTCGAAGCGCACTTTCGACGCTTCCAAGTTAAATGATGGAAGGAGAGACCCGATTTTTCGGTACGGCCCCGGCTAACTCAAGATGAATTATGTAGCCGCCACCAAAAATGACAGGTGCAACCGGAAACCCTTATTGTACTTACGTTTCTAAAATTAGGCTTCCTTGCGGGTTCCCGGTCGGTTTTAGTACTTGAGACTTTCCGGTAGCCATTTTTCATCCGAAATCAAAAGTTTTGGACGAATTGCCGGGCGTCTGCCCTGTTTCAACACATGCTCGGGGCCAGGTGCTCGCCTAATTCTGTCCGCGGAATTTGAGAGGATTCCAAATTGCTGGCAACCTTAAAGCGAATTATAGTGAAAGATTTAATTAGAATCAATCGTAAAAGTGACGGAATTCCATAGATAAACCGTAATTTATGACGAATTCATTAGGCGCAGTCTCCGTGAAGAATTCCTGTTTCACAACGGAACCGCCAACATTGTCGGATCGTTCTCACTTCGTTTCTGCACGTAATTTACGTAATTTCGCCATAACGCAGCGGGAAAATTTAAGTAATGGCGGATAAATAACGTTAGGAGCCGATAACGAGTTTCGGGTTTCGCCTTTTTATTTCGGAAATTATTAAATTTTTCGGGGCTACATCTGATATCAAGCGAGTGTTGGAGTGCTGGCGATTGATTGATCGGACACTTAGGTCTCGATTTGAAGTGAAAGAATGATTAACAAATCGCGAGAAATGCTAATTTCGACTCCCGAGAAATGTTAAGTGCCGGTATTAATTACGGTAATAACTTGTTTCAACAAATCTGCTTAAAATTTTAACCCAATAAATATTTAATTCGTTTTAGTAACTGTGCGAATTCCTGATTAGGTTTGGCGCAAAAAAAATTCATCGCGGTACCATCGCCGAAACGGCAGCCCGGTCGCCGACCATAAACCATAACGTTATTTATAACTTCTAAATTTAAAAATTTGCCGAATAACAAATTTCTGGAAACAACAACGTTGACAGTCGAGGGTTTCAGGCGGATCAATCGTTATCGTAAAACATGTCCAAAGAACAGGTTTCGTTTTTTTTCTTCTGTTGTGGACGAGCAGAACTCCCAAATCAAGAGGTATTTTTAGTAGCCACTCCATCGAATCTAGCGCCAAGCTACAAATCACGCGATTTATCGCCATTCTTCTGCGCCTGTCGCTTTCGGCAGAATATTTATTAGGCATTTGTTCGAAAACACTGGATTAACCATTTATTCACAGATACAAGTCCAGATTTTAGTAAAAAAAATTTCAAGAACTCATTGCAAAAGAGTGATGCGCACCTTTTTCTTTTATTAATTTGCTTACACTTTGCACAAGCACCTTTACCTACTTCCTTATTGCCTACTTATTGTGACACTTGAAAACATGTAGTTTCACTAATACCTACCCGAAATATTGTTTCTGGTTTTGGATCTAAATTGCCAAAAGAAAAGCCAACATTTCTGACCTACAAAAAATAAGTTCCAATTTTGTAAATTGTAAAAATTACAATACATTTTTGACTTCTCGTGTAAACGCCAAAAAAAGATCTGGAAATTTTGGAAAATTTGGATAATCATCCAGGTGTTTCGCGACGTTCACCATCGTGGTGTCTTGTGCCAGCTGCCCCCTTCCCTGCCTTTATCTTATTTACACTTTGACAGCCATCGAACTAAGCCACTATAAGCCATGAACTGTATGTTTAATTATTGCAGTTAGCTCCTCAGGTGTTCGCCGCTTAGCAATGAAGGTGCCTGCATGAATTTTAAATTTTTCCAACCAATGACAACAACTTTGGCAAAAATTCCACTTGAGCAACGCCCCCTCTTTCCCCCCGTATTTGGTCCTTTTATATACCTACCTACCATCGCATGCCCCATTAAATCCAATCAAGGTGCCATTTACGGCGCCCATCAGCAATAAAAACAGATCCGTATCCGCAAATTACACATCAAAAATAATCAACAACCGTCCAAGCGGCCTAGTGCGTCCTCCAGGAGGCCGCGCCTTCTTCAGTATTCCTCTGGCCGGGTCCCGGCAGCGACATAAAATTACCGTTAGCAGGGCCCAATTTGGCAAATCACACGTCTGGTAGACGGAAGCGGGACGAGAGGGGCGAAATTAAAAATTTCGAAGGCCATCATCGACGAGACGACGGGGATGATGATGATGATGGCGTGAGAGAGCGCCGGTACCCTGTCATTTGAAGGCGATCGGTGTACGGCGACGTGCCATTATTGGGC
This sequence comes from Schizotus pectinicornis, assembly GCA_951805265.1. NCBI lineage: Eukaryota > Metazoa > Arthropoda > Insecta > Coleoptera > Pyrochroidae > Schizotus > Schizotus pectinicornis. Next base: position 7,807,161 of record OX638207.1, on the reverse strand, counting down.
AATAAAACCGTTTTATGGCGGGTCGAAGGCGGCGGCGGTGACGGGTCAACTTTCGAAAGTAAAAGCAGGGCAGGGCGATCGATGGGCCCGCGGGACGCCTTCGAGAAAAACGAGCCCAGAGGCTGGAAAACGCCAAATATTATTGAAATTTTTTTTAAATTTGATTTTGTTAAATGACACCGGTAATTTTGTTTTTTGGTCAGATTTTAGTCCTCGAACAATACTTTTATTGTGGGGGAAAAGCCTAAAGGACGGAGAGTAGACAAAAACTCAATTGGGTGTGAATGGGACTAATGACTGCCTTCTATAGGTACAGTAGATCAATCTGGGTGTTCTATATAGCAAAAATTAGTTTGAAATTATTTGTGAGAATTTAAAAAAAGTTTTGACAAATAAACTGATAATAAATAACGAGTAGGTACGGAGTTTAGAGAAATCCCTTTCTTGTTGATGTTGTCCATGCGTTTGTTTGAATAAAATTAAGCAATTATTGATGCACGTGAAAAAAGACAGCTACTGTACCTGTGCTGCAGGATTCATCTCAAGCCGCCCAATGTCAACGAGTTGTTGACGTCACCTGACAAGTTTGACGAATCAAGAGGTTGACGATTTCTTTGTGATGCAGAGGCGTCGCGGTTGTTGGGTCTCTGCATTATTGATCGCGTCACATTTCCCCACAGGTGCGTTCAATAAAAAGTGGATATGTAGTCGTTGTCATTACTCATCCACGCAGAGCATAATTAAACCTACTCCATGCTAACCTATATTTACGAAGGGTCGTCGACAACGGGTGGACGCAACATTTGCAGCCCAGATAGTGTGGCGTGCAGTTGTTACGAAATGTCACGCGACCACGACTGATGACCATTGTCATACTGACACCGGATAAATTAGCTGCGTCATACCCGCGACTCCTCTTCATCGGATAAAGGCAAAGCAGACGGGACGGAGAACGACACAAAAACCACCCCATTAACAACAACAACTTAATTTTACCGAAATTTCTTCGACAATCACAAAACAAAAATGCGAACATATTGTGGCGGAGCGATTTCTTGAAATTTTCAGCTCTCCGGCGGATAATCGAGTTGGGCAACAGTTTCGGGACGTCTGGCGAGGTTTTTCAGCGCCGTTTTCAGCCGAAGGGTCGACCGCGTGGTCCGGGTCGATATCAGCCGGGAGCGTGTGCGTGAGGCATGGTTGTACTCTATGTACCCCCATTCATCCTCCCACACCATTCATACTAAGTTGGCGGAAGCGCTTCCGTAAGCGCGACGTAAAAATTCAAATCGAACGAGGAGTAATTAAAAAACGCGGACGACGCTTTAAATAGCTGCCATCGGTCTCATTCATAACGGCCATAAAAGCCGATGATAGTCATAAAACTATTTTTACGCGCCCAAGAGGACGACATTGATATTTAAAACGCCATAGCGATGCTAGAGCGGTGTGCGGCAATGCGGACGCCACTTATGGAAATTGCTAATTAAATCAACCACTTAATGATAATGACATGATGGCCGGGTTAGTTATGTCAGGTTATAGATTAGGTGCAGAAACGGTAGAAAAGTTGATGGAAAGTTAACTAGGATGAGAATGTTAGGATGCTGCTCTAGGTGCAGCAGTGATGATGATCCCGCCATCGGGACATGGGAGAAAGGCGGGAGTTTCATAAACTAAACTGCCAGAAAGGAGTTTACAAATTCAAACTAGCGAGGAGGTTGTAAGAATACGTAATGTGATTATGCTTCGATCTGGGCGAAGAGGTAGGCTCCAGTTACGGGCCGGGGAAAAAACGTGCTTCAAATCGGGAAATTTTCTTGGTCGTTCATAAGCGGGGCAATGGTTGCATAAACAGTGGGATCGAGTGAGTCACTAGTCTGAATCAATATTAATAAACGCCACTTTCGTCCTTTTTCGTGCCAATAACGTTGCAAAACGGCGATAATAAAGCGAAAATTATTTCGATAAATCCGGCATAATTCGGTTTGGGGGGTGGCGGGGGCGACGCCGCTACCGTCTCCTTGCGATTTTATTTATTCGTTAGTCTGGGGTCGGCATTGTCGCCGACATAACTGAACGAGAATGATGGCGACAATGCTGGTGCGGCACCACGTTAAAAATACACCCGTTTAGTCCGCGTTGTTTAGGAAATGCTTTTGATTTATCGCCGTTATCGTGCCAACGCTGCGACTCTATTTTTATTCGCCATGTGCTTTATTAACAATTTTTCCAAAATAACGGACAATAAACCATCGCAGGCGGCGTTAATTTTCGAAGGCCGGCCTGACGTCAGGATTAATTAGAGGGTCACTTGATCGGCGATGAGGACGACACGTCCCCACCATTTTGCCAAAAAATTCCACATCTACACATTAGGCACGCATTAGATACTTTTATTATCGCCATAATTACTCAAAATTTTATCGTCATCCTGCACAATCTCAAAATATTTAATTTAACTTATTCAACGGATCACGCACTATTTTGAAAATCTCAACATACAAGCGCCAAAATTTTATTTTCTACCTATCTCAATAAAATGTTACTAATGAATAAGAACCAAGCGGTTCTCGGGGTCTAGTTGCACTGTTGCACAATGGATGACGTTTAAGTTATTTTGGTTGTTTCACAAAGTAAATACATAATTATAAGGAAAAAATAATAACAATTGCGGTTGACCCAGTGCCTTCTGGTTTTCCAATAAAATTAACAGTAAATGTCCATTTTATAATTTCTTTAGGTGCGCTCGAGACATCAACCACCCGCTTTCTATTAGGTGGCGCTTTCGACCGATATAATAAAAATGAAAAAGTTTTGACACATTATTCTATTGTGTATTGTGTATCGCAGCAGTTGAGTTCCAAAAGCCGTATGACACTAGACTAATTTTAGTACTGTCCTAAAAAAAAATATTATGAGTTAGCACCATACCTACATTCCATACTGGTTGGGATTATTATTATTACAACGCTCTGTTCTATGCAGCTATAATTCCATCAACGTTGGATAATATACAGGGTGTTGGGAAGTGATGAACAAAGAGCTTGACGAGTGATTTCACTATTTCGGAGACTTCAAAATTTTTTTTACGAACTTGTGGCATTCATTTCTATAATTTATAATAAAATTAGATAACAACGTCATTATTGGTTCTCTTATTGCATAGAAATTATTATTGATTCTACCTATAAGAATTAAAATAAATATTACTTAAAACTATTTTGATTCACTCATTTTCGTCATTCTATTCTTCTTATCGTAGGTAGTTGACCATCAATCATTTGTTGCATTAAACAGGTTTGGCAGAATTCAATGTTGTTTGCTGTCTTTCCAATTCTTAAGGAATCATAAACAAGCCATGTATCGTTCAGCAGCATTAAGAAAAAGGTCGTATTTAACAGTCTACTAAATTTACCCAATATTTTTATACAAAAAAATACTTTCATTTCCCAAAAATACTAAATGCTCACCAAAATTAAGAAAATACATAATATTAAAGCGACAACCAAATATTGACATAATGCTGGCCTCTTATATATTTTGGTCGCCAAAATAACTTTTGTTGACCATAAATACTAAATGTTCACCAAATTTTATTCGGAATTTAATTCTAACATAATACCCAGATATTTAATTTTCGACAGTGTCTTATATTCTTCAGCAGTTAAAAATACTATTTGTTGATCAAAAATACACAAGCAATAAAATGTTGTGCAAATGGTAAATATTTTTTTGCAAAATTATAGATGTAGATGTGCTAGGGCAAGGAAAATAAGAGTAAAAATATAAGTGGTTTGCACAAAAAAAGATATTGATTTCCGTAATATATAAATGCTTTGCTGTAATTGGCTTTTATTATGTAAAACATAAAACTTTTTTTAGTGGTAATTTCTAATCGTGCTTTAAAAAAAAATTACAGGGCTCTGAACTGACCTTGTGCAAAACTTTTTTCGCGTGCCTCTTGTCTGGAAGCGCAAGCGGCAAGGAGAGATGCGCAAGCATATTTTATTTTTGGACTAAGAGAATAATTATTTGACGTACAAATAGTTTTTTTGAGAAACACTAAATATAAATGGATAGCGCGAATATTTATTATGTACAGCACGGACGTGTAACTTGAGCGTTCTAAATTTGGTGAACATTTAGTAAAATTGATAGACATAATATAGAATTTAAAATGTAAGCAATGGTGGTAAAACAATATACAGCATAGTTATTTTAGTGGTGATGTTCTCATTTTCTGATGTATAATAATTTGGGTTTTATTTAGATTTTTTGATGCTCATTAAATTTTCTGGTGAACAGTGCAAGGGATGTATGGTTTAATTTGGTGTACATTATATTTGTTCCTTTAAAAAAAATACTTTACACATTTTAGTTTCATAGTTAATTCGATTAAAAATATCTTTTAAGAAATAATTAAACAAAAAACTATCAATTGCACCAGTCTCTGAAAAAAGTGTAGGTGCAATCTCATTTCTCTCAGTCTGTCCAGTAGGTAGTTATTATTTTCTTAATGTGGAGTTGTCCAGGATGACGCAATATTCTGACAGATTTTGTTTACTCGTTTGTTTGTTCTAAATAGAAATTTAGTATCTCTTTTGACAGTGTTAGAGATGGGACATGATTCGTTTTTTGAGTGAACCGAGGTAGGGTTACAGGGCCGGCTCGGCCGCACCCTTGATTTTATAGCTCGGTCGTAATAGTTTCAGTTGGTTTTGATCAAAACGATGGGAACGCCGAATTAATATTCACCAAAACGGATTATACGACTATTTTTTATTGTCGTCATTTCGCCATCACGCCGCATAAATTTGTCGAAATGCCCCAACCATAGTGATAACAAACCCATTCTTCTCTCTGAAAGGCATAAAATTTTATCGAAATAATCGCGTGATTATATATTGTAATGGGGCGTAATGTGATATTATTTATTATTTCGGTCGCGCCATACAATCGGATTAATTCGGTCCAGTCTTTACCAGAGCAAAAATAACGTTCGAATCGATACTGGCTCTGCTTTATTGCACGATGCCTAGATTGATACGGCGTGACAGGCGATCGACGCCAATGACACCGATCGGTCTTGGCTATATTTGCAGTAATTCTTCTTTTTGGAACAGTAAATTTTCGAATTTCGATTTTAATTAGTCCGTCCGAAAAGTTGTCAGGTAACGTTGTCGGTCGGTCGTCGTCAATCTCGACCTTATAAATATGCAAGCAAAGGTCGAAGCTGGCCGGAAATTAATTGCCCGGAAAATTTTTACAGCCAACTTTCGAATGGAAACAGCGTAAACGTCGAGCAATTGTTCGGGATCGGATTAAAAATTGAAACCTGTTGTGCGGGGGCGCCAGGACCGGATCCCGACATTTCGGCCGATCGCCAGTCGGACTTTTACCGAACACACCCACAACACGGCAATTAATACAATCTGACGGGGATTATTAAAATCCAACTAATTATCGTCAAACTTCCGTTGCGCCATAAATGAGCTGTCAGGATTTTGACGTATTCGTCGGGAGCGTATATTCTTTGGACGGATGATTTTTAATTATACACGCAGACGAGTCTGATGCTGGGAGGAATATGCACGGATAATAACCGGCCCCATCGCCCGAACGTCAAACCCTGCCGACATTTCGCAAACCTCAGAAGCAACTTTGTTTTACATTCCTATACTTTCATCAATCGCTGCATGCAGACATGAAAGGATCTGGGGGGTAAAGCCGCGTTTACATCCGCACGTAACTTAACGTAAGAAATTATATGTGGGCATGCGCATTATAGTAAGTTTGTCAGTTGACACGAATTTAAAAGTAACGAAGAGGGAAGTAGTTTCATAGCATCTGATTGGTGTAGGTATTCCCTCACTAATTTTCCTTACGTTAAGTTAAGGATGTTGCCGCTCAATCAGCGTTTTGATCATAGTGGCGGACGACACGTAGGGTAGATGGTCATAGTGATTTGGCACGTCAGAACCTGTCGCTTTCTTTTCAACTCATAACGAAGCTTTGACGCAAGTAGCTATAGGTAAAGCTAAATGACTCATAAATTATATGCAAATGTGCAGCGCATTAAATTTTCGCCTCGTTATTTCAACAACTGTACCAACAAAATCTGAAATGAGGTATATACCGAGGTGTTTGTCTTTGCAAGTCTCCGACGCATTCGGCCTACTGCTGCCAAGAAATATGAAACGGCCAACACGGGCGCGTGGTCTTGAGTTTTACGACAATTCCAGCAGAACACGGCTCCGACGAGCCGGTCCATCGATAACCCCATGGACAACGTCGCGTAGGAAGTAAATAAATTTACAATCAAGAGAATTTCAAAAGCGATGTCGCATCCATCGCCGGACTGGTTTACGGACCCTCACCTCCCGCCCCGCTCCCATCATCCTGTAATTTAGTACAGTGGCGCATTATACACGAATTTAAATTATTGGTCTTTTGCTTGATACGTCATCTTGAAGCCCAGCATGCAGATGGGTCGACAACATCGACCCCGTGGCATGCCCATAAACCTCTTGAAATGTTGCCGGCTTCACATAAATTCCGTGTTTGGTGTCGCGAAGGACCCCTCCTTATTCTTAAATCATCGAAAAGAAACGTCGCCGGCGAGAGGGGTTTGCAGGTGATGGGGCTAATCGGGAGGGGGCGGGCGTGGTGTTGAACGGGGAATAGAGCTCGGATCCCAATTTATCCCGATCGCTGTCCGGGAATGGACTACGTGTCGAAGAAACGGCGTGAAAGCAGGCTTGATGGGCCGGGACTCGATAAATGTTAATACCTCAATATGCAGTATATTTGCCACGGGTAGATGATGGCAGCTGGGGGGCGAGGACGGTTCATTAGACGCGGGGGAGTTGCACGATCGAACGACGGGGCACGATGCATGATTGCCGGATTATTGGGGAGGCCATCCGACTCGGAATCGACGATCGCCGCTTCTGACCAGAAGACGGGAAACTCGCCGGAATTGACGGCCAAACTTCGACACCGCTGTGCAAATTACCAGAATCCCGCAACGTCCAACCCCTAGTCTTTATTAAACGGATTTTGAAACCACCAATCAAACTACGGTCAAAAACTAGGATTGACTTCAAAATTTATCCATTGTCCTAATTATTGTCAAAAATAAAGTTGCTTCTGGACAATGGCACTCTGCAGGTGGTCTCAATGAAAGAAAATCTGACAGGGATCGAGAACCAAATAGATAAACAGCATAAGGGCGTCAACCTCTTCAGCTTCTCTAGTATCAAGTAATACCTGATGTCCTGTGCCTACTTACCTTCAAGATAGTCAAAAGTTGTGCAAGTTACTTGTTCACCTTATAGCTGTATGGACATTCAGCTATAATTTCTGTAAGAAGGAAGCTTTATCGACTGCCCATGCCTACCCGCTGTATACAATCGTTGATTGAGATATATCTCAATCAACGATACAATCCATTGACAAGTGTTAAAGAACTGAAGCACAGAGAGCCCCATATTTTTTCAACTGTTAAGTTAGGTACCCCAGCCAATAAGACTGTCATCAAACTTTTTACCTTTCCTAAATTGCACTTAAAAGTTAACTCTTACGCTATGCTTAGTGATTAAGTTATGGATGACACAAGTTCCACCTTTGTTTTTTCTTTTACTTCCGGCCTCCTGCTCGTTACCGCTACAACTCTCGAAGATTCTTAACTGAAGTAACAATTACGCGCGTTGATGTAGCGAGGTTCACCCCTGCGACCCGTCGTCTTGGTTGATTCGAGAGGGTGCCTGGACCTTGACCCCTCTGTGCATTTTCACCGTGGTGAATTTGAATGGTGAGTGGCGATTTGGTCTACGACCGTCCGACTCACCGGTTCTTAAGCAACCGGTTAGATAAATGCACATGCCGTGTAGAGTGCGGATAGAAAGAAAGACGACGTCACACTTGTAAATAAGAAGATAAACACACACGTGAGGTGGCGGGGAGCAGACGGAAGGACGGGCCCCCGAACGCAGAAGAACCGGCGATCGGCTCATTATGTCAGGTTTTCGTATTAAACAGGACCGGAGCCCGGGGCTCCGTTTCGTGTATGTTATGACAATAGCGTTTACTCGCCTATATAACGACTGTATTTGCTTAAACGACCAGCTCATTTAGGCCGCGGCGGCGACCACATACCGGTTTTTCAACAAGAATTTAACCAAGTGATTATTGGGTAAATAGAGGAGGCACAGCTGGTAATTGGGCGCCACGTAACCTGGAAAGGCGACACTTAGACTGCTTTGCAAAGGTTTTGAGCTTCCTGAAGAGTAGAAGGAGTTATTTCAGGTTCATTCGGCTCCCAAAACTTACCTTATGGCTACTTACTGCTGGCTAGTTGCTGATAGTTTGGTGTCTTGGTTGCGGCCGTCACTGGGGTTGGGGTAATTGGGCGTCACGTGCTTTGGCGCTGCGAACCGCGCCAAGTCGCCATCGGTCTCGTATGGTAATTAGGCCGCAATTATGCGGCATATGTCTCTATTATCCAGACAGTCGGACCTTGTTCTCTGTCTCAGGTGCGACTGATTTACGACCGTGTGCCGGTCTGTCTGTCTGTCAAACGGGTGAGTGATGGTGTGACGTTTGCATGTCCTCAACTCCCCCGTGCCGTTCCCTGGTCTGCATCGCGGGGCACTATATCATGGGAACGGTGTGCGTTACACGCCCGTTGTGGGTTGATTTGTTGCCCTTTAGTCGTTGCGTTATTAGCAGGAGAGCCAGCAGGAGAAAAATCGTTTTGGGGCATCGCACGTAAATATTTCTCGTTTGCCGGTGATTAATTCAGTATTTTTATAAATAAAAAGCGTTGCTCAAATCGATGCAGCGGTTCAACAAACATTTTCGCAAAAGCGATGTTCCAGATGTCCAAGGGATTAATCGACATAGACGCGCCGTTTCCGGTGTCATCAAAGGAATACGCAATCGGGACGGGCCCTCCAAACAAAAACTGGCGGACTCTAAAAACCTTCCTCACTGTAAAATGAAAATTTACCATTAACCTGACAATTGGCTCAAAAACCTGTCACGACGCCGAACTGTAGAATCTAAAAGAAAGAAATAAACTGCCACAAAATGTTACAACTGTCTTTCAGTCAAATTGATGAAATTTTCTTAAACATTAAATTTTGGTTGTTCCTGAAATAAGCAGCACTCTTCAAAAATATGAAACAAATTTTTAAGATATGGGTCTTCTATTAATATGTCTATGCTGATAATAGGGTACCTAGACTCCTCATCACAAGATCAGATATTAGGACATTATCAATTATTATTGTCAATTGTTGGTCTACTTCAATTTTGTCATTATAATGGTGGTACCCCTCTTGTCAATTTTTTCCTTCGAGGTACCAGGTGTCTGAATATTTCCATGGTAGATAAAGCATCAGAGTTTCGAGTTTGTCAAGTGGAGTAACTGATGAAAGTTCTGTTATGGTCGTGATTATTGCAGATTTATGGCAAACCGTCAGCTCCCGCTTTGGAGGCTGTTTACGTCATCGGAACCTTCCAGTGCTTTATAAGTTTTCCCAATGACTCGTTTCGCCTAAGTTTTCGCACAACTGGCTGCAGATTTGTGTTATTTTGCTGCATATAGCGGGCCGTGCTCCCGCCGCTTTGATAATTTAATCGGGAATAATATTATCTAGTTGTTGAATCGATCCCGATTCCCGATGCCGAGGGCTCAATTAAATAAAATTCGATGGCGAGAGTGCGTTGAGATTGGGGTAGCGTTCTCTCGCCCAACTGAATGGAAGAAGTAACCGACGATTTCCCGATAATTTGTCAGCACTTGTAGGCTTCCTTATGTCCGCCATAAAAACCTAGTACAACGGCTTAGTGGGCCTTCTGCGGTGTGTGCGGCGACCCTATTGATATGGAGATGCGCCTTATGGCTCATAATGCGCCTGAATGACTACAGCACGAGCTCTCTGGCCTCGGCAATCGGTCCCAAATTGAAATTGATCAGCCACAGAGCCGTACCCAGGCTACTGATGGCATGTTAATTGCGTGAAAGTTTATTAACGATCATCACTTCTTTATTTCCACGATGCAATCAGAGCCAAGCGGAAATTAGCGGGGAATTAATTGATTCTGAAAATATGTCACTCAACCGGTAATTAAGTACCATCCATCACCGATGAAGGTAGAAACGGTGATTTCCTTCTCCTTCTGGGGGCCTCGCCAACTGCAATGGCGGAGTCGAGATCGACGATAAAACGCCCGATGCATTTTTGCATCGAACTCAGAACTGGTTTGGGTACTGCCGGGATGGCAACTGCAACGGGGGCGAGAGAGACCGACGCACGGTACCATTATCGCTTCTCACGATTACATGTGATCCTTCACTCAGCTAACTGCCAATTAACAACGTCTGTCGCCCTGAGCCCGGCCACTGTCAACCGCAGCTCGGCGGTACCCAACGGTACCGCGACCAGGCGCCACGGTACCGCACTAATGGCGGAGCACAAACCACAGAAATTCGGGACAAACATTTACAATTACTCTTTTACATCAACGCTGGCAGTTACGGTGGCAAGAACCAAACTTCAAATCAGCCGGTACCAAACTCTTGCATTGTCAATATATTTAGTTCGAAAAGGTTTGCTTGAATAGAAAATGCTGTGTGACTTATCTGCTGGTATTAATAAATTTTGTACAACCATTTTGCACTTGGCCAAAATTTGAGTCGATAGTACCTTGTAAGGGTATTACCAGAGAAGCGTTTTAGGTCGTTGTGAAGGTGCAGAAAACAGTTTACACCTGCAATTACTTATGAAGTCTTGATAGCTACATCTCACATTTGCTGGTGGATAAGTACTCGGCATCAATAAGTCAGTACCATGTTATAGAACTTGTAGATAAGAGTGCCATAATAATGGACGTACAAGAGTGATATGTAATTATAAGGCATCAGCTAATAATATGCACCTATATGAGTGGACATATTGTTTGCTTTATTGACGTTGTTGCTAGTTCTAGATAGATAGCTTCCTCAACCCAAATTTGTCTAAACTAGACTATTATTGATGTGAATCGGTACCTCCTGCTCGAGTACCGCGTACCTACCGTTAGATTCTGCGTTGGCGGAGCCCTGTCTGGAGTTACCTGTTATCCGGCGCGCCTCTCCGTTTTTAATCGTCTGGACCTAGTCAAGTGCACGGGGGCGTCCGGGGAGCGGCGGGCGTCGCTAGCGTCGCGCCACCCCCGTCCCCCGACGTCGCCGTAAGTATCCTACTTCTGAGCTGTCCGTCTCCCGTCAGCGTCAGTGCCGCCGATCGATCAGTCTGTGGCTCAAAGCAATGCACGCTCAGGTCAAAAGACGTCTGCCCGGGCAGCGACAACACCCTGCCACGCCGTCCCCCTGGAAGGGCCCCCGCGCCACCGCCGCCGCCGCCGTCGCTCACTCTCTGGACTTGACGGACGGACGGCACGTCACACGACGTTTCAATCTGCACAGCGACGGCCGCCGTCCCCGCGACCGCCGCCGGGGCGAGATTGGACATCTTTGATGTTTTAATTAGTTTTCGTCTTTCTGTCGGTGTTGTTGTTGTGTTGTTTGGCCGGTCAGATTATGTGGACGGAACGGGAAGCGGGGGCGGTGTATTGTTGGGAATCATGGCTTGTTTGACGACGGATCGGAGGGCCTCCACGCGGAAATAACAAGAATTGTGGCGGTTACACTCGACAACTCGCAATTCTCACGGGGAGTTGGGATCTAATCAGCAATCGGCGCGTATGCTAATCAACAATTGCTGCACAACCGAACTCAACTGGAATTTGTTTATAAAATTTGAGGAACGGTCCAGAAATTTTTATCATCATCCTATTTACGTTTTTTTGTTGAATTCTACTCCTTTTACACAGTATTTTTATCATCATTTCTCCATCACATTTTCTTGCGGTCTCGTTTGTGAAACGTTAATGGTGCCGATATCGTCAGTCATTAGCATCTGGCTTAAATTTTTATTGGCCATCAGTTGTTCGTTGTATTCATTCAGTACCAGTTTGGCATATATCAAGATTGCCAACTTTCAAGTTTTAAAGAGCTATTGAAGGTACAATAATTTTTTAATGTGGCACTTCAATTTTCATGGAGCTACTATAGAATTTTTAATTTGCTTCTTAGCGATATTTCCGACACCATCATCCCCTTATTCACTTACCCTTCCTTGTTTAGTAAGTAGGTCCGCCGAAAGATTAGACCTTCAAGCTTCCTCTTTATTTCCTATCGATTACTGAGTTGAAAATGACTGTCAATCAAGCATCGGTTCGGCTTTCTTCTTTGTGCTGTAATGTTTCGATAGAAGCAAAATATTTAAGTTCACGAAGACAAGCCATCGTTGCGCATGTGCGTATGTACAGCCGACATCAAAGATACTGTCCACCTGATAAACTTTAAACTCGTTTATATTTCACATAAAACTAACACAGACATTAAAGTTTATATTTATGCCAACTTAGTACCTACATCATCTGTGGAAGAAATTTAAAGTTTAAAAGTGTGAGATGGACAATATCTCTGCTGTCGGGCGTACATTCAAATGAAATGATACTAATTTTGTTTTTTCGAAACATTAAAATTTTTGCTGTTACGTTACGCACTTCGATGGTCGTACTTGGACGCGTTGGCATAGCGCAAGATCCGGAAAAAGTTCGGGGGTTGAGACCGGCGCTTTGGGCGCGTAAAGTTGTCGTTTCGGGCGATTGTCTTGTCTTGGTGGCGCATCGGGGTGATCTGGGTCGCCTTAACGACCAGCTAATATTGTTTACAAAACCCAGGAAAAAAGGAGAAAAACGACCCGACATAAAATTAGCATCAACGGATTTACGGCTGACGTTTTAAGGTGCAATTTATGTTGATACGTCAATATTGATTTTTAGTGGACGATAAATAAACAAATGATCGCAGAGAGCACGGGAGAACCGTGCCGAAACAAAAATAAGAAAAAAAAAACTTGTGATTTCTGGACGAAAGTTCCATCGTGACGTGAGACCCGGACGTAATTTATCGAGTGTTCTGCGAGACCCAGCGAGTAAACACCCCCAAAAAACTTCCATAAACGCGGCGGGAGGATCAATTCGCGACTCGGATGGATATGCAAGTTAATACAAAAATGAAGTAGATTTTCTAAAAATATCGCAACAATGCGGTCGATAGATGTCCGACTATCGACAGCCGCATCCACCCGTCATCCACCGCTTATTGTTCCTCGTCTTTCTCTATGAACATTTTATTCCGCCAGTTGGAAAATAATACTTTTGACACATCCACAGATAATGCAGGCGTCACGCGCGCGGTAAAAGAGGCGCGTTACAGTTTCCCGAATAAAAAGCTCGCTGATGGCGATAGCGGCGGCTGTTCCTGAAAAAATCCGCGGCGTCCTCTCCCCCTTCCATAATTTACGGCGGTTGTTTTTTCGCCGCCACTGTTGCTTCGGGCCTCATTTCTTATTAATCCGGGCAGGTCAGGTCCAATAAGACGGGACTTTGGGCGGCTATAACTCGGCAGTTACCAGGTCGTAACTTCGAGTTACGATTTGGAATTACTCAACTCTAACACCACATAAGATGCGGAAACGGCAGTAAAATATCTATCTGCGGCCCGATCCCGACTCTTCGCGAGATTTCCTCAATTATTATCGGGCCCCCCTCTGTTTGGTGTCGGTGATGCTGCCGAGTTCGATGAGCCGGACACCTAAAAATACGTTTTACGACCGTACCATGATACATTTTCGATAAAGCAAACACGTCGCCATTCTAAAGTTTAATTCGAGGGCGCCCCCGCTCCAACCCTGCCCGTTTCCCATAAACCGCTTTTATGACGTATTCAATTTTATTTACTTTTGTTTTTATCGCACTTTCACCCGCCGCCGTTATATATATTTTCCAAACGTAAATCGATCCATAAACAATAAAATATTTAGTGCCGTTTATCCATATAACGTCGTTACGGTTATTTTCGCTTTTATTTCGATCTGATTCTGGACCATAAATAAATCGGCCCCGTTAGTTGTGGAATAGAAGGTCGCGCCGATGCAGTTCAAGTTTGGTTGCCTTAGGTTAGTTATGAAATTCCGCGATGATGGCTCCCCCTCTGGCAAGTAGTCGGCGTGATCATTGATAATGACGAGGAGCCAAAAAGCCTAACCGCCGACCGGTCGTGGGTACCACACAAACAACAATTAGCAGACCTAAAATTGCCAGGCTGTCACTGACGAGGTCCTTGGTGACTATGACTTTTTTTAAATTTTTTTTTTCATAACGCATCGTTTTCCTGTTGACCTGACCTATCACAACATTTTTAGCCATCGTTGAGAACATTGTTTGTTTTTTAATAACATTAAATTGGTTCCTTGGTTCTTCTTCTTTTCTTTTATGCTTTTTGTACCTATACCTTCATATAGTATAATTAAAAAAGTAGATACTTCAGAACAATTTTTTCTCGTTGCCCTCTCGGGTGCCTCCTCTAGTGGCTTCGTCCCTTCGTTCCAATCTGAATGCTGCGATGACTGGTGATAACAACCTTTGAACTACAGAAAAATGTGAGTCACCGGCGAGGTTTCGAACCTACAGCCCGACAACCCTCCTCCACGAATTCGGGATGCTCTCATCATCACTGAGCTACGGGACTCACGTACTTTCTCTCTGTTCAATCTCGCTCTCGACTCACTCAAGTTCCCTCGGATTTTAATAATTTTTTTTAGTGGCGGTGGCGCGCTTCTTCTGCGATTCCCTTCTAATCCCTTGTTGTTCGGCGTGGCCGGCCCCCGCCTCCGCGATTTCGCAATTAAAATGTCAGCGTCGAGAAAAGTTCTCGTTGCGAAAGGGCACTGTGTAATTTATGATATTATTTACGGCATTTAATGACGGCCCGGCAAGACGATGTCAATGTTTTATAGGACATCTGTGTCATAATTCTGAATTTAGACGTGACTTATGACTGGAAAATCACACAATACCCGTTTTTAATTAATGGATCGACGGATTTATGACGTACAGGTTGCGCGATCGAAGTCGAGACGCGGAAACGCTAATTATAATATTTCTTTGGTGTCGCCCGGTTTTCTCGGAGGCGCGCGACCTTTGGCCGGATTTTTCGAATATTCCCCCCGATTCCGTCCCTGGTTGGTACAGCTAGCGTCCCAGTGGCAGATTGCCGGGGATAAAGAAAGGTTTTTTTCTTGCTGATCTGTGACATTTGCTTAGTCGCAAATCTTCCCAAGTCAGCGGACCCGACAGCGTCTTGAGTGATTTACGTCGGAAACGGCCGGCGTCTCTTCTTGCACCCTCCTTGCCTGCATTCGCTCCACAAACGCGAATTACTTTTGTACCTGACCTCAGTTTCGAAAAAAGAAACAACTTTCACGTATCCGCGCCGTGATTGAGTGAAGCTGCAGAGATGCTCGCTAATTCTGATGATGCAGGAAACTTGGTTGCGTAACTTTGTAAATTGAAGATTTATTACGTTTTTAATTCGTCTTTTGTGCGGCCCCTGTTGCGTTTTTGCCTGTACCTGAATCGAATTGTAAAGAGAGGTAATTCTCGAAACCGTTTGTTATAGCACGCTTCATCCCGGACCGACCCTCTTAGTTATGTTCATCGATACATCCAGCTTTTGTGTAGATTAGGTTCTTTGACAGACGTAACAAAAATAGAGCTAGCTGGCTCGTGGTTGCGGTCGAACTCGTCCCCCGGCGGGCTTCCATGCTAATCGCGACATTCTGACCCCGGATCAAGCGGAATTTCCACATAATCGGCCTTTTCCACTTTGGCTGAACTTTTCTCATTAGGAGAGCTAGCAGTTCTGCCAATAACAAATTCTTTGACGAAACATTGATTCGAGGGAAACTTACTTGACCTTTCTGCCGTTCGAATGCATCATAATTTGTAATGTTCCTCTACCGTTATTGAGAAATTTGTCAAATTTTTCTTCTTCTCTCTCAAACTCGTTGCTTGATTCTCAATTTTGTATCTTTCTTCTGATGAAGTGGAAGTTAACGAAAGTCCGACCTCTTGCTGGACCAACTTACTTTTTACAAGCATTGTTCTCTATCTCTTAATACATATTTGTCAGCGACATGCAAAAGCTTTCAACAAAGATAATTGAAAGGAATGGCGAAAATATAGTTAAGGGTTGAACGTTTTGCTAGTTTTTAGTATTGAGCTGCAAAACTCTAAAAGACGAGCAGAATAGGTGAGTTAATGGTCATGATACTAATTATGGAAGGAACAAGGATTCTATAAGGCATAAGGAGTCCTTAAGACCCAAACTAAACTATGTTTTTTTTTTTAATAAAAAAATACTTTGAAGGGTTGAAATTTTGTTTCTGACGTAGGGAGCGAGGGGCTAGTTGTAACAATTTTAACAAATAATTATATATCTTGAAGTGTATTGGCTTAATTACCACTAACTAAACTTTGATTGATACTCTAACTATTCTTCTATTAAGTCAAATCGAAAGAATATCAAATCTACAGGTAACTTTTTCACAATTAATTTTTTTTTAATGTGTTACAACTTACCCCGTGGTTGGGGCTAGTTGTAACAACAATAAAAAACAAATGTGACACCTTCAATTGTTTAATTTTTTCACATCTTGGACGAATTTGCTTTGTTTACAACAAAAACTAACTAGGTATTTCTATAATATGTATTTTTTATTAAATAATTAACTGAAACATACTTTTTTTATAATCAACAAATTAAAGATTTAAGTTTTTAACTAATCTTATTTTGTACTTATGTAAGTACTACTATAGGTACTACTATAGGTATGTATATCAACATGACACTTTATAATCACAGTAAATTAAATTATAAACCTCGAAATTAAGTCTTGTAATTATCTCTTAGTTATACCTTACATATTACAACAAACCCCGAGGTTTTGTTACAACTAGCCCCTAGGTACAGTTCTTAATATTTATCACGATAACTATTAAATTAACTTAGTAATCTCAAAAACTGTTACACAACAAATAGTTATATTTTAGCATCAAATAAAATATATAAAGCTCCAATTAGTCGAAAATAGTGAAGCTAACCAAATATTTACAAAAATAAAATTATAGGTTATCTGTCAACAAGGAAGTGTTTGCACGTACCCACTCACTGCGCCGCCTGGCGGGACACTGGCTGTGATAAAGTGGCGTGGCGCGGTATAATTTTAAGATTGGGTAAAAAAAATCGTGAATAAAGTTTAAATTCCTATTGAAAAAGGTCTGTTACTACTTACCCCTGTTACAACAAGCCCCGTGCTCCCTAAAGGTGTTGTGTGGCGTATTACTAATAACTCTCTTTATTTTTTGGCTTAAAGAATATTTTCGGTGGGGCTGCTGTGCCCCCTTTCTCCACAAGATGTGATAAAAGCTTTTAGATTTGTTAGCCTTAACATTTTGATTTTTTGAATTGTTACCCGAAATGGTGATGGTCAAGACGTCTTGCCTTGTTTACCTTCAAGTCACCGCCACTGATTCGACTTTTATTAATGATTTTTTACAATTAACATCTAGACCTTCTGCGCCCTGCGTCGTGATTGAGTTGGTTCAGGCTGAAATGACCGTGACAGTAATCTGATTTACATGAAAAAACCCATAAGTATGAATTATTGATCTAATTTGTGGAGTCTGGCCGACCAACCTTGCTCTTCTACGTAAATTCTGCATAGCCAGCCATCATTAAAAGTTAATGATGATGTTGACTGTAATTTGCATTCTTGCATAAATAAAACTTACATCAACGACTTTCGGCGTCAGATTTTGATTGTGGAAAGTGGCTCTTATCTCTCTCTCTCTTGGTTTCGGGCAAAAATTTTTGAATTTATTGGACGCGAATGGGTCCAACTACTGGAAGTAATATTTTATTCCCGCTTTTATGTTGGCGGCCGTAAATAAGCGGAAAAATCTGAATTGATGGGTCATTAGCATAACGTTTTGCAATAAATTGCTCAAGATTCGATGTTTATTGATGATTAACCGGCCTTTTTTTTTGTTTCAGGTAAGCAAGCTTCGTCCCTGAGATTCCTGGCGTAAGTAACTGCGGCCGGCTCTCTACCCGTTTTGTTAGTTCTGTCGGGGGTTTCGCTTCACGCCAAATCACAATGACTGACAGGAATCGAGATTTATTGCTCGTTTACTTTGCTAATAATTCATTTTTCTTTTGACACAAATAGAACAAAGGCGCGCTTTCTGGCGGGGTTGTTGGGGAGCGCTTGCGAGGGAATTTTCGGGTTTTTCTGTGATTATTAGGGCATCGGTGCATGTAATCGGCGCATTGTTCGTCGGGGCCGTGAATAATTCAGTAATGTTTTTAAAGTTACGCGCGCGCGAATTCGCACAGTCGCTGTTTTGTACTGGTTTTCATCGTCGCAAACAATTATTTCGTTTCGAGCAACAAATTACATAATTAATAATTTAATAATTATTCGATGTACGGGACGGACACGCTGATTTGGCCCGGTAATTATCCATTAGCCTGCCAGTTTGATCGGCCACGCATAAAATTGCATTGTTTAAATCGGACACAATGCAGCCACCATGTGCACAAATGCACACGCAGGTACAGGTATTTTGTTCAGTGGCTCGTCAAATTTCCAAACGTCGAACCGCAAAAACACGTCCGATGCACGCTAATCGAGGCGAGGTCCCGCACCCGTGCATGATGCTGCCCAATTTTTCCTTTGTTCCCGAATAAAATTAATTTAAGAAGAAATTTCCCTATTTGGAATTAATAATTTCCTAATCTGCGACGTAAAAGGCGAACTTCTGTTTAGCCCGTGGCCTTTCATCTCAAAGAAACTGAAGCATTTGATATTCAAAGAAAATAATTGAATGCGAAATGTAATTCTTAACTTCATCAACATTTCTGTGTTTTATTCCTGCTGACATCTCGATACAAAGCTCGCCTATTCCTGCTTTGATGCAGGAGAACGCCCGCTTTTAATTATTCGGGCCCGCCGAACTGCCCGCGGCCCTAACCAGCGGCGTCCGCTCTAATTAACCGCTGAACTTCGGCCCGATCGACGGAAAACCAGCGGCGCCCTCCGCCTCGACTGCACAAGTAAATTTCAACTTATCTCTCGGTGACGCGCCTTCCAATTACGGAGAGTGTTGTTGTATCTCTTCGGTCGGTACGGCGAGGGGCCCGGAGGGCTCCGGTCCGTCGAGATGCCGGTCTCCATGCATCACTCAGTTGACACCCGGTGCCCCATATATCACGGGCCGGCTGCTAAATTCCCCCCTCGCTGCCCCCCGGACCCGCGCGACGTGGCTCTCCATACCAAGACTTATTTGCATACAGCGACGTAGTGGCCGTTTTTTTTTCACACAGAGATTTATTGCCCGACTAATGCACGACCGACGAGCCGCCCGTGAGCCCGGCAGCATACAGGGCGGCGCAAAAACACCACCGATCTCTTTCAACTCGCCCAAGACCTAATGTTACCATTAACGCCGTCGTTATTATTTTCTGCCCAAGCTAACCAGCAAAGGCCGGTCCAGGTGCTCTAGAAAATTTAAGAAAATTAATTTAACTAAAGAAAGCCGGATAAGAGGCCAAGGGCTAGTTTTTGAGGTTGAGGCAATACATAGGTACAATTGTAATTTTGCACTACACACTTACAGTGTTTCTTATAAGAGAATGCTAAAAAAGTTGCTTCTGTCGCCGTGTAAAGTAAATTTAGGTTAATATTTTTTGGGAACACTCATAATGTACAGTAGCCGTCATTGAAGAAGCCCAGGGTGAAGTGAAATTTATTCTAACTTACGTTACATTTGCAACCAGGTTAAACCACGGGGTAGAGTTTGTTTGAGAACCGCACAGGTGAACTAAGATTAGTCGAAATAGAGCGGCACCTTTCAGTTTTAAATTATAAACAGCTTCAAGCACACCGTAAGTTGGAATGAATTTTACTTCACCCTGGGCTTCTTCAATGACGGCGACTGTACCTACCAAATTGCACTATCCACCAGAAAATTTAATAAGCATCAAAAAATCTAAATGAAACCCAAATTATTATACATCAGAAAATGAGAACATCACCACTAAAATAACTATGCTGCGTATTGTTTTACCATTGCTTACATTTTAAATTCTATATGTCTATCAATTTTACTAAAAAATGTTCACCAAATTTAGAACGCTGAAGTTACGCGTCCGTGCTGTACATAATAAATATTCGCGTTATCCATTTATATCTAGTGTTTCTCAAAAAAACTATTTGTGCGTCAAATAATTATTCTATTACTCCAAAAATGAAATATGCTCGCGCATCTCTCCTTGCCGCTTGCGCTTCCAGACAAGAGGCACGCGATAAAAGTTTTGTACAAGTTCAGTTCAAGGCCCTGTAATTTTTTTTAAAGCTCGATTAGAAATTACCACAAAAAAAGAAGTTTTACGTTTTACATAATGCAAGCCAATTACAGCAAAGCATTTATATATTACGGAAATCAATATCTTTTTTCGTGCAAATCACTTCTATTTTTACTCTTATTTTCTTTTCCCTAGCACATCAACATCTATAATTTTGCATAAAATTATTTACCATTTGCACAACATTTTATTGCTTGTGAATTTTTGATCAACAAATATTATTTTTAACTGCTAAATAATATAAGACACTGTCGAAAATTAAATATCTAGGTATTATGTTAGAATTAAATGCGGAATAAAATTTGGTGAACATTTAGTATTTATGGTCAACAAAAGTTATTTTGGCGAACAAAATATATCAGAGGCCAGCATTTTGTCAATATTTGGTGGTCGCTTTAAGATTATGTATTTTTTTAATTTTGGTGAGCATTTTATTTTTGGGAAATAAAAGTATTTTTTTTGTATGAAAATATTGGGTAAATTTGGTAGACTGTTAAATACGACCCATATTTTTTAAAGTAGGAGGGACCAAACATTGGCTAGACAGAGCAAATTGCATAATCAACGTCAGCTACTGGAGCGATTAATGACACGTCTGATTTAGTAGGAGCAAAAATAAGACAGGAGATCCATCCATCCATCAAACCATCATGCAAGACTGTTCGTCGTTTCCTTCTGATGAGTTAGTTGTGAGGTGATGCAGGTTAAGAACGTTGCCTTCAGGTCGACGTCCTAACCGACCTTTTGAGTTTTGAAAGACACGAGAAAGGGGTTGCGTTCTTCTAAACCCATCAGGGAGGTCTGCCTGTTCAAGTTGACTTCGATCAAGATCAAGCGTGGCAACCTAAATCAAAGCTTGAACTCGTATGAATGTGCACACAAACGTAAATTAACTTCATTTTACGACGCCGCGCCAACAGTTGCTAAATTGATTTGGAATAATTTAGCTGCAGGTGATAAATGAAACCTTCAAGGGGTTTCCTGTTTTATACCCTTAAATTTTACCAAAGACCCAATTTTGTTTAAAGTTAGCAACTAAAATTTTTTAGATTTCAGATAGTCAGCTGACTACGGTTGGCGGTTCAATGAAGGGTCTCAGGAGTTTCCGCAGGAAGGGGACTTTTGGGGGGTTTAGAAAATTTCCGCGGTGACTTATGCCGGTCGCCGTGTCACCGAACCGCTCACCGAGAGGAAACATAAATCGCGGCGGCGTCAATTACCTTGTCTCCTGGTGAACGAGTCGCAGGCCCCTTCTAGGCCGAGACACCGGCGGCTCGATTAGCGATACCGTGTGAATTCCTCGTCGGTCATTATGGCGAAATTAAATTGGTGGCTTAATGAGATCGGCGATGACGACCATCGTCCGGACAGGAAAACTCGCAAAGTTCCTGTTGGATTGCGATCGGGAATATCCGTGACTAATGGAGTGTCGTAATGAGTGTACAGCATTTTTCAATCAATGTCCTGAATAAAATACGGCTATCAGCGGCCGATGCCACGTCAACATATTTATCACGACCAATAATCTGCATGAATCACGACTGACGCTCCATCGTTATTGCGAAAATGGGAAGAGTCGATCCGGGGACAACAACTCCGGACATCACCCGGACCCGAATATCGTGGATTCGTCATAAATGTTTAACGGTTGTAAAAATTACAACTAATTTATACCGGCGCAACGGTCATTAAATCCTAAGTCAATTTGTTCTATAATTATTTTAGTGTATAATTGGACTATCTTGTAGATCTTTCACTTTAGTGTTCATAAATTACGCAACTGCTGCTTTATTGCGCCTCGTTTATCCGCTCTTGATAAACAGCAACGCTAACGCCGATCTCTCCCGCCTAATTACAATAATTCCGGTCGGCAACTAGAAAATTAGTCCCTCGTCCACCATCCCCGTCCGCGACTGTACCAACTGTACATTGGCAATGTGTGCGTGTGTGTGTGAAACGGTATGTACAAGAGCCGTCCCGCTTGTCAACATTAAAAAGACGAACGATCCGGCAGTTGGTTGACGGCGCGATGACGATTCGGGCAGATGTGAATGTGTGTGGGTGCTAAAGGGGGCGGAGGGTGGTGCGGGGTAGGCTACCGTGGGTCTTAAAACTGTCACTGCTAATGGCAGATATCCATCAAGTCATTCAATCACCATCATACACATGAGTCACCGCCAGGCCAGAGGTGAACGATCACCCGAATCGCGCTACCGGGCATCGCGCACACAGCCACCCGCGACGCCGACGAAACGGGCAACACTTAACGCCTACCCCAAGGGGTAAATGACGGGCATCGCTCAACAGATATGAGGTTTTTATGCCGCCGATTGATGAAACGGATCAATCTTGGGGCGGCGGGGCGTCGAGACCGCAGGGACGGCATCGATCCGGGAGTCAGCTACTCACAACTTACCGCGAAGGTGACATGCGGCACGTCCTCCCCGCACCCACAAACACTTGACATAAGACCGTTAATCTGGGCCCGATTGGATGCAAAGTGGCCGCCACCAGGAGCTCCGCGGCAGCTGAAGCTTCAAGTTGCATATTCACCCTTCTTACTTGGCCCAAAAGCAACTTTAACTTCCTACCACGCTATCCAAAATAGTCATGAGGCTAAGAATATTCTCTTAAGCACTTCTACCGAGACTTCTACACTTTTTTAAATATTTTTTTCGCTTTTTGAGCAAACTTTACCATAGCCAGAAAAAGTTTCTTGGGGCTTATGTTATTTAATAAGGAGCTGACTATGTAGGTCTATAACTCTTAAAATATCAGTCAGGAACTTTATATAGGTTCTCATGGGTAGGTACTTATTTTTGGGAACAAATATAATGTACACTAAATTAAACTATACATCCCTTGCACTGTCCACCAGAAAATTTAATGAGCATTAAAAAATCACCACTAAAATAACTATGCGCATTGTTTTACCATTGCTTACATTTTAAATTCTGTATGTCTATCAATTTTACTAAATGTTTACCAAATTTAGAACGCTCAAGTTACGCATTATCCATTTATATTTAGTGTTTCTCAAAAAAACTATTTGTGCGTCAAATAATTATTCTATTACTCCAAAAATGAAATATGCTTGCGCATCTCTCCTTGCCGCTTGCGCTTCCAGACAAGAGGCACGCGAAAAAAGTTTTGTACAAGGTCACTTCAGGGACCTGTAATTTTTTTTTAAAAGCACGATTAGAAATTACCACTAAAAGAAGTTTTACGTTTTAGATAATGCAAGCCAATTCCAGCAAAGCATTTATATATTACGGAAATCAATATCTTTTTTTGTGCAAACCACTTATATTTTTACTCTTATTTTCCTTGCCCTAGCACATTCACATCTATAATTTTGCATAAAATTATTTACCATTTGCACAACATTTTATTGCTTGTGTATTTTTGATCAACAAATAGTATTTTTAACTGCTAAATAATATAAGACACTATTGAAAATTAAATATCTGGGTATTATGTTAGAATTAAATGCGGAATAAAGTTTGGTGAACATTTAGTATTTATGGTCAACAAAAGTTATTTTGGCGAACAAAATACATAAGAGGCCAGCATTATGTCAATATTTGGTTGTCGCTTTAAGATTATGTATTTTCTTAATTTTGGTGAGCATTTAGTATTTTTGGGAAATGAAAGTATTTTTTTGTATAAAAATATTGGGTAAATTTGGTAGATTGTTAAATACCAGCCCTTATTTTTTCACAATGCTGAAAAGGTTTTCGTGTAAAAATGGCGGAGGCGCCGAGATAATTTTCAAGCATTTGCTCGTGCAATGGTAGTGTAAGTAGCACTTACTCAAATTGTGTTGCACCATCCAATTGATAAATACAATGAGTGACTGCGATGAATAAATGGATTTGACGCTTGCCCTAGATACAAAGAATTACAAAGAATACTTTTTCATTGTATTTTAGTATAACGTGGTTCTGACCTGTAAGTTTGCCAAAAGTTAGCTTTTTGAACGGGTCAGCAGTTCAAAGTTTGCACAAATTAGGTAATTTTTTATGCGAAATGTCGATTGGCCTCAGTTCGGGCGATTATCCCATTTGGACCGTGGATTGCGGAATGGCGGCGAAAAAGGTCCTAAAATTGGCCGCCGGTGCGAGCCCTCTGCGCCGTCCGGTAATATCCCTAAAAGCTTCTCGAAGATATGAATAATGGCGCTTCTCTTTTCCCTGATGTTGCCAAATGACAGTGAGTGGCCGATGTCCGCGTGATGGATTGATGAGAACATCAAGACCGAGTGTGGAAACGAAAGAAATATCTCTCCATTTGCGTATGGCTCCCCGGGTCGCAACACCCTCGAGACCGCCACCACCCCCGGTGCCATAACACCGCGACCTTTCGGACGGGGGAAAAATCACCAAAAAAAAAATTTAGCAACAAATATTCTCTCTCCGTTTGATGGTGATGACGATGCGCGATTGTGTTTTTGACGCGTCGAATTTCAAAGATATGGTTGGGAGATGTGATGGCGTGTTATTAAAATGTTCAAAGACCGGGGCAGGGTATATCGATATGATGGAGCCGTCATAGCGAGCGAGCTCTCCACAAAGACTACGCTCCGGGCCGGTTCAGTTATTTTTGACCTGTCATTAATAAATTGGGGTGGATTAACATTTACAAGAGACGCGCCGTGATGCGAGCTGCCTCCAGGGCGACTATCTGCTCCAGAAGGATCCGCTTTCTGTTCAACCCACAACCTTAACAATCAAACCGGGCACAACGTCAAAAAGCAACCAATTATAATTGATACAGCGCCGCCACAAAGAGGAGAAATTAAAAATTTTGGGCGGCATCGGCGGCTCGGTACGGCCCTGCGTCGAGCGCGTCACGGGCGACTAATTCCATCAATTACGGACAGATGGTCTCATTATTTTCAGACAGTGCAGTATTGTTTCTAAATTTATTACCCACTTTCATAATTAGAAGTTTAAATATTGTACGGACAATGTCTCGTAAATTCACCATCAGCGTGGGCGGCGGGGGGAGGAAAACAAAGAACTTTCGGGCATTAACGGGATCCCGGCAGTTTTACCACGATCCCATAACTCACCCATCGGCGGAGACAGCTTCTCGAATTAGAATAATTTCGGCCTTCCGTCTCCTCTGCCTGATGCCGATTTGTCGCTCATGTCATCTTGTTTGCTCCTTTTCATATTTTTTTCCTTTATTGTTTGTCTCGATCAGTGCACGTTTCAAGTGATGACTGACTTGCAACTTACATTCATGCATGAAAACTTGACAATTAGCAAAGTAGCGACAGCAGGGGTGAGAGCATTGGCATCGACCTGGGTCGTAAGGGCGGACTAATGCCTTAATGGAGAAGTCACTTACCTGCATGACTTCATGTTATGATGTTTGAACTGAACCGCACAATATGAGGTTGTGGGTCACGTGGGGTATGTTGTAGGGTGGGGGTGGGGTGTGGGGCGCTACGTGATTTGGCGGGTGCATCCTGTCGTGGAAAATGGCGATTTGGCGTTGAATTCCGCGATTGCGGCTTGAATGCGCCGAGAGCTGCCGAGCGGTTGTCCGTCACCCCGTATTGATTACCTGGCGAAGAGCCGTCTTGACGGCTGACGAGACGCCGGACAGTGACTGATATGAGCAAGGTAGTGCTTTTGACAAGATGGATCACGCACTTTGGCATCGATCATTCACCGGCTAACTTATGCATTGTTTAAGGCCGGCGACGTCCTTAGGGACGTGCGATCTATTAGGCGACATCAAGGTTATTAGGAGACGGACGAACGGACGCACCCTTGTTCCGTCGTCGTCGTCGTGTTGTTGTGTCGGGCGGGGGGCGTCTTTATCGTTCGGCGACGCGTTTTTTTCGCCTTGTCACGACGCCGACACGAGATGGCGCGCTGGCGTAATAATGCCCCTCTGACACTTGTCATTCGGGTCGGGTCCATAATAGAGAAAAGTTTTGTTTTAGTTCGGTACATGAAGCGGCAATCGTCTTCCGACAGGACCGCGCCCTACTTCCAGCGATTATGACGGGTGTCAGGATCCGGATTGATGTCCGAAATCTTCCCCTCGTCCTTATTTGTCGCGTATCGGAACCGGCGATCTCGTCTTGTGTAATGCCCACTATTATTACTTTTCATTCACGGACCGGTATCTTCCGAGATCCGGAGATTACGGTTAACATTGTTTGAACCTCTCTCATCTTTGTAGTTTTGCGCTCCGGCAGTCCGCCATCTGCTCCGAGTCCGTCAGCGTCATTCAGGCCCGATCCGGATTTAATTATCGCTATTTTCGCTTTATTTATGGGAGAACGGCCCAACTGTTCCGAGGGGTTCACTCCGCCACGATTTATCCGCAACTTTTTGATTTATGGCGCGACATTGTTGTCCGTCTTCTGGCAGCAAAGGGCTGTGGAATAACGCAACATCCATCACGTGACGTGGTGCAGTCTCGACGGTACTTTATAACATCAGACGCAATTGGCGGGGCATAAATATGGACACGATTGCTAAAAATCGACTCGGTACAAGGGAAAATTGTCAATGTTAATTTGTTCATGCGAAACGGAACAGATGCCTTGCTTTATTAAATTTCTAACGTGTAATTTACGGCCGCTCAATGATCGCGCGGAATGTTGACTCGCACCGGATTGCGCTTTTCACAATTAAAATTATTAATGGGCAGAGTGCAAGAGTGACCGCCGCATAACCGAAGGTGCGGCCAACGCGACATTAGCGGCCATGCGAGTTCAACCCCAAGACCCCAAATGAAGGGACCCACTTCTTCTCCTTTTCTCCTGACGATCAAATTGACCAAATATGAAAGTAACATTAAGTCGCCAGAAAAATTATGGGAGTTAACAACAGCCGTCTCGGCAAGCACGAAAAAGTGCATATATGGAATAAGATCTGAAATAAATCCCGTCTTCATCCTTAAGAACTCATCCTGTATAGGTAGCATAACTTCTCACGCCATCCAAAGACACCCCCCTATCCCGACCCCTTCCTGAGATGATCACTGCGCATCTCTGGCGAGACATCAGGTAAACACATTGGTTGGTGTTAACCTGCCGATAGTGACAATTAGACAATGTTAAATGTGAAATGGGAGTAGCAGGAATTGTGCCGCTGCAGGGTGAAAGGCGCGTGAATCGAGAGTGCAAAATCACGAACTCCAAGTGTGCGAACCCGGTAGCGAGCTCGTTGACGCCGCCCACGCCGCCTCCAAAGGTTAGTCGCAGTATCCAACCCGTACCCGGTAATTTCAAATTTCCACTAGCCGGCGCCGCCAAGGTGCCACCCCCAAACAATAGGTATTAGCACATAGGTATAACATATACTTAAGATTTAGGTTATAATACGCTCTATAGATCTTTTTACTGCTCTTTCCTATTCTTCTCTTCTTCTTTAAAATTGGTCACCCGTCCTGCTTTGTGTGATTTTTTTTTTTTTGTCGACCTCTATCAATATTTTTTGACCTCTCATCCAATTTGAGATTTTTCTTAGTTTTATGCTTCTTGTTTAGATCCTGGCTATGTCACTCCAAACCATCCATTTTGTCAATCAAAACCAGCAAGATGGATTGCAAGGAGTCAAGTGCAGCGCTCAAGTTGAGGTTGCTTGAGTCATACTCACTTTAGTTTTGAATGGGAGCTTGATGAAGGTAACTAAGATGACCATAAAAGACATACCTATACATCACTACATGCAGAAGTATCGACAAATAAGATATCTACGTCTTCTAGTCCATTTCTTTCTTGTTTCTCTTTCTCTTTTTCTTGAAGAAGAGTCCGAAACGAGGGTGCTGCCATATAAAGGGTTTTAGGAACTTCAAAATGGCTGAAAACTATATTTTCCAGTATTTAACGACAATTTATTGCGAGGAAATGGGTTATCCTTGACAAAATTGCGTTAAAACAAGAAACACAACAATACAATAACCATAAATCGTTACTGCCGGAAGTTTGATGCGGGTTCCTCCTACTTGTCTAATTACCAACTTTTTGTTTACAATACTAAAATGCATCAACTAACTGGAACATTTCGCTACTCATGACTTCTGCTCTGTAGGGTTAAATCTGGGCGACGAGGTGGCCGCCCAAGCGCAATCGCAATAATTATCAGTTGTACACAATAAATTAAAACAAAGGCCATTCTCGGGTCCATCAAATAATAATAAAGGCGACCATAAAACGCTTTCCAATTATTGTATTGAATCGCATTGGATATGGCGGTCATAAATCACTCTCGGTCATATTTCTTACGCCGACAGGTGGCAATGGAAAGAATAATTTAATCACAGGTACGTTACACGTCACGCTCACCAGCATATTTGAGAGCAATCACGAAATTTTGCTCTAAGAAACGTCGAGTGTAATTGCTGCTGCCTCTCTTTCTCTCTCTCTCTCTCTCACTCTCAACAGACACACATACAAAAAAAAACTTGTGTAGTGGCCGCCACTCTTGTTATCATCGTTCCCTTTGGAGTCCATTATGGTGACGGGTCGGATCCAACCTCGGGGCCATTATCGACGACCCAACTGTCGCGGGCTATCTCTCTGACTATGACTGAATGCATTCGGTTCGCGGATTCTTACAAGACGACGCCGGTTGCGGATGACAGCGGCATTGAAGTCGTGTCCAGTCAAGATCCCTCGTCTTACACTCCAATAATTAGGGCGACATGTATAATGTAAACGTGGACTCGACCGCCGACGGGAGACCCAAGAGATGGTGCACAAAGTTTACCATGAACGTCCAGAACGTCGAATCTAACTGTTTCCCATTTTTACTTATTGATTGCGGCAAATGGAGAGGCTTTCAACGCGTAATGGTTTAATCGATACACTCGTGGTTCTGTTAAGCTGTTTAATTAAACAGACACCGAGCAACACGGTATTCGGTTGTTCGCCACCTGGAAACGACGAATCTGGAAATTGGCCCCAGTCTTCCTCAAAAAACACTACAACAATCTTACCAAACCGATATTTTACTTAGCATTTCAATCTTTGGACGAAGAAGCACCGATAACAGGGAAATTGCTAGCGTTAGGGTAGCGAAGACATTAATGTGAGGTTATGTGGAGTTGTGCCGACTGAACGTAACGAAAGTTATGTAAGCGCGCAACAATGGGAAAAAGTAGGTAAGGTTACGTAAATCATTGACAACTTTTGTCAGCAAGAACCAGCCACTGGGGATTTGAAGGTTACTTATACCCAATCTACCTAGATTGCACAAATTTGCTGGGAAGAGGGAGATGACCTCTTATAGTCACAGAGATTCTAAATTTTGTTATTTTTCATTACCGATAACATCCTAATAGTTGCTTGGCACTGGGAGGCAAAACTTGCGATAAGTTCAACATTTGTTTGATTTCGGCCTTATCGAAGGAGCGCGTAATATTCAGCCCTATTGCGTATCCAAAATGTTTAGCCTAACATGGGTGTTTAGCATTAGAATGTGACCGGTTGTGTCTACATTTGAAGCGACGGTAACATTCTAATGTCAAACACCCATGTTAGACCAAACATCTTGGATACGCAATAGAGCTAAATACCATCGGACCAAGATGTGAGGTTATGTGAGGTCGCGTAACAGCGCAAACGTGAATTGTGGGGTTAAGTCCTCTTGCACCGGTTCAGCCGATGGCCTGCGCGATAATTGCTCGGGTCGCTGATTAACATGAGATAGTTGACGGACAGATGTGGCTCGTCGATCCTGGAACAATCCCGTCGTACAGATGGCGTTCGTGCAAGTCACTAATCCGAATCACTCTCGGCAATCACAAATCAACAGCGCTTTTTTCGATGTCATCCGCTTCTATTAACATCTGAAGGACCGACCGAAGAACAATTTCTATGACCCACCGTGACGCCAGGTCACGGGATCGCCCTTCTTTGAGTCGTCGACTAATTTTGCGATTGGGCCCGACCGACCGGACGCGTTATGGCAAAGTGCGTGATGGTTGTCGCAAAGTTGCGACGTCGGTTTTGGGAATGGGCGTCCTGGTCACCGTCAAGCGTCATGACTAGCGACTACTTGATTGATAGATTGTCCATCATAATGGTTGCGCAGAACCATCCATCTCGGCGGTGACGCGCTGCCCTTGCCTGTCACACCAGGTAAATGGAAACTCGTTCGATATAACCAAGAAAAAAGAAACAGATGGCTAAAAATATTGTGCCTGCGTCCGGAATATACGTTTATTCGCAGGTGATTGACTAGTGGAACGACGACGATTTTTATTTACATATTAGCGATTTTGTGGAGGTAGCTAAGGCGGCAGTGCAGTGGCGGCGCGGCTAAGCGAAGAAAGTACCCATCGAAAGGCCCCGCAAAATTAATTAGTTATTTTAAGGAAACGGAAGGAACAAACCAAGTTTGCGTCGAAGCCTCACAACTTTCTCCGCCAAGGTCTTCGTCCATAATTGTTGAAATTAAGAGTTTTGAATTTCAAAAATTCCAAGTGCAACGTGTTCCAAGTGTGATTTGATTAATGGTGGGTTGCGGCTTCAACAGTTTTGGATACTTACCGCAAACCATATGGTTATTATGTTTTTAATGTCAAATAATGATTTAAGATTCTTAGCAGCACCTTTCACCAGCAGAAATTATGGCGCATTCTGCAGGTGAAATAAATGTTTTAGGAAAGTTTTCACAAAAGCTTTTTTTTATTTTGTGATGTATAATATTCATTACTAATGCAAAACAACAAGGACATCAATTAAAGCGAGATTAAAACGCTTTAAACAGTATAGTGCTTACATTAAGACTTCAGAACATAACTTCAGAAATAAAATTTTGAATGGTCCTGAAAAACGGGGATTCAATTTGCTGTTTACAATTCTCTCTGCATGAACCTCAGAAGCCTCAGAAATTATCGACGTAGTGCACATATTAAGTTAAATTTTTTTTGGAACAAATATAATGTACACTAAATTAAACTATACATCCCTTGCACTGTCCACCAGAAAATTTAATGAGCATCAAAAAATCTAAATAAAACCCAAATTATTATACATCAGAAAATGAGAACATTACCACTAAAATAACTATGCTGCGTATTGTTTTACCATTGCTTACATTTTAAATTCTATATGTCTATCAATTTTACTAAATGTTCACCAAATTTGGAACGCTCAAGTTACGTGTCCGTGCTGTACATAATAAATATTTGCGCTATCTATTTATATTTAGTGTTTCTCAAAAATACTATTTGTGCGTCAAATAATTATTTTATTAGTCCAAAAATGAAATATGTTTGCGCATCTCTCCTTGCCGCTTGCGCTTCCAGACAAGAGGTACGCGAAAAAAGTTTTCTACAAGGTCAGTTCAGGACCCTGTATTTTTTTTTAAAGCTCGATTAGAAATTACCACTAAAAGAAGTTTTACGTTTTACATAATGCAAGCCAATTACAGCAAAGCATTTATATATTACGGCAATAAATATCTTTTTTTGTGCAAACTTCTATTTTTACTCTTATTTTCCTTGCCCTAGCACATTTACATCTATAATTTTGCATAAAATTATTTACCATTTGCACAACATTTTATTGCTTGTGTATTTTTGATCAACAAATAGTATTTTTAACTGCTAAATAATATAAAATACTGTCGAAAATTAAATATCTAGGTATTATGTTAGAATTAAATGCGGAATAAAATTTGGTGAACATTTAGTATTTATGGTCAACAAAAGTTATTTTGGTGAACAAAATATATAAGAGACCAGCATTATGTCAATATTTGGTTGTGTATTTTCTTAATTTTCGTGAGCATTTAGTATTTTTGGGAAATGAAAGTATTTTTTTGTATGAATATATTGGGTAAATTTGGTAGACTGTTAAATACGACCCTATTTTTTTTAATAAATGCCAGGTGACGCTTGGTCTCGGTTTAGGGGGTTGATAAGCGATTTAGAAAATTTAAACTGGTTTTGAGATTGGCTCCTGGTGTCGCTTCCGGTAATATGGATCGACGAGTCACCACTGGATTCTACACATACGTATGTGTGCACATCAAACAAGTCATCTTCCCAACTGTTGGCTGGTCCAATTACCACTGAGGTGTTAACAGCACCACTTTGAGCTTTGCGGCTGGCCCAGGCAGTATTTAGCGTAGCCTTTTTCTTCTCACTCGATAGGTAATGTTATTACGTTTCGAGACCGACAAGACCATTAACAGTTTTTTTACGAAGTTGTAAAATTTGTTTCGATGATCAGTGGCGTAGGTGTTGAAGATGACGTAAAAGTTTTTCGGGTATACGAATAACGTCATATTGGCATCGAGAAGACCGGCCACATCCGTCCAATATAATGAGACTGCTTCTGGCAATTAACTGGGGTTATAGTTGTCGTTGCCATTAACGAACAATACCCAACTGTCACGGTAATTAATAATTAAATACTATAAATACCCGCGTACAAGGTGCGCAATAAATAATTGTTTACGACACGCATGCCGTTCTGTCCCGGACAGTTATTTAAATACGCGTGATGGACAGCCGCCCTTTTGCTCCGGCTATTTGCATAAAATGATCGCTGCGCTCGCCCCTAATTTTTGTGCGTTGTCCGTCGCGGCTTTATCGAGTCGCGATTGATCCATCAAAAGCACCGCCAGTCGAATTATTTAAATATCTTCCGCTGATTAAAGCGTTATTAAACGTGATTGATTTGCACGCAACGCTAATAAAACATGGTCGGTTGGCGGTTCGGCCGGCGGTTACCTTCGTTTCGCGACATTGATTGATGTTTAAATGTAAGCCGGCGATAACATCGCCCCCGAACGCGTTGTCTCATATGAAGAAATCACGAAATTGAAAGTCCGACCCTTACCTGGCCGGCGCGCTATTTACGGCCGGACCGCCGCCGCCAAATATTGTCGGGAAAGGTGAAGCGAGGGCCATCTCGCATGCAAAGCGGAGGAGGAAGGAAAAAATAAACAGAGCGGTAATCCTAAACAAATACGGGGTCGGGCAAGGCACTTTGGTATTGTGCGCCGTTTGGACCGACACCAATACGTGTATTGCGGGTATCAGCATCCGAATGACGCAATTACCGGGGAAATGGCCCGGCTAGGACCCTCATCCAGGACCTCCCTGCAGTCCCTACACCTACGCTGATGTGGCACCGCCAAGCCACTCTTGATGCTATTGTTATGTTTACGGACCACACTTTATTGCTAGCGCGGGAGAAGCTCAACCCGGATTATTGCCGCCCCACCAAAAAACTTCCGGGCCACGAATCAACCGCTGATCATCAATAGAAATTTTGGGCTTCTTCAAACAAGTCTCCTCAAATCTTATCAGCCGCCATTGCCACACGAATCAACCGATGATCATCAATAGAAACACTTTGGGCTTCTTCAGACAAGTAGGTGGGCAACTCGTGCAATCTCCTCAGCGGCCATTATCGTCCGGAATCGGGCTTTATATACTGTTACGGATCCGCGTTTCCCCCCGAAACACAATGCAGTGTTTTATAATGAAGAGTAGAAAAGCACATTCAAGCATTTGAAGCGGTCGTGCGCGCTGTAGAAACGAACGAGATGGACTTCAATAAGACAAAGTGCTAACTCCACTCTTCGTGCGCACCTTCGCCACGGTACCTAACGTAAAACACGATACGATCCAGTGCCTAGTGCCGTTCTGGACGATCCGGGAATAAATTTTCACATTTCCATCCGCAATCCCATTCGGTTAATGTCCAGATTTGCTACCGATGCTTGCATTTGTTGCTCTTTCCATCTGAACGGTGGATGGAGTTTTAGTCAAGGCAGCTGGTGGCGTGTAATTGGCGTGGTACAATTAAACATGGGTGTAGATGAGAATTGCTGGTACAAATTGGTAATACGAACATGGTCGGAATGTCGTCCGGTGAATATTGGCGTGACCAATAACGTGCGTCTTGATACGCGGCTATTTTGCACGCTTCGACACATACGGGGAAATAGGTACCATGCCACCAACGCTCAATACCATCAAAGTTGCTCTTGCCTGGTGCAATAAAATTGGAAATAATTTTTTATTCGTCAATAATGTTTAACGTCCTCAAAGAAACTGTGGTTGTTCTCCTAAAAAGAAATTCTATAGGGAGATGGTACGGTAATTTGTTGCTCTCAGATGCTGCAGGCCAAAATTTGATTGAATGTTGACTTTGTCCACAGTGGTCATAGTCTTTCTAGCAGAGGTCAAAAAAGATAAAATTTAAGAGTGTTGGTCTTCTATGGTCTTGGACTCTCTCTTCTTCTTCTTTTTTACAAAAGCCCGTTGGCTTGCTTTGCTATTAGTTTAGGAAGAACTCATCTTGTGGTAATCCGCGGTAATCTCAATGCTCAGAATTACGTCGATATAGTGCTAGGGAATTATGTTGTGCCTGTTTCTTATGGTTTGGGTCCAAATTTTATTTTTATGCAAGATAATGCAAGATCTCATACTCATAATTATGGACTTCCTTCAAGACCTGAAGATTGAAACCATAGCATGGGATAAGCTAGAACAAAGCATTTGCAAGCGCCCAAATGCACCTCAGTCTCTTCAGCAGCTGGAGGAAGTATTAATTGAAGAATGGGAAGATTCAAGAAGATTTAAGAAGAATAATGACGAGTATGCTTTGTAGATTCCAGGATGATGGAGGACATACGTTATTTATCTTAAAATAGGGCTTAATTTAGTATTACTTTTCTGGTTTTTTATTATTTGTTCAAGTCTTTAGAATAAAGGATTGGCTAGTAGTATAAGAGGGGGGCTTTGAGCTCAGATCAGAGGATTATGCCCCCACAACTTTTGTATATTGTGTTGCCTACCTAGTCAGTTTAGCTCAACTTACTATTTTTCATGTTCTAAACAACTTTACACAAGTTCTAAACAACTTTAAACATGTTCTAAACAACTTTAAACAACTTTAAACAAAACTGTTTAAAACATGTTTAAAGTTGTTTAGAACCTACGTAAAGTTGTTTAGAACAGGAAAAATGGTAAGTTGAGCTAAACTGACTAGGTAGACAACACAATATACAAAAGTGGTGGGGGATGATGCTCTGATCTGGGCTCAAAGCCCCCATCTTATACTACTTTGGGTTCGCACAAAAAAATAGGTATTTTTCAGAATTTTGAAGACTCATCTTCGTGGCGTTACTATTTTAAAAGTAATGTCAAGAAGTGTTTTCCAAATTTTTTTTAACAGTGCAAAACTAACGCATTTATTTAATTTAAATGTTGGCGCTGTTGCGGAAGCCAAAGCGCACCAACAGCGCCCGCAATTACCTATTTCGGTGTATTCGTTTTTGGGGTCGGGGTCGTGGGCATGCGTTCGCCGCCACTAAGCCAGGGCTTCCGCAGCCCGTTTTTCCACCCTGTCGATGTTCTTCGGTATACGGCTGACGTATCGAGCCGTATGTGAACATGCATCTAGGCAGTTACACGGGCCGAGAATTATGGCGGGCCACGTGAGCGACTACACGCTATTCAGTTCACACACAATTTACTGTGACCGGCATAAATCACTCAACCGGGGCGATTCATCAGCCTCATTGTACGGGCAGGGCTGTTCGCTGTATGTACGGCAACGGCCACTCAGTCGGACCTTTCAAATCGAAACGCCAATATTTTACGAGTTTTTGACAGGACTGGGCCGATGGCTTTTCCGCAGATCGGGGCCGTACTCCCTGACCCCTTCGAACACCTGCGAGTTCGCACCGGAAATGCGGGCCACCATCAAACTTTGCCAAGTGTTACGTCACTAAAAGCAGTTTCCGGCAATCAACATTATTTCTAAAACAAAAACTTAATACTCTCTGTTTACGTAAAACGTAAGTGAAGAAGTTGAAAATTTGCATTCGCCAGCTACTTGAGACAAAAATCTGGCTCGGCGGTCGTGGGGCGGTCGGGGCGCCCGCCGCCCTTCGCGCCCCCACCCTGATTTATGCGATTCCGGAATCATGGCTCTCGTCGTGGCGCATACAGCGCGGATATTTATTTTATACATCTGTTCCCCTTGACATAATGTCCCTCTATATATCGCGTGCATGCTTTTAGAGTGAAGGCTGTTAAGGAGAAGGAAGGACGCGAGCGTCGCGGCGCCGCAGACGAGGACGCAACCAAGCTCCGATGGATGGATCGTGTCTGGGGTGGTGGGAGTAGCCATTGAGAAAAGATCTACGAGTATGAGTTTGTTGTACTGACTGCACACGGGGTGCTTTATCGAGGAGACGGCCGAGTCGCCACTTTGCCCCCGAACCGACCCCCGCACCTGCTGGCACGGGGACGCCAGAATCTCACCCCGTCAAGCGCATTTCCACCCAACTTTTACACCCGGCCAAGGGCAGGGGCTGCGGAATTTTCCACCCAGTTTCGCCACTCGGACGATTCGCAAAACTCCACTCAAAGCGCCTATTATTTTTTTATGCAGCTTGCGGTTCAACACCTAAACCACGTAGGTGGCGACAACCCAAAACAATGACAGTTTTGAGGAAATTCCTCAACAACCAACCCCACGGCGGCAATGGGTTGTAAATCACTTGCGCGGTTCTTGCTTCCGATGGTTCTCTTGCTAACGAAATTAGGGACGCTCGTTTGCTCTACAATCGACAAACTGCTTTTTAACAACGTAACTCTAAGGTCTATTGACACGCTTTATTGACCACAAGAAGTAAGGTTGAGGGATAGATAATAATTCATCAACAGATTTTTTTTTTTTATCAAGGAACTATTCGCAAAAGTCGCTGCTCGCCCTATTTAATAATGGAACAAATATAATGTACACCGAATTAAACCATACATTCCTTGCACTGTCCACCAGAAAATTTAATAAACATCAAAAAATCTAAATGAAACCCAAATTATTATACATCAGAAAATGAGAACATCACCACTAAAATAACTATGCTGCGTATTGTTTTACCATTGCTTACATTTTAAATTCTATATGTCTTTCAATTTTACTAAATGTTCACCAAATTTAGAACGCTCAAGTTACGCGTCCGTGCTGTACATAATAAATATTCGCGCTATCCATTTATATTTAGTGTTTCTCAAAAAAACTATTTGTGCGTCAAATAATTATTCTATTACTCCAAAAATGAAATATGCTCGCGCATCTCTCCTTGCCGCTTGCGCTTTCAGACAAGAGGCAACCGAAAAAAGTTTTGTACAAGGTCAGTTCAGGGCCCTGTAATTTTTTTTAAAGCACCATTAAAAATTACTACTAAAAGAAGTTTTACGTTTTACATAATGCAAGCCAATTACAGCAAAGCATTTATATATTACGGAAATCAATATCTTTTTTTGTGCAAACCACTTCTATTTTTACTCTTATTTTCCTTGCCCTAGCACATCTACATCTATAATTTTGCATAAAATTATTTACCATTTGCACAACATTTCATTGCTTGTGTATTTTTGATCAACAAATAGTATTTTTAACTGCTAAATAATATAAGACACTGTCAAAAATTAAATATCTGAGTATTATGTTAGAATTAAATGCGGAATAAAATTTGGTGAACATATAGTATTTTTGGAAATGAAAATATTTTTTTGTATGAAAATATTGGGTAAATTTGGTAGACTGTTAAATACGACCCATTTAATAATAAGCGACATTCCAGGGCCATATTGATTTTTTTGGAAGGAAAAACAAATGGTTTGCAAAATTTTGAAATCGCCTCCTCTCTGCGAATTATAACGCAGCCGGGACAATAGCACCGTGAAATCGATAAACTATAAATGCATGGTCCATACCGTGAATGCGAAGCTGGGAAAACCACACAGCATCATTCCACAATAATATAATGAGGCTTTGTCTCTCGCCAAATGTCAAAATAATTTGGAAATTTCCACTTTCTTTTGTTTCCATCCCAGTTGTTTTCACCATTGACTCGTGTCGTGATTATGCCCGTGCTGTTATAAGATACGTTTGAATCGGCGTCTGTATTTATGTTTCATCGTCGAAATCTCGCTAATGCGGCAAATTACAACCGAGCTTCATGCTATTGCCTAATAAATATGCAAAGCGGCCCGGAAAAAGTGGCCAGTGGCGGACCTGCTGCAGCTCGCGACTGAATTCTCTCTTTACTGCCGGCCCATAAAACTAAATTTAAGTTAGGGTTGGACGTGATTTTTTTTTTTGGATGGCCCGGGTGGGGGTGAGGGCTGCGCCCCATTGATGTCTTCTTGTCGATAATTAAATATTGACGGCGCAGTGCTCGATTGTCCGGGCTCCTTCGTAATTGCGGCTGTTATTGTCCGATCAATCGCCTGGAAGTGCCCCCGTCAACAATAACAGCGCGGTTAATTTTGATCGACGTGCATACCTCGGCTCGCTCCCACCTTATTAACAATTATTTATCCGGCCGTTACGAGCTCCCGATGAAATTTCATCAATACAACAATAGTATCGGAGTGAAGACCGGTTCGCATCACGTGATATTGACTTAGGGCTTATATTTATGGGCAATTCGGTGTCGTTTCATGGGGTACCAATATTGGTTTGATAACCGCCCTGCCATAAATCAAATTAATGTCCTATTATTGCAACGTCGGCGAAAATGGCATCGACGTTCTATAGTCGGTGCGACATCAAATACGTTGTAGGTACAATTTCAAAGTGCGGGCTCATGCATTCGATTGGTGTTTGGAGAAGAAATCGAGGAAGTTCCGCAATTATTCTGGAGCGCCCACAACTTACTGTATGGATTTTTGGGGACGCAATTTCTCTCTTTAATTGACAGCGAAATAATTCGTCGTCGGTTATAAATATAGTGGCTGGAATAGGGTTGGCCGGTCGTCAAAGAGAGACGGCGGATGATTACGTTAGATTAATGGGATGGTATTAACAATCGCGTCTATAGTCGTCAAGTAGTCCGGGCCAAGTGTCGCGCTGGGTCTATTCTGGGTGCCATCCTCGCCGTCGCCGCTCCTTCCACGTGTTAGCCATGAATCAATCAGACGAACAACGTACGGGAGTCTTGATCAAAGCTGGGGCTTGATTGACGGCCAACGCATGGAAGCGGCCATCTTTTCGCGTGTCATATACCGGGCGATTTATGGCCGACGAACGGCGAATTTATATTGTGCCTTCCTGGCCGGTAATGAGGACGACCACACGGACGACGCGTTTCAACACCGGAAGAGGTCCATCGCGCCGACATCGACCGATTCCAAAAATCTCACAGCCACTGCCAGTTTTCACGGCATCCAGACATGCAATCCCACATCACATAAAGTTCACCAAGTGCCACCCAACACTTTGCAATAAAATTGAATCCTTTGGGTCATAACCTACACCGAACAATTGAAGCTTGCAAAAGAAGCTTTGTATGGAAAACTGAAGCTTTGAGAAATTTTTTGGCACTGAAACAGATTTGTTGAAAATGCCACACTAACTCTAAATGTTGCTGCAACAGTTGAAAAAATTTCTTAGGGCTGCTTAACTTTTCTTGTTGATCCTTTTTCTCCTCTCTGTCCTTGGCTTTTCTTGGCCTCTAGTTAACACCCCGCCGTCGACTCGCTGACGTTTCCTACATAGTTGCCCCCGTTCGGTGGCGAAACAAAGCGGCCCGGTAGCTCTCCGGCACCGTCTTTCCATCAAATGATGAATCGCCTATCGAGACTGAATTAAAATTCCACTCTGTTTCGGGACAAAGCTGTCACTCTGCCTGTCACTTAGAACAAAGATGGCAGATGAGACGGTGATGGACGTTGTTCTGCAGACTTTATAAAACCGCTTGTCAACTTATCAACTCACCGGTTAAAGCGTCACGTCAGACTCGAGCGAAAAGCGACGCCTAAATAAGGTGACACCGACAAGGATGGAACGGTCACGACGTACCCACCGATTTTGACGGTATGGCTTATATGGAAATTATGATTACCGTCGCGGGGATGTGGCGGGCTATAATTGGGAACAGTCGATTAAAATTTTTGCAGAAAGAGGGAGGCAACAACGGACGGTCGTAGGAGAGGGGTAATTAAAAAAGTCCGGCCGTGAAAGAACTGTTTTTGGAGCTTTGTTACCGCGCTTCTTCTCAACACTTGCTTTGGTGCAACCAAGAAACCAATCGGGGTAAGTGCGGGTTAACAGTCTTGCTCGAAAATCCAAATAAAAGCAGATGCATTTTTATGTTAAACCATCTCGCACCTTGGCCGTTGAGCAAACACTAACGACTATTTCTGCGTTTGAAAATTAACAGTTTGGTGGCGTTGCATGATGCAATTTTTATCTCAGCTCATCTATTTCTATTGATTCTCATTTCTAAAGGTAAAAGCGCGGTTTTTTCATCAGTCCGATCAATCGAAGAAAAAATACCTTTCAAACTCTCCCTTCCAAAACTTCATTTTGGTATCATTAACAGCCCTACGTAATAGCTGAATACCACATTTTCCGGCCTTGGGGAAGGCGAGG
The DNA here is from genome assembly GCA_951805265.1 of Schizotus pectinicornis. Taxonomy (NCBI): domain Eukaryota; kingdom Metazoa; phylum Arthropoda; class Insecta; order Coleoptera; family Pyrochroidae; genus Schizotus; species Schizotus pectinicornis. Next base: position 7,766,383 of record OX638207.1, on the reverse strand, counting down.
TTGCAGGTGCGAGGTTCGACTTGGTCACCTGTTCTGCCTTGCCGGTGAAGTCAAAATTTTTCCGGTTTTCTGCACGGCCTTGGTGTCGTACCGGCAGCAGGACGGCTCCTGATGGGGCGTGCACCCGTTGCTTGTGCGACCATTGCAGATCTCTGATATTGTGCATTTCTCGACGTAGCGAAGGCCAACTCGATCGTTGTCGTTAATTTATTGAACATATTGCAGACTGCAGAAGTGCAGTGCACGTTGTTGTCGTTCCTTCTTGCGCCGGACGAATGCCAACAGCATGTGGCATAAATCACCGAGACCGACCCGAATCAACCGGCTACCAAGCTGAATTATTTTCGTGGGTAGCGGAATGTTGTTCGCATATTTAGTTATTCCAGACTCCGATGAACGCCGATAGTTACTTATTAAAAGGGGAAGAAAAGAGAACAAAGAAAAGTTATCGGGACTTTGCTAATTGCGTTTTCTTTTTAATCGCAGTTTGTATAATGTTGTTTTTCTTTGCAGGTAAGTTTCCGTTTCCGTTATCGAGTTAACTACACGTGCACTGAAGAAGATCGGTGAGTCGTTAATGTGGTTACTCTTTATCCATTATTGAGCAAGTAATTGATGCTAAAGCGTCTCGGATCTTTTGAAATATTAATGCAAAAACGCAATTTCTCAATAGCTTCACTTGGATGTCGAACGCCATATTTTCGCGTGTGCTTCCTCGGAAACGGCAATAAATAACGAATCCGGGCGACCATCTCGTCTCTTTCCTGAACCTCCCCGATTTCGGCCGCGACCAAGAAGTTAGTTTCGCCTTCGCAACTTTCCGTGGAATTTATTATTTATCGATTTGTTTATCTCCGGCAACTTTCATATTATTCTTTATCGTACGCAACGTCATTAATATGTCACTGGGCACTGCTGATTTCTCAAAAGGACAAGACAAATGTTGATGTTTCCTCGTCGCCGACGTCCATATATCAATGCCCACGCCACGACACGAAGAGACAAGGCCGCACCTGGCAGGTGATAAAGCCCAGGGGGGAGCGAGATGACACACCGTCAACTATGACTGACCGACGCCATCGGATTATTGCCATCGGTTAGATTAATTGGACGGGGACCGGGAAACCTACACCGCTAATGAATCATCCTCCAACGCGCCAAGGCGAAAGACATCCGCGAGCTCAACGCCAGTCTCCGGCGAAAAAATCCACCTGGATCTGCCAATACAAGAACAGTCTGCCTCACAGAGCAACGAAGTTGCACCAGGTCGTCCTGGTGCAACTTCGCTGCTCTGTGAGGCAGACAGTTTTAATGGGGAGATTGAAACTGAAACTGTCTGCCTCACCTTCGGCTCATTTCCTCTTCCAGAGCCTTTGAAGTTCAGTTTGGCCAACCGCGTAGTATTTCTTCTTCCATAGTTTTTACAGAACTCTAGAGTTGCTCAGTTTGGCCCTGCCGGTCTTCGTTTCTCCTGCGGCCGGTCCTGCTCGGCTCTCGTTTAAACCAGCCGCTCGCCCTCTCTACTTTATCGACAACACGTCGCATCTGATGGCCGCATCATCGGAACGTCGGATTTTCGTCGCGACATGGAGGTTTCTTCACTTCACTCACGTTTCCTGACTACGATTGACAGGTTATTTAAGTTGCTTAAACGCCATCAGACCGTGGCCGAGCTAAAGCGTATACAGCTTGTTTCCATTCAAAGAACCCGTCGTTGATTCGGAATCGTCATCGCGTTTTTAATGAATGGATTATATTCACGAGAAACTTGACACCTTCTTAATGGCCATTCGAATATTAATACGCAAGAGACGGTTGTGACATTTTCGCCGATGTTACCGGAGATTAGACGTAGGAAGTCAGTGGCGTCTCCCACAATTTTTTCCGGGGCCTCATTATCTAAATCGCGTTAATCCTCCCAGCCTCCGGCCACGCCGTTATATTAGCTGATCCGAATCTTAATCGTCGCCGGTTTCTCAACAAAAACAAATTCATCAACGACTTATCGCCTCCAAGATACGGAATGTTGATGGGTATGGAGGTTTTCTGATGATGGTGGGTCCTCTGCAATTTTATCGGTCGTTCCCTCCGCCGATCGAAGTGACGAGTGGGAAACAGACGAGAGATGACGTGTCCTTGAAACGTCCCCGTCATCTCACCGCAGGTAATTTGATGAGGAGTCGCGGGCGGCCGAACACGTCTCACGTCCTTAAGCTGACGTACGCGGGCTTGATGGGCAGCGACGAGTGAATAGCTGAGAGACAGGTTATTTACCAGGCCAAAACGACCAACAGGACACCCTCACCATTAGCAGTGTTTTAGCTCGGAGGGTTCTTTGTCCGCGGTGGCCCAGAGGTCACCCGATCGCCACGACACGCCGAACCTGCAGCTCAATTGCCTCAACTGTCACCAAGAGGCCGCTGGTGCAGATTGATATTACATCCGCATTTTCAAATCTTCTTCTAGTTTCTCTGGTTTGGCTTCGGGTAGAGTCCTGCTGAGAAGCTGGAAAGGCTGTTGGGCCCAGGTCGGGTCTGCGTGGTGGCGTGGTGCGCTTGAGCCGGTGCTTTGGTCAAATTGGGTGGGTCCCACGCTGGTGCCGGATCGATCGCGTCCTGCAGCACCATTAGCGGGTCGAAAGCCGGCCACCCGTCATAAACCAGCGTAATCTGACGCTCGTCCGATGCTTTATGGACACTTAAGGACAAGTTAAGCACTATTTATACACAAGTTTATGTACTCGTTATGCCCGGAGAGTCTCGCTTTGAAAAATCCATCCGAGATGTCTTGTTTATGTGACGGCCCCACTGTCTTGTATTGTACCTACAATACCGACATGCGAAGTAATACTTTATGACGTTTTATGGACGGTATTGTACCACCTGGCCGATTAACGACGACTTTTCGCCTCCTGCCGTCGGACCGCGTCCCTTCCCCGATCGAACCAGGAGGAAAAAAAAAGACGCCGTGATGCAGGCTAAGTTTATCGTTGACACATGCAAATGTAATTATACTTACAGGTAAAGGAGACGAATTTAAACCGTCTGAGGGACGTATTTTATACAAATTATGTTCAGGTTGTAGTCAAAACAAGAAAGTGACGATACGGCACGTCGAAGGGGGGACAGAGAGAGAGACAGGCGCGCTGGCATTATAAGACACTGACATAAAACACAACATCGCCGTAAATTACAGTCGAGCTCGCATCACTTCGGATAAAAACGCTATGATTAAAATTGACTATTAACATATGTCACTGCGACTAAGTTATGTCGGGACGGGCGTTGGGGTCGCGGGGGGGTCGAGGAAGGGCGGTATTTATAAGCAAGGGACCTGGTGCGCCGTCCCCGCGGGATAATAACCGGAAATTTATGAAGATGTTTTAATTAATCACCCGGAATGGGGCCGACAAAAACTGCATTAGAACAGGCCAGTGGCGCTCTCTCCAACTTCTTCAACTTCTATTGTTTACAACAACCCGCTGCTACCTTCATAATCCATCCAGGTTCTACATTCTACAAGTAGCAATAGGCAATCTTAGATGTGTCGCCCGGACTTGGGGACTTCACCCTTGTTTGTTCGTTTGGTTCGAGCAGGTCGTGCTTGCAGATTGCGGGCTCCGCGAAAATTGTTAATGGGGGCGGGATCGCGCCGGCTTTCCGCCGTCCCGAACGGGCCATAAACACATCTCTCGCCAGATTGAGTGGCGGCGATGCGGCCGGAGCACGTGTGGTTGGAGTTATCCGGAGACGCGCTGTGACATTTTTACTGTAAAAGTTGTTATTGATGGCCGCCCCCCCGTCACCCAGACAATCACGTCGAGCAGGCGGTGCGTTATTACGGATAGTCGCGTAGATCTTTGCCACATCGCCCTCCTCCGTCGATCCGCAACCTTCGCGACCAAAAATTTTACCCGAATCGGGAGGACCTATAAATAGCGTCGATAGATTTCGAAGTTAGTAGCGAGTTGGACTATCAGTCGTCCGATGACAGATTTATGTGGACAGGTTGCAGACGTGGCCGGTGGCGGTTGGAGAGGGCCGTTACTCAACCCCCCTCCCTCCGGGTGTACGGTTCTTGGTGGCGGCGCGTCGCCTCCAGATCGCCGGAGTTATATATGCTCCGCGTCGTCCGTGATAAACTGTCAGCGACAAGCAACGTCTTGCCGGTGTCCCTTGTTCTTCTCCTTGGCTCGGCGCTAACTTAAGCGTGTTGCTCTTATCATCGTATTAAGTCAGCGCTGTACGGTTTATGGACCGTATTCCGGAGACGTCGCGACGACTTGGCCGGATCCCGCTGGCGGAGACAACCTGAAACTCCTTCGCCCAATTTAAGTTGCCCAACTAAAAATCGACCAAAGAGCGATTGCAATGCCAGGGCAGCCAGGGTGCCTTGGCTAGACGGAGAACTTCCATTTTGATTTTTTCCAATTCTCCCTTCCCAGGGAGATGACGGAACTAATTTTTCCAAATTTATCTTAGCCGCCCGACTTATCACGATACCCTGGCGCACCACGTGCTAGATAGTCCGATTGTGATAGGATAGGCTATTATATCAAAAGGATAAGGAAACCATATATTTATAACTCGGTCTATCTGAGAACAAGGAGAGCAACTAAGTTATGGAACAGTGATGCCATGTATTTTGGTTCCGTTCACAGAAACTTTGGGATGCACTATCCAAATATATATAGATAGTAAGTACCTACTGAACGCAAAAATAAAAGAAAATAAGATGAATATACCTACAGAAGATGAAGAAAAAAGACTTGGAGGGGAGAGAGATGGATAGTAATACTGAATAGAGAAAGCAGAAAAAAATTAACAAAAGAGATAGTTAAGAGATGCGGAGATGTAGTGAAGAAAATTTATTGATGTAGAGGAGAGGGATAAATTAGCAATAAGAAGTATGTATGTACATACAAAAGGTATTTTGTAGATAAAAAAAGATGAGATTATGTATAGTTAACAGGGATATTTTAATTGGCAGCAAAACTTTGATAAATATTTTATAGAACATTGGTACAAGAAGGCGTCATAGATATATGAAAGCTATACAAATAGAAGATTATTGTTGAGAATAGGGTATCGATAAAACTTTGATGAAAACTAATTCCTGGTTTCTAATGAAACGCGAAGTAGCCAGTTCATAATCTATTGGTTTGATAAAACAGGTCTTCACGTTGGCCCAGACCGGTTATGTGGGAGCTTTATAGACCCCATAACTTCAGGTGCTTTTGGTCATTTCTTAATAATTAGATGATTAAGGATTGCATAACTCACAGGCGTTTGACGGGCAGAGTTTGGCTCCTGACTATGGGACATTATTTGGTCGAGAAAAATTGGCATCATCACAGAATAAATGTGTCTATTTCTTTCTTCATTTTTTCTTCGTCTGAGGTCACCTTGCTAAAATCGCAATTGATATTCTTGCAAGACCGGGCCTCTTGTGACTTTAATACATTTTTCCCATCTTAGTCACCCATTACACATATATTTTTGTCGTGGTCGATTTTATTGCTTGGAAATTAATTTTTAGTTGCAAATTTGGCATCGTCCGAATTTCGCGTTGATGGATGCCATCCGGTCCGGCGGGGTCAATCGCCGAATCTCTTTTGAACGTCTCTGAAAGGCCGGCGACGTTTTTTGAGCGTCGTCCGTTGTGCAAGTTCACCAAATTAATTAGCATCCATGACATGTTCGTCAGTTCGACGTTTTCTAATAACGACTAACGACTCGCACTTATATAAATCAGCGGTTAAAATGCCACTGCGGGAAATACCTAGTAAATCACGTCGGGGAAAAATTTTAGAAATCCGTCTAATCTTATACCGGTTCCGCTACCAACTAACCGAACCTTATCGCTTGCCTGCTAACGCAACACAATAATCGTCGATCAACTGCCGTTTTTCGATATTATTGTAATTTGAGCCGGCGATGCAAATAGAAGGCAGTTTCTGAAGAAAACGCTTCTCGTCTCCTCGCCAATATCCTCGTCTGAACGTTACCTGTGGCCATAAAAAATCGACTCGAGAGCCGAACAGGCAATCTGTATGCTAGAAGAATCCCAGATAGCTGAGATACAATCGGCCGGTGGGGGAATATATTCGCAGGAGGAACAATATATCGGCTTAATGTATAGTAAATGAGGCCGCAGCGCCCTCTACCTTCCCCTTTTTACCGTTTTTTCGCACCAATGTCAAACGCGCCCAAAAATTATTCAACACGTTCTCCTTTTGCCCCTTTGCCGCCTTTGACTAGTCTTAATTCACGGCGGGGTCGGTGCCGGGGGCGAAATCACGACAAACCAACGTCTAATTACACGTCTGGAGCCCGCCGAGAGCGAGTTAGTCGCCTCATAAAACTGAGAGTCGAGGATGATAATAAGGGAAGGATTCTCCCGACACCTGTCTGTTCGCTCGGTGACAATGTGTACCTACTTGAACTACCTCAACTGCTGCGGAATTGCCAACTATAAACTGGTGGCGTCGCGACGCCGACATGGAAATTTCCAGCCGTAAAGAAGCGGGAAAGCGCGCAATAACGGAGGGGCCGGGCGGGACGGCGAGGTGCAATCGCAAACGGCCCTTCCGGGACCCGCGATGCATCGGGGCCGTGGCTTCAACGACTCCTCAGCACTTCGCGGAGCGCGCCACCCAGAAGCTTGGCCAATAAAGGTTCAGCTGATGTGTTCCACCTGCACCAGTCTCTTTTCTTCCCGGACCTTTTCTGGAAAATTAAATATCTGAAACGGTTACTGAGAACGTAGGTGTCGGGAACAACCCGAAAATTTTATTTTGGGATACCTCATCAAGTTAGGAGATTAAAAGAAATAAATGAGGTACCTACTCTTTATTGTGCCAACTTTATCTAAATATTGTTTTTGTTGCAAAAATTATGAATTAGGGCTTGCCGGAGCCTTCGGCGTCAGCGCCTGCTGTAGACGGTTCTGAAGCTACGTGCTGAAATTTTTGCCGAAAATCGCCTGCATCCCTGCAATTTGCATCAGGTATTCGCCCATCGCTCAGTATCATTATGTGGGCACATCAATCAAACTCGTGCGGGTTCCATCCTCGTCTATTGTTCGTTGCCGACCTCGTCACCGAAAACATCTCCCATCACCAACCGAATTATTCAAATCGAAGCTCCGATTAATTGAAACTTAAAAGGCGACGACGCCGTCCTCCTTGATGGTCTTTCGTGGTACCACTCGCATTCTTCTCGCGTCTGCCTTAATTGGTAGAAACCGAAACTTTTCCTCGGGTCGCGCTGTCATAAATCAGTCGATTCGTTGATTCGATCCCATGATTTATATCAATTGGAGCGATTAAAGATTGACACGGCCCTTGGCCGGCTCCAATTGGAATTTCGTCGACGGTGCACGGACTGACTGCTCGTGTGAAAAGTGCATGATGGACTACCGCAGCCGTACACCTGTGTGAATGTCATTCGATTTTATCCCATTTCGGACTGATTTACACGGAATTGACTGCGTGATCGCCGGCTCAATCGGTAATGGACGCGGAAACAATTAAGCGCGACCGAAACCGACGGTTTTTAGCGCTACACCCTCTGCCACTTACTTTAAAACTCCAGATTATCCGCAACAAGGCAACGTTGCAAGATCTTTTTTTATGTAGAGTTTAATTCTAATTTTTCTACTTTAAAAATGTTAATTTTTCTATCTAAGCTTTCTAATTATTGTATTTTTAGTTTATATCTTTCCGTGGTCCGGATCGGGTTTTGGGTCGTTCGCGAACGACTGCGATCCTGATCGGCGAACGTCTCGATGCGTCGTTCTTTCGTTGCGGCGATGTCCGAATTGGATTCCCGTTTATCGTTCTGGCGCGACTGCAATTGCCCATCCGTTTCTGCATTTGATCGTCCCGGTTGCGCCCCTTAATTGCGGATTCCGGGCCGGCCGCGTTCGGCGTTAATTTTTCGCTCAGATGAAGCCGTTTCACCTTTCCTCGCTTCCAATCGCAATCGGCGTGTCGCCAGTAAAACCGAACGGGCACGTTTACCAACAATAATCGTAGCCGTGCGTAATGTTGCGTGTTACGTCCTCGTCCCACGTGGACTTTTTACGGGAGACACTCAGGCTGCGAGGCGAGCAGTTCATGTTTACGAGCGCATTCCACTAATAGTTCCGCCGCTCTTACTCCTGCTCTATAATTATAATAGAGCCACTCATAACAATCCGCTGCTTGTGTTACGTTCGGAATTATCGCGTCTTGTATCATTCGTTAAATGGGTCCAGGTAGACGATGCGCCGCGCTTTATTTTTAACGATGGCCGTTTATTTACGCTTAATTGGTAATAAGCGGAGTCGCCGTTAACTGAAATCGTCGCCGTTAAATCGCAATGCCATATCTCAAAGCGTTTAATAAGCGGGACTCTTAAGTGGCAGCCGGCGACCGGACCTCCAATCGATGACCACTCTTCTCATTTCTTAAATCACCACTTTTGGTCTTTCGGGCGAGTTTCGTCTTCCTTCCACTAATTCGAGTAACTCAACATTCTTTTCCTTCTCGTTTCTAGCCAAGTTTTTAATTGTCGGCCGGTACCGACCTTACGACCCGCCTTGGGTTTTGGCTAAAATTTGTCTAATTATTACTCTTTGTTCAGTGTCGAGATTTTCCCGGTCGCTTTTCCATTTGCGATTTTGTAATGGCGTCTTCGTGCGAAATTCCAGTTATCCCGTCCGGCAATATTCTTTTCTATATTGCGGACGACAGGCCGTCACTCGTCGTCAGTGTGGGGGGATGGCGTCGTTCCCTTCGCCGACATGTCCGAACAACTCCTGCCAGGGACAGATAGATGAATCTGCAGGATCTTGTCAACGTTGGCTCTCGCCCGTCCCGTGTCTTCTCTTGTGATGGTGCGGCGGTAGGGCTCGAGAGGGGACCACCACGCGTCACAACCACTCATATACCGACTTTCGACTTCGACCTTCCGGACGCCAAGGGGTAGGGGTGGCTGCACCAAACACCACCACTGCGGCCCTTTGTAAACAGTGCGAAGTTCGGGGTTGTGCCGAGAGGGCGAAGGCCCCGATCTACGGAAAAACGTCACGCAGTTGTTTTAAAAGAGAAATTCGGTCGTTACACGTTCTGCAATTTGTTTTATCGGAGTGCGGACAGAATTTGGCACTGGCTGTCAGCGATGTTGGGTATGTAGGTATGCTTGAAGATATAAGTATAGTCGAATGTAGGATTGATTTATTTTACTCGTCACCCTCGAGGTCTCAAAATTAACACCCGCGTTAAAAAAAGACCTGAAAATTTGCCTGAAACTTTGAAGGTTCAACAATATTTAAAAAAATTTATAAAAAATTAATAAATTAATTTAAAAAATGGACAATTTTTTTCCTAAAAGCGTATGAATAGTTTTTTTTAAAGCAGCTAAGAACTATCTTAATGCAGTCTTCACTTTGGAAGTTATGATTTTTTTTCTTATCCTTATAGATATTACAAATTTTGAAGTCTAGCAATATGAGAAGATGAGGATAATATGAGAACAATTAGAACAATAAGCACTTATATTGACAATATTGTCTCAATATCAGAGCAGGGATTAAGTAGTGTGGTTGCAGGTAAGATTCTTGCGGTTTTTTGGTGATAAGTCTAGCCACTCTTTATTTAACACAGCGATTAGTAACTACAAAAGGTTATGGCGATTCCGGTCTAGAAATTCGGTTAGGGCCTTTTATCTTAACCTTGCCCTCAACTTCTTCGTATTTTAAGTTAATGTTTGGGGAAATTCGGGGTAAGTATAGCGAGGGGTGGGCGAGAGGGCGCGACAACCGGACCGCTCTGTGGGTTCGCGCCGGGCAATAATTCAAGTGTTAATTCTTAATTGGTAACACGTGGGTTCGATGTAGTGGGCGAGAAGTGCTCCATCATCACCGGGGAGTCCAGGTGATGGTGGAACGAGAGTTCCCACAGCCTCCTGCCGTCTCGAATAGATGGCACAGTGGTGTGCCTCCTGCAAGTCAATCAACGCCAGTGACGTGCACCTCCATCACGGTCTTGTTAGCAATTTGTCTTGTGCTCGCGAAAACCGCACCAACAAAGACGATTTTTTACCCTCAAAGTGTTGAGGAATAAAAAAAAAAACTCCCGAATCCCTTGCGGCAATTAATAGCGGTTAGGGCATTGTGCAAGGGCCGGGACCCCGTGAACCCGCCGCAATATCATCATCACAATGGGGTTATTGTAGTAGGTAGTCGGTGCGGTGGTGAGGAAGGCGAAGGAAGCCCAGAAGTGACGCAAGGAAGAAGGAGCAGACGGGCGGACAGCCAGCGCGTGCCGACCCTTTGACACCGAATCATTTGTCGAACTCCGGGGGTCCCGCATACACACACACACACACACACACATAAAAGCGTTTCTCCTGTACACACGTGAAACGCCATTGCGACTCAATCAACCGCCAAAAACGGACGAGGGAATTAAAAGGATACTGTCGCTATGATTAATTAATTATCGAAGGGGGCACAGGGCCGGACTTTGAGAAGTCGCGCTTCGGGTAATTTTAAAAAGTCGTAAAACAGGCCGTAAATTATCTTGCCACGTAAAAAGACAATAAAATCGTCATAAATTATTGCCAAATATTTTAGAAACGCCATAAAAGCGACGAAGTTGCGAAATCAACACGGTCCTTGCACGACTGAAGTTTTTGCAATTTTTGAAAATGTCGTATAAAGCTGCATAAAACTGGAAAAAAAGATTGGAACTTGCACTACAAAAAAGGGAATTTAAAAATATTTATTGACGTTTTAGTAAGTTTATCTCAACCTTCACGCGCCCGTTGGATCAAATTGGCGGTTGTCTTGGGAACGAAGAATTTTTTGGAGCCGCATTGACGGTTGGAGCCGGGTTTTTGCGGGAGTGCGGTCCTGGCGCGCGCGACATGCAGGTGACACGTCTGTGAGCCCGTCTCTTTTTAAGCTCCTCCGGCATTGATCTGTCGGACATGGGGCGGCGGTCGCGGGGCGGTGGCGGCGTGAAATGTCACTCGGACATCGCTGTCACTCTCGGAGACGTCTCGCGCGACAGCTCCTGGACAGAGACAAGCCACCTCGCTTTATTTGCCAATCGATAAAACGACATCGGAGCGTGCCGTGAACGAGCGGCAGTGGCGGCGACAATTCCTCATCTTCATTAATTTGCGCCGCTACTGCCGCCCCCGGTCCAGTCGATATCCGGGGATGCCGGCATTAGTCAAAAGTTGATATTAAATTCCAAATGGGGTCATATGTCTTTCACAAAACGGTTCTGAATCTTTCGGTCGTGTAATTTAGTGCCACTTATAAATCAAGGGGCGGCCATTGATTAATGAGACTGAAAACTTGCTGAAGTTTGTTTCGAAGCGCGGCCGTTTTTTAATAATCGCGAAGGGAATCGGGAGAGGTTTGATTGGGAGAGCGGACCCGGTCCTGTCTGACATACCGCCGTTACGTCAAGACGGGTCCTTTAACTTTACATGTCCTATGGATGTTACTCTCTAAAAGGACAAATACTTTTCTGCTTAAATAGACATTTGGAAAACATTGCATATGCCAGGGGTTCCCAAACTTTTTCAGTCCGCGGCGCACTTACAGGTTTACTATTTTGTCACGGCGCCCTAGCTAGCTAGTCAAAATATGGTACAATAATACTAGATAGGTAGGCACTATATATTGACACACAAGAGTACATTTATTATTTAAGAAAAATACGAAAGAAAATACAATAGTAACTTGGTCAATGTGAAGTGTGAGCTTGGTGATTTGCACACATTTTTTCAAAGCGTGGGATAAGGCTTGACACCGCTACTCTCATTTCTTGCTCCACATTGATCTTTGAACGATATTTGCTCTTTATTACAGCTACAGCTGAAAATCCGGCTTCACATAAATAAGATGTTGCAAAGGGAATGAGCATTCTTAAAGCTTTCGAACTTAAACTTGGATATTCATCTTGGACCGATATCCAAAACCCCACCAAATCAGAACACGTGAATCTTATTTTAAGGCTGCTGTCGCAAGAGAGTTCAATGAGACTTTCTTCTTCTTGCGAAGTAAATTCTGGTGGAGCTTGGCCATGGAAAGGATCTTGGATCCACGCAAAGTTTTCAACATTGTCTTCGGCAAAGTATTTTGAAAACCATTCAGTGAGCTTCGAAAGGTGTTCCGTAAAAAGAGACATCAAGTCTTGTGAGACAACCAGCTCATTAGAGGCCGCATATTTATGCAATTGCTGGAAACATTCTTGACCGCCATCGTCATTAATTTTTTTTATCCACAACTGCAATTTTTTCCTAAACGCCGCGATCTTCTCCAATAGTTTCAAAATGTGCATGTTATTGCCTTGCAGAGACAGATTCAAATTATTCAGTTTATCAAATATATCGCACAAATATGCTAGTTTTAGCAAAAAGTCTGGTTCGGCAAAGTATCTGGAATTTGCATGACCCTCTTCTTGTAAAAAAGTGTGAATTTCTTCATGTAATTCGAATGCACGAAATAAGACATTTCCACGTGAAAGCCATCGTGAACTGCAGTAATATAACAGGGCCGTGTGTTCAGCTCCCATATCCATGCATAGTTTTTTGAAAAGTCTGGCTTTTAGCGGCCTAGTTTTTATGTAGTTTACTACCTCAATGACACGTTCTAATACCTGGTTCAATTCAGAGCTCATTGACTTTGACGCAAGCGCTTCCCTATGGATGATGCAATGGGTCCACATAGCATGGGGTGCTTTTTTACGAATAAGCGCTTGTATTCCTCCATACCTGCCAGACATTGATCGAGCACCATCAGTACATACACCGACACATTTTTCCCAATCCAAATCATTTTCTGTTATAAAGTTGTCTAGAATTTCGAACAAGTCTTGAGCCTTTGCACTTTCAGTAATGCTTTTACAGAAAAAAAGGTCTTCAACGATAATATTGTCAGCCAAAAAGCGTACGTAACAAATAAGATGTGCATCTTTATTACTGTCAGTAGCCTCATCAAGTTGCAGGCCAAATTCCTTGCCTTTCATTTTTTCTATTAATTGGTAATTGAGATCCTCAGCTATGTCATGGATTCTTCGACTAATAGTGTTGTTAGATAAAGGTACCTGGGAAATTAATTTTCTGGCCGATTCTCCCATCATAATATTCACCATATCGAGAGCAGCCGGTAGAATAAGCTCTTCTGCGATAGTGTGAGGTTTTTTGCATTTCGCCACCCTGTATGCCACCTTGAATGATGCCAACAGTGCGTTGCTAGGTACTGAGGCTTGTTGAGTGAACACGCTTTTTTGTTTTTTAAAATTTTGCAACTTCCTATTAAAAAAATCACGCGATTTTTCAACCATAGTAGGGTGAATGGTTTCGAGATGTCGCTTTAGCTTACTTGGGAGCATACTTTCCGGCGATAAAATCTTCAAACAGAGCACACACTGCGGTCTTGCTTCATTGTTTATTTCTGTTGAAGTAAAGCCAAAGTCCAAATAGCTGTCATCGTATTTGCGATATTTCCGTTTTTTTGCTTCCCCTCCACTTGCAGATGTTTGATCACTTGAACTACCGACTTGCTTATTTAATGAAAAACTATCCATTTTGCGTCCGCCTCTTGACGAAACAACAAACACAGCGACACAATCAAAACAAAACAGACGAACTCCTATCGTCTCGCCTGTAAATGAACCAGCGCGGGCGGGTCAAGGCACGGGGGGAGAGGAGTAACGTCGGTTTCCGACACTGGTTTTCGAGCGTAAGTACCTACCGATTTGAATTATTTATTTCGTATCCGCGAATACCTAAGTTTAGTTTCCGGAGGTTGGTAAAGAGGAGCGCCTCACGGCGCCCCTCTTTACTTTCTACGGCGCACCAGGGCGCCGCGGCGCACACTTTGGGAACCCCTGGCATATGCAATGAACTGTTTAGACGTGGACGTCCCAGCGGATGTCAGGGAGATAAGGGTTGGCGCTTTTCCACCACCGCATAAAACAGCCGTAACGTCGCCCCTTAACCGGCAGCGGCCGCCATTCGCGTCTCTGCAAAAATTATTCTTCTCTTTCCGAACGCCCGATAAAAACAAATTGGACAACAAATCGCTGATGTTGAAAGTTGCACTTGCAAATTTCACGCCCTAGAAGAGATCAATTTTCTTTTGACTTCAACTGAGCAACAAAGAATGACGAGAAATTTAATGCTACACGCACCTGAAGATTATGTGTGTGAAGAAAAATTAACATTAACCACAGGGGGCCGTACAATTAATTTTTCTATTTTTCGACTAAAACTAGTAGCAAGCCTTGGTAACTACAATTTTCGGATCTTTTTATTAACATATTATTTTTGCTACAGAGAATTTTTTGTCAAGAGGTTGGTATTCTGCCTTGAAGAATTGAACAATTGGGGGTAGCACTTGGTTCTTTACCGTAAATTAGGGGTTTGTCTTCGGCGGTTTGATTTGGTAAATCGTCACGACGTGGACGTTGCCGCCTCTTCCGGTCCGACTCTTGGTGGAAAAGCGCGGTCCTGCGGCATCTCGGGCTTGTCCGAGTCCGGGACCTAACAGACAAGGGATATTGCGTTTAAACACGCCTCGCCCACATAATAAAATCTTAAATTCGCCTGGTGTCAGTCAATGTTAACCGAAATTAACTGGGGGGAGGCGTCGCGCCGCCGTAAATCTTATTCGGTGCATTTTTATCGTTTGAGAGACCTTCGTCATTCAAGCTGGCCGACTTGCTGACATCATTAAAATTGTTTTCAATTCCACTTTGGAGAGGAGAGAGTAATTAAAACACGACCGTAGGACGGGTTTTACCTGTGAATACTTCTTCGACTCGGCGGTGGCTCTAGATTGACGGTTCTGATTAATGGCAGGTTTCGACACTTCACCGGGGCCGAGGAAACCCATTAATTGGACCTGATGGGCGGAAGAGGCGCCGCAGGACCAAAATCGACCGACGACGAACGATACAGGGACTGACGGGCGATTGGCAGCGCGACAATTCCACACTGTGATACCCTACAAGGCGAATTATCGCTGTAATCGCCTAGTTAACGAATTATCAAGAAAGACGCCAGAGGTGCACGCTACCGGAGCGTGACCTGTAATAAATTGTGACAGAACAGTCTCTTCATGTGTCATCTTCTTTATTTAAATATATAGATAACATATACACTTTTATATAACTATTAATCCCACGAAACCACAACATAACCTCACTTTACTTTAAATGTGCGATTATAAACCTACAAAACAATAACATAACCTCACTTTACTTTAAATGTGCGATTTTAAACCTACAAAACATCAACATAACCTCACTTTACTTCAAATGTGCGATTTTAAACCTACAAAACAATAACATAACCTCACTTTACTTCAAATGTTCGATTTTAAACCTACAGAACATCAACATAACCTCACTTTACTTCAAATGTGCGAGGTGATCTACATGATTGGCTGCTGGAAAGGTTGCAGAAGCGCCGTTTGCTTCTCTTGTCGCTGGCCGGTCGTCTGTCGCTTCGGTGTCGCGGCGCTGTCGCTCTCGGTCCCTGAAGGTTGGCGGCGCGCCGTTTCAAAGTTCATAAGCGGTCAGTGCGTGTTCTATCGTCGTGATTTATGCTCCGAATTGTTTCAATAAAGCATCGACGGGGCGTGGGGGAGAGGGCCGAGCCGGGCTCACCTTTGCTCTGCATGGAGTGTCCGTCCGGGCTGGCGTAGAGCGCCCTTTAGATTTATAGACGTAGCCCGAGTGACATCGCGGGTTCTGTGCGCGTTTAATTATAATACTTTATTGCCCAATAAATCTACCGGGCCTCCGTCCCCCCCACCTGCCCTCTTTGAAGGATAGCGTTCAATTCTACAGACCCTGACATATTTTATGACCGAATTATGCATTATTCTCCGGCAGGAGTTTCCTTTCTTTATCTCCCTTTATGTCGGGACCCCGCACCCCTCGCGCCACCTCGCCCCCTGCTCGCTGTTTTGGAAATGTTTTGTGGTACTACGGAGACGAATTAAATAAAATTGAATCATTCGTGAAATGAGAACAATACGACGGCGGAGGCGAGGATGACGGGCGGCGGCACCGGAGCGGCGGTTAACGAGCAAACGGCGCGGAAGGAAACGCACTCGCCCCGATCTGCAACTACGTCCTCAAAATTATTTACCCATCAAAAGCGCAAAAAGTAGGGCTATCCTGATCAAATGTCTACGTGACAGGGTTCTGCAGCGCCAGAAAAATAAAGTGGGGCTTCAAGGATTTTTTCCAAAGGGTCTATTGGTCTTTTTTGACTTTTTTCTTACGTTAAAGATTTCTTTAAAGAAACGAAACAAATGAAAATAATGATATAAATCTGGCACTTTGGGGTCAGTCATATTTATAGCTCTCTATACACCCTATTTAATTATTGGTGCTGGAAATACGTGTAGCTTCGATGTTTTACTTGGTACCGCGAGATGCTGGTTAGTGGCGTGTTCAGTGCGTACGCAGCCCGTACGCGGCGTACCGTCAGGTGCGTTTTGTCGGGGGTGGCGCGCGTCCGGGCGGGCGGCTTGCGCGCCGATGTGGCCAGGCCCGGCGCGCGTATAATTAGCTCGAGAGGCCTTTGTCCAGGTCCGTCTTTGGCGCGCCTGATGAACCCGCTGAATTATTTCGGTCTGACAGCACCTAAACCGCCGTGATGTATATGCGGCATTTCATTGAATCGAACAAATCGCGTCAGTCCGGCGTGTTTATGAGTTGCGGATGTCATGCCGGCGACCGAATATAGAGGCCGCCACCGCCGTCGCCGCAACGCCCGCAACTTTGATTTGACTAATGTCCGCGACCGATTTTCGACAAGCAACTCCAATTAGCGCCTATTTCGGTCTTGTGTTGCGCCACTTTGCTCGCTCTCGCACTTTTGGCATGTCACGTAAATTCCCCGTCGTCGGTCCTCGTACAAATGGCCCTGTCCATTATCGCGCCTCCGCCGCAGGAACAAAACGAAATCGCGCCTGACGTCCGAACCGAACTGCATGCACGATAATTCAAGTCCTGAACAGATGAGTGGATGCATTGTGTAAGGATGTCACCGGGTTGAATTGGCAACTGTTGCCGAGAGACAGCTGAACGTCCAACACCTGCCCGTCAGTCCATCAAGATATGTGGATGGATGGACGGCGATGGAGAGGTTTTGGCGGTGGCGGTGGCGGCGGCGCCGGGGGAGAAGACATGCTGCAAATACGTAATCAGCAGCGTGGGCGGTGGTGCGGGCTTAAATTAATTCGAATCACGTTAACGAACGTTAGTAAATTAGAGGAGGGCTAGTGCTTGGGCCCTTCATTGTGCCGAGCCACCGAGCCTAGCTGTGGTCAGCACTGACAGGCCGCTGTTCTGCAATGCACACGAGTCCCGTGCTCTCTCGTGATTTACGTCTTAACCTCGTTTTATATAATGTCAGCAGGACGAGCCGAATAAAGCGAACGGGGGCTGAATTATCGCCCGCATCAGGACCGAACGGCGGGGGTTGCGGAAGCTGGCCGAGTTGTTCCACCCAGCGCCCAAGAACCCAAAACAATTTTTTCAGCAACGGAACTTCCTCTCGGCTTCAGAAGAATAAATTTTTAAGACCTTGGAATCCATTAAAATCTTGTGGAAGACGTTTCGTGGCGGGTCAGATCCTGCTGACAGTCGGGCGCCATCGAGCAATGCCCGATGCAGGTAGGCCACGTCAGGCATAAATTTCCCGCAGGAACATAACACCGCGAACGTACGGACATGCGGGACATAAAGTTAATGGAGGCAATATGGCGGCAAATTGTTTATTTACAAAAATCCCCGCCTAATGGCGGAATGGTTCTCTATAAATTCCTCGCTGATTAAAGATATTGCAAATAAACGTCCCGCTGTGGCCGATCAGCCGACGAGCACTTCTCGCTTCAAGTTGGCTATCCTGCGACACTATCGTTTCCGGTTAATTAAACCCGCAAGAAGCGCGGCACTTTCCCCTAAAAAAAAACAAAAACCTATGCCAGTATCGATTCGTCTATAATGCCCGCGGCTCCATTACCAGCAATAAATTATCCTTGGAGCAATCAATACTGTAAGCGGGACATTTCAATTGGGGAAAACTATTGTTGAAGTTGACTCACTGCGAACGTTTCATAAACTGTCATCGAAATGTTTTATTGCGCGGCCCGGTATCTGTCGTAAATCACGCTGTATATGTGCGTACAAATAACGGGGTCCGGGGATAATACGCAATACAGAGTGTGTCCAATGTCCGTGGTGGCCTAGCCGCATAAATCCGTCAATCAAATCGGCAATCGCTCTATTGATCAATGAATGACGTTTGATGGACGCCGACCGTCTTTGGGGACCGCCACTCGCCATTTGCCTTAATTTCCCGGATGATTTTCCATCAGCGTCGAAAAATAACGGAACGCTTTCAATAAATTATTATTGGCGGACGCGGCGATGGATTTATCGCGCTGTAAAATAAGCTCAATCACAAATAGACTGGGTTGAGTCTCGTCGAGCCACCGGTCTTAGTATAAATCGTCCATGGAGGTTGACAAGTGTTAAAATTATTTGTCCTGTTGGCACTAGACGTTACACAACGTCTACTAATAGTCCTTCCAGTTTAATAATTGATCTGCAGCTAGACGTTTACGGCTTCGTCATGACATAGTAGCGGCAGGTGCTTCTGTTATTGTCACTCAATCCCAGACGGATGCGTCGTCTTCGATGAGCCGATGCGTTTATTCGCAACGTGTATGCCTCCGGTCCGCTTAACGTCGCACTTAACATGCCACGGAGTGTGGAAGCTGCCCCCGAAAGGTCACAGTCCTGCAGCAGCTCGAAAAATACACCGCTATGCATCGGCCGTCCATTGTATGTGTGCCAACTATTGTATCTCAGGTGAAATATGGTGACCGGACTCGACCAAGAATGCTAATATTGTGTTGCCTGGAAGAATGCCTGGCGGGGCTTTCGACGCCGAATTAAAAATGCAAATTGCCTGATATGTTAATTTTATTGTTGGGACAGTGCTGCAGTTTAAATGTTCTGCCGCCATCATCGCCCTGAAGTGGTCGTGATTTAATTTCTCCTAAAATAAATCGATCGGGTTTCGTAACGACGCCGATCGACGACTCTTCACTTTAAGCTACACCTCCAATTTATAAGTCGCCACGTGATCCGGCTAAAGTCCGCACCTTGCCGAAGAACTTGGTAAATAATACAAAGTCTCAAGACTATTTTGCTGCAATGTTGAAGCTTTAGTTGACATCCAGGAACTGACAACGATTTTTCTTCTGCGAAGAGTTTTAGTTTAGCAACTGTGAAATCCTCGATCTTTATGAGAACCGCCTGCGCCTAAAAACATATCTCTAGTAAAAGCAAAAGACATAATGGTGGGTAGCCACAAAGCCACTCAGTAACCAAAAAATGAAGTTTCAGAAAAAATACCTTGGCCACAAATATTTAAAAGCGTGTAATTTAAGGGTCGTATTTAACAGCCTACCAAATTTGCCCAATATTTTCATACGAAAAAAATACTTTCATTTCCCAAAAATACTGAATGCTCACCAAAATTAAGAAAATACATAATCTTAAAGCCACAACCAAATATTGACATAATGCTGGCCTCTTATATATTTTGTTCGCCTAAATAACTTTTGTTGACCATAAATACTAAACGTTCACCAAATTTTATTCCGCATTTAATTCTAACATAATACCCAGATATTTAATTTTCGGCAGTGTCTTATATTATTTAGCAGTTAAAAATACTTTTTGTTGTTCAAAAATACACAAGCAATAAAATGTTGTGCAAATGGTAAATAATTTTATGCAAAATTATAGATGTAGATGTGCTAGGGCATGGAAAATAAGAGTAGAAATAGAAGTGGTTTGCACAAAAAAAGAAATTGATTTCCGTAATATATAAATACTTTGCTGTAATTGCCTTGCATTATGTAAAACGTAAAACTTCTTTTAGTGGTAATTTCTAATCGTGTTTTAAAAAAAAAAATTACAGGGCCCTAAACTGACCTTGTACAAAACTTTTTTCGCGTGCCTCTTGTCTGGAAGCGCAAGCGGCAAGGAGAGATGCGCGAGCATATTTTATTTTTGAAGTAATAGAATAATTATTTGACGCACAAATAGTTTTTTTGAGTAACACTAAATATAAATTGATAGCGCGAATATTTATTATGTACAGCACGGACGCATAACTTGAGCGTTCTAAATTTGGTGAACATTTAGTAAAATTGATAGACATATAGAATTTAAAATGTAAGCAATGGTAAAACAATACGCGGCATAGTTATTTTAGTGGTGATGTTCTATTTTGATGTATAATAATTTGGGTTTTATTTAGATTTTTTGATGCTCATTAAATTTTCTGGTGGACCGTGCAAGGGTTGTATGGTTTAATTTGGTGTACATTATATTTGTTCCCGTAATTTAATAGCACCGGAGATGTTGCGAACTCGGTGGCATTGTAAAGACCGACCAAAATTTCCACGGGGGTTAAGGGTTGCGATATCTTCAAACCTCGACCAAAATCGACTTAAAAATGGAACTTTAGGTTGCTCTGAAAGATTCGGCCTCTTGAGCTTAGATTTCCCGTGTTGGATGGCGACACCCTCGCGCTCCATGTAAATAACTTAACGCTCTTGGGGGGGAAATTCCGGCAATTTGCCGGAGGATCCCGCCGCTTCTTCACCTGTCCGCTAAAACAAGCGGTTCAGTCAGTCGGTGGTGCAGCCACAATGAGACCTGTCACTCATCCGTCTCTCTCGTTTCGTCGTTTTTCCCTTTGTTCATCTTCGCGTCTCCTTATTATCGCTGTGTTATACTGCCGCAACGTATATACGCCCCCTCGTCAACGCCAGACTTTTACAAAACTAAATTATTTCGCTTCTTTAACAGCCTCTCTTCGCGCGAGTGACGTGCGTGTGATTTACTGGTCAGGAGAAAAGAAAGAGAGATAAAGAGACGCGCCGTCGTCATGCGATTTTATTGTGTTATGCCGTCACCGTCATCGCCGTTGCCGCCGCCACCACCACCGCCGACATCCAAGTAACTCACTTTATTACGCCACGCAATGCACGAGGAATTCCGCGAGGTTTATTGTACGGAAGCGACAGGACGTGGGATCGATGGAAGCGGTGCGAACGGCTCGTTCCGCACTCTCTGCGGTGCAGAGGTTCGAGGTGTTGTTGCGGGATATCAAAGTTTGTTTAATTAAAATTATCTCTTTTCGACAGATTTTTTTTTTGTTGCATTTCCACGTTTTCCACGAGCATTGGTGGTTTGGTGTGACGCCGGCTTTATCTACGCGGGCCGGGTTCTTTGCGGACAAGTTTACGGTGCGTAATTTACGGTAGCGTCTATATTTCCCGTAAACACTCGTTCGACGTTGGTTATTTAATAAAATTCCATTAGGGAATCCAAATGTTTGCCCAGTCAAAGCACAACAGATGCTAACAATTATCTCCGCAGCATATTTACAATCCATAAAGTACAATAAAGCCGCTCTAAACGTCCGCCGAGAAGATCAGTTGTGCGCTATTTACACTGAGCCACTTCTTGCCACGTTTATACGCGTACACAGAGTTTGCCCGCCGTCGTTCCCCTGTGATGTCTAATAGGGAATAAATCACTGGGAATAATGAACAACAAACAAACGCTCATATTTATTAGCCATAAACGTTCGGCAATAAAACGGCACCGAGTTACAAAGTTAAATAGCGTTTGCGCTAGTAGCGCCATCTAGCGATGCATCAATTAGAAATCCGGGAGAGAGTCCCGGACCACCCATTTCACGTTCCATCATATCGAGTGGGATCCTAAGTCAATATAACAACAACATGTTGGCATAGGTGAGAGCGAGATGGGACCGGGCGCGGTCCGTTTCGTGGTCCTACACAAATTTCCCGACGAGAGAGCGCCTTTGTTGCCAGTCGTCCACCTGCCCACTTACCATTGATTTATTGTAATTATGCGTTATCATGGGACCATCCATCTATCTGGCCTTCATGCGTCACTGTCGGCCGGTTGACCGCGTCAGACACGTAAACTTCGGTTAATTAATAAATGGGTTCCGCCGGACCCCACTCGAGGTAATTGATAGAGCTGACGGGTGATCATCGCGAAATGACCGCAAGGCGGCGGCGGACGGGAATCGAAGGGGATTTCGGCGACAAACGACGGA
Source organism: Schizotus pectinicornis (assembly GCA_951805265.1). Lineage (NCBI taxonomy): Eukaryota > Metazoa > Arthropoda > Insecta > Coleoptera > Pyrochroidae > Schizotus > Schizotus pectinicornis. The sequence continues at coordinate 7,744,184 of OX638207.1, read as the reverse complement.
AATTCCAACAGGATCGTCGCCGAAGACGCCGCCGAACTCCTCTCACGCTTTTATTACCCACTTGTAAATTGCCAGATTTAAAATTATTTTCTTATCTGCCTCCTTTTATGGGTGCGTTCTCAGGCAAGTGCTAAAACCAAAGGGATGCTGTAAATGATAATAAAACAATGGTGTAATGCCGTTCAGAAAAATATAACCCTCAAATTAGGAAGCTATACTTCATCCCACACCGCAGGAGAATTTGTCGTGTGTAATAGGGTAGAAAAATTCTAGTGATTCAGACTTTTTGATCCAGTTCTTGACTCATCTTTGGACCGCGTAGAATTATAATACACTGGGGCACTACGGCCTCATAATTTATATATGAATGAATTCGTAAGCTGGTAAACGGGGGTTGTCATTGTCTTATTGTTTTGTTTCATCCCATGAACTAGTGGTCTTTATGAAAAAGTTCTCTCAAAAATCCGGCTCGAAGGACCAAATTGTTCGGAGCAGTTGTTAGAAAAAAAAAATGTTTCCAGAACTTTTATGCGGCAATCAGTCATTTTACTCTTACAACTTACATTGTAACAATTTGATCTTTAAAGGACAATTGACTGAAATAAAAACTGTTCCACACTCCCATGTACACACGTAAATCATCATTTTGTGACTCCTTCGTTTATGTCTAGTCTTGAAATCCACTGTAATTTTGTTATCTTTATTTAAAATAGAAACAATGTAAGTGCATACTTAAGAAACTGGGACCCATCTCTATTGAGTAGTAACTAACTAGATCTAGCCGTAAATTACGAGAAGATGCTCCATTACCATAATTCAGTACCTATTTAGTTATCTTCATCGCAGTTTGAGGATATTATCGATTAATTAATTATAATGAAAGTCAGTAAGAGTAGGTTCAAAGCATCTCAATGAGGAAAAAGTTCAAATATAGAACAAACTCTCTCTTAGCATTCCTTAAGAATTTTTTCTCTCGCTGGTTGTGTTTCGACAATAATTGAATCTTTATTGGAAAAATTTTCCCGGCGCCTTCACCAAAAAGATAATTTCCATTTAATGTCAGCCGAACAAAAATCACTTATTTTCTTCAAAGATGGTCATCATTCCTAAACCGCGATGATCATCGAGATCACGATGAAGCTGTTCCACAGCCACACAAGACTGTTTTTTGTTTTTCTTCTGACCCCGTTTCTGGATTTGGGGCGTTGGGGTCCCGAAAGCGGTCTGTTTGCGCCCCGGCGTCCAACGAACCCACCGCCACAATTAGCTGCGCTGCTAACCTCCTTAGTTCCGTTGCATGCTAATAACAATCGTCCGCGATTCGATCAATCATCTCGTTTGTTTCACTGACGTCCATCAGATCGGAGACCTCTCTTGACTTTTACCTGCGCCACAATGGCCCGAAAATAGCGCCGAGTCACGTCGCTGGCGAAAGACAGACGTCGTCGTATATTTCAAACATACAGAGCGTCAATCAACACCCGTCACTTTTAGATTGGGCTAATCGCGTTTCCTCAACGGTTCGTCTTCTCGTCTCTTCGTTCTTCGCACGAAACGGCGCTCTCGTCGAGAAAGAGACGCTAAGCTGGTCGTCACGTCTCGCCAGCGATGCGAGATAAGTTCGATGGTTGTTGTAATGGATGTTGGCGTGGTCATTTTATTGATGACGGAGAATACGGTTTAATTGTGGATATGTTCTTTTATGACATTTCGAACGTCGAGTGTGTGCTTGAGAATGTAAATTGTTATTGTTTGGTGTGGAACAATGCGGAATTCGATGGGTTGATGGGTTATTGTGTGGGTTGATAATTAAGATGATGGTGGAACTTTCGCTCGAACGGTGGACGGAAGGGAGGCGCTGATCAATTTTGGTTGCTTTTTCACTTCTCTAAACAGTTTAGTGTCACAAATATTGGCGGACAACCAGCAATTATTTGCTAGTAACCGGTAATTACCTGGTAACCGTTCATTTATCACAGCCCACTATCTACGTTTGGGTGTCAGGAGCATTTGGTGCTTTGCGTGGCGACGTCGACAATGCTGCGTCATTATTCGCCGCACTTATCACGCCTAAAAATAATATTGCAAGAAGAAGATCTTTGTTGTAATTATAATTTGAACATTTTAGGTTATGTTAGCCAGAAATCCCCATTTCACCTCTAAATTAGTTTTTTTATTTTTATGATTACGCACTTAGGCTTTAATCAAGGAAGAACTATTGGAATTATTGATCCTAATTGTTCCACTATTGAGGCCCAATTTTTAAAGCCAAATCTGTAAGTTAACACTCCATTTCAGAACGATCATTATGAAATTTCTTACATTTTACCATAAACACCTTTCTTACCTATATCTGATCATTTTCTTGTTGTAACTACGTTTTAAACATTTGAGGTTATGTTGGCCCTAGTTTGCTTCAAATGGACAATTTTCCAAGAACTTGCTTGTCGCTTTTTACCAACTATGTTTTTTTAATGTAGGGGGGTGAGGGTGGTGAGACTTCCTGGACGTGCCACCTGCTTAATGCCATTTTTCCATACTCCCTGAATTATTCATAGGGCTGCTGAACCTGATGCTCCCCGAAAAATCGTAATTAATACTGTGAAACGGTCTAATAAAAAACTTTAGTGCGTGTTTAGAGCGCCCCATAAACCACGATTGGGGTGAATTTTTGTCGCTTGATGGGTCCGGGTCCGGATTAATAAGCAGGTATGATTTCCGGGAAGCGGGCGCCCCGGGCGCAATTTCCACCCCTTCGGCCGGCTATCCGGAAAATAAAGCGCCGTTCGGGGAGGCATCCCCGGATGCGGGGCATCTGACGAGCTGATGAGGGCGGTGAACGAGGGCAAACTTCATTAGACGTGTCTGGGTTCGATTACTGCGGTGTTGAAATAAGATTTCTCACCTATGACCGCCGTGGGGAGCGGGAACAGTCGTATCCGACTCTATATCCAGATCCGGTGCTCCCCCAGGATCTGAGCTCAGCGCCGGCGATAATCAGGTGGCGGTGCGGGGCGAGGCGGCGAGGGGCCTTACGGAGGAGCGCACACGGCATACCAAACCGCCCCGCCGCCGCCAAATCGCCCCTCGCATCAGCGTATTTCACCGTCATTAACCGGAATTGGGACGGCGAAGAATTCCGGGTGCGTCCCGTAAATAGCCGGCAATGGTATTGTGCGGCCGCGGAAATGGTTATTTTATGGAGAATTCATCGTTTGTTTATGCGCCGCCGCGTCGATAACGGTTAATCACCCGCGCTTTGACTGCGGCGGTTTCACCGTAGGGCCGCAATTGCGGCCCGGTCAAAACTATCCCCAACCCCCGGAGCTGCGTTTAACTGCTGGGGAGGTGATGAGCAAAATTTCATCTTAGGCCAATGTCGCGAAAAATCCCATTTGGTTGCCAGATCTGAACCAGAAACTTTCAGGTGCGGATGCTTGGTTGGTCAAAATTACTTATTCAACAATTACCATCAACATAAGAAAAGTTGTTTTTGGAATAAATTGTCTTAGGATCGCATTCCAAGTTTTTCCAGTGGAATAAAAATTAGAGGCTTTAATTGGTGATGGAGGCGATTGGGGTTGATGGTCCTCCGCTGTGCAGGGGGCGGAATTCAACAGTTGAGCTGCCGCAAAAATGGAAATCGCGGCCTCACATAACTGAAATATAAACGCCCCCGCCTCCTGCGATAACAATCAAATAAAACCACGCCGCTGCCGCGCCGTTTTCTCCGTTCATTAAGCTTTCCAATTTCCATAGTTATGGGCCTCTGGTTCCGGCGGCCGTTCGACATACCGTGAGAAAAATAATAGAAACAAACAGTTGATGACGGACAATATCTCTCGGAAGATTTGATGCAATAACGCGCCGTCGTTCTTTAGCGTCCCGTGGCAATTTAATCGGGCCATTACTAACACTCCCGTTCTTCCTGCACGTCCCCGGTCCAGCTTACGACGTCCATATTACATTGTTACATGATGCCGGCCGGAATTTACAACCCCATTTGGCTTTGTCCACACACCGGGTATTCACTAACAACACCGGCGGCGATAAAACGACGACATTGCTGCGAGACCGCCACTCGGGGCGACAACCCACGGCGAAGGTGCCAATTGGGACCGTTTTTCGGAAGACGCGAAAATGTGCCAACCCAATTCGGAAAAGGTGGCGCGGTTTCGTCACGTATCAAGTACGGAGCTGGCGAAACTGGACGTTTTGGCGGAGGCGCCGGGTGAATTGCAACTGAAACTCCTCGCCAATTTTTTCTCAAGCTCTAACGCCAGGAAAAGCGGGCGAAGCATTAATTGGAACAAATTTTACTCTTCATGGTTTTGATTAGGGACTTTATTTTCCTATTCTCTTCCACCTGAGCTCTTTCTGGTCTTCGAGGAGCACTTATACCTAAGTTTCTTTGTGTCCTGGTTCGACAATGAGTATTTACATGTGAACTGGTGTTGCCTTAATGGATTTGCGTTGAAGTGGCTCAAATGCTTTTCTTTTTGGTCTGGCCCGTATTTGTTTTCTCCGTGTCCGAGGCCCGCATGTGGGGGTTTCCCGTCTTGCCTGATGCCTTGATTGAAACGTATAATGGTGGCGACGCGTGATCGGCCTAAGGAGCAGTTGCTGTCTGTGTGTCAGGGTAATTGATAATTAGTATGCGCTGGGGTCAGCACATGCCAATCAAGCGATGAGGCCACCACTAACAGGATCCATCGCAGACTCGTGAGGCTAAGCTCACGTAGTGGCCGGCGCCTCCGCGATTCCACTCGCAATTATTGCCGCCTCCTCCCCCGCATTTTAATGTCGCATTAACGACTGCAACCGACCCGCTGACGTGACGACACGGAGTTCCGGGTGACGGGCAAACCCCACAACTATCGCCCACCTCGCCCAACCTCCGCGAGGCGCCCCGAATACAAGCCACTAGATTTTTGTACTCTTCGTTAGTAACCAGAAAGTTTGAAGCTGGTACACCTGGTCATCTAGTTCTTCGGTCACCTCGAAAATGTTGGGCAGCCTGAGGAATCCGTCGTCACGGTTGTCGTTCGTGACTGCTTAAGAGTGTCGCACACGGGCGGAAATCCCCGCTAATAAAAATAGTAAAGTGCCAATAGCTACTTGAAACGGCGGTCACATCGAAGTGGTGCTTGTTTCATTGGAACCAAGTCGTAAATCAATACCGGGAATCCGATGTGACTGAAGCACGTGACGGTTGTTAAATAATTTAAAAATGAATTCGCGCGTCGGTCATCGACTAAGGCCCCCTTCACGCCGACGAGCCGTTCTCAGTAGCGGGCGATGCTATCGCGAAATTGTCCATGTTAAGGGGCAGTTACACTTATCCAGCGGCGTGCCCCGGCGATTCTATAAATTGGCTAAAGATCGCATCACCATTCGTTCCTCTCACATTCATTAACAGCAATCAGATATCCCGGACCGATATTGAGTAACCAGCCAGGAGCTTTTTAAGGATTTCCCGGAATTAATTGCGCACGGGGCATGAGATGCAGGTGCGCGTGACAGACGGACACGCGGTGTGTGTGCGCTGATAAGGCATAAGGCGGCCGGGGCATTAGATAGCGACCGAGGCATAAATACTCGCTCTCGTGAGATACAGCGAATGCCTTATACGAGAAATATGCGCTCAAATGAAAGACAATGGTGCATAAATCAGTGGCCGGGCTGCCGGACGGCGGACGCGCCGTATTGTTCCTCAGCAGGTACGACGACGTTTTTTACACCAAAACGCATACGCGCCTCGGCCGAAAAGAGTCTTCCACGTGCAGCGTCATCTATGAAACTCTGCTTTGATCCAATATTTGAGAACTCAAACACAGAGGCAGCTACATAACCAAAGATTCTGGAAATTTCGTCAAAGTTCCATGAATACCTTTTCAGGGATTCCGTTGGTCCTTCCACCTCTCCGGTGCTGGGTCCGCTTGCAGGAGGTCCTGCCGGTCGTTGCGGGCCGGCCTCCCGTCCGTCCGTCTGTCGTAGAGGGCGTGCACGTACGTCTCGTGGCCGTCCGATCGAGGTCCAACAATGAACAATGGCAACATAAATCAGCGTAATTAGTTTCAGCAAGGCTGCTGTATCTACATACTGAGTGGTACGACTGCCGACCCATTGGTCAATGTGCATGTGTCTCAGTCGACTTTACTCCGCCTTTCTCCGGTGCACAATCGAATCCTGTTGCGTTCCTCTTCGGCACAAAATCGAGGACAATTATTATAGCCGTGTACGCGCCCGGGATCGTCTCCATGGTTAAGCGCATCGGGAGTAGTAATGTTCCATGTTGGTACTCGTGTTAACGCGCTATCGCCAGCCGGCATCGCGACACGGCTACCGTCGCCATCGGAGGGACCAACCGCGCGCGCCCAGCTCTTCCTCGCATCCCCACAACTCCCGGAGGCTCTCTGACAACTGCAACAATTAAAACTGGAGCGTCAAGAAAACTTCTTCACCTTTACCAAGATGCTTGCTTCAAAGTAGTTCTTTAAAAATAGCTTCTAGATAACGTTTCTTAACCTTTTAGGAATATAAGTGTTACAAATTTTGGTTCTGAAGAAGCTGTGCGATTTAGTTGAGGCCAAGAACGTCGGCGATTTTGCTTGCTGGCCAACTTCTTTTTTTAGTCGTGGAGTTTTGGGCGTCGGAGACGTTGGTCTCCGAATTTCTCTTCGATGGCGTCACGTCCGCGAGCCAAAGGCTAATTCATCATTTGTTCGCGCCTTAATTAGAGCAGAACGTTCACCTATACGTCCCGCGCTCATTCCTCAAGCTGTCAGTTCTTCAGCTATGCCTTACAATTTTTGCATTCGAGCGGCTATAAATCTGTCGGTCTGGTGTAACGCGAACACCGGTCCGCGTTTCTTTCCAACGACGGGAAAGAAATGCAAACACGAATGTGAACTGACCCATCAATTATGCCCAACACCTGGTATACACACAGAGAGACGATGAAGAACGTGATAGTTCAAGGCGAGTTACAGTTGTCATTTCTTGAATGATTTAATGGGACTGTTGCAAGAAATTAATCTTTATTAATGCGTTGCACGTTGGATTAAGAGGGGCGTCTGTCGGTGGCGCGTCGTCCATGTTCGAGGCCGTGGGTAGCGATAACGAAAAAGAAATTGATTTCTGATAATTGAAATGATTAAAAATCGGTTGAAAGGAACTTAATCAAAGTTGAGACAATGGTTCCGATTATGAATCGAATTTCAGTTGGGCGTTGTCAATCAAACCGCGCCGACTTCATTAAGGACCTCAACAGAAGAGGAAACAAAGCGATCCCGGGCCGCTGATAAATTAAAATAAGTAGTGTGCACGAAAATGCGAGCGACACGACGTCTGATTACGACATTGTTGCAAAACTCGTGATGATGCGCGATCTCATTTTCCGATACCACTTTGGAAAGTTGCAGTTGCAATTCGTACATCTGTTTCGATCCTTAAAGGTTATTATTATATGCTGATGGTTACGCGATAACATCGCGAGACCCTGCGAGTTTCGAAATTGGTTCAACTCGACAATAATTAGAGGTCTTGTTGCAGGGGAAGGCGGCGAGGAAGGTTCCCCGGAAGACGGAGATAAATTGGAAGGCGACGACGACGCGGGCTCCATGACGCCCAACTCGACGTCGCCGGTGCCACCAGATGAAGACGGAAACTCGCCAACACCCGGAGACGCCGCTACGCCCACCAGTCCTCGCTCCGTCAACGACGACAGGTAACCAATTGCAACCCACCAAACCCTTTTCCTACATCCTCAGATGGTCCTTCCACTTTTATTAATGCTTATCTAGGCTTTCGATAATTTTTCTCGCACCAATGATTACGATCATTGAAAATTCTATTAAAAAAAGTCTCTTTCTCCGCTCTTCTGCTTCTCGTTACTAGTTAAGGTCTACAAAAATTGCCTTTAAAATTTTCCTTTACCGCTCGAAGATTACCTATGTTTTATTTTTTGCAGGCCAAACTCGCGCTGCCACTCGCGGGAGTCTTCAGATTCTCTGGCACCCCCTCGCTGTCCTTCAGGCGAGTCGATGATGTCCGAGCGCGCTGCCCTTCTCCGGAACGTTTCGATGGCTGCAAGTTCCGTTGGTGTGGCGCTTCCCGCGACTCTTCCGGCCGCGGCCGCCGCCGCTCTGTTGCCCCCTCAGTCGGCGGCGATGGCAGCGTACTTGAACGCGGCGGCTGCCGCTGCGGTGGCGCAACAATCCCATCGTCTCATGATGACATCGCCTCTTCCAAGTGGCTACAATCGCGCCTCAGTTTCGCCTCTAGTATCATCGTCGTCGTCACCGCCGGGAGTTATGCGACAATCCCCGATTCCCATGCACTCCCCTCCCAGTGATGGTATTCTGGACTTCAGCAAACGTGGCAAAAGTGACGGCGATAGTGATTCGGACGTGGTGAACTTGAGCAAGCCGGGTTCGCCTCCGGGCGAGCCCGGGAACGGCCCTTTGGATTTGAGTGTTAGCACCAGGAAGCGCGGTTCTGACGATTCGACGACGGCGCAACCTCCCAGTAGAAAACAAAGAACTGATTACAAACCGCAACAAGTATTACCGCAATGGCCGCCTAATATCGGCGCGTCGCATTTGCCGTATTTTGCCGCTGCCGTCGCGGCGGCTAGTTTATCCCCGAAAACCAACAGCGGCAGCGATCTGTGGAACGGCAAACTCAAAGGACCGACGCCCAACGACGCGACTAAAGCCCTGGAAAAAATGAGCGAACTCAGCAAATTGGGGGGTGAAGATTTATTCCGAACCATGGCCAACGCGGCCGCACCGGGCAACTCGAGCAACCGCCACAGCGCCTGGCAGTCGCATTGGTTGAACAAAGGCGCCGAACAAGCCAAAGACGTACTCAAATGCGTTTGGTGCAAGCAAAGTTTTCCGAGTTTAGCCGCAATGACTACTCACATGAAAGAAGCAAAACATTGTGGTGTTAACGTACCCGTCCCCCAGATGCAATCACAAATCATCAATCCGCCACCTCAAATTACCTCGCCTTCGACTACCAACAGTACCTCTTCGACGAACTCGAGCAAAGCCCAAAACGATCTCAATATGCTAATCAAAGAAACGATGCCGCTACCCAGGAAGCTAGTCAGAGGTCAAGACGTTTGGTTGGGAAAAGGCGCGGAACAAACACGTCAAATTCTCAAATGTATGTGGTGCGGCCAAAGTTTCCGGTCGTTAGCGGAAATGACGAGTCACATGCAGCAAACTCAACACTACACCAACATAATTTCGCAGGAACAAATCATTTCGTGGCGATCAACCGATGATGCTAAATGCGGAGGGGGCGGGGGCAGTTCCGGCAATAACCAACCACCTGGAGGTGCCAGCAGTCACGTTAGCGCAGTACTCACTTGCAAAGTTTGCGACCAAGCTTTCAGTTCGTTGAAGGAACTCAGTAACCACATGGTGAAGAACTCTCATTATAAAGAGCACATAATGCGGTCAATAACAGAGAGCGGAGGTCGGCGCCGCCAAACGCGGGAAAAGAGGAAGAAATCGTTGCCGGTTCGAAAACTCTTGGAGTTGGAGAGGGCGCAGCACGATTTCAAGAACGGAGACAGCGGACTCATCGAAAAAATGCGGGATCCCTCAGGAGCTGGGAGAATAACTTGCGAGAAATGCGGGAATAAAATCGAAACTTCGCTCTTCGTCGACCACATAAGACAGTGCGTTGGGGGTGGAACTATAGGGGCTAATCAGCGGAATTTCCTTAAAAGCGCTTTGATGTCAAGCAACATTTTACCCCCTGAAAGTCCGACCCGCGACAAAGCCAAAAGTAACAGTGAAAAGTCTCCATCCCCCCAACAACGGTCCCCTTCCGTTACTGACTTAAGCACCAAGGAGACCGTAACTGAACACAATAACGGCTCTTCGCCATCAGTTTTGAACGCGATCGAGAAGTTGATCGAGAAAAGTTTCGATTCACGATCCAGACAGAACTCGTCGTTTCCGGGCCACGGCCCCACAGCCGCTCCCATGGGATCCAGCATCCTCAAGCGACTAGGAATCGACGAGAGCGTCGACTACACCAAACCTTTAGTCGACGCCCAAACCATGAATTTACTCAGAAGTTATCACCAGCAGCAGAGCCACCATTACGGTCGCCGCGAAAGAAGCGGAAGCGAGTCGAGTTCGATATCAGAACGGGGGAGTAGTCGAGTCGATTCGTTAACACCCGAACGCAAGATGGAACCTCCCGGCATACCGATCAGTAGTACCCCTCGATCCACTCCTGATCGTCGAGAAAAATCTCCGGCTTCTGAAAGAAACGAAGAAATAATCGTAAAAAAAGAAATTGACGACGAACGAGTCGACAACCACGTTAGTATTAAACGTGAAACCGAAGACGATGACGAGAGAAGTTGTCACAGCAACGGCCCTAAGGACGATGACGACGATAAAAGAACGAGCACGCCTCTTCCGAGTCCCCGGCATCCTAACGATGGGGTACATGCGGGCAGTCCTTGCAGGAACAGCGCCAGTCCCGCGAGCAGCGATCGGTCAGGAACCCCTCGCAGCACCAACGGTGACCGCAAAAGTGCCGGAGGCAGCTTAGGAGCTCTAAGCTCGATGTTTGATAGTTTATCGGGAAATAATTCGACTAACGACGCGGCACCAAGCGGCAAAAGAGGCTCGAGTCATCCTCTGGCGGCGTTGCAAAAACTTTGTGATAAGACTGAAACTCATACAAACAACCGAGCGCACACTTCAACGTCGAGTACCGTCAGCAACTCCAACTCGAGCACTCAAGCTAGTTCGGGAACGACGCCAGGTGCGATCTTGGCGTTCAGCTGGGCCTGCAACGATGCCGTCATGACGTCCGATTCGATAATGAAATGCGCTTTTTGCGACACCCCCTTCATTTCGAAAGGTGCCTACAGGCATCATTTGTCGAAAATGCATTTCGTTAAGGACGGGGTAATTCCGGATCCTGTTGCTTTGAAGAGCGGGCATCAATCGAGTTCTAGTGAAGGGGTGCCGTTGAAAGGTAACGCTATGGCGGCGCCGGCGCCGAGCGGGCCGGGCTCGACCGGCAGCAAGAGTCCGCCGGGGGTTCCCGCGGGGTTCGAAGAGAGTCCCCATTCTAAGTTTCTCAAATACACGGAATTGGCCAAGCAGCTGTCCAGCAAATACGTGTAGATAGGTTCAGAAACATTCCTTAGTCTCGAGGTGGGCCGCTGGAGCGGCCGATATTGTGATGTTATCATATCGTCAAACCATAGTAATAACGGTAGTTATAGTGATATTGTATTATAGCGGAACTACAAATTCTCAAGTGATTATGATTGTTATACGAATTTTAAGTCACAGAAATCCTGTACATACTACGGTTTAAGTCAGTATTGTAAGATGTATACTTCATTGAGGGCGGCCACCGCCACGTTTGCCATTTTTATTAGTGTCGTGGTAGCTGGATGGCGGTTCGGCCCTTTGACGTTTAGATTATATAAAGAAACTAAATTAGTTGTTGGTGAAATCGTACTTTTGGGAGTTGAAAATTCGTAATAATAATGCAAACAAAAAAAATGTAGTTGTGGTAAAACCATTGATTTCATTCATCATGAAGTACTATTTATTAAGTGATGCGAATATTGTGAGAGTTTGGGAAATTAAATTGACAAACATTACGTATACGTATATCGTAAACATCTCATCTTCCAAGAAAGTTTTTAAATAAATATTTATCAATAATTATACTATAACTGAATAATACAAAAGATGTATACGCATTAGCTGATATTCATGGCAAAGCTCCTTTATGTTATTGAAATTTTTAAACTTTATTTAATATTTTGTTGTATTTGATCGCAATGAAGGCTCAAATAAATATATGTTATGAGAGTTGCTGTTTCACTCATCACCTCCCGTCCTTGTTCCCACGATCTAACAGCCAAAAAAAGTAGGCAGCCCAAACAAGGAGAACCTAATTGCTTTGAAAGATTTATTTAAAGGTAAGTGCCGACTTAGGTAATGGCAGTTTAGAGAATGAACGTTCACTGTGTAATGACTGGCCGAACAGGTCCTCCAGTGTGTCGCTGTGTGAAATTTTTAAGTGGCCATAAAGACGTTTCCGATTATCACCCGCCTTGATAACGCCTGACAAATTTACACTTGGCAATTATACACGGTGAGCTTGTCACGGTGCGAGTCAAAATAATAATGGCCCGCCTTATTATGTACCGCAATATTCCACTTCCTGCACCGCAACTCCGAAGAAAGCCGCCATTGTCTCGCGCTTCTCGCTCCGTCAAAGAGCCAGGTGTGTGATTAATCTGAAATTGGGCATTTTTGATGTCTTTATTGCGGATATCATGGGCAACAGGCGCGCTTTATGGGCGGCCGACTAACCAACAAACAAAAGGTGCAAACTTTATAATTATTTCTTCCGGTGAGAAAGGCGGAGCGCTATCGCAACCAACATCGCCGAGGTATCTCGACAACATCGTGATGTTTAACAATTCGTAGTTTGGCTCTTCTTGTCGGTGCGCCCAGGGGCGCTCTACATTAGTCTCAAACGTTAATCAAGTAGTTTATCAAATTCTGCAAGCATTTGAGTTAACATTAACTGAAATTTGGTTCATTCAAGTGGTTGGTTCTTCGAACTTTTTTGGAAGATGCATCATGCAATTTCTTCAGATCACTGCAAATACTACAAAATTTCTTCTAAATTTTTTTTGTGATTTTTTTATCCAATTTTGGGGGCCCTCGAGGAGCGTTTCAGGGGTGTCGAGTTCGTTTCGAAGCTGGTCTTTAATCGGTTGACGCCTGTTTTCCTCGTCGTCGCCTTAATTACCGCATGTTGTGACGTCCTGTGACGACTGAAAAAACCGCCGACTCAGGAAGCGTGAAGGGGTTAAGTCGGCGCGACGCCGTCGCTCTCTATCAATGCAGATCCGTGCACCTACGAAACGTGCCGACAGATTCGGCGTCGATTATTGCCGGCGACCCCGGAGCTCCCGCAATTATTTGTAAAATATTTAATTTCGGGCCGGGAGTTAATCGAACCGGCGCCGCTATCGGGCGGGATTCCGGGGGCGCTTAAGCATCCGAAAGGAACATTACGGTGATTTGCAACTGGGCTATCAGCGCCTGTTCCATACGGGCCATGGCAGTAAATACTTCAACGATCAGCCATTGTGAACTCCAGAGACACAAATCTCGGGAGAAAGACGCGTTTCGGCGTGCCGTATCGCCCCAGAAAACCATCCTCAAGACTCCCAACACCGCCACTCCACCGTCGCCGTCTCTCTCTGACTTTCGGGAATCCGGGAGAGGGAACAGTGCTGTTAATCTCCCCGGACGATTTCGGCTTTGACTTTGCTTGTTCCTCCACCGTCCATCTTCAAACTGTCGCGATTCCGCAGCCCTCTCAGACCGAGCGATGATAAGACGGATTCTGCAGATGCGGAGGAAATTAAATTTATTTGCTTCTTTAGAATTAGGAAGTTTAAGGGTAAATATTTATCTCCGCTTCATGCTAATGTTTGCAGTTCGAGCGGGGGCGGGGGCGCAGCCCCGCGCCACACGTCCCCCACGACTTTTTCACGAGTTAACGCACAAATTGTCCCGGTGTTTATCGAGTTGCAGGTTCAAACAGTTAGCGGTTGACTGATATGATAAGCAGGAAGGTCGGCGCTTGTGTCGGCACATATTGCAATGTTTGAGGAGCGGCCGCAACGGCGGCGTCTGCAAATACTCTGACGCCCATTTAGATAATAAGAGTAGATTTAGAGCCTTTTCGGCTTACATCACATGGCGGGCTATTCCCGTTAATTTATGGATATGGCATCGGCCCCCTTTCCAGCAATTTTAACCATTAAACTTATGTGCGCATAGATAGCCGGCAGGCACGTATAACAATAAAAAACACTTAGGATGTGCCAACAATAAACAAATAACAAACAGCCCAGCTCTCCCGGGGAAAGGGAACCTGCGGCCTTTGCGTGATCACAAACGGACGTCAAACTAATAATAAAATTTTGCAAGTGCACGACGACAACCGCAAAGATGACATCACCAGACTGTTTTTCATAATTTTAAGGGAACAAATGTAATGTACACCAAATTAAACTATACATACCTTGCACTGTCCACCAGAAAATTTAATGAGCATCAAAAAATCTAAATGAAACCCAAATTATTATACATCAGAAAATAAGAACATCACCACTAAAATAACTATGCTGCATATTGTTTTACCATTGCTTACATTTTAAATTCTATATGTTTATCAATTTTACTAAATGTTCACAAAATTTAGAACGCTCAAGTTACGCGTCCGTGCTGTACATAATAAATATTCGCGCTATCCATTTATATTTAGTGTTTCTCAAAAAAACTATTTGTGCGTCAAATAATTATTCTATTACTCCAAAAATAAAATATGCTCGCGCATCTCTCCTTGCCGCTTGCGCTTCCAGACAAGAGGCACGCGAAAAAAGTTTTGTACAAGGTCAGTTTAGGCCCTGTAATTTTTTTCTTAAAAGCACGATTAGAAATTACCCACTAAAAGAAGTTTTACGTTTTACATAATGCAAGCCAATTACAGCAAAGCATATCAATATCTTTTTTTGTGCAAACCACTTCTATTTTTACTCTTATTTTTCTTGACCTTAGCACATCTACATCTATAATTTTGCATAAAATTATTTACCATTTGCACAACATTTTATTGCTTGTGTATTTTTGATCAACAAATAGTATTTTTAACTGCTGAATAATATAAGACACTGGAAAATTAAATATCTGGGTATTATGTTAGATTTAAAGGCGGAAAAAAATTTGGTGAACATTTAGTATTTATGGTCAACAAAAGTTATTTTGGCGAACAAAATATATAAGAGGCCAGCATTATATCAATATTTGGTTGTCGCTTTAAGATTAAGTATTTTCTTAATTTTGGTGGGTATTTAGTATTTTTGGGAAATGAAAGTATTTTTTTGTATGAAAATATTGGGTAAATTTGGTAGACTGTTAAATACGACCCTTAGTTAAGTGTTTCTTGTATGCCTGTCAAACCTAGAACTAGAGCAGTTTAAAATATATCTATAAACCTCTTCGACCAGAAGCAATTTTTTTATTATTTTATTCATTCAAAATTAGCAAATCGAAAAAAGGTTCTTAAGTAAAAGTAGGGTAGGTAGAGGGCTGCACTACGTTTGCTACTGTAGTCTGTGAAAGTCATGGATCACAAACACTTTAAAATTGATCAATAAGGAAATAATTGGCATTCAGAACTATTTTTTACAGATCTATAAAAAATTCTTCCTTGCTTTGTCAAAAAATAAGTTCTTTCAACTTTATTTTAAGGTCAAAAGTTATTTAAGAATGGGGTAAAAATTATCACTTTCTTCTCTTCTCTTGCTACATAAAAAGCGTCTACATTCACAGATTTGCCTGTACTTAGTTGTCAATAATACGCCTTTGCGGTCACTTTTGTTGGTTAACCTATGAAGTAACCTGACTATGTATGGGTGATATAAGCAGATACGTGTATGGTTACTTTAGTTGCGAAAGCGGTTAAAATTTCATTTCCGGCGCCGCTAAAGAGGGCTAATTTGCGTGCCGCTCCGCCGCCCGGCCTGCGCCTGTTCCCTTTTTCCGGGCGTGTCGATGAATCATTTGGAAATTTTTCCCCGCTGAAATTTGTGAAAGATCCCGAAAACTGCCAGCCGCCCGAATAATGTATAGTAGTGAAATGAGGGCAGAACAGAAATGTGTGCGCGAATATTATTGACTATCTGTCTTAAACTTATAATTTACACCCTTAACATTCGGGGTGTAAAAACGGGTCCCAGTCTCAAACGCATATGAATCATTATGATGAATTAACGACAAACATTTAGAAAACACCCCTCAACCAGGGCCGACTCGACGGCGTATAACGGCGTAACGGCGTCTCCACTACTCCACTAGCTGTGACACATGGCCTCAAGTCAGCCCTCGCCGCCGTTGCCCTCCGCCACCCCCCGAATCATAGCAATCCGACCAGTTTCGTCGATAATTAGACTCGAATCTCGCCGTTTTTTTCTTCTTCCTCCTCCGACTCGTAAATACTTGATAAAACCCCCAATTAGCCCGTCGAACTTTTACTGCCGACGTTACAAGCTGTTGTCGGGACGTGACGCTAGCTCGGAATTACTCAAAAAAGCACGCACCGTCGTAATTCTGGTTGAGTATCGTGGAGCAGATCTAGGCGATCGCGGTGGCGAAGCGTTAATTCAGCCGCTAAGTGGCGACGAGCACTTATCACTCGGGCCCAGGTTTAATATTTAACGACGCCCGGCCGTAAAATCGGGCCCGCCGCCGGGGGCGGCCTGACACACGGCGTCTTTTTAATACCTAACTTTCATTAACGCCGCCGTATAAATCTCTATTGTAACGGAAGCCGCCTTCTAAATATGAGATAACATCGCCCGGCACGACGAGAATTATGTAAGTGTTAAGTTTTTACGCGCAAATCGAGCCGGGAAATGCGCCAGGGGAGGAGGAACGCGGCTTTAATCAGGCACCCCAACCGACGCCCAGCCCAACTTCAAACATCGACCAAGGGCTCACACCTGCAGATTTCGGACTCGCACTTTTGGCTACCCAGATCTTCAAGACACTTTCCAGAAGTGCAGCAATTGCACAGCGCCAAAAATCTTCGATTTTGGACCTGAAGCGCGCCTGCGAGGTGCAATAAAGTTGATGCCTACCTGGTAGAAAATTAGGGGGCAATATGGGGATGTTAGAAAAAAATACTAATAAAAATTATATTTAAGAATTATTTTGTTTAGACTCTTAAACTGTCATTAATTAATCAATAAACTCACAGTTTAATTATTTTTTTTTTGCATTTTATATAACATCCCCATATTGCCCCCTGACTCCTACTTAATAAATAAAGTGTTTCTGTTGTATTGTGGAGGACTTGTCAGGACACCTCGATGGTGGTCAGGATGTTGAAAAATTTCAGCGATGCAGTCGGGATGGCCGCAGGACGGGCGCAGGAGCGGGGTCAGCCCGAGCATAAGGCTCCGTTGTAACAATCCTCTTGTTCCGATGACTGGACGGCGGTGACGGTTTTAATTCTGTCCGTTCGATGCAATATGGAGATAAGAAGCAGCTAGATACGGTTTCCTTTCAGGCGGTCCATAGATCTGTCAACGGCCAGTCATTTATGTCGGCGAACGGCGATAAACAAATCCATATCTGCGCATGCGACTTACAGCCAGTCACGACCTATAATTTGAATACAATACATGTCATCGGTTATATGTGCATGGTATGCTGCTGTTCCCTCCCGATATTGGGTGGATTCGTAGCTGGACGCACTCACGATGCCTCCTAGCCGCGGCCTTAATAAGGAGAACGTCCCGTGATGGGTCACTATGCACCACAGATGTAGAAGCGAGATACCCTCGCGAACTGAAGAATTCATGGATTTCCTCCAGGTGTAAATCACGACCAACACAATAGCGGATGGGGCGATAAATCAAAGCGGGTAAATAGGTAATAACCAGCCGGTATCGCGGAGACGATACTAATTAACAGTCGGCTATTTAAATATCTTTTGAATAAATCGTTCTGTATCTCGATAATTATTGACCCGACCAGCATCAATCACGGAAACTCCCCCGGAGTTGCGTCGTTTTTAATTAAATCGACGTCTCGCCCCGAGCCAAGACAAATAAACACATTAGAGGAGGTCCGTCGGTCCTTCTGCGGCAGATGCGAGTTCTGATGTCTCTGTCACCTAAACTTGAGAGATATCCGAAGTGTGTCATATTGAAGTTTTGTTATTGGCGTTAGTTATTTGTTATGGTAGTTTGTGGAAGTCGCCATATCGATCCGGTGGTACGTCTTCACCACCGACTATAAATATCCTTGTCGGGATGGGGCAAGATTTTGGGATGTACTGCAGGAATTCCAAAAAGACTATCGAAATTAATAAACATTACTTGGTTACAATGGTCGAGAATTATGACGTGTCATGATCGGGAAGTGCCATATTTTATTATTTTGTCCGTGGGCACGGCCCAGTGAGATATGACCAGCGAGGCGGGGGTCATGCACCCACCAACGCCGCCTTTATGACGTGACAATCATAAATCGGCGCTCTTCCCCAATCTGACGCCACAACTTGCTTTGAACATGTTACTATAAATTGGCCGCTAACCGAACCAAAAAGAACTAAGGCCCGGTTCACAAACGGATCTCCAAATTAATTTATTTTTTGTCAGAGTAACAAAGAAAGTTGTTATAAAATAATAATAAAAGGAAACAAATGTAATGTACACCAAATTTAATTATACATCTCTTGCACTGTTCACCAGAAAATTTAATGAGCATCAAAAAATCTAAATAAAACTCAAATTATTATACATCAAAAAATGAGAACATCACCAGTAAAATAACTAGGGCTGCGTATTGTTTTACCATTGCTTACATTTTAAATTTTATATGTCTATCAATTTTACTAAATGTTCACCAAATTTGGAACGCTCAAGTTACGAGTCCGTGCTGTACATAATAAATATTCGCGCTATCCATTTTTATTTAATGTTTCTCAAAAAAACTATTGGTGCGTGAAATAATTATTCTATTACTCCAAAAATGAAATATGCTTGCGCATCTTTCCTTGCCGCTTGCGCTTCCAGACAAGAGATACGCGAAAAAAGTTTTGTACAAGGTCAGTTCAGGGCCCTGTAATTTTTTTCTAAAAGCACGATTTGAAATTACCACTAAAAGAAGTTTTACGTTTTACATAATGCAAGACAATTACAGCAAAACATTTATATATTACAGAAATCAATATCTTTTTTTGTGCAAACTACTTGTATTTTTACTCTTATTTCCCTTGCCCTAGCACATCTACATCTTTAATTTTGCATAAAATTATTTACCATTTGCACAACATTTTATTGCTTGTGTATTTTTGAACAACAAAAAGTATTTTTAACTGCTAAATAATATAAACTACTGTCGAAAATTAAATATCTGGGTATTATGTTAGAATTAAATGCGGAATAAAATTTGGTGAACATTTAGTATTTGTGGTCAAAAAAAGTTATTTTGGCGAACAAAATACATGAGGCCAGCATTATGTCAATATTTGGTTGTCGCTTTAAGATTATGTATTTTTTTTAATTTGGTGAGCATTTAGTATTTTTGGAAAATGAAAGTACCTATTTTTGGGTAAATATTGGGTAAGTTTGGTAGACTGTTAAATACGACCCATAATAAAATAAGAAAAATCCATGCGTTAATTTTTTTTTGAGGTCGTCAGAGCCATTGTCTTTTCACTGAACTGTTTCGAACAGCAGAGGGAAGAAGTGGACGGATCTGCCCAAATTTGAAGACTCCGGACCTTTGTTTGCGTCAGTTTGCGAAAAATGCGACCTTGCGCAATTAATAATTTCCCCACGCAACCTTATGCACGTCGTTTTTATCTAAAAGCTAATTATTTGTTGTGTTGCAGATTCATTCGGTCCCGAGGCGACCGGGTAAAGTGCGTCCGATCCCTGATTTACGGCCCGCAGTATGAGACACGCGATTGTCAGAGTGTGGGTGGAGTTTCCATTTTTTCAGCATTGCCTTATTAATGCTCCACCATGATCTACGATTATTATTTAACCACGTCACAGTACAGAGCCGCCTCTGCCATCACTTAATCACCGCATTTTTGCCTTTACCCGAACGAATTCCGATTGAATTTAATCAAGTACACTAAATCAAAAACAGCGCAGCAGCGTATTTGCAAACAATAATTAAGTTATCAATAATGCGTCGTGTGGAAAGTGAGTTGTTTATTAATTATTGCGCGAAGACCCCGTGGCCGGGCCCCGACGAGTAAGTCGTCCAATTATCTTCGATTATTTCTCTAGGTTGCGGCTGCGGGATGAAATATGCGATGCGCCTTAGCGGCCGCTAATTAAGCCATCTATCAGACGATGTCCAGCCGAAGAGATGATCGATAAATAACGCCGTTGCAGCAATAATAATTGCGAAGGTGACGGCTTTTTCGATTTTTGTCCCGAAATTTCGACGGCGATCCCCCCGAGTTCTCATGGTCATGACCCGCATGTCGGGGCCTGGAGGAGCCGCTGCGAGCTGTTGGCCGTCAGCGAGCAGCTTTCTGACAGCTCGCTACAAAGATCCGGACGATTTATGTCACTGGATCCCTTTGTGTTTTACCTAACGCACTATGCATTAGCGGCAATAAATCAATTTTATGGTTTTGTAAATCAAACTGCTTTAATGGTCTCACACGTATCCATCTCTGCGGCCATTATGCATGGAATGGCCTTTATAATGCGACTGTTTGCCCGTTCGTGACGAAAGCCGTTTTATATCGACTGGTGGAGTTATATAAAACTTTTTTCACGTCCAATTTTACTCGCTTGATTCCTACGTGACGATTGCCCAATAAATCACTGAAATATGTATTTATCGCGATTGTGGCTCCAAGGAGAGAAAGGAAAGAAATGCACATTATTGACGTCCAAAGACGTATCGCCACAGTTCAATGCTTCAATTCTCACCTAATCTATGCTACTAACTTATAAAAAATCGTGGGGCAATATAAAGATGTTACGAAAAGACGTTAAAAAAAAATTTTAAAAATCCATATTGTGAGTGAAAAGTTAAAGGGTCGTATTTAACAGTCTACCAAATTTACCCAATATTTTCATACAAAAAAATACTTTCACTTCCCAAAAATACTAAATGCTCACCAAAATTAAGAAAATACATAATCTTAAAGCGACAACCAAATATTGACATAATGCTGGCCTCTTATATATTTTGTTCGCCAAAATAACTTTTGTTGACCATAAATACTAAATGTTCAGCCAATTTTATTCCGTATTTAATTCTAACATAATACCCAGATTTTTAATTTTCGACAGTGTCTTATATTCATTAGCAGTTACAAATATTATTTGTTGATCAAAAATACACAAGCAATAAAATGTTGTGCAAATGGTAAATAATTTTATGCAAAATTATAGATGTAGATGTGCTAGGGCAAGGAAAATAAGAGTAAAAATAAAAGTGGTTTGCACAAAAAAAGATATTGATTTTCGTAATATATAAATGCTTTGCTGTAATTGGCTTGCATTATGTAAAACGTAAAACTTCTTTTAGTGGTAATTTCTAATCTGTCTGGAAGCGCAAGCGGCAAGGAGAGATGCGTGAGCATATTTTATTTTTGGAGTAATAGAATGATTATTTGACGCACAAATAGTTTTTTTTGAGATACACTTAATATAAATGGGTAGCGCCTAACTTAAGCGTTCTAAATTTGGTGAACATTTAGTAAAATTGATTGACATATAGAATTTAAAATGTAAGCAATGGTAAAACAATACGCAGCATAGTTATTTTAGTGGTGATGTTCTCATTTTCTGATGTATAATAATTTGGGTCTTATTTAGATTTTTTGATGCTCATTAAATTTTCTGGTGGACAGTGCAAGGGATGCATAGTTTAATTTGGTGTACATTATATTTGTTCCCAAAGTTAAATAAGTATATTATTTATCGATTAATTGGTGACAATTTAAACAAAAAAAATTTTTGGTAGAAAAAATTATTTTAGATTTTCGACCACGTGAAAGGCAAAATGGAAACCTAATGTCTTTGGTGAAGAACCAGCGGTAGGTACAAGAAAATAACATAAGAAGAGAATAAACCATAATTTAATAAATTCCTAAATTTCTTTAACTTCACTGCTCTTCTGCGACTACTCTTATTTTCTTCATTCTTACTCTTTCTTATCCATATTTAAACATCTTCTTTTCCCTCGCTCTTTCTATAGGTACATACCTACAATATTTTCTTCTTTCTTCCCTCCATTACCACTTATCCCCTAAGCTTCTGCTTTTGGGGTGTCGCGCTTTCTGTTTCGTTTCCTCGCGCGTCATTTTCCGGCATCTGATTATCGCAGAGATGGTAATGCGTGGAACGTCTTCGTAGTTGGTCCGAATTGGGGTCGGTTTCCGTCCAAGTCGTCCCTGTTTATGATAATTTCCGTATTGTCGTTGCCGGAAAAACGTTGCGTAATTTCCCGATGAAAATAGCCCGACTCCGGGTCGCGTAGCGTCATCGTTTCGCGAAAACGTCGGCTGCTGTTACGTTTTAAGAAAGTTTCGTCGTCGTCGACTCGTGCAAGTTATTTTGTTCATTTGGGGCAATCAAGTCCTCGCAATCAGGCCCAGTGTTTGGTTATTTCGTCGAGTGGGACGCGAGACGAGTCCGCCGACACTTTTGTCAATACAGTGCAGGCCATAAAGACCACTCGTGTCATTGCGAATCGCAAAACTTTTACTTCAATCTCGTCCGCCATCGCAGGGACGTTCCACTCCCGTCGTGTGTGTGTATGTGTGTGTGTGTGGCGGCGGCGACGGGAACTTTCCATTGTCGCAACCGATGGAAACAAAAAACACATTAGGGACGACGATCCCGACAAACGGAGCCAACATTCGGCAGCCGTCTATCATAACGTAACCAAATTCGAAGTGAAACAAGAAAGTTGCGTAATGAGGTCTTACTGGATCACGGCTACAAAAAGGGGAACGAGACAAGGAAGTTGCGTAATAATAATGTCCTGCTGGGTACGGCAGCAAAAAAAGAGCAAGTCGAGATCGAGTTCGAATTGCGAGAGACTGCATCTTATGTAGGGGTGAAGAAAAAAGAAGGAGTAACTGGTAAAAAAAGTAAGTGAATAAAATAACCTAGAAGCAAGAAGAATATCTACTAAGTATACTATATCCTAAAGCTCACAATTCTGGAGAATCAAGCATTCGGAGATTATGTATAATTGGTTGACATTTGTAGCGTTTGTCAGTGGCGTATGTACATATCAGCCGAAGAAACTTGATTATACAGGATGTAAGCGAAATAAGTGCATTAATTTTAACTGGTAATAGAACTCTTCAAGACCAAAAACTTTTCCTAATATATTTTTTCAAAAAACGTTTCAGTTTTTGTGTTAAAATTATTTTAAAATCTTACACAATTTTCTTACACGCTACTGGAAGGAACGTTACCTAGTCAACAAGATTATCTTATGAATTAATTGTATTATTATTGTACTTTGTTGGAACATTTCATAAAAAGTTCGTCAATTTGTAGGGGGAAAAAATGATTTAAAAAAAATCGATTTCGAAAAAATGGTACATAAAAAAAATTTTTGTTTTGATGAGGACTACCACTGGCTAAAATTAATGTACTTATTTCGCTTACACCCTGTATATACTTAAGATATTTTTTGTTTCTGGTCTTTAGATCCCACTATTTTCTTGTTATGCTCCTTTTCTTTAGTTTTTGAATCTTTTTATTTTTTATCAAATTTTTGATTTTTTTTTCTCGATTTTTTGGAACTTTGAAAGAAAAGTTCAAATATAAGAAAATAAGATTTTAACAGGCAATTTTTAATAACAACAAATTTAATTAAATCGCATAAAGATCCCACTTTAGAGTCTTTTTTAAGAGAATTTGTTCTTTAATTAATCTCATTTGTCGCAGCAATCATTTTTGTTGTTAATTTGAGTAGCTCTTGACCATTGTGGAGATGATTAAGGGTACTGGTATTAGTGGTGTAAACAAGGTTGGATGCTTTTGATGCACGTTCTGAATCGTGCATAAAATAAATCTCGCATCAAAGGATAGAAATTTTATATAAAAAAAAAAATCCAGTTAAAAGAAAAATTTTCAGAAATGGAACCACAGTTGCATGGAGGTCGAGGATTGCCAATTTGCCATCTCAGAAGTTACGTCATTGCTTCTCATCATTGAATTGAAAGTAACTGTATAAACTTGTTGCCGATAGCAATAAATAAAAATTAATATGAAAGTAGTAAAAGTAATGAGAACAAATAATGGTTTGGGCTCTTTGGGCAACAAAGAATAATTGTATTAAATTATTATGGTACTTGTCGCAATTTTGAATGTTATAGCATTGAGCTTATCTTCTAGCAAATAATAATTAGTTTTTTTTATTAAAATTCAGAAAACTTACGCAGGCGTCACTGAGTGCTTGAAGATCTGTTTTTGTGTGACCCTATATGAATTATCATAATTTCTAGATGTTTCTCGTGGTTACTTCCGTAAAAAAATAACTCGGTTTTGATAATTGTGCGATTATTGCGTCGTCGATACGGTCTTGTAACTAACACCATAAAGTAACAGTAACAGCGCAATTTTAACAAAAGCTCTCATAATTTGTCATGCGATAACTGGTTGATGTTAACCGATAGAAGTGAAATTATGTTTCTCAACGGTCAGATACAAATAAAAAAAATGCAATAGTTTTTAAAGAGTTGTGACCATTGTTTTGGCTTTGTTAAATTCTTGCCATTAAGATGCAAAATGATAAAAAAATTTTGCATGAGTAGATGTAAAACTTGGGAATTACTTGCAACAACTGAATTTAAACGGTTGCCGTATAAGACTAAAATTGTAGGCCTCTGATTAAATTTTGGTTCACTTCAAATTTTTGTCCATTCTTCCGGAACAATAATTGTTTTATTTAACTTCACCATATCAATGTTAAAAGTTTTCATATTTTATTTGTAGGTACTTATATAGAAATAGAAGAAACGTTTAGTATTAAACTTTGTGGGAATTTCTGTCAGAATACAAAAAGTCTGGCAGTCGTTCTAATAATTACCAAAATTACTAATATGAAGCAGCAGCATCTCTTGATGGCTCGGAGGTAAGGGCAGACATATCAGTTTGAGGTATGCCACAGAGATGTCTGTCGAGGTTAGTTTGCATTATTTCTCTTCAATAAAATAATCACTGTCAAAAGTCACTGTCAATAGGGGGGCACCGCTGCTAGTTAGTCTTACAAACCCAGGTAGTAAATTTACTTAAAATAAATTATCACTTTTATCCTCACTAAAATTGAGCGTTTAACCTCTTTTTTATTTTTGTATAATAACTTATGAACAAGATGTTGTTTTTATTTTATTATTAAAACTAATTTTTTTAGAGTTTGATTCAGTAACTTCTGTGAGCGATGTTGTTTTTATTTTATTATTAAAACTAATTTTTTTAGAGTTTGATTCAGTAACTTCTGTGAGCGTCCCTTATTATGTAACGTTGAGGCGAGTCGGTTACACAAGAGGCGAGAGCGGCAGTTCGGTGACAGAGCTTGTCGGCTATTTGTTTACATGTTCAATTGTCAAGTTAATTATTCACTGTGTTACATACTTCATTATATTATTATTAATTTACATCAGAAGTGGTTGTTAGTGTCGTACGATACCCAAGAGAAAAAACCGATCAGCATCTTCATCTACAGCAACTTCGAGTTCCTCGACCAGCAGCAGTTCCCAACGTGGACAACAAAAAACGCAGCAAAAATGACGAAATCGTTAGGAAAAGCTCAGAAATCCATAGACTCACTGCAATTGATGTTTCTTATAGCTAGAATTTTATTTCTTGTAGGTTCTTCACTTTTCTACTCATTTTTCCTGCTTTAATTAACTTGTTCTTAGATGTCCTTTTTGACTAAGAAATGTCGTGACTTTGGAGTCGAACCGAATCAAGACCTCCTTGTTTGACATTGCTTTACTTAGTACCTACTGTTCTCAGAAGTTAGACTTCCACCTGCAAATTTTACCATAACGTTGATAAATGTCCGTTAATGGGACAGGTACAATTCAGTGTGCGTTATCACGCACCTGCAGGTGAAAACTGCGAGCACCCAGAAAATTTCGATTGTGAACCTTATTCGCGTCCTGTCGATGATCCGGTGCTCTCCTCCCTTCGCGTCCGGGATTATCGCGTTCGGTTCCCAGACAGCGTCCGCCGTGCATACGCCGCCACTCCAAGACCTGGTGGACACTTATGAATGGGACGTCCCGTAGCGGTCGGGAATGTCGTCCCGTAGCCGTCAGAGGTGCGATAGATGCCATCTTTACATCACAATGGACGTAATATTTAACCTGCCGGCCGGACACATCGGACATGTGTATGTGCAGGCATCGGCTGTAAATCTCGCGTCATTATAAAACTTAAGCGAGACAACTAATTTATCCGAACTAATTTATTTGATGTTTATGATAATGCCCTGCGTGACGCGTTCAACTGGGGCTGGTGCTGCGGCTACCGTGCCCACGACGGGTTCCACATCCATTTGTCATATTTTATCGGAATGTCCGACTAAACCAAACACACCTTCAAGTTCAAGTTTCGGCGCATCATTTTTATTAAGTGTGGGCACAGTCCAAGACGAAGCTCGAAATGGCCCGGCTGAGGCGCGCTGCTCCTGGGAGTTCCAAAAAATCTCCCTTTCTTCTTCCCCCAGACCTAACTATCTTACAGAATCGAATCAACAACAACTTGTCGACATTAGACCTTTTACAGATTTTTGATAGATTATTAGTCGGTATTGCTAGTTGATTCGAAGTCTGGCAAAGCTCGTATTTCACCCTTTCGCTTGGCGGTGTCAGTTCGTGCTATTGAGGGCGAGAGTGGCCGGCAATTTCTGCATTTGTTATTTGGGAATTTCGCGATAAATGCGGGGCGATTTTTTTCATTTTCGCCGGCAATGCATCACCGTCTGACGCGATAAAGAGTCCCCGGCGAGCACAAGAGGGGCATCGTATGACGACAGAGGAAGAAGTGAGCGCGCCCATTCATTTTTTCGATAACATACAGCAGCGTCAACTGTTAAATTTAAATATGAACGCGGTATATTTATATTAGATACACCAGTCAAATAACTGGAAAATTATGGCCGCGACTCCAAAGGCTCCGGATGCGACTGGAAATTTACACAGCGGTGAGCGAGGAAGTGCATTGTCGGCCCGAAAAACGCCAAGAGATAATCCCCCGAAAGCGAGTCTCGAAAGCTCGACCGGCAAAAAGGTAAAAGTGACGGATAGGATTCCAGGTATATAATAGACCCGATCTGAAAGTAGCAATTAAAACCAACGATTAAGAATGTGAACAGGAACGCCTCGTCACAAATCAAAACAACTCGCGGTATAAATCACCGGATCGAACCGACTGATTTGATGTTATTATCTGGTAGACCTTGCCGGGACCAAGTGTGACGAACTCTTTGATTTATAATCGACATAAACAAAGAGCCGGTGCGCGCTCTGCACGAGTATTAATCACTTTTTTGTTGGACGAAAAGTTTTTGCGGAATCTTCTTCGGAAATGACGGGGGGGAAATCGATGGGTGACAATAAATTTATTCAACAAACCCATACATGGGTGTGCTACAGGACTCTTATTATTTCGTTAATTTATTAAAGTGATAATATGCTAATGAGTCGAAATGTTGTTCGCTTTTGAAATGTGTCAATAAACAAGATATATGAAGATTTCCGACGTAAAATTTAATGTTAAGCAGCTGGAGTCGGACAAACGTAACGGACGCCTCTGGTGGCGGCCAACACCAACAACGCCAAAGTTGCTAAGCAAGGGTGGACTCTATTGTCTATCGATCTTCATAGATTTATTTTGGGTCGTATTTAACAGTCTACCAAATTTACCCAATATTTTCATACAAAAAAATACTTTCATTTCCCAAAAATACTAAATGCTCACCAAAATTAAGAAAATACATAATCTTAAAACGACAACCAAATATTGACATAATGCTGGCCTCTTTTATATTTTGTTCGCCAAAATAACTTTTATTGACCATAAATACTAAATGTTCACCAAATTTTATTCCGCATTTAATTCTAACAATACCCAGATATTTAATTTTCGACAGTGTATTATTTTATTTAGCAGTTAAAAATACTATTTGTTGATCAAAAATACACAAGCAATAAAATGTTGTGCAAATGGTAAATAATTTTATGCAAAATTATAGAGATAGATGTGCTAGGGCAAGGAAAATAAGAGTAAAAATAGAAGTGGTTTGCACAAAAAAAAATATTGATTTCCGTAATATATAAATGCTTGGCTGTAATTGGCTTGCATTATGTAAAGCGTAAAACTTCTTTTAGTGGTAATTTCTAATCGTGCTTTAAAAAAAAAAAAATTATAGGGCCTTGAACTGACCTTGTACAAAACTTTTTTCGCGTGCCTCTTGTCTGGAAGCGCAAGCGGCAAGGAGAGATGCGCGAGCATATTTCATTTCTGGAGTAATAGAATAATTATTTGACGCACAAATAGTTTTTTTGAGAAACACTAAATATAAATGAATAGCGCGAATATTATTTATTATAAACAGCACGGACGCGTAACTTGAGCGTTCTAAGTTTGGTGAACATTTAGTAAAATTGATAGACATATAGAATTTAAAATGTAAGCAATGGTAAAACAATACGCAGCATAGTTATTTTAGTGGTGATGTTCTCATTTACTGATGTATAATAATTTGAGTTTTATTTAGAATTTTTGATGCTCATTAAATTTTCTGGTGGACAGTGCAAGGGATGTATGGTTTAATTTGGTGTACATTATATTTGTTCCCATTTACTTTTTAAACTTCTCAGATTTGCCATGTATCTAGCTACTAAGAAATTAAGTCTCAGAACTAAAAAGCAACAAATAGAAGCTTTAACACTATGCCGATAGTTTTTTCAAAACCTGCTGGGGTAAAATTTGGAGTCCATATTTGAAGGGTGAAAGTGTCGTTTTCCGTTGTCGAGCATGATTTTTGGTCGCCGGGGGTGAAAAGTTGTGCCTAAGTTCCCTGGAGGGCGCCTTATCTGGGAGTTGAGCGCAATCAATGAGTACGTCCTAATAGATTGGCCGACGTTAATTATCCCGTGCAAATTATCAACGTCAAAATAACAGTTAGAGGCAGTTCTTGCCTGCGACTGCGATCCAACTTGTGCAATAAATTAGCCCAATAAATTGCAATAAACAGTTAATGTTGCTTAACCTTCTGATCTCCGGCCTTATCTAGCGAACCGAAGATAACACCTTAAGGTGAGTCGGAGAGTAAAATGTAAGCAATCTATTATGTATGAGACGGCAAGTTAGAGAGAGTATCGTCTGTAATTCGGCCGAAGAAAGGGTCGAGGATATAGCGCGCTACTGCCTAAACTGCACTAAATTATAAAGTTATTACGACAGCGCAGATCTCCGCGTTGATAGTGTGATGTTGCTTTAATTAATCTGGAATATATCGCGCGTGTGGTGGCTCGACCTGACTCTCACCCTCCTAACCCGGATCAACACCCCCTCAATACAAATCTGGATCGGGGAGGAAAATGTTGTTGGGCGAATCGCGATGATAAAAAATTTCGAGGCGAAATTCCGGGTAATAACGCCAACTTATGTCGATGAGGCCGGACGGAATTAACACGATTCCCGGTTATAACCGTTTTTATTTTTATAAAGAGCTAACCCGTTCGAATTATCCTTTTCATTAGGCATAAATACGAGATAATAAGCGCTGACCCCCCATCCCGAGCTTTCTTCCCCACACCTCCCGATGTCGTCCTTTTCGAACGCGTCCTTCTCGCAGATGGCGGAGCGAGACGGCGATAATCGGGGGGTGCAACCTCGGCCGGCTTGATTGTACATTTGGATTTTGAAATTGGAATTCATGTTACGAGCCGAGTCCGAGCGGGCTCTGCAATTGCGGACACACTTTCAGTTTAGTCTCATTACCGAACGCATTTAACTATGGTTAATTTTTGTCATCTGCAATTTTGTTTATAAGGTTTCCGGTCGACGATTACCGACCCCCCAGCCTTTCCTGCCGGCCATTAGCGCCATCTGCCGCCTTTTTCGGCCACTGTCCACACTTAAAAGTTCGCATCGCTTCATTACAACCCCACCGCCACGGACATTCTTTATATTTTCTCGTTACGTCTGACAGTTTGTTGCGTAATTTTATGCGGACGGAGGGTTTTATCGAGGGGGCACCGCCGGATTTTCTTCCGGAATTAATTTCGATTTCGGACGTAAATTACAAAACGTCCAGTGCCAACCCCGAGGATTTTTGTTTCACGCTCGGACGGCTGGATGGGGCGCATCGGCCATTCGTAAATATTATCTCTTTCGAGACCCTCCACAGGTGCACTTAATTCCCAGAGCATTGTTCGCAGTATTGCAACAACTTCTGATTGTAGAGTTTAGGAACGATCTGGCTGTGATTGCAGCCAGTTCAGAAGAGCGGAAAGTTGAAACCTAACGTGTCTAATGTCTTTTCTCAAAATGATAACCAACAACTTAATATATTTACAGTCCTTATGGCAAGTTATGAGCTTATGTTTGATGGCACTGACCTGAAACCTTCATTCCCATCAAAAATTTAAAGTCTTACATTTTTGGAAAGCTCTTGGAGTACTCTTCGAAATAGTTAACAGAAATAGTTAATAATAGAAATAGTTAATAGAACTTTTGAAAAAGTGTCAAGTTTAACTTTTGATCTTCAAAATTTGTGCCTATAGCTCTTGAATTCTAACCTTAAGGAGTTCACCTGGAGATGCGCCCTTTGCGCTGACTGAAGCCAAATGGGCGACGTGCAACTCCCAGATTGAATTTCACTTACGGCCGTAATTCGGAGAGTATTAAGTAGCGGGTCGGAGTGATGCGGTACTGGTGGCGATTTATGGAGTCTGCCGGGTTGTTTGTTGTGCTGGTCGCCGTCGGGTGGCGCTTTTTGTCCCGGTGACATCAGGCCGTCCCGTCGGAGATCGAAGGATGAATGTGCGTCTTTTGGTGGACCGTGAATGTGGATGGCGTCTTGAATTGCGGCAGGCTGCCTCTAAAAGCGCCGTAGATCATGTCCGTAATGGCGCTATGAATCTGGATGTCCGCACTGATCAAATTAAATCCTTAGAACTGCCCGGCTATTCGTTACTGCTTCTTCTCCTAATGTTTGACCGGCCATGGCGGAACCGGGAGTCCTAAGTGATTTACTATCACTACTCGCCCGACCATGTCCCTTCCACAGACTCCTCCACCATAACCCGGACTTTTCTTATCAGCGCTACTTAACTAATTGCACAACGGACCGAAGCTTTAATTACAAATTTTTTTGGAGAAAATTGTTGATAATTAAAAGTTTTGATTCGGGTGGAAATTGTTTCGAATTTTGACGTTGTGCAGTTGAGAATTTTCGGGATGATTTGTGGGATGCCGCCCCTCTATCGGAGGAGGAGGACGCCGTTGCCGGTTGGAAAGTGCAATTTACAGATAAACTCTGCGGGGCAATGATTTACGTCTGAAAGCTTGATAAACTCATATTCCTTGCTTGACTGAGTAATATCTGCATAAAACCTTGAATAGGATTACAAATGTTCATAAATTGTGTGTGCCATAATTCAGTCAAGTCCGGGCGGCCTCAGCGTCTGCTGTTACTTCTCGCTGCCGCCGGATTCTCAACCGCCCCCAGACGAGGCCGCAAAACAGTTATCGAGGAACGCACGCAAATCGGACTTATTGACGAAAAAAACGTACGCAATCAAAAAAGTTTGAGAGCCACCGCTTTATCGCTGGCGGAAAAATTAACAACAAAACGAGTTACTTCAGGGGCGGAGCACCGACTATTCAACGCCAACCTGGATTTGCAATAAATATTTTTCTGATTGGTTTTGCCTACCGATCCTTTCGCAGTGGTGAGA
This sequence comes from Schizotus pectinicornis, assembly GCA_951805265.1. Taxonomy (NCBI): domain Eukaryota; kingdom Metazoa; phylum Arthropoda; class Insecta; order Coleoptera; family Pyrochroidae; genus Schizotus; species Schizotus pectinicornis. Next base: position 7,712,615 of record OX638207.1, on the reverse strand, counting down.
CTCAATTCCGGAGTCCAATATTTGGCTCCTCCAAACTTTTTTTTTAACTGTTGCAAATCTCGCTCGTGATCCATTTCGAGTTTATTGGCAGTTTTCAGTGTTTTTATAGTCTTTGTGAAGTCGTCGCGGCTGATAATGTCCAATGTTAGCTATTCGCCCGGCGCCTCCGCCATTTGTCAAAATCCTCGCTTCGTCTTAAACCGGTTCAAACGAACTGTGACAGTTCATATGCGGCGATTTGGTTGAAACGAGTCGGTGCTGGTAATAGAAAAGAAATTTTGTTAAAATTTTCCCGGTGCCGGTTGAGGTGCGCCCCTGCGCCCGCCGCCCCATCGAAACGACGCGAGATTTGTGGAGTTGTATTTGCACATCCCATTTAATATTCAGCATAAACAGCAGTAGCGCTCGTATATTATTGAGTTAACAGTTTTATTTACGGTCCTGGCTCCTCGTCGCCACCCTCTCTACCTACCGGGCGAGTCGCAGCGAGATACGTCGTTAGTTATAGTTCGGCATGATTTAAGCGGGCCTTAATGGCCCAATAAATAGCACCATTTCAATACACGACAACGATCATAGACGGGCGCAATACATTAGAAGCAAAATGGAAGAGGTCGAGCCGTACACAACGTCTATAGTCGAGGTATCCACCATCCACAGAGTGGTGGAGAGATAGCAGCCCCACCGAAAGATATATGAGCCGTACCGCTCCTCCGCGCTCCTGAATCATTTCATAAATTCCCCAGCTCCGCTGCTGTTTGTACATATCTGATGCTCCTTCGAGTAGTGAGCATTGTTTCGGTTTGAAAGCGCGCGATCTTGGCCGGTCCGGCCCTGGACGAGTCGCCCGCCGGAAGCGAGCAAGGTTTCGAAAAAACGTTAGCGATAGCGGAAACGGCACAATTCTGCAAATAGCGCAGTTAAGCGTGCCTACGAGCTTTCTAATTAGGAATTGCGGCCATCGTCGTCGTTGCGATGGACAATTTTGTTTGTGTCAGGGCGAGCGACACAGTTCGATCGCGGACTAACGGCCGGAATATAGACGGCGAAATTATGAAAATGACCCTGTACGTCGCTCAGCCCCTGAGACGGTCGAGCAATCGCCTAGTCGTTTTCAGCAAACCCTGAAAGCTCGTCCTGAAAACCGTTCGCCTCCAACTTGTTCGCTCGATTTTTCCGGGACGCTGAACGCTTCGCCAGGACGAAGAGGTGGAGCCTGCAGTGATGGATGCGGGGACACACGACAGATAAACGCAAAACACTTTGATTTAATGCCACGGATTGTAGTTTGCTTAGAGAGAAAGAAGTTTCTTTTTTGTAATTAAGCGCTTTTTTATGGATCTATTTGTCGGAATTTATGGGGGACGAATGATTTCGGCGAGGAGCTTTTATTTTCTACGGGGAATTAATTGCTTTACTTGCCAGAAATTACCATAACGGCGGCCATTGAGGAGATTATTAGTTGGGAGAGGAGTAAAGGCGAATGCACATGTCGATATATTCAGTGCAAGAATGTTAAAGGGGTGGCTGTTAGCGCCGTCCTCGGATCCCGACAAAATATTTGCTTCGCTATTGTGGACGATAAATAATTACGTTTCAGGAGACCGGAATCAAATTCCTAAATTTGCAGAAACCGAAGAATGTGGATGACGTTCTAATTAAAATGTGCCAGCCCCGATTTTGGTTTTAAAAATTTAAAATTAAAAAGAGGCAAAAAAATGCGTCTATTTGGAAGCACTGCAAATGCCATAATCTGCTTTCCTAGATCCAGATGTGATTCACAGTAGGTACGTTATTAGATGTTAAACTAGAAGTAAGATAATTTATTTCAGGGTGTAGAAAATATTTAAAAAAACAGTTAGCAAAAAAGGGTTTTATACACACAGGATGTCTGCAGGTGCCACTGAGTCGGAAAAGTATACAGTAAACATTTGTAAGTAAGACACCTTCTGTGGACACCTTCTGTGTGTTTTAAATAATAAATATTAATCATCCTATTTCATTCCGTTTTTGTTAACTTTTGAAACTATAATTTGTGTATTTACTAGATGATTCGCCTTCTTTGAAAAAACCAAATTTATGCTCCTCTTAACGTTGATTGTTGATTTTTGATATAGGTTTTTTTAAAGTCTTTGGCGAGCATTGGTAATAAGGTGATCGCTGAATAGAATGTGATCACTTTTGGTTTCCTGTCATATTTTGAAAAATTTAGTAAATGGTTCTACAGATATTCGGGTCGTATTTAACAGTCTACCAAATTTACCCAATATTTTCATGGAAAAAATACTTTCATTTTCCAAAAATACTAAATGTTTACCAAAATTAAGAAAATACATAATCTTAAAGCGACAACCAAATATTGACATAATGCTGGCCTCTTATATATTTTGTTCGTAAAAATAACTTTTGTTGACAATAAATACTAAATGTTCACCAAATTTTATTCCGTATTTAATTCTAACATAATACCCAGATATTTAATTTTCGACAGTGTATTATTTTATTTAGCAGTTAAAAATACTATTTGTTGATCAAAAATACACAAGCAATAAAATGTTGTGCAAATGGTAAATAATTTTATGCAAAATCATAAAGGTAGATGTGCTAGGGCAAGGAAAATAAGAGTAAAAATAGAAGTGGTTTGCACAAAAAAAAAATATTGATTTCCGTAATATATAAATGCTTTGCTGTAATTGGCTTGCATTATGTAAAACGTAAAGTTTTAGTGGTAATTTCTAATCGTGCTTAAAAAAAATACAAGGCCCTGAACTGACCTTGTACAAAACTTTTTTCGCGTGCCTCTTGTCTGGAAGCGCAAGCGGCAAGGAGAGATGCGCGAGCATATTTTATTTTTTGGAGTAATAGAATAATTATTTGACGCACAAATAGTTTTTTTGAGAAACACTAAATATAAATGGATAGCGCAAATATTTATCATGTACAGCACGGACGCGTTACTTGAGTGTTCTAAATTTGGTAAATATTTAGTAAAATTAATAGACATATAGAATTTAAAATGTAAGCAATGGTAAAACAATACGCAGCATAGTTATTTTAGTGGTGATGTTCTCATTTTCTGATGTATAACAATTTGAGTTTTATTTAGATTATTTGATGCTCACTAAATTTTCTGGTGGACAGTGCAAGGGATGTATGGTTTAATTCGGTGTAATTATATTTGTTCCCCAGATATTCTATAATTTTGGATCGTTGCTTACTAGTAGGTATCAACTACATACCTTCATACCTTCATACCTTCTGAAGAAAATGGTTGAAGCCATAGAGGCATTTGTAACCAAATCGGTGTCTGCACCAACAATGCAAAATACTTTAAATAATAGTCACAGACGAGACCTTAATGTGCCCCTAAATTTTTGACTTGGGTGCTATTTTGATGGCAGTCGATAAAATTATAGCTTTCTCAACTTCATCTTTCTGGTTGATCTTGCACCGTAGGGTCCTGTGGGAGAGCTATAGATTCAAAAATTTTTGGCGGGTCTCCTATTGATATTGACCCGTCAAGCAGAGCTTAAGCGATGCAACAATTACACCAGCAGTCGTTAATTCAGCCGGCAGTTATCCCGCAATGAATACATTAGCACACATTATTTGGGGATAAGCCCTGTACATATGAGCGCGGCGCAACATTGACGGAGAGGGCGGATGGGGCGCCGGCAGGGCTCAGAGGGCGCTAGATTGATGTCGTCGGGAGCCGAACTTGATAGTCGGTGTATAATCCAAACCATAATGTTGTAGAATGTATTCATTACTTCACATTAACTCCTGGAGCTATTTGTAACGCGGTCTAAGCTGCGACGCGGCCCTCTCCATCTGGCTCCCAGGTCCCATCTCCTTGCTAATTTTCCTCAGATGATGCCACCAGACGCGTTGTTTGTCGATAGCATGCCCGAGTCGTCCAATAAAGCACACTTTGAATAATACAAGGGCGATTTCGAACGATTCCTATGCAAATTGCAACGAGTTTGACACAAATGACTTCTTGTTTGGAATTATTTATGCGCGGCTGTCCGCGTAAATAGCGAAAGCCAGTGCAATGCACACTCACACACGTGATGTCGAACTGCATAAAACGTTATGAAGTGGGTGTCGGATCGACTGTGATTCATACCTCTGTTTACATTTGCATTTGCGCCATCCACTTATCGGGTTTTTCAGAACGACCGATAACAAGCTAAAACAGTTTTCTATACCAGAAAAAAACATGTCGGGATTTTTTTTTCCAAACAAAATACGCACCATTATGTCAACTGTTGGACGCAACCACAGAAGAGCAGGCTAAACGACATTTAAACATGTTAATATTATTACAGATATGCATGGAATCCAGAAAGGATCAAATTTTTGCTAAGCGACGCTTAGAAGCCACTTCAGACCCGGTCATTGAGCAGCTTCTTTTATTCACCATACTGTCAGTTGCGTGACGAAAGAGAAAGACATTACTGCTGAAGAAGAGGCTTACGAAGTTGCAAACGTAATGAAAAGACAATCGAAAAAATGGGATTGGACTCCATGATGTCTTCAATAGCGAGCATGTGTGGTCGCGATAATTGGGTGTCGGCATTAATTGTTAAATATCGCCGATCTTGGCGGAGTAACGGGGGATGGCAGCCGTAATTAATCTGCGTTATTTCGTCGGGCGAGAAGAGCGGCCGTCCCCCAGGGGTCGTCCGGCTGGTTGGAGACGCGGCTCTCGAGGGGCCGGGTCTCCTTCCTCGATAAGTCGAAAAATTAGGGACTCTTCCGGGATCCATCACTCCTTTGCGGCGGCAACTCGTCGAATTTATGCCCGTCTGCCAGGAACGGGAGCCAATTAAAGTAATCAGGGTTATCACGTGGCCATTAAGGGGATTAGAATTGCGCTAGATGTCACCTCTGCGACGTCAGGCTCGTGTATCTGTGCAGGCTTTGGACTCATTCCGAGTCGACTTGGCTTAGCTGGGATCCGCAGTCAAACATTCTGCCAGACATTAGTGGGACTAATGTCTGAATATATTACGGAAACCGGGGCCCTTCATTCCGCGTCCCACATAAATTACACAGATATCTACTTAATACGTGCCTGCCAAGCGGAGATTTCACACTGACTGTCAATTTTCGGGGAACCGGATGAGTTGCGGCGGCGAAACTCGCCCCATTTACCCCTTAACATTTTTAATTAAACCCCCCGCTTCACCGTCGAGCTCTTCGATTCTTAACGTTGTCGCTGGCGCGTGGTCACCGGATTATTTTTCGGTTCAACCCCAGCGCGCGATACTTACTCCCTTGACGTTCCCTTTATTCCGTCTTATATATCAGGTAAGGGCGTCTAATAAAACTCCATCAAGCTCCGGCAACGTATGTATTCGCAGCAACGTAGCCAGTGAAAGCTGCCACACATCCTCATCATCAACCCTTCTAAATCCTGGCGGCAAATCCTCGCACTGAGGCCCTAAAACTTCAAACACATCAACAGAAACAAATCACGGCCTAAGTACAGCCAGATGAAGACTTATTCGGGACGATCCCCCGGATTACACAAGCCGCCACCGCCGTGCACGAGTCATGCTGTTCCTCGTCAGTTATCCCTCTCCTCAACCCCCCTAACTCTTGCCGGTGCAAATTGAGATGGAAGTGAATGGGGACCTGGCCGATGATGTCCAGGGATTCTCGGATCATCGGTCACGGAACGATTGCGAGGGCCTCCAGAATTCCAGGAATAAGGTGACGTCGCGAATTATTTCGGAGCTGTTGGAGAGCATTTCGGCCGGAATATTCCCAATCGATTTCAATCAATCACATTTGTCAGGTGTTGGGAAGAAGAGGGAGAAGAGGCGCCCGGCTCCTTCCAGCGAACATCAAAGAACGATTGATTGGCTGACAGTGATTGAAAGTTTGTCTGTCAAAACTGGTGCCTTAAATGCATTATTTACGACGTGGCTGCATTAACGCCAACGGGAATTTCCAAAGCGCAACATCACGGTCGGAGGAATTTGCAATGTTGGCTCCCGCTTTCATTAAGAATAAAATAACAGATTACGAAAGAATCTAGCCATCATTGTAGTTGAGAAACCTCTCAAGAAATTTTTTTTATTCATTTGCAAAAACACTTAATCTTTTTTTGTTAGAGTTTAGATTTGCTAGAAATGTCATCATCATACGTAACATTGTATGATGACTTTTTCAAAATTTTCCTTAATCATATACCTATAAGTATAACTGGTGATCGAAGAGAAAAAAATTTTTGTAATCCCTCCTTAATTTTTTTAGTCCATATTTGAAAAAAAACTTTAATTTTTTTATGTTCTTTGCTTCCTAATAAATCAGTTACAACTTTATTTAACACTATATTTCGGTCTTTAATTTTTAATCTTCAATTTCGCTTATAAATTATTTAAAATGTGCAAATTCACCCGGCGCATCCACCATTTCGACCTTTGACAATTTCTTGTCTTATCGCTTAGAAAAGTTTGAATAACGCAAAACATATAACGAGTCCTCGGCAAACTCGTTACCGTTCCCAAATTTTCCTTCGAACACCTCGATAACTCGCCAACGCGTCGCGACGCGCGCCGTCGCCTTTATCGCTGGTCTAATTTTAATTTCCGGTGTCAGATGCATATTGGGCAAAGCGTTTAAAATTCATTGAATTTTTCTCGTTGTCGTCGTCGTTCGCTTCGGCATTTTTTGGGTGGTGGCAGCACGGCGTCGTGCAACAGGTGAAGTTTGGAAGCGCGGCGGCAACTTAACGCCGCTGTACGCCCCAAACTTTTTATTCTTGCAAGTTTCTGGGAAGGGAACGAGGGGGACGTCTCGCGCCCAACTCCGACCGGCTGCGGAAGAGAAAAATTGGAAGACTTGTCGGAACAGAGTGCATAGGCCACGAAAAACTCGAGTAACGTTACTAAGTGAGCTGTCATGATACCGAGCCGAGATCAACAGTTTATTTCGTGTGCCCGGCGCTAACGACGCCGCCCCCGACGCCACAATCGCAAGTTTTTTACAGAGCCACCGCCGCGACGGGCGCGGACCACCGAGTCGCGGCCCCCGGGCGACCCCCAGACCTTCAGACGCACCTGTCTCGCAGTTGTTGAAATTCACAATTTTTTTACTCAACGATGACCCAAGCGTAAATAGTTCATTAATAAAATTGTTGTAAAATTGTTATTGTGCGTCTTGATGAAATTGTTGTTCCGATTGGCTATACTCAAGCACTTGTGGAAGTCAATCCAGGTCCTGTACCCTTAAGTCTAAACTTTAGACTTAAGGGTACAGGACCTGGATTGACTTTAGACTCTAAAGGAATCAGGTCTTGTAAGGACTCGTATCTTCAAGTAAATCCTTGTTTGTGCAAAGAACAAAATTTTTTTTTTTTTAATTTGAGGTTTTTTCATATCTTCTAGGAGTCCAGCGTTTTACGGCGACTACTCTCTTGGTAATCTTGGCAGTTGTTTAGTTTTATGTCGGGGGTTGGGGTGGCGAGCGGGGTGACGTTGGATGTAGTTGGGCGTCTTCGACGTGCAGTCGGCGGTCTCCGAGGGGCCGTGGACGTAAGACGCTGATTCTAATCTGCACTTGATTTAAATCAGTGTCAGGGCGGTAATATGAGTGGCGGTCCGGCATTCTGCGGCCGATATTGGAGAGCGGATCCAATCTGCACTCAAGGCCGACACAAGTGATGTTCTCCGGGTCGGAACAAGAGGCCGCCGCATCACCGGACTCAAGCTCAGCCGCACAGTCCGGATCCGCCTTGGTACTTCCTGCTTTCAGACAGCCGTCACCGGCCACTACAGAATAACCAGCCAATTTTCCCCGTCAACGCTTCGCAAACCTCACCGCCACCTCCCGCCGCACCGCCAACCCCACGACCGACCTGTAGAATCCTCTTCGAGCCGGGTCAATTGTTAATTAGAATCGGTCCGTCATCGCGGCCGCGATTTAGTTGCCACTCAGGTGCCCGTTCGTGCGTCTCCCTTGACGGCTCCAAGAAAGGACGACGACACTCACCTCTCTATTACGTCTCTCAGGTCGTATTGTTTATTGTTCCCGCAAGCTCGACGATACCATCGGACTCTTTCATCGCGGTCTGACTTGCAACTCGTCTCCCTGTTCGTTTTAATTTGCTTAATCAATCTTATCGGCGCATGTATCCCAACACTGGAACGGCTTATCGGCAATGTCTATCGCCCGGTTAAAGTTGCTGGTACGGGCCGCGGAACCGAAGAATGGCTGGGAACGCGGCGGACGAGGCAATTACCTCATTTAACATATCACGCAACTCGGGAACCTTGTAGTCAACAAGTAAGGGCGGCAGGAGCTACTTACTCTTCACGTTAACCGCGCCAGTTTTACGAAAAGAACTTTTACCAAACCCCCACTTGCCTTCTAGGTGGCTTGAGGAATCAGTAATTTGATCAGGAACCCACTGAACAGATAAATGGTAAGAGTGAAGGGTAAATACCAATGAAAAAAAAATGGGTCGTATTTAACAGTCTACCAAATTTATCCAATATTTTCATACAAAAAAATACTTTTATTTTCCAAAAATACTAAATGCTCACCAAAATTAAGAAAATACATAATCTTAAAGCGACAATCAAATATTGACATAATGCTGGCCTCTTATATATTTTGTTCGCCAAAATAACTTTTGTTGACCATAAATACTAAATGCTCACCAAATTTTATTCCGAATTTAATTCTAACATAATACCCAGATATTTAATTTTCGACAGTGTCTTATATTATTTAACAGTTAAAAATACTATTTGTTGATCAAAAATACACAAGCAATAAAATGTTGTGCAAATGGTAAATAATTTTATGCAAAATTACAGATGTAGATGTGCCAGGGCAAGGAAAATAGGAGAAAAAATAGAAGTGGTTTGCACAAAGAAGATATTGATTTCCGTAATATACAAATGCTTTGCTGTAATGGGCTTGCATTATGTAAAACGTAAAACTTCTTTTAGTGGTAATTTTTAATGGTGCTTTAAAAAAAAAATACAGGGCCCTGTAGTGGGATCCTGGAAAAAGCGATTGCGACCGAGTCGCTTCTAAGCAATCGAAAACGGTTGCTTTGGATAGATATCAGCCGAGTCTCAATGGATTTCCATCGGTTAAACAGAGAGTTCTAAGAGGCTATCGCTTTTTTTGGTGTTCCGAAGGTGCATCCCTATGAATGGCATCTGTAGATGACGGCTTAGGGGCTGGATTTTCAGATATTTTCAGGTACAAGTGGAAGGGTTATAGCCTTCGGCACCCAAGTTTACCTGTTTTTGGTAGAAACCGTTTCTACAACTCCAAAGGTGCTGCTTTAAAAGCGACTCTTCGGATATTGCATATTTATCGTTATTTGGAGATTAACAAGGGGTCTTTAAATAATCTTTATCTAATTGTTCATAATATGTACCAATATTATTACTTTTGTAGGTAAAAAATAACAATTTTCATTTCCGAAACCACTTTTAAATGATCTCTAGATTATTTGAATTTCTTCTTCAAAACGTGCTTGCAAATTTTACAAAATCTTAATCTCGACAAACATTTTAATTATTTCCTTGAATAAACGTTATATCCCAGTCAACTTGGACATTTGTAATTACATTCAGAAAAAATATCTGTAAACAAAAGTCCTAGGTACAATCGTACCATAAAGTATGTTTCTATACAAAATAATATCCTCCACAAATTTTTTTACATTTATAATAATTTGTTGGATTCATAATATACAGTAGCTTATATTCTAACTCTGTCAGATTGAAACGCAAACTTGAATCCATACGCATATCTCAATTTTTGTATACAGAGTGTCCCGGAATAACTGTTACAAACTTGAGAGGCGGATATAAAATCAAAAAATTAAACGGCTTTTCTTAATAAACATGTTCTCGAAAACGGTTGATAACGGAGGAAGAGTTCTTGAAAATTGTCGTAACTCTTGACTCTTATGATCAATTTTTCCGAATGTTTGCACAGTACTACTGAATTAAGTTATCATGTATCGTTGGTATCCATTTTGATGAAAATCGCACGACACCGAAAAGTGGCCAATAGAAAAATAGAATTCGATGTCGTTTCTATGACAATGTAAAAATTTTCTAAAAATTTATTTTTTTCGGAACATTTATTCTTATGCATGTTTCACTCGGGCTAATTAATACGTTTTAGAAATGCATTCGAAAAAATTTCCGGAAATAATCAATGCATTAGGAATATTATAAGTGACAATTGTTTAGTGTAATTAAGTCCACGAGGTTTACGTTCACGATACTTAGGTTAGGTAGTTTGAAAACTTTTCACCTTAACAAATTGCTGAAAAATGATTGGTTTCGCATTTTTGAAAAGATCCTCCCCTAAAACCCCTTTCCTCCAAAGCGACCGAAATCGTAAAGATAGCGACTCGATCGCAATCGCTTTTTCCAGGATCCCACTACTGAACTGACATCGTACACAACTCTTTTTGTGTGCCTCTTGTCTGGAAGCGCAAGCGGCAAAGAGAGATGCGCGAGCATATCTCATTTTTGGAGTAATAGAATAATTATTTGACGCACAAATAGTTTTTTTGAGAAACACTAAATATAAATGGATAGCACGAATATTTATTATGTACAGCACGGGCGCGTAACTTGAGCGTTGGAAATTTGGCGAACATTTAGTAAAATTGATAGACATATAGAATTTAAAATGTAAGCAATGGTAAAACAATACGCAGCATAGTTATTTTAGTGGTGATGTTCTCATTTTCTGATGTATAATAATTTGGGTTTCATTTAGATTTTTTGATGCTCATTAAATTTTCTGGTGGACAGTGCTAGGGATGTATGGTTTAATTTGGTGTACATTATATTTGTTCCCACAAAAAATCAGCTCTTCCTTTGTAACCAAAAAAGATTGGAGATTATTTGAAAAAAGTTGTTTTACTTTGGATGTACCATTAAGATCTATCGGGAAACTGACGCTCTTGTCTTCATTTCTGACCTAATTTTGGTAAAGGTTTTTTAAAACTGAGGTCCTTTTTAAAGACAATTGCTGTTGCAGGAGACGTTTTCTTGTTCGCTAATAGTCGGCGGGCTTTTGGAAACCCATTGCCCGACTTCGCTGCAGGGGCGCGAGCGAGTGTCCGCCCTCGCCGCGTCAATCACCCGTCGTTTTCCCTCTTTTTTTTAAAATAAACTCGTCAATCAGCAATTCAAATCGAGCCCCGAAGAGGGCGTCTCGCCGCGCCGACTAACCAACTAATAGGCCGGTAATTAATGTCGGTTATTTGTAAAGCGAAGTGGCCAAACATAAAGGGCGATAATTCGGTAACGATGTACTCCATCCATCCATCCGTCCGGCTTGCGTCCCGTCCCGGACTGCACTCTTTCGCCGCCACCACCGCCGCCAGCCCAACCAGCCGTTCGGAATCCGCGCCGCCACCACCGCTAAATCTGATAAATGGTTCAGTGACACGACTGAGTGATCCGACAATACAAACACTCAAATACGTAGTAAATTCACATCCGCTTGTCTGATGCCGGCAGCGGCGGCGGGCGGGGGCGGCCTGCACCGCACCCGAGCTCAACACGTCTGATGGATGAATGCGCAAACAGTGCATCAGCCGCCGTGACTTCGCTCTTCTGCATGCAAGGAGACCTGTTGCCGGCCGATTTGGGCCCGCGATGGGATACACTCCCAAAATCATCCCAACTCCTCCAAACACCCAAAATGTGGGCAACTTGCCGGAGAGCGTCTTCAGCTCCCGGACCTTGAGAAAAAGCTCAAGAAGACCGGGGTTTTCCCGACTGGGGAAAGAAGGGCGTTGCGACAACGACACTAACGACAGGTTGTTGATTTTCGAAGGAGGTGGAGGACGACGGGGCGGTTGATGGTCCACAGCGGTGAGTGCGGCCCTGGCCGCGCCTCACTAAACGGCGGCGTAGATGGCGCTAATGGCATGCAAACACCTGAGATCACCTATCACCGCGTTAAGTACAGTTTACTCGTTGAAAGCTCGACGCTATAAAGTAAAGCACATCAACTTACATAAACGTCAGGACGCAATAAAAGCGCGACGCCAGCCGCCGAGCAGCGTCGCCGTTTGGGGCGTCGGTGTTGGTTGTGTGTGTGTGTGCGGATAAGGCAACAACACTCGGAAAGCCCACTGCTGCGTCTCTCCCCGTTAATTATTGATGACGATGTCGACGGAACCCTAATGAAAGCTGACGGCCGACATTTGGTTACTTCTTGCGAAAGCATGTGCTCCGGCGTTAATTGGTGACATAACGCTATTAACGCCGAAACACAAGCTACAGTAATTCGCCGCGATGTATGTTGATAAAGTTTGCTGGCGCATCAAAAACGACAAGGGTGACCACGGAGACGTTAACGGGGGAAAATAAAAAGCTCCACGTGATTAGCGGGCGTTGGCGTAAAAGGATGCGCCGGGCTTCAACTGAAACCGGAGCGTTAATAAATAATTGAAGCGGAACCAGTGGCACTTTGTTTAAATTATCGGGGGCTACATCTCTAATGCGAGTCGAGGCAATGTTTTACTTATAATGCATGAAAATGCAACTATTCGTCGAGGTATACTACCAGGACGTGGCGTTTGAACGTTGTAGCTGGATTAAAATGCATGGGATCCACGGAAAATTTCATCTCTTGATAGGGTTAAATACGATATTATGGGGTTCATTAATAGTCATAACAATTGCCCGTTATTTCGGCGTGCAAGGAACTCGTTTTGCTCTTATTCTTTCTTTCTTGCGATTCAAACGATTTAGTTGCAGATTTCGTTACAGCTCCCACGAGGGTCGACTAAAAACTTTGCCACCTATCAACCCCATTTCCACTGTTTTGACTGTTCCTGGAAATCAGGACAACGAATCACCAAAGTCTCATCAAAAGTGACAAATTTTCCAGAAAGAGTCAGCTTCCGATCATCAGGTTAAATTTAAAAAAAATTTGACAAGGCGTTTGAGGTAACAAAATTTGGTTTATGAGCGATCAATTTTTAAAGCTGGTATCTCTTTAATTAAATGCTCGTTCTCCGTTGAACTACTTCGACCTAACTTTTGACGTTGTATCATGAAGGCAAATAGTTTCCAAGACTTCACGAAGCGGCTCGATGTCTTCCTTCAGATTTATGTAAAGTATTAAAGCATGCGTGTAAATCCCCCTGTGATAACTTGTGTTTGGTGTTGCTCAAATATTTAACGAAACAAACGAGTGACGTCTTGCGGTTGAAAATACCTTCTCTCGGCCATCCATCACCTTTTTGCGGGCACCCCAAAGTACGAATTATAAACACGTGGCTGTAAATTACGTTACATTCCCGAAATGGAAATCTCTTAATGCAGCACATTTATTTCGAGTCGATCGTATCTTCATCACAAAAAAGGATTCCCGGAGCATTTCGAAATAATATAATTTATCGGCATCTGCAGCATAAATAATATTTCTCCGGCCGGTTGGTTGGTAAGAGTCGGGAAGAGAGAAGAGATTCTGATACGAATGTTGAACAATGCGTACCTCCCATCAACTCCGTTAACATAAATCTCCGGAATGTCAAAAGGAGAGCCCGCCCAATCGCGTCGGACATAAATTACTTGTAATGCTATTTATAAATCTTAGTCCGCGACTCCTACTATTTATATCGGCCATCCTTCCATCCGATACCGGCGTATTTATGCCGATGCACCGAGATCATATCGCCTCGCCTCGATTTGCAATATCTTACTCACGGTGACGGGTGATGGAAGCCGCGGGCGCTAAGGGCCCGGCCACAGCGTACCCTCAAAACGCAGCCAACGCGAACCGCGCGCACGAATACCCAAGAAAAGCGTTTCCTTTGAATCGATAAATGTTAGCTGATAATCTATTTGAGAGAGAACACAGAGAGAGAGGGAGAGAAGGATAGATACAGAAAAAGAGAATGAAGGGAGACAGAAATATAATAAAGAAGAATGAAAATAGGGAGAGAGAGACGATAACCAACCTTTAGAAAAAAAAAATTAATTGCTTTTTCTATACCGACATAAGATTTACTAAACTCTTTATCTCTTTCGCTACTGCCTGCTGCATTATAGAAAGCAAGTTTTATATTTTTCCAGAAAGTCTTCAGGTATATCTTTGGTGATTTCATAAATTCCTGTAAGATAATTCAGTTCCTGGAAGTCCCTCTGTTATCGATTTCAGTCGCACATGCCCTCAATCAATTAACTCCTGAAGAATTTTTGCAAAACGTTAACTAGTCTTTTCTGCGAATCGGGATGTTAAATCTCCCTGTAGCCAACGTCCAGAAAGCTCATTGCATAAATTTCGCGCCGTCACCACCGACTCACGGTACAGTCTCAGTAATGAGCGGTCTCGTTGGTAGATGTCTCTATCGGGGTGCGAATCGCGCCCGTCCACGATGAATGCGATCTTCGAATACCTCGGACACTCCGCTAAATCTCCACGGACAGCACATATACGCGTCTTTGCACCGATTCCGTCCAAATGACCACACCAAATATGGCGAGAAAAGCCGTTCCATCCAACTGACATCTCACCAAATCGACGCATCTTCCCAAATCAATCGAGCCCCAATAATCATTTTCCCGATAACAATGGCGCAACCCCCAACTCGCGTGTTTGTCTATGTATGTTGCCACAATGAGACACCACGTCAGAAACGAGGCCGACAGATCATCGCCGTACTGCACTTCTCCACCACTATCACTGTCACACGGTTGCTACATCATGCAAACAAGTATCGTACAGTTACTAACTTGACGTGACAACCACCTTTGAAACAGTCTCGCTGTCTCTTGAAACTGATACGACGTCTATGAAGCGAATGTCACGGGGTGACGGCAATGATGCGATCTTGCTCCACGTCGATATTGTGAAGCAACGTCTTCTGTGTCTACATTAACAAGAGCGCTGCGATTAATCGGGAGCTGCGGTGGAGCCAGCAGGATTTCGGGGGTGAAACTGATTTAGTTCCGCCAATTTTATAAACGTTCAATTATTTTATTTTGAGACGATGAAGAAGTGTTAGGCTCGATTGTTACGTAATTGGTGCGGGGGAGTGTGCTGGCTGGCCCGTTTCCAGGAGTTGGCTATTACCTACTAGATAATCGTCGGGGGCTTCCAGGGTTGGGAAAAAATTACGATGCCGCTCTGGTCCGCTGACAGTGTGACGGCGGGGCGTGCTGCTGAGTATTTTATGTCTCCGAGAACTATAATTAGTGGTCGATAAATAATCGCGTCAGGTGAAGCGCGAATGAATCAAACAAACTGAAGGGGTCGTGCACTGTTATGGAACAGATCGCAACGCATCGAAATCGTATAAGTCAATGTCGAACTGACAGGACTACAAACCCACCTGGCCCTCCTGCCCTCTAATTATAAACGTTGGAATAAATTAAACGCGAGCTTGATGGGATTGCTTTTCTATTACGTTCCGACATGCCCACATGCAAATCCATCAATTTCGCCGGATTGGGCGCGATTCTTTGATGCGGTGTGAAATCGAAAGGGCGCCACGTAATTTCAACGGCCGTTGTGATTGATGGACGTTCTAGCCACAACGACGCCGGTTCCGCATAATCACTTCTAGTAGCTTCAACATTATGTTTTCAATCTGGCGATATGTTGTGATGTCAAACGGTTCACATTTGGAGGCTGTCAGCGGTTAGAGAGAACACACGGCCATCAAGCGTCTCATCATGTTGTACCCACATTTCATTTTCAGCCGCTATGGCGGAAATGTTGCAGAAACCGATCACAGCGTGCAGAGAAAGTATTGAATTGAAAGAAAAAATTAAAACTTAAATGTAACAGTTGTAGTTGAAGATCAAATTGGTGGAAATTGGAAGAATTTGGGAATTTCGAAGTAAAAGTTTCAAGACCGAGGGTCTGTCAAGCCGAGGACCTCCGAACTGCCGTTCCACGTGCACCAGTTACACCTCTTGTTAGTGATCCGCAATTGAGCCAATTTGCGCGAGATCGTCGCATCAAAGTGGGCGTCTTGGGCGCCTCTCGTTGCCCGCCGCTCTCCCGAGAGCGACTAAGACCATAAGTCCTTAGTAGCCGCGAACACGAAAGAATAAGCGCACGGCTTGATAAACATCTCTGTTAGTCCCTACCAAGGCATTTTATTCGCGTCCTATAAATTCACCAGGGGAATTGTTAGAATTAAAGAATGCAGGCCCCATTCTGTTGCCAATAGCTCGTCGTGATATGTGACCGCTTGATCTTGCAGTTTTTGTCCTCTCCGAAGGTGGAACGCGATCCGGGACCGGATTGATCCGGAGGAATAGCGATGGTGGCTCTACAATGCGAGAGCGAGAGAACAGAGTCCTTTTCGTCGGTGCAGCGGCACCAGGAGTGCACCTGTCAGTCAGTCAATCAGCGGCGGCCCTCCCTCGTCAGGCCACTTGTATCGATTTGTCTCGTTTGCCCGTATCCCCCCCGTCTGTACGCTTCCAGACGCCGGATCTGCCGGAATTATTTCGATTTGAATAGGTGCTAGCGTCAGAACAACTTGCCGGAATTAAGAAACACGCGAGAGGTGTACAAAGCGGAGGGAATTGCAGCGAGAACTTCTACCGAAATGGCGAAGGAGCTCCGATTAAATATTGGAGGTTGGGTTCGGGCTTTTGCTTAATTTAGCGACGAGACGTCAGGCGAACGGGATTTTTAACCTCTTCACTCACTTCAAGAGAGAGGAAGCATGAAATGTAAATTTTGTGTTTCTGTAAAAAATATCGAAGCTACGGACACACCCAAAGATTGTGTGACAAAGAAGCGCAAATAAGCGGATGAAGAAGTTCACTCTAAAGACTACCAAATCAACAAGAAACCAAAATGTTTTATTTGTGATTCAGCATTAAGAGATTAGAAGCGAAACAAATCAAAACAAGATAAAAGTAAAAAGTAAAAAGTAAAATAAACAGTAAAAAGGTGAATTGTTCAATAATGATTGAACAGAAGGTATGTAATACAAATAAATAGAGATAACACTAAAAATCATCTTTGAGAAATAAGCAAATCTTCAAAATAACAACAATAAAGCTGCTTTCTTTATAGAAAAAAAAAATTTAAAAATTCTTTAAAAAAACTATTTAATAAAAAATATAAGATTTATTCGATAATCTTTAACTGCATTAGCGAATTTTTGCGTTCAACTCATTAATCTCAAGTGAACAAATCAGATCTAAATAACAATTAATTATTGATACCTAATACAGAATCATCCAGAATGACTGAAAGTCCCACTTACCCGATATCCAGATCCAATTCTTGATTGCTGAACTTTAACTGCCAGGCCAGCGTCTCACTGCTAAGTATTTGAAGAGAAGCAATGCTAATATCTCTCAGTCAAATTCCTACCAATTGCAATAATGGACTGATGGCTCGTCAGCGTAGTAAGAAATTTAGAGAAATTCTAACGGTTCCTTACTCTACAAAGATTTTTCTACAGTTCTTTCTATGGCTTTAATCTTGAGTCGTATTTAACAGTCTACCAAATTTACCCAATATTTTCATACAAAAAAATACTTTTATTTTCCAAAAATACTAAATGCCCACCAAAATTAAGAAAATACATAATCTTAAAGCAACTACCAAATATTGACATAATGCTGGCTTCTTATATATTTTGTTTGCCAAAATAACTTTTGTTGACCATAAATACTAAATATTCACCAAATTTTATTCCGCATTTAATTCTAACATAATACCCAAATATTTAATTTTCGACAGTGTATTATTTTATTTAGCAGTTAAAAATACTATTTGTTGATCAAAAATACACAAGCAATAAAATGTTGTGCAAATGGTAAATAATTTTATGTAAAATTATAAATGTAGATGTGCTTAGGACAAGGAAAATAAGAGTAAAAATAGAAGTGGTTTGCACAAAAAAATATATTCATTTCCGTAATATATAAATGCTTTGCTGTAATTGGCTTACATTATGTAAAACGTAAAACTTCTTTGTGGTAATTTCTAATCGTGCTTTAAAAAAAAAATTACAGGGCCCTGAACTGACCTTGTACAAAACTTTTTTCGCGTGCCTCTTGTCTGGAAGCGCAAGCGGCAAGGAGAGATGCGCGAGCATATTTTATTTTTGGAGTAATAGAATAATTATTTCACGCACAAATAGTTTTTTTGAGGAACACTAAATATAAATGGATATCGAGAATATTTATTATGTACAGCACGGACGCGTAACTTGAGCGTTCTAAATTTGGTGAACATTTAGTAAAATTGATAGACATATAGAACTTAAAATGTAAGCAATGGTAAAACAATACGCAGCATAGTTATTTTAGTGGTGATGTTCTTATTTTCTGATGTATAATAATTTGGGTTTCATTTAGATTTTTTGATGCTCATTAAATTTTCTGGTGGACAGTGCAAGGGATGTATGGTTTAATTTGGTAGGTATACATTATATTTGTTCCCTTTAATATTTCCTACTTTTGATGTCGTTTGTACAATTTCTAGGTCTTCTTGCTGAATTAATCGTCTTTTGTTTCAACTAATAGTCATATAAGGCCCGTCTTCGTTTATTAACTTATTATCCTTAATTTTTCTTTAATGCCAAAAATTTCACAATTTAATTCACCAGCGACTTTCAGATCCATTTACGTGTGAGTGATTCTTGTTTTCGGAATTGGCTTTGATCGATAATTAAAACATTTCGACTGGAGTGGTTATAGTGGATGCATAATTAACGCGGCCCGAAAGTAGCTGAAGTTGCAATGTTAATTTTCGAAACGGTTGTGCCGCCCTATAAATTTGTCGCGGCCCTCATAATTCGCGTAGCTCTTTTACGATCGGTTCCCGGATCGCTTTTGCGGGGGGTTCGCGGGGGTATTTAGCATAAACCAAGAAGGAATACCAACGCAACCAAGAGCGGCTGACCGGCCCGATATTTATTGCGGACGGGTCGTGTTGGTCCGCGAAATAAAAAGCCATTTCTCAATCATATTTTAGTGATTTTATTGTTTCGGCTGGATGTAAACTGGGTAGTTGATTGTGTACGGAATATAAAGTTACTTATTTATCGCGTAACAATTTATAAGATGCATTTATTATGGAACTGCGTGGTATCTGGTCGTGGCCCTCCACCGCTAACCCCCCCGGTGTCGGTGATACGCCGCCCGATCGACTGATCAACTCTCCGGGTACAAATAAACCGTATATTTTAAAATTGATGCGTTATTTATCGGCCGTAAAACCGCTTGTTTATGTACCCGTTGTCACTTAACGTTGCTAATCTTTTATTGCCCCTTCAGAGCAACGGCAAAAATGGCACGCTAAGACCTCGAAACGTGCAATTATGAATTTTACTAGCGACGGGTCCACCGCGCGGCACACCCCGCACTGCAACGAGGAACCGGAAATTTGTCAGCGACGAAAAAGGAGGGTTCACTTTAAAAGAATCGTTTTAAAAAGTTGCAGGAGACCACAGAGAACTGAGAGTTTGAGAATCATAAACTTTTAATCGCCATTGATGGTTTTACCTTTTTCAAGAGCCTCCTCTTTCCTCCTTTTTAAGTATCAAGAAAGCTGTTCAACTTTAATATCTTTAAATTTTGTAACCCTCAATCTTTAAGGACATCTTTAAAGAATGACGGAAATTTCTTGAATTTGACGATACCTGTGGATATCATCAAAGTTATTGACAGAATTTAAGTGAGTGTGGTGGTGAGCTGAATTTTCTAGTCGCCCTCTAGACTTCTTCCAGATCCTTTGAAGGTTGTCCACAAACTTTTGGCTGAAGAACTGACTTCTAGTCGAGATTTTGAGTCCGGTAATCTAAGACTGTGCAGTTTTGAACCATCTCCGTCGAGGGATGGATGGAAATATGTAGTTGTGCTCGGCCTCTAGGTCCTCTCTTGCGTTAATTGTCTCGCATGAGCGGTTCGAGGTGTGTTCGCAACGGCGAAGTGTTTGTAGTGTTGGGGGGTTAGCGTCGCATCAATCCTTGCGAGACAGCATTTTAATTAAAGCATCTTATCGGTAGGCGCGGCCGCAGTAACTCACGCGGACAGACAGACAAGCCCGCAATAGCGAGCCGTGAGCGCCTCGGACAAACCTGCTGATCCAGGAACAACTTTCATCTGGACGTGATGCATGACCCCCATTACGGCCCCCTATCTATCTTGCCGACGGGGTTGGACGAGGCGACATGCCCCCCTCTCCCAACACCTACCTACCTACCTATGCGACGCGATTTTTCGCAAATCGCTTATTTCCCTGCTGGAAATATCTAAAAAGGTTCCAATAAACAGACGGCGGGAGGGAAAAAAATAAGATGTTGCTCCGCGATAAATATTGAACGGCGTTAGCATTTCAATTTCGCGTGAGCCACAATAACGTGATGTTAACGCGTTTCATTCCTTCAACACTTTCGTAAACATATTTCCCTAGTGTTCTGTCGTTTCTTTGAACTAATGTCGAAGAAATTGACATCTGAGTTGGCTCGATCCGGGGGTCGGACCTGCCAGGGAACATTTATAATTCTGGGGGGTAGGTAATTTTTTCTTTTGCGGAAATTGTCGCTGGTTGGCGTGTGCAGGGCGTACTAAAGCGACTGCGGATGTACGAGTCTTGTGGTGTATTTTTAATTTTGCGTTAGAGCCCGTTGAAAAGTTCCGTCAGCAACTTGTTAAATATTTAATCGGGCAGGTCAGCAGAGAGCCGCCGGCAAGGGGGAAGATCAAGCAGGCCGTTCGTCTCTCCGCGGAGATTAACCCGCCACTTTAATCTATATTGAATTAAACATCAGCCCCTTAACACATACAACACCCCGTTACGACGCCGACGTGGCACTTTTCCCGAGATGCAACCAAATCCAAACCGCTGCATCCAGATCCAACTCCCGCAATCATAATTGCCGATTGGTATTCCGGAATCCGGAGGACCTCGAAAAGTAAAGCGAGAAAAATAAAAATATTTACCACAATTTTTAATGGGAACAAATATAATGTAGGTACACCAAATTAAACCGTACATCCCTTGCACTGTCCACCAGAAAATTTAATGAACATCAAAAAATCTAAATAAAACCCAAATTATTATACATCAAAAAATGAGAACATCACCACTAAAGTAACTATCTTGCGTATTGTTTTACCATTGCTTACATTTTAAATTCTATGTTTATCAATTTTACTAAATGTTCACCAAAGTATTTTTTTGTATAAAAATATTGGGTAAATTTATAGACTGTTAAATACGACCCATTTTTAATTGGACAGATTCAGATATAAAATTAATTATTACTTTTTTTAATGTTTTTTTCTTGGGGTGCGGAAATTGCCGTTCTAATGTTATACTCTATTTTTTCTGTTTTAATTTTTGTTTTGCTAATTTGGTCAAACTGTTATTACGAATTTTTATTTTTGTTCCGTTTTTGCAGCTAAAAATCTTGAATTTCTAATTCTAACTTTTTTAGAACTTGAATCGTTCATTCTTCAATCATATTTTTTAAACTCTTTTTATTTGTGTAGGGTAAGATGTCCATTTGTGTCGGGTTTGGAGCGGTGGATGATTTCTTCGGCTTTTGTCACCCAGCAATTGGCTTTCGGAGGTGAGAAGGTGAGAATTGTTGTTATTGAACCGTCTGCACCTCTTATCGGGTTGCGCGTCAGCATCCATCAATATGTCAGCCGCGGCCCGATGGTGCATAAATATTGACGCCATATATCTATCGTTGCCCGGCCATGATGGACAGCCGCCTTTTCCAAATAATCCCGATTCGTGGTGATTGTTTGGACGTCTGCAGTCCGTTCGGAGCGGCTTCCATCGGCGAGCCCATAAACAAGTCGCTAGTAACCGATTTATTGGAAACGGCGCCCATTCTAAATAAATCTGCCTGTTTTATTTCCGCCATAAACTATAATTAAGTTAAACAAGTGGAAGAAATTCAGTAATTTACGATGACGGATTCAATAATTTAACGTGGTTGCGCCGAACGCGTCCGAATTTCATTAAGTGTGGCGCGATAAGAGTTTTTTGTAATTAAACACCTACTGGGCTTTGATGGGCGGCGATAATTTCGCCGGTTTTTTGGGGCTGAAGACGCGTTTCGTGGGAGCGCGGGCACGTAGTTGGGTCGGAACGGTGTTTGTGTGAAAGGAATTAGTGACGACGTCTAAATTACGCAAGTTTTACCAAGTAATTTGTACAAATCAGGCGGTCCGGCGTTTCTTCTCAATCCCCGTCAGAGGCCCGAGATGCCGGCCTTCAATCACAGTCCGGGCAAGCTGATGTCTCAATTATTCTGCTTTACGAATTATGAACCGTATTAATTGCCGGCTCGCACACGATTTTCCTGCAACGAATCGAACTTGTTGTTATCATATCGCTTTACAACTAACATCACTCGCCCCAGAAACTAACTGCAAGGGGGCGCACCCCTCCGTCATGTGGTATTCATTATTCGGTTTTCCGTCCGGGTCAACATTTCAATTTTAATTTAAACTCGCGGCCGCCGCTCTCGCTGCGTTGTCAGACAAGTAAAACCATCAAACTTGTTAATTACCTGTTTGCTAAAATTCCCTTGAGGATTTTCACCATAGTGTAATTTCCAGGATTGTTCGTTCGTATCAGAGCCTAGAAGTGCTATCTCTAATTTCCGCTTTCGCCAACGGCGGCCAGTAGCGGAGAACAACAACAGTTGCAGGTTTCAGGTGAGACGCGTGTCAGTCGATGGCAAAAATCGCAAAACTGACGTCGGGACGCTAATTCCTGAACGAATTAAAGGATATTCGGGCGCTAGAGACGGGAATTACCTCCTCACGGAGCGTCAAGCGGGGCTTACCTAACACCTCTCTAAAACTTCTTGTTCTACGCTTAATCTTTCGCAGCGCCGCCGTGCCCTACTAATATCTTAATTCCGGCCATTTAAATAAATGTTAATATTAACAGCCCTTTCCTCCAATGTAAAGTTTCATCATGTTTATAAACGCTGTTAGTTAACGTCGTGACAGTCTCGTCGGAGTTGTTTAAATGAGGAATTAAATATAATTTACATGTTGTTTTAGGTGAAACGGCGGCAGTTCCGGGCCTTATTATTAAAATTTCACCGGGCCCGAAACCCGACGACATTCCGAATTAAAACCGTTTCCGACGTGTTCGCAGCGATCCGCCGATCATCCCCCAATTAAGAGCGTCGAAGACGCCGCGGCGGTGGCGGCGGCGGCGGCTCCACTCATCTGCCACGTGCTAAGTGTATTATAATGTTAATGTTCCAAGTTTTCCAGGCCGTATCTAGCGAGGCGCTCGGTTCGGATGAGGGCTGCTTCATATGCCTGCAAACGACGCCGTTAATTCTTGTTTTCATGAGATTAACTGAAAATTAGATGGCGTAAGTTTGTCTGGAAATGAAAAGAATACATCGTTGAGCGGGTGTTATTCGAAAACTGAGACCGTTTCGGGGCGCTACCAGTCGCTCCGCGCCGATATTAGTTCTGTATGAGGAAATCACCGCCTTATAATGAAGCGTAAATATTAACACAAAGAACGGATATTCCTGTACTGTTAGGCGCTTTCATTATTCAAGCGGGCTGCGAAGAAACATCGGCTTTCATTAGAAAATTCTAATCCGTTTTAGGGGTGATGCAAGACGCAATATGTGCCAAGAAGTGTTAAGCAAATTTCTACGTAGACAATATTAAACGTTGCGTTTGACGACGCCACTGCCGCCATTAACGGTCTAAATCCTACGTCATCACTAACCACATCAAATTCTACACCTCCTTCACCAAGTTGAAGACCCTCAAAAAAATGCACGTTCGTTTCAATGCTCAATTGAGTAGTTTACTGCAAGATGTAACGTGTTGAAGCTTATGCAAAAAAAAAGATGGATAGATCGTGATAAGGGTGAAAAGGTAAGTTAAGGGGTGTAAAACCCCGGGTTGCAATTACGCGTGGCGACTCCGATTCTATGTGGTGATTCTAATTGATAAATCTGTGTGACTGTGCCGTTACGATTTCTGGGTAAAACTCCATGTAAGGCTCCTGGTAAAGCTCTGGGTAAATCATCTTATTTTGATCCAATCTATGTTTCATTTTTATGGAACCCATGTACATATAAATTAAAACCAACTTACTAGAAGTTAGATCTGCAAAAAATAATTTAATCCCACATGTTACATCGTCTGCTCTTCGTGAAATTAAAATTTAAAAATTTAAATTAAATTTAATAAATTAATTTTTTTTTAAATTTTTTAAATTAAAATTAAAATTAAATATGTAATTGCAGTTAGGTACTGTTATTTTTGAGACCCATTTTTAAGGTCAGGAGCAAGGATAAAAATGGTACTTATGTAAAATTGGAGGACGGATTTTTCTCTTCGGCCCCCGCTCCACGCGCTGGTCAGAAGCTGTGTTGCAATTTCCAGATCGCGTTGGCACGATTTCGCAATCAGCGTCCGGTGGCACTTCCACAAGTCATACGGTGCATCAATGTTTTCAGATGGCATTTGCATGGAGGCGAATTCGGCCGTGGCCCCATAAAACCATTAACTCGTGATGTATTAAAGCGCCGGCTCCTGGAGTTCGGGAATCCGGAGCCCCGGACTCGGCCAAACAAGGAGACGACCCGGCCGCCCCACTGCAAACAAATTAATCATAAATTATGGCCCGCACTTACGTCACCGTTATAATTATAAATTCACTTTTATGGGCCGGCTGTATCGGGAATTGCGGGCGAAGCCCTCCCTAATGCTAATTCCCGGCTCCGGCGAACCGTCATCCGGAAACGTCGGCAAAAATTCGAGGTTTTTCCCCAAGAATTCGGTTAATTAGGTGTTTCAGGTTGTTGGAGCGGGCAATTATCGCAGGAATCGCGTGGGTCGTCGATTTATCTCACAGCAAGTATGAAATCTCTGAGTTATGTTGATGTTTGTTTGTTATTGGCTCGCGCTTGATGTGAGAAAGATTGAGGATTGATTTATTCTCGATTTATTTAAATCTTCAACAAAGTTATTCTTGTTGTTTTTATGGTCTGCGTCAACCGCGATGCTGTTCATGAGATCGAAAACTTGGAGTTTTGAAATAGAAAGATTTTTTTTCGCGATTGCTCCCAGTTCCGGAATTGGGGCTAATTAGCCGAATCGGGTCGGTTATAAGACGATCGGCTTAAGCTGCAGAGGACGCCGGGCGTCGCGATATCTAGACAGCAATAATATTTAAACATGATTAGTCCGTTCGCCGGCGAATGCAAATCTCCTAATGCCCGATTATTTATGGAGCAATTCAAAGTCATAATTTAAATACAAAGTGTTATTGTTAATATCAGAGTGGAGCGCCGATTACCGTGGAAGGGGCGAAGCCCGGGCGTCGGTGCAATGGCGGGGACGGAAGGGGGGGACGATAACCGCGATCCGGGCGACGCTGGTCATTAGCACGCCCGGTCTCCAAGAATGGCCGCTGGATGTGTGCTTATCCCCCGTATAAATCATTACAATATGCAATATAATTCCGGAGGTCTATCTGCTTTTTCGCAGGCAGATGCTCTTTATGCGGCATCGGGACGCGCCTGACGGAGGTGGGACGACGCCCCGCTCTTTGCCGCCCCCGGAACATAACACTAATAAATCCGGGCGGGACGCAAAAACTTGACGACGATTTATCAGCCGACCGGCCAAAGAGGATTGCGACCATAAAATTTCAGGAATTGTGAATCAGCGGCGAACAGGCGGCCGGACCCGAAAACGATCGCCAGGAAGTCTCGCACCTCACCAAGAATAGAAACTTTATGACTTCTTCCAATTCGCTTTCGTCACTTGTCTTAAAGTCGGGTGTAGGCTGAAATTTACGGATTTTTTCCCTTCTTCCATAACCTCCAATTTTCTATTTAGGCTCCACTAACACTAAAATCTCTTCTAATTACCTCTACCCTTTTCCATCTGCACCCGAGGATATAGCAAAGTTTTGCTTTAAACCTTCTTCCAAAACCCCCAAGAAAAATTTTGTTCTTCATTTAATTTGAATTTGTCTTGACCAAGCGGCATCGTCCTGCAATAGCGTACCTCAGGTTTCCTCAAAGGAGAGATAGATAATCCCTGCGACGGTTCTCGCGCAGTGTCTTATTGACGTCACAGACTAAAGAGAGACTCTCATTTTAGGAAATCTTAATAGTTGAGCTACCTAGTTCAAATCAGAAGAAACTTTGAGAAAATTTTGGACATACCGAGATTTAAAGGACAAAGGTTCAACCACTGAAAGACACTAATAGAAGCACAAGATGACGCGTAATTGTTCATTTTATGAGATTTCCTGTTACTATCACTATTTATACGAGATTATAACAACATGATTACGCTGTTTCCAAAGTTAGAAGTTTGAAGACAAGAAAATTTAAAGATGTATCGGAGATAGATAGCTAAAATACCTTGAACTAGTTTCAGAAACTTTCAAAAATTAAAATATTGCTGAAACAGGAGCGAGCGTCAGTGGTAGATAGCTGATTTTATTTAGAGACTGGTGACAGCTCGTCAATGTCCACGCGGTACGGCAGCTTTTTATTGCACTTCAAATAGAGTGCATTTGACTATAACTAAAGAACTCCTGATGGTTCAGCGCTATGCTAAATTGAAATAAATGGAAAACTCCATTTGTCGCATTTAGAACTAAAGCCAATAAGGGTTTTGAACTTTGACGAAGACGTCGGGATTCCCAGTGACTTTATTAGCTCTTGATCTGTTAGCAAAATAATTTTAATCTAGTTCAGAAGGCTAGAGAGAAGTCATTTAGTCACCTAAAAGATTCAATTACTTTCTTTTTTAATTTTTCGGTGAGTTGCATAACGCTAAGGAGCCGCTAATTATCATTGCCTTCATTATACTCACATTAAGACTGCCAAATTAAGTCTCTATTTTGGGAATAAACCCTAGTGTTGAGGCACCCGGTATAGTTATAATTCTTAGTTACCTTTATTTATTTCTAAAATTAGAAGGAGAGTAAAAGTAATAATAATTGTCTAATCAAACTTTATTAATGGTGATTTTTGCCACTCAATCCTGAAGTGCAGTTTCTTAAGTAGAAGAAGATGAGTGCTTGTGGAACACCCTCCACCACTATTTTGGTCTTTGTATATTTTGTTGCCTACCTACTGCTCAACTTACTATTTATCATGTTTCAAACAACTTTACACAGGTTCTAAGCAACTTTAAACAACTTAAACAACTTTAAACCAAGGCTTTTAGAACATTTTTAAAGTTGTTTAGAACCTGCGTAAAGTTGTTTAGAACATGATAAGTAGTAAGTTGAGCAGTAGATAGGCAACACAATATACAAAGACCAAAATAGTGGGGGGGGTTCCAGAAGCTCTCATCTCCTTCTACTTTCTTATTCTGAAGTCGAGCTGCTGTTTCCCTTGGTCTTGGTGTCTGCCAGCAGCTCTCTTGGACTTGTACATTAGCGTTCACTGTCTGCTGCAAAACTAATTATGCGGATTGATTGATACCACAAATGAAAATTATAATTGTTATTTAATATTTAATAACCCGTTCTCGATTTTGACATAACGTCAATCACGTATTCATGCAATATATTGCCGATATCAAATATGCATTTCCTTGATAATATATTTTCGCCGGTGCATCGTCCATATGTAATTTCCAATTTCCCATTATCGACGCAATATTAATAACGCCAGAGCGCAACTTGCATTATATTTTAATTAATTATTTGAGTTAGACAAATTTAGCGTCAATCGAAATTCGAATTTGTCCACTCGAATTTTGACCAGCAACCTGAGGCGATTGTTGCGGAGTTTGGCGGGGGTGGCTGTTGGTCGGGGTCGTCTTTTCGCCGCCTTGGCGGCCACAAAGGACGGTCGGGGGCCGCAACCCCGCTTCTGGTTCTTAAGCCGAGATTAGAGGCGAAGATCTCATTAGCGAAATGACAGATGAAGATCGCGTTGGCGAGAACGCGACTTGCGGCGTGGATGAACGATGGCCTGGGCGAATTACCGGGCTGTCACGCCGTTCCCGGATCGGCTCATTGTCTAAGAACGCGAGAAAATGAGATATGAATGAACGAAAATCTGCAAATAAAAGGCCTGTCAATTCCCGAAGATTTTTCATCAAGCACCATCTGAAGCGGTGATGTTTCGGTAATGAACAAAAACTGGTAATGATGAGGGACGGCGCGCAGATAAGACTTGATTAACCGCAGATGGGGCCCGAGGGGCGACAATAAACAAGACAATCCGCGGACGGCGACGAGGGCGACGCACCAAACGCCGACGGCTTAAACAAAGAAGTTTGGAGGCAGCGCGACAAGAGGGGCGATTGGCCTATTGACCCGCAACGCGATCCGCCGAGACGCAGCGTATGGAAAAAATGTTAAGGCTGGACCCGAGACTCAAACCTCATTTCAAAAAAATACAGTTTCTTATTTTCCGGAAGAGTCCGAATTTTAGTTAAGTGGCGTTTTTAATGAAGTGTTAACTAAAGCACGTTTCTCTAGAGACGATGTTGCATACAAGAGTTCAGACAACAATCAACAATTCTAAAGTCGTAACGAATGAAACGTCATCAACTATATTCACTTGTTAAATAAGTTTAGCCAAGTTTGATTTTTGCTATACAAAACGTTTATTCAACAAAACAACTTATTGAAATCAATCCGGGAGATGTTGCTCGTATCGCAGCTTCACTAGAACTAAATTAAAACCAATACGCATTGACCTTATATAGTCTAACCTAATGCACCCGGCACTACAGTATTGCACACGACACCATGGTACATCCGGTGACGGCCAACAGAACAAAAGATGGTGACCTCGTCTCGGCGAAGAGCGGATCAATAAATATCATGCATGAATGAGAGTTTGACAGGCCGGTCAATAAATAACGGGTCGAATTAACAGTCTACCAAATTTACCCAATATTTTCATACAAAAAAATACTTTAATTTCTCAAAAATACTAAAGCTCACCAAAATTAAGACAATACATAATCTTAAAGCGACAACCAAATATTGACATAATGCTGGCCTTTTATATATTTTGTTCGCCAAAATAACTTTTGTTGACCATAAATACTAAATGTTCACCAAATTTAATTCCGCATTTAATTCTAACAAAATATCCAGATATTTAATTTTTGACAGTGTCTTATATTATTTAGCAGTTAAAAATACTATTTGTTGATCAAAAATACACAAGCAATAAAATGTTGTGCAAATGGTAAATAACTTTATGCAAAATTATAGATGTAGATGTGCTAGGGCAAGAAAAATAAGAGTAAAAATAGAAGTGGTAAGCAAAAAAAAAGATATTGATTTCCGTAATATATAAATGCTTTGCTGTAATTGGCTTGCATTATGTAAAACGTAAAACTTTTTTTAGAGGTAATTTCTAATCGTGCTTTTAAAGAAAAATTACAGGGCCCTGGACTGACCTTGTACAAAACTTTTTTCGCGTGCCTCTTATCTGGAAGCGCAAGCGGCAAGGAGAGATGCGCGAGCATATTTCGTTTTTGGAGTAATAAAATAATTATTTGACGCACAAATAGTTTTTTTGAGAAACATTAAATATAATTGGATAGCGCGAATATTTATTATGTACAGCACGGACGCCTAACTTGAGCGTTCTAAATTTAGTGAGCATCTAGTAAAATTGATGGACATATAGAATTTAAAATGTAAGCAATGGTAAAACAATACGCAGCATAGTTTTATTTTAGTAGTGATGTTCTCATTTTCGGATGTATAATAATTTGGGTTTCATTTAGATTTTTTGATGCTTATTAAATTTTCTGGTGGACAGTGCAAGGGATGAATGGTTTAATTTGGTACACATTATATTTGTTCTCATAAATAACATGCACAACAATCGTCTCGTCGACGGGCGAATCAATAAATAATGAGAGTTTGAATTTCATTTTCAACACACATGTTCTCCAGAAGTATACCAAGGACCTACCTTACTTGAGCAGGTGGGTTAGTTGATCCATGGAGATGGAAGAACGTTCTAGTGCTAAGAAAAAATTGACTCAAAAAAGTATTCAACAGTAACCTAAAAGCCAGTTTGAAAGACTTATAAAAGGAGAAATGTTTACTCTGCGTTCATCTACTTAATGTTGCATGCATTTTGAACTTATTAAGACACCAAAAGCTGACCAAGAGGTAAACTAAGGAAAAACTCATTTAAACAATAATATGTTTAATTTATGGAATATTACATTAAGTTACGAATAGACTATTTAGGCTTAACTTAATTTTTTGTGGCCTTATTTGAACTTAAGGGGGTACATCACAGCAGTACTCTAGGCCCTGCACTGTTGGGCACCAGCGACTGTACCAACGAGGCAGAGCGGTAACAACAGTTAATGTAGATAAGTCACTTGGATTAATTGTAATGTAGTCCAAATTGAATAAATAATAAATTTGGCTGTTGACTGCTGCTGCGGCCGTTAAATTGGGCGCGGAAGTGGTTCGTGTAGTGCCGTGTCATAATTTTATCGGTCGGCTTGGGGCCGGGATCGACAGGATCATTAAACAATTCCCGAGCCAACGCAGCTTTATTTTAAACTTTCAGTTTTCAATCTGCGGCACACAAACGGCGTCCCATAGATCACATCGAGACAAGCGGAGGCCAATACGTCGTCGGCCGTCCGCATATGAGCAGGTAACTGCTCCTATACGCCGCTCCCGAAATAGAGCCTCACTCCCCAAATGACACATCTCGTCGTGATATACGTCCATATTTATAAGCGACTTGACTGATTTACTCCACTTACTTTGGCAGGGCCTCTCGGAAATCTGGAGCGGAATCAGGGACAATAAAAATCGCGGCGCTCTGAATTGTAGCCACAACAATTTTCGCTCCAGCCGCCCCCGTTTTCGAAACTTTACTTAGCACTAGTCGCAAACGGAACTCAATTGACAAAAGAATTTTTGTCGATATTCTTCGATGATTTCGTTGGGTTCGGGGGCGGTTTTTCTAATTGGTCGTCAAGTTGGGCCGTTAGCGATCGGGGGCTCAATCGTTCATCCGCTGTCGCGATTGAAATATTATAACTTAAATTCGCATAGAAATGTAATTTTTCACACGTCAAACGCAAAATATGATTTTGATCTTCTGCGCGTCTCTCGAGAGTTGTCTTCAATAAAAACATCGACTTTATTACTGAAACAACGGACCGATTCATGAAATCCAATAACAGCTGTACTTCTTCACGACTCGAGTGATTTCTAGCCTGCTTTGCATAGCAATCGGGGAGGATATTGACTGATCTGTCACCGGTTACATACATACCGGGGACTTTATTTCAGAACTCACTTATCGCCCGGCTGAAAGAAACGACCCGGAGTATCGTCGCCGACTTAATTGGCGCAATCTAAACTATAGAAAGCCATTGATTCCGTTGATTGTCCGTCGGCTAGTTGGGTCGCCGGCCACGTCCATTGCAGGAGTTTTATGCCCCTCACCTCCGAAGAACCGGACTCGTTGATAGATTACGTGTTAACGCCCGTATGCGCGTGGGCACTTGCCGTTTGATTCACTTAAAACGGTCGGTAATGCGATTTGGGGGGACGTGCGGGCCAGACCGGGCCTGCATATTCGCCGTCAATCGCCGTGGCGATATTTCCATCCACAACAACGGATTTCTCAAGGTTTCGAGGAATGGAATAAAAAAGCGATGATTTCGGGCATGTTGATGTTTGAACCGCATGTACGCAACTCTGACGAGATGCAGAGCGGTTATTGATGGATGTAACTGCCGGCAATGACGAATAGATACAGCCGACGACAGATCTATGACCGACATCACTGATGCTTTATACGATGCAGCGGCTATTTACATATCCGCTATCCGGCGCGCTAAAATTAGATCCATCTTAAGGATCATCCCGGTTTAGCTCTCTATTTGTTTCAATTTCAAAGAGATCCTGACAAATCGACCAACCTAATGACCTTCATAATATTGACAAGTTCTTTAGATTGCTTTGCGAAGAGAAGGAGCAAGAACGATGAAGTGAAGTCATCCCCCAACGAACCGCTAACGAAACTGCACAAGCAAAATCAACTGACCTTCGATACTTATCACTGAAAACACTTACTTACCGAAATTCTACTCTCTTAACGCCTGAAAGCGAAAGGCTTATCATCGTTATCTTGCACACACTGTATATTGTCATTAAAAAAATAAGGGAACAAATATAATGTACACCAAATTAAACTCTTATTGCACTGTCCACCAGAAAATTTAATGAGCATCAAAAAATGAAAATAAAACCCAAATTATTATACATCAGAAAATGAGAACATCACCACTACAATAACTTATGCTGCATATTGTTTTACCATTGCTTACATTTTAAATTTTATGTCTATTAATTTTACTAAATGTTCACCAAATTTAGAACGCTCAAGTTACGCGTCCGTGCTGTACATAATAAATATTCGCGCTATCCATTTATATTTAGTGTTTCTCAAAAAAACTATTTGTGCGTCAAATAATTATACTATTACTCCGAAAATAAAATATGCTCGCGCATCTCTCCTTGCCGCTTGCGCTTCCAGACAAGAGGCACGCGAAAAAAGTTTTGTACAAGGTCAGTTTAGGGCCCTGTAATTTTTTTTTTAAAGCACGATTTGAAATTACCACAAAGAAGTTTTACGTTTTACATAATGTAAGCCAATTACAGCAAAGCATTTATATATTACGGAAATCAATATCTTTTTTTGTGCAAACCACTTCTATTTTTACTCTTATTTTCCTTGCCCTAGCACATCTACATCTATAGTTTTGCATAAAATTATTTACTATTTTCACAACATTTTATTGCTTGTGTATTTTTGATCAACAAATAGTATTTTTAACTGCTAAATAATATAAGACACTGTCGAAAACTAAATATCTGGGTATTATGTTAGAATTAAATGCGGAATAAAATTTGGTGACCATTTAGTATTTATGGTCAACAAAAGTTATTTTGACGAACAAAATATATAAAAAGTCAGCATTATGTCAATATTTGGTTGTCGCTTTAAGATTATGTATTTTCTTAATTTTGGTGAGCATTTAGTATTTTTGGGAAATAAAAGTATTTTTTTGTATGAAAATATTGAGTAAATTTAGTAGACTGTTAAATACGATCCAAAAAATAATAACACCGATTTGTGGCAAATAATCTGTTACAAAATAATTATTGTACAAAACTGTTTTTTCTGAAAATAATAATAAAACTTTAGCATTGAGGCTCCTTACTTTTTATTTATCCGGCATGGAGAAAAGTATTCTTGATAACTTATTTGGAACATAAGCAGATAAAGTAAAATAATTAGAAGCGTCCAAATCGGACACCGAAATCGAGTTGATGACGATAATATTGAAGCTCTACAAATGGTGGAGGCGCCGGGTGAATTTAAACCGCGTTCACCTCCAAGCTCTCAATTTATGGCAAAATCGTTTCTGTACGTGCGAAAGTTTAACGACAACTTCTGGGATATGTATTTGCGCCTTCTCCATATGGTTTGACAAGGTTCCAAGTTTGTTGAAGTTTTAAAATGCTCCTAACGTAACATTAATATAAACAAATAACGTTCAAGCTTTGAGTGTTGTGAATGATATGATAATAGACAACATGGGGCTGGTTTGGTTCAAATTAGTTATGCATGGCGGTCCAATGAAAGTTCGGGGGGGAAGGCATCGTCCGTCGACGTCCGGCACTCGTAAAGAGGATCCGACAGGAATGCTGATCCTCCACAATAGACGACGACGTTGGCAAGATGATAGATTCATCACATCCGACGTTAATTATAATTCTAGCAATATGGATTGTTTACAACACATGTCCAAGCCGGACAGATCATCTGTTAGATTGCACCCTAACAAACCCAATCCCACTTCATCCCTATCAACAACTTTTGTCAGGATTCCGGCCGGACGCTTGTTTTACTTCAACAAAACGTTAAAACAACAACAATATAAGAGTTACGTTACTAATCGCGATCACCATCCAATAGACCATAGATCTCGAGCGGGTCCTTGGAGCGTCCTTAAATTGATCAAGTCGATTAAGATAGAGTAGATTTAAGGTCCGGCCATGGTAATTTACCGATGTAGACTTCGCATTCTTATAAATAAACACGGCTGTTGTGACAACGGGTCATATATCGCACCGGTCGATGTCAGCATCCATCGCTGATGGTGGACAGCGCGGAGCGCTCTACCGCCAGAAGCCGTCTTCGGACCCATTGTTTTGTCCTGATTTACAGCCTCACCACCGGAATACAATGCAGTACAGCACCGCGATCGCGACTACAAAACATTAGAGGCCGAGAAAGACAGTTTTCGTCGCGTAGGAGTACCGAAACGGAGAAATTCGACCATTGCGGAGTTTTTTACGTCAAGGTCCTCCGCCGCGCCAATCTCCGCATCTGCTTATCCAGATAAAGCACGGCAACGACGTCGTCATTAGCGGAGCGCCGAAGACGGCTCCAGATCGGATCCATAGCCTAAGCTAAGCATGCATAACTGCAGACCGAATAACTCAGAGTCGTTTAGATTAAAATCTGGAAGCAGGGAGCAGCGGCGGCGGTTATTTACTAGCGCTTCGTTCGCTACTTGTTTTACCAAATTACCGGGAAGACGCGCAGATCCGATACCGGCTACTGAACGTGACGTCGCAGAAATGTTACGATTATGCGCCAGCTACTACAACTAGTTTACCGCTGATAAATGTAATAATGCCGACGCCGTTCACCGCCCGTTCTAACGCCGGCACAATAGAGCGACGCTCCACGACGCCGACGATGACGCTCAAATCGCGCCGTTAGGACACGGGGATTATACGGCCGGCCGCTGATTGACAAACAACGCCGGCCACACCAACATTCCAGATAACATCAAACCGCCGCTAAATACCCGTGTTAGCACTATAAGCGCACCTATAGAGTGGGCCATCAAGCAAGACGGAAAAAGGGATTAGTTTCAGCCAACCCCGAGCCTGAGATCTTTGCTATCAGATAAAGCATTGGAACTTTAAACTGAGATAGAAACTTATCCAAAGATTTACCTGAAGATTAACGAAACTGTTTGAGAAAATATTTAACTTCACTTCTATAATGCAGCAATTTAAGAAATATCTATGTAAGTAGTACGTACGTTATTATAGGTATAGAGGTAGAAAAAAACAATGTCAAAAATGTGTACATGTCGTAATTTTGGAGAAGTTTCTTGATAAAGAAGAACAAAAAAAATGTAAAACTAGGAGTAAAACTAGAAATAAAAAAGTAATAAAAAATGTCAGGAGAAAAAAAAATTCATTTTCAGAAAAGTGGGAAATATAGAGGAGAATGTGACAAAATAAAAAAAATAAGGTTATAAATAAAAAAGTGCTACAAAATAAATCAGTATGTAGTAGCAAATAAAAATTCAATTGTGGAAATGGTAAAAATTTAGGAATCTTATCAAACAAAATATGAAGATTATGTAGAAAAACACAATGTCAAAAATGTGTACGTGTCGTAATTTTGGAGAAGTTTTTTGATAAAAAAAACAAAAAAATTGTAAAACTAAGAGTAAAACTAGAAATAAAAAAAGTTATAAAAAATAACAGGAGCAACAAAATTTCCTTTCAGAAAAGTGGAAAATAGGGAAGAATGTCACAGAATAAAAATTAAAAAAAATATGGTTATAAATAGAAAAGTGCTTCAAAATAAATCAGTAGTAGGTAGCAAATGAAAGTTCAAATGTGGAAATGATAAAAATTTACGAAACTTATCAAACGAAAAATAAAGAAATTTGAGAAAAGAAGCTACAAAACAAAAAGTAATAAATAATTAAATAAAACTTGAAATATGATGAGTGACAAAAAACCATGTGCAAAAGCGAAAGACAGAAAAAAAAGGAGCTAAGACATTACACAACAACAGTGGTGTTGTTAAAAACGATAGTTATAAATCAATGTAACTAAAATTGAAGAATGGTGAAAAGGACATTATTGTGTGTGATTATCAAAAAATAAAAAATAAGAGCTGACGAGAAGAAAGTGTAAGTAATAAATTTTAAATAAAGTATTATAATAGATTAATGCAAGAAAGGTACTGAGTAGAAGAGTAATAATTTAAAAATTAGAAAGAAAGAGAACCATTAGCCATTATAATGTATGACGTTGAAAGAAATTGTTATTATAATAAGTAAAACTAATAACAATGTTGTTAACCGGAAAATAGAAAGAAGTGGAGATACTACAGATGTGGTAAAAATGAAACAAATTGCAGGTACAAAATACATAAGCATTTGTATGAAATTTGTACATGTTCTAACAATAACTCCAAATTTTCTGCAAAACGTCTTCTTCACAGATTTCTAATTCTGATTGAAAAGAATCTTCAGCATACACAAACTGGTAAAAAGCGCGACATAATGTTATAAACTTATTGGTAAATATAAAAGAAAAAAGTCAGCATTAATAGTTTCTCTAATAATTTTTCCACGCTCTAATAATGAAGAATATTAATATTGCATTTTCATAATATAGAAATACTAATTGAAGTGGGTGCTTGATAGCGTATATGGAACAGTTATTATAAAACGGTGCAACTAAATTGTTAATAATGCCACTTACTCTTGCAAATACTCCGCGAGACAACTTGCAAAGCGCGTTATATAATGTCTTGCGCCATTCTAACATTTGACCAGAGCCGAGCGCTAAAGACTGTAAAGGTTGTCGTAGTTAATAAGATATTCTCCCAATAGCTTAGTTTCCGATGCATATTCATGTTTTGATTTATTGTTATGCATTACATCTATATCTGCAGTTCTGGCGGCGAGATCTTGTTAATTTTATACTGCGGCTCGTTCGCCGAATAACTCAACTCTCTTCGTTCCGTTTTAATATTACCTCAACTCACCAGTCAGAATATTCATCATGTTTTCAACTCGTTTTGATTTAAGTTTGTAATCTCTAAAACTCGTCTTGTCATGCCCCCTCGTCCCGACTTGATTTAGCATCGTTAATTCCCGACAATAAAATTAATTAAAACTATGCACACCGGCAAGTTTTTGTCCCCGAATTAAATCCACTATAACGCGACTTTTTCGAGCTGCGATATCCCATTAGGGTGGGTAAACACGCAGTCGCGATTTATCGCCGGTTTAATCGGGCCGCTCATTTTATAATTGGTAAAGTGACGTTGATATAAATTAAGGGACCGTGACTTGAATCGTCCTGTATCTTAAATCGGTGCGTATATCATAGTTTTAATGCGACGCCCGAATTTGGGCGGCCCGACCGGCGTTGTGTGTTTGTCTATAAATTCTCCGGGTGTACGCACCCTTTCCGTACCGCCACCAACCTCCCCTTCCACATCGGGGAGCTTTCGCGCCCAAGAAAGCGCGCGAGGCAAGCCGCGATTTTTCTTCTAATTCCTCCACCCCTCAATCCGACCCAACGATATTTTTTCGATTTAATCCGACGTTTCTTTAATTCGCTTTAATTGTCTCAAATGAGAAATTCCGCACCGGTAATTGATTGGCTAATTGGAGTTGTCGACGAAACTTGACGAGAGTCCCCGCATTACTTTTAATAAGGTACAGGCAAATTTTTCGCAATAAGCCTGCAAGTTTACGCGATTTGTCGCTTTAATTGACATCGACTTCGTTATTTAATTTATGTCCATGTCCAACTAAAAAATCGTGTTTATGACGGCGACATTTCAGGTTTAGCTGCTGGTATTTGATATTCGTAAGCATCGTTGCGGAACACGGCGATAAAGAAAGTCAGTCTACCGCCAACTATATCTACAACCAATTCCTGCTGCGAAAATTAGCGCGCCGCCACTGTTTCAGGGAATCGCCGCCCCTGTCGGAAATTTTCCCGACTCGAAAGTTGGTCGCGAGCTTCCGTAATCCTGTCGCGGTCTCGTCTCGTCTCGACAGCAGGAACAGTGACAGGCAGCAGGAACAGACAGCAGGAGAGTTTGTCTAATCGATACCGATGCAGCTGTCCGCAATGACGTCAGCCCGTCATTCCTTCAGCCGAAGATGATGGCAACCTGTCGATGCATCCCGTTGATGTTTGGGGAGGGGGCGGTTCGTAACCGGAACCGGGTCGATTTCCGAATTAATTACGGAATTAACAAACGAGAGGTGATGGAGGGGAAATGCATGTTCAACTTTTACCGGTTTTTTGGAAACGTATCCCGAAAAAGGCTGCCGATGAGAGCTCTTGACGTGCTGCAGGAGTTTAAATGATTTGCGCCGGTTTTTGCCCTGGCATGTTTCGAATTTTGCCAGAAGACTGATGTTAATTGGTCACGTCGAAAGTTTGATTGTAATGAGGATAAATAGTAGATATGCGTCGACCTTGTGCGTGGGTTGAACAAATCCACGCCGAAAGATTTGGGAAAAAATTCAAAAGATAGCTAACAACGATTCAAACACCTTTAAGACAAAAATAGAGGAAAAACTTGAGGATGGTCGAGGCCTAGGAAATGATGATATTATATTATACTTTGAGTAGAGAGAGTCAAGTGAGGTCTGTGAATGAGCACTCTGGGTCTCTGCTATCCGGTCTCAATCATTTTTGTCGGCTTGTCCGCATTAGCGCATTAGCCGGAAATTATGAGTCTAATTACACGGTGAGTAATGCCATTCATTACGCCCTCACTATAAATAATAAACGCATTACACTCTCCTGACAGTCGCATTCTTCATTAACAAAAACTATATATTTCTATTATCGCTGACTGATTTCCGACCAACTCGCCAACGACGCTTTTAATTTGAAATGATGTCCCGGCAAATCACGATCGACCTGTTCCCCATGTCCAACGTTTTAAAGCCAATATACGGCCCTAATTTATACAGCACTGATTCCAACAGTTCCAGCATTAGTGGCAATGCTATTATTAAAAGTACTTCGTCCCGATGAAAAATTACTTGCACACGGTCTTCTCGGCACCAACACTTAGACTGAAATGATATTGATAGACGGTAGGGTAAGATAGGGGGTTCTGGAACACTCCTCCTCCTCCTCCTCCTCCCTCACTATTGTAAATTGTGTTGCCTACTTACTCAGTTTTGTTCAACTTACTATTTTTTATGTTCTAAACAACTTTACACAAGATCTAAACAACTTTAAACAACTTTTAAACAACTTATTTAAACGAAGCTGTTTAGAATATGCTTAAAGTTGTTTGGAACATGAAAAATAGTAAGTTGAGCAAAACTGAAAAAAGTAGGCAACACAGTATACAATAGCGGTGGGAAGAGGAGGACAAGTGTTCCAGAACCCTCCATCTTATCCTACTATAGACACTGTGCATACCACAAGCTAAATCAAAATTATAGATGCAATGTAAATTTAAAGCAGTTTACTGTACATATTTTTCACGCCATACAGGGTGAGGCAATAGTGCGACTTCGATAGCTCTAGTTCTATGATAGGTAGAAATTTGATTTAAAAACACAGATAAACTAGAGAAAGAAGTCTATAACCGGAAATTATTTTTGAACATACAGGGTGAGCCAAGACAATTATACAGGGGCAAGTGAAATGGAATGTGGTGTGTAAAAGAAGATTTTTCGGAGCCTTTTTCTAGATTCTTTTCAGTCCAATATTATTGCTGACTATTTCCAAACCACTTGGATATAGCGAATTTTTTCTGTTCAAATAATGGCATCTGCAGATGCATCTTAAAAAAATCACCACAGTCACAATTATGAGTTCTAAGAAAAAATTGTGTAAAGACTAGTTAGGAAATATCTGTGGAATGTCTTTGATCTATTTTAACTTTTGAAAAATTATACAGGGTGGCTAAATTTAATTCTTTATTTTAGAACTTTTTGAATTTAATTTTCTCCATTTTTTAAATGGAACACCCTGTATGTTTTTTAACGATATGATGTAGAAACTCAAAACAAACATTTTTTGTATGCACACACCTTATGGCTATTTGTAACCATTTTTGAAATATCGCCAAATAATTACAAATTCAAGAATAATCCTAAAAAATTAGATCGTTTTCCAAATAACTCGACAAAAAACTTCAAATGTTTCAAAATTGACACAATAATGACAACTGACGACAGGTAACTGCGATAAATGTCGAATAATATAAAATGCAAAAATTGATCAAGATACAAACATAAAGTGAACTTACTAAAAAAACTTATGCTGTTTTTATAAACAAAACATCTGGAGCACTTATTACAATTTTATCTGGCGAGTTATTTGGAAAACGATAGAATTTTTTAGGATTATTCTTAAATATTGTAATTATTGGGCAATAAATCGAAAATGGTTACAAATAGCCATATAGGGGTGTACATACGAAAAATGTTTGTTTTTAGTTTCTACATCATATCGTTAAAAAATATACAGGTGTTTCATTTGAAAAAATGGAGAAAATTAAATTCAAAAAGTTAAAAATTGAAAAATTAAATCCAGCCACACTGTATAATTTTTTAAAAGTTAAAACAATTCAAAGGCATTCCACAGATGTTTCCTAACTAACCTTTACATAATTTTTTCTTAGAACTCATAATTGTGACTGTAGCGATTTTATTTAACATGAATCTGCAGATGCCATTATTTAAACAAAAAAAATTGCAACATCCAAGTGGTTT
Organism: Schizotus pectinicornis; assembly: GCA_951805265.1. Taxonomy (NCBI): domain Eukaryota; kingdom Metazoa; phylum Arthropoda; class Insecta; order Coleoptera; family Pyrochroidae; genus Schizotus; species Schizotus pectinicornis. The sequence goes on along the minus strand of OX638207.1, from coordinate 7,672,032 downwards.
GGAAATAGTGAGCAATAATATTGGATTGAAAAGAGTCTAGGAACAGGCTCCGAAATATCTTCTTTTATACACCACATTCCATTTAAAAAAGGTCATTTGCCCCTGTATAATTGTCTTGGCTCACCCTGTATGTTCAAAAATAATTTCCAGTTATAGACTTCTTTCTCTAGTTTATTTGCGTTTTTAAATCAAATTTCTACCGATCATTGAACTCGAGCTTATAAAGTCGGACGCACTATTGCCCCACCCTGTATAATATATTCATTATGTCCTTAACACGTAAATAGCTATTTTAAGATCTTATCACGCACTTGGTGTCTTTATTAGTGGCTTTATTTGCAAAATTAATACCACAAGCTTCTATTACATTTTTTTGCAAAGAACCAGATACAACTTTGTTTTTAGCCATTTTTACACCTACAAGTGTGTTATCCTGCTCTCCATTCTTTCCAAAAGTAATTTCTATACGCAATTTTGTTTCTTTGCTTCATAATATAATATCAGTTTTTTATTTCTGAAGCGTGTGGAAATCTTAGTGCATCAAGTTTAGAGTTGTTAGAAATAAAAAAGTCTCAAACTGATCGTAATGGTGACAAATGGTGGAGGCGCCGGGTGAATCTCCAAAATGTTGGCGCAGTCGCTGTCAAAAATCAATTTTTGATGCAGCCCTTTTAATGAGGCCACTCGGGCCCGTGTTATTACCTCTTTCCGGTGCCAGGGGTCGTAATTTGAAGAAATGTCGGTATCGATGTAGCGCGCCCAGATCCAGTTTTACGCCCTGTCATAGCAATGCAGCCTAACGATTTGCGGTCGCGTATTAACTACCCTCACAATAAACATTAATACAGCGGCAATCCCGCCGGTGGTGGCGGTGTGTGTGCGCACTATCGGTGAACGGGTGTGCATTTGACGAGGATGAGCCGGGATCACCGGGACGTCGACGGGGTAGCTCGTGCATCAGCCCTCTGGATGTGATCATATACATCGACAATCCCACCGTTCATGTTCTGTCCGGCTACACTCGTAAACTACATGTTTATACCGCAAAAACCGCGGCCTCGCAAATCGACATTCGCATCAGTGTCAGGTCGAGCATTTGCCAATCTGCGTTGGGCCCTGATTGACGACCATCGCCCCATCCGATACGCCGCCGGCCCCAAATCCAGTTTTTCGCGGAAATCGTCGAGGGGTATTTTAAAATTCGTCGGCGAAACAAAGAGAATTTTTCAAATTGGGGTGGGCGGCCTTTGGCCCTAAGATACGGCGCGGATGAGGTGTTGGTTGTTTTTGCAAATTCCGTCGCGATTAGGGCGTTGTAAGCACCTTGGTGCCGGAAGGGCGTCCAGGCGAGTCGTGGGTGTCGGTCGAGGGGCGAGTTCTTCGACATTTCTCTGGTCGGTAACAGACGCATCGACAGCAGCAGCGATCTCCCTCAACCCCATCCCCTCGAGCGCCCCGGCAGGCAGCCAGCGTCCGATAAGCCGTTATTCCGTCGCCCGGCCCCGCACAAAGGCCTAATTAGCCATAAACTCCCTGATTTATAACGGCACAGAAAATGCAAATATGAAATATGAAAATGAAGATGGCTGTAATAAAAGTGATATACGAGGCTCCGCAGAGCCATTTGTGAAGGCGCCATGACTCACTCGTCAGTTTTATGTGCGGACGTCCATCATGTGCCTGACGGGCTTCATTGCCGGCCCCGGCTCTCTCTCTGCAGGGACGGCGCGGCGCTCCGCCACCGCCACCGACGCCGCCACTCTCTTCTCCTACTGTGTGTGTGTGTGACTTATCGCACCGCGCCGCACTCTTTGTGCCGTCGTGATTTATATTTTTAATAAAATTGGGACGGCTCCGACGCCCGATCCGCCCGCCTTCAGGCCACGTCCGAAAAGACAGACTCATCACCAGACTCTCACCCCGTCTTAAATAAACAACGGCTAAATCTTAATTATAGATGTTGCCCTTCAAACTTTAAATCTTGAGCCACAAAAGTTTTATTGAAGATCTCTGATTTTACGTCGCGGAATTGGGGAAAATTTTGTTGACAAACTATGGCCTAAGCGGAAACATGGCTTATTCAATACTTTGTACTTATGTAAATTTTGTACATTTGTTTTAACCACCGTTTGGAAAGTTTATGAATTTTAGGGGCGGAAAATTATTTCGATTGCTTGCATAATTCAGTTTGATTAGAAGCAAAAGCTGTTCGAGTAAGCCAAGCAGATGACAATCGCGTGGATGATTTTACTATACTCCAGAAAGAAGAATTGTTTTTCTTACACTCTACGTACGTCTGAGTAACAAAGAAAAGAGTATTATTTTTTGATAATAACCGTGTCACGAAACAAATTTATGTCTTCTGTGCCAATATTCTTCAAACATGTTAGGTACTTGCAACATTAAAACGTTTAAATAGAAATAATTTTTTTACAAAATTTTTGTTAAGAGGAACGTTTCCGTCTATCACATGTGGTTTTTTCTCACTGTATGCATGTTGACGTGCCGAGATTAGTTCTCTCATTTTAAATCACTGCATAAAAGGAAATGGAATGAATCAAGTGCAAGTAAATAACCCAGTTAATTTAATGGAGTGACGTCGCGGGCATGCATTGAGTACGCAGCTGGTCCACAGTGATACGCTCCGCCTTAATCAAAGGTTGGCTTGACACCAGGTTGCTATTTTACACGTCGTTACTTCATACTGAATAAACGTATTAATACCGGCCTGGTTTTCGCGCGCCAGTATGATGACTCAAGAGAATATTCATAATGTTTGACGCGAGATCATTTTCAATATTCTGCAGAGTACTTGCACTACATTATTTCGCGCAGCCGTAAAGTGAGACAGATGGGTATAACCCATTTTATGAGTGTCGAACAGAGAACGACAATAAGCACCAAATTTGTATTTTCAAATTTGCAAAAGCAACACGCATATTTTGAGTAATATAATTAGCCTTCAGTTTAGAATATTCAATAACGAATGGGGGATGATGAGGTTTACAGCAAACTAAAGTCAAATTGGACAATTTATTTAATGTTAAAGTAAACATTTGTATTTTGTTCATATTAACGTGCATGTTAACTTTCTTCAAAGCATCATCCCCCGGAGTCTCTATCGTGACGTATCAGATCTTAAAAACAAAAGTTAGATATTTTTTACCTGTACGGAGCGATTTTGGAAATACGAAACGCATTATCTCTCTTTTCAATAAGTGCCCCTGCTAATACAAAAACTCACGTCAATGCATTTTGCTGACGTTCTACAATCACAGATGATAAAGCGGAGACGTTCCTCTTAATAATTGACAAATTGGAAATTATGACGATGATTAAGGTGATTTTTCAGCACCCAAACTATTGTTAAATGTCCTATTTTTTGCCAAAATGCTGGCAAGTTTACATAATAATATTTAAACTAACGACACATTATTACTAACATTAGTAGTTTCTTGTGTGCTTATTGACCCTAAAATAAAGTTTTCTGCTAAATCACATTTTGAAGAAGACAACTGGAGTGTGTTTTTTCTATCATTTTTAGAAGTTGTTTTAGCAAACTCAACCTTTGAAGAGGGTTTCGATAAAGAAAATGCAGATTAGAGATTTTTGTGGCTTACCACAACGGTTCAACATTCGGTTCAACGTGAGTTAAAATAACTTTTGGAACATTTGATGTAGGACTTCAATTTTTCAATTTTTATTTCTTGAGAAAGAATTCATTAACCTCTACTTCTTTCTACTTCTGGTTTACTAAGATTTATGCTTAGAGGACTTGATGAACTTTCAGAAGGCATAATTTTTTTATTTTAATACTAAAGCTAGACCTCCATGAACACAAATCACAACTTTATAGACAGGTGGAAATGATTTAGACGCCCTTACAGTTATGAGAATCAAAACCTACCCTTATTTTTGGTGCAATGTGTTAAAACACATGACGTAACATACTTACCAATAAACAAGCAAATTTTTAAAAGAAAACAAATATAATGTACACCAAATTAAACTATACATCCCTTGCACTGTCCACCAGAAAATTTAATGAGCATCAAAAAATCTAATTAAAACCCAAATTATTAGGTGTACATCAGAAAATGAGAACATCACCACTAAAATAACTATGCTTCGTATTGTTTTACCATTGCTTACATTTTAAATTCTATATGTCTATCAATTTTACTAAATGTTCAGCAAATTTAGAAAGCTCAAGTTACGCGTCCGTGCTGTACATAATAAATATTCGCGCTATCCATTTATATTTAGTGTTTCTCAAAAAAACTATTTGTGCGTCAAATAATTATTCTATTATACTCCAAAAATGAAATATGCTCGCGCATCTCTCCTTGCCGCTTGCGCTTCCAGACAAGAGGCACGTGAAAAAAGATTTGTACAACGTCAGTTCAGGCCTCTGTAATTTTTTTTTTAAAACACGATTAGAAATTACCACTAAAAGAAGTTTTACGTTTTACATAATGGAAGCCAATTACAGCAAAGCATTTATATATTACGGAAATTAATATCTTTTTTTGTGCAAACCACTTTTATTTTTACTTTTATTTTCCTTGCCCTAGCACATCTACATCAATAATTTTGCATAAAATTATCAACCATTTGCACAACATTTTATTGCTTGTGTATTTTTGATCAACAAATAGTATTTTTAACTGCTAAATAATATAGGACACTGTCGAAAATTAAATATCTGGGTATTATGTTAGAATTAAATGCAGAATAAAATTTGGTGAACATTTAATATTTATGGTCAACAAAAATTATTTTGGCGAACAAAATATATAAGAGGCCAGTATTATGTCAATATTTGGTTGTCGCTTTAAGATTATGTATTTTCTTAATTTTAGTGAGCATTTAGTATTCTTGGGAAATGAAAGTATTTTTTTGTATGAAAATATTGGGTAAATTTGGTAGACTGTTAAATACGACACTCTTTAAAATCCATTTGTAGCTTTTTTAACAACCGTTCTCAGTTGTTATAATCTTCTCATTTTCAGCTTATCAAACATTTTTTTTTAGATTATTTAAATTATTTTAGCTTCATAATATTGTGATAAACGACGCAATTAACAATCTCAATTGCCACTAAATTCGTCAATATCTCGCTAGAATTTTTTTCCCGGTAAAGATGGCAAATGGTGGAGGCGCCGGGTGAATCTCGAGATTCGAATCAACTCTGGATTCTTGAAAATCTCCCGATTATTTGTGAATCGCCGTTGATCAGGGCAAATTTTCCGAAATTTCGGGCGTACCGTGAAACAAAACTGAAGGCGTCTATCCGGAGCTCCAGCGGCAGGAAGCGCTGGGGCGCCGCGCGACCGTGCCTGCAGGAGATTATCCGTCACTGTGATGTCGCCGACATATTTACGGCCGGTCTTCCTTCCGGTTAGCATTTCACGGGGCCGGCCGTCCTCCGATGCTTTACTGTTTTAACGACCCAACCGTCGACGGTTAAGAACACAATACAGTCAACACAAATCTCCGGTTCGGACGAGAAAAAAATAGACGGCGACCGCCACCGTTTATTCCATCAAATTAAGCGGTCCCGACCCGCATTATTATGCGTGAGACGCTGGGCACGGTCCGAAGCCAGTGGCGTCGCCGTCGTAATCGCTTTATTACCCGGAAGAAGCAAGGACTTGTGAATCTTAATTATTATTCGGTCTCGTTGCGTTGCAAGTCTTTCTCTTCGCTATCGCTTTTCCGAACGGTTGGGTCCGGCGCGGAAGGGCTAATGAACGGTTTCGGGTCGCGCGGGTATATAAACAAATTTTTCGTCGTCATCGGCGGAACTAATAGCGGGTGCTGGCTGGAAATATCCGAGTTGGCGGATGGAAAGAGTTATTGTTAAAAGTTAGTAATTTATGGCGTTTATAGATACTAAAATATAAAGCCCCGATGAACAGAGCATCACATTTCCATTTCTGTGTAAGTTATCGGAGTTTTTGTTGGCTTATTTCAATAGTCCGTCGCGGAATCAATGAGCCATTATGAGGACCATAAATAATAACATGGCGAACGGACGGCGGAATTAGAGGACGGACTGCTTCGCCTGCATGAATACCCGATGACACATTGCATAGAGATCGCGCACCGGGGGTCGGTGCGCTTTTTGCTGACCAACGCGCTAAATTCCGTAAACCTCTAACCGAAAAATTCAAATCTCCCCAAAACTTTCCGACTTCGACGTAATAAGTACTTAATAATAAAGTAACGTCTTTGCTTAAAGATTGCGGAAGTGTTGACCGTAATTATTACGCGTTGTACGCAAACAAACGGCGCTTTACAAGCTTTTGAAGGTAACGCGCTGTAAGAAACTGTATGGTGGATTGCAGCAACAACAATAACAGTCGAATGTATGTAAACAAGTGCTGTCGATGCCAGCAGACCTTTAGTTACTGCTGTTCTCCTGCTAGTAGGATTCTCGTAAAACCGACCACGCTGATGGGGAATCCGCTTCAGGAAAGTGCCGCCCACATTTCGTGGCCGTTCCTGCAAGCGACACTGGCAGCGCCATCTCGAAGCGCTTGGTCGAACTTTTGCTGAAGTTGGGTTTTTCGGGGTTTCCCTCTCGTTTGAGGGGAAAGTAGCCGATTTAATAGGAAAAAGTTTCAAAATGTTTATATTTTACTGCCCTTATGCCCGGTTTTACAAACGAACCTTAACGCAATGGTTTAATCGTTCGTTAAAAAATTGTTGAAATATTTTTGTAGGCTTATCCGCGGATTTTTAAAAATATGAAAAGTTGCAATGTTAATGTCTATCAAACACCTTACAAATTGCAACCATGAAATAAGGCCAATCAAAGTAATAAAGAAATTAGAAAAAAGTTAATCAACCATTAATGAACCATTACGTTAATGTTCGTTTGTGAAACTTGGCATTAGTTCAAAAACTCGAGAGTATTATATAGTGTTCCTACCTGTAACAAAATTTTGGGTCATTGTTTACTTTACCCACTCTTCGATTTTCAAAAAACTAATTACACCAACGCATTACGAAAATCAATATCTTTTCTTGTGCAAACTACTTTTATTTTTACTCATTTTCCTTGCCCTAGCACATCTTTTTTTTTTTTTTTCTATAACATTTGCATAAAATTATTTATCATTTGCACAACATTTCATTGCTCAACATGGCATTCTAATGATGTTTTACGATAGTTTCCAAAAAAAAAAAACAGCACAAAAAGCGAAGAGTGGAAATTGTAAACAATTACCAAATTTTGTAACTATAATTATGACACAATTTAGTATTTGTTGAAAGTTATTTCTAAAGAGTGCAAAAAGCTTTCCAATTAATTATTTGCATAAAAGGAAATAAACAAATAAACATTGTATCACTTATTTCGTACCTCCTTTGCCTTTAAATTTAAATTTGAATCATATTTTTATAATTAGAAGACAAAACTTCGAATGACACAGATATTTACTTCCTATCAGATACATCTTTTCTCTCTTTCCTGGCGCTAGTACAAAAGCTTCGGCTCCAAGAAGCAATTTTGCTATATTGACAACAAATAATAGTTAATTAAATTAAAGAGTAATGATCATTTCAGGTAGATAGCTATTTAACTATCTTTATTATCTTTATTTGTTAATTGCTTATGAATTAGGTTCTAAAAAAATAAAATTATAATTATCATTAATTTGTCTCCTCCATTACTTTTCTGCTACGGCATTTTACAATTTTTTTTTCGGAAAACTTTTAAAGAACGCCTTGGTTAACAATAATAATACATACTCAATTTTTAATGCAGCATCTAATCAATAATTAAGATTTATTTATTCACCGACTAAAAGAAATGGTTTTACTTTGATAAATTTTTTTATTGATTTTTTTCAAAAGCCATTTTCTTCAGTCTTTAGAGGCATTATTTCAAACAAAAGGACATTGTTTTTTTCTGCCCATTGTAAACAAACGTTTAAAAAATCAAAATCAAGTTGACACCAGTTACTGTACAGTTTTCCATAAAACGCAGTATATGTAAACGTAATTGAGTCCGGGTTACAAAATCAACGAAAATCCGGACTGCAACTTACACAATGGGAGTAGGAACTGGATCTGGATTATGGGAGCATCTGGATTATTGCAGGTTTGAATTAACGAGTCACTGTACTTAAATAGTTTGTATGGCCTTGCCATTAATTGTCAATTTTCTACATTTAGCAAAATTTTCTCAAGATTTCTTAGGCAAACTTTTGAAAAAAAAATTATTTAATGTTATTGGTTCCCAATTGTGCATCCCCCCAAAAAAATCAAAAACTAAAAACATTTTTGTAATATTCTCATAAACGATTTGTTCAATAAAAAAATTTCTCAGATTGATATGAAACAAATAGGACTCACCCGCCTGTATAATGGCACTCAAATAGTTTTTAGCTGCCTACAGAAAGAGCTCATAGTCTCTTCAGGGAAAATATTACTCTTATAACTTTATGTCTTAGTTCCTTCTAAATTTTTATATTATGGCTTTCACCCGACTACATCATTTGTCAAGTTTCTAATATTCCAGAAATTGTTTAAATTTTCACTTACCTATAATATATATAGTGCATTGATTATTTCCGGAAATTTTTTTGAATGCATTTTTAAAACGTATTAATTAGCCCCAGTGGAACACGGTGGCTAATTACGTTTTGGAAATGCATGAGACTAAAATTTCCGGATATTAATCAATGCACGAGAGCATATTCGGTAAGAAAATCGCAACGACACGGACATTGGTTCATTATGTCATTATGATGTCATTATTAATAAATAAATGATTTTGATTGGCTGAAATAATTTCCACTTGTTAATTTTATGTAAGGTTAGCTAGGTGCAAAAATTTTCAGGAAATTTTTGTTTTAAGAAAATCGCACAACACTGAAAAGTATAGCCAATAGAAAAACAGAATTCGGTGTCATTTCTATGACAATATAAAAATTTCCTACTTCATCAAAATAATTTCTAGCTGCCCAGAAAAGGAATAATTTCTCAAAACAGATGCCACACTCAAATAGTTCTCAGCTGCTAAGATAGTGTCTTTAAATAAAAAAAAACAAACATTGCACTCAACCGTCACTGCCCAACATGGCTGTTTCGCTAACTAAAACCAAAATATTTGCAAAAGAGCAACAAAGCTGTATCATCAATTACGTAAGTCCATAATTTGTTTTGACGATAATTGTAAAAACCAGTAAACTACTACATCATCACGAAGAATGTTGCATAAGTAATTTGTAATTTTGTAGCCACTTACGTTGTTAGTAATTAGATAGTTACATTATTGATAACGCGATAAAAGGTCAGTCTTGCTGTAAGCACTGTAGAAGTTGGCATGAAGAAGTTGGTAATAAATAGATTTAACGCTGTTCCATCAAGAATTTTGACAATTGTAAATAGTTTTCAAGCGCAAATTTGACGTTATGAAAACGAGAAACTACGATCGAAACCAAAATATTTAATTTCCATTGCAGCAGTTCGTACATAAAGAGACTCGCACGTCTGCTTTCGCAACATCATATTTATGTAGTAATTAGAAGAACCCGGCGCTGTTAGCAACGTTGTCCGGCGGCGCCGGACGTCGGTCGCTTCCAGGAACAAACGACGCCGTGCGAAATAATTCCGGAGCAATTCCGCTTGGTTGTAGTGGCCGCGAACGGTGGTGGCCGTTACCCGTTGGCCCATTCGTAACAATTTAGACCAGCTGGCACATGATATTACGGGACATCACATATTTATGGGCGAACTGGGCACGGCCGGACCTCCACTACGGCCCTCCGTTACCTTCCCCCGGACCGCTCCGGTCAAAGTAAGTAATTACGGCGAACCAGGCGACGAAATTGCCACGCATCTCCACATCAACCCTGCGATCGATTCTGACGGCCCAAAGATTATTTTCGGTGAAAAGTGTTCAGAGGGTCCCGAAACAAAAATCAAGCTGTTTTTTGTTTAGGGGCGCATAATGACGTTTTGGTAAGGGGGAAGTGCGGGAATTTTGCCGGTATCGCCCGCTAATTCGCAGGTGAAATGTGGAGGCCGTTGGGATGTTAGCATTTGGAAATGTCAAGCGCTCCCCCGTCGTACACAAACAATTACATTTAGTAGATTATGATGCAAATTGTTGATGCGAACAGCCGCCAACCGCGGGTTAAGTGCCTTTCTTATGCACGCCAAACGCTTCTTGCGTCCAACCCCGCGCCAGCGGCGCCCATTTCGCTAATTTCCACGGTTTTTCCAGCATGCACTCTGCAGCCTTATCTTCCACATTTAATTGTATTGTTATTTTAATTGTTACGGTCACGTCGCTGTACATGCAGTTTTCTCGGTTTAGTGCCTGATGAAAATGAAAAGATGAATAATAGGAACTATTCAGCGAACTTGACACTTTCATTAAATTATTTTAGGGAAATTTTCTGGAGGAGCAACGGCTATCTGGATTTGTGCGGGGGCCGATTGGTAATTAAAAATCAAATTCCGGAGACGGCGGTGATGTAAACCGGAACTTTTTATCGCCAATTACCAGCGACATATTTGAATAAGGGCCGGCGCAAAAATGTTGAGTAATGTTTGTTCGGCACGAAAGAGTTGAAAAACTTCTTAATTCGGTCAGATAATTCTCATTATTACCGCGATATCTGAGCTTTGCAGCGCGCCCGCGAGAAAATTCATAGCCGGACGCTGTGCCAACAAAAACACGGCGAGTTGTGTGCAGTTTATGCAAATAATGTAGATGAGATTTTTCTCTTCTCTTGCGGCCATAAAGTGCGGTGTTATCCTTCCCCGCGCACTTAGCAACATTTTCTTATTAAACACACCGCCAACTAACGGCTCCGGGAATATTGCGCACCAATGGAAATTGGGCGGCGCCGGATCGAGTTACGCGACGATAATCATAATTGTCGCCTGGCTGATGGTTAAGTTAAGAAGTTGCACGAGGCGTCCCCAACTTAGTTTAAATCCTTGAGGGATGGCGAGTTGTACAGTTCGGACAGGAAAAGTTGATTCATGACAGTTCCCAAAAGTCGTTGTAATTTCACATAAATCAACAACAAACGACAGACCAGAGACTTGGACCGGCGACGGCGCGTCTTCCAGGGACACCTCCCGGCCACCCGCATCGCAACCCTGTACCGGCTAATTATTATAATTAGCAAACATTCCAAAACATTTCACTCGTTTGGACACCACTGCCCTTTTCATTATTATGTTTAATTATGTTATCAATGTTTCTGTGTCTATTGAGAGCTATTGAAATCCTCCCGAGAGGTGAATCACTTGGTTACCAAAGTGCACAACAATTCCCAATTTGTAGCAAGTTTTTGGATTTCCACAAGATTGTCTCTGGATTGCCAAAGAATTACTAAAAAAGTCAATCATTTTTTGGTTGAAAGATTTCAGGTAACTCTAAGTTGTTTCGTTGACGCCGAAAAGGACGCTGGTGCTGTTCTGCGAAATGGCGGAGGCGCCGGGCGAATCCGCTCGAACGTTCGCGCTATGACCGCTCGCTAGTTAGCTTAAAGTTTCGGTCGTCAGGTCGCGGCCTTCCTCAGAAGCCGTTTGCGATCGAGGCGGATCTGTTACAGGTTGGTTGTTTTTGTTACAAATTGCCTCCGGGTGAATTAGGGCCGCGACAGCGCCCGTAAGTAATGATCCGGCGAGCAACAATTGAATCCTCCGTCATTTGTCAGGAATATAGAGTGTTAAAAATGAGGGTGGCGCGCTCTCTCACGCCACGAATTGCTCGTGTCGTCGGGAGGGAGCAATGTCTAATTGTTCCATTGATCGCCGTTTTTAGATCAAACGTCGAGGGCACGTTTTAAGCCCCCCCTCGTCTGGCATTTGTCACTGTCTCGGTTCGCGTTTCTTCCGAAATTGCCGTAATTTCGTAATGATATATGTTTTCCATTACATAAATCTTTATAAGTAATTTATTGGCGGGCAGACGGGCATAAGTCTTAACGAGAGAGCAAAGTATTATTATGCGTATAAATAGTGGAGTTGTCAGGAGTAAGTGTTCTGCGGCATCGCCGGCTATAATGAGCCTATTCCGTGACGGAGGCCGTTTGTACCGACGCCGACGAGGAGATGTGACACAACCCCTTCGACGCCGAGATGAACCCCTCAGCGCCGAGGGCGAACCGTCGCCTAATTGTTTTCGCAAATTTCACAACCCCACGCCATCGGCCCACACTCAACAGAAATATACCTAACACTCCTTCAATGCGCATTAATTAGTCATCAATTGAGACGTCCTCAGAAAGCTGCCCTCCGGCCAGAGTAATCTTTCCAAAGACCATGCATAAACGAAAGCACAAACGTTATTTTATATTATTTTTTTTTGGAGAGTTGTGCTGTGCGAGTGGGTTTATGGCGTGGCGAGGAGATGGATTTCCGGAGAAGAGTCAAAAATATTGTTAGGTCAGTTTGAAAGTGTCGTGTTAAGTTTGGGTCACCAGTCTAACATTTTCGGTATTGTAAGGGTTATAGGCTAGGCGGCAACAAAGCTGCCGCGCGTCCTAAAGGATTCAAATTAATAATCAGATTATTATTATTTTTTAATAAAATTATCACCGTCAAAAAGCACTATCTATGGGGAGGTACCGTTGCTAGTTGTTATACATAGAGTTGGGTAAAATTTGTCGAGCCGGGGCGGCCCGGAAAATCTGCATGTAATCGCCGCCGCCGATTTATCGCCGGTTGCAGAGTCAAAGCGCGGGTCTTGCATGCGCCGTCAATATTTTTCGTCCGGCGGTGGAGTGGCGGCGTTTCCGGAACCGGAAGCGCTCCGTCTCCAGCGGAACGTGCGTCACGCCGCCAGGAGCATATTTCATGGCAACATACATAAGTTAAAGTTCCAAGCGATGAACTTTTAAGTTAAGCCATCATACGTCGATAAATCAATGATTAATAATGAAGTCGGCAGATACGTGTGCCCGCCGCGTGAAATACGACCCATCAAAGCTGCGAACCTCAACCGCCAACTTTGCCGGACTCATCACTTTCCGGGATATGACCGGGGGATCCAAGAATCGGACAGATATACGGTCGGGTCGTGCGGCGGGATTGGTTGTTTTTGCCGCCATTGTCCGAGTTTGGTTTTTAGAGGCAGCGGCCACCTTAGTTGACCCGTTGTTTTAATTATATCGGGACGTACGGAATAATAATTGGAATCGGTTAATCCCGCACAACGACCAGAGAAGAATAGGACAGGATTTGCAATGCGGAGGATTTCCACCGTCACAAATCACTTTTACTGCCTGCCGTATGTGCCGCGCCGGGACCTTTGCTAATACCTTGAATATCTCAGATTTAATTTCGACTCTTTAATGGACGCGCCGCCTAATATTGTTTCGACTGCTGGCGTAAACCGCCCCCAACGAGAACGCAAAAATTATTCCGCAACAACAGCGATAAATTACAGGTGGCGCTTTGGCCGGACAAGGCCGGCTTCTCCGCAGGTTAAGGGGGTATTTACGGAATACTCCCGGCACTAGCCTCGTCCACGTTATGGGCAGTGCCACACGTTATGGGCCCGGAAAGATCGGAGCATTACCTCAATAAGCCGCCGCAACTCCTTCGAACCTGGAACACCGGACCGTTCCAAAAATCGATAAGTTAATTTTTGTTCCTAATTAGCCAAGGCGGTAAAATTTTGATCAAAAAGCGGAACAAGGAGCAAAAAAATTGAAACGACCGTGACAGGACTTGAACCTGCAATCTTCGGATCCGAAGTCCGACGCCTTATCCATTAGGCCACACGGTCCTTGTTGTCCTTGCCGGTCGTCCTAGATCCCATCATATAGTATCCTGGAAATCATTTCAATTTTTCTTTAAAAGATTGCAAAAGTTTGGAAACTGAATCCATAATTAGGAGGTTTCAGAAAGTTAATGAACGTTTGAAAAATATTATGCATGAAGCACAACCAAAAAATAATCCTTTGTCATAGAAAAGATGGATAAAACTTTGTGTTAAAGACATGGCGAGAAAACAATTGAACTAAATAATTATTATAATTAAAAATAAATTATATAATACTTAATTTTTTTAAGAGGTTGTTTGAGACACGTGTTTTGTAACATTTGTTATTTAATAAGTTTTGAATTTTTGTCTTCCATACTTCTGTGATGTCTCTTATCATGTTATCTATTTAAAAAAAAACATGAGTGCAATTTTACCTTAAATTATTATTTACAGTTGGCTGTTTTTAATTTCTTTGCGGCTTTTCTTTCTTTCTTTCCCAAAAAAGAGAATTATGCCACGAGGCACTATAGACTATGGGTACAACAATTCAGTCATAAAGAAATATTTTCCGGGGGAAACAAATATTAGAAGTGTTTCAATTTTCGAAATCCATTTACATACATCAGTTAGCATGGAAAATTCAAAATCATCCAAAAAAAAAAAAATGCATCCAAATAACTAAAAGAGACTTTAATATTTTTTTCCTTATTTTTTTATTTTATATTTTCGTAGATATTTGCAATTTTTGTTTTTGATGACGTATTGAGCCTCCGTATCCAAGACTCACACCTATATTGTATGGATTCTTGTTTTTGGCTACTATGCTGCGTTGCTACCAGAGTGCGCGACATGTGTACAGCAGATTGGCATTCGATTTATAAATAGAACGCAAGCAATCTGAGTAAAGCGCCATCGTACGATTTCTTTTAAAACTACGCCGTACAGGGGGGGCTACGTCACACATCTCCACTCCAAAAATTAAAAAATTAATTCTTGGCGTAATATTGACCCTAGAACCAAATAAAAAAATACGGGTCTAATGAAATCGCCTACATTTTCTAAATATTATATTTCCCAAACATGAGGCAAGTACCTACCCCATTGTATTTCAAAATCATATCAAACCAATTATTATGGGTCGTATTTAACAGTCTACCAAATTTACCCAATATTTTCATACAAAAAAATTCTTTTATTTCCCAAAAATACTAACTGCTCACCAAAATTAAGAAAATACATAATCTTAAAGCGACAACCAAATATTTACATAATGCTGGCCTCTTATATATTTTGTACGCCAAAATAACTTTTGTTGACCATAAATACCAAATGTTCACCAAATTTTATTCCGCATTTAATTCTAACATAATGCCCAAATATTTAATTTTTGGCAGTGTCTTATATTATTAAGCAGTTAAAAATGCTATTTGTTGATCAAAAATACACAAGCAATAATATGTTGTGCAAATAGTAAATAATTTTATGCAAAATTATAGATGTAGATGTGCTAGGACAAGGACAATATAAGTAAAAATAAAAGTGGTTTGCACAAAAAAAGATATTGATTTCCGTAATATGTATATAAATGCTTTGCTGTAATTGGCTTGCATTATGTAAAACGTAAAACTTATTTTAGTAGTAATTTCTAATCGTGCTTTTTAAAAAAAATTACAGGGCCCTGAACTGACCTTGTACAAAAAAAATTTCCCGGGTCTCTTGTCTGGAAGCGCAAGCGGCAAGGAGAGGTGTGCGAGCATATTTTATTTTTGGAGTAATAGAATAATTATTTGACGCACAAATAGTTTTTTTGAGAAACACTAAATATAAATGGATAGCGCGAATATTTATTATGTACAGCACGGACGCGTAACTTGAGCGTTCTAAATTTGGTGAACATTTAGTAAAATTGATAGACATATAGAACTTAAAATGTAAGGAATGGTAAAACAATAAGTAGCATAGTTATTTTAGTGGTGATGTTCTCATTTTCTGATGTATAACAATTTGGGTTTTATTTAGATTTTTTGATGCTCATTAAATTTTCTGGTGGACAGTGCAAGGGATGTATGGTTTAATTTGGTGTACATTATATTTGTTCCCATTTATTATTATTATATTATTATTAAGACCGTCACATAATCATTGTTACGGTTTTTAAGTAGCTTTCTATTACCAAATTGATTGTTGTTCTTGTAGACGTTACAGGAATAAGTTTGTACGGTACAGACGACAACAGTGATCTTCAGCTTCGTAATCGCCACTTTTACGCAAAACCCTTTTGAAGAAGTCCGAAGAGTCTTTTGCATTCGGCACGGGCCATCGAGCTGAATGGGGGTCGCGTGGCCGATTGTTGCGGTTGCATCTGGGGGGTAGTTTCGATTTACTTTTCGGCGGTTCGTTGAAAGTTGAGCCTTTTCGAATTTGCGGAGTTCGGGGGGTCGAGTCTACGTTTTAATATCCGTCGCCTACGCGCGATAAAACATCCAAGTTCTGGAAGCGATTTAGTTCGGCGGCAATAAAACAAATAATGGGTTAGAATTAAACACTATGAAGTCTCGAACGAAATTAAGTTTATCCATAAATTTGATTTAACAGTGAAGTGAGTAAGTAAAACTCCTTGGTTTTGAACATTGGCCGGGGCCGGGGAGCATTGATGCAATTAAACATGATTTGTTCGAGGCTCATTTGCAGCGGCCTGAAACAATCCGCCGATGACGAATGGCCGCCGGCCCCGCCGAACAAAGACGCCTTATCTGAGCGATTGTTAACTCCACCAGGAGCCGGAAACCAAGAGAGAAGGACGGAGCCTGAGTTATTATTCAACTTTTGCACCGAATCTATGCGCCATTGATTTTTAAGATTATTGTTTTGCGACGATGAACACTGAGTCGGGGAGTGCTTTGTAATAATTTAAAGGCCAGTTAGCGCCCGGAGTTATTGCAACGGCTCATGAGTCGTTCCGGAATTAATTACTGCACTTCCAAGAGAAAAACGCGCTCTTCCAGGAGCACCTCCAACGAAATTTCCCGAGGAAATCGCGTAATGGCAACTGGTGAGGAACAACCGGATGCAAAGCCTGATTTACGTTTTTCTCCCGACAGATTTTAATGTTATTTCGAGTCACAAATTGTTTAAATTGCGTCGTGACTCAGGGAGGCGACACTAACTGGCGCTCATTAGAATGAGCCGGGATCCACCTTATATTTATTCATATTATTGAAATGAATCTGGAGAATCTGGACGCTAACTTATCCGCAGTAATTTACCCGGAACCCGCCACATCCTCCGGCAATTTCCGCGACTCTCCCGACTTGGGATCGACGCGAAGAAAAAAAAGGAGCGCCACGACAAAAATCGCTACTAAAACCATCGGGGAATTTGCGAACAACGCCTAATTTCCAGGAGAGTGGGGGCGCAACAAAACAAACACGTGTACAAAAGGAGGGAAAGGGAGCACCGCCCGAAAATCATAATTTCAGTTTGCGCGCGCGAAAATGACAACTTTTATTTACATCGAGGGAAATTCAAGAAAGATTTCCTCCGAGTAGACGAGACCAATTGTTTGCGAATTCTTGCGAAACTCGGCTTAATACGTTTAGGAAATAAATAACGGCCGCGTATACACGGTGAACAGGAAGGTGCTGATTATTTATGATGCATTTTTCTCTAATTTACATTTTTCTTGGCTTAAAATGTAAGCAAGTGCCATTAAATTTTATTAACGGGCACGTTTTTCGCCGGAGAGACGAAGATTAAGGTCCGCGGAGCCCGAAAATTAACAGGAAACATCGCCAGCTGCCCGGGATTAATCGGCCCCACCATCGCCATCCACCATCCCCAATTCTTCTAGCCGTCGCACCACCGGAGCAAAATAATTAAGCTGGTGAAGCAATAATCTACTAAAAGAATAAACTATATTTACGTTGTTCTAAATCCATTTGTAAATTTTAATTTCACGAGAACCATCATGATTCACCATCCCCCCCATTTCTTTTAGTCTTCGCACCACTTTTGAAACGAAACAATTAAACCGGTAAAGCAAAAAGTTGCTAATTAAACCAGCCATTTTCATACTCTCTTTTATCTTTAATGCTAATTTGGAAATTTTAATCCCACGAAAACCACCATCATTTACCATCCTATAATTTTTTTAACGCAATAGCCGTAATCAAAATTGTTTTCTGGAGAAGCTGAAGAAGGAATTTAGAAACGGGAACAAATATAATGTACACCAAATTAAACCATACATCCCTTGCACTGTCCACCAGAAAATTTAATGAGCATCAAAAAATCTAAATAAAACCCAAATTATTATACATCAGAAAATGAGAACATCACCACTAAAATAACTATGCTGCGTATTATTTTACCATTGCTTACATTTTAAATTCTATATCTATCAATTTTACTAAATGTTCACCAAATTTGAAACGCTCAAGTTACGCGTCCATGCTGTACATAATAAATATTTGCGCTATCCATTTATATTTAGTGTTTCTCAAAAAAACTATTTGTGCGTCAAATAATTATTTTATTACGCCAAAAATGAAATATGCTCTTGCATCTCTCCTTGCCGCTTGCGCTTCCAGACAAGAGGCACGCAAAAATAGGTCAGTTCAGGGCCCTATAATTTTTTTTAACACGATTATAAATTACCACTAAAAGAAGTTTTACGTTTTACATAATGCAAGCCAATTACAGCAAAGCATTTATATCTTACGAAAATCAATATCTCTTTTTGTTCAAAACACTTTTATTTTTACTCTTATTTTCCCCGCCCTGGCACATCTACATCTATAATTTTGCATAAAATTATTTACCATTTGCACAACATTTTATTGCTTGTGTATTTTTGATCAACAAATAGTATTTTTAACTGCTAAATAATATAAGACACTGTCGAAAACTAAATATCTGGGTATTATGTTAGAATTAAATGCGGAATAAAATTTGGTGAACATTTAGTATTTATGGTCAACAAAAGTTATTTTGACGAACAAAATATATAACAGGCCAGCATTATGTCAATATTTGGTTGTCGCTTTAAGATTATGTATTTTCTTAATTTTGGTGAGCATTTAGTATTTTTAGAAAATGAAAGTATTTTGTTATATGAAAATATTGGATAAATTTGGTAGACTGTTAAATAAGACCCTTTAGAAACTAGCAGGATCCTTTGTCATAATCCTTTCATTGCTTCTGACCTTTAATCTCAGATCTTTCCATCGAATTTCGAGTTGTTGGTTCTAAAATTTTACAAATTCTCAAAATTTTTGAAAATAAACTTCAAATGTCCCCACGCGAAAAACGACGGCTGCTGAATTGCTTATTTAATTTTAGGAATATATTTTTTGAAGAGTCATATGTTTGTAGGTTCTTCTGAAGTCCATTTCAAGATCAAAAATTTTAGTCATTTGACCAAACTGAAATTTTTGAAACAATTTCTCCTGGGTCGGTACTTGATATTTGCAGTGGAGCCCTAATTTCCCCATAAATTCTTCCCGTGCCGCATTTATGTGGCGTCCTCGTCGATATTTCATCGATGGATGGCGTGTATCATCGCCAAGACGGCCATCCGTCACCGGTTCGGCGCCATTAGCTTGCCAATGGAGGAAGAGGCGGCGATGGCGTACTGCCATATTTTCAGTCGAGGTCCTGAAACTGATGCCTTTAATCGAAACCTGGCGTCACAAATCAACCAAACCTTTGACAGTGTCATTAAGAACGGCCGCTTGTCAGCCATACTTCATGTCGGTTAGACGTATCGCTCGGTATCAGTAAGACCCACGCCTGCGATCGCACAGGACCGTACTTTCGAACATCACCCCGACCCTCCTTTGTTAACTGAAATTTTTTCGAAGCGACTTTGGGGGGTTTTTCGGTAGTTGTCGGGAGTTGGTTGTGATTTCGGGGTGGTTGGGGTGGCGGTCCGGCTCTGCGCCAGTCGCTAAACGTAGCCAAGAAACCTCCGGTGTGAGACGGGGCTGGCGAAGCCGTATATAACGTGTTCCAGACGGCCGGATGATTTCCACCGGTGATGGACGACTGAAATCCAGCCAAACTCTCGGCGAAACGGCAAAGACGGGGCCGCTCGCTCTGATAAGTGGCGTCAATATTAAACATGATTTCTTGTTTCTTACATTCGCGCGTTATTGCGAACCATACATCACCCTTATTTAGGCGCTCCGTGAGCGGCATTTATCTCGTTATATTTTTTGGGCGAAGAAAACGCGGCATCGCGACGTCAATCACCATTTGGAATCCTTCCCGTACTAAAAAACTTTAATTAACTCTTTAGCCAAGAATGTCCCTCATGTGACGAAGAACAAAGAATCCCCAAATATTGTCGAAAAGTGCGCTTCGTGGTAAAGCATTTAGCGCTCCAGCAACGGGCATTAACGGCCCCGATAAATAAAGTCTGCAATAATTCCTGGACGAGTCCGGGCAATTTTATAGACTTAACTGCCCCATTTTGAATAAAGTGCCGGGGGCTCGGCGATGTGTTGCAGGCAATTATAACTGTATCTGGCAAATATCTGCAGTTGCCCGCGTGACGGATCGCTTCGCACCAGGTGGACCCAACAGGATGAAAGTACGACGCGATTTCCGAGTCAAATCTTTGAATCGTAGAAGGCATCTGGTGCGTTTTGACGTCGTCGACTCGGCATAATTTCCTCTACGTCCAGAGGGAATCGCGCCGAGGGGTAATTAATTCGTTCCCGTCTCTGGCCATGATCCCTTTGTGAAGTGGTGAGTGACAGCGGCGCAAGAAGACGGGCCTTTCTTATCCTAATTAGTCGGAGGGGCCGGCGGACATACGGGACGCGCCGGGATGAATGCCCCCCCGAGCCAGAGACTGTCATCAAAGCTTGACAGGCAGTGCGCGCGGTACCTGCCTCGCTGTCATCCCCATCTGATGACCACTTTAGGCCCGGATTTGCGGATTTAATTATAGACAAAGAAAACGCGCATTGTCGGGGAGCGGGGTCAAATTTGATTATGGTCTTCTTGGGGAGTTATGAGGCGGGAGACGTTGATAGCGGAGCAAAAGAACATATCTCCATTAGGGTTAATTATAAGTGATGGCGCAACGGTTAACTGTAATAGTTGACAATGCGAGCCCTACAAATAACACCGGAATACGTCCCTCGATTCGGTTGCAGCAATTTTAGTGTTGCTAGTTCTGATTACTGCAAATAAAAAAGCGCACTTTAGTCGGTTCGGGAATGTCCTGGAGCGAAATCCTTGCAAGTGCGGGATGCGCCACCAGAGGCTACTAGTAATAATTACCGTTGCACATGGCGAATCCAATTTTCCCCGCGTCCCGTCCCCAACTTTAACTTTTAAAAGCATGCACATAATCATTAACATAAACTACACTTATCTGACTTCACGAGTATCCGTCTCGCTATATGCAAAGTTTCCAGCCAGACGCATACCTAACCTAAAAACATCCCCAACCGAGTCACAAATCTCAACATACGTTTCCGCAAAAAAATTTGAGCGACAGCCGGTGGATCTGTCAGTGATTGTTCGGACTATAATTAATTAAGGGCGTTATTTAGAAACAAGGGCTACAATGGCAGTATCGGACGTCCTCCGGTCGCTGCACAAAGACCCCTGTCTTAATCCTTTGTAGTTGGTCGTCACAGTGTTCATTGCAGCTTTTCCACACACATGCCTTAAGGGTTGAAATCAGGCGGTCGACAATCAAACTGAAAACTGTTTGTTTGATGCGTACGTTGGGGAGGTTTGGCGACAACAGGGGAGGGACACGTAAGCCGAACCGACTGAAGGTGTAAGCTGGTGGTGGCCGCCTTGATGTACTCTTCCCCCAGGACACGAAATTATGCCATATATGAACGTATGGGGGCCATTATTCAAACTATACCCTTTAAATTTGTTGCACAACTTGCTAACTAAATTACGTCATAAATCCTTGTTTATATTTATTGTAGAACGATGTATCCTGTATCTGCGCTGTGTACGTACCCACTTACCTGTCCCAATAGACGCCGGATATTAAATTCCTGGTTGCCGGGAGTAAAGTTAGTATTGTTAAAGACTTTTATTCATTAAAGACCAAAGAACGAAAGGGATTGTAGTTATTCCTGCGAATTAGCTCCAAGGCTCTGGAGCGACTGATTTAATTCAATAACAAGAGATTTGACGTAGAGAACTTTTTAAACAAGTTTGAAGTCACTTTTTGAACCGCCTTAAGCCTCCACCATTTAGCACCGTTAGTTAGGAAATTTTTTATTTCAATAATTTTAAATTGTTGCAGTTTTGTCTCATGCTCTTAAACTTATGAAGAATTCTTACTTAAGGTAAATTCAGTTTACTCTTATTTTTTCAAGCCTTTTAACTTTGCTGCTGTGACTATTATGACTTCTCTCATGTTAATAATTGGGAACAAATATAATGTACACCAAATTAAACCATACCAATCTAAATAAAACCCAAATTATTATACATCAGAAAATGAGAACATCACCACTAATGTAACTATGCTGCGTATTGTTTTACCATTGCTTACATTTTAAATTCTATATATCTATCAATTTTACTAAATGTTTACCAAATTTAGAACGATCAAGATACGGTTCCGTGCTGTATATAATAAATATTCGCGCTATCCATTTACATTTAGTGTTTTTTAAAAAAACTATTTGTGCGTCAAATAATTATTCTATTAGTTCAAAAATGAAATATGCTTGCGCATCTCTCCTTGCCGCTTGCGCTTCCAGACAAGAGGCACGCGAAAAAAATTTTGTACAAGGTCAGTTCAGAGCCCTGTATTTTTTTTAAAAGCACGATTAGAAATTACCGCTAAAAGAAATTT
This sequence comes from Schizotus pectinicornis, assembly GCA_951805265.1. NCBI lineage: Eukaryota > Metazoa > Arthropoda > Insecta > Coleoptera > Pyrochroidae > Schizotus > Schizotus pectinicornis. The sequence continues at coordinate 7,649,446 of OX638207.1, read as the reverse complement.
TACGTTTTACATAATGCAAGCCAATTACAGCAAAGCATTTATATATATTACGAAAATCAATATTTTTTTTGTGCAAACCACTTCTATTTTTACTCTTATTTTCCTTGCCCTAGCACATCTACATCTATAATTTTGCATAAAATTATTTACCATTTGCACAAGATTTTATTGCTTGTGTATTTTTGATCAACAAATAGTAGTTTTAACTGCTAAATAATATAAGACACTGTCGAAAATTAAATATCTGGGTATTATGTTAGAATTAAATGCGGAATAAAATTTGGTGAACATTTAGTATTTATGGTCAACAAAAGTTATTTTGGGGCACACAATATATAAGAGGCCAGCATTATGTCAATATTTGGTTGTCGCTTTAAGATTATGTATTATCTTAATTTTGGTGAGCTTTAGTATTTTTGGTAAACCAAAGTATTTTTTTGTATAAAAATATTGAATAAATTTGGTAGACAACCCTTGATAATTTATTGTAACCCTTTTTTTGTCAGAATCGTGGATGTTATGACCGGATGCGTTGGGAAAATGAGCGCCTATTTCCGGTGACATTTTTCCGGGGGCTCCGGCAAGTGAGGCGCGTCATTAAAACGGCAATGTTTCACAATGAACGCCAAGATTATTGGTCGTAACCGTGGCAAGTTTCGTGCCTACTCCGGATTAACTTGATGCGAATATTAAACATATTTACTTGTTAACAGTCCACACCGCAATACAATATAGTTTAATTAGAGACGGACAAACGGCCTGTTACGTTCCGCCCGCTCCGAAAAGCCAATTTCAATAAAAAATAAAGCACGCTTACAGCTATTTAGACCCGTGCTAATGCCCGGCCGTTATTCCGGGTGTAATTTTTTTCGCGACGACGATGATGGCGGATTTTAATAAAAATCGAACCGACGAATTAGCACCGATTCGGCCTCGTTGGACGCGTTTTAACCGAACAAGCGCGGAATTTCATTACGGCCCTGGAGGAGTTTAAAAAGTCCACCGCGGCGGCGGCGGCGGTTCGGTGTTAATGCGAACGCCGAACTGCTATCCATTTTGATATAGTTGCTGTGAGAGATGGAATAATAACTCACGCCAATTGCAAACGCCATTTACTTTATTTATGTGGCGTGATTCATCATGCGATTTGATTAGTTTATGGCTTTTATGGCGCGGAATGCGAACTGCGGTGCTGATGCCGTGTTTCTACACTTCGATTCACCCGTCCGACTAATGCCCCACTTCGCAGCCAGAATCGTCATTATCGACAGGCCACTTACCCGGAGCCGGCCCTGCACCGCCCAACGAACTCCGAAACCGCACCGAGAACGTTGATTAATAAACCAGATCAAGTCGCCTACAACCCAAGACACCACCAGTTAATTGTACAGATCATCAGCAGGTAAGTTCCTCCTCTAAGAAAATTTTATTGTTCTTTTCCGGGGACGGTGGGCCCGAGATCCCGAGACTTCGAAGTGCGGCGTTAAAAATGGTGGAGGCGCCGGGCGAGCGGGCCGTCGACTTGACGTGTTTCATTAGCAACATCGCCGGTAATCATGACGGCGGATATTTGACGGGACAGTGCGGTGAGCTCCATCTAACGGGCCCACAGCATCCGAGGAGAAGTGATCGAGTTAGGGATGTCACGTGTCGTCAAGTGCCCCATCCGTTTTGACAACGGTTACACGAATCAAATTACCCGTGACTACAAACATGCCGAGACCATCTCGTCTCCGCTGCACACTCTCCAGACTCGTCCCGAAGATGAGGACCAGCACGTTTAGACCACCACAAGTGGAAGTCGCCAGAGAGGTGAAATTGGACGGACGCGTTAACGACGGCCGAGCTTCTGAATTGCACTAGAGATGGGCGACGAGTTCGAAACTGGTAGCCGTAATTTGACTAAGAAGCGACGCAGTTAAGTAGTTTAGGGATTAAAAATGTTACTTTTTTACCATCTTATGCAGTTAGCTAGTTTAGGGGTTGAAAGTGTTACTTTTTTACCATCTTATAGAGTTAACTAGTTTAGGGGTTGCAAATGTTTATTTTTCACCATCTTATTAACTTCTGTAAATACGAATCCGCTGCTCTGGAAGAATAGAAATGTGACACCATCATACATTAAATCTCAACAACTAGATTTTGAAATGCATTGATAGATACGCATAGAAATAAATAAATTTGTGTGTCATTGTAAACTTTGTCTTAACGATGCGTCACTGATAAAGCCTTTGGTGCAAAAACTTTGCGCAGATTCCCGCTTATGGTAGTAGCGCTGTACTTGTCAAGCAATATGTTTATCATTTCAGCCGGTGGACATTAACTTGTGGTCTTACAAACGCCCCTGAATATTGAACAGGACATGCAGACATAACCGTGCCGTCATCCTATGCGACATCGTCCCCCGCTTTCTCCCTCGCCGGTCCCGTCCTCTAAACTGATTAAGAACAAACGTCGAAAATAACGTTAGACGGCCCCAAAATTAAAACGCAATTTGGCCCCGTCCTCAAGCAAGAGCCAGTAACGCAATTAAGCAACCACCGCTGCCCATTAAACTACAAAAACCTAATGTAAACCTAAAAGCTTTGCTGCCTTTATTCTAAATGCTTAACGCCGCCACATTAGCAAATAAGAAAAAAACCAAATCCACCCCTGAATTAATTATCGGCCAACAACTTTGGCGGCGGCCAGCGCTGCCTCCGCCACCGTCGAATTGATTTCCTTCGGAGAGGTTCGTCGGAGTTATTGGTCCGATTGATGGATGACTGACAGTTGCGATAAACCCGTCAGTAAATCCTCGTTATTTATAGGGGCATCGATCGGGGGTTGGAGGCGATGTTTCGATGTGTGCATGTCCGGAGAATTTCGGGAGGAACGTAGAAACAATGGCGGTGTCGTGAGTGAAGACGGCGTTGTGGGACGCTCACCTCCATGAATAAGTGATTAACATCATCAAAGGTTCCGGTCCCGGAACGTTCTCCGATGCAATTTGCTATTCAGCAAGCGGTAATTGTAATAAAACTCGACAATAGTAGCTGGCGGTAAGTCAGTTGCAATAATTCTGTTTGTAAGTCGGCGGAATGGTGACCGCACCTGTCCAGCTTTCATCCCGGCTGCCACATCAAAGGCCGAAACCGGCACGTACAACCAGGATTAAGCAGCGTTTCTACATGTGCTTGTAGGTGTGACGGTACGAGATGGAAAGCACGACGCCAAGTGTCGCGCCGCCTCCGCCTCCAGCCCCTGGAAGACGACCACCACAATTCCTTCGTTTCTCTAAAAAGAAAAAATGCAAATTACAAGCTGAAAGCTGCGTTACTGAAGCAAAAGAGCATTAATAAAAAATAAATAAAAATTAAGAAAAAATAGTGAGGTAATCAGTAGTTGAGGTCAAAGAGTTAAAAGTGGAAAGTATTTGAGCCAATGTATAAAGAAAGAAAAAAATAATTTGAAACTGCAGGGTGTTTAGTATGATTTTTTGTTAAGAGATATTATCTTAAGGGTAGAAGATAGAGATGGGCTGCGGGTCTTTGGGTTCTTTTATGTCGCATTCGTGTCTGCTTTTTGCTTCGACCAGTTTCTGCTTTTTTAATTTGGCCAACATCTATAACCTTCCTTTGAGGATTTTTCCTTGCCCCTAGTATCTGGGTGAAATTTTCGTGCTTAACATTCTGTCGCAGAATTGAAATGGTTTGATTTATCTGCGGAGGGGCAATGAAATTGGGGTCGTAAAAATGTGGCGTTCTGGAAGTGGCGCAAAGTTAGGAAGACTGGCCGTCGTAATCCGGGTCACAAACAGGTGGATTAGAGCAAAGTACGAGCATGTCGGCGGACGAAATAGGTGGCCATGTCCCCCTCCCATATTGACGTTGCCTCCAGACAATAACGCCGCCACCACCCCAATAACCTCCATTACTTTATGTCCCATACCCGGCCGACATGAGCACGGAGGGGGATGTTGTATAATGCAAACAATTCTTATGGAACACCGCCGAGCGGTCAACACAAAGTGACAGCCGGGGCATTCCCGGAGGCGCCGTACTTTCCTATATCGCCACAATAATCGAGAGGCGGCTGCCGGGACCTCCCCGGCCGGCCTTACAGGGACATCGACGCGTATTTCAAACAGCCCGGGCGATATTGGACGGGTTCGAAGTCGCATAACTCCGGGACTTACCCGATCACCATAAAAACAACGAATAACGAGTTTAAAAATGTGTGCTTAACTGATTTTTGGGGGGGACCATAAGAAGGGATTTTTGCGATAAGTTGGTAATAAGGCGTAATTCGTCACGACACGGAAACGGAAAATAAGAGGACGGCGGCGTAAGCTTTCGATTTAAGTTGGGTCCCTGTTGTAGCGACTGCGGCGACTTCCCGTAGGTGGTTCCAGGGGGATCTGTAGATAGCATTGTATATGAGGTCCGTTAGACTGGACATAGTTTAAGCCGTCCCATAAACAAACGGCTATCTGGGCATCAGTCGGGAACAGTTCAGGCTCGCGCTGCCTGATCCCTGAGGTAAACATCGTAACTTGCCCCTATCATTCCGCCGCTGCGCGCTACCACTGATATTGCAAGAAAATTGAACCGATAAAAATGGGGCGATTCCATCAAACGAATACGTGTTGCCGGCGAAGTGAGAAATCAGTCAAGCCGCGTAATGGGCAAGAAAAGAGGATTGCCGTCTGCCAAATGTCTGGACCCAATGCCCATCAGTAACCTAAGAAGCTTGTTAAAGCACATTGCAAGGCACTAAAGTAAAATACCAAAATCTTACCATAAAAGAAAATAAAGAAATCTCTTCATAGATCCTCAGAAGTATTTTTTTTTGAACTGCAATAATCGGAAAATATTTTTTATTTAAGACTTATCTGCATCTGTTTCTCTTCTTTTTAAGAATTTACAATAAATTTAATTTTAGTTTCATTCTTCACCTCTTTGCCATGTTCAACCTAACTTCAATAAGGGCGATGATTTCAATACTAAAAGTGCTGCTGAAATAGTTCTGAATTATTTTTACTTAGCACATATGTGCTACTGATTCTATTCTACAAAAGAAAATCCAATAAATTTTGTTCTAGCTATATTCTTGACATTTCTTATCATTTTGACCTCAGCATCAATGAAGAGATTTCTAATTTAAAAAGCGTAAAAAAAATTTGGTCCATCTTTGCTAAGATCTTTGAATATTTTGGCTTTTTTCAGAAGGAGATTTTCTCATAAATAACAGTAGCATTACCGCGTTATTTAAACTAAACTAAAGTTGGAGGTTTAGCAATAATTTTGTTATTCTCTTCGATATCAAGCAAATACTTTAACTTTGTTCAATAATTGGGGAAAGTAATCAAAGAGTTGCTGAAGATCTGTGTAAAAATCCTTAACAAGCTTCAATAAAGATTCAAATGCAGTCGTCCTCGTTCGGATGCCAATTAAAGCCAATTGCTCGTCCTCCTCCCCTTTTTTCGTTCGCCCCCAAATGAAACAATTTACCCCCACAGTCGGTGCCGGTTTTATACGTCCAACACCGCCATTTCCGGCCGTTTCGTGCTACCGTAACCGTCATGGAAACATTCAAATAAGCATGACATTTTAGCAAGGTCGACAATAGTGACGGGGGCCCCCGTCCGGATTGAGGCGGTGGAGGAGTCGAAGTAAGACATGCCCGGCTTAGGAATGACCTCAATTGAGAGGCGCGTCGCCGTCACGTTCCGGTTTGAAGCCGCGTCCCGAGGGAGCGCGTACCGCACCAGGCCCGCCGCCAGATAAAGGACGTTATGTTTTTCGAAATAATTCCGAAATAAACAAGAATTCTCCCGGCGCCTCCGCCAATTGTTACTATCAAGTCGTGTTATTGTTGATCGCGTTTTAATTAATCGATCTTGTTGCAAATTGGAGGGTCGCATGGCCGTAACGTCGGCCGGGGTCAAGCCGGTAAATGATTATTATTGCGGAGGAAAATACGTTCCCTACAAAGTGGCGAACGATAAAACTTTATGTATATTACATGTAGTCGGACGGAACGACGCAATGTGACGGTGTAGCCATTTCCACATGTTTATGTCGTATCAGAATAGCGCGGTACAGCACTAAACTAGCTCTTAATTAACCTGCAGCCCGAAGCTACGACATGCTACCGACCGGATCTAGCTCGACTTGGCCGATGAATCAGGGGTGCGAGACCGAAGAGAAAACTCCACCGGCCCGACGTGCGCCAATGAGTTCGATCAATTATTTAGTTAAAGCGCGTTTAAATGCGTCGATAGCAAATCAAACGGGAATTAGGCAGTCGCCGGGATGAAAATCTGGTTGTTGAGCCCGCACCATAATTACACCATAAAGTTGGTGATCATTCGATAAACCCTATGATGTCATATCTAAAACACTACTAAAGTATCGTTTAATTATTGAATTGTCATCGACAAGCCAACTATAAAGCAGTAGACTAGCGCGATATGTAAACCCGCATGCCATTACCAGCGAAGTAGAAAAACGTAGTGCAATTGGGGGGTTTGCGCGGAAATTTTATGGGTTTGCGAATCGAGGAGTTCGCTACGTGAGGTCTACTCAGATCGGGTTGTATTCATGGCCGTCTTAGCTTTATGAGTGCTCCAAGGAGGGGCATAAAATCTCACCTCGCATCATCGAACCAACTTATCACTTTGGAAGGCACAGTGCTGACGTGCCCCAACTCTCGATGGCGTTCATTGCGATATTTGCACAACTCGGGAGAATTCTCCGACTGGAAAGAAATATTTACAGAGAGAACAATAGATTCAAAAATAAATGAGAGGTTTTTTCAACTTTAATAAGGGTCGTATTTAACAGTCTACCAAATTTACCCAATATTTTTATACAAAAAAATACTTTTATTTTCCAAAAACACTAAATGCTCACCAAAATTAAGAAAATACATAATCTTAAAGCGACAACCAAATATTGACATAATGCTAGCCTCTTATATATTTTGTTATCCAAAATAACTTTTGTTGGCCATAAACACTAAATGTTCACCAAATTTTATTCCGCCTTTAAATCTAACATAATACCCAAATATTTAATTTTCCAGTATATTATTATATTATTATATTATTATTTATTATTATATTATTTAGCAGTTAAAAATACTATTTGTTGATCAAAAATACACAAGCAATAAAATGTTGTGCGAATGGTAAATAATTTTATGCAAAATTATAGATGTAGATGTGCTAGGGCAAGGAAAATAAGAGCAAAAATAGAAGTGGTATGCACAAAAAAAGATATTGATTTCCGTAATATATAAATGCTTTGCTGTAATTGGCTTGCATTATGTAAAACGTAAATCTTCTTTTAGTGGTAATTTTTTATGGTGCTTTTAAAAAAAAATTACAGGGCCCTGAACTGACCTTGTACAAAATTTTTTTTGCGTGCCTCTTGTCTGGAAGCGCAAGCGGCAAGGAGAGATGCGCGAGCATATTTCATTTTTGGAGTACTAGAATAATTATTTGACGCACAAATAGTTTTTTTTGAAAAACACTAAATATAAATGGATAGCGCGACTATTTATTATACAGACTGTTTTTTCAAAAACGGACGGATTTCTAGTCGAGTTATTTGAAGACGTAGAGAACAAAATTTGAATTTTTCTTGAATTGAAGAAGAATCCCTATAATCTATGTGTAAGAAACTAATTCTGGCACTTCCGGTTTGGACCGGAAGTAGACCAACTTTTGCTTTTTAAACACAAACATACCATTTTTATTACCCTATCTGATAGAAGGAGTTTACTTGATTACAAAAATGTATTAACCTTATCGATTTTCTGATCAAAATTAGTTCAGGTCTTCATTTTTACAGCAACTGTTTCACCAAAACGGACGGATTTCTAGCCGAGTTATTTGAAGACGTAGAGAAGAAATTCTAAATTTTTCTTGAATTGAAGAAGAATCTCTATGATCGACGGGTAAGAAATTATTTTTGGCACTTCCGGTTTGGGCCGGAAGTAGACCAACTTTTGATTTTTAAATACAAATAGATCTTTTTTATTGCCCTATCTGATAGAAGAAGTTCTCTTGATTACAAAAATGTATTACATTTATCACTTTTGTGCTCAAAATTGGTTTAGACCTTGATTTCTAATGCAACTGTTTCTTTGAAACTTACGGATTTCTGCCCGAGTTATTTGAAAACGTAGAGAAAAAACTCTAAATATTTCTTGAATTGAGGAAGAGTCTTTATGCCAGAATTAGTTTCTTACTCGTAGATCATAGAGATTCTTCCTCAATTCAAAAAGAGTTTGGAATTTCTTCTCTACGTCTTCAAATAAATCGGCTAGAAATCCGTCCGTTTATGGTGAAACAGTCTGTATACAGCACGGACGCGTAACTTGAGCGTTCTAAATTTGGTAAACATTTAGTAAAATTGATAGACATATAGAATTTAAAATGTAAGCAATGGTAAAACAATATGCAGCATAGTTATTTTAGTGGTGATGTTCTCATGTTCTGATGTATAATAATTTGGGTTTCATTTAGATTTTATGATGCTCATTAAATTTTCTGGTGTACATTATATTTGTTCCCCTTTAATAATAACAATATTTATCTAAATCGAATAGAAGGAAGCACGACAGCACCAAGAAGATCTGCGGCTCTAAAACATTTATTGATTCGAATTTAACACACATTATCAATGCTCCCAAAATGGTGCAGAACTCCCCTGAAAGTTGCGTTGTTAATTCGTAATTTCAAATTTCGATGGTTGGCGATAATTGATGCAATTTTTGAAATCATTTTTGTTAATACTTTATACAGCTGTCACTAAACATCATAGATTTTTTTTAAGCTGCTTTGAATTTTGAATTTTTGGAATTTTAGGGGAGGCAGCAGAGAACCAGGAAACAATTATCCAGTTATTTCTATTAATCCAAAAGCTGATAGGGAAAATTCTGTGATTGTTCAACAAGGACAAGTTCAGATAGGAAGACTTTGTTTGAGTAGAAAAGATTCTGGTCTTCCAAGAAAAACTTTGCTCTTGGTTGTCGCAAAATATCGGACCTTTGGGCTCTTGGCGTCGTCGAGTCGGGGTCTGGATTGGATTATTTGCATGCGATAAAGCCGCAACGCACTTTAGCCGCGGACTTAGCGTAGTGTTGAGAAGCGCGCCCTTTTCCTATTATTAGCGTCCATATTTCACTATGCAGATCCAGAAGCCGGCTTGCCATTGTCCTGAAACTATGAGGCTTTGTATAATATTCATCCGCGGCCCGGTTGCGAGGGAGAAATAAAAATATTTCAATATGTTGTGCTTTAATCCTGGAAGTACTCATCTATTACGAGAGAAACGCCGTAAGCTGGCGAACACGGGGCGCTCCTAAGTGATTCATGTATTGTTTCTCGTTTAGGGCCGCAATCGTAAACCACTGGAAATTATGTCTTTGCGAGTGAATTGTGCGCCGGGCCAAATGATAAAAAAGAGGCAAATTGCGTTTCGAGTTTTTTTCGGGAATCAATCGATGGCGATATTGAAATCCGTTCTCGCCCCACTTCATTTGAATGATAAACTAACGAAATAAATAGCATGGCGAGCGGTGATAAATTAGGAAGTTTTTTGCGAATATACACATTTTGAGGCTCAGTGTCGGTTTTGATTTACGGTAATTTCGTGAAAATGAACGCGAATTCCCATTTTGAAGAACAAATATAATTTATTGCGGGTCGCTATGACTGCATTTGCACCGATTACGGTTGATTTACGGGGCCCGGCGCCAAGATATTTTTCCGTTCCGATGAAGTTTCAAATTGGCGGCCATCAAAATTTTCCGGGCTCTCCTTTGATTAGATCGCAGTTGGTAGTTTTAAAGAAAACATTCGCAGTCGCGTCGCGGCGCCCGATCGCCTTCCCCGGCCCGCTTCCGCCCGAATTGATGAAAGGACACAGAATTAATTCAACAATTAGCAAACAAAAACGACGTCTGCACATCTCTGTAACGTTTTGCCGATGTTCGTTCTGGCAGTTATTGCCTTTAATTTGCAAGTAACGCCTTGAGAGGAGGTGAGGTGAGGAATGTTAATTAAAAGCCCCGAGACTGATCCGGTGTGGATGCTGGATGCCTCGACGGTTGATGTTTCCTCTCGATCTCCCCAATCGACTAATTACCCCGATGTCGTTCGTCTTGCGATGATCACGGGCCGAGACAATCACGCTCCCAGCCCGATTACAAGCAGATTTCTGCTACACCGACTCAAAAACGGGTCAAAATTCCGAAATTTTCGACGCTAATCAACAGAAACTTTATTAATTTTCTCCCGTCACCATCGACGCCGTCGTCGGCGGGCAAAGTGTGGAAGTTCGGCAGTGACAACACGTTTCCGGCTGTCGGTCTCGCGTATCGTTCCGGTAATTCCCCGGCCGGGGGTGGCGGCGGTGGAACGGCGTCATAGTCGACTATGTAATTGCCTCTGGATTTCAATTAACGGCACCAACAAATCAAACCGCTTTAGCTCGGACTGAAGCGCGCTCGAGGTGACTCCCTCCCGTTTATGTTCTTCAATCCCTTGAAATATTGTTCCGGAATTGCTGAATAGAACAGAAAGGTAATTGGATGGATAAAAATTATACCGGTATAAATTACCAGATCTACCGGCGCGCCGCCACCGGAAGCCCCGTCAAGCGGTTATAAACTGACAAATTCTGCTGTTTACTCCCGCCGCTCCTCGCCCGCCAACGACAACCATCGACATTCACATCCCAAATTTAACAACCAGAAGTTCTTAATTCTGCTGCTAGCACTTTATTTTTTTCGGTGCATGTTAGAGCTTTTCTGTCATCGCCCAAGCTTTCCTCAGCAACCTCCGAGTGCGCCACTGGCACTTTTCTTTGAGCATCAACAACAATGAACTGTTTCCTGCAACGTTGGAGCCCCTCGAGTTGTAGATCATGTGTCATCTTAGAACAATGGCTGGAAATGTCGGGTTACGCGCCTTCTGGCAATATTAGTGTTTATAGCGTGTATGCAGTAAAGAGAAACAATTACCATCGCTTAGGCTTTCGATATTTCACCGCTCTATTGGCAATTATAGTTCCGCAAATAGTTCGCACAATCTTGGAGCCACTTAGCAACTGTTGCAGGCGCCGAGGTATTCTAACTGCCGACAATGCGCCCTCGTTGATAATACCATTATTTCAACCATACCGCCGCTATATTTTTTTCTTCCATCGGACGGAAATTTTACGAGTCGCTTTATTGTTCCTGAAGAGGCGACGGTCGCGAATAAATTTCTCAACTTGCACGATCCAATAAACAATTATCATTACTGTCGGAGTTACTCAAGTCATTCCAACTTGCGACGCCGTAGATTTGTCTTCTTCTATATTGCTGCCGTCGCGGTCCCCAGTCTCGGACTAAGGTCGCTCCACTTGCTGGAGAGTTGAGATGAAACGACATAATTTCCGAAAAACTGTTATATTTTAGACAAATCCATCTATTTGCGACCATCACCTCAACACTTTCACCAATTTATATTGGGTCGTATTTAACAGTCTAGCAAATTTACTTAATATTTTCACTTATAATATCCCTAGTGTGTTGATTATTTCCGGAAATGTCCAAAACGATTTAATTAGCCCGAGTGAAACACGAGGGCTAATTGCGTTTTGGAAATGCATGAGAATAAAATTTCCGGATATTAGTCAATGTACTTACGAGGGCATATTCGGTAAGAGAATCGCAACGACACGGACATTGGTCCATTATGTCATTATGATGTCATTATTAATAAATAAATGATTTTGATTGGCTGAAATAATTTCCACTTATTAATTTCATGCAAAAATTTCCAGGAAATTTTTACATTGTCAAAGAAACGACACCAAATTCTATTTTTCTATTGGCTACTTTTCAGTGTCGTGCGATTTTCATACAAAAAAAAATACTTTTATTTCCCAAAAATACTAAATGCTCACCAAAATTAAGAAAATACATAATTTTAAAGCGACAACCAAATATTGACATAATGCTGGCCTCTTATATATTTTGTTCGCCAAAATTACTTTTGTTGACCATAAATACTAAATGTTTACCAAATTTTATTCCGCATTTAATTCTAACATAATACCCAGATATTTAATTTTCGAAAGTGTCTTATATTATTTAACAGTTAAAAATACTATTTGTTGATCAAAAATACACAAGCAATAAATTGTTGTGCAAATGGTAAATAATTTTATGCAAAATTATAGATGTAGATGTGCTAGGGCAAAGAAAATAAGAGTAAAATAGAAGTGTTTTGCACAAGAAAAGATATTGATTTCCGTAATATATAAATGGTTTGCTGTAATTGGCTTGCATTATGTAAAACGTAAAATTTTTTTAGTGGTAATTTCTAATCGTGCTTTTAAAAAAAATTACAGGGCCCTGAACTGACCTTGTACAAAACTTTTTTCGCATGCCTCTTGTCTGGAAGAGCAAGCGGCAAGGAGAGATGCGCGAGCATATTTCATTTTTGGAGTAATAGAATAATTATTTGACGCACAAATAGTTTTTTTGAGAAACACTAAATATAAATGGATAGCGCAAATATTTATTATGTACAGCACGGACGCGTAACTTGGCATTCTAAATTTGGTGAACATTTAGTGAAAATGATAGACATATAGAATTTAAAATGTAAGCAATGGTAAAACAATACGCAGCATAGTTATTTTAGATGTGATGTTCTCATTTTCTGATGTATAATAATTTGGGTTTCATTTAGATTTTTTAATGCTCATTAAATTTTCTGGTGGACAGTGCAAGGGATGTATGGTTTAATTTGGTGTACATTATATATTTGTTCCCATTTATATTCTTGACGTTCTGTAGTTAACAAAAGTAGTTAAGCCTTAAAGTTTTTTTTTGGGGGGGCTAACACACATTTTTTTAAATTTAGATAAAATTATGCTCAAAAATGTATAGGGTTTTCTTTCGTTATTTTTTATCGAGAATGATTGAAGTGACGTCAGCGTACATCTCGCCACTTATTGAACACAAATTTGACGACTGAGAACTGTCAGTGGTCAGTTCGTGTTTCAACCGTTTTACGCTTATTCTCGCGTAGGTAAAGAGAGTACCTACGTAAAGCTCAGCAAAGCAAAAGTTGAGTATTGATATTTGAAAATCGGCACATTTATGCATGCTTTAGAGGGTTTGAAGAACCCAATTTCGTCGGTTTTATGCCGAAAATTGGCGACGAGGTTAAAAATTTTGGAGCGCCGAGAAGTTCGTAGAATGATTTTTGTTGTGCTTTTTGCGCGGCATTCCGCTGGAAGCGCTCGTTCGTCGCCGATAAAACACAAGTTAGCCGTAAGTTCGTTGAAGAAGTCAGCGGTAACAGTGGCACGTGACGCCCCCGCCAATTCCGAAAAGTTAAATTCGCGACCGTCTTCGGGGCGCCGCCAGCACCCCGGCCCGGAAGAGTTAACGTGTCGGTGGCGGGCAAAAGCACCCATCCACACGTGCTGCAGACACGTGTAGAAATCACAGCCGGCCAATAAACAACGGGCGCGGGTGCGGCCAGATAAATTGAATAACACTTGCAAATAAGCACTGGCACATTATGATACTAGTGTGCGTGTTCGGATAGCAAGGCTGGAAGACAGGAACGGTAGATATATTGACGCAGCAGCCGCGGATAACGGCGGCTCTAATTACTGTTCGTCCTAAATCACATATGAATATTGTCTCCGTTCGCTGATTATCGTCCGGACCGGCTGTTGCTCGTGATATGTGACTATTAACGTTTCCGCATTGTTTTATTTTCGGCGTAAATTCGGGGGCGAGCGGGGGTCATTAACGGTAATTGCAGCATGTGTCGTCGGCACGACCGAAAGAGTCCGGGGGTAGGTGAGGCGGTGATGCATGGAAGCGGAGCGATCGGGACTAATCTGATCAATGCTTGTTATTTCTCAAGTGTGCTTGTAACGCACTGAAACGGCGTAGTCAATTTTGGCAGGAATGCCGTCGACGATTTGTCCGTTTCAATAGCACGACGCCGGCGACATCTGCCAAACTGATTGAAAACAGTCGGGGCCGCGTTATAGGAAGAAGCGTTATTGGCTCCGTCCGCTTTTATTGTTTTAATATAGCAACAAGCCGGGGGCCTCTTCGGGCATTAATCCTGTCGTCCCGAATCGAATGAATTAGTGGCGTGATCCCCGTCACGGCAAATAAGACGACCGCTCTTAAATGGGACGACGCGGCAACCGGCGGGGGCATTTCGAGCTTATTTCTTGTTGTCCCATAGAACGTGATTAATTGACGCAGTATTTTCGCCGGCAATAATTTCAGTTTTCGTTTCCACACCGGAACTTCCGAAGCAAGTTTCACGGTAACGTGAGGAAGGACCGCGCTGATATATGGCGGATGAGTCTTATCATCGCCGCGATATATCGCGCTAGGTAAATGAACGAATTGCGCTAAATCGACTTTTTTCAACAACAACAAAGATCTCATGGAACTCGAGGAACTCTGAAACTTGCATTAAATTTAACCCTGTTTCTTAAAAATAATTTCGAAATGTTTCAGAATCTCTCAAGGAATTCACCCGGCGCCTCCGCCATTTGTCACAATCAAGCAAGCTTTTTATTCCACCCAACAAAAATTTTAAAGCCACTTTTTTTGTAATGCTCGCAGCTACATTTTTAACATTTATTTTCATTTTTCAATTTTTTACCACTATTTAGAACGATTTTATTTTCCAATAAGTTTACCAAAAAATGCTACCAATATCCTTTTGGGAACAAATATAATGTACACACCAAATTAAATCATACATCCCTTGCACTGTCCACCAGAAAATTTAATGAGCATCAAAAAATCTAAATAAAACCCAAATTATTATACATCAGAAAATGAGAACATCACCACTAAAATAACTATGCTGCGTATTGTTTTACCATTGCTTACATTTTAAATTCTATATGTCTATCACTTTTACTAAATGTTTACCAAATTTAGAACGCTCAAGTTACGCGTCCGTGCTGTACCTAATAAATATTCGCGCTATCCATTTACATTTTGTGTTTCTCAAAAAAACTTTTCTGCGTCAAATAATTATTCTATTACTCTAAAAATGAAATATGTTCGCGCATCTCTCCTTGCCGCTTGCGCTTCCAGACAAGAAGTACGCGAAAAAAGTTTTGTACAAGGTCAGTTCTGGGCCCTGTATTTTGTTTTAAAGCACGATTAGAAATTACCACTAAAAGAAGTTTTACGTTTTACATAATGCAAGCCAATTACAGGAAAGCATTTATATATTACGGAAATCAATATCTTTTTTTGTGCAAAACACTTCTATTTTTACTCTTATTTTCCTTGCCCTAGCACATCTACATCTATAATTTTGCATGCAATTATTTACCATTTGCACAACATTTTATTGCTTGTGTATTTTTGATCAACAAATAGTATTTTTAACTGCTAAATAATATAAGACACTGTCGAAAATTAAATATCTGGGTATTATGTTAGAATTAAATGCGGAATAAAATTTGGTGAACATTTAGTATTTATTATCAACCAAAGTTATTTTGGCGAACAAAATATATATAAGGCCAGCATTATGTCAATATTTGGTTGTCGCTTTAAGATTATGTATTTTCTTAATTTTGGTGAGCATTTAGTATTTTTGGGAAATAAAAGTATTTTTTTGTATGAAAATATTGGGTAAATTTGGTAGACTGTTAAATACGACCCTATCATTTTCAGCCAAACTGGAACTGATAAAACTTTTTTAAAATATTTGGTTGTCGCTTTAAGATTATGTATTTTCTTAATTTTGGTGAGCATTTAGTATTTTTGGAAAATAAAAGTATTTTTTTGTATGAAAATATTGGGTAAATTTGGTAGACTGTTAAATACGACCCTATCATTTTCAGCCAAACTGGAACTGATAAAACTTTTGTTTTATAAGATATACATAATATAAGTTACTTTTTCGATAACAAAGCTAATACGATATCCAAAACAGATCTAATCTGGAATGCATCAGGCTGCCTTTGTGGTAATTGACCGAAATTACCTGCAGGACAAAGTGAACTTGCAGTTTGATTCCCCTGAGAAAAATGCTTTTGGAAACCGCGAAATTCCGCATTTTGTGATAAGTGGTCAAGGGTGGAGAGGTGGTGGAACGAGCCGTGCGCCGGCGGTCGTGGGGAAAACTCTTGTTCAATTATAAGCTCGCCTAACGTGCGACATTTGTAGTAAAATACGGTCGAGATAACTTCAATCAAACGACGGTGTTTCTCCACTACAAAGCCATTATTGTAATCCCGCTCCCTAATATGTGTACGTGGGCCTTTGATTTATACATAATATTCGGCAAAGGGCCGCCTCTCAGCCACTTCTCCTCCACCTCTCTCCGTTATTATACATGTATACTTTACAGCTTAGCAAAGGATAACGGCCATCAATTCAGGCCTGGATATTACTGGATGCGATGCTACGCTCAGAAATACATTTACGGAAACTGAAGGGTTTTATTATTCTTTATGGCCATCCAGTTAAATTGTTTCAAGCAACATAACAACCTGAAATATTAATCAGCCTATAAAATAGCGTAATCCGCCCCCGCCCGAATAAATATGGATATATATCGCCGTGCAGGACGGGATTAACCCCACCCCCATGGCCGCCGCCACAACGGCCCCGGCCATCTTCCCGAACATACACATAAATAATTTCTTTGTTCGATCCGTTTCGCATCCATACACGCAATATGCAAGCGATAATTCAGTTGATGGTTTAATTGCGCCCGATGCCATCGACACGTCGCCTATTAACCGGAGACGGCAGTCTATTTGAGTGAGACCCCCGTAATGGCCTCATCCCGGAATTACTCCGGGTCGTAGCAATGAATAAAGGGTGCTTAACCTGCACGACGTCCTCCTGGACGACGACGTTATTGTGAGTGACGAGCGACCGTTGCGTGGACCCGGCCAATATTAGAGCTTCCCGGTAACGAGGATGGGTGACTGGAGCTGATTCCGAACGGACAGACGCCTCTGATGGAGCTCGATGAGGAGTTATACGATGGCGGCGAGGCGACGGCCGGAATTCAGATGCGAGGCAAACGCGACAACTTTCCAAAAACGACGACCAGTCACCCCCAAACTGTCGAACGCGAAAGGAAATTCACACAAACGAGCTGCGAGGGCAAATGCTAAAAAGCCAACGACAAAGTGGCAACGCTACAATGACAATAATAATAAATGATAATAATGACGTACCGTCATTTTGGATTTTATCGCCGCCACATTGGACTTGAAACGACATTTTAACACTTCTATTTTGACTCTAAAATATTAAATTAAGAACTAATTTACTGTCGCCATTTTGCATTTGTAAGCGCCCATGTTGACACAGCAATTTTTTTTTGTTTTTTTTTACTTTAACATTAACATTTTATTATTGTTATTATGGCATTGACACGGTCATTGCCATTTTAATATTTGTACTTTAAATTTTACAGTTAGACCCCTTGAGGTATGCAACATAATATACATGTGGTGGCATGTATTAATGGCCCCAGACGCCCCACTGTAGTGTTTTCAAACTTTTGGGAAAAGTTGTTGAATCAGTTTTCCAACAATTTTTTTTTTTTTCTTATGGTGCCAAAATAAAATGAGAATTTGTCGTTTATTCTAACTGGCGCATTTCCGCCACCTACTCGAAACGCGGCTCAATGGGGAGAGCTTCAAAAATTTAGGGATGCTCCCTAAATTAATTAGGGCCCGGCCGGGTTCTTGGTCGCGATTTCGATCTTAACAAACACACGTCCTTTATGTGTAAAATTCGACGAGATATCGTCGACGGCGACTATCACCATCGCCGAGCATTCCAGAGAATGGGCTATTACGGTCTGGATGCAGCACGGGCCATTGTGGCTGATTCACGGCCACCTTGTGACACGGCTCCATCAGCCCCGACTCATTTCTATGCAAATCCCGCCACTCCGCCATCTCCACGGCTCCTGTTTATCCCGAAACTTCCCGGTCGGCCGACCCTCCCCCCCCGTCTCATCCAGGACCCGCGCGCGCGAATTGCACCGGGAAAAAGTTAAAAATTGATTAATATTAAGGACGCGAGACGGGTCGTTAGGGAAGTTTACGCGTCCAATCTTTTAAAAACACCTAGATCGCACCCTTAGGTGGGATTACTCGGCAAATTTATTATTTAACAGGCCCATCAATTAGTCCTTCCCCCGGGTTTCTTTTTCATTGAACACAACGACATTACCACTGGTAATAACAATTTATAGAAATTGCGGAAGATTTCGTGAAATACGGCGGCTAATTGCTCGAGTGAGAACGAGTCTCGAGGGCGCGGATTCGAAGCTACGACATCGTAAAAATTACCGGAAAGTGCATGGCGAGCCCCAAAAATGGGGCGGAAACGCCCGAACGGTCGCCTCACACGTTGCTGTTATTGACCAAATTTTAACGATTCTCCCGATAAGATACCGGGTGAAATATATGCGAAAGCGATGGCTCTTCTTTATCGCTGTCGCTGTGAATAACGGTGGAAGTCACTAACACATAATAATCGCGGCAAAACGACCTTTCGTGAATTATTACCGTCCACGGCAAAAATTCCCCAAAAATCGACGCTAATTTCGCAACCTAGAGAAAGGTAAAGGAACTCGATCCCCATCCGCAGATTGCGATCTAGCATGGAGCAATAATAATATGAGATAGACCTGAGTTATAGGAATCCCAACGGCCGCCACCATCGAGCAATAACCGCCCGGTTAATCCCCGGAGCAATTATTAAGGCGCGGGCCTCCCATCAATTAGCCTAATGAGGCCGTACTCCTGATGGATGCGCTCCATACCGCCACCCATACTTCCGGCAAATCCCCCACTATTGCCTATCCCGACAATTGCTTACGTGTTAACGTCATAACGATATAACCGTCAGCAGGAATATCCCCGGAGGTCATCTCGCAGGAATTACGACGCCTGCAAATGACTTGGCCGTTACACATTCCGGCTAACGAGTAGCCAGTCTCGATACCGAACGAACCGAAAATGCGGGACCATCATCACATGGCGCCCGAAAGTTAACCGTCGGGGAATAACTCGTGGAAACTTCAGTGCCGCCATAAATTCG
Organism: Schizotus pectinicornis; assembly: GCA_951805265.1. NCBI lineage: Eukaryota > Metazoa > Arthropoda > Insecta > Coleoptera > Pyrochroidae > Schizotus > Schizotus pectinicornis. The sequence goes on along the minus strand of OX638207.1, from coordinate 7,630,318 downwards.
TGTACGCTACGAGGTTTATTCGAAATTTAAACTGGTCTGCTGTGACCGTGCGTAGGGGAAGATGAGCTATAGACGCGCTCTTTATCTCACCCCCGATTCCAATAACCGCGATCTATGTCGCCACTTAGCGCGTCGAACGGCGGGAAGGCGAGAAGAAGGCACGCAAATTCAGCGGGGTGGGAAAGCACCGCAACTTTCGGGTTTGAGTTATCTTCTCCAGTGTTCAAGAAAAACTACTAAATGGTTGTTCTGACTCTAATCCGATACCTTTCGCAACCAATTTAATTTTTGCACCCTTTACTCATCTTTGCTGTTTCAGCTCTGAAAACTCATTCATTTGCTTCGTTTGCTGGTCTTTTCTAGAATCTTTTAACTCGATTTCTATTTCTTTCTCAGTTACAGAAGTTGTGTGCTATGTTAATCTCCAAACATGTTTAAGATTAATAATTCTTTTGATCTCTTGTTTTGCACGTGTTCTTTCCTTTCAATAATCTTTATCAATTTTTTATATTTTATCTACACTCTTTTTGTGTTAGTGTGGGGTCCAACCTGCGAGATCTCGTTTATCCTTCTTTTTTCTGTCAGCTAGTCTTCCATAACATTCCCATTAAAAGGAGTTATCCTCATCTTGGAGCGCAGCTGTTTATTGGTTTGGAAATGTAGATACGACCGGGGCAATAATCGCCGGCAAGGGTTAAGAACCGTAAATCGCGCCTCTTGACACCGCTAGATTCTTAGCCGAGTTAGAGACGATATCGCCCTAATACAATCGGCCGGTTATCCGACCGTCATGATATATTCGAGGACTTGCAGCAATTATTGCCATTCAACCGCCCCCTTATCCCGGGGCCCATTCCGGCCGGCTGCCCTTCCAAAAATCATCCAGGTCCCTCCAAAAGCGTCAATCGGGCACCCCCTCGTAAATAATGAGGCCCCTCGGCATTTACCTAGCAGTCATGCGGTCCGCTTAAGCTGTAAGTTTATGGCATGCTCGGATGGTTTCGGGATCTCAGACGTGCTCATGTGTTCCCCGCTCTTGCAGATTTGCTCGGCGAGATTTAGGAAGGTTTATAACTTGGGAGTAGATACGGGCGGCGTTATAATAACTTATTGGTTTAGTCGGGCTATATCTGTATGCTCTTCGATGATTTGCTGTTTACAGTGCTCGCTCCGGCTGAGGACGCCCAGAATTTAGCGCCTTAAGAAGATTACGCGATTAGGGCCGGGACCGGCCCTGAACGACTGCCGCTCATAATTAACGCCCATCCACAACACATCAACTCGAACCTAATCACCCGGCCTGGCGGCGTTGTTACGACCCCCGACCGACGCTTCCGAGACCATATAATGTAAGTTGATGGCGATTTTAAGAAAAACTGAATCGGTTGCGATTACGTGGGGGTTGGGAGAACGGACGTCAGAAATTTTGGCTGCGGCCTTAAGGGCGTAATTAGGAGCGTCGCGGCGCCATTCCAACTTCTCTCGTCCAGTTGGTCGCGTAACAACAATCCCGCGCTATCGTCCTTGTCCGGCATGTTCCTAACCGGAAGCGTTTACGATCAGGCCAAGTCCTGTAATCAGGACGTAACGAGTGTCCAGGCGAGTCGACGTTGGTCTGTAGTGTCGCCATCTGCACGAGCCGTCTTGTGTTTATGGCCTGTCCGACACCGGTATTAACACATCCAATAACCCGCGGACAAGACATTACCCAGATATGAATGACGTGACCGGCTTGCTCCCCAGACCGCAGTCCTCTTCAACGAGGCCGGGTCACCATCATGCCGGACAAGTGCCGGCATCGAACCCAATTATTAAATAAGCGCCCCCGGTGAATGTCTAATTTCGGAGCCGGCCCTGTCGTTAAACTAATTTAGGACGCGGAGGGTTTTTCGGGATTACCGATAGAAAATTGTATTTAACTGGAATGTTTGTTGGTATTGCTGTTAAGATAGTGGTTGTGTTCGAGCGATGTAACGGCGTGATAAGAGGTGTCTATCTGGGCGAATCCGACACGTCCGACGCCTATGGACTTTACATCCAGTATGGAACGAGACTTTATGGCAGTACCGCCGTTACCGGAGGACGCTATGGGTTTTGTTACGATACGGAACGTCAAATCTAGGGGTGATGGACAACTCGTTTACGTGCCGGGAATTCTACCGACCTTATTCTAAATATTCAATCAATACGGCTCTGCTTCGTTCGCCAGTTCTCCGCAATCGCGACCGCACTTCGACGCGCGGCAATCCCTCAAGATTCGCCCGGCGCCTCCGCCAATTGTCAACGCCGCACCTGCAGCACCAAGTCGGGCCGCAGCGGCCACCGCTATTTGCCAAATCACCGGCCACCCCTCCCTCATCCCCCTTTTCAATATTTTTTTTGTCCATAATACGTGCACCTTATCCACCCATACAAAGAGATTCAATTTATTTTTATGAATTCACCTGAGAACAGCATCGACAAGTAATTTGAACCTCACTTTATTTAAATATTTTTTCGTTAAATACCATTCATTGTCCAGTTCAGGATTTTTTATAATAGTTAAAATTAACCTTAAGATCGCTTAATTCAGACATTTTGATGGCGTTAAAAAAATTATTTTTATTTCCCAAAAGAAAAGATCTTTGCGGCGGCTTGTAATTGGAACGGAGTCTTGCGGCGGATGGCCGATGGTGTCGGTGATGGTGTTGTAATTGTTGGCGGCTTTTGAAAATTGGGCGCGGCGGAATGCGGCTGGAAGACGTTTGCCAAATTGATTGGGCGGGCGGCGCGGCCCCGCCGCCCTGCGAGATCGGAGCGCCGCGACGCTCCTGTCCCGGGTAAAACAACCCATTTGAATGCATAGTTGTCCGTCAGTCAGGGTGACATTACCGCGCTAGTGGCAGAAGCACGGCAACCCTCCTTCGAATTCGCCAATAAATTGTCATAAAACCGTCAGATCGCCTGATTTGACAGCTGGGGGGTAATTAAAGGGCGAATTTATGTGCGCCTCGCCGTCCGCATCTAGATGTACACGCTCCCAGCCACCTTCGAGGGATCATTCCGCCGAAATGATTCCATTAGGGACGCACGTACCTCCCGCCGCACGCACACATACATGCAGGCGGGGTCGCGGCGACGACGACGACGCCGGCGAGTATGTAGACCGCTGATAACGCACCGAAACCGGAGTACTCCCGGCCCTGCCTGCACGCCGATCACTATCTTAATATACTGCTTTTGTGTTCAAGATGATTGCGTTTAATTTATTACTTATTACATGCGTGGGCTTCCTTATTAAACGGATTTATGAAAATGATGCGGCGGCTTACTCCCCCGGAAAAAGCACCGCCTCTAACCCGGCAATTATCCCCAAAGCTGCCGGGAATATTGCCCAATTTTACCCGAAATATTTTACCTAATCTGCGTCATTCCTGATTAACCCTAAAAATTGCTAACGCGTTAACAAATTACAGAAATTAAAAAAAATCTTTTCATAATAGGCTTCCGCGTCGTATAAAAAAATTGATCGAAAATATTTTGAGTTTCCAAGATGGTTGTCATGAACATAGAGGCTATGTTACAAATTGTAAGTTGAAGAAAAATTCAAGAAAATTAAATTTTATGAAAAAACGACAAGTTAAAAAGAAGTTAAAAGAAACAGGAATAGAATAAAGATGCAGCCTGTGAAGCAAAGAGAAATTTGCCTGGTGATTTTTTTGATTAATAGCTTCTTCTTTTTTTTATATACAGTAATATTCACTTATAACGAACCCGTTTATAACGATCTACCGCCTATAACGAACCTTAAAAAGTTGAACGAAGAAACGCCCATAAGCACAATGCAATAAAAACACTTACGGTTATAACGAACCGTATTCTCCGGTCCGCAGAGGTTCGTTACAAGCGAACACTACTATATATTATATTTACATGCAATCTGTCTATTAGGACAATGGGCATTAGGTGGGGTTTACAATATATACAACGTTTCCAGAGCATCCCATTAAAAACTCTTCTTTCTTCTGAATGGAAAAAGTTTTGAATAAAAGTTCAAAAGAATTTCAAAAATGTTCCGTCAGTTTGGAACTGTAATGCCAAGTTCGTGGTCAAACAACTCAAAATTACCGCAATGATAATAGATTGGGGTAATTAAATCAGGCGGCAGCGTAGCTGCGGCGCGTCCGGATGGATCGGGTGTTAGGGCAGACGTATCAACTTGAGTTATGCCACAGAGTTGCTAGATTACTTTTTACTCATTATTATTCTTCAGTAAATCACCATCAAGGACCACTCTCAATATGGTTGCACCATTCCTACTTGTTATAATAATTTTCTAAACATTAACGAAGATTTGATCTCTATAGATCTAAAGGGTGCTCTAGTTTTAGCATTTGCGTACCTTGCATGCTATAGTCAAAAATGTCGAGAGCAAAGCAGCATTGCGTAATTAAAACTGCTTCACACGTCTTAATTTAGTTGGTGCATAAAACAGGTTTAGGTTCTGTTAAATCGCATGTGCTTAATTTTCATGTCATTTCATTAAGGAACAAACTAACATTTTAAACTCTTATTGGCGCGTGTAACGATCGTTTTTGCAGTTTGAAAGCACCCTGTCGGGGTATTTAGGGGACAAAACTTGTAGTTGCAGGAAATATCGCGACCTCTTCTGCATCGCTCGTGCTCCCGATCCCCCTTCTGATTGGTATTCGCTATGCACAATTCCGATTGTTTTAATTGTTTCTCCGCCGTTCTGCATACATTAGCGTCGTAAGCACGTAGATCCTAAATGACGTAATTTCCACGCAACGACTTCTAAACATTTCAAATAATTGTCCGACGCCCCGAATTTACCGTCGATTGTTGGGAATTCGACAAAGAAGTCGTGACGAGCAGAGAAAAGTCGACGGTGGCAGCGGAATAAATTCGGTCCAGGATCGGCCGTTGCAATATTAAAGTGAGCATTAACATGAGATGAGTTGGGGAAAATGTGTCGCCCCGCCCGTTCTAACTAGTAGTAAAGGTGTCAAGATAGGTCCAATTTAGTGGGCAATTGGATCGGAGTAATGCGCCCTTTAAAGGATTGACCAAGTTGGAACGACTTTCACGACATTATCCTGGAAACGAGCGGACAGGCCGGCCATCACGCGGCCGAACACCAGAGATCCCGGAAACGAGGGCCGGACTAATTAAGACCCGTCGGGCGATCCAGGGGCGGCCAGCGCCGACCACAAGTCAAGAAGTCGGTCGAAAATGGCCATGAAAGAATTTTTGGTAACGACAAATATTTTTGTCAAACTAAATCGGAGGCTTATTTGGTGGAAATTTGGGGTTGGGGTGATCGAGTCTGGATTCCGAGGAAGCAGCGCTGACTCTGCAGCGCCTTGTTTTTAAAATATCGTATTTCAGTCAAAACGGCGGGTTATCCGTTGCGCCCGCCACAATGCTCGCATTTCCTCCGGGACCGCTTTCTGTCGTTGTTTTTCAGCCGGGCCGACCCCTTTTGCATGGGCCTCATCACAATATATCCGTCTGCCCGCATAAAATCCTGCCTGCTCCTTCTAATTCCTATAAATATTCGTCTATTTATGACACGGAACGCCGCCCCTTTCCCGGGGGCCGCCTCAAAAATTTATTTAGAACACCCGCCGATTTACGTCTTCCCCGGATTTTTGCCCGCCCGTATCCTCCCCGGACTTAACGGTTCTTCCTCTCCTTGGCAATTATTGGGCTATGACGCATGTGGCGTCGCAAATAAGAACATTAAAAGTTACAGGTAGCGCGTCCCTCGGTAATAACGCCGTCTAATTATCCTCATATTATCGCAATTAAATTGGGCCATTCGTTACAATAATGGTAGAGGTAACCTATGTGTTAATTTAAAGTTTCGACTTTATTTATTGGACCCGAGCCGCTCCGTTTAATTAGGGGCTGCGATCGGCCGCCTTCTTCTCCGCCGACGACGCCGGACTTTTTCGCGATTTCAACCCGGAACGGGCTAAATCGGCGGCGGGAAGGGGTGCGGCGACAATCAACAGGTGGCCCATAAAGTAGATATTCGCATATCAGGCTCGCGACACGCCGATTGATGTGCTCAAATGCACCACTAAAAACTACCCTTGTACACTCGATTGCCCGCTGAAGGGTACAAATTACGTGCGGAGATGCCCCGCTCAGGCCGCTTCACTTCGTGCCCCATACTTCAGCCAAATCTTTTGTTTCTAATTATGTCTTCTTGACCAATTGGAGATTATAGCTCTCAATCAAGGGATTGAAAGCTAAAATCTCCAATTCAAAATAAATAAGTTGAAAGGATGCTAAAAGAAGGCTCTTAGTCCTTTCAACTTATTTATTTTGATAAGACACCAAAGATTTTAACTTCACCTCTGGTTTTCAGATACAAAGATTGTAAAACATTTGAGTAAGGTAAAAATAAATAAAACTTAATAAAGCTGCTTGGTTAGTAATTTATTTGCATAATTAGTACAATTTTGGTACGGCGCTGATTTTGTTAATTTTTTTAGCAAATGTAAGAGAAATTTAATTGACATTTACAAATAAAGTGTCATTTTCCTACAGCATTTGAATTCATCGATTTTTTTTTAATTTTAACATGAGTATAGATTGACATTAACAATTAAAGTGTTTTCATTCTGCTACAGCATTTGAATTTATAATTTTTTTTTTAATTTTAACATGAGTAAGAGACACTTAACTGGCATTAAAATAGGTAACATGACATGCGACAATTTTTAACGAATACACATTCGGTCAACTGAGATTCAGTTACAATAATAAAATCGATACGATAAACAATCGTAAAGTCAAAGTTGCAATTGACAATTTCAGTAAAAACTTTAGTTTACGGGCAAATATTTATCCCAACCCGGAATAATCTTCGAAAAATTCTCTTCATTCTCAAACACGTGATTGATGAAGGTGGCGCAATTCTCGATCTTTTCCTTCGACTGGGCCGGTTCCTCCCCTTCCTCCTTCTTCCCAGATGTATGACGTTTATTCAACCCTTCGTAGTAGAGTTGTTCGATGGTTTTTTGGTTAACATTGGCCAAATTATTGTTCGCATTCTCCAGATTCATCAGAATTGTGGACATGCAATAAGGGTAGCTTTCGGGTTGAGTACTAATCGTCTTCAAAATCTCTTTCTCTTTCAAACTAGATCTGGGGTTTTGCTGACGGAAGGTTTGGATGGTTCCGGTTTCGTCTTGAGCGGGGCAACCCATTTTGTCTATTTTGAAGAAAAAAATCTAATGTCAACAATAAATGGTGAACGAAAAGTACAGTCACAGTCACTTACCTAAGAACAAAAATTCACAACACAAATTTGATGAAATAATGTCGGCACCGCTCTGCAGCAGTTATTGCCAAAACCTTTAAAATTATCTACTGACGATTAGTTTTTACCCATTTTTATCGACTTCTATTTTTTGCCCCCTCTGTGGGTTTCTAAAGAGACTTTTAAGTTTCCGCCCAAGCGACGTTGTCGAAATAAAAATAATCGTTTTCTTGGTTGCTGTTGGAGTTAGAGGGACGTCGCGAGCCGGCCCTTGTTGCTGAGCCCGGCGGAATAACGGCCAACATTCCATTGTGTAGTGTATTATTGAGGACCTCTCGGATAAGAAGCGCCCTGATAATCCAAAATGGAAGGCCCCGCTATCTATGGAGCGCCTCCCGGGAGGAATACCGGTCGTTGTGACTGACAGATCTTGGCGTGCTCAGATGGAAAGCTCTCCTCGTGCATAGGAATGGCCTACTTGTACCGGGACTCTGTCAGGCGCCGGTATTTATTGCACCATTCTCTTGCTCGATCCGCAACTTCTACGCTTTATGCAGATAAGCCGCTTTAATTGGTGGCCTCTCACTCCTTTCATTACCTCCGGCACGAATAAAGAACTCCCCAACCAGATTTTCGAGATTTTCGACAGAAACAGTCCGCAGTTTTATTCAAACGGCCGGCAGGAACCGCCCAGGACTCCGCAGGAAAAGTCCCGCGCCAAGCGGCTCTATAAAATTTGACGCCTCCTGGAACCACTGTATTTTTCAATGGAAACAAATATAATGTACACCAAATTAAACTATACATCCCTTGCACTGTCCACCAGAAAATTTAATGAGCATCAAAAAATCTAAATAAAACCCAAATTATTATACATCAGAAAATGAGAACATCACCACTAAAATAACTATGCTGCGTATTGTTTTACCATTGCTTACATTTTAAATTTTATATGTCTATCAATTTTACTAAATGATCACCAAATTTAGAACGCTCAAGTTACGCGTCCGTGCTGTACATAATAAATATTCCGCTATCCATTTATATTTAGTGTTTTTCAAAAAAACTATTTGTGCGTCAAATAATTATTCTATTACTCCAAAAATGAAATATGCTTGCGCATCTCTCCTTGCCGCTTGCACTTCCAGACAAGAGACTCGCGAAAAAAGTTTTGTGCAAGGTCATTTCAGGGCCCTGTATTTTTTTTTAACCACGATTAGAAATTACCACTAAAAGAAGTTTTACGTTTTACATAATGCAAGCCAATTACAGCAAAGCATTTATATATTACGGAAATCAATTCTTTTTTTTGTGCAAACCACTTCTATTTTTACTCTTATTTTCCTTGCCCTAGCACATCTCTATAATTTTGCATAAAATTATTTACCATTTGCACAACATTTTATTGCTTGTGTATTTTTGATCAACAAATAGTATTTTTAACTGCTAAATAATATAAGACACTGTTGAAAATTAAATATCTGGGTATTAAGTTAGAATTAAATTCAAAATAAAATTAGGTGAACATTTAGTATTTATGGTCAACAAAAGTTATTTTGGCGAACAAAATATATAAGAGGCCAGCATTATGTCAATATTTGGTTGTCGCTTTAAGATTATGTATTTTCTTAATTTTCGTGAGCATTTAGTATTTTTGGGAAATAAAAGTATTTTTTTGTATGAAAATATTGGGTAAATTTGGTAGACTGTTAAATACGACCCTTTTTCAATTATTGTCATATTTAGTTTGATTTAACTAATATTAAATATGAGTGTCTTATTCCTTTTATTCTATTGCTGATTGCTAGTTTACAGTACTGTACTTAATTATTACCTGAAATAGATCGTTCGGGTTTTGAAACTAGGGGATTCACTTGTCTATTGATGATCATAAACAAGTTTGTTTTTGCGATAAAAAGTTCTGAAAATTATTTGCACATTCATCGACAAGAAGGTACTTAACTTAATCAAACCAGGAAAATTACGAGCTCAGCTTTAGCAAAAAGTCCGGAGTCAAATTATATTACGTGTTTGATCTAGGTTTGACTTTCTAACACAAGAGGGTCAATTCTGAATAATGTCTTTTTGTTGTCAAATTTTGATAACTATTTGTGGTTTTAAAAACTAAAAGTTTTATTTTATCTCGGGGTTACAGAACTTGCATCAAAGGACTCTTATCGCATGCTCAATTAAACTCGTTGAACCGTTCTTAAGTTATCAAATATTTAATATTCTTCGACGCGCTTGTAATGACTCATTTCCTACGATATGCAAAAGTTGCGTCAAATAATCAACTAAGGAACCAGAAGTAGTCGATTTTATAACCGCGCATTTTGGGGAAAGATTATTAATTGTGCCAATGTTGCACAGCAAAATAGCATCTTAGACTAAAATACTTTATTTACAAAATAATAACAAGAGACTAATTTTTGGTGACTTTAATAGTAATAATAATCTTTATTACAAGTTCTGGGCAAAGGTTTATGTATAAGCTAAAACTATTAAGCCTAATTTTGCGGGTAGCATCGCCAGCCTCCAATATATTGCTTTAAGCAATTTATCATTAAATGGTTCATACACTGGAAACCTTTAATTTAATTCCGCCGACGCTTTGAACGAACATGGATTTTGGCAGGAACTTTAAGGGGTATGGCATGGATTCGTCTAGTTCAAAAGCAAAGTCCTTAACAGTGTAAGCCAAGGCTACTTTGATTCCAAGCACGGCAAATCTTCGTCCTAAAAGCGCTCAATGTAAGTGCAGTTTAAACAATTAAAAAAAAGAATTTACCAATACAATTCCTCAAACCGTCACCAAACGGAAGATACGTGTAGGGTAAAATATTAATTTTGTTTTCTTCGCTGAACCTTTCGGGATCAAACTTTTCCGGATCAGGAAAGTACTCCGGATCGTGATGCAAACCGCATACCGGAACCAAAATGGTAGTACCTTTATCAATTTTGAAACCCGTTTCTTCTATAACGTAATCTTCGAGAGCCTCGCGATTAAGGAACGGACCTACTGGATATTTCCTTAAGGACTCTGAAAATTAACCAATTAATTATTAATAATAACGTTGCAATCAGTTTTCTCACCGTTGACCACCATTTCTAAATATTTACATTCTTGTATCGCCTCGTAATTAAAATCAGAATGTTTTTCCAAAGTTCTGGTCAATTCTTTTCGCAACCTCGTTTGCACCTCTTTGTTAACAGCTAATTCGTAGAGAATGAAGGAAATCATCGTGGCGCTGGTGTCGTTGCCGGCGTTGAAAAACGTAATTGCTTGCGAGGCCATTTTCATATCATCTGGAAAGATAAATCGAATTAAATAAATCGATAAATCGGGGAAGAACCTAATCGAACCAAATTTGTAGTCGTCTGAAACTTGCTCGTTTTTCCTCAAATTGTGCAGAAAATCAATCAAATCGTTGCGTTCAATTTTGCTGCGTACTCTTTCTTTCATTGTGACCTTAAACACGTTGATCAAGTAACGGGCCGCGCCTTGGTCCAGAAAAGTTAACCGGAAAAAGTTGGCAATGTTCGGCAAAAAGAGACAGCAAAATATCGATATGCCTCGAACGACACTGTTGAAGTTCATCAATTTTGTTGTAGCTGCCATAATTTCGGATTCACCTTCGTCCTTCAAACATTGCGAATCGATGCCGAAAGCACACGTCGAAATCACATCGACTGCGTACTTTTTCGCCACATCCCTGAACTGGACGGTTTGGCCCACGTTCTTTTTCAAATACTTGTTGAGATTTTCACCACATTCTTGCATCAACGAAAACATCATTTTTACTTTTACAGAAGAGAAAACCGGGGAAACTTTCCGCCGTAAAGCTCTCCACGTGCTCGATCTGGCCGTGAAAAGATTGTGGTAGCTGAGAGGGTCGATTTTTTCGCTGGCCGCAAAATCACGGTCGGCGAAGATGTCGAAGTCCTTTACCAAAATTCGTCGAAGAAGATCAGGACTTCGCACCATTAACATGGGGTTGGTAAAAACGTAGATTCCCACGTAAGGGAGGCCGGAAAATTTTTCGTAAATTGCTGTCACGCAGTTCAGTATGTGGTCTTTCCCAAATGCTACGTTGTAACAGCTTCCAAAGAGGAGCACAGGTTTGTCGAAGGGAATCCCCTTAGACTTCCAATAATTGTAGATTCTACCGAGATACAGGTATAGAACTGTTAACAGTCCGAGGACCACAAAAATGAAAATCATCTCGAAAGTTGCAGTTGAAAATGACACTTTTGATCGCTAGAACCACACACGACTGAATGACTTGAATGAGGAAGGTCTGGCCAAATTTCGTAACATATCTGGCTGATAATAATTTGTAATTAATTAAAGTAAGCGATATGCGTGCCAAATTTATAAACATTTACTGTTTCTTCCTTAAGTTAAATATTATTTTTAGATAATGATATGCATTCTCAAATTTTTATGTTAATTTCTCGCAGGCTTAAACACAGAGCTGTCGTTTAATTTTTTTTTTTAATTTCCGCGAGTCTCTTATCCTCACGTTTCACTCTTTCTAGTGTGACTCACTACTCACTTTTTTTTTTAAATTTGCTTCAAGTTAGGACGTTGGGTTTTATTCACCACGAGTGGTTCCAATTGGGAGCCAACTTTTTACCGGAGTTTTAAATCATCCGGAGTTTTGAAGAAAAAATAGTTCTATAGAGGAAAAATATTATTTACGTTCACAATGATTGTGACTCATATCTGCATAAAGATATGAGTGTTGTTATTAAAAAAATCACTAAAATTCTCGGATTAATAGTCGTTACTTTAAGCTTCCTTATTCTTAATAAATCCTTGAGTCAAAAATTATATTTCTAAACTGTCCTTAAGAAGTGTTTACAACATCGGTACTTCCTGTATGCATCCCAATTGAGGTAAAATAATGATTACATTAACAAAACAACAATAATCTGACAATGATTACTCTTCATTCTACCTATATAGAAAACCTTGTGGTTAAGTGGGAAGTTGGAACCTATGTAGGACAACAATTGGGACGATTACTTCCGCATATTAGAAAATGTATATGATGACGCATTACGCATTATATGATGACAGCGCTTATCAAGAAATACTATCGAGCTCTTTGACAATGTGCAGTCATGTTTCCTTTTCAACTTGATAAAGCCGGAAAAGTTAAGAAAAGTGCTTTTTTCCTCAGACAAATGATGCAAATGTGTTAAAACTACAGAAGCTCATGTTGAAAAATAAACAAAAAATTAATTAAAAATTTTAGATTTTATTTCATAGTCACGTAAATAATTTTTCGACACCCCCTCATTATTGTTTTTTTTTCCTCTCCTTCATTGTCGTTTTAAACACGTTGATTAAATAACTGCAAACGTCCTTATCTGAAGTCCATCAGTTTTGTGGTAACTTGCATAATTTCGGATTTTCCTTCATCTTTCAAACAGTGCAAATCGATGCCGAAAGCACACGTCGAAATTACATCAACAGCGCATTTCTTCGCGACGTCCCTAAATTGAACAGTTTTCCCCACGTCTTTCTTCAAGTACTGGATGAGGTTTTGGCCACATTCCTGGCATATTGGCAAAATTTTTATCCGTAACGTTCTCCACGTGTCCGATCTCGCCGTGGAAGCTGAGAGGATCGACTTTTTCGTTGCCGAAAACGTCAAAGTCCTTTACCAAAATTTGCTTAAGAACATCGGAACTTTGCACCATCAACATGGGTTTGGTGAAAACACATAGGGGAGGTCGGGAAATTTCTCGTAAATTGCCGATATGCGCCTGAAAATATGCTCTTTCCCTGTTGCCACGTTGAAGATGTTGTCAAAAAGGAGCACAGGTTTGTCAAAATTTTTGCCAAATAGAAATAGAGAACCGTTAGTGGTCCAAGGACTATGTAAATTGTTGCCGAAACCATCTCGAACTTTTTATGTTAATCACTGCACCTGACAGAATTAGTGATTAGATCGGACTGAACTTGGCGTTAAAACCGCTTTGGCTGATATACCGCTTCAACCGATAAAAATTTATAGGCAAATAGAATTAGCGATAACATCTAAATTTTGTAAGTGGGTTCACTGGCGCCTCCTCTAGTTAAGTGTTTTTTCCAGATAAAAAAGTCGTGTTACAACTTGTTTGTTGACGTCTTTTACTTCTCTTTAGTTTTGTTCTTCGTCGTTCTTCTTCGCCAAAGTTGCTCCAGGTAGCACGTCAGGTCTATACATCAGTCACGGATAGTGCCGAATTTAAGGTTAACCGAAAAAAAAATTATTTAAAAAAATTATGCACCCACATAATGAGAAGAAATTATTAACTATTTTGGAGCAAAGGGCGCATTAGTTGGATATCATCTAATTAGTTAGTTTTTCTGAAAAATTCTTTAGGTAACAGAAAAATGGTTCCAAGTGCAACCATCTTATCTTTAGTCACAGAAGTCCTCGTCAATTAACGATTAATAAAGGATAAACTTTGCAGATAATAGGTGCGTTTGACGTAAGAGTCAAATTTATTATTTCGCAATATTGCACAAACTGATTCTTCATCATGGTGACAAACTTCAATTTAACATCGTTTTTGCTTTTAAGTCACATAAATTTTAGCAAAAATTCAATTGGTATCTTTGTGGTAGTTTCATCCAGGTCAAGGGCAAAATCCTTCTGAGCTTAAATCAAAGCTACCTAGATGACTAGAAGCCCGAATCTAGATCTTGAAACAGCTCCATGCCAATGCAACTTAAGAAAAATGCTAATTTACCAAAGCAATTTCTAGGGCCATCGCCAAAAGGAAAGTATGAGAAGTGTAGGGTGTTATGTTAATTTTATTATACTCGTTAATCGATTTTTTTAGGTTCAGGAAAAATTGGGGATGATAATGCAAACCACAAACCGGAACTAAAACGGAAGTACCTTCTTCAATTTTAAAGCCATTGTCGTCTACGACGTAATCTTGGAGAGCTTTTGGATGAAGAACGTAGGTAGTAAAGGGACATTTTTTTAGAAAATCTCAAAATTAATAACAATGTTACTGAACTTTTCAAATATCTTCCTTGCGGATTTAGTGAAAAGTATATTCTGACATAGGGGAGGTTGGGGAATTTTTTCTGTTAATGCAATGTTTGTATCTTGTATTTTTAAATTTCTGTGCAATAGAAACAGAGGTCTGGAAAAGTATTTGGTGAACCTAATCTAGTCGTAAACATGATTGGTGTAAAATTACCAAACAACTGCTCAATCACTTTCGAATGATTCTCCAAACCTTATGACTTGATCAATTTTTTTGTTTATTTACATCGTTATCAAGTTTTTATTAACAATTATGTCTAAATAAATACTACATTCTTATCTTTGTTGCTTTTCAGAGCATACGCAACAAAACTTTATTATCCCTTCCAAAACAATTAAAATAACGCCGTCCTTGATGCTGAAACCTTTAGAAAATTTACAAGACCTTAAACTAAAACATCTTGTTACTAAAAATTGTGAAACTATCTTCTTCTGTCTAAACAGGGCTCGACCTTTAAAGCTTTTCTCTTATCACTGAGCAGAAACTTCTAACTGATGAAAAGGATCTAAACAGGGCTTGATCTTTAAAACTTTTCTGTGCATATCACTGAGCGGAAACTTCTAACTGATGAAAAAGGATAATGTCTTCAATAAGAGAAACAAATTTATAAATAAACACCCGCAGCAAGTTACAATACAAGATAATTCTACTCACGCATTTATTGCTGTAAATAAGAAAAAGTATAGTATCATTCTGTACTTCTTAAGGGAACTGCCGAATCATATTGAATTGAAATAAATTAGATACTGATTATCGCTATGTTTTGTTTGTGCAAATAATTCTTATCACATCTCGATGATGGTTTATTTATAAGCTCTAGCAAATGCAATTCACAATTCAGTAGTAATCTCTGCTGACAATACAGAAGTGCTATTTTCTATCAAAATGGTTTCAGTAACAATTTACATAGTCCTCGGACTTCTAACGGTCCTGTATTTCTACCTCACAAGAATCTACAAATACTGGGAATCCAAGGGGATTTCCTGCGACAAACCTGTGCTTCTCTTCGGAAACATCTTCAACGTGGCAATCGGCAAGGAGCATCTCTTCAGGCGTATCTCGAGGATTTATGAGCAGTTTCCTGATCTTCCCTACGTGGGAATGTACGTTCTGACTAAACCCATGCTGGTGGTGAGGAATCCTGATCTTCTAAAACGAATTTTGGTCAAAGATTTTGACAAGTTTGCCGACCGAGCCATCGCCGCCAACGAAACAGTCGACCCTCTCAGTTACCACACCCTTTTCACGGCGAAGTCGCGTAACTGGAGAGCTTTACGGACGAAAATTTCCCCAGTTTTCACTTCTGGGAAAATGAAAATGATGCTTCCATTGATGCAGGAGTGCGGGGAAAATTTTAGCAAGTATTTAAAAAAGCACGTGGGAACAACCGTGCAATTTAGAGACGTCGCCAAGAAATATGCCGTCGACGTGATTTCGTCGTGTGCTTTTGGTATAGATTCGCACTGCTTGAAGGATGAAGATAAATCTGAAATTTTGCAAGTCAGCACGAAACTGATCGACTTCAACAGTATAATTCGAAACGTGTCGATGTTTTGCTTCTTTTTCGCCCCCAAGCTCGTAGATATTTTCCGGCTTACTTTCGTGGATATGGACGCTGCTAACTACTTGTTCGACGTGTTCAAAACAACAATGAAAAAGAGAGAAGAAAGCAAAATCAAACGAAACGATTTAATTGATTTGCTGTACAATTTGAAAGCAAACGAGAAAAGTTCCGATGAATACCAATTCGGTTCGACTTAAATTTTGCCGTAGCAGCTTACCGACTTAATTCGATTTATTTTTCTAGACGATATGAAGATGGCTTCGCAAGCAATTTCGTTTTTCAGCGCCGGCAACGACACGACTGCAACAATAGTTTCCTTCACTCTATACGAATTAGCCATTAACAAGGAGGTGCAAAAAAAGTTGCGGGAAGAATTGACACCAATTTTTGAAAAATATTCAGGTTTTAGTTACGAAGCAATTCATGAATGTAAATATTTAGAAATGGTGGTTAACGGTGAGAAAAGAGTTTGCAAAATTTCAATAACATCGTCATCAATTTTCAGAGACCTTACGGAAGTATCCTTTAACTACGTTCCTTAACCGTGCAGCTCTCGACGATTACGTGGTAGAAGAAACTGGGTATAAAATCGACAAAGGTACTGTAATTATAGTTCCGATTTGTGGCTTGCAAAATGATCCCAAATACTTTCCTGAGCCTGAAAAATTTGATCCGGAAAGGTTCAGCGATGAGAACAAGATGAACATTACACCCTATACGTATCTTCCATTTGGGGATGGTCCGAGGAATTGTATTGGTAAATTCTTCAATTTTGTTTCAATTGAATTTTACGTTAAACCATTTTAGGACAAAGGTTTGGGTTATTGGCCATCAAAGTAGCGTTGGCCTATACTGTTAAGGACTTTGCATTCGAACCAGATGAGTCTACCAAAATACCCCTTGAATTTCTTACAAAAGCGCTATTTCTTCAAAACGTCGGTGGAATTAAATTAAAGGTTGTTAGCAATAGCAACGACTAAGTTGAAAATAAATTATTTGTGAAATTTCCGATTTAGCGAAGAAAAGTCCATGTGATTTATGTGAATCTTTATATCCAAAAAATTTTGTGAATAAAACTTGTCCTAGTCACAAATGTTGCTTCACAAGTTTGATTTCTTCAGCAACATCTTTGTTTTTCTTCAGGTTAAGCAACAAATCCATTAATTCTTTACGCACAATTTTATTTTTTCCCTCTTGAAGTCGTTTTATAAACGTCAATTAAATAATCGAAACTAATTCCACCACAACGAGTTTTAAACTATTTTTAAATTCTATTAAGAAAGCTAAACTACCAACAGACGTTTGTGGCACCTGCAGTTAAAATTTTAACTTTGGGGTCTAAATTTAACCTACAGTTAATTTACTAACCCAGTTGCACCACCGCTTAACTAGCAGTTAACAACAAGAACAAATATAATGTACACCAAATTAAACCATACATTCCTTGCACTGTCCACCAGAAAATTTAATGAGCATCAAAAAATCTAAATAAAACCCAAATTATTATACATCAGAAAATGAGAACAATACCACTAAAATAACTATGCCGCGTATTATTTTACCATTGCTTATATTTTAAATTCTATATGTCTATCAATTTTACTAAATGTTCACCAAATTTAGAACGCTCAAGTTACGCGTCCGTGCTGTACATAATAAATATTCGCGCTATCCATTTATATTTAATGTTTCTCAAAAAAACTATTTGTGCGTCAAATAATTATTCTATTACTCCAAAAATAAAATATGCTCACGCATCTCTCCTTGCCGCTTGCGCTTCCAGACAAGAGGCACGTGAAAAAAGTTTTGTACAAGGTCAGTTCAGGGCCCTGTATTTTTTTTTTAAAGCACGATTAGAAATCACCACTAAAAGAAGTTTTACGTTTTACATAATGCAAGCCAATTACGGAAATCAATATCTTTTTTTGTGCAAACCACTTCTATTTTTACTCTTATTTTCCTTGCCCTAGCACATCTACATCTATAATTTTGCATACAATTATTTACCATTTGCACAACATTTTATTGCTTGTGTATTTTTGATCAACAAATAGTATTTTTACTGCTAAATAATATAAGACACTGTCGAAAATTTAATATCTGGGTATTATGTTAGAATTAAATGCGGAATAAAATTTGGTGAACATTTAACATTTATGGTCAACAAAAGTTACTTTGGCGAACAAAATATATAAGAGGCCAGCATTATGTCAATATTTGGTTGTCGCTTTAAGATTATGTGTTTTCTTAATTTTGGTGAGCATTTAGTATTTTTGGGAAATGAAAGTATTTTTTGTATGAAAATCGCACGACACTGAAAAGTAGCCAATAGAAAAATAGAATTCGGTGCCATTTCTATGACAATGTAAAAATTTCCTGGAAATTTTTGCACCTTGCATAAAATTAATAAGTGGAAATTATTTCAGCCAATCAAAATCATTTATTTATTAATAATGACATCATAATGACGTAATGGACCAATGTCTGTGTCGTTGCGATTTTCTTACCGAATATGCCCTCGTGCATTGATTAATATCCGAAAATTTAATTCTCATGCATTTCCAAAACGTAATTAGCCCTCGTGTTATTCGAAAAAATTTCCGGAAATAATCAATGCACTAGAGTACTAGAGATATTATAAGTGAAAATATTGGGTAAATTTGGTAGACTGTTAAATACGACCCGTTAACAACTCTCGTTCTCGTTTAACTTTGCAATGCTATACTAGCTTAACCGACGGTTAGATTTAAACGACAGTTTGTTAAACTTAAACGTTATTGCCAACTGGTGCCAACGGCCCTTAGATGATGAATAATAAAGCATTTTGTTAAGGGATTGTACCGTCACGACAAGAGATGCTGTAGTAATTTTTTTTTCTAAAAACCAAAAATAGGTAAGCTCTTTATTAAATCCTAATTGGTAAAATTAAAGGATTCAAACTTTTACAACTTTAACATGTATCCCGCCAGCGCTTCGCATAAAAATAGACTTAGGAAAGAGTTTTAGCGGCACCTGAGTGGCTGGCGTTCGCTCGAATGTGAAGTTCTTCACTGCGTTAACCAGCGCAACTTTAGCAGCCAACAAACCAAATCTCTGACCTGGAACAACAGTTGTTGCTAAAATTTCACAAATTTGCCAAAAATTACCTATGCAATTCCTAGGACCTTCGCCGAAAGGTAAGTAAGTATATGGCTTTATTAGGTTTGACTCGTTGAACCTCTCAGGATCATATTTTTCAGGTTCCGGAAAGTACTCGGGGTCGTAATGCAGGCCGCAAATCGGAACCATAATCGCAGTTCCCTTTTCGATCTTAAAACCAGTTTCTTCGATAACGTAATCTTCAGTTGCTTCGCGGTTCAAGAAGGACGTCAAAGGGTACTTCCGCAGAGATTCTAAACAAGTAATGAGAATCGAAACTATTTTTTTTTAAATGAAGCTTACCGTTGATTACCATATCCAGATACTTGATTTCTTGAATCGCCTCATAGGTGAAGGCGTTATGTTTTTCGAGTGATTTGGTAATTTCTCGTCGTAGCTTCTTCTGCACGTCTTGGTTCAGCGCCAATTCGTATATAGTGAAAGCAATTGTTAGCGACATAGTCTCGTTGCCGGCACTAAAAAATGAGATTGCTTGCGATGCCATTTTTTTGTCGTCTAAAACAAAAAAAAAAAAAAGATTAACGAGCCGAACTTGAAAAAAAAAGAACAAACCAAATTTGTATTCGTCAGTAATTTTTTCGCTTTTCTTCAAATTGTTCAACAGATCAATCAAATCGTTCCTCTCGATTTTGTTCTCCTCTCGTTCTATAAGAGTTTGCTTGAACACCTTAAACAAATAATCTGCCGACGCTTTATCGACGAAAGTCAATCGGAAAATGTCGACGAGTCTTTCCGCGAAGAAAAAACACAAAACGGAGAAACCACGAAAAGGCGAATTAAAATCCAACAGTTTCGTTGCGACTTGCAAAATTTCCGAATTACCGTCCTTCAAGCAGTAAGCGTTAATGCCGAAGGCACACGACGAAATCAAGTCAACGGCATACTTTTTCGTCAACCGACTAATGTCGAGAGTTTCACCACTTTTCTTCGCTAAACAATCGACGAGGTTTTTGCCGCATTCCTGCATCAGCGGCATCATGAGTCGCATTTTTCCAGAAGTAAAAACCGGGGAAATTTTGGCGCGTAGGGCTTTCCACGTCGCGCCTCTCGAACTGAACAGAGTGTGGAAAGCGATTGGATCCACAGATTCGTTGGAAGCCACTTTTCGGTCCGCAAACTTGTCGAAGTCTTTAACTAAGATTTGTTTTAGCAAATCTGGACTGCGAACTACGAGGGTTGGTCGGGTAAAAATGTAAATTCCGGCATAGGGGAGTCCTTGAAAATTCGTGTAGATAGCGCATATTCTGTTGAAAATGTGTTCTTTTTGCGTTGCGACTTTGTAGAAGCTTCCGAAGAACAGGAAAGGCTTCTCGTTCGGGACACCTCTCGATTCCCAGTAATTGCTATTATTTTTTAATAAGAAGTAGAAAAATAATAAGATGCCCAAAGCAACGTAGAATAGTGGTAAGATCATCTGAAATCGACAAGAATACAAATCTGAAGCCAACAAAACTGATTACCTTCAAACTAGTTGTTTCACCACTCAGTAACTCTTGTTGGAAACAACCAATATTCGTTCCTCCGATAAGAAACTTTAGCAACAAATTCAAGAATAAGTTATTTTTAAAACCCAATCAGTGCCCTGGTTTTAAGGTTATCGGTTAGGTTTTGCCATTAGTACGTAAGACTGCATAACATGAAGAGACTCATCCAGAATGGCGCTTATCCGATATTTAAACCCAACTCATTCTATGTCGAACTTTAGGTAGTTTGACACGTCCTACTAAGGTCATTTAAAGAATTTGGAAGACATCAAAATGATGCCCCCCTGCCTTCCCATCTTTCGACATTAGGCTTACTACTAAGGTCAGTGCAGATAAAAAATATTTAAAAAAAGATTACAGTTTTAATTATATTATTGGAGGGTAATTGACTAATTGACTGCAAGAAGAAGCCGCCCCTGCTTATTACTCCCTTTTCAGTTTGGCATTTTAGACAATTTAGCAATGATCAGATAATTAAACTTTACATCAATCATAGTGACTAAAAAGCCAAGTTACGCAACACAATTAAACTTTCAACTAGAGAGCTATTGTTATTATTTACAACTTGAGTAGAGTTGCAAAACTCGGCTGAAGCATAGTAAATTTTATAAAACCATATCAAATCAGTTCAAATAAAGCTATGAACAATCACAAATCTTATTATAAGATAACAAAACGGTAGTACCAACATTGTATTATCACACTTTCAAGATCGACGTCATTTCAAGTCGAACAGTAAGAAGTCTTCTTTAATCGCCGTTTGGTGGATCCTGCAACAAGAAAATTACTAAAAATTTTCAAAAAAAGAAAACAATCACCTCTTCACGTGAGCAGCCAGACTTTGTTCTTTCGCAAAACTATTGTTGCAGTACAAACAAGAAAACGGCCGATAACCCTCATGGACCTTCTCGTGTTTGTCGAGAGCTTCCTCAGTATCGAACCCTTTATCGCATTTGCTACAAGGAAACTTTCGGTTGATCCCATGTCTCTTTTTGTGTTTCCTCAGCACGTCTTTGGAAGCGTATTTTTTATGGCAAATATCGCATTCGTGATTTCTCGGTTTCGGTTTAATACTCTGCACGTCAACGTTACTCGGCAAATTATCAACGCCGTTGTCCACCACCAAATTCAGATCGTTATTGACGGTTTTGATATTGAGCAAAGTGCCGTCATCCAACTGAATTAGTGACGACGGTATCAGTTGGTCTTGGAGCAAAAAATGAGACGATTGCAACTGTTGCAAGATCATCGGGTCTAATTGGATGGTGTCACTTAAAGAATTGTGGGGTTCGTTGAGAATGTTCAAATCGTCACTGGGAAGTTGCAGTTGTTCTTGTACTATTACAACGTTGTTGAGGTCTTCGGTAGAAGGTGGCGGGGGTTGAAGCGTTTCCATCGCCACCGATGCCAGCATAGAGGTCACTTTGCTCGACTTACTCGGACCCTTCCTCGCGTTGAGATGATGGCTGGATTCGTGAGATTTCTTGTGAGAGGCCGTCCGGAACTTCATTGGACAAAACGAGCATTCGTGGGGTCTCACTCCTGCCAGCAACACAAAATTCGATCATTTTAGGATAATTGAAGAGAACAATTATTAAGTTAAGAAGATTCTTATTAAGTAAAGCAAAACCACTAAATGCTTCGAGACACAAATCGCTTCTCAACATGCGCGGCCGTAAGTTTGTTCCATCTACTTTTAGTTGCAAAATAGCCAACGCTACCAGCCTAACAGTGAAATTAGTACTACTTTGTTCTTATATTTGAATTTCGCGGACTTGAGAGGGCGGAGTTTGCGCATGCGGAGAAGATCTCCATGCAATCGATGACCAGTGCCGTACGTTCACCAAATCGCTCATTGCTTCATTGAGTTTGTTGCATGTTACGCCACTAGTAGAAATTATTCAAGCAGCTTTCTGATGACATATGTGTATTGTGCAGTTCTCTAAAGTGGTCAGTTACACTTTAGATGCAATTCGAGAAAAAGGCAATATTTTTCCTCTCAACATTTTGCGTCCCCTTAGCAGCAGCTGTACAAATAATTAAATACAAAAAAATGCAACAAAACTGATCCCATTGCAAAACAGTTCATTAAAGATTTATGAAAACTCCAAGAAATGGTCCATGACCAATCAACCATTTGTTGTGACTTTGACGTCTTTTACGCAAGTAATCTAGTAAATAACGAAATAAAATGTTGACAACGAATCATTAACAGGAAATTATCTTTTTACAACATCATCAACAATTTCAAAATTTATTTTTGTATTCTCCGCTAACTAAAGTGCGGTTTGTGTCTCTTCAGTGGGTGGAAGTCATGTTAAAAGTAGCGAAGGGCAAAAAAACATTAGTAATCTCCGTACCGGTGTGAAGTTTCATGTGAACGTTCAGGCTGGATTTGAAGGTAAAGAACGAGTTGCAAACCACGCAATTGTGTCGTTTCTGGCCAACAGGATTGTGCGTCCGCTGATGCGACAACAGGGTGGACTTGAGCGAAAACTTCTTATCACACTTATTACACGGAAAAGGTTTCTCCCCAGTATGCGTGCGTATATGTCTCACCTGCAACAACTTCGTTAAGAAAAAAATTGAGACCTAAGATGAGAATTACCAGATCCGACTGTTTCTTGAAGGCTTTCGCGCAAAAATCGCACTGTCGCAATATTTGTTCACCCTTATTGGCGTGTCTTTCCACGTGCCTCGCGTAAGTGCTTTTGTTGGTAAAAACCCGCCTGCATTGCGCGCAAGTGAATTTCATCCTGGATTTCGTGACGGTTTCGGTGTTACTATTAGGAGCAATTTCCGTTAAAGGTTCATTGGTTAAGTTCAAAAGGTCCTGTTCTAAATTGAAAACGGCAAGAGGAGCGGAGTCCGGGGGCAAATTAGGCAAAATCGTAGGTGAAGGAATTGCGTTGACTGAAGGGAAATTGTCGCTAGGAGCGATGTTGAGGGATAAATTTAGTTCGGGGTTCGAATAGAAAGAGGTGTTGCTTAAAAAGTTATCGTCGGTGATGAGTTGGTCGGGTTTATCTTTGTGGATTTTGAGAATTTTCGCTAAATCGTTGATGGTGATTGTGGTTTGATCGGTGTTGTTGTAGGTTTCAGCTTGCGTGTCGAATTCGCCCGTTAACTGGTCGATGTTGAAAACGTTGGGGTCTGGAAGGTCGCTGAGGGTGTTGAAGAACAGCGAATCGGACGCCTGGAAATTTCGGTCAAGTTAAAACTCGATTTCAAGTTAAAATTTGCGAGTCACAATTCACCCAACAAAGCCAGTCGACCAATTGTTATATTAATCACATTGCGCATTTTCTCCCAGAGAAATGACAGGTGCGATTGCAACTTGGGAGGACCAAAATAGGGAAAGACCGCTCTATTTGCAGTGTTTCATCGGCAGTGGCAGTTGCAACATAATCGCAAATTTTTACTTGAAATCAGCCCCTGAGTGCGATTGTTGTTTTGGGGGTTACAAACCTCAATTTTGGAATTGGAGCTTAAAGTGTTGCACAAATCGGCACCATCGGTCAGCTGCAACTCGTCGTAGTTGATGAAAATTGTCTGGACCTGGCTGGTGTCCTGCAGTTCCGGCTTGTTAGGCAATATTTGTACGGAGCCTGATGGCATTTGGAACAATTGCTGATCTATAGGGTGGTCGATAGCGTCCTAATAAAATAGAAAAAAATTCTAGTAACATTTTCCTGTTTAATTATTGTGTCACGCGAAAAAGATCGCATTTACAAAAACCTACGCCAACTTGCTGCATGATCCCTGATTGGTCGAGATGTTGGGCCTGTTGCAAAATAAAATCGTCGCTCTTTTCTTGCGCAAATTTACCCTGCTTCACCTCGACTTTCTGCCCCACTAGAGGATCGCTGCCTGCTCCAGCGACAGCATTGGACTCCTCGATCAATTTTGCCCTATCCAATTCTTCATTAGCTTTAGCATTTCGGATCTAAAACTCCAACTTTAACAACACGCAACTAAAACAACCCAACATACTTCTGAACTAATCTCTTTTTTGTGAATATTGATGTGTTTCTTGCACAACATGAGACTCTTGAAGGCCTTGCTGCAGTAAGGACAAACGTACGGGCGCGAACTATTATGACTGACTAAATGCCGTTTCAACAGCGCCAACGTCACGTATTTCTTCCCGCAAGTTTTGCAGGAATAATTCCTGGTTCCGGAATGGTACAAGCAATGCTCCCTTAACGCGTGCGCCGATAAATACGATCTAGAAAAAATCGCAAATTACTCGTTCGAAAATGCTTGGAACAACGAAAAATACTTGGGACAATGTTCGCATTTGTATTTGCGTTCTGCGCCGTGAAGGAGCATGTGTCGTTTTAAATTGCTCGCTTTTCCGAATTTCGCGTTGCAAGTTTGACAGGAAAATTGCCGGAGAGATGCCGCTGAATTTTCCGGTTTCGAAACCGGCAAGAGACCGGTCGGGGTTTGCATTAGAGGCTCCCGCATTTCGATGGTGCTACCACCGTTCGACGCCTTATGGACCTCTTTGTGTATTCGTAACTTGTAGGTGCTGTGGAAGGAGTCATTGCAAACGTTGCACTTATACACCTTATGCACTTTACTCTCTCTCGAAGCGTGGTTCCTAAAATTAGGTAACAAGTTCAATTAAAAATATAAAAAAATTTAAATAAAAAAAATCTTACTTAAGATGTGCCTCCCAAGCCTCATGTGTACTTAGAATTTTCCAGCAAATGTTGCAAACGTAATTCTTACCGTTGCAATGTGTTGTCAAATGGTTGAAAAGTGTCGCTTTCGAAGAAAAGGAGGCGCTGCACTGTCTACACTAAAATTTGTCTATAGTATTAAAGCTACAACTACTAGTGACACCTTACGGCAAACGGCCTTTCTCCTCTAGTATGAACCCGCGTGTGTCTGATCAGATCTGAGGCCTTTTTAAACTCTTTGTTGCAGTCGTTGCAAATGTAGGTACGACAATCGTTGACCTTCCTCTGTTTAACCAAGTAGCTCGTCATGGAACCGTCCAGAACCGATCCGGCGAATCTAATATGCCCAACGTCAGTCGACTCCTCTAATCCGTCGCTTTTCAGTTCTTCCAGAATTTTTTTATTTTGCTCTACAATCTCCTTTGCGGCCGGCTTCATTTCGGGCGTTATTGCGGCCGTTTGTTGTTCCAACTCTTTCAGTTTGTTGACGACATCCTCTAAATTTTGATCGGGATCGTGGACTCTCGTTATGTGAACGTTGAGAGGGCCGATTTTTGTAAAAATGCAAGTGCAATAGGGACATTTGACGGTTTTCACGCCCGTAGGGGCCATGTGAGTCTTTGCGACGTGGACCCTCAAGTTACCTTTTTGGTAAAATTTTGCCGTGCAAAGAGTACAATGGAACGGCTTGAATCCCGAGTGTCTATTCAAGTGAATTTTCAAAGTGCCCTTTTGGTTAAAGCCCCGCTTACAGTATTGGCACTGAAACCAAACAGCTTCATTTACCAGTGAGTCATTTACATATCGAGGGCCAAATGTTAAAGTTTACACCCGCAACAACAAAGTTTTCATTTGTCCAAGAGTGTAACTTGCTTTAAACCCAAAGTATATGTATAAAGAGTTTTAGCCACAACTAGATCAAAATGTATTCCAAATAAATGAATGTTTCAATGAAAACTCGTTAGAATCGAGTAGTTTGACAGAAGTCAATGTTTAGTTACCACGTAACTATCTATTTGAGTAATTATGTATCATGTGCGGGCTGCAATGTAGTTTTACGGCCCCGGGGACTGTAAAGTAGTTTTACGGCCCGCGAGGCTGTAAAGTAGTTTTGCGGCCCGCGAGGCTGTAAAGTAGTTTTAAGGCCCCCGAGGCTGTAAAGTAGTTTGACGACTCTAGTTGTTGCGGAATTGGTAAAACCAGTTAAGTAAAACTTACAACAAACGGCCTTTCCCCACTGTGAACCCTCGAATGGCGATCCAGCAAGGACAATTTTCGAAAGCTCTTCAAACACACTCCACATACATGCGGATACTTTCTGCTGCCGCAAGTTTTCCTCGTTTTTTTCCCAGAAAGCACTAATTTCTTGACCTGAAACGAGTAATTACTCCAAAACTTTACCAAGCCCCAAATAATTACCTTTCTATGGTGAGCGACATGCTGCTTGAAATTAACTGAATCCTCGAACTTAACCTTGCAATATGAGCAAATCATTTCTTTATTTTCTTTAATATTCAAATGGCTCCGTAAATGCCTATTTAATTCTTCCTAAAAACCAAGCCGATACAATTACTACCAGTATAGTCTATCTACACTCACTTCTCTGTCAAATTCCGCTTTGCACTCCTCACAGGTGTAAAATTCCTCAACTTGATGCAGCAACAAATGTGATTTGAGACTAGCTAACCGCTGAAACGATATACTGCAATTGGGGCAAGTCGGCTTGCCTTCGGCATGCACCGCCATGTGAACTTTCAAATTACTTTCAACATTGTACCCAGCAGAGCATTTGTCACATTTAAATTTTTTTACATTCCTGTGCCACATCATGTGTTTGCGAAACAGTGTCTTTTTATCAAAAACTTGTTCGCATGTTGAGCAATTGTATGTGGGTTTTTCAGATGGCTTTGGCGAGGTTGCTGGAGGGTCCAAAATGGCCGGGGCGGTTTCAATCTCTGGAGGAGCAGCTGGAGGTTCTTGATTGATGTGGAACTAAAACCAAACGGTTTAAGGGGGTGAATATTGACGAGTAATGAAGAGACTCACGTCGTTAGCTTCCATGATGTATAAAGAGCCATCAGACAAGGACTTAATAATAACATTCTTGATTATGTGAAATTGTTCCGGAATTTGAATCAGGTTGCCTTCAGTGTTGTCCACGGGCGAAACGACGAAAGTGGAAACGGCGTCGTTGTTTACACCACTTTCGGACATTTTTCGCCAGAAAATACAAAGTTTTACATTAACAGTTTTTGTTAACAGAACTTTGGAGGTTATCTCTATTAATGACAGCAGCTGTCAACTCGTTCCCATTGCATATAACCCTATAACCCTCCATGCATATAATGCTCAAAGAAGATTACAAAAAGAAATTTGAAACTTTTAATTTTGGAAAAGTTGTTTGAAAACAAAAAAACCTATATTAAAAAACAATAAATTTGTCATTTGTAGACAATTGTACATAACAACAATGATTTTAACAAGACGGGGATTGATAATTTATCTAATGAGAGTTCTTTCTAATAAAATGACGCAAATGGTAAAATAACAAATATGACCTTGAGTTTGAAAGCTGTCAGCTTCTTGCCGCTATTTTCTAAAAACATGTCCACAAATTACAATTATTTCGTAAAAATACTCGTAAATACTTTTATGACCCCACAACATGCTAGTCGAGGTAAGTGTCATTGCCGTTATTTGCAGAAATCCTTGAGAAAATCTTTGTTGTAAACCTAACCTAACATTTTTTCAAATAACTCTCTAGGGCTTCGTGAGCGCCGTCAATGAGGATCTTCTGTTCTTCACTGTTGATGGCGCGACCACCGTCCACGCCGTTTTGGCTTTTGTGGCCGGAACCTGTTCAAAGTTGCCGGTTGAGGGCAGCAAGGTACGAGTGACGTCACCCCATTTTCGCGCCACCAAACTCGGGGTCAAGTGTTTGGTTCTGTGTCGCGAATCCGAAATTCAGGGCGAATTTTCGGCAACACCATCAAATAGATGCGAGACTTTTTTAAATGTCGCTCGAAATTTGGCGGCTCTTGATATAATAACTCTGGACCAAAATTTAAGAACTCTTCGAGATCATTTTACGATCAGCAAGGGCAGTTATGAGGAATTAATCGTCAATATATACCGAAATGTAGGAGAGTTGCGTGAAAAGTTTGATGCTTGTGAGGAAAGGACTCTTCCCAAATTCAGCCTCAAAACTGTGGACGAAATCAATTTTGTTGCAGCGAATCCGGAAAAGTATTACAAGAAATTTCCAGAGTGGTCTTTTGGGTGCCATTTTACCAAGCCCGAATTTGAGTTTTTAATTGGGCAATTAGAGGTGCATGCAACGTTTGGAATAAATTTTTTTACAGACCAAAAGCGCTCAGTTCCTTGCATAATTACGAATCATTCTGGACTCAAAATAACAAATTATTTTGGCAAATTTGTTTTGGTGCGAGAGTATTTTGTGTTTACCGAAATCTACAATTTTAATAAAATTGATTCGTTGCAATGTTTGTTAATTGATTTGAGTGATGTTATTACTTTGCCTTTTACATGGGATTACAAGCAGAAATTGGTTGTAGAAGTGGTGCCGGAAGGTTTTGGCGATTCTTTTACTTGCTCAATCTTGGCCAAAAGTCTGGTAAGGGTTTGTGATCACATTTTTGGGGTTCTAAGATGCTCTTTTAGCCTTTCGTTACGCCCCAACGCAAGATTCAGTTTTGGTTGGAGCTCGGTTTGAATGAAGACAACAGCAAGCGCGGGTTTCTTTGCTGCGACAGCGCTTACGTTGAAATTTACCCATTGCTTCAAGAAGGCTCCACGTACAAAATCTACCATAAGCAAGTGTTGTAAGTGATTTGGTTTTCAATACCTAATTTTCCTACTAACATTAAAAAACTTTTAGCATGAAGCTCTTTAATAAAGAACTGTCGAAGTTAGCCCCCCGCGTGCCTCAGTTGTTTCTCCAAACTGGCAATGGTATCATCGTACCTCAGGAGACTTCTGCGCCTGATGCTGGTTCAATAATGGACGAAGAAGAGGCCCAACGAGGTCTCGCCACTCTCCGGAATCTAGTCACGTTTCAAGGCAAGATTTGCAAAAAGAAATTCGCGCCCTCTCTGTCGTCTAGAACCCCTAAAATAGTGGACAATTCTAATATTGGAACTCCAGGTTGTTGTCGTGTAGAAAAGTGAAAATTTGGTTTAAAGAATTATTTTAAGGCCCCAAAACCCACTTGCTCGAGTTCAATGCTGGCGACGAAAGGAATCGTTTGACTGTTTACTTAAATAATTTCGAAAATTTGTTGATGCCCAACTGTTTGGTTCCCAACATGAGGGTGGTGGTCAGGAACGTAGTGGCCCAGAACGGCCGCTATTACAAATCTACACCATTGACGTCGATTCAAGTTCTCAGTTACGAACCGGAGTTCCTTTATGAAACCGCTAATTTGTAAGTTGTGCAAGTCTGATGTCTGGTTGCTCGAACGTTGATTAAAGTTAAATTCATTGTCAGCGGCGCGTTGAGATTTGACGTAGAACCCGTAGCAACGGATCAACAAAATTATTATTGATAGTTTGGCTAGCACGAAGAACGTTGATTAAAGTTAATTCATTGTTAGCGACGCGTTGAGATTTGACGTAGAACCCGTAGCAACGGATCAACAAAATTATTATTGATAGTTTGGCTAGCACGTTGATGAGCCATTGGTGAATGATTAATTTACGTTGGTGCAGGCCAAAATATCGATATTGATTGTTGATCTGTTGCTAAGGGTTCTACGCCAAATCTCGACGCGCTGTTGACAATGAATTTTAATTAGCGTTCGAAAACCAGGCATGAATCTAACGCAGCCATTGTTTCGGATTTTGCTACCTTCACAAGGCAAATAATATAATCCGTGATTTCCTTAACTTTTGTTTATAAATATGTGTTTTGCAGAAGCTACGGGGACCGGGGGGTGGACTGGGGCTACCCCTGCTTCCTCAGCGCTCCTCTTCCGGTTGGCGTCGTTGTTTGGGCCACCATCACCAACTTCTTCATATTGGGCCTAAAAATCAACAATGAATCTACTGAAAATCAGAAGCCCTTATCGATGAAAGTCACGTAAATTAGTGTCCCAAAAAAAAAATTTTAATTAATTGGTCGTTTTGCAGATTAATTGTCAAGGACCAATTGGGTGAAAGCAAAATCATCGCAAAAAATTCAGTAGCCAAAGATTTGGTTTGTTTGATGATTTTCGGGTATCCCAGTCCCCGGTTCGAGGAGTGGTGTCGAAGTTTAACGTTTCTGGAGTCTTACGAGTTCATAGTGTCGAACCAAAAACGACAGACGACCAGAATTCTGGTAAGACAATTTTTGCGTTGAAACAGCGAATTGTTAATAGTTGTTGCAGGAAGAGTCACAGAGACAATTGGTGGAAGCCATAGACGCGCATTTCGACGCCATCAACGCGTTTGGGGGAGTCGACCTGGACGTGAAATGTCGAAAGATCGAGGAACAGAAGGAAAACGGAAGCTCCGTGTTCATCTTGATGGACGTTAGGAAAGATAGTCTTTATTAAGATTGTTGTATGCCAGTTAGTAGTTAGTACGTAGAACTAAATGCGAATAGTAGCAACCAGTTATAAATCAGCTTCTGCACAATCAAAAGCCCTGTTACATACATTTTATTATTTTA
The DNA here is from genome assembly GCA_951805265.1 of Schizotus pectinicornis. Classification (NCBI taxonomy): domain Eukaryota; kingdom Metazoa; phylum Arthropoda; class Insecta; order Coleoptera; family Pyrochroidae; genus Schizotus; species Schizotus pectinicornis. Next base: position 7,599,424 of record OX638207.1, on the reverse strand, counting down.
AAACGCATTGGTTGTGTTTAATAAGATTTTCTCTTGATCTGCAATTAATGGCAAGGGTCTAGTGTTGTACATAAATAAGGATAAATGAAAATCTATTACTTAAAGCACCATTTATTTTGGGAACAAATATAATGTACACCAAATTAAACCATACATCCCTTGCACTGTCTACCAGAAAATTTAATTAGCATCAAAAAATCTAAATGAAACCCAAATTATTATACATCAGAAAATGAGAACATCACCACTAAAATAACTATGCTGCGTATTGCTTTACCATTGCTTACATTTTAAATTCTACATGTCTATCAATTTTACTAAATGTTCACCAAATTTAGAACGCTCAAGTTACGCGCCCATGCTGTACATAATAAATATTCGCGCTATCCATTTATATTTAGTGTTTCTCAAAAAAAAATTTGTGCGTCAAATAATTATTCTATTACTCCAAAAATGAAATATGCTCGCGCATCTCTCCTAGCCGCTTGCGCTTCCAGACAAGAGGCAGGCGAAAAAAGTAATATTTTTAACTGCTAAGTAATATAAGACACTGTCGAAAATTAAATATCTGGGTATTATGTTAGAATTAAATGCGGAATAAAATTTGGTGAACATTTAGTATTTATGGTCAACAAAAGTTATTTTGGCGAACAAAATATATAAGAGGCCAGCATTATGTCAATATTTGGTTGTCGCTTTAAGATTATGTATTTTCTTAACTTTGGTGAGCATTTAGTATTTTTGGGAAATGAAAGTATTTTTTTGAATGAAAATATTGGGTAAATTTGGTAGACAGTTAAATACGACTCTTTTATTTTTAGATCAACATTGTTTTCAACTCTTCAGTAGCTTTTAGCAATGCAAGGGTGAGAAGATGAGTAATGGGAGAACTACGCCCCGATAACATCTTTAAGGAACGTAAACCTAGTCTACTATAACCTGAATTGAAGGTATGGAACCAGTAAATGCTGAAACCAATGCATGTCTAAAGAGCAAGTCAAATGTTATACACCACCAAGACAGTTTATGACAAACATTGAGTAATGAAGAATCAGATAGTGAGTAGTGAATTTTCACTTTTGTCAAGGGCCCCCAAATAAATATTTATTCCCTTCGCCTTTGGCAGGAAATTGTTATTATAGCATTTATAACGTATCATTGCACGAGGCGCAGCGTTTCAATTAGGTCGCTGGCCGTCTGTTTAAGTTTTAAAATAAACACTCCTAATGAGTAATTATGAAATTATCAGTTTATCGCGAGAGGTGACCTGACCTCCCTAACCTCAAAAAGCGCGTGTTCGTGTTGTTGACCGTTGAAAGAGATTAACAATTTCGCGATGAATATCGCTGCAAGTGCGCTGTTCTTGTGTTTTGTAGTGGCCCCCGCTTTAGGGGCGTTCCCCAACGTCTACCCCAGCATCAACGAAGAAAAACTCGACGATAATCCGGGGGTTCCCCTGATTTTAACCCCCTTGATCGAACAAGGAAAAATTGAGGATGCCCAAATAGCCGCAGAGAACCACTTCAACGGCTTTAAAGGCATCAAAAGTTATTCGGGCTACTTCACAGTTAACAAGCCTTACAATTCTAACTTGTTTTTCTGGTTCTTCCCTTCGCAAACTGACTACGTGAATGACCCGGTGGTTCTGTGGTTGCAAGGGGGCCCCGGTGCCACGTCTCTCATCGGCTTGTTCGCCGAAAACGGACCTTACACAGTTACGAACAAACACGGGTTGAAATTGAGGCAATATTCCTGGACCAAGAGTCATTCAGTTATTTACATTGATAGTCCAGCTGGTACTGGTTACAGTTTTACTGATAAAGGGTATTGCCAAAACGAGACCCAAGTTGGGCTCGATTTGTACAACGCTCTGCAGCAGTTCTTCTTGTTGTTTCCGGAGCTGCAAAAAAACGATTTTTTCGTTACTGGTGAATCTTATGGAGGTAAATACGTGCCCGCTATCTCTTACACTATTCACACCAAAAACCCGGCAGCTAAATTGAAGATTAATCTAAAGGGTTTGGGAATTGGAAACGGTTTGAGTGACCCGGAGCATCAACTAAAATACGGCGAATATTTGTACCAAATTGGACTAATCGACTCCAACACTCGAACTTTAGTTCAACAATACGAAGATCAAGGCGTCAAATATATTCAAAGCAAAGACTGGGCGAAAGCGTTTCAAATTTTCGACAACCTCCTCAACGGCGATTTGAACAACCACACGTCTCTCTTCAAGAACGTCACAGGCTTTTCAAATTACTTCAACTATTTAGTTTCGGACGACACCAGCAATGTTATCGCCAACATGGGGACTTACATACAAAGAAACGACGTGAGAGCGGCGATTCATGTCGGCAACGCGTCTTTTCATGGAGAAGATCAAACTGTGGAAGAAAATTTGATGACTGACGTCATGCAATCAGTGGCTCCTTGGATTTCGGAACTGTTGAGCAACTATCGGGTTTTGATTTACAACGGACAATTGGACATCATCGTGGCGTACCCGTTAACGGTCAATTACTTGCAAAATCTCAAGTTTAGCGCCGCTGATGACTACAAGAAGGCGGAGAGGTTCCAGTGGCACGTTGCCGACGAATTGGCGGGGTACGTGAAACAGGCCGGAAACCTGACGGAGGTTTTGGTCAGAAATGCCGGACATATGGTTCCCGGTGACCAACCCAGATGGGCCTATGACCTAATCTCAAGGTTTACTCGAAATAAGCCTTTCCACTAAAATTAATTGTTAAAAATCCCTGTATTTTTTAAAATTATTAATAATTAAATAAAATTTGGAGAAAAGTTGCGAAACTATTTAAACCTCGAGATTGCCATTTTTAATTTATTGAATTATGTAGAGACTAAGTTATACTAGTTACATGCAGAATTTGCTCAGTTCTGTCCTGATAAAAACTTTGACATAAAATCAGTTGGCTTTGGCTCCACTGTGTCCTTCCAGTAGCTCATGATGTGCCCCTTTTGCTTCCAAACCTCCACGGTTTCCTTGAGTTCCATTTGGCCCTACGACAACGCAATAACGTTAAACATAACACTTTAGGGAACCACGACAATACCTTAATGACTAACATGTCGATGACCCTTATGTCTTTTAAATTTTGATGTTTAGCGAACTCTTCACGTAACCTCTGTTTGCACTGAGCAACATTTTTGGGAATGCTGTACTGCTTGACTAAAGAAACGTAAATTTGGTGTTATGTAAAAGTGAGGTTATATAAAGTGACAAACCGACGTAGGGCAGTTGGCGGTACCAGGCTTTGTACAAGTTCAGGACTCGCCGTCTGGCTTCTTCCTGGTCCACAGACAAGATTGGCCGGACCTGTTTCGTGGCCACTCTGCAAGCTTGAGACGCCATTCCGAGATAATTTTTATTTATTTTTAATTCGACTTTGACGTTTACAATTTTGACGTTTTGCGAAATGGCGACGGCAGCGCCACGTAGCTTACAGTTACCTGTAATTCTTTAGGGCGCTTTTTTTGAAATAAAAACAAACTTTTGCGATCGATAAATAATAACAATAAGAAGAGACTATTAAACTATTATCTACTAAGGACCGGTTTTCGAGCCTTAATAACGTTCCTAATAAAGCTTATTTACCAAATATTTATAAATCTCACATTAATAATAATTAGCAAATAAATTTGCATTCCTAAGATTCTGGATGGGACAACAATTGGGTACTTGTCTAAAAAAAATTTTGCACTTTTTATTCTCTAGATGCATGCAAATAATTAAAAGAGGCTTAAATATTTTTTTCCCATCTTTTTATTTCATATTTTCGTAAATATTGGCAATTCTTGTTTTTGATGACGCATTGGTCTTCCGTATCCAAGACTCACACCTATATTGAATGGACTCTTGTTTTTGGCTACTATGCTGCGCTGCTACCAGAGTGCGCGACATGTGTATAGCGGATTAACATTCGATTAATAAATAGAACGCAAGCGATTTGAGTAAAGCGCCATCATACGATTTTTTTAGAACTACGTCGTGCAGGAGCCGGCTACGTCACAAATCTCCCACTTCAAAAATTAAAAAATTAATTGTGGGCGTAATATTGACTCTAGAACCAAATAAAAAAATACGGGTCTAATGAAATTTTCTACATTTTCTAAATATTATATTTCCCAAACATGAGGCAAGTACCCCATTCTGCTGCGTGGTGGATTGAATGGAATTTTCCCGGCAACACCATTAACTTGGTGGTTGGCATAACAAGAATTTTAGAGGTGGAAAGAGACTGTTTTTGAACTGAAACACAAAAAGTGCCGACATGGTAATGACATTAATAATTTATGAACCCTTTACAATTTTCAAACTTTGTTCATAAAATAAAAGGGACGTGTCATGTTTGTGATTAATTATAATTAGGTTGCTCTTTAACTGGTTTTTCAATTTGTTGCAAGTTCGTGATTAAAAGATGGCGCACAATTGTTGGTCTTAGTTAATGAATACGTGCCTATCAATTTTCTTTGTATTACATACTTGTTCCTGCATACATAATATTAAGTTAATAAAAAATGTATGTATTAATAAATTATCACAAATTTAAGCTAAAGTGTCACGGGTTGCCTGGGCTAATTTAGGGCCATGAGATCAACAACAATGATGTGTAAACGTATGTACAACCTCCAATTCTGCTTCAACTAACCCCTTAGGAGAAGAGCCAGGATCAGGCTTTATCGACCCGAGACGAAGCAGTAGAGTAAAATGTAACAAAACAACAATTTATTTTTGTGACCTATTATTGATAGGTTTATTTTGCATCTACTGAATAAGTTTCTTACTTGTTCGAAAATCTCATTTTTAGTCAATGTAATAAAAATTTACTAGAAACAAGAAACTTCGACAACTTTGCATACCTGCAGGTCTCGAGTTTTCAAACAACTTATTTAAATTGCTCTAAAATTTCAATATTCATTAAGAGTTATGCATGAGAAACGGGAAAACCCTTTTAAAGTGCGCCCCAGAGGGTGCATGCCAATGATTCGATACAAGCAGTCCTCTGGTATTTGAATAGGGCCTTTTCCAGATTTTCTCGCTACCTCTTTTATCAGCTCCGTCAAGTTTTCGTGGGTCGCCACTTTAGCCTTCCACACAATCCGCTAAAAACTTGTTTTTGTGCGAAACGATATAATGAGCTCCATTCAACGCAACCCCCTTACACCTCAACAAAAAGAAACTTCGATCTCTCTCTCCTCCCTCGATTATGGTTGTGTGTGTGTGTCGGAAATTGCAGGAATTCCATCAACCCCCAAACCGGGATTTGTGGTTCAGTTCCAGTTCAAGTTTAAACACGGCCGTTTTGCAGCAATTTTCCGAACGTCCGCTGCAACTTTGATGTTTTCTAGCGAGAATGCGATGCAATTTCGCGAATTGAGCGGCTCTCAGCGTTCTTTCATTGTTCCTCTCCACCAGTTAAAACCAGCACTCCGGAGTTATTGCTCGGGGCGTTAAATTCGTAATCCGCGATGTAAGTTCCAGAAGAACCTTTTCAATTCTTTAACACTCAAAACTAAAATTTCAAGAACACTCCAAAAAGTTTGGCTCCCAATATTTGTTATAGTTTCAAAAAATTTTTTTTTATCTCTTCGGCATCATAATAGTAATTAAAAAAAAAAATCGGAATATAAAATCAATATTTTTTTTTCATCTTTTCGTCATAATAGTTATTCCGGAAAAATCGGGAAATAAAATTTTCAGCGTTTCAGCATCAGAGTAAAAGTAAGGCCCGCACCCTAAAAATGTTTATTTCGCACCAAAGCGCCACGCGATTTTATTGCTCCTCCCCGCGATAATTTCGTTACAGAAACAACCCGTTCCAAATTTAGGGCTTCTTCTGCGCGACGGCACCACCGGAATTCTTCGAGTCAACAATAGGGTTTTTAATTTTCGACGTAATGAAATCACGCCGTTAATTTTGCAGACTGCGAAATTTTTGGGTAAATAACGAAAAAATTGCGAATTGGGTCTCGAAAAATTCCGAAGCAACTTTCTATTTGTTCATAATTAAAATTTTCATCCCCAAAGCTGCTGAAATGAAAGAGTTCCATAAAGCCCTGATGGCCCGCGTAAAACGAATTAGGATTGTTTTCCGAACCTTTTAATCTTCCTTGTTGTTGGAAGCTTTTAATAACTTGGTTAAGTGTTCTTTCAACTCAATTTCAAGTTGGCAGCGTCAAGTTCGCTAATGCGGGGCGCGAGAGGTCACTTGAAACGGGGCAAACCCAGAAGAGCCACCAGAAAAATAACTCCCCGACTCGCCGCGAAGCAAATTCGCCAACACGAAACTCGGTAGATAAACAAAAGATGAACAAAGATTCTTTCTCGAAAAATCGAAATCGGTTTTAATTTCGTGCAAGCGAACGGACGAGGATGCCCGTTTCAGAGCGGGTGAAAATGGTGGAGGCGCCGGTTAATTTCGTGCAAGCGAACGAGTGAAGCTCATTTCAGAGCGGGTGAAAATGGTGGAGGCGCCGGGTAAACGGAAACTGGAATGAATTGCGGCTTAGAGCGATCAGAATCAATTGAAACTGCTCCCTTTGCCATGAACTATGACGAGTGCATTCAGCGGAGGGTCCCAGATGGAAGCTGAAGCAAAATTGGATCTGCTGGTTTGCCGGCGCACTTTCTGAAAGCATAAATTTTCGACGCCACGGCCGTCGTGACCGCGACGCTGCTCTAGACGGGGTCGTGAACAAACTGGGTCAAATTATTAACATCGGGCAATTTCGCGAAGAATTGCAATTTCGACAATATCCATTACGGCATTGGCGAGATTCTTGAAATAGACTGAGGGACCTTAAAATACATAAAACACTTGAAACGCGGAAATATTCTTCAAATATTTATTCGCGTTGTAAATATTGGCTTCTCTGTTGAATGAAGCACAAAGTTATTGTTGGTTTTTTTCTAACATTGTTTACACTAAAGGAAATTGTTCCGGGAATAGATTTTTTAAACAATTTATGTACTGAACACTTCATATTTGCAACATTTTGATGAGAGGCGATAAAGTAGCAGGCTGCCGGTTTGGCGTAGTAAATTTAATTCCGGACGCTCACATTTTCATTTTGGAACGATCTCAAGAACTTTTAGCAAATGTCGTTTAATTATCATATTCATGATTTGCGGCCCAAGTTTTTAACGAATATGCTTAAATAGTGGGATTCTAAAATCGCGACGAAGCCGCAAAGTAAGGTAAAGAAAGGAGAGTTGGGCTTGTCAACAGTTTCAGTTCCAACAGTCGTTTGGAGGAAACACGTCAAAGAGAAATTCAGTAAAAAAATAATAATAATAATAATAATACGGGGTGTAACCGAAATAAGTACGTTAATTTTAACTGGTAATAGAACTCTTCAAGACGAAAAATTTTTCTTAATAATTTTTTTTTAAAAACGTTTTAGTTTTTGTGTTAAAATTATTTTAAAATTTTACACAATTTTCTTACACGCCACTGGAAGCAACATTACCTAGTCAACAAGATTACCTTCTGAATTAATTGTGTTATTATTGTTCTTTGTTGAAGCATTTCATAAGAGGCTCGTCAATTTGTAGGGAGAAAAAATGATTTTAAAAAACTCGATCTCGAAAAAATGGTACATAGAAAATTTTTTTGTTTTGATGAGTTCTACCATTGGTTAAAATTAATGTACTTATTTCGGTTACACCTTGTATATCGGCCCCACGCAGAGAACAGCGTAATATTATACTTTAACTTGCCTCTCATTGTAATAATTATAACTCGTCACATCCTCCGATGTTAATCTCATAATTAGGCTGTAAATATTTTATTGGTAATTAGTAGGGCTGGGACTTTTTTGAATTTTGGTATTCGAATAGTCATTTGAATATTTATTCGAATATTCGAATAATTCGAATAGTCATTCGAATATTTGAATATTCGAATAATTTGAATAATTCGAATAATTCGAATACTACAAAATGAATGAATACAAAAGTATTATGTAGTAAAGTCTTTTTTTGACAGGTAACTAAAAAAAAACACAATGAAAAATAATGTAGTAATTACTCATTATGTTTCATTGTGTTTTGTTCTCTTGAGCATTATTGTTATTATTCTTCTCTCGCATCATTTCTTTTATAGGTATTAAGTGACAACGCAATAAATATAAAGCAAAGTTCAAAAGTTTAAATTACTTACAGTTCGACGTGCAATTGTTCATTAATTTATTAGTAATACGTATATATAATTCTATAATTCGAATAGTCATTTGAAGATTCTGATTATTTGAATAGTTATTCGAATACGTAGTCTATTCGAATAATAATATTCGAATAGTCATTCGAATAATTCGAATATTCGAATAGTCATTTGAATATTCGAATATTCGAATATTCGAATAGTTGTTCGAATAATTCGAATATTCGAATAGTTATTCGAATATTCGAATAATTGAATTTGCTCGTATTCGAATTTTACGTGTTCGTCAATTCGAATAATTCGAATATTATTCCCAGCCCTAGTAATTAGTAGTACTTGCAACCCGGTTTAAATAATTCTATTATACTGTCAGTTGTCAATTGTAATGTCAATTTACGTGAGCATAACCATCTGATGGCCCAAACATTTGAAATTTACGTAATGTATTTTTAACATCTTTTTCTAAAGACAAACACATTATTTTTGGATACCCTGAATACCTTGTATACGTTGTATTTAGAGTCATTTAACTTAATTCTCTCGCCAGCTTTATTTTTTCATTTTTTTATTTTTTTATCTTTTTTCCTCTAACAACTCTCTTCTCATTTCTCTCCAGTCTCCTTTACTCTCTCGACATCTCAGATTATACATTCATCAGTCTTCTCATAACGCTGCTATCTTCATAATTAAAATTTTATAATTCAGTAGAAGTAGAAGGGGGATATGAACATAGAAAAACCTCCCTTTGAGGTTTGTTTCTTTCAGTTTTTTCTTTCAAATAATCAAAAATCTTCACGTTCGACCATAACAGTAGAAAATAGAAATTTCGGGGAGACTTTTCAAAATGTTGACCAATTCTTCATAAATTTGCTTCAGATTAAGAAAACATTTTCTGGGCGTTTTATACATGGAAGAAAAGTTACCGGTTGGAACATGAAAGCAAAACTTTTTGGTCCAGCTAATCTGAAAAAATTAATTGGTAGTCTGGTGCTGCTTTCTCTAAATCACCCCTGTATTTGTAATTTGCATGCAAATTGGTCCGTCAACGACATCGAAAATATGGAAGGTTGGCTGGATTTTAACCTAAAATCGTCAGAAATTGGTTCTTAAACACGATCTTTGTCACGTTCCTCAATCTCCAATTAACTCCAATTACTCTCGAATCCATCAATGCTATCGCATTGCAAAGACAGCCTCTGACGAGACTTGCAGTAATAATTAAACTCCATTCGCTTGAAGCCAAACAAAACTCACGTGAGTAATTAATTAGTTCTAATTAACGGGCACGCTCTAATACTTCACTTTTGCCATAAATATCGACATTGTTAGTGTTTTCGCCGCATTCGTCCTGCTGAAGTTCCAATTAAAATACGCGTTGTTTTCGTGCTGTGAGCACAAACATTTGCGTGCGTACACACGAAGTTGAGCTGATGGAGTTCCAGTTGGAGTTGTAGATAAAAGTTGAGTTGAAAAATTGGCCGTTTTCGATTTTCTGCTTTCTGTTGTTTTGTGTTGTCGCTGGAGGTTGTTGTTTTAAGGAACACGTTGGGAATTCGCATGAATACCATTGTTCTTCCGTACGCAGCCACTATCCAGACTTGGAGCCAAGTCGGGATAGCGCAGCTTTACGTCCTCAGTTATTCGCGCGTTTCCGACGCGGCCGCACCTCCGCCGCCACTGAGTTGCCTCCAAAGTTTACCAAACGTGCTCGCATCGACGACAAACTCCGTTTCCAAAGAGGATTTGTTCAGAGGTAATCGAATTTTTCGTGTTTGTTCGCATGGAAAAAAAAATTAATTCTCAATTGAGATTTTAATAAGTTTTGGACTGAAGCGAGGGGGAGGAAAAAAAACAAACAATTTTGAAGCAAATATTTAATTTGGCCGTTCGCATTTATTTAAAGTGTTCGCCAGCTAAATAAGCGGTGAAGTAATGAAGTTGAAAGTCAATGTTGGATTTCATGAACCAAAAGCAATTTTATTGTTATTAGGGCAAGTTGTCAGTCGAAGAAATTGACTGGAACAGCTCTAAGTGGTCTGGAGAATTTTTGCAAAATTCTCTAAGGTGTGGCTTCGAAGAAGCCACAAACTCCACAAAAAATTGACGAATCGCCCCCTACCTGCACTATTATTGCAAAATTTGAAACAAAATTCGGCGCTTTTTCCGGGATTAAATTCGTGCTTGTCCCGGGAAATTTTCGGGAATTTATCACCGAACCTCGGCTCGTTTCAGGTATCTTTAATTAAATGTCCGGGGTTATAGTGTACATTCCGGTAACGCCCTCAAAGGTGTTCCGAAAATGTTGAAGTTAATTAACGAACCGTCGCGAACTTTGCAAAATATTAATTTGCGGCCGTAAAAAGTATCCTCCTGATGCCAGAAGCGATCGGCGGGAGAAATTTATGCGAAAAGTGACCCGAAACCGAAAGTCGTAAATATGTGGATGGTGGATGGGGAGGGTGATTGTCGCCTCTCCCTGTTTCGTTTCGCCCAATTCAATTTCGGCTGGTTTTCTGACAGGAGCAATCGTTTTCACGTGGTTAGTGTCCGCTAGAACGGGTCCGGCAAATCACCTCCTCTTCATTTCCGAAATTTAAAAGAATTGTAGCTATCAACACAAAATATGTTATTGGCTAAAAAATTGTACCTCATCAACAAAAGAAATTGTTGTTGTTTCTTCCAACGAGCAGCGTCGAAGGGTTATTTTTCAATACAAATATGAAACACTGACAGAAGCGGACTCATGAAGCGTGCCCTATTTTTTTTCTACCACTACATGAGAATAACTAGAATAACATTGAAACTCTAGATTCGTTATTGGAAATTACAAAAAATATTTTTTTACAAAGGTTTACTACCTAACTCTAATTTTTTTTCTCTTTTTTGTGTTTCCCTTCTCCTTATTTACCTTTTGAGAAAATCTTCTGCTTGTCACATTTAAGATTAATATTATCCCGGCAATTTTTCTAATTTGGAATACGTGTCTTAAAATATATAGTTGAAACCACAAATGTTGGCGTCCGCGTCATCAGTTTACGTACGAAAGCATACGCCGAATTGCTGCAGGTTTATCTGATTGACCTTGAGATGATTAGTTCAGACGTTTACAAAAATATATGGTTGCGACTTTGGTACTACATGGGTTATTACGGAGACTTCTGGCAACTTGCTCACAATTGGCCGAGTGATGGGATGAAAAAAAATCTCATTCTGTTGACAATATTGCCATATGGATCGTAAAAAAATGAAAATAAATTGTTGACTGAAAGTTATTTTTTGGGGTCGTGAAAAAAGTTTCTTTGCACGAGTACCGAGTGCGACAACTTCTGTAATACCATTGTATTTCTATACAAATACAAATACAATGGTAATACTTACCACATATAAGAAATGTTTGCTTGCTCATTTATCCTTCCAACATAGTAATGGGTGTCAGGAGACAAACTGCTCAGAAAAACGGTAGCAGAAAAAATTACCTTGCATTACACACCCCTAATTGATTGTAATTAGCTTAATTAATTCATATTTTTACCTCCAAGCTTTCGTCAGGGCCATTCAGGGTCTTTGCAACTTCCGCTTATAATTAAACCAGGCGAAGCTTCTTTTGCATAATTAATTAGACTAAAATTAGTATTTCACCTCAATTTCGCGTGCGATTGCATCCTCGGGCCGCTTTTCCGAATTTCCCCGAATTAAGCGCAAGTAACAGGTATCAATTTCTACATCAGTAATTCAAAACTTAACGAAAATTTTCCGGGGACTGATTCAATTTCGCACTCAACTCTTCACGCCATCCACTTTTTATCTTCTTATTTCGGCTCTTTCATTCAATTTTTGTCGCTTTCGTTTTTAGTCTCTGTTAATGAAAAATTGGTAAGATTAGGGGGACGTTGTGGAAAAACTACCCGTTTCCGGATCGGGGAACAAACAGAGGAAACGTAATTGATTTTGCAGCCCTTAACGCTCGGCGACTTTATTAATTTGGAGAGATGGCGCTGTGTCGATTTGGCTTAATTATCGGGTTGGACCGGATGCGCGACGGATTTTAAATTGAATTTGGGAAGCCCCGCGCCAATCGGAAATTAAATACTTGGAGGCTTACCGCGACGCCCCCGGATTGATTGAAGCCTTTGTGGCGGCCGGGCCAAGGACTTTTACAGGTTCCTGTAAATGGAATTTTTCTAATCAAAAATGGTCTAGCAGATCTAGCCGAGCGTGGGGGCAGCCAGGGAAATGGAGAAATGAATGATTCCATGGAGTTCGGCCTGTAAACAACAAAACTCATCTGTCGATTAAATCAACAGTTTTAAATCGGGACGGGATAAACACGTTTAGGTTTATAACAGAACTTCAAGGACATTCTCCTAATAGATTACTAGACAGTCTGCAAACTCACTTTGTTTCTATATCTACTAGATAAAGTTTCCCAATAAAATAAAATAGATTCCACAATGAAGATCATAAGAAGGATAATAGAAGTTGACAAAATTATGTTTAAGTTTTTTTTTTGAATTTTATGAAAATGTAAAACAATCAAAGTTTATGTTTTTGGTAATAATTTGAGATATATTCTCTTTTTAGAAATTTTTTAACGCATTGATAGTTTCATCAAATTGGTGTTAATAAGGAGATAATAGGTATTAACTGGGGTTGTTTGGTTGAGCTTGGATACTGGTAAACCAGTTTCCAACTTTAAACAAGTGTAATGTCTCGCCCTTGTTAAATAAGTAAGTAATTAATAGCCTTAGATGGTCAGGAGATTAGGCAAAATTTGCCACTTTAACGATAGGGCGCCAGGTGCGTCGGTAATACTTGCCGCAAATGGGGCTTACAACCACATTCGAAACAAATTTCTTCGAACAGTGCCTTAAGTGATTTATCGAGTGCTCCTACTTACCGAAAAAGCCCTTTTCAGAAATCTCCAAGCACATTAGAGCTGGAAGCAGACAAAAGAACCATGCAATAATAAAGAGCGGAGGCTTATAAAAATAATCTCTCTTTTCAGCTGTTTACGCAATGTTGCCGGGGGCAAACCTTTTTTATTTCTTTACTTCGTCCACGTTTTGTTTAATGCCGCCCCTGCAATAGCGTAAAATCGTTTGTTTGCGTGATGCAAGTTAAGTTAGTGGAGTTTCCGCGAATAACTGTGGCGTTTGAACTTTTTTTTATTGGTTGAAAATGCAACATAATCCAGGAGATTGAAATTTAGCGTTCGAACCCCGCAACCTGGAACCGGCGCCCATTAAGCTAATGGCGTTATGAATATTGGCGTGGTCAATAAATATGTAGCGTAATGGCATTATTAAACAAACATCACCAATTACCCGGCTTGCTCAAGTTATTAATGGTTTATCAAACAACGGCCGATATCCCGGCAAAGAGACCCATAACCGCAGCGCACACGAGCTCCATGATGGCCGTTTTATCGCCGTGTTTCCCTTAATTCCAGCTCTGGTCCCGAAATTAGCGCGGCCAATTGGCATGCGATAAATGTCAATTGGGCCAAAGTCAACAAGCCGAACCGCAGTGATTTATTACCAGAAACATGACATGGACCCGCAAAATTTTCAGATTGTTTGTTTAGTTCTCGGCGCGAGTAAATGTTTGCCAGATTTTGTCAACGGCACGATTAAAGCTGTTGGAATCGGCATATGTTGAAGGAAAAATTATCAGAAATGCGAACCTCTTAACCGCGCCGACAGAACCGCTAACCACTCGATTAAAGCGGGATAAATCCGGCTCGAAGGACCACTTAGTTTCTTTGATCGATGGAAGGTCGTCACCCCACCAATTAAGGAAGTTTCGAACGTCTTAACGATTTGTTGGTTTTAACGAGCTCGCAACTTCAACGGCGATTGCGCCAATTTAAACTTTAATAACAGCAACTCCCAACCGAAGTCTTAACACCGTCTGGAGATCGATAGCCACTATTTAAGTTAACACAATTACTTTGGGCGTCTTCGGTAATTAACAGGTGGAAGAAACGTTAATTTTGCCAGTGTTGCGGGAAATTGCGCGTTCTTCTTGGGGATTTTTCAATATGGCCTCGATTCATTGGAATAAATTAGTATTCAGATCAATTCGGTGTTTACCCAAGGAACTCGAGCGTTTCCCGATATCGGGGTTGGGATTATATCCAGGGAACTTCGCATATGACGGCCGGTATTAAAGTAGCGATCAGGTTCTGCATGGAGAGATAATAATGTTTGTGAGAACTTTACTAAAACGAACTATCAAACTTCTCAAACAAAAAGTGAAGAGGAACACATGTTATGGTTATTTTCGAGGGACTTGCAACGTTTCGGTTCTTTATTACATGGTTTTGCGTCAGCGCCGGCTTCCTTGGAAAAACCGAGAACAATATCGCTCAGCTGGAACTGGTGCAGATCCTTCGACGCCTGCAAACAAAAAACGGCACGTCGTCAAAGTGGAACTAAAATTAGGAAATAACTAATAATAGGAAAAATAATAATAATAAATAAATCTTTAAGTAAAAATAACTGAAATATTTAACAAAAAATGATCTCTTTTTGCAAGATGTAGAAAGTCGACAAATGGTTCCAGGCTACGGAGGCGTCGGCGGACAGGCAAAGACCTTCATGAAAAATTCATTAAAATGGTTTTCCTGGGAATTATTTCAGTGCGACACCGAATTCAAACTTTTGTTAAGTATTCAGCTCCTTTTTCATACAAACTTTGAAAAAATTAAAAATGTCTACAATGAGAGTAGAAGGAGATGAGGACTTCTGGCTCAGCTCCTGTTAGATCCTTGTATATTGTGTTGCCTACCAGTTTGCTCAACTTACTATTTTTCATGTTCTAAACAACTTTACACAGGTTCTAAACAACTTCTAAACAACTTTAAACAAAGCTGTTTAAAATATGTTTAAAGTTGTTTAGAACCTGTGTAAAGTTGTTCAGAACATGAAAAATAGTAAGTTGAGCAAACTGGTAGGCAACACAATATACAAGGATCTAACAGGAGCAGGAGCTGGGCCAGAAGCCCTCATCTCTTTCTACTAATGTGAATATCTTCGTACGCAATTTATTATTATTACTATAGTATTAAAGTCTTTTTAAAAATTTGTTGATATGATTCGGGACTGAAAGGCGAGAATTGCCGCCGCCGCCTCCGTCTGTAAGTTGATCTCTGGATTACCAGAACCCGATACATTATAGGTAGGTACTTCTCTACACGTTGCCTTAATCCAAATTCAAATGATTCGCGAGTTATGCTAATAGACCATTCAACTAAATCGCGCCAGCAAACAGCGAATGGCCTTTCCGTTTCTCATTTTCAATGCAAATTAGCCATTTTAAAGCTTTCGTCGGCATTTAGCATTGTTGCCACGTATCGTTCTAACGTTACAACTGGAAATTACGATCGTATTTAATTGAAACGCAATCCCTCACTCCCGACTGTTTGCAATCATCAAACACCCTATAATTATTGCACACTTCACGACTTCCACTCGAGCGAATCGCAGTTTTTCAATCTTCTCCTCATCCTCCACCCATAGAGCTTTTCCTCCGCAATCAATACCTACTTCCACAACAACTGACCACTCTCCTGTATTCTGGATAATTACGGCAAGTGCCGGACTTAGCACCATTAATCCTCGAATTTTCCTATTTCGACGGGCTCTAGGATGCAAACACGTGTAAGTGGTTCCCAAATTAATAGGCCACGAGAAGATTAATTACTTTGTACTACAACGCGCAATTAGAGGAGCAGGGAATTAAATTAAAACGAAGCAAATTGCGCTATTACTAAAAGACTTTTGGGAATTTAGATAAAATATAAGTTTTATAGCGCAAATTACGTTATTGATGCTTTTAGAGTTTAAAACTTCCGAAAACTACATCTCTCGCGAATCGATCTGTAATTCCTCTTTAGGCGCTGTTTTCTACATAAAGCGAATAAAAGAATTGGAAGTAGAGTTCCCTTTGGCTTTTTTTTTGAAAGTAAAGCTAGTTTAGAATCGGAACGTGAGTCAATAAAATCGCGCCGAACGCCAGCTAAACTTGACGAAATGAAGGAATAAGCAAAAACCGAAATGGGGTTTTGCCACAAAGCGGGCTGTATAGGTCGGTACCGGTCAAGATTTACTAAAATTATTATTACCTACTAGAGAAACGAAGCCCTTCAAAACCCAATGGTCTCGCTGAGACCAATTCCGTAGTGTTTTGAGTGGAAGTTTGATAAATTGTCGCAGTTATCAAAAGCTTCTTGGTTTTGCTGAAACAAACAGTCTGAGTGGTTGAGTGGCAGCTCCGCCAGCTCCTGTGGCCAGTTGACGAGTCGCTCCTGACTCGTCATATTCACGGTGATTGACTCCTGTTCATGGCTGTTAAATTTCCGAAGTTGTCTTGCGGACAAAGGACTTGATTACCTTTCTGTTAAATTTCAATTTGGCGATTTCAATGACCACCTGCGTTTGAGCCCCATTAGATTCAACTATTTTAAAAAATCCAATGGACGACATATGTCATCGAAGCATAAACTTTTGTGTTGGATCGTGATAAATGAAGCTTTTTTGTCATTCGCTGATGTCGTTATTGACTTGGCATGATATTCCCGGTTTTTGCAAATTAAATCATATGTAGCTGACTCTGGTGGAAAGTGTCGAATGAACGATAGCGACTCCATTAAGTTCTAGCCACAAAGCAGTTGGAATTAATTAATTTGCTTCCACACGCTTTTTGGTCGTTAACCATCATTTACTAATTAATTCATAAAATTATTTATGGTTACATTAGCTAATTTTAATTACTGTAACGTGTAATGTAAAAAATTAAGTGACGGTTTCCAAATCTGAGATAAAGTATTTTTAACGAATGCGACGAGAAAGAAAAATGATGAATTCGGATTAAGGGTGTGAAACAGAAAAATAAGGACGGCAGAATAATAAACTTTTGTGGCTTATACGAGGATCAATTGAAAAGTATGCTGCCTAAAATTAATTTTAGCTTTCGGCGACCAAATTTTAATAGTTGCTCATGAAGGACAATAGGCTTTTAAGGTGTCATACTTACTTATACAGTGCCTTCTTATGTTTAAACCTACGTTTAGATTTCTTAAGAAATGCAAAGACTAGAAAGGATTAATCTGGATGAAAAAAGTGATAGATAAAGTACGAAGACATTCTGTGACTTATACGAGGGTCTGTGGCAAAATTTGCTGCCTAGCAGACAAAATGTTGATTCAAAATTTTTTAATTTTTTTTCGTCAAATTGCTGTGTTTGCTCCACACTCCCATTCTCAATTTTAACTACCCAAATTTGGTACAAAGTAAAACTTTTTTCACTCTTGAACCAGTCAATTAAAAAAAATATTTTTTGCCACTGTTAACACTTCAACCTCAAACCAACACCAATAGGTAATTGAGTTAAAAGTTTCAATCTACTTCTTCACTCATCAACATTGCGGTATTTGACAGTGTTATGGCGTTACACATTATCTTTGAACGGTCTGACGGGTTCACCTCAATTTCGCGTGCGATTGCATCCTCGGGCCGCTTTTCCGAATTTCCCCGAATTAAGCGCAAGTAACAGGTATCAATTTCTACATCAGTAATTCAAAACTTAACGAAAATTTTCCGGGGACTGATTCAATTTCGCACTCAACTCTTCACGCCATCCACTTTTTATCTTCTTATTTCGGCTCTTTCATTCAATTTTTGTCGCTTTCGTTTTTAGTCTCTGTTAATGAAAAATTGGTAAGATTAGGGGGACGTTGTGGAAAAACTACCCGTTTCCGGATCGGGGAACAAACAGAGGAAACGTAATTGATTTTGCAGCCCTTAACGCTCGGCGACTTTATTAATTTGGAGAGATGGCGCTGTGTCGATTTGGCTTAATTATCGGGTTGGACCGGATGCGCGACGGATTTTAAATTGAATTTGGGAAGCCCCGCGCCAATCGGAAATTAAATACTTGGAGGCTTACCGCGACGCCCCCGGATTGATTGAAGCCTTTGTGGCGGCCGGGCCAAGGACTTTTACAGGTTCCTGTAAATGGAATTTTTCTAATCAAAAATGGTCTAGCAGATCTAGCCGAGCGTGGGGGCAGCCAGGGAAATGGAGAAATGAATGATTCCATGGAGTTCGGCCTGTAAACAACAAAACTCATCTGTCGATTAAATCAACAGTTTTAAATCGGGACGGGATAAACACGTTTAGGTTTATAACAGAACTTCAAGGACATTCTCCTAATAGATTACTAGACAGTCTGCAAACTCACTTTGTTTCTATATCTACTAGATAAAGTTTCCCAATAAAATAAAATAGATTCCACAATGAAGATCATAAGAAGGATAATAGAAGTTGACAAAATTATGTTTAAGTTTTTTTTTTGAATTTTATGAAAATGTAAAACAATCAAAGTTTATGTTTTTGGTAATAATTTGAGATATATTCTCTTTTTAGAAATTTTTTAACGCATTGATAGTTTCATCAAATTGGTGTTAATAAGGAGATAATAGGTATTAACTGGGGTTGTTTGGTTGAGCTTGGATACTGGTAAACCAGTTTCCAACTTTAAACAAGTGTAATGTCTCGCCCTTGTTAAATAAGTAAGTAATTAATAGCCTTAGATGGTCAGGAGATTAGGCAAAATTTGCCACTTTAACGATAGGGCGCCAGGTGCGTCGGTAATACTTGCCGCAAATGGGGCTTACAACCACATTCGAAACAAATTTCTTCGAACAGTGCCTTAAGTGATTTATCGAGTGCTCCTACTTACCGAAAAAGCCCTTTTCAGAAATCTCCAAGCACATTAGAGCTGGAAGCAGACAAAAGAACCATGCAATAATAAAGAGCGGAGGCTTATAAAAATAATCTCTCTTTTCAGCTGTTTACGCAATGTTGCCGGGGGCAAACCTTTTTTATTTCTTTACTTCGTCCACGTTTTGTTTAATGCCGCCCCTGCAATAGCGTAAAATCGTTTGTTTGCGTGATGCAAGTTAAGTTAGTGGAGTTTCCGCGAATAACTGTGGCGTTTGAACTTTTTTTTATTGGTTGAAAATGCAACATAATCCAGGAGATTGAAATTTAGCGTTCGAACCCCGCAACCTGGAACCGGCGCCCATTAAGCTAATGGCGTTATGAATATTGGCGTGGTCAATAAATATGTAGCGTAATGGCATTATTAAACAAACATCACCAATTACCCGGCTTGCTCAAGTTATTAATGGTTTATCAAACAACGGCCGATATCCCGGCAAAGAGACCCATAACCGCAGCGCACACGAGCTCCATGATGGCCGTTTTATCGCCGTGTTTCCCTTAATTCCAGCTCTGGTCCCGAAATTAGCGCGGCCAATTGGCATGCGATAAATGTCAATTGGGCCAAAGTCAACAAGCCGAACCGCAGTGATTTATTACCAGAAACATGACATGGACCCGCAAAATTTTCAGATTGTTTGTTTAGTTCTCGGCGCGAGTAAATGTTTGCCAGATTTTGTCAACGGCACGATTAAAGCTGTTGGAATCGGCATATGTTGAAGGAAAAATTATCAGAAATGCGAACCTCTTAACCGCGCCGACAGAACCGCTAACCACTCGATTAAAGCGGGATAAATCCGGCTCGAAGGACCACTTAGTTTCTTTGATCGATGGAAGGTCGTCACCCCACCAATTAAGGAAGTTTCGAACGTCTTAACGATTTGTTGGTTTTAACGAGCTCGCAACTTCAACGGCGATTGCGCCAATTTAAACTTTAATAACAGCAACTCCCAACCGAAGTCTTAACACCGTCTGGAGATCGATAGCCACTATTTAAGTTAACACAATTACTTTGGGCGTCTTCGGTAATTAACAGGTGGAAGAAACGTTAATTTTGCCAGTGTTGCGGGAAATTGCGCGTTCTTCTTGGGGATTTTTCAATATGGCCTCGATTCATTGGAATAAATTAGTATTCAGATCAATTCGGTGTTTACCCAAGGAACTCGAGCGTTTCCCGATATCGGGGTTGGGATTATATCCAGGGAACTTCGCATATGACGGCCGGTATTAAAGTAGCGATCAGGTTCTGCATGGAGAGATAATAATGTTTGTGAGAACTTTACTAAAACGAACTATCAAACTTCTCAAACAAAAAGTGAAGAGGAACACATGTTATGGTTATTTTCGAGGGACTTGCAACGTTTCGGTTCTTTATTACATGGTTTTGCGTCAGCGCCGGCTTCCTTGGAAAAACCGAGAACAATATCGCTCAGCTGGAACTGGTGCAGATCCTTCGACGCCTGCAAACAAAAAACGGCACGTCGTCAAAGTGGAACTAAAATTAGGAAATAACTAATAATAGGAAAAATAATAATAATAAATAAATCTTTAAGTAAAAATAACTGAAATATTTAACAAAAAATGATCTCTTTTTGCAAGATGTAGAAAGTCGACAAATGGTTCCAGGCTACGGAGGCGTCGGCGGACAGGCAAAGACCTTCATGAAAAATTCATTAAAATGGTTTTCCTGGGAATTATTTCAGTGCGACACCGAATTCAAACTTTTGTTAAGTATTCAGCTCCTTTTTCATACAAACTTTGAAAAAATTAAAAATGTCTACAATGAGAGTAGAAGGAGATGAGGACTTCTGGCTCAGCTCCTGTTAGATCCTTGTATATTGTGTTGCCTACCAGTTTGCTCAACTTACTATTTTTCATGTTCTAAACAACTTTACACAGGTTCTAAACAACTTCTAAACAACTTTAAACAAAGCTGTTTAAAATATGTTTAAAGTTGTTTAGAACCTGTGTAAAGTTGTTCAGAACATGAAAAATAGTAAGTTGAGCAAACTGGTAGGCAACACAATATACAAGGATCTAACAGGAGCAGGAGCTGGGCCAGAAGCCCTCATCTCTTTCTACTAATGTGAATATCTTCGTACGCAATTTATTATTATTACTATAGTATTAAAGTCTTTTTAAAAATTTGTTGATATGATTCGGGACTGAAAGGCGAGAATTGCCGCCGCCGCCTCCGTCTGTAAGTTGATCTCTGGATTACCAGAACCCGATACATTATAGGTAGGTACTTCTCTACACGTTGCCTTAATCCAAATTCAAATGATTCGCGAGTTATGCTAATAGACCATTCAACTAAATCGCGCCAGCAAACAGCGAATGGCCTTTCCGTTTCTCATTTTCAATGCAAATTAGCCATTTTAAAGCTTTCGTCGGCATTTAGCATTGTTGCCACGTATCGTTCTAACGTTACAACTGGAAATTACGATCGTATTTAATTGAAACGCAATCCCTCACTCCCGACTGTTTGCAATCATCAAACACCCTATAATTATTGCACACTTCACGACTTCCACTCGAGCGAATCGCAGTTTTTCAATCTTCTCCTCATCCTCCACCCATAGAGCTTTTCCTCCGCAATCAATACCTACTTCCACAACAACTGACCACTCTCCTGTATTCTGGATAATTACGGCAAGTGCCGGACTTAGCACCATTAATCCTCGAATTTTCCTATTTCGACGGGCTCTAGGATGCAAACACGTGTAAGTGGTTCCCAAATTAATAGGCCACGAGAAGATTAATTACTTTGTACTACAACGCGCAATTAGAGGAGCAGGGAATTAAATTAAAACGAAGCAAATTGCGCTATTACTAAAAGACTTTTGGGAATTTAGATAAAATATAAGTTTTATAGCGCAAATTACGTTATTGATGCTTTTAGAGTTTAAAACTTCCGAAAACTACATCTCTCGCGAATCGATCTGTAATTCCTCTTTAGGCGCTGTTTTCTACATAAAGCGAATAAAAGAATTGGAAGTAGAGTTCCCTTTGGCTTTTTTTTTGAAAGTAAAGCTAGTTTAGAATCGGAACGTGAGTCAATAAAATCGCGCCGAACGCCAGCTAAACTTGACGAAATGAAGGAATAAGCAAAAACCGAAATGGGGTTTTGCCACAAAGCGGGCTGTATAGGTCGGTACCGGTCAAGATTTACTAAAATTATTATTACCTACTAGAGAAACGAAGCCCTTCAAAACCCAATGGTCTCGCTGAGACCAATTCCGTAGTGTTTTGAGTGGAAGTTTGATAAATTGTCGCAGTTATCAAAAGCTTCTTGGTTTTGCTGAAACAAACAGTCTGAGTGGTTGAGTGGCAGCTCCGCCAGCTCCTGTGGCCAGTTGACGAGTCGCTCCTGACTCGTCATATTCACGGTGATTGACTCCTGTTCATGGCTGTTAAATTTCCGAAGTTGTCTTGCGGACAAAGGACTTGATTACCTTTCTGTTAAATTTCAATTTGGCGATTTCAATGACCACCTGCGTTTGAGCCCCATTAGATTCAACTATTTTAAAAAATCCAATGGACGACATATGTCATCGAAGCATAAACTTTTGTGTTGGATCGTGATAAATGAAGCTTTTTTGTCATTCGCTGATGTCGTTATTGACTTGGCATGATATTCCCGGTTTTTGCAAATTAAATCATATGTAGCTGACTCTGGTGGAAAGTGTCGAATGAACGATAGCGACTCCATTAAGTTCTAGCCACAAAGCAGTTGGAATTAATTAATTTGCTTCCACACGCTTTTTGGTCGTTAACCATCATTTACTAATTAATTCATAAAATTATTTATGGTTACATTAGCTAATTTTAATTACTGTAACGTGTAATGTAAAAAATTAAGTGACGGTTTCCAAATCTGAGATAAAGTATTTTTAACGAATGCGACGAGAAAGAAAAATGATGAATTCGGATTAAGGGTGTGAAACAGAAAAATAAGGACGGCAGAATAATAAACTTTTGTGGCTTATACGAGGATCAATTGAAAAGTATGCTGCCTAAAATTAATTTTAGCTTTCGGCGACCAAATTTTAATAGTTGCTCATGAAGGACAATAGGCTTTTAAGGTGTCATACTTACTTATACAGTGCCTTCTTATGTTTAAACCTACGTTTAGATTTCTTAAGAAATGCAAAGACTAGAAAGGATTAATCTGGATGAAAAAAGTGATAGATAAAGTACGAAGACATTCTGTGACTTATACGAGGGTCTGTGGCAAAATTTGCTGCCTAGCAGACAAAATGTTGATTCAAAATTTTTTAATTTTTTTTCGTCAAATTGCTGTGTTTGCTCCACACTCCCATTCTCAATTTTAACTACCCAAATTTGGTACAAAGTAAAACTTTTTTCACTCTTGAACCAGTCAATTAAAAAAAATATTTTTTGCCACTGTTAACACTTCAACCTCAAACCAACACCAATAGGTAATTGAGTTAAAAGTTTCAATCTACTTCTTCACTCATCAACATTGCGGTATTTGACAGTGTTATGGCGTTACACATTATCTTTGAACGGTCTGACGGGTCTAGTAAACATTTTTCAAACTTAAGTTCCAGAAAATTGATACAATTATTCTGAGCCTCAAGCCACGGACTTGTCGACGCTGCACTGATTGAGCTTGTTAATTATCGCCTCAAGAGCGGCTAACGGCGCAGCCAAGAATTCCTGAAGGCAATTTTGCCGGTTAAACTGCAGTTTGCTGGAGGTCGAAGTGCGCTTCGAAGTTTGAATCGCGAAATCCGGGCGTAACAGGAAGAGCAATGCAACTCCTTAAAAACTAATTATAATCAACGTCGCCCCGTAAAAACGACGTTAACGGCTTATTCCCCGCCACTCCATAAATCTTTTTTTTTTATCCCGTTAATTGCCTGTTCTCCGCTATGGCGCAATTTTTTTCGGGATAACGTCCGAGCCTGACGGATGAGGCGAATAACGAGGCGCAACAAAAACGGGATTCGGCCGTATCCTAGAAACAATTTGTTAATTGATAAGAAACCATGCGGGAATTGCCGGCAACGGGGCGGCGGGCTCGGTTTCAGTATAAACAGTACGTATGCGCAAATAGCAAATTCGATAAGTACTAAATTGCCGGTTATAAAAATATTTACGTTACTTGTAACTCAAGCGGATGTTTTATTATTGAAAATTTCAGGGAACGAATGTAAATTTTTGAGGCGCAAAGTTTTGTGAGAAGACCTGCAGTTTGCTCGTTTTGCGCCTACATGCGGCACATATCGGAGATAAACTCGAGTTGAACCTGTAGATTCTCTTTGAAATATTGGAAGAGGCGTCGCTGCGAAATACGAAATTAAATTAAATTCGCAACTACTCGGTCGGTGTTATTTCGGAACATGTTGCGGTGTATGATTTTGGCCAAAACCGCCCAAAGCTGGAAAAGCCGCAAAGCCGTGTTCAGGAAAATTAACCTTATACCTGCATTATTGCGAGATTTGTATCGATAAACGGTCAAAGTAAACAAACCTCGTTCTATTTACGGATTTTAACGAGTCCACGCCATCCTCGTGCAACCCGCGTCTCTGTGTATATTATCATTTTATAAGGTTGTTAAGAAACGAATATCCCAACATTGTTGCGAGTTCCTCCAGATGATATTTCCCGAAAAATAATAAACCCGCCGAATATTTACGTTTTCCACGTCGTTTAACTAAGCAAATAAGTCGGGACGAATTTCAAAAAACAATAACGACTTAATAACCCGAGGTACAGTTTCACAAAGGCAAGTGTAGGTGGGCATTTGACGAACGTGAAGGAAATATTTACGTTTCAGACTTCAAACAAAATATTTACACCAAGTACCGGAAGCTGTACCAAGTACCGGAGGGCCATCGGCGCCAACCGCACTCCCAGTTAATTGTTAGGATCATTAAATTTATTTTGGTCAATCATTGACCACCTAAATCAATAATATTATTAATCCCAGATTTTATTTCTTAAATTAATGAATCCTAAAAGTTACAAAGAGGTTTAATTACGTTCGTCAACAAAATTTAACGGTATTTACCAAGCGGTCAGTTTCACCCGAAGTTAGTTACAATTCTTCAATCTAAAGTTAGTGCGGGGGTGCGTTTACGACCTCAGGTTGAGAACTTTAGGGATCTTAAATATTTTTCGACAATATTCCGTTTGGTGACGGTTTTAAATAAAAATGCTTTAAGGCGATTTCTCAAAGCGTTAATGCGGTCTCGAATTGGTACCCCTCCTCTTTAATCACCGGATCTGGATCAATTAGACTTCCATTTACTTCCTACGTTTCATAGCAATTATTTTGATGAGACTATTATTTTTCTTTGGAGATCGAATGATAATTGTATTGGATATCTGTAAATTCGTAAAGTTCTTTATTCCCAAGCAAACACTGAATTAAGTGATAACTGCCCTCGTGATCCAAGCGCCCCTAAATGGTTTAAAGACAGTTTGAAACCACGTAAGAGAAATAAATAAAAGATATTTCTAAAATTAATTTTTGTTTCACCAAATTGCCAATATCAAAAAGATATCTACAACATAAGAAGTGTCGTTTTCAGTTGATTTAAGTTACTACACTTCCGGTATAATTTTATGTTAAGTGATAATTACATTTTTGCTACTTTTAAAATTCTACTGACTTTATTGTAACAATAATGGCAAGTTTGTTGAGCAGAATTAGCTTTTTCGGACGACACAAATCACGATAATTACAACTTAACTGCTTCTAAGAATGTCTGGACAAGCTGAACTTGCTCCAAGTTTTATTGCGACAATTTGCTTCACATTTTAAGTAGCAATAAAAATAAAGTTTGCTTGGCGACCACCTTGGCACGTAACTATAATTTTTTTAAACAAAGCCTACCATTAATTCGAAAAGAATGCAGTTATTTTTTTTTCTTCAAAAATTGTCATCATTGCCTCAATGGCAATTTTGACCTGTTGGTAACTCTTCATTGTTACGCATCGTCGACCTCCAAACAGTTTGGGTACAGCTCAGCTTTAATTGAATCTTTGACTAGACAGATTGTGTTTGACAACGTAGCCATAACACGCCTGATACAACAACCACAAAGGATTAAGTTTAGCGAACTTTGAACAATTTGCTACAGAAAATTATGTGGGAAGAGCTGTACATAAGACTTTGCTACAATTTTCAGGAACCAAAACTGACAAGACTGGAGAATCACTTGTTCATTTGGGAGAGACTCCAGATCACAGCGCTCGCTCGAATAAAATAGAGACATTGATTAACTAAGAAAACTAAAACAAAGCTCTAGCTCACATTTATCTGAATCTGCTAGAGACTCTAGATCACAGCGCTCGCTCAAATAAAATAGAAAAATTGATTAACTAAGAAAACTAAAACAAAGCTCTGGCTCACTCCCGTGCATCTTTTGTCGTACGGAGTGTTGTTGAGCAACTTTTTCAAAATTTAGCGAACCACTTGTTCGTAATTAGAAGGCCGCCCCTGTAGTTAGCGGCTTGCTTTGCTTTTTGCGTGCCACTTTGGCGCGTAATTGAGTGGTGGTTGCGCAAAAATTGAGATGGAATTTCGAATTAAGAGCTCCGGTTTAAACGAGAGCAACAAGAAACTGCTGTCGGAAAAGCAGCACCGGCTTTCATCTTGTACAATGATATAATTACAGGCGAAGCCCAAGGGGACCAGACTCACGCAACACGTGGTTCGTTCTGTTCCAGATACACGTCGACGTGCCGTCCTTTTCCCGAGCCCATCTCGGCACGACACGGAATGGAAGAAAGCTCAATAACCCCGATAATCATGAGCCTCTTCATCAGCTGATTAACGACAGTGGTTTCGTGCAAAAAATTATCTTGCGGCGCCAATTTCGGGAGGCAAATGGGCAGAAATTTCGTTAATCGCCAGCGAGTCGGTGCAAGATGAGCGAAGACGCCGGTACCGAGGAGGCTGTCGCCAAGCTGATCCTGCTGAGGCGTCAGGAATGCGAGGAACAAATGAACATTAGCACGACGATAGAGGGTGAGTGTTTTCTATCAAAAAAAAGTCTTTTCAATGGCCACGTCGCACTCGTTAGAAAGTTTCAACAATAGCGCCGTTTTGCGACATTTCGTCTTTTATTGAAAAGCAAAGATCCCTAAGTAATGCCGGCATTGTTACCGCTTTATCCGACGAATCTACTGCGACTTGGCGTTAATTAAAATGGAAAAGTCACCGGGCGAAAGTGACGCAGTTTTTTCATTGTTGTTGCGAATAGTTGTAACAATGCATTTTACGATGTTTTTACCAGAAAGCAAATCGGGATATTATCTGTGAACCGTATAAACGGTGGAATAAATTTAAATAACATCAAAGCTATCTGTGTTATTGTTGCGCTCGCCCTCGTAAACCTTGAACTCGTCTATTTTTGGCGATACCGCCGAAATTTCAAATTCCTTCGAGGCCCAAGAAACTTCTTTTTGCCAATCTTAATTATTTTCAAAGGTAAAATTCCCATTATGAGGATAATTAATTTCTTCTTTCATCCGGAGAGGGCAGCAACCCTTAAATAACCGACTAGTCAAGGTTGAGCCGCTTTCACTACCCAAAAGAACAGGAAGGCGCGAACCAATTGCTTTGAGACAAATTCTTTGCACCCTTTCAATTTGGCCCATTAAAGAATTATTTTCATTCATTCATAAAAAATTTTGGCCCCTGTAAGCGAGTTTTTTTTTTTCAAAATTTTTGATGATATTGAAAAATAGGGGAGGAATCTGTTTATTTGTTTTAACGTACAAGTTTTTTAAAAAAATAAGGAAGGGGTTGTTTTGAACCTTTCTCCTCCTCACTGATGCTTATTATGGCAAATATGAAGACCCAGTGGGGATGACAGTGCGAAAAACTTTAGATTTCTTGTTAACACCGGCCCCTAAACCGCCACTTAGCAGTTTCATCTTGCTGCGGCCACCCTCACAAAAACAAATTATCTCTCCGCCAACGCAGCCAAGAATGATTTCGACTTCATGCAAATTCCAAGAGTGGCTTAATAAAACGAGTTGTTTTCGACCGGAAATGGGATAATTTATAACTCCCCAGTACCCCATCAACCTGTAACAGACCCGAACAAAGTACTTTAAAAATTTCCCTTCAACCTGCACGCTATTAATTCCCTAGTCAAATCTGGCGCGGTAATCGCCTTCTTGCTCTGTTAACACTACACTTAAAATACAAAGTAGGGGTTGAAAATGCGACGTTAAACCCTGTGAAAACGGAAGTTTGCATGAGGGATTTCATATTTTCTAACCTTGCAATTTTTCTTTTAAACAGGCGAGTAATAAAAACCTAAATGGAGCTCTAGACGCGAGCTATATAAATCGTCCCGCAAACATTAATCAACTTATATGCACACGTTCAACGTTTCAAGGCGGAGGACGTGCACGGAACTGAAAAAGGCAAAAAGGTCGTAGCGCGCAATATTAAACTTTACGTTGAAGCAGTCTTCGTGTTTAATTTTGTACAATTTTAACGTTACATTAGAAGTTTGCAAGTAAATGGTTGGGAAGTTCATTAATGCGACGACTCTTTGACCGGTACTGTCCAATAACTCTCGCCACGTGCGGCCGAACCCAGCTTTGACTCCAGGAAAAATCCTGTTTAATTTCCATGTACCTTAATAAGAGTTTATAGTATGTTAACTTTGTTAGAAACTAATTTCGCCTTTACCGCTTGTCGAAGTCGAGCTGCCAGGTGAAAATTTCTCACAAATTTAGCAGCAAATTGGACACAATCAACTGACTTTGTAGTCCACCGAAAAAAATTGAATATAACTTATGGTCCCTGGGAATAAATTTTAGCAAGTTTGCAGTAAATTTTGTTCTAAATTTAATAATATATTTGCAACGTCAATTGAGTCGCAGCATAATTTGCGAGGAAGCCCAATGCTGAATGCAGATTGGCATAAACACGGCAAATAATCTGAAACCTCCCAATAATGCAGTGCAGTAAATTCTAAACTGAATAAATTACGAACTAGTAGGGGAACGCGATTGATAAATTTCAATCAAGTTCAAATTGAGGCCACATTGATGCCAGTAAATGAGTCAAACCTGGAGCAAAGTTGTGATTCAGAATAAATATAAAATTTATTCTCTAAGTCAATTTGGGTTAAATATAAACAAAACCGTCGCCTTTTGGCATTTCCGACCCTAAATCATTTGGTCGTCAACTCCACGCCAATACCTTAATTGAAGTTGTCATTCCGGCCCCTAAAGCACAAAGCCCACCGTTTCGAGGTCGTAAACTTCTTAACCGGGCAATAATTGCGGCAATATCCAGTAATTGACGTATAAACCTCCGTTACGTTGACGTTAAATTTACGACACGCCACTGACGGAACAAAACAGTCATGAAAAAAAAAACTGATCCCTCAATTTCCATTCCAGGTCCGTACTGTGCCAGTCGCTTCGACGGATGGTCGTGTTGGCCGCACACCCCCGCAGGATCAACAGCCAACCAATCTTGCCCTGAATACATTGTCGGTTTCGATCCGAACAGTAAGTTCGTATCTCCATGTGCGTTTCCGATTAATACCGTTTGATGAATTACCACCCCCTAATACGTAACTGTCTCCAATGGACATGTACATGGTAATATAGTAGTGTTGGGAGCGGCGAGGTCGCAACGGCGAAAATAACGATTTTTTGTTTATAGCAAAAGGTCGTAAATCGCGTCCAAATCCAAACAAATTATAGAAACTAATATAGTGCGTTGTCTGCCGACAACTGGGAGTTTTTCGGGCAAAATTTTCTCGGGTGAGTTGTTTGTCGGTTGATTTTCTGGAATAAACAGAGGGCGCCGAAATATCAACAAAAACTTCTATTTATGTACCTTCATCGTTAAATTCAGCTTGAATTACTCCGATGTGGGGAGGTATCAAATGTAAAGGTAATGGTCGACTTGACGGGATATTATTCAGAATTAATTCAAACGCAAACAAAAAGCACTAAGGCGAATTGCAAGTCGACGGTTTTAATTAAATTATTAACAACAATTACGAAAATGGTGCAATCGATAACGGCCGCCTTTTATCTATTTACTCTCTTTTATGGGGTTCGTCGCGTGACTGGGGCAATTCCCTCGATATTCGGCCCTCAAACATCTAAAAATTTCTCAACCAGAATCGAGACGAGAACAACTCCTCAATAATAGAATTAGCTTCAAAATTAATTTTATTGGGGCAAAACTCCGGCCGGAAACTGAGTTAGACGAGAACGGAACCGATGCAAAAATGGCGAAGGCGCCGGGTGAAACGCTCAAAGTAGCGCCGACACTCGTATTATTTCGCGTAATTACTTCGAAGAATACATGTCTTGCGGTGTCTTCGGCAAGAAATTACCGCTAGTCTAATTGGATATTTCCAAACAAAGAAAGCGTTTCGCTTCCGAACACATTTTTGTTTGTGTTCTCTTCTAGCCTCACTCGACCCTCTCTTTGATGTCACAACCAGTCGTTATTATCTTGCAAAAATAAATTGTTGTGTAGGTAGGTCCGAAATGTTTTAGCCGTAATATACACAAGTTTTCTTCAAGTCACGATTGAAAGGTCTCAGTTGTTGGGGAGGTCCGTAAAATATTTTTCCGGAGTCGCGAGGGAGCGCCACCGACGGGGGCAATTTGTTATTGAAACAAGTTAAACGGCGACGAGAGAACTGTCACGGATATATTTTTAATAAAGTGACAGGGAGTTATGGTCGACCGTCGCTGCTCTGAAGAGTTATTGCGTTTTTAGAGCTGTTGGTGATTGAGTTATTTATGTTGCGCGTTTGAATTAATAACGACTTGTTGGCTCTTCTCCCTTGGTCAGGTTGCTGCAAAAATGCAACTGACGTACGAAGCTGGATTAAAAATTTTACTTTGATTTACACATGTTCTCTAGTTTTACCTGTTGTTGATCCACCGTTACGCAGTTACTTTTTGAGAAGATGAAAAATAATTGTGCGGCTTTATGTTAAATAAATTTAGGTCGTATTTAACAGTCTACCAAATTTACCTAATATTTTCATACAAAAAAATACTTTTATTTCCCAAAAATACTAAATGCTCACTAAAGTTAAGAAAATACATAATCTTAAAGCGACAACCAAATATTGACATAATGCTGGTCTCTTATATATTTTGTTTGCCAAAATAACTTTTGTTGACCATAAATACTAAATGTTCTCCAAATTTTATTCCGCATTTAATTCTAACATAATACCCAGATATTTAATTCTCGACAGTGTCTTATATTATTTAGCAGTTACAAATACTATTTGTTGACAAAAATACACAAGCAATAAAATGTTGTGCAAATGGTAAATAATTTTATGCAAAATTATAGATGTAGATGTGCTAGGGCAAGGAAAATAAGAGTAAAAATAGAAGTGATTTGCACAGAAAAAGATATTGATTTCCGTAATATATAAATGCTTTGCTGTAATTGGCTTGCATTATGTAAAACCTAAAACTTAGTGGTAATTTCTAATCGTGCTTTAAAAAAAATAATACATGGCCCTGAACTGACCTTGTACAAAACTTTTTTCGCGTGCCCCTTGTCTGGAAACGCAAGCAGCAAGGAGAGATGCGCGAGCATATTTCATTTTTGGAGTAATAGAATAATTATTTAACGCACAAATAGTTTTTTTGAGAAACACTAAATATAAATGGATAGCGCGAATATTTATTATGTACAGCACGGAAGCGTAACTTGAGCGTTCTAAATTTGGTGAACATTTAGTAAAATTGATAGACATATAGAATTTAAAATGTAAGTAATGATAAAACAATACGCAACATAGTTATTTTAGTGGTGATGTTCTCATTTTCTGATGTATAATAATTTGGGTTTCATTTAGATTTTTTGATGCTCATTAAATTTTCTGGTGGACAGTGCAAGAGATGTATGGTTTAATTTGGTGTACATTATATCTGTTCCCAATAAATTTTTAAAATGCTTTTAGACGATTTTACTGAAGCAACACAACATGTGAGATACCATATTGTATCCACATTTATACATTGCCTTGTGCAAGAACAATACTGTCATAGCTTTGTTAACTTTTAAAACAACATGTAACATGCTACATGTTTTGTTCAAAAAATTACGTAATTGCTTTTGCTAGGATAGATAATGCTGATACGACTTTACGACTCTTTGAAATGGTTTAGCATTGCACCAAAGCAACACTAGGCGACAAGTGGTATACCACATGAGACACAATTCTACTGCAGCAACACTAGACGACATCCGGCACTAACTAACTTTATTAATGTTCTTCTAAGGCTCACTAAATATACATTAAAATTGTTGCGGTGTTAAATAGGTCGGATTTATTAACATTGCTTGTAAGACCTTCTCCTTCGGCGGCGTTGTAATAAATCAGATTAAATCCCGACCATGATGCTGCACGCTCTTGATTTATACATTATAACATAAACACTTGCTCCGGTGGCGCCCTGGGGAATTAGGCTCATTTCCGATCCTGAAACTAGTGCTTCCTTTCCACCAGGCTGTTGATTAATAGAATTTCAGACCAGCTCTTAATAAATCCGGCAAGTCACGATCTCAGTTTCTTTGCTTGTGCTGTACCTATTTACCACACGGCGTAAACGATGATTGTTCAACGGGATTAATTGCCAACGTCGGGAACCAACAACGGAAATACATCAGCGACAGAGAAGCGGCAGTCATCCGATTTCAGATTAGATTATCAGCCAAGAAGTGGCGCTGACGATGAATTATTAAGCCAGTCAAATCGCTTAACGCCAGACTCAAAACGGCAAAGCCGACAGCCGGAGACAATCAAGAGCAATCTGTTAAAGGGGTGAAGAGAGCCAAATTTGATCTTGTGTCGACATCTGCATCGCACCTAAAAGTCACTCCTGAGTTGTCCTATATGTAAATCCGATCATTTCACTGTCCACTAGAAAGAACTCCTTCACTCAACTCAATTTTGTTTTGGGTTAATTAAGGGGTCGCATCTTCATTCTTGGCGTCATGAAGACATTAAAACTTTTAATACACAATTTTTAATTTGACGTTTTTTTAAAACTTATATGGGAGTCTTCTTTGCCATTTCCGATTTCATGAAGAGGTAAAAATTCTAAAAAACGGACAATATCGTTGGGTTACACAAAAATAGTTTGCTTCATTTTAATTTTTAAGTATTTCTATTCACTTGGAGAAAAGCACTTAGAGGTTTTCATGCACCATCATGAAGACGTCTAAGTGCTAAGCTCCGGGAAAGGTTGACAACAACTACATGAATGAGTGTAGTGATCCATCAAAGATAATTGTCACTGTTAACTTTTTTGTTTGTTGTACCTAGTCGATATTTTAGTACATCATTTATCAATTCACTTAAAACTGGCTCCATTCGCATAATCGAGACTTGGGCAACCGGGAGGAGCTCGCTCCGTCCTGCCTCGTCCCGCAAACCAATCTGCTAAATCCCGCTTTGCTATTGAGACGTTTCCAGTTATTTTTTCTTCCATCAGGGCAAGCTTACCACAAATGCGAGCAAACGGGCGAATGGTTCGTCCATCCAGACGTTAATAGAACTTGGGCCAACTACACGACCTGCATCAACATCGAAGATTACAAGGTAAGCACCGCATTTTTGCTCATCAAATCCCCAATCTCCCCTATTTTGCTCCGTAATTATGCAGAAACTTTGCTGTTGTTTCAGTTTCGTCAACAAATCAATTTGGTGTACTCCTTCGGGTACGGCGCCTCGCTGGTAGCCCTTCTCTTGTCGCTGGCTCTCCTATCGTATTTCAAGTAAGTAATTTCCGACTCGGTGCCATCAATTATTAATTTTACTTTGACACTTTTGTTGCAACTCCTGCTATAAATAATGCAGCAAGTTAACGGGGAGTTAAAAATTAAGGGTTAATTTCTTGGAAGAAAAATTGTTATTATTGGCAAGCGGGAAAATGGGGCGACCTCCACGTCGCTGAAATGAGCATTTTCGGAAGCTGATTATCTCCAACCCAAATCTTATAAATTTATAGAGCTCGCGCTCGCGAAAAGACCCTGAGATGAAACATCAAAGAGGAGAGCGATTCAACTTGTCGATTCCTCCATCAGGCGACCACGGCAGCGTTTAGTGTTTCTCCAAATTATTTCTCCAACCCCCGAACTAAGCGGATGAAAAGTCGACGTTACCGAAAATAATCCTCAGTACTAAATTTAGCGTTGTTGTTTATCGCTTCTCTGCTTAGATTGATTGTTTGCATTGAGACTATTGAATAGAAGAACGGTTTACTTTAAATCACCACGTATTGATCTTAGTGGCCGCGAGCAAACAGTCGCGGCCGAATAAATATCAGTCGCCAATAAATTTCTCGTTATCACGTAAAAATGGAGTAACGTCCGAGAAATGATTAATAACGTTCGGTTATTGACGCTTTTAACGCAATTTCAGGCGCCTTGCCAGTGCTTAATAAGCGCCTTCAAGGGTAATGTCGGCGGGTATTGCGCCGATTCTACAGACCCTTTTAGAGATATCTGAAAACACATTATGATTCAATCCGAAAGCCCAACCTATTTCACTGTCGGTCGCAAGGAACCCGATGGAATTCTGAATACTAGGTGGAAATGAGATCCCCCTCGCCAACCCTCTGGTCGAGAACTAGCTAACTCAAGAGCCTGAAAGCGGGTAACTAGTTTAAAAAATGACGGCCAGGACCTAAGCGCCAACATTTAGTCCTTCGGGGCAAAAACGTCCACTATTTCATGTTACGAGACATTAATGTACCCACGTCGTAACAGGCATAGAAATAGAAGCATTGACTGAATTTAGCCCAATCTCTTGAAGAGGAGTCTACTTTTCTGAATTTCCTTTTTCTTTCTTTTAGTTAGTTTGCTTCTCTACTTCGAACTAAATTAATTCTCTTAAGACTTAACAAGGCCCTACTTTCAATTTTTCAGGAAAAACAGGATCATCTTTCTGGATTTCCACTTTGCGTTATTTATTAGTTTTAGGGAAGATAAATTTTTATTAACGCTCTTACCTCTTTATCAACCCTTGAATAACGTTCTTACATTAAACTCAAATTAAATCGTTACTTCTTCGGCAAAAATCAGAAACTTTCCTATTACGTTCTAACTTTCTTCCCCCTGATCAAGGGACTGTAAATTTTTCCTGAACGTATCTTCTCGCCACCTGCTGCTGAAACTTGCGGCAATTAGGCGTCCGTCTCGAGACCCGCTACAGACGCATCCATTAGCTTTCGATTTCAGTCAATTAGTCGTGGAAGTATGAGTTTCAGTAATGGTTGATCAAACATCGTCGGCAATTAAGGACCAGACGGTCTCCGAATTGCGAACGTGACTCCATTCTCCTTTTCCATCAGCAAATCTTCGATGACAAATTATTGTTTCGGTTTCAGGTCGCTGAGATGTGCCAGGATCACCGTACACATGAACCTCTTCGCTTCGTTCGCCGCCAACAACTTCTTGTGGCTATTGTGGTACAACTTGGTCGTCGACGACCCCACAGTAGTGATAGAAAATAAGGTGAGTTGTTATAGAAAAAATTTGAACTATCAAGCGAAAATTAGATTAATCGACCACTAACACCAAATTTTTTAACGAAAATCGGTGAAAACTGGTTGAATTTTTAATAGTAAAATTGACGGTAACGCCGAGAACAGTATTTAATAAAATTGATGTTTACACTGAGAACTTTTTTACATTTCCGACAGCCATGGACAGTAGAAATAGGGTTTCGCAAACAAATCGCGATGGAAACTGCGATAATTCGAAAAGTTTTAATGAAACATCATGCAGTTGCGGATTTACAAGGCAGGTTTGTGGTTCGAACTATTCCCGCAGAACTTTCAAGTCAACAATAAGAGATTGATAAGTGATTGCGTCGGATTACGTGGGGAAATTATTAATAAATAATGGGTCGTATTTAACCGTCTACCAAATTTACCCAATATTTTCATACAAAAAAATACTTTTATTTCCCAAAAATACTAAATGCTCACCAAAATTAAGAAAATACATAATCTTAAAGCGACAACCAAATATTGACATAATGCTGGCCTCTTATATATTTTGTTCGCCAAAATAACTTTTGTTGACCATCATAAATACTAAATGTTCACCAAATTTTATTCCGCATTTAATTCTAACATTATACCCAGATATTTAATTTTCGACAGTGTCTTATATTATTTAATAGTTAAAAATACTATTTGTTGATCTAAAATACACAAGCAATAAAATGTTGTGCAAATGGTAAATAATTTTATGCGAAATTATAGATGTAGATGTGCTAAGGCAAGGAAAATAAGAGTAAAAATAGAAGTGGTTTGCACAAAAAAGATATTAATTTTCGTAACATATAAAATGCTTTCCTGTAACTGGCTTGCATTATGTAAAACGTAAAACTTATTTTAAAGGTAATTTCTAACCGTGCTTTTTAAAAAAAAAAAATACAGGGCCCTGAACTGACCTGTACAAAACTTTTTTCGCGTGCCTCTTGTCTGGAAGCGCAAGCGGCAAGGAGAGATGGGCGAGCATATTTCATTTTTGGAGTAATAAAATAATTATTTGACGCACAAATAGTTTTTTTGAGAAACACTAAATATAAATAGATAGCGCGAATATTTATTAAGTACAGCACGGACGCGTAACTTGAGCGTTCTAAATTTGGTGAACATATAGTAAAATTGATAGACATATAGAATTTAAAATGTAAGCAATGGTAAAACAATACGCAGCATAGTTATTTTAGTGGTGATGTTCTCATTTTCTGATGTATAATAATTTGGGTTTTACTTCGATTTTTTGATGCTCATTAAATTTTCTGGTGGACAGTGCAAGCGATATATAGTTTAATTTGGTGTACATTATATTTGTTCCCATAAATAATTACGTGGGAAAACGTCATTAAATTATTGACATCGATTTTTCTCTCCAAACTATTCATAAATTTAGCCTGTTGAGTTGACCAACGTTCAATGAGAGTTTTTAATTTTTCGGTAATAGTCACCGGACATGAGCTTTCTTCGTTATCGTTGCGCCATCGACATGTCATGCGACAGTTTTAGCTTCGAGCCAACAATTTTCACTTGCCTAACGACACGTTACGTTTAATAATAACGTAAAAACTTAATTTTTCGGTTAATTAACCGGAAATTTGGCTCGGCAAACCGCAACTCGCGCTGCTTTCGTGCCAAATGGGAAGTTTTGCTGGTAATTACGCAAATTTTTGTCCGGCCACCCAATTATTATCCGAGCAGAATTTTTAAACAGGCCAATTTTCTTGATAGCCGAATCATAAATTCAACGCCAAACAGAACAACTTTTAGTCGATTAAAAAACTCCAATACCATCAGCGTCATGTGAAGTCAGCATTAGACTGTGAGGCGTTAGTTCACAAATTTTGTTTTTTCATTTTAGCACGGAATTGGCTGAAAGGTCGTCTAAGAGAAGCGAGATGCTGCGATGTTCACTTTAACAAGGTTCTAGTTCAGCGGTAGATTTTTTTTTGTGGGAGACCCCCCGGGGGGAGGGATGTTTTGTTTTTCCACAAACAAAATTCCCGGTATTGTTATTATTAATTAATTCAAAATTGCTGGAATTCGGTTCATGTTTGGTTTCGATCGCTAGTAAATCCCGAATTTAAATTTTCCTTATTTGTATTCAGCATTAGAGCACGTCCCTAAATGCCCTAATTCCAGATTTGTATTCATTTATTCTCTTTTTATAATGATTCGTGCACCGGGATCGCCATAGAAACAAAAGAAGATCGTCTTGATTACGTTTTAGATGGCGGCTGTTCCGTCAATAAATTCTCATTGATTGGTGTCCGGGCTTTGATCCGGTATTCCAAAAAAAAATATGAGTATTTACCCGCCCCTATGAACGAAACGCCGCCGCAAGAGATTAGAAAACACAAACAACAAGATTCTGAAACCAATATGAATTATTCATCGTGTATGATTCGGGATGTGTGGCTACGTCGGAATGTTCGACTGGAAACAGCCCCTCGTTGACATAAACGATCCCAACTTTTCATCTCTACAGGGAAATACGCAATTCGCGGCCGCCATTTTTGAGGATTTGGACCGGTGAACAGCGAGGCGTAACCATTGATGCATTTGGAAATAAAAAACACAAAGAAACCGCGAATTCGAATTAATTTGAATTTTGCAACAGAGCGCTTTCCACCCTTAAGTCATAAAATTCCATTAAACACTTCGACGAGTTGAAGAAATTAATAAACTGGAACTGAATGAACGTGAAACTGTTGGAACTTGAGTCGAGCTCTTTGATTTGAGCAGAGGAGTCGCAATTTGGGGCCACCACTCAAAATTGATGTCTGCACGCACATTTAGACGCGACTCCGCCAACACGAATTTTCAGTAGTAACTTTGTTAGGCAATTTCGTAGCTTTCAGCTTGTCTACTGAAATGAAGCAGGCGACGTAAAGGTAAACCGCCAATTATTCTGTTTGCAAAGAAAAGATAATAACATTTTAAAAAAAGTAATTGGGTGGAAAAAGTGTCTTCACCTGCAAAAACAGTCTCATCTTGGTTATTCTACAATTCAGCATCCATTAAAAATGACTTTGCTATCGAAAAACAACCCCTAATCCGACAGGCGCGGGACAATTCCGCGGTTAATTATGATCGATTGCATCGAGAGCATCAGATGCCTATCGGGCCATAAATAATTTAGCGAAAAACTTGCGGTCGTTGGTTTGCTTAACCCGAAAATTCTCGACCATTACTTTCAATCGCCCGTCAATTACAAAACTGAACGAACGTCGACCTTTTTGCCGGATTAACCGCGGTCACTAATTAAATTAAGCCCCGGCCACGTCACCGTTTGAAGAAGCCACAATAAGCCACGTATCGATTGTGGAAGTCGTCGAGCCCAAGTAGCGCACTCAATCCGCAAATTGAAATACCGGGTAATCCTGCAAAAATCCGGTTCGTTACAACCACCCGATTCTTCTAATTGAACTCACCCAGTCAACCCCCAACTCCACCCAATACTAAATATTCAAGTAGATTTCTCTTTCAAATATTAAATCTTGATATTTCTTTTTCCAATTTTAAATATTGATGTTGACAGGAGGTCGTCGACACGTCAGCAACCCCCAGAACTGTCGCGTTTGCTCCACCAGCACCAGTAAACAATGTCGTTGGATGGTGGAGCTTTTCGCTTACAACGAAAACACGCCGCGACAATCAAAGAAAGCTTAACGAGTTTCTGTTCCAGCTGTGGTGCCGGATTCTGCACGTGGTCCTCTACACGTTCCTCGTCTCCAACTACTCGTGGATGTTGTGCGAAGGGATCTACCTTCACACCGTCCTCGTCTCGGCTTTCATCCTGGAAAGAATGTTGCTGCGATGCATGTTGTGTTTGGGATGGGGCATCCCTCTTCTAACCGCCATCATTTACGTGCCCATCCGCTATAATCTGGGCCAAACGACGGCAGAAGTCGGCCAGTAAGTTTTCTTTCCCCCAAACCGATATCTCTATATAACGCGATTTGGGGGAGCACGTTATGAAAGCGCAACCACCATCTCTCTATAGTCGAGGAAATTAAATCAAAACAGCGAAATGAGGCAAGAGAAGTCAATAAAAACGGATTGTGCACCGAAGACGGAGGAGAGACGGCTCGGCGTCTAACGACGTTAGAAAGGTTGTAAAGTGATTATGACAACCGTGTTGCGGGGGATGATACGCGAAGGGGGATTGTTGTAAATTCGTTAGGTTGGCGGTAATTCGTATCGCGTTCTAGTTAGGGCGATGACAATTGAAGCTTCAGTACCAATTTTCGGGGGAAGTTTCAATTGTTGAGAGCCACTTTTTGCGAGGACGTGTCAGTTTCACAAATAACATACTGCGGTTATCGGGGTTGAAGCGGTCTTTGATAATGACATGTCAATTAAAACTTAGATTGGAAACGTGAGGAAAGGGCCGCTGAAAACAGACATTTTAAGCTCTGATTTTAGCGGCTTGGAGCAAATATCACTTAAAGGGGGCAAAGAGAATGCATGTTTCAAGTAGATAACACTTAAAGAAAGATAACATTTTGCCAGAGAAAGAAGCAATTTTTATCATTTTTCATCAATGTTCTTGCATGCTCTTGTAATGTGGTTGCACAATGTACCATAATTCAAAAATTATGATTTGTTTCTTATTCTGGCAGGAAGCAGAACTTCTGTGGAAAATAATGGAAGCTAATTTCATTAACCAAACTCAAGTTGTAGATTGCAGAGGGGTCGTTTGGCTTTCTAGCCTTTCCCGAAATACGACCAATAAAATCTTTTTTTTCAAACTCAAGTTGATATGTCCGGTTTATTTCCCAATCCATCAAGACGCGCGGCAGCTACGCAGCCGCCTGGCTTAAGTACCTTGACCCCCAAAACGTTGGAAATTACTCACTTTATTTTCTGGCTTTACCAACGACCTTATTCTTACAATTCCTTTAAGGTTAAAAAATATTAGATCGTAATTAACAGTCTACCAAATTTGCCCAATATTATCATACAAAAAATTACTTTCATTTCCCAAAAATACTAAATGCTCACCAAAATTAAGAAAATACATAATCTTAAAGCGACAACCAAATATTGACATAATGCTGGCCTCTTATATATT
Organism: Schizotus pectinicornis; assembly: GCA_951805265.1. Lineage (NCBI taxonomy): Eukaryota > Metazoa > Arthropoda > Insecta > Coleoptera > Pyrochroidae > Schizotus > Schizotus pectinicornis. The sequence continues at coordinate 7,558,826 of OX638207.1, read as the reverse complement.
TTGTTCGCCAAAATAACTTTTGTTGACCATAAATACTAAATGTTCACCAAATTTTATCCCGCATTTAATTCTAACATAATACCCAGATATTTAATTTTCGACAGTGTCTTATATTATTTAACAGTTAAAAATACTATTTGTTGATCAAAAATACACAAGCAATAAAATGTTGTGCAAATGGTAAATAATTTTATGCAAAATTATAGATGTAGTTATGCTAGGGCAAGGAAAATAAGAGTAAAAATAGAAGTGGTTTGCACAAAAAAAGATATTGATTTCCGTAATATATAAATGCTTTGCTGTAATTGGCTTGCATTATGTAAAACGTAAAACTTCTTTTAGTGGTAATTTCTAATCGTGCTTAAAAAAAAAATTACAGGGCCCTGAACTGACCTTGTACAAAACTTTTTTCGTCTGCCTCTTGTCTGGAAGCGCAAGCGGCAGGGAGAGATGCGCGAGCATATTTTATTTTTGGAGTAATAGAATAATTATTTGACGCACAAATAGTTTTTTTGAGAAACACTAAATATAAATGGATAGCGCAAATATTTATTATGTACAGCACGGACGCGTAACTTGAGCGTTCTAAATTTGGTGAACATTTAGTAAAATTGATAGACATATAGAATTTAAAATGTAAGCAATGGTAAAACAATACGCAGCATAGTTATTTTAGTGGTGATGTTCTCATTTTCTGATGTATAATAATTTGGGTTTCATTTAGATTTTTTGATGCTCATTAAATTTTCTGGTGGACAGTGCAAGGAATGTATAGTTTAATTTTGTGTACATTATATTTGTTCCCAAAAATATTGTTCACAACTCTATCTTCAGGTTTATGCTTACGACTTCATTTTTCAAGCATACAAGCGGAGTTCGTGTTAATCGCAGCTTCCTCCCATTTTGCCCAACTCTAGAGTCCTCAGTTTTGTCAATTCTCAAGCTTACGACCCATAAACTAAAATGCTTTCTGCACCCGACTTTTATGTCGGTAATTTAAGGTGAGCTCACCGAGAAAATGTGTTTAATGGCCCTTTGTCGCCGAATCGTAATAATGACGGATTCTCAGCAACTTCACCGCCGTTCTTCGATGGGTTAAGTAGATTTTGACGTGAAAATGGCATTTTGAAAAATTTAAACTTTGACTCGCAATCTCCCCGGTGACTTCCACTTCATTTTTTTTCATTAAAGCCACTCACCCGGCGCCTCCGCCAATATGTTGCATTGCTCCTGCGAGACCCCGGCAACTTTATTACACCAACGAAGCCTCACGCAGCAGACAATATTCTGTCAAAGTAATTACGTTACCTGCTCTCTAACGTAGGAACTCGAACACCCCCCTATTTTAGCGGTTCCCATGGGCGCATCGAACAAAAACGCACCGTTAGTCGATACCAATTGTTCGAACGGGCGTCTCATTGAATTTTCCGCTTGTTTTCCGGCACCCTTATTAAATTTCCCCATGTTCCGGCCTTAGCCCGTCTCAAACTCGGTCAAGTAACGGCATTTGCTAACGTCACGTCATTGAATTCGTTAAAAGCTGCCAAGTAAATTTCGTCCGGGATCACCTGCGGAGTATCGTCACAAAGAGCCCGGAGGAAAAGTACGCAAATATAATTTGCTTGTTTCGTGTTTACGTCACCTTGAATTTGTGTCAAATATGAAAAGCTTTTTGCGACTGTCATCCGGTGGGTCTTTCAAAAGACGTGTTGCCGCTTGACGGGGGGAAAGACAATATTGGGTTAGGGTCTCCCGGGGCGGAACTGCTTCCAGCTAGTTACGACGAGCCGAGCAAATTAGGCGAAAATAATCTACGCACTACAGTTTGCCAAATTTCGTTTATTTTCTCGGCTTTGCACGCACGTTCGCTAATGAACGTTGGTGACGGCGTGCGGACGATACGCCCGCCCGCTTCCCGGACCTGTTGATATTCCCGGAAAATTCCCAGGACCGGCCGTTTGACCTTTGCACGTGACGCGAATTTTCGCAACTGATTCAAAGGGATTCGTTAATTCTATTTGTTCGTACGTGTTCGGGGACAGGTAGTGGTGACACGTCCGGCTAACAACCTCCAGAACGAAAATAAACGCGATCGTGATTGTTTCGGTGTTGGAATCACCGCAAAACTACCCGGAAACATTGGAATTATCGAGTTTGTAAACGTTGAAACGACAACGTGGGATTTCCGGTCTGGCCGAGCCTTATCTTGGGTGTGTTAACTAGCTAAACTTCATGGAAATGAGCAGAATAACACCCGTTTAGCTTCCTGGCTCAAAATCGGGAATGGCGAAAGGTTTCGCAAAATACCAAAAGAGCAGCGTTGTAATGTCAGGTCTTTACGAGCTCAGCAGAAGAAGGAAGAAAAAGAAGAGACGTGGCAGCAAATGCAAAAGAGAAAAGTTGCGCCTGAAAAAATTTCTTCCATCGCTATGACAAAGAATTATCACAGATTTGGAAAGTTTTGTAATTGATTTATAAGACTTCTCAGAACAAATATCAATCGAGAATAATTTTTAATATCTTTCAAAATACAAGATCTTAAAAAGATTGGAGAGCTTTTCATTATAAGAATATGTAAGTACCAGCTATTGAGAGGATTTTTTGAAAAGAATTGTCTTATAATAGAAGCTAGCCTCACCAGACAATAATTATGTGTCATATCTCAACTTGCTGAATCTGCCTTCGTCATCGATCAATCAAAACGCGCGGCAGCTGCGCTGCCCCCTAATTTAAATACCCCACTTTCCAGGAGACCGAAAGTTTCGAATTTTAAACTGTTTGACCCCAAACTTGACTCGACAGTTCCAAAGAAACGAAACAACTTTTTTTGTTGACAGTTAATTATTTTAAAATGTCGTTTTAAAGAGCATTACCAAATTACATGTTTTGTTTTCTTAAAAAAATATCTGCAGCCTTTGTTGATGGGGAGAAATTGATTTGCGTGGTAGTTGCAAATTGTGATAAAAAATATCTAAAAATTTAAGTTTTCGTATAAAATCCGTCGAACAATTTAAGACCCGATGGAAATGTCCAACTTTAAATTGATTTCCTTTAAGTTCCTTGCCTAGTCGCAAAATTTACATTTTAACAATAAATCTTGCGATTGCCATCTCGGCTCAAATTGATTTTCCGTTATCGGCTCAACCTTCGTCTGTTTATTGTTTTCTACACCGACCCCCACCTTTCCAGCAACACAAAACAACAAATTATCCCCGTACTACGTTTTTACCTTTGCTTTAATTTTACCCCGCCGCGATTGCAATAAAAACATTCCCTCTCGCCAACAGCAACCTCTTAGAACTGTAAATCCGTTGACAGAAATTTCTACTCTCTTTTATTGACGCTGCCGCATCCCGAAACGAAGAATACAAGCATTTTACATCAGTTTGTGTCACAGCACCTGCTGGGTCGCGAATCCCGTCAACCACCCCCATTTCGCGGCTCAACCGCCACCAGTTCCTGGATTAAATGACCCGGAACTAACTTGTGCCTGTTTTGTTCGCAGATGCTGGATGGACGACAGCCGTTTCAACATAATCCTCCAGATTCCCGTGGTAACAACGGTTTGTCTCAACGTTGTGTTTCTGGTTAATATCGTCAGAGTTCTTTTGGTGAAGTTGAGGCGAGGTCCGGCGTCGGGAGCGTCGCGGACGTCCCTGCAAGCTTTAAGGTAACGAAAGGGTGGCTTTGACTCGAATCGTTAATGGTGACGGCGTTTCAGAGCCACGATGCTGCTGGTGCCGCTGCTCGGTCTCAATTTCCTGCTGACCCCTTTCAGACCGGCCAACAACCACCCCTGGGAGTACGCTTATGAAGTTGTTTCGGCCGTGACGGCTTCCCTCCAGGTCAGTTTCAAACGTAATTACCAGCCCGAGTGACGCTACGTAATAGGTTTAGTTAGATACCTGGTGGCGACGTCAGAATAATTTGGAAAATTTGACAGCGACCGCGAGAGGGCGCAGCGGAACGGCAAATGATCAAATTTTTAGATTTCTACAAGTTTCTCTCAAGTTATAGAAAAGATTGTGAGCTACCAAGTGTAATTAGCTACAAAAGAGCCGTCTCTTTCTCTTTCCCATTTAAAACGAGAAAGAAATAATTGGAGGAGAGGATAGTCCGCCGTGTACCAAGAACTCGAATGTCTCTGTCGTTCTCAACGAGAAAGAGAGAGACGATCGACAGCACGTCATGTCGCAGCTGATTACTGCTTTAATTTTTTGAAATTTTTACGACATGGTCTCAAGTAGAAGGGGTAACTTAAAATACGTTACGGTTAATGTAGAGTTGCAACGAGGCGATAGGGTTCGGCCAAGTGGAATACGATTGTGGTTGTTCCGGTTTCAGGGCAGCAAAACTAACGGGCCCGGACTTTACGGGGATTGTGATGGCGGCGGTCGCGTTATAGCCACCACCTACCTCTCCCCCGTATATTTTAATGCGTCCGGGGGCGATTTTTACGACGCCATTTAATCACCAGGAGTGGAGACTTGGCGCTGCCAACTTTTACAACTCCCACCTAATGAAAAATCCCACAACACACTGTTCTACAGCAAGAATGTTTCAATTCCGGAAAAGCTCAAATTTTCCGTCAGTTGTTAATATTATTAACGTGCGGCCATATGTCGATGACGTTTCCGGTTATAATTGCCGCAATTTCCGGTTAGTTTTACGAGATAACGGGTTAATGAAGCGCGGCCGTTTCCATTGTGTACAACAGGTTTGAACAAGAGCCCGAATTAACAACACCGACACGTAGCCCAATTGTCGTCTTTTGTTCGTTTTTTCCCTTTTCCCTATAATTGGAACCGGTTCGTTCGTAGCTAAACGAGTTGTTTTCTTAATAGGCGCGGTTGCAAAACTGTGAATAATTCGCTTGTTTGTTTGCAGGGTCTTTGTGTGGCCATCCTGTTCTGTTTCTGCAACGGAGAGGTAACTTAATTCGGATGTTCAAGCGTTACGCAAACTTTTTATCCTCCACCTCAACCGAAATTAATACAAACGAAGTCCTTTAACCGAGCTAACTCCAAAAATGCGCGGAAACACGCTACAAAACGTCACTTATTGAAGCAAAACCTCTAATATAGCATTGCCTAATGTAGAACCATGCGTAACAAAAAGTGGAACGCTTTTCCTTTTGGTTAAAAGACGAGAACGTGTGGAATGAGAGGAGCATCACTAGGTACTGACGTCTAGCAACAGCGGTCACTTCCAATACGTGCGACGTGCGTAACGGAGTGTATGCCTTGCTCTGCGGCAACACTGTGGCGACTCCTCTCGCGACTCGCATCCCTCAGAAGTTTCGCTTCTATAGCTCCAGATTGTCTTTTGTATTTCTTTATTGCTGTCAATAAATTCGGCGCTGTGGTAAAGACCTTTTATCTGCGCACCTCAAACTTTGAGTGGAACTTGAATTTGCCCAAAACCAATTTTGCAGGTGATAGCTCAAGTGAAGAGGAAGTGGAGGGCGGTGATGTTCCGGCCTAGGGCCAGCTCCTGCACCGTGACCACCGTATCGGTACGTAAGGTACTAGCATTAACATCTCCTAAGATTGGTCGTTTCGATGTGGCCGATTATCCGCTTAATAACCGTAAATCCACCGAAGGATATTAGAGAATTAATATTAACTTGTTGCTAGGATGACGTCAGCCGACTATGGGCAGGAATTAAATCTAATACCCTTCGGTGTGATTAGCCCCTGAATGGCGTTGGCTTTGTGCATCTAAACTGCATTAAGTGCACAAAGTGACAGCACTTGACTGTATAATTCACGGAGGTTATGGATGGGGCAGTGTTTGTGACGCATGCAAATTTGCAATCGGTATTGATCGGGACCTTTGAGGAAAGGCATGCACCACCTACTTACCTACTTGTTTTTTTGATCCCTTGATTTGTCTTTTTTAATTATTGTTGTTTTATTTTTATGATTTTTTAAATTTTACTATTTAGGGTGACAAGGATGACGGAAATGTGCCACTTCAGTTGCACTCTTAGTAGGTAGGTAATTTTTGTTTTTTGTTTGCTGTAATTGTAAAGTACTAACAATAGCTGTTAATTCTACAACTAGTCGCTGATCAATAATCATTTTTGTCCCTTTATCTATGACGACAGATTTTCAAGAAAGTAACTGTATTTAGGCAATCTCCATCCAAATCATGAAAAAAGTGTTAAAAGTAAATCATTAATTATGCTCTTACACCTTAAAGATGCCAATTTCTTTCATTGCTTTGTATTTCTGATGTAGGTATTGAATTTACGTCCCTTTTTCTCTAACTTCAAACAGTTCTACAAATTTAGTCAGCGTCAGTGATGTTCGCACAGATTTTAAGTGGCACACGTGTTGATTGAAGAAAAGAGATATTTAATAATTTTAAATAAAAATAACATATAAAGTAAATAGATCATGCCAACAATATCTATTAATTTTATTCTATCAATAGCGTACAGGAAGCTCACTTGAACTTTCCTTCAATTCCCCTTTGTTTAGGGGCGCCGATATCTTCCCTACAATTTATCATTTTCTCGCGAATTGAAACATAAAATTTCTCCTCGAAGGCCGTCTGATCGATAAAACAGAACGCATATCGATGAAAATAAATAACTCCATTCCAACTGTGAGCTTCCACGTTCAACATGTTCCAATGTTTAACTTGCGTGTAAAAATTCTGAGCATCCGGCCAAGTTCGATCGAATCAACCGCCTCCGTAATCCCGCCGTTATTTTTTCGATCTTCTGTCATGTCTACTCGTTGATTACCTTTCTTTTTGCAGTTCGTCAGATCTTCGTATCCGGCCAACGGGGAGGAAAAAGTATGACTAGGAGCTATGGGCCGCCGTGCCTCGCAGTGGATAGCGGCCAGAAGGGCATCGACGGTGATGGTGCGCAACATTGGTGAACCCGTAGCCCAGTGTGTCTAGAAAGTTCGTAACAAGTTGGCAACTACACAACGACGTCGTTTGCATAACGAGTGACATTCAGTTAATTTCGTCAAGCTTCCTCCAGTGGTAACAAACATTTTCCAACAAGTGTGTACGCATTGATTTTATACCGTTTTTGAATGTCGCTGTAAAAGATGGGAATAAATGTCTACCAAAGATGGCCGAATTTACTTAACACCCCCCTCCAGGATCACTAAAAGCCCAAACTTCTATCGTGAAAATGCTTAAGAATTGCAACAAGGAGCTTCAGCATCAAATGTATCTCTCATGATCTCTTGAGCTTTAGGATACCTATCTGCGGTTGCCGAACTCTCACAAGAGAGAGAAAAAGTTAAAAAAATTTCAGGGAGCTAGCGAGTTTTGCTAATAAAATTCCATCCTAACTTGTCAGGAGAAGCTCGTCAAGAATTTGGAACCCCTGATTGTGTTTTTTCTGCAAATGGCGTTGCTTAGCCAAAATCGCCCAAACTTCAAATACCGTGTGATTTTGTATCGCTGGATGAAATTGCTGCCTTTTCAGAACCCCAGTAGAATGGCGGGCGTTTTCTTTTTGGCCGATAATTCGGATTGAAATTAAATTCCGGCACGACGTTCGACGATTTCGATATTAATTCCCATGAATATGGAGGGCAATTAAAAAGTTGGGCTTTATTCTCCAATAAAACTGTTTGAAATTCCGCGATTTCTCTGCGAACTGTGCGATCTGGAATCGCTAACTTGACGCTATTGTGCTTCAATTCGCGATAATTAAATAGCAACGCCCGAATGATCGTCAAGATTAATTCGAACACCGCAAATAATAGAAAGCTACATAGAATGCACGTAGAAATACAAATTCGGCTTAACATTTCCCGTCAAAGACCGCTGTACAAACGCCGAAATTAATTGGAGCTTTCGCATAAAACGCGAGCCTTTCCTTCTATTTACACTGGGTCGTTTTACCAACGCTACTTTGCTACACCTTTCTGTAATTTTAATTGCGCGTATCCAAGCAACTCTTTGTGATTATCATAATTCACGCTTCGGAATGCATGGAGCAACGAGGAGTCGTCAGGGAAATGGCTAACAACTTCCCGGGGAAGAGGTCGCGTCGCTGCAACCCCTCGCCAAGCACGGCACGCGCCAACAGAAAAAAAGTAGAAACCAGGGCCGGTCGGCCTGAAAAAAGTTTCTTAAATTTAATTTTTTTTTATTATCACATTTACTTTATACTCAAATACAAAATAGATTGTAAATTAAAATTAAAAAAAAAAATAATTTTAAAAAGTTTTTAAGGTTTGTAATCTTTTTTTTTAATTTTGCACGTTAACCTTTTAATTAATGGATAATCTCGTCATTCAGATGCAGCAGAGATTGAAACAGACAAATTTAGCTAAGACCTGATTTCTAGGGCTGCAAGAATATTTCTGTCACTCTAACAACACACCTAGACTGATTCTTAAAATACGAAACGCCTGGAGCAACTGAAAGTTCTTGGAGAAATTTGTTAAAAGTTCAATCAGGGCTAGACTGGCGTTTTTGCAACCCACTGTACAGATGTAAATTACAATTTAACAAAAACTGTTTTGTTGGCAGTTGAACTCGTATCTGGAGACAAATCGTTCGATTGCGGGGCGAGCGGCCGTTTCACCCGGCGCCTCCGCCAAAAGTGCAAAAGCTAACGCGTCACGATCCTCGCCGAAAATCTGAACGAAGCGCCATAAAAACCCAAACACAACAGCCACCTGTTGATGATTTTTAGTTATTACCGAATTCTGCATAAATTATGCCTCAATTGAGGGAAACAAGTTACGCAAAAAGTTTCAACGATGTTCCGTAAAAAAAATTTACGGCCTCCAATTCGGATTGCGTTTCGACTCTTTTGGTGGAGTCTGCATTAAGTGCGAGACCCCTGCTGAAATTCTAATAATGTCAATTTACCGACAACATGTGCCATCTTTAAAAACCTCCAGGTTTTAAGCGAGCCACTCCGATATTAAACGAGCTAAAAATTTAAATTTCATGAAATGTTAATGCGTCAAACATTAGCCTTTGGCCTCGTCTAAATGAAAAATCTTTTCCTAACTTATTCAAACACCTGTTCGTTATTGTTGCAGCGGCGGAAATTAAGTGAGAGAAGTTTAATAACAATCTTAACGGCATTTCTTAACCTTGGTCAATAAAATTTGTTTATCTTAACTCTAAGCTTCTATATTCAGTTAACATTGGATCACAAATCGATCAATCGTAAGTCTTAAGCCATCTCTTTCGCCGCATTTGCGTTTTCAGAGCAATAAATAAATTGTTAACGACGTCTGTAATATAGATGGGTTATAAAACCGTTGCTATCAAATCCCGGAAACGTCTGAGATTTATTGAATCGACCGAAACGCAAAACTCGAATTGATTTAAGCCCCGATTCCACCCCATTGACTGATGGTTTCTGAAAAACAGTCATCAATCAACTCACCGAAAGAAAAGCTCCTCACTCATAAAAATTTCAAATGGTAAGGTTAATGTGTTCATTGGAAGTTTCAGAAGTCTCGCATTCTCTGTTGCAGCAAGAGCTTTGATTCCGTTGACGTGACCGGAAGTTGCACCGGACCTTTTTGAGTGAGCGAAATCGAGCGCGAAACTCGCATCAGGAGAGCTTTTGTACGTTGGGACTGATCCGTGTAGTGAGGGGAAAAAAGCTTTTTGGCCTCACGTCGTTCAAGTGACCGTTCATTGCGGTTGTGCTTGTTCAATAGAGATCTCTTCGAATCCAAAGTTGTCAGTTAAGCCGGTTCAATCAGCGGATATGTCATCGGCAATCTCACTCGATCAACGCGATAAGCCGTCAATTCGAATTTGGTTCGACTACGGGGGAAATTTACATGGGAAAAACGCAATATTGCCGCACGTGCCTCAATTTCCATCCATTCGGGAATAATTTTGCAATGGCCACTTGGATTAGGCAACAATTATTTTGAATAGGTAACTTATATTGTTTCAGCTGCAAATTTTCAGCGTTGACATTTCCTGGAGCCCATTGAGAAGTCAAAGTTGATTAGGGCTGAGTACAAGAAACTTTGCCATTGTGGCCCGCACAAATACCTACGCTTTGCGTAATTGCTTGGTTATCTTCGCAGCTCGCAAACGAGCCTCCAGCCCTCACTACTAAACTTAATTTTAATTAGCTACAAACAAAACATAGACCATGGACCCACCTAATTGCGGAGCCGCCAAACGAAACTTGCCACTTTGCCTCAACTTTCCCGCCTCACCGCCCGAAAGCGCTCAAAATAACAGAAACGCGGAATTCTTCCAAGCAGCAAAGGAATTTATTGGCAGACTTCAGTATTATTAAAATTTCCAATATTTTTAAAAGCTTTTAGCGGATCTTCCGACAATTATTTTTCAAAGAGATGGAAGATCTTTTGTGTAATATAAAGAAAATATGACAAATTGTTTGTAGCTCGGCCAGATTTCTGATAGTACCTATCTACAATTACAAAGATGTAATAATGGAGAGCAGGAGATGGCAATTTTTCGAAATCCCTAGTTAAATCCCTACGGTCCGGTGCGCTGAGAACACCCCCTAAAATGTACATTCCAACATTCCTCCATCATTGTCCGTATTTAATCAGGCAAAGAACATCGCGTATTGACGCGAATCACCGAAAATTCGGCTGATAGGGGCTGGAATTTCTTTATGTAAATACCTTGCTTGGGGCATCAAAAGCACTTTGCAGTAATAAGGTTCGCGCTGGCAAAAAATTTAAAAAATCTAATTGTATCAAACGGATACATCAAATTATGTTGGGGCGAAACTCGTTAATAATGCAGAGGTTTCTTGTCACGGGCGCCACTGCGTTAATATTTTATTGTCGTCATTTAATTTTTAGCCCGGTGACCGGGTACCAACACAAACGTCGCCATGTTCTACACGTCGCCGGTGTTTGGCCTCAAATACATAGCTTTTCAAAAGCGACGCTCGAGAAAGTTAAAATTTCAACAAAATCAACCAACTAACCCTTAATTCTTGCAGAATCTTCTGGATTGCGATTGGTTTCGTTTTGGTCGTGGCAACCCTCTACGTTGCCATCCATGCATACTTTGATTTTCTCACCGCACCCACTATCATCATTCTCGAAGATCCGGCCTACAGCATCGAGAACATCCCGTTTCCGGCCGTTTCCATTTGCAACTCAAACAAAATCAGCCGTGCCAGAGCATGGGACATGGCCCGGAATTTGTAAGTTCGTTATTACATTGGCTCAGTGCTAATTAGCGTAATCACAATTCAAGATCTGAGAGTAGGGACCAGGACAAGGGGGACATTTTCGAAGCTGTCACGGCTTTCGGACGCTTCTTCGATAACGACATCGAGGACATTCCCACGTTCAAGCGCCACGAGAGGATCCTGACCGCCAACAACTCCAACCGGGATCCCAATCTCAGCATCATAAATGCAAGTCTCGAATTCGACCAAATAAAAATCGGCGTCGTCCCCAATGTCACCTATCCTCTGACAATGAAATAAGATATTTGTTTACAAACAGCATTTAGATTGCGTAATTCTACGAGTAGAAGGAAATGGGGGCTTCTGGAACACCACTCACCACTATTTTGGTTTTTGTATATTGCGTTGCCTACCTACTCAGTTTTGCTCAACTAACTATTTTTCATGTTCTAAACAACTTTACACAAGTTATAAACAACTTTCAACATGTTCTAAACAACTTTTAACAAAGTTTAATCAAAGTTGTTTAGAACCTGTGTAAAGTTGTTTAAAACATGAAAAATAGTAAGTTGAGCAAAACTGAGTAGGTAGGCAACACAATATACAAAGACCAAAATAGTGGTGGGGGATGTTCCAGAAACCCTCATCTCCTTCTACTTCTACGTCATATTCTGCAGTGACACCCAACTTAATTGACTAATAAAATTTAAAAGTTATGTCACCCAACATAACTTTGTTTTCGCCTTCTAAAAATTCTGACAAGTTTCTGTAATTACGGCAAAAAACTAAGGAAACCTAGAAATAGCCTCAAAACTATTTAATAAAAATGTTTTGTTGCTGCAACTGCTCCAGTTGACTACCCCCTGCGAGGAGCTGCTCCTCGAGTGTTGGTGGGGCGGTTCCCGCTACAACTGCAAGAACTTCTTCCAGTTATCCCTAACGTTCGAAGGTTACTGCTGCGTTTTCAACAACTACATCGGGTTACAGGACAAGCTGCCGTAACTAATTCCGACGCAGCTTAGCTGTAAATTTTTACCAAAATTTCAGCGCCCTAAGTGGCGACGGTATCAATTTTCGGAAAAATTTGGTAACGAGAAGAGCTACAGTCAACTCCGGTCTGACTGTGGTCGTCCAAAACAACATTGAGGACTACTTGTACACGATGCGAGCAACCCTTGGGGTGAATGTAAGTAGGTTTTAAAGTTGCAATTTTGACTGATCTCAGGTTCACGTATTCGATCCTCGAGCATACCCAGATTTGGTTGCTGGAGGTCTAATGGAAGTTGCCGTCGACAACAACGTGGAAGCGTTTATAGAAATTGACGCTCCCACCGTCAAAGCCGCCGAAGAAGTCATCAAGTATCCTTTTAGCAAAGTAAGAAACTTCGTTTAAGAACCAAAAACTACCGGGTTTTTCTAGAGAAAATGCTATTTTGACCGAGAAGCTTCAACAATTTTCGGGGAATACGCCTACAGTGATTGTTTGGTGGAGTGCCGAATCGACAGTATGCTGGAGTTTTGCGACTGTATTCCTTTCGTGTTTCCGGTTAATGTCAGCAAGAAGATTTGCACGTTTGAGGATTTGCTGTGCTTGCAAAAATATAAAAGTTTGTTGATGCCAAAGGTGCCACCTCAAGTCTAATCGGGGCTGCTTTAGGGTTATGGTGGACCCGATATCCTTATCCTCTCAAAGAACCTGTTAAGGAACTCAACTACGAACTCAAATTCGCTCTCGATTGCATCTATTGCTTGCATAGGTGTGACGCTATCATCTACAGAGTTTCTACTGCTTTCGGCCGAATTTTTCCCAAAAGGTAAGTTTTTCTTTAAATACGTTGCTACGTTGACTTTGGTTTTAGCAACAGGAGCGTGGTTAATGTCTATTTTGGCCAACGAAGCGTTTGGTTGTACAAACAAGACGTCCAGTTCTACTGGTTCGAAATTATTAGTAAGACCAACACTACTTTATGGAATTGGGAGTTTCATCCAGATTCTTCTAGGCAATTTTGGAAACTTGTTTGGCTTGTTTGGAGGTGTCTCGTTTTGTTACATCATAGAAATTCTATATTATGTCTTCTATATCTGGAACCATAAAAAATAAATCACCCCATGTTAATTCTACTAACTTGCTTCGCCTGAAGAAAAGAGCTTTGAACTGCTAATTGCTGCTTCAATCAAAATTCGAGTCAATCACAACGATTTTCTCGAGTCCAAAAACATATCTCAAAAACACATTAAAGCATTATACTTCTTTCTGACAAAATATTGTTATTAAAACTATTAAAAATAAAACGTGTTGCTTACCCAAATTTTTCCAGGTTCAACACTTACGTCTTCAATTGAAGGTCTTCTAGTAAGCTGATGTTGTGTTATTATGTTAATTATCAATCTCTTATTTTAAGAAAAAAATAGATCTTACTAAGATAAAAATTGAAGTAAAGATGCTGCCATTGTTTGCCTTATCCAACTAAAACAGTTTATTAAACTTTTGCTTCTATAGGTACCTAAGTTTTTACAACTACTTTCAATGCAATGTCCGAACAAATTTTACATAAACCTTCTAAATCGGTTGCGACATGAAGAAGATATCTTTCAGCAGAAAGAGTCGTCCCCTAATCCCCTAATCGCACAATATTTACATTGACTAACTACTATCTAGGCGAAGAACCGGTTGTTAAAATAGACCATCACCGATAGATGTCGTGGAACTGAGTTGTCTCGTACAAATTTAAGGGTCGCATTTAACAGTCTACCAAATTTACCCAATATTTTCATACAAAAAAATTCTTTTATTTCCCAAAAATACTAAATGCTCACCAGAATTAAGAAAATACATAATCTTAAAGCGACAACCAAATATTGACATAATGCTGGCCTCTTATATATTTTGTTCGCCAAAATAACTTTTGTTGACCATAAATACTAAATGTTCACCAAATTTTATTCCGCATTTAATTCTAACATAATACCCAGATATTTAATTTTCGACAGTGTCTTATATTATTGAGCAGTTAAAAATACTATTTGTTGATCAAAAATACACAAGCAATAAAATGTTGTGCAAATGGTAAATAATTTTTTGCAAAATTATAGATATAGATGTCCTAGTGCAAGGAAAATAAGAGTAAAAATAGAAGTGGTTTGCACAAAAAAAGATATTGATTTCCGTAATATATAAATGTTTTGCTGTAATTGGCGTGCATTATGTAAAACGTAAAACTTCTTTTAATAGTAATTTCTAATCGTGATTTAAAAAAAAATTACAGGGCCCTGAACTGACCTTGTACAAAACTTTTTTTGCGTGCCTCTTGTCTGGAAGCGCAAGCGGCAAGGAGAGATGCGCGAGCATATTTCATTTTTGGAGTAATAGAATAATTATTTAACGCACAAATAGTTTTTTTGAGAAACACTAAATATAAATGGATAGCGCGAATATTTATTATGTACAGCACGGACGCGTAACTTGAGCGTTCTAAATTTGGTAAACATTTAGTAAAATTGATAGACATATAGAATTTAAAATGTAAGCAATGGTAAAACAATACGCAGCATAGTTATTTTAGTGGTGATGTTCTCATTTTCTGATGTATAATTATTTGGGTTTTATTTAGATTTTTTGATGCTCAATAAATTTTCTGGTGGACAGTGCAAGAGATGTATGGTTTAATTTGGTGTACATTATATTTGTTCCCCACATTTAATAGCATAATGTTGAGACTCGACTAATCTAAAAATAAATACCAACTCTTTAGAGCATTTAGAACCTTTAGTTGTTAAATTTGTAGCAGACAAATCAATTCCACGACATCTAGCGGTGATGGTCCATTTTAACAACCGGTTGTTCGTCTAGACTCTAGATAGTGGCATATAGTGGTTAGTCAATGATATTTAGTAAAAAATACATAGGTTTCTACAATATTGACTAGTTTTGCTCTAGGCCAATAGATGTCGGACAGGCAGCACCAAAGTAGTTATAATTTGAGACAAACAACCTGTAATAAAACAGCTACCATTGTTGATGCACCTTTTGTGGTATTGCGCGAGATGGCGCCACTTGACCCCGTAACCCTAGCCACGTGTTTGAGAGGCACGTGCGCAGTCTCGAAAATCGTCAAGATAATTGTCAACCTGTCTGTCAAAACGCAATCATTCCGCGAAAAGCTTCGCGTTGTGCGTGTTTCGGGCCGCCAAAAACAGCGATGACGTCCGTTTCGTAAACAAATTCCTCACCATCATTAGTAAACGTTTTCAATTACAACAACCGTTCCGGCAAAATGGCAACAAAATTAGTGAGATCGTGCACCCTTAATCTATTCCACGGCCACCTAACGACCCTTTTGGCGGTGGCACCCAAAACGCAACTAACAAATTTCGCAAAATATACGTACAAAACTAGCAAGAGCTCCCAACAACATATCAGTCTGTGTAGGTTTAGTGTAGATTCGATTTTGAACGGCAGTGCGGGCCGAGCGGAAACCACCAGCACGACGCAGGGGTTGTCCAAGTTGCAAGCCCAAGAGCTGGTCCTGAGACTGAACGGGGAAGAACGCAACATCCTCATCAGCGCTCTTCAAGAATACCAATCGAAACTAGTCAAAGATGAATACGAAGGTAAAGAGGAAGTTCGGTGGTTATTGTTAGTTGTTTTGTGTTCGTCAATTATTTTCAGTTTATTAAGTTTTTGTTTAACAGCCCAGCACAATTTCAACCCGACTAAAGCTGCGAAACGAAGTTATCAACCCTCGGCGCGATTTCGGACTCTAATTAATATTTCAGTGTTTTGTTAGGGTGTTAGACGAAACGAAAACGGCTCTCTGCGGCATTATTCAAATAAGGCTCCCGGTCAAGGCTGGCGACAATTGCGACAATTAGGCCTGAAGTGCTTTGCGGTTCGCTAAATGGACATAAACATACCCTGTTCTTTTTTTTTTTAAATCCCCTTTCACAAATTTTATTAGGTATTAGCGGAGCGAACCGGAGGGGGTGGAATCGGAAATTTGCGTATTACCTAATGACTTTATTGCCTTGAGGAATGTTGGGGGCAAAGTAAAGTTTCAGGTGATGGTCGGGCCAAATTTAGAGTTTAGCTCTAGGAAATTGGTGAATGAATGTTAGAAAGGAGGTGCATTCCAGTTTAGAGCGACTTCGACCCGAAACTGGTTATTTCTACAGTTTTTGTTTGTCTACGACGAAGTTATGACTAAATTCACAGTCCCCTGGTATTTCCCCAAATATGTTCCAAATTTACATATTTTATGGAAATGTGCCACTCATGATTTGCTTAATTGAGATATTTTACTCCAACTATAAGTAAATCCTCGAACTGTTATTTTTATCTTGCAGGCTTTTCCTACCATCTTGCATCTATTGATCCATTGACGATTCTTGTAGTTTCCCATTTGATTGGCAACCGAAATGAGAACAATGAATAAAATAGTGGTGCATGACTGGCCATTCATCATTTCTTTGCTTGAGCAGCGACGTAAAATCGATGCAGGGCTGTAAAAGCTGACATGTTTGGATTTTTCATGAAGGTGTGATTAACTGGACCCTTGCCAACCCTCGCTTGGTATTATGTCAAACAAGAGATTAAACGGAAAGTTTTCCAGGTTAGGTCCTGCAAAGAAATACATAAAGAGTTACCAGTGTGGAACATTTTTTTTTCGACGTAGTAGAGTACATTTTTTACTGACTCCCTGTCAGTCGAGGTCTCAGCCCTTCTTCATCGATGAGTATAAAGTTTTTCGTTACAAAAGCTTCGCCTACGGTTGTTACACCTATTCTACGGGAATTAAATTTTTTAGTTTGAAAATAAATTGAAGTCTGATGGGACTAAATCCGGTGAGTAAGACCCATATTGGTGAATTTACCATCGCTGGCTGACGAAATGTTTGAAAGGTCGCCCAAAAGCTTATAATAAAGACAAGTAAATGGTCATAACGGCGAAAATATGGCTATCATCGGTTTTATTGGTTGTAAAAATTGGAGCTTGTTTAATTTTCGACCTCAAAACGTTTGCTGCGTCCGGACAAAAACCGTTTTTAAGGGAAGGGGTGCAACTCTTGTATTTGGAATCAACTTTACAAAGATCTTTAATGATGCTGAAAGGAACGCAACTAAATTGAAAGGGTTAGCCAATTTGCGAGACTTTGAGAAAATTACTTTATTTAAGTACAGTTCCTATCAATGAATAGGACACGCTGTTTGTTCTCAGTGTAAACCAACTCCATTCGGTAGGAGGGAGGGCTATTGCGGCTGGTTCATACCCAGTTGATTGACGGCCGCGCGGCCGGTGGTAGGTAACCGCCGTTGGCCTAGATATAAACTCTAAACCATTACCATGACGCTGACACAGCCACCCCTGCGGCCTACGACCCGTTTTACACAAGTTTGAAACCGTCGATTTTGTTTTACGAGTCGTGCCTTATTTTTTGATAGGCACTGTACCTACAGTGATTTTATTAGAGAATAACTTTATTGCTTTATAGGCAGCAACAACCGAGAAAACTTGCATTTATGAACGCAAGTTTGGGGGCACGAGCAGTACCCTCTTAAATTTAGTTTAGGTAAATTTGAAACTGGGTTCAATGTTTAATATAATGTCATTATCAAGGTCAATTGGCTTTTCCCACTTGATGTGAGGCACTTGAAATAGTTACGCAATAGAATTACAAGAGGGAAGAGTTAGTAGTTGTTGACATTGAAGGTTCTCCAATCCGTCGACACTTAATCTCTGAGCATTGTTTCATTGGCACCACTGCATCATCCTGCTTACGTAGTGCGTATTTGTTATGTCATTATACAAAATGTTTTATAATTGAATGTCAGTATTGACGGGGGTTAATCTGTGTCTGGAAGATAAAAAGTCTCTATAAACATAGACCTGTTTTCGCGTTATCTTTTATATACAGGGCGATAAAGATTTTTTTTTTTTTTTTTTTTCTTTAAATAACTCCAAAACTACATTAGATTTTTTTTAACAAAATTGTTATTAATTTGTTAACAGTGAATTACATTTATGTTAACGTTCTTTATTTTTTTACTGAAAAATAGTCCAAGATACGAAAAATTGTAAAGAAATCTTTTTTAATAAAATAATTTTTGTTTTTGGAAAAAGCAGTGGCGTATTATTTTTTTATTCAAAATAATCAGGGTGACATTAATGGGGGCGCCATTGGTTAAAACTAAAAATAAGTTTTTTCAAGCTGATGAAGTCGTCGGAAGATTTTAATTTACAACTACATATGTACAGGTGTGAACTTTGACTATGTCCAGTCACGCCTGGCCCTTTTTGGTTTATTTAATTGTCTTTATAGGTTAGTACCTTTTCGTAACTGTTAGTCAAATAATTAAATTAAGTGCGACTTAACTCTCTAAAATATTTTAAGGCCTCCTACAGGCTGTGCCAAAAGCCGCTACCAACTTTCTTGTTTTAACTAGAAATATACAAGTTTTTTAAATGGTTCGATTAACATTACAGTTCTGAATATTGACTACACATGTTATATGACATACTGTTTGGCAGTTTTTGGCATAATTTTAAGTTTTTTGAAAAAAGAAAAAAGGTGGTCGATGTAGTAGTTAACGAAAAAAAATTTTATTTCTTAGACCGTTCAGAACTATGAATCCAAATTTTTGAAGCTTTTAGGTGGAAGTTCAGACTCCTGATATCTCATTGGTGGTCCCATGTTGTACCATATGGGCGTAGGCGATTTTTAAATATCGCAGTCAAAAATGTTCCTTCTTTTTTGAGACCATTAGAACAAATATGGTAATTTAGGATGAGCTACTTAAGCATTTCCAATACTTAACCAGATCCCCTGTCGAATTATTCATTACAAATTTAGAAAAGACAACATAATGATAGTGGAAAAACGTAAAAAGACCAGATAGACGCGATTGGACATTTTCAAAGTCTCCGGCTGTACATACGTCGCAATGAGGCATTTGAGTTCTTCATCGAATATTATATTAATGTCAAAACTTGGAGGCAATTCTGTTTTACGTCAAAAATCCAAAATCGATGTAATCGATGTATGATCGATTTTTGAAAAACCTTTTTATCGGCCTCAATATTTGATTGAAAATCATTTTTACGAAGTAATTGTTACTTTAAGTACCTGTTCAAAGTATCCACAAAAGAGCGATTCCAATCTTTTCGCATTTGCCAACGTTAACGGCGCCAAGCATTTACTTACACACATCAAGAATGTCATAAAATTCCTAATCTACTGAGATGACGTCGATACCCTTACAATCTAAACACCCTAATGCCTTCAAGATTACGGAAACGAGGAGCGAGAATACCGGATGTTTACGTCACAAATCGAGTGCTCTGCTCGGTTCCATCTCGGTTTTATTAAATTTCCTCCCCTAAAAGAAAAGCGCCTTACGTTTATATACAACCTTATTCCAGAAATGAAAATTTCATCGCGCCACGGCGGCTTGACGTGCAAACTACCTACATCAAAACTCCACCGTCAAGTCGTCCGCCCTCAACTAATTCGTTGTTGCACCCCAAATACGCTCGGCGTGATTTCACCCCGAGATTACGCGTCAAAAATTGCCCGAAAACACGCGAATTTTGCCAAATTCCCCCTTTTACGACTCCCAAGTAGCAATCAAGTGTTTGTCGAGTCTTCAGCGGCCGGACGCCCGACGAATTCGCAATGCGAAAAGGGAAATAGAAAGAGCACACATCCGCCGAAACATGGCGGATGCGCCCCAACACCTGTGGCAAGACGGATAGCGTCCTGCTTACGGGTCGATATTTGGGGAAAATCGCCAATAAAACCACTTTTTTTTCCCGAAAGGTCAACTAGCGGCTTCCAGATGGCGAAGCAAATACGGACGTCCCAGCAAATTGCCGCGATTGGGCGACGTGGATCCCACAGGATCGTACTGTCCCGTTCCCGAGGACTGGCTAGCGAAAAAGTGGGGTACGGAGATTTTTTCATCCGGAAACTTAACGCTTCCTGCATGAATATGGAGCAACAAGTTTTCGAATTGTGTGGTTGAGGTGATTGAAGCGTGGTTTTTGCGGAATCGATTAGGGGGTGGGTTGCTTGGTCATGTTACCCTGGGGATTCTCGACACGTTCCCGATTCCTTGATTCGGGATACCGGTAACGTGACGACGGGCGCTCGGAGGGACGAAATTAATTATTAATTTTCGACAAATCTCATTAGTTGTTGTGCCAACTTATTCATCCCACATGTTGTACATATTATAACCCATACACACCAGTTTTCCTTAGTTACAGTTATTTAGGGGCATGTGCATGGATTTGTCAATGCTTGAATATCTAATTGCATGGTATTTTTAGTGGGATAATTAATTATTTGGCCAAAGCGGCTCTGCTTGGTCAAGTGGTAGACTAAAGGTACTTTAGTTATCGCCGAGATCATTAATCAGGCACGTCCATTGATAAAACGTCGGGTTACGCAATTCGTGGTATTTGCTTTTAATCTCTAAAGGTCGAAAATTCAATTTGGGCCGTTAAAATTTCGCTTTATCGCATATTTCGGGTCCGCTCCGCCGACTAATGAACGTGCCTGACGAGAAATTTTAAACTTCCCTCGTTTAAATTTGTCTTGAATTTTTTAGCTGAATCCGTGCCGCGACCAACTACGAGAAACTTAGTCGACAGTAAGTATGCCTTGTAACAAACAAAAACCCTTAATAGAGAGAACAATTGGACAAAAGTTGGCCGAGATTAACTCTAAACATAATTTCACGTTCAAGTTGTTGGCAATCTAATCTCGTAAAATTCAAGTCCAACTTGCGGCAGCAGGTTCTTCCTGCTTTATGCAACACATGGAGATAATATGGGAAATTATAATGGCTGGCCTTAAAGTGCCGTCAAACGGCTTCCTGTTAAAGTGCCGTTAATCCATATGACGGCACTTCAGTGTCTTAGAGCAAGAAAAAATATTAGAAAAATTCTTTTTAAGTAGTAATTATTAATCGTGCTTTTAAAAAAAATTACAGAACCCTGAACTGACCATGCGTAGAATTTCTTTTTTGCAAAAAAAAATATCGTTCGAACGAGGAATTGAACCTGAGACCTGTCGATCCGTACGCCACCTCTTTTCCACGATTCTATATCGACTACGCTAGTCGTTGCGTGTTCGCTCTTTGTACTCTCTCGTCTTCCCGTGATGACATCACTTGCGTGTTGCGCGCGCATTAACGGCATCTTATTTCTTGTCGCTCTCAATGGGCGATATAGGGATGTTTTTCCATGATTGCGTGAAGTCTGGACCGAACAGTGTAACGAATTTTCAGGATTTTTTTTGATTTTAAGAATCTGCAAACATCAGCCTCGGACGTGAGTTATATTTGAAGTCGATCGGCCAGTACCATTAACAATACAGTCATTTGAATTTGATCTTTGATTTATCACCAAATTCAAACGACTGTATTTTTAATGGGAGGTACTTGATCGATCGACTTCAAAAATAGACCACGTCCGAGGCTGATGTTTACAGATTCTTAAAATCGAAAAAAATCCTGAAAATTTGTTAAACTGTTCGGTCCTGAATTCACGCAATCATGGAAAAACATCCCTATATCGCCCATTGAGAGCGACAAGGAAGTGCTATTCTCTTAAATCCAGGTCTTAAGTACAGTGAATTATAATTGGGAACAAATATAATGTACACCAAATTAAACCATACATCCCTTGCACTGTCCACCAGAAAATTTAATGAGCATCAAAAAATCTAAATAAAACCCAAATTATTATACATCAGAACATGAGAACATCACCAGTAAAATAACTATGCTGCGTATTGTTTTACCATTGCTTACATTTTAAATTCTATATGTCTATCAATTTTGCTAAATGTTAACCAAATTTAGAACACTCAAGTAATGCGTCCGTGCTGTACATAATAAATATTTGCGCTATCCATTTATATTTAGTGTTTCTCAAAAAAACTATTTGTGCGTCAAATAATTATTCTATTACTCCAAAAATGAAATATGCTTGCGCATCTCTCCTTGCCGCTTGCGCTTCCAGACAAGAGGCACGCGAAAAAAGTTTTGTACAAGGTCAGTTCAGGGCCCTGTATTTTTTTTAAAGCACGATTAGAAATTACCACTAAAAGAAGTTTTACGTTTTACATAATGCAAGCCATTAACAGCAAAGCATTTATATATTATGGAAATCAATATCTTTTTTTGTGCAAACCACTTCTATTTTTACACTTATTTTCCTTGCCCTAGCACATCTACATCTATAATTTTGCATAAAATTATTTACCATTTGCACAACATTTTATTGCTTGTGTATTTTTGATCAACAAATAGTATTTTTAACTGCTAAATAATATAAGACACTGTCGAAAATTAAATATCTGGATATTATGGTAGAATTAAATGCGGAATAAAATTTGGTGAACATTTAGTATTTATGGTCAACAAAAGTTATTTTGGCGAACAAAATATATAAGAGGCCAGCATTATGTCAATATTTGGTTGTCGCTTTAAGATTATGTATTTTCTTAATTTTGGTGAGCATTTAGTGTTTTTGGGAAATGAAAGTATTTTTTTGTATGAAAATATTGGGTAAATTTGGTAGACTGTTAAATACGACTCATTATAATTTCTTCTCGGGTAAAAGTGTCAAAGTCAAAATTTGTTTAAAAATATAAAGTGGGCGAAATTTTCATGAAATTTTAGTAACAAGGTGTACTAGTTTCAATTTGTAAGTAATTGCTGCACATAGGCAGGTCTGTAAGTACAAGTAGCGTGCTACAGCAAAGACTTGAGGGAGCGAAGGATAACAAACAATTCCTCCCTTTTACTTACTAGAAGTCTAATGATGTCAAATCTTGGCCAACATCAAAGAAAATATTGGAAAAGATCTTATCCTTCTTTTTCGGTGTGGTTTCCATTGAAGCTTCTCCGACTATCTCTGTACTTGGCCACAAAAAGAAAGCGCTCCTTTAATACCAAATTGCTTTTACAACCAACCCTCAAATTCGGAGTCCTTCCCAACTAATGGAAACGCAATCCCAGCCGAGTCGACATTTTTATTTCCAAGTGTCCACGAAACATGTTGACGACTTTGTAGAGATTGCGAGTAACAAATTCAACTGTTGATTTCACTCGGGACGAAAACCTTCTCTTTATCAGAGTCCGAGCGGATGAAGTTGGGGACGGGGTGTGTGGGAGGTTACGTTTATTGGGGTAGTCCGGAAAAATTTATGTCGGACTTGTTTGACTTGTCACGGTCATTTTTGTTGACCCCCGGGAAACTCAACGTGTTATCCATGTCCACATTAGAGATCGATTGGAAGCTCTGGCCCATCGCTAATTCGTTTCCAACTCCCGGGAGCGAGGACGTGGACCGGATTTAAATTTTTTTCAACCGAAAAGCGCCCTTGTGTCATTTCATAGTCAGGGGTAGTTTTACGAGTTCTAAAAGTAGTGGCAACATGACTCTTTTTACGACTTCATGTCATAGAATGTTAGTGCTCAGAGTCAAAGTTGATACTACTCTTCTAGGATGGTGCTGAACCAACCCCAACTGACATGTACTAACGTTAACGTGTAATAGTTTATAATTGGGTTAAAGACCCGGAGAAGTCTCTAGCGGGTTGTCTCTAACCCGAGTTTATGAGTATTAAGATTATAAAATCTTAGTTTCATTACATTTTAATAAACTCTTAAGAGACTATTCATTAGTTAAAGATTTGAACAACAAAGGATACGAATCTAGGACAATTCATTGTTTTGAGTTGCACATTTGAAAATTAACCACACTCAAGGTTAATGGACAAATAGCTTCCGCACAGTTGAAAGATTGAAATCTCCAAAGTTCTATTTTTGCAGTCGCCATCGCGAACTCCATCCCCTTCATAGGTTTCGGCTTCCTGGACAACTTCTTCATGTTGCTGTTCGTAAGTATCGATCCTACATCGCCGACTCTTGGAAAATGTGATGTTTTCGACAGGGAGACTACGTAGACTTGTACCTGGGTTCCTATTTTTGTTTAACCACCATGGCGGCGGCGGCCATCGGCAACACCTTCTCCGACGTCCTCGGCATCGGGACGGCCTTTTACGTGGAGCGTCTCGCCAACCAGATCGGTTTCAGTCCTCCGAAACTGTCCCCAATGCAAATGGACATGACGTGTTCGAGGAATTCGGCCAACTTCGGACGTGTAATGGGTGTAACTATAGGCTGTATTTTGGGAATGATGCCGTTGCTGTTCCGGAAATCTAAGGAGAGCGATGAGAAAGCGAAAGAGAAAGAAATTGTGATTTGAGTAGGTTTCCTGTAATCGTACATAGTTAGACGTAGGCGAAGGTTGTGAAACTCTATTTTCTACCCAACTCTAATGCCTTAACGATTGGATTCCGACAGAGGGAGTCGCTTAATTTATTTATGGCTTAAATCTTCGAATGTGTTCAACTCTAGGTGTAAGGATTACTAATCGTTAAGACTTTGTTGTATTTATATTAGTGAATTTTATTGCAATAATTTATCGTTGTTATTAATTACTATCTTCAAGTTGTCGACTGCAGTAGGTGTGTTAGGGAGTTAATAATAGGACATTCTGAGTGTTTCGTCGAGTAATTACAAACCCCAAATTGTGATGACCGTTACCTGTTAGAAAAGTATACACCAACCTTCCATGACGGGATCAAGTAAATGCGCCCCTTCCTCTCGATTCCTGCCACGAAACGGGGCGATTATCGCATGATATGCGCCACACTGTAGATACAGCTGGAAAATCCTGCCCCAACCTACGGCGATCCGTATTTTTCTATGAAGTGCAGCTCATGCGGAAATCGGCCCATAGATTAAGTCAACCCCTCGAACAAGAGCTTCGCTTTTTTGTTGATTTATAGTGACAGTTGTGCAAAAATAAAATCTATATACATGAAACGGCCCTTCATTGCCGCCCCAAAATTGACATTGCTGCACCTAAAGGCTGGAAATTGACGTTTTCTTATGTAATCGACCTTCCTGAACTCAATGAGTTCGGCTACAACAATTAAAACCATATAATCTCGATCTAGTTTACATTCGAAATTGGCGCCTTTACTGCATCGCCTCCTTCCCATGTTGCTGTGATGACGTCATGCCGAGAACTTATAATTCTCAAGCTATGCTGTAAGACCATTGTAAGAATTTAACTAACAACAATTGCATATTTGTTCCATATTTGCATTTTAACAAATGGAGAGTCTTTGCTTGTAGAAATGGATTTTACGCTCAAATTTGCATTGCTTTTTAAAACTACTGCCATCTTTTAGCAATATCAGTAAGTTTCAGACATACGTAACTTTAACCACTTCTCCCCCCCCTTTAATCCAGCATCCCCCTACTCATACGAATTCATAAACATAACCTAGAAATTCTAATCTTCCCTTCTCCAAATTAGACTACTTCATTAATTACGTGATGTTACGAAATACTTAATTAAACAAAGATAACGTACCAAATCTGTGATAAGAGCACTCAGCCGATTAAAAATCGAGCTGTCATTCCCGGGCGTCAGCCAAAACCTGATGATATCAACAAATTAGCTGTTAAATCAGCAAAACAACATTTAGGTACGTACACAGTCCCACTCCCCGTTCACGTAACTGAATTTCCGGTCGCAATCAGTGACCCTCTATTATTTTAGACTTAACGACGCTCAAGGTTACATTTCAGTTATCATCAGCTATCCCTTCGCGATGGAGTCGATTTCTACGGCCCTGCAGCCCTACAAGGACCTAATCGGTTCCGTAGCCAGTGTCGTCACTATCGCCCAATTCTTTTCGGGCACTTTCATCTGTCGGGATATTTACAAGAAGGGCAACACAAAGGACATCAGTTCCATCCCATTTGTGGGCGGTATTGTGGTGTAGGTGACCCCTAAAAAAATCGGTAGCTATTTAACGTATTTTTTCTTGCAGTGCTCTTGCTATGCTGAAATATGGATTGCTGCTGCAAGACCCCGCTATGAATCGCGTTAACGTCGCGGCAATATTATTGAACATTCTTTATTGCATGTTCTATTATTATTACTCGAAGGATAAGTGGAATGATATTTTGAAGCAAACCGTGATGGGCGGACCGTTTGTGGCGGTTTTGTGGGGATATTGCGAATGGGAAGATCCTAATTTGATTGAGTTTCGTTATGGACTTATCGTCACGATTCTAATGCTTGCGCTACTGGGAAGTCCCTTGATGGGTTTGGTAATTTTAACGCGGCTAATGAGAGGTTTGATCTGATTTTGGTAATTTTAGAAAGAAATTTTTGAGAAAAAAGACGCTTCCAAAATTCCTTTTGTTATGACTGTGATGGGAACCATTGTCACTTTCTTGTGGCTATTGTACGCTGTTGTGCTAATGAATACGTTTATGGTTGTAAGTGTTACGCCTTCGTTTTTAGTTTTGCGAATTTTAAAGGGGGTAACTTGAATTTTGGAATTATTTTATTGTTGTTGCAGGTGCAGAACGTGATTGGCTTCATTCTCTGTTTTGTACAGCTGGTTTTAATTTTTACATTCCCTGGTAAGCCAGTATCCACAGCATCAAAGAAGAAAAAACATTAAGGAACCGAATTATAGTAAAATGGTAGATGTTAAAACTATTTACATTCCAGGCGCTGCCCAGGTCTGACCCCTGAACGATTGTATTGATATTTTTATAACTAAATCAGGGATTTAGGACTTTATCAAAATTTTATTCTATTTACAAGAAAAATTTCTTTTCTGTTAATAAATCTCAGTTGTATTTTTAAAGGCAATTTTTTATTTTGTTGCAAATTACCCATTCAAAGGAAGGCAGGTGTCAATAAAAATTAGCTTTGAAGTGCCACATAGAAAAAAAATTTTTTAAAAAAGCGTCTAAATTGTCCCAGTAAACTGATCACTTGTGAGCTTGCAATTATATGGCAAAATATCAATCGAGCACATAAACAATCATAGATCTTTGAGACGATTGTTGCTAACATTTGACATTTTGGTTTTTAAATTTACCGCCAATTATTAAGCGCTGTTACCGCAGTCCTGTCATAGCGACATTGATTGACAAGCAAATGCAGTGTTGCCTTCACTGTTGTCACTTGTGACGTTTATTGGCCTCTTTCGTGGACATTCTTCGGGTTATATGCAAAAATTAATGATTTAAACGTTGAAAATCCTCAACGAGTCTGTGACGAAGTTGGCACTGTATTAACAGCGGGAAACGGAAGTCGAATTATTTGTGAGGTTATGAAAAATTAATTCAACATTACTGAAGAGTCATGTCGGCCAAAAGCAAGAATGGGGCCGCCAACCAGGCCACGGTAGCGTACAGTGAATTAGCGGTTCGGAACAACTTGTCAATTGTCGAATATTGTAGAACATCTATGGCAGCCTTGTCGGGTTGCACAGCAGGTAGGTGACTTTTTCAATAATCGTTAAAATCTGACTTTTGTTCATGTTTCAGGTGTCTTGGGGTTAACAGGGCTTTACGGCGCGGCTTTCTACATATTTGCAGTCACCAGTTTGTGGTTAATGGTTCTGTTCAAAGCTGGGGTCGCAAATTGGAAGAAATACTTTATTTCGCGAAAAGCGCTGCTAACAAACGGATTTTTCGGACAATTATTCACGTACATTCTCTGCTGGACCTTCATCTACGGCATGGTGCATGTTTACTAGTTTCATAGCCAAATTTAGGGGGTAATTTTATCAATAATATGTGTACATATAAGTCAAAAATCAATACAATTATGAAGTATTTGTCACATTTGTGGTATCAGTGGTACCGCTTACAGCAAATTTCCTGTAATAACTCGCCAATTTAAAGTCCTAATTAATTAAATTATTAAGAAAAAAATTGATCGCGTCCTGTGGATAGTCCGGCAAAATGGCGTTTGACGAGAGGAATTTTCGTTCGGCCTACTATGAAAAAGTGGGTTTTAAAAGTGTGGAAGAGAAAAAGTCCCTCGAAATCCTCCTCAAAGAGAAACAGTTGGACATTTCCAAACTGAAACAGTTCTGTCTTCGCTTCGGGGTGCCCGCGGGACACCGAAATTTAGTATGGAAATTGTTGTTGGGTAGGGTGATTCTTTTTGTTATGTTGGCGAACCTTATTGCCAGTGGCGTATCGTTTCAGGGGTGCTGCCAGTGCAGGAAAAATGTCACAGTTTCGTAGCGGAGCAAAGAAAGGAGGAATACTCGAACTTATTGCACGCCCTAGAGGTCATGAGACAAATCACCGATGTTCCGAAACCCCAAGTTTTCGTCGCCATGTGGCTGCTGCAAACGGGAAGGTTGAGGATTGGAGTTCATTATGAAGACGAAAAAGCACTCATTGCCATAGTCAATTCCCTAATGTTCTGTTTCGAATATGATATTGACGTGTTTTGGATAGCGACAGCTTTCTATGATTTAGTTCAGAAATTTCAGTGTGAGGTTCCTAAACTTGTGGAAGTCACACATAATTTATTGGAGAAGGAAGATTTAAAACTCTACAAGCACCTCACGAAAATTGATGCGTTAGACAATTTACCCCTAGTGATGTGGTTTGAATGCTGTTTTGCCGGGGTTATAAGTGACGTAGCTTTAGGAAAGTATGGTGGGAAAATGTTAAGTTATTCACAAGTAAATTAATTTAATTCCAGAATTTGGGACAAGATTTGTGGAGGCTCCTACAAGATTCTAATTTACGTTGCCGTCGTTACACTTACCAGTCTGAAACATAAATTAATGAAATGCACAAATTTAGAAAGTGTAACTAAATGTGTCAATGCTGTAAGTAACTGTTTTATGTAGGAATATTAAAATTAACTCAAGTGTTTGCTCAGATTTCCGACGAAGTTTCAGAAGTGGTTGTGAACAAGTCGATTGAGATGTGGCAACAACAAGGGAGTCCCCTCACTGTCTATGATAAGCCAAAACCATAGCCCCAAAAACCTGAGGTTATCAATATGTTATGTTATGTTTATATTTTTGTAATGTCGTATACCGAAATAGACTAGTTTCCTATGATTTATTAATTTAGACTCCACAATCGATTTCAAGTGAAGTTGGGAAAAGCCGGTAAAGTCATTGTTCCTACGCCACTGGTTTTGTGGGTTAAGTATCAGTAGTATGTGTTTATCAGCAAACACTCGTTAGTAAGTGTAACAATAATAATGAGAATTTCAAAGTTGTTACGTGTTGTGGAAAAATTGATAAGATAAAAACAACATTGCACTCAAAAGATGTAAAGTAGTCAAAAATTAAATTTAGGCAAAATGGGTCTTGAACACGAAAGTCTCTTCGCCAAATACTTCACGATATTCCTCGTAGTCAGCGGATACTGGTTAGTGGCCCCAATTTTACGTAAAACAATTTTAACGCATAATTTTGAGGTTATGTGGTTAGGTTGGTGGTACTTTGAGCGGCAATTTTAAATTTCCAGGACCGTCTCGATTTTAACAGTTTTCGTGAACAAAACTCTTCTGAGCGGCATCGATTTGGACGCCCCCATGTTTATCGCCCTCTATCAAACCCTAATTACGGCAATTATATGTTTTATTAAGAAATGGCTCAGTCAAGTTTGGCCCAACAAGTTCAGCTTCCCGGAAACCAATGTTTGGGACACAACCACGATGAGAGCCGCAAGTTTGCTTATTTTATTATTATTATTAAAACACTAATATTAACATTTATTGCAGATTCTTCCTGTATCCTTGATGTTTACCGCAATGATTGCCACCAATAATTTATGTTTGAAGTACGTTTCCGTGGCGTTTTACTACATTGGGAGGTCGTTAACGACAATTTTCAACGTAACTTTAACGTATTTAATATTGGGCGAAACAACTTCCAAGAAAAGTTTGTTCTTTTGCTTCATGATTATTTTCGGTTTCTACTTAGGGGTGGATCAGGAAAATTTAGCTGGTATTTCCCCAATTTTTCTGCTTTCTGATGTAACAAATTTAAAATTGTAGGCAGTCTATCGATAAGCGGAACGGTTTATGGAGTTTTGGGCTCACTATCGTTGTCCCTTTTCTCGATATTGACCAAGAAAGTTTTGCCTAAAGTCAAGAACGAAATTTGGGCCTTATCTTATTACAACAACATTTACGCCTCCATTCTGTTTGTTCCTTTGATGGTTCTGAACAGCGAACTCGGAGAGTTGTCCAGGTACTCAAACCTCTGGCAGGGACATTTTTGGCTCATCATGACCATTGGCGGAGTGTGCGGGTTTGCCATTGGATTCTTCACTTCTTTACAAATAAAAGTAAATCTAACAATAGTTTGGTTGTTTCTAACGATTTTTTTGCAGTATACGTCGGCGTTGACCCATAACATATCAGGAACGGCTAAAGCGTGCGCTCAGACTGTTTTAGCCACTTACTGGTATCAAGAAACGAAGTCGGCCCTTTGGTGGTGCTCAAACGGCATAGTTCTACTCGGTAGTGCTGGATATGCGCGGGTGAAACAAGTAGATATGGAGAAGAGACATAGACAGGGCGCAACGTATCAAAAAGTTTGATAAAAAGTGTAGTTTTATTATATAGACATAACTTATTCACTCTGTATAACTGCCTTACACTGAAGGTCAGTCTTGTCACCTCGAATTCAAGCTTGCAGCGGTTTTTTGCACAAAAAACTCCAAATGCTCAGTAATGCTAATGCTGTTCTATGGTGTGTACAGGCATTCACAAGGTGCAGATGAATAGACACCCCAAAAATCTACAAAGCATTGTTATTTTATGGGTATTTAACATTAGAAATATTATAACACTCTGTACTATAGATAGGTACTTGTGTAAATTTTTTTTTGTAAAAATTGGTTATTCTTCACAAAATAATTGGAACAATAATTACTGATTGCAATCACATTTACAAAATAATTTACCTACTTTTTTATTTAATTGTTTTTTTTAAATTCAAATAATCATTGTTTTAATAACTATAAAATACTTGTTCACTTCCTCATTGCTTACTTGAAAAAATATTTTAAAATTGAAACTGCATGGCAAAGCGAAAATGCCTATAATTTTTGGTTGCTAACAGTTGTGATGAAAGTAAAGCAAAGTTTTAGGGAAAAAATCATAAATGTCTGCTTCAACACACTAAGTTCTTCAAGAGGTAGAACTTAGGGCATGCACTTAAGATACTTGCCGGCATCGAAAACAATTGGGTATTTTCTATAGTTTTTCAATTATTGTCAGTAATTTTTTGTCTGTGTTCATTTTTAGGCCAGACACAATATTGAGCGTGACTTTAATTGTACATCGTCGCTTTTGAATTATTAATTTAGAATCCTAAAACTGAGCGCGAACAATTATTTTATGAAGTAGCAATATTGGGAAAAATTCAATTTAGTTAATTCAAACCGCAACCATGACTTATCAGCTGTCGAGACGCGACATTCGTTTTTTGGAAATCGCCTACAAATTTGGCAATATCCTCGGCATCAACCCCTCGTACAACTTCGAGCAGCGCACCATCCTCCACCCTTTTCTCGACAAAATTTTTGCAACAATTTCCTTTTTGGTGGTGGTCGCGACTGTGTATCCCCTGTACCTACGATTCACTTACAACGCTCTGCCTTTTACGAAAATAACTCTTTTTTGCGTCGACCAGTTCTTCTTCATTACCCTCCACCTAGTGATACTGTTTTCAGTGTTGAATAAAAACGATCAGTGGTTAAAATTGAACAATAACTTGTCGCTAATTGATTTGAGTTTTAGGACTCGCGGTCAGAAAGAGACGAATTTTTTGCGAAACGTCTACTTCCAATTAGCCATTTACAATCTCATTTACGTTGCTTGCATCGTCGATGTCGGTTTGGTTTGGACTGAAGCTCTAGAGGACACGTATTTTGAATATTTCGTCATTCATGAGATTTGTTTCTATTTTGACTATTACCAGGAATTTCTGGTGTACAATATTATTGTGGCGATTAACTGCCGGTACCAGGATTTGAATAATTTCCTCAACATGAGTTTGAGCTTGTACCAAAAAAGCTCTCGAGTTTCCTTGATTCGGGAAACCGGAAAACTCTGCAAAACTCTGGCGGAAGTTATCCACTTATTCAACGACATTTTCGGCTGGTCCTTAACCCTAATAATTGCTAGAATTATAGTCAAAATCCTGACCGGCCTCAATTTCATCATGGAAGATCTACAATTCACCCACATCGGTCTATCTCTTCGTTTGGGGCTGATCTTCTCCAACATCTTCTTACTTTGCGTCATAATAGTACGTTATCTAATTACGACTTTTTGTGCAAACTTATGAGTTTTTGTGCAGGTTCCTGTGACCATGGTGATTTTTGCGTGTGGTGCCGTCACTGAAGAACACGATAAGGTGGTGCTCAACTGCTTCGATTTGTTGGTCAAATTTGACAACGAATCTGCCGAGAGGCAGGAATTGTTACTACTGGCGAAACTGATGAAGAACGATTTCGCCAAGTTCAATGCTGCGAGCTTCTTTGAAATCAACCGGACCACGCTGCTCAGCATCCTGGGAACCACCACGACTTACTTCATAATCTACATTCAATTCAGCGGATGCACCAGTTTCACCAAATAATTACTGAAGAATCTGAAACTTATAAGAACGCTGTTTTGGTTTCAAAATTTTGTTATTTTTATTGTTGATAGTTACATGATCACTAAATTAACAAATAATGTTTTGGCAAAAATACCTTTAGGCTGGTAAGTACGTACAGACAAGGACTGTTTAATAATGTAGCATCGAGCACTTTACCCGTACCAGAAAGTTTATTTCTCGACCCCTGTCGGAAAGTCTCAAGGAACCAAATCTGGCGGCTAGAGCAGCAATAGCAAATCAAAGCGCCTGTTTATTCAACAGCCCTCGTAAATTTTAAATTTTTCATTTTTTTGGAGCTAGATTTAAAAGGTAGAACTAAAATAGAATTGTCAATAAGGCCGCAAGTAACGATCGAAACATTAAATGTAATTTTTGTTGCCAAAAACTACTTATTAAAGTTTAGATTGTTCTACTGAATATACAGCTACAGAATTTGGAAGCAACGGTGTTGCTTCATGTTTATTGGTGTTTTTTAATGATTGTTGAGAGTTATCTGGCTTCACCCGGCGCATCCATCATTTTTGCGTGTAATGGAAATTGGCATTATGGGACATCCAGAATTCAGGAACTCAATAAGTTTGGGTTTTAAATTTGTTTCTTCTTGCCAATCTAGACTGAATTAAATAAATTTACCTTCAACGTCAATTCTTTTCAAACAAAAGTTAAATCATGGAATTTGTAGATAATCTAAATATTTTTTTTATGCGTAAAGCTCTGGTCTTAATTAAGTATTTAAACAAATAAATTCTGCCGGAAACATGTTTGTTTCGAATTTAGAAACCCCCATGCAGGAAACTATTTTCATAATTAATGTGTCGTGCCAATAAGCTAGTAACTTTTGTTTTAACGGCAGCACCATCTAGTTGGGTTTATTAATAATTGATGGACACGGTGTAACAATATTTAACTGGTTAATCACCCACTAGTCCAGGAAAGTAAATGTAAAAATAGTGTGCAGCAATAAAATTATTATTAGTATGTTGACATGGTGTGAAATTTTGTTAACTGCTTCACATCCTACATAATTCCCTCGTATCAGTTTGGACATAAAAAAACTTATTTTTGCCGTATCCAGGACCTATTTTTACCCGCAGTTCGCTTTTTATTTGTTCGCTCAATAATGCAAGCGATTACTTCTTCAGCTCTAATTAAAAAATTATTTACCGTTAGGATTTGAACTAGAAGCGGTTGATTTGAGTCGACTAATTTGGGAGCATGTTAGAGCATATTTTTTTTTTTTTTTAAATAGCGCCGATATTTTTGCCTGTAGCAACTTTTTTTAAATTGCAATGTATTTACTAATATTTTTATTTAACGTGACGTAAGGAATTATTTTCCATATATTCTTTGTTGTAGTGTGTTACATTTTCTTCTTTACAAGAGAGACATTTTGCTTAAGTAAAGTGATGTGGTCGGTTCGCCAAATTTATCCCAGATAAAATAAAATTGTCGTTTGAGCCCAAATCGACCATTTACTTCTCCATCCGTTATTTTCACCTAATTTCATGAGTTCCATCAGATCGGTAAGCCTTATTTAAATTAAAAATAATAAATAAATAATTGGCATCAAATGGCTATTTTAGGGATCTTGACTTGAGGACTATTTCTCGATAAAGTTTTGAAAGGGGTAGTTGGAGGATAAAAATATAGGTACTCCGTCGCAAAATTTTTAGTTAACCCTCGCAAGTGAAAAGTTAGTGGGTCAATTTTTAAATTTGGGTTTATTTAATAGTTTTTGAGCGAAAAAGACAATATTTTGTTAACTTGTATAAAGTGTTGAATTTTTTGGACCGTTATGTGGATCAAGGGTGTGTTGGCGGTTGTTGGGAAATTTGAGTTGGATATGTGGCGAGGAGCAAAATTCTATTTTGGAGAATATAAACGTTTTGATATAACAAACGCAAAACATATACAAATTTATTTTAGTCGCTCGCAAAACCGACGTAGAGGTATATGAGATTACATTTTATTGCTTATGTGTGCGATTAGAATTGTTAACAATAGATAAAAATATCGATCGCGTTATCGGCCGCTTTATCTCCCCCATAACCACTCGTATTTGGATAATACAACAAATATACAGTAGTTATCACCTTTTCATAGAACGGCCATAAGATTTAATTTCGCGTAAATACAAATATAAAAATCTGTAGTGTTTGTATTAGGCCGAGTTAGCAGATTAGATTAAAAATTAGTTTAATTATAACCGGCGCGTACCTACAGTGTGTTGGTTAATTCCTCCAGCCACCCGCCAACGGATTTATAAAAGCCATTAATTTTAAACGGTGATTTGTTATAAAATCAAATAGGAAAAGTAAATACACAGGCGGTCCACCGCGTTACTTAAAATATTCGTCGAATAAAAGCATACCCGGGTATTTGTTGTGACGTTTCCGTAAATGTTTGGATTGTCTGATTGAACACAGACTTTTCAGATTTAAAATAAATCGATTATTTTCCTCTTAAACGCAGTCTAGTTAGTTTGTTGTATGTTACAAAGCCGGCAACAAGATTTATACCGACCATAAAGTTGTGTTTGTTTAGCTGCTATGAAAATATGATCACTTTTGTTTATTGCTGCATTTGTTTGTTGATTGCCTATTGCCAAACTGTAGTCGTCGAAACCGAAGGTAAGTCCAACAATCACCCCAAACCTCCACACACCTCCCAGAATAATCCAAACAACACTTTATAGCCACAATTTCACGACCGAAATTAAGCTCGTAATAAAACTCATCAGCATAAAATGTCGAAACTAAATTCCTCAAATATTCCGTTTGGTAATAATTGCGAGATAAACGACACCTACCAAATTAAAAACAACAATAACAACGTTTATTGATGATACGCCTCATTTATTTGATAACCTTGCAACTATCGACACGCATTTTTTTTAACCCCCCAATCGCCCCCATTATTTTCTCACGACCAAAAATTGCGCAGATTACACCAACGACTCGCCCGACATCCTCCCCAAAGTTGAGTTTTTACGCCACAAAATCGGGTCCGACATCCTGCTAAAATGCAACGACCACCACCACAACAACAAG
Organism: Schizotus pectinicornis; assembly: GCA_951805265.1. NCBI lineage: Eukaryota > Metazoa > Arthropoda > Insecta > Coleoptera > Pyrochroidae > Schizotus > Schizotus pectinicornis. The sequence continues at coordinate 7,523,091 of OX638207.1, read as the reverse complement.
GAGAAGATCCTTTGGGAATTTAAAGTAAGTTACAGGTTTTGGCGAAAAATTCGAAAATTTCCAAAAAACTTGCAGCATTGCGAAAGCAACTACAAGGGGGTCCAGTGCAACAAATACAACATGTACAGTCCCAATCTCAACGAAGAGGAATGGAAAAAACTGGATTTTGGCAGAGCGAGGAAAAGGTTGGAGATCAAGAACTCCTCGGTGGAAAACAGCGGACTGTACAGGTGCCTCTATGAAGATCTAGTTGTCAAAATCTACATCGTCGAAGTTGTAGGTAAGAATTCTTGAGTTTACTTCTTACATTTTTTGACGTATCTTGCAACTATTTATTTTTTCCTGTTGACACTATTTTAAATTTTTCAAATTATTGGCTCTCAATATCTCTTATTTCTTATCTTCTAGTTTTCAGATGCTTTACTTTACTTTCCTCCTCATTCTCCTCTATATAATAACTATATTGTGTACAGTGAGAGATTTTGAGAATGTTAAATAGTGACTCCTTTTGGTTTCTTTACCTATCATTATAAGTAGGAGCCTACTTAAGGCTAGACTTACTTGCCTTATTACGTTATTTTATTTGTAATTATAAAACGCTACCTACTACTTTTTGTGAAGAAAACAGTAAATGTTTAAATATTCTCAATTGTACACCCGGATGATCTGTAAATGAGACTCTTGAATCGCTGGTTTGGCTGAATTGGCAACATTGTAGACTGGTCTGGTAAGATCGAAGGCACCGAACCGACTTTTCCCGGCGTTCGGGTCGGTTCGGTGCCTTCGATCTTACCAGACCAGTCTACAATGTTGCCAAATCAGCCAAACCAGCGATTCAAGAGTCTCATTTACAGATCATCCGGGTGTACAGACCGGCAGCTAGAAAATGGTAGCAAGAAAATAGGTAATATTGGCAATAAACAACTAAAAAATCTAAAGAATGCAATAAAGAATATGGTAAGCAAAGTGTCATAAATTGAAGAAGAAAGATTAATATGTAATTGAAGAATAATCAACTTTAGGTGCAAAGTAGATACTTTTTTGCTTCCTTTACGTTTTACGTGTGGAAGTCTTTTTGCAGACTTCTAATCTTCTTTGCCACTCCTGTCTCTTATTGACCTAACCCTTTCAAGTAGAGTTTTATCTTCTCTAATCTTTTTTTACTTGTGTAGGTACTAAACTTGGCGTTAAAAATTTACGTCGAGTTATATTTTTAATTTTGATTTCAGCTCCTGCCAGGTACCGGGGCCCTCCCCCCGAGGTTCTTTCCTTGACCCCCACCAACTCCACTGTGGCCCCCAACTCGCATTTGGTAATCTTGTGCAAGGCGACCAGCACCATGCCGCCGGAAATCCGCTGGTTCAAGGAGTGCAACGGCAGGAGATGCGACGTTCGAGAAAACGATCATTGCTACTGCTCCATAGCTTCGCAGAATTCGATTTATTCAACAGGCAACGACATTTATCTCAGCAAACTCAATATTTACAACGCCAGGAGCGTAGATAGCGGCGTCTATGCGTGTCTTGTCATTTCTTTGTACGGCAAAGACTACAAAAGTGTCGCTATTAAGGTTAACGGATCGCACGACGATGACGTCCACAAGTCGTTCTCGTTGCTGTTTTTGATTCCGTTGGCTTTCATCCTGGTGCCGGTTATTGTCTGGATGTGTTATTACAGGCGAAAGAAGAAACACGTCAAGGCGCCGAGTGAACACCAAAAACAATTAATCAAGCCGGTGGTTACAGTAGATATTGTTCTTGAAGGAAACGAAATTGTTTAAGTTAACTGCTGAAACTAAATCTAATTACTGTCTGTGATATTTAACTTGTAGCTTCTTGTTTTTGAATAGACGCTGAAACTTTTTGCGAAATTTTTAAATTTACCGCAATTCTTCCAATTCCCAGAATCGCCAACCTCGCGAAGCGCAATTCCCCAATTTTGGTGATATTTCTGTCAAAGTCAAATTTGATTTTCACGATTTGAACGTCATTGTTTTTTTCTTTAAAACAGGCTTATCGTAGATTAACAACCTTAACTCTTTATCTGAATCCTAATTTACTCGATTTAAGTCAATAATGGCCGGATTATTCAGTTCTATTCTTCGCCGGGTAGGTCGAAAATGACTTGGAATTTTGAGGTTATCTCATTTTTTTAGGCGCCGCAAATGGCCAAAATGGGGGCGACCACAAACTGGATAACAAGAAACCTTTCAGTGGCCCCCGTCTTATGGAGTCCTAAAGTTCAACAACCCGCTCCGAATTTCAAAGGAACTGCCGTAATTGGCGATAGTTTCAAAGACATCCAATTGAGCGATTTTAAGGGAAAATTTGTAGTTTTAGTTTTTTATCCGCTGGATTTGTATGTGAATCCCCAATTTTGATTCGTAAATGGCTAATTTTTCAAATTTCAGCACATTTGTTTGCCCAACTGAACTGGTAGCTTTAGATGAACGCATAGAGGATTTTCACAAGTTAAACGCTGAAGTTATCGGTTGCTCAATTGACTCGCATTTCACCCATTTAGCTTGGATGAACACTAAAAGATCTGTTAGTAAGTCTAACAATAGTTTTCAGAATTACTCTCAATAGATCGATTGTAGGAAGGAGGGTTAGGACAGTTGCGCTACCCGCTGTTGTCAGATATCAATAAAACAATTGCCAAGGATTACGGAGTGTTGCTGGAAAACGACGGGGTTGCGTTAAGAGGACTTTTCATTATTGATCCAAATGGAATATTGAGGCAAATTACTATCAACGATCTGCCTATTGGGCGGTCTGTTGATGAAGCTCTTAGGTTGGTGGAAGCAATAGCGTTTGTCGATAAACACGGAGAAGGTAGCGTATTTCTTTAGCTGTGAAGGAAATTAATTTTAACAATTTTAGTTTGCCCGGCTAACTGGAAAAAGGGGTCTAAAACCATAAAACCAGATCCTCGTGGTTCCCAGGAGTATTTCAAGAGTGTTAAAGAGTAGACAGTGGCAGGTTTTTGAGATTGATATATTTTTTTTATTGAGATTGGTTATTTAGTAATTAAAAGGAAGCCATAAATTGCATAGCAATACTAACTTTGCTGTCCTTAAAATTGCTTACCTTTACCTTCTCAAATGGTTCCTTCTGGGTCACCGAATCAGAACAAAAATAATAGTTAAAAGATAATAATAAAAAAGGACCTTTGAAACGGGAAAAATCAAGAGTTTAAACCTTTCCTTTTTTTGCTTGATACACATTTTGTATACAAGGTGTAAGCGAAATAAGTACATTTTAAGTTTAACCAGTGGTAGAACTCATCAAAACAATTTTTTTTTCATGTACCATTTTTTCGAAATCGAATTTTTTAAATTCATTATATACATCAGGGGGCTTTACACTTTTCCAAATGTTTTTTTTTTTAATTTATGGAAAACGAGTAAATTTGGTTTCAAAAATTACGTTCAACTCTTCCGCAACTTTTTAAAAAAGCATTGATGTGAAAGCCATACTTTCTTCATAAGCTATGGAATGACAAGAAATGGCAAGAATGGCAAAAAAATCTAATATTTTTTTAGCTTCATGGACCTCACTTACTCTCTTCATAAGCTATGGAATGGCATGGGTCATTCATTGGTTTGGCACCACAAAGCCTTCATTGCAAAGCACGTTGTTTCAGTACCCATGCCATTCCATAGCTTATGAAGAGAGTAAATGAAGCTAATAAAATATTAGATTTTCTTGACTATTATTAATTATTTTTCTATTTAATTATTATTTTTGGTCGAAGCCTTTAATCCCTGGAAACAAATGTCAATTGTTTTGATGACGGTCTTCGCCTTCCAGTTATGTCCTTTCTGGCGGGGTTGGGGGCGGCGGCAGGTGTTCGATTGTCGGTCGGCAAGAAAAGATTTAATCCGGACGGCGCGCCTGGAAGCCGTCGTCGCCCAATTTGCCATTTAAAAGGGCGCCAAATTGGTTTCGCGGTAATCCGGGAATTGTAGCCTCGCCATTTTGAAAATGGATCATCAACAATGGTGACGCGATCGAACATTGATTGGGGAAAGCGAAGTGGCGACGAATATTCGATTGAAGGAAGTGAATCGGAGGCGATGAAAGACGACCGATTCGAAACCATTTTCATCAAATATGTTTGATCTCTGGTGCCGATGAAAAGAAACGCGAATAAGGAATAACGAGGGAATAAGCGTCCCGAAAAGACGACCTGTTCTCCGGTTCCTAATTGAATTGGGCGTCGCGCCGAAATCATTTCGGGTGGTCGATTAATTTGCGATTGAAAAGGCGACAGGAGGAAGAAAGCGGCGGTTGATAGGGAATTAAGCGACTAATTTTGGGCATATGCCGTTTTATTTGTTGGAAAAAGAGGGATGGATGGGGTGGGTTGTCGGGAGGAAGTGAGACGTGACCATGACTAATGCCTGATCGTGGGTTAACCACTTCCATTTCCGACCAACAAACGTAAGCACGTGGCCACATTTAACACTCATTTATAATTATCTGATGCCGGCTGACTATCGCACGATCTACAATCCGACATGTTATTATGGTATCTGCCTAGTGCTCAGCCAGCCAGGTGATAGATTTGCTTAATTGATTTTTGGGAAATGCTTTCAACTACATGAACCTAATTAAAGCCGGACAATCTCCCATTATTTTCGGAAACGAACCGATGGCAATCGGACAAATTTTAGAGTCACCCGGAATTCCGGGATGCGGCAAATGACGGAATTAAATAATACATCGGCACGCAGAAGAATGCCCCTAAAAATTTAAAACCTGAACTCGCGACCTGTATGTGTATTTCCGCTTTATCCGGCATATTTTGTTTGATGTTGCTTTTAATTAAATTAATGTATAGGAAGTTTCATAAAAAGTATTTTTCCCCGCTCACAGAATTTATTTTGATATCCAATACATCACTTATAACTGTTATTATTTTGCAAATTGTCTATTGTCCATACACAATTATTATTGATTAAAATGGTAACATTTTAATAAGGGTCGTATTTAACAGTCTACCAAATTTGCCCAATATTTTCATACAAAAAAATACTTTCATTTCCCAAAAATACTAAATGCTCACCAAAATTAAGAAAACACATAATCTTAAAGCGACAACCAAATATTGACATAATGCTGGCCTCTTATATATTTTGTTCGCCAAAATAACTTTTGTTGACCATAAATACTAAATGTTCACCAAATTTTATTCCGCATTTAATTCTAACATAATACCCAGATATTTAATTTTCGACAGTGTCTTATATTATTTAGCAGTTAAAAATACTATTTGTTGATTAAAAATACACAAACTATAAAATGTTGTGCAAATGGTAAATAATTTTATGCAAAATTATTGATGTAGATGTGCTAGGGCAAGGAAAATAAGAGTAAAACTAGAAGTGGTTTGCACAAAAAAAGATATTGATTTCCGTAATATATAAATGCTTTGCTGTAATTGGCTTGCATTATGTAAAACGTAAAACTTCTTTTAGTGGTAATTTCTAATCGTGCTTTTAAAACAACATTACAGGGTCCTGAACTGACCTTGTACACAACTCTTTTCGCATGCCTCTTGTCTGGAAGCGCAAGCGGCAAAGAGAGATGCGCGAGCATATCTCATTTTTGGAGTAATAGAATAATTATTTGACGCACAAATAGTTTTTTTGAGAAACACTAAATATAAATGGATAGCGCGAATATTTATTATGTACAGCACGGACGCGTAACTTGAGCGTTCTAAATTTGGTGAACATTTAGTAAAATTGATAAACATATAGAATTTAAAATGTAAGCAATGGTAAAACAATACGCAGCATAGTTATTTTAGTGGTAATGTTCTCATTTTCTGATGTATAATAATTTGGGTTTTATTTAGATTTTTTGATGCTCATTAAATTTTATGATGGACAGTGCAAGGGATGTATGGTTTAATTTGGTGTACATTATATTTGTTCCCTTTTAATAATATTGCGCAGCCCTAATACGTAACTACGTACACTCGCGAGCATAAAATAACGCACGACTCGTGAAGCGAAATCGGCGATTTTGAAGTTGTGTACATCGGCTGCAGGAGTGGTTGTGGCAGCAGATGTGACAGTCTGCCCTATTGGACTCCAGCAAATCCTTATTGCCCAATGGTGCTATGGATAATAAATATTTATTTTCTTTGGTACCCCAACGGTTATCTATCCCTATCTATCTATTCCTTGCCCGGCCGCAAACCAACTGGAAGTGGGTGTTACAATGCCCTTTTCATCTTACCGAATATAGCTAGTTTACACTTGCCTTATGTTATGCTCGCGAGTGTACACTGGCGAGCAATAAAAAAGGAATATACTCTATACTCTCGAATACTCTTCTAATCAATTGTTCTTGGATTTCTTATCTCATAACAAGTGTCTTTTAAAACCATAGAAGATTGGAGATGGTTCTTAGGAACATTGAAGATCAAAAAATGTTATTGGCACAAAATATGATTTATGTTGTTTTGAAAATTGGGGGACATTGAAGACACAATTCTTTCTTTACACCGTGCATTGTTGAACCTAATTCATAGGAACCTGTGCTGGTGTGGATCTTTTAAATAAGTCTAAACTTCGTCGGTTCAACTTGAAGTATGTCAATGTTGTTGCATTTAGTTTCTCGTGCAACTACTTTGCTATTGGTAATTTCTTAATCTGATGCGGAAAGGCGGTTGCCTTCGGTGCGTTGTGCGCCCGAGGGCAAAGGAATAAAGAGCTTAGCGCACAGTCGAGTGGTGTAGAAAGTTGGGAACAAAAAGAGGTAAATTGTTCTTTGTCAAGAGTTTACATTTCAGCATGTGCGAGGGTACCGGGGGGGAAGTTGGCGGAAAGTTATTAACGTTAAAACGCCGGTGCAAACTGAACCGCGAAATAATATGGCGGAGTTTATCCCGACTCCCATGGGGGCCATTCCGAGCGCGGAATCGTAATGCATTTTCCTTATATAGCGTTTTTTATTATGTCTATCGCTTCGCTTCATGACGACGCGAAAATGGCGACAATCTCGAATATTGTCGGAGCTGGAGCCTACTTTAGATATATTGTCTTCTAGCCAAGCGAACCGCTCTCCTCTCTCGCGCCCACCCCCATAAATATGAATAGACCCCGCACACGCGCCGGGAAAAAGATCAAACTTTGATTGGAAAATATCGTCGGGAAGTACAACTAATAAACAAATCACTTCCGTACGAACAGGGAACAAAGTTAAAATAACCAAGACAAACGGCTGGCCGGGAATAAAAGACGGGAGTGGGACCGGGAAACGTCGAAGGAACGATACCATTAGTTGCGGAGGTGCCCGCAATGGAACGTGGCGCTGCAAATCGCCACTAAATGTCAAATAAAAGGGCTATCGAGCTTTTTACACCTCCAGCTTCGCGTCGGTAATAGAAACGAGGATGAATGGAAATGGTTGCTACTTTCTTACTTTCAACTTACGCTAAAATGGAATTGTAAATTCAGCTACTTTATGGGAGACGGGACGGCGAACAACCCTTGATTATTTCCCCTGTCTGGGACACATCAGTCGAAATAATAACGCGAGATTTTGATTGGACAGGTGGCGTTGCGACGGCCCCCCCATTATCGCGTGAAGTGAGGTTAGGTTAGCGGCGGCGGCGTCCCCTGCGCCCAATAAATTAATCAACGCTGCCAGGGATGTTACTGGAGCGTCCGTTCCTGCCGGTTATATCGCACTTCCAACGAATCGACGGCTGTGTGGTAAACCGGCCTCCATCCCCCAACAGCGGGGGTGGCGAGGCGGTGGCTAACCAAAAATTATTATTTATGTCGCATCGTCTTTAGCGGCATGCGTCCCAGAAGCGCTTTTAACGATTTTGCAACAAATTTATTCTTTTTCGATTGAAAACTACAGCGGGGGTCTTAAAATTTTTTCTCATCAAATAAAATTTCCTGTCTTTTCATTTGTTTGTTAACAATAGTGACGTTTGATGCGTTGATTGTTTTTCTTTACCCGTCGCAATTGTTCGGTGCCGGCCCAGAACCAATCCACTTCTTAACACATGTCCCCCCGACCCCATTCAATTTTTGTTTCATCACTGAATGATTGCGTGTGGGTCCCTTGATCATTTGCAGCATGGGCTGGTAAATCTTTGTCATAGCGCTTCAAAAAGCTTAAACGCGAGGGTGGATCTGCGTTATTGTCTAAAATAATGGCGCACATGTGGGCTCCCTCGTCAAAAGTAAATCTCTATATTAATTACAAAAAAGCCAACTTGTAAGGTAATTTGCCGGGTAACAACCTCTTAATTAATTGATTGGGACGTAATTGCGCCAAGTTGGATATCACGTAAACGGGCCAAATAAACTTACTCGATTACCCGCTAATAGCGCAAATAACCGCTATATTTAGCGAGGATATCAGTGTAAGTAATAGACTGGGGGGTTCGGGCGCTACCCTCCTCCCTTGTGAATACCGGGAGTCATTTATAATAGACATGATGCACTCACTAAAAGAAAGATCACCAAAGGTCCGCGCCAGATTAATCTGTGCTCCTCTATTAAAAGCCTCAATGGGCACGCACCCTCTTTGCCATTACCCTCCCGCTCTTCCACTCTTTTCAAACCGACAGAAAGCACCTGCTATCGGAAATTGGAGATTTCTTGCGAATAAACTTCCCTTGTTTCGTCGAGGAGAAGTAATAAAAGTATCCGGGATAATTCGGGGACTTGGCCGATTTGTGCGGCGGTTGCAGGTTGCCGGGAAAGGGGGGTCGACGTCCCTTGGGTGGGTCGGGAGAACGGGAGCCCCCTCGGTCCTGCTCTGGCGGAGCTGTAAATTCACATACGTATAATGGGGTACACACATTTTTACTCTCGGCATATTAACGCCGGATCACCGTGATTCTGGATAAGCCCTGCACGTCCTCCATCATAATAAAACGGGAAATATGTGAGTGAAGGCACATATTTTTATTAATTTTTACTCCGTTTTTAGCGGGAATGGGCGGATAAATGCACGCTCCAATGAATGGTTGTAATAATGTTTAGTCAGATGTGGGTGTGGAGTTGGAATTTTAACGTGCCGGGGAACTATTTATTCAGTATGCAGTTCATAAAATGTTACATTTTAGAGAAAAGAATACAATTTTGTTTGAATAAAACGTAACTGGCAAAAGCACTTTATTTAGTTGAATGTTATTCACTTCATTAACTACTAGTGCTCTAAGGAAGAGATGCGTAAATTAAAAAGAATGAATGATCTCTGTCTTGGTAAGGAACTAGAATTAAGGTCGAAGAAGGTTAACCAATTTGTTATGGTCTAAATTGAACTGAAGGCAGTTTTTTTTGTCAAAATATGAGTAATAATAAAGGTAGGTAGGCACCTACTTACTTATTTGTGATTTAATAATAGTAACTTAATGTAAAAATTAAATTACAAGCTTACAAAACGGACAAAAGTACCAATCATAACAAGTGAGATTGCCTGCGGTTCATGTAATAATTTTAAATTACATTAGTTAAATTCAGTTAACACATTAGATGATGAAATGTATTTACATAAGCAGTTCAATTTCAAATACAAGTGACGGGGATAGGGGATATAGAATTAAATAATAATGGATTATACAACTTTGGCCGTTAAGAGCAACGACTTCGCTATCACATGCGTTTTTTCCTTACTGTATGCATTTTGTCGTGCAAAGATTAGTTCTTTCATTTTAGATCACTGCATAAAAGGAGATGGAATGAGTCAAGTGCAAGTAAATAACCTAGTTAATTTAATGGAATGACGCCGTGCGCATTTATTGAGTACGCAGCTGGTCCACAGTGGTACGCGCCGCCTTAATCCAGTGTCGTATTTACCCAGGTTACTGTTTCCACGTTGTAATTTCATACTAAATAAAACGTGTTAATACAGGCTTGGTTTTTGCGCGCCAGTATGATAAGTCAAAACAATATTCATAATGTTTGACGCGAGATCATTTCTAGTATTCTGCAGAATAATTGCACTAGATTATTTCGAGCAGCCATAAAGTGTGGCAGATGGGTATAACCCATTTTATGAGTGTCAAACAGAGAACGACAATAAGCACCAAATTTGTATTTTCAAATTTGCAAAAAAACGCGCATATTTTTAGTAATATAATTAAGTTGTTGTTTAGAATGTTCGATAACGAATAGCGGATGATGAGGTTTACAGCAATCTGAACAATCAGGGAACAAATATAATGTACACCAAATGAAACCATACATCCCTTGCACCGTTCACTAGAAAATTTAATGAGCATCAAAAAATCTAAATGAAACCCAAATTATTATACATCAGAAAATGAGAACATCACCACTAAAATAACTATGCTGCGTATTGTTTTACCATTGCTTACATTTTAAATTCTATATGTCTATCAATTTTACTAAATGTTCACCAAATTTAGAACGCTCAAGTTACGCGTCCATGCTGTACATGATAAATATTGTCGCTATCTATTTATATTTAGTGTTTCTAAAAAAAAACTATTTGTTCGTCAAATAATTATTGTATTACTCCAAAAATTGAATATGCTCGCGCATCTCTCCTTGCCGCTTGCGCTTCCAGATAAGAGGCACGCAAAAAAAGTTGTGTACAAGGTCAGTTCAGGGCCCTGGAATTTTTCTTTTTTAAGCACGATTAGAAATTACCACTAAAAAAAGTTTTACGTTTTACATAATGCAAGCCAATTACAGCAAAGCATTTATATATTACGGAAATCAATATCTTTTTTTGTGCAAACCACTTTTATTTTTACTCTTATTTTCCTTGCCCTAACACATCTACATCTATAATTTTGCATAAAATTATTTACCATTTGCACAACATTTTATTGGTTGTATATTTTTGATCAACAAATAGTATTTTTAACTGCTAAATAATATAAGACACTGTCGAAAATTAAATATCTGGGTATTATGTTAGAATTAAATGCGGAATAAAATTTGGTGAACATTTAGTATTTATGGTCAACAAAAGTTATTTTGGCGAACAAAATATATAAGAAGCCAGCATTATGTCAATATTTGGTTGTCGCTTTAAGATTATGTATTTTCTTAATTTTGGTGGGCATTTAGTATTTTTGGGAAATGAAAGTATTTTTTTGTATGAAAATATTGGGTAAATTTGGTAGACTGTTAAATACGACCCTTTATTTAATGTTAGAGTAAACATTTATATTTTGTTCACTATCTTTAAAGCATCTAGCGCTGGAGTCTCTGTCGTTACGTATCAGATCTTAAAAACAAAAGTCAGATATTTTTTACCTGTACGGAGTTTTTTTGGAAATATGAAATGCATTTTCTCTATTTTCTATACGTGCTCCTGCTAATACAAAAAATCACGTCAATGCATTTTGCTGACGTTCTACAATCACAAATGATACAGCGAAGACATTTCTCTTAACACATTAGATTACTTTGATGGTCTACTAAAGATTTAAATTTTTGCATATATTTTCAAATCATCTTGTACTTATATGTAAGAATAATTTTTATAGCAACTTATTGTAACTGTTCCACCAATTAGGTGTTATGTGAAGAATTATTCGTGGCAACTATTAAAATGTAGAGGCGGTCTTTGGGGTGCGACAGATTAATGTTGCGTCCCTGAAAATTTACATACTCCACCAAAAACTGACACCGAAATTATTTCGTTAATAGGACTATTAAAAAGCCCATTTGCATTTTCCGAAACCAGCTGGCTTCGGCTGCCTGAGTGTTGTAAATCAAAAAAAAAAAAATTACATGTAAGCAGATAAATTATGCACGCCTCCATGACGCGTAAATAGTAGGTTGCGTTTCGTTATTTGCTCAGGATGTGTCTATAACAAGGCTTCAAATTTGAGTAGTGAAAGCGTTAATAATAAATAATTTATTATTCATGACATTTTAAAAATGCGTCCATCACTCTCATAGGTGTTTTTATCGGTAGATCAAACCCTCGATTAACCCTATGAATTTTTTCCTCGTCCCAAATTAACAATAGCGTGTTCAAGGAGGAATTAGAAACATCGTCGTTGTCTAATTCGGACTAATAACCATCCGGGAGGTGGTGCAGCGATCGATTTTCATCCGTCACCCGACGCTCTAAATTTGTTTTTTATTGGGCAAACTCAACTATTAAGGGACTGTAACTGGAGTAGTTTTGGGGTGGCATAAAAGAGAGCTCGTTTTAAGGGCTGCCCCGGCGGGGTGTAACGTTACGAATAGGTAGGTCTCATTATTAAGTTACGTCGACCTGAAAAATTACCGACTTTCAATCACGCACACCGATTCCGCGTCATTTACAAAAACATTTTTCGGTTTCGTGTTCTATTGTACGACGTGTTTTCTTTGACACTTGAGGGAGGTCGCCAAAACTCGATGACAATCGACGCTGTTTTTTTTCCTCTCATTCATCCGTTTATTTCCAACGTAAGTGTCGAATGATCGACCGATGGATACAGTTATGCTATTAGGAGAGGTCGGTTGTTAACGTCACGTCTCATTTGGGGAAGCGCTACGTAATTTGGTAATTCGTCGGGTTCGAGGTGAAAATAGACGGAATGACCGGGCGAAGGGCGCGGTAATTAATGTTAAGTCCGAGGCCCCAATTATCTGTATCAGATAGCACCAAATGTTCTGTAAAAAATAATCTATTAGGCCATATGCCGAGCCGGCACTCTTCGGTATTTTATTGTGGAGAGGTGCAACATTTACGGCGTTATAAATGACGGGAATTATAAACCTATTTTAATTAAATTATAACCGCGCGATGGATTCCGTCGATAAGTTGCAATAAAAGAATTTACATCGGATTATCATTTTAAGGAGGCGCTCCAAAAGTTCAGCTGCTTGCGCCCCGAAATTGGCTAATTACCGCCCTGTCAAGCGCGTCCGCCATTATTAGACACATTAAAATAGGATTTCCATTCGTTTAATTAAGCCTGTTGTTGTTTTCGGCGGTATTTAATTTCATGCATGATTCGTATTGGTTACGGTTTTAATGGTCGTAATCAAATCCGGCGGTGGGTACGTACGTCCGAGATTGACCACATCCCCTATCAAAAAGCGCAATTTGCACCCCCAAATCCGTTTTCGCCGACGAAAGAGACCGTCTGTATATTGCGTATAGCGATTTTAATCATAATTCCGAAGCTCTCCCGGATTCACAGTCATTTAGGCGGGAACAGGACGAAACGAAATCACGAAGAGACATCACAGATATCCTTAACAAAACCCATTTCAGCGGAATCCGCGTCGTGCACTAATCCGCGCGCACAAAGTACGAAACCCTACAGTAAAAAACCCGCTAAAATTTCCCTGAAAATTAAACCTTCTTTGACACATTTAATCTGGACTGCGTTCCGGTATTATAGCCCCAAAGGACGGGGACGTTAGGACACAGGTCATGGACGTTTCTCTAAGCCGAGACGAGCCGCCGTATAAGTGATTACTCGAAAGCATTTTTAATAATCGCAAACGGGGGAACAACTCGATCTCGACAAGGGGGCGCTTCGGGCCGACGTGTGGAGGCGGCGGTAGGGTTTCCGATTAAACGAACGTGCCTCCAAGGCGACTCAAAACCTAAAACAACACCTAACTGCCCCAAAGCAAATTAATTGAATAATTTCTCTTAACTAGAGATCCCACTTCTGATTTAATTATGAACCAGCGTTCTAATCAACAAAGGTCGTGATTTAGGATGATCAGAAAAGTTGAGAATCTATTTTTTTTACTTTGGTTGATTCAAATTTGTGGTTGTATTGATTCGTTATCTGGAGACTTTTGATATTATACAACAAACTGGCCTGTTAGTCGTAAGCAGGGGCATTCGGTTTAGTGGTCATGTCAATGTTTTAGAGCGCCACCGCCACCGTTGACATCGGGATAATCCATCACGATTTACGGCTCTTCCCTATACGATTTACAGCCTAACCATCGACATGTGGACCGTGTTCGAAATCATAAAGTACATTTTATTATCGGTTCGGCGTCGCAAAATGGATATTTCTCCAAAAACGAAATAAAAAAACACGAACGCCAATGCACCGAGTCCAACAATGTAGGAAATTTTAATTAACAACAATCTTCCACCACCGTTTCAGATCTACAAACAACTTGTATATGTCACTGAAGAGCTTCAATGTTTTGCATTGCAACTGGTACATCAGGGGCATGAGGGAAACGAAAAGGCTGACGTCCTGGCCAAGAAGGGATCAGAAATGGGCTTGATTGGGGCACTGGTCATTCCTCCAAGCCACCTGAAGCGCGCCCTCAAGAACTGGGGGTCTCAAAGGCACTCTAGGGAGACGAGCGCACCTTGACAGTCGAGGATCTTTATTTCAGGTCCCGATCAGCAAAGAACAGCTGAGTTGCTGAAACTCAGCAGAGAAGATTTAAGGAAGGCGGTTGGACTGCTCACGGGACACTGCCCCCTCCAGAAGACACCTCTACATTGTGGACTCTTTTGAGGATCTATGTGCAGAAGGTGTGAAGAGGAGGAAGAAACGCCTCTTCATGTCCTGTGGTACTGCCCGGCTCTTGCTGCACAGAGATCCAGCACTAGGATCTCCGACAAAGCGTTTCGACCGCGTCGCTTCTAAAGCGACTGAAAAGCTGAAATGTCGACCGAGTCGACTTGCATTTCTATCGGTTAGTTTCAAGAGGCTATCGCTTTTTTGGTTGCTTTGGAAGCGACGCGGTTGAAACGCTTTGTCGGGGATCCCAGTGCTGGTACCTAGACTTTCTCTTCCTTGAGGTGAGTGAAATCAGGAGGGCTGCTATGAGCAGGTCACTGGGCTTCATTAGGACCACAGGCATGCTCTATAGGGGTCTCTAGAAATTTAACAGGGGTACCCACAATGGGCCTATTTGGTCTCAGTATTAATGTTGAACTTTTGTATACCTACTTTTGATGCTTCGCTTGGATTCCTCTCAAGTCGAACTTCGACTAGAGAAGCTTATGAAACATTTACTTAACACCACTCCACTTATTAACAGCAATTTCGGATAGTCTAAAAATATCCATTTAATGATCGTTCTTGAGTGTACATTTAGCACCAAATGACCACGACCCGTCGGTATATGTCGTAATGTGATGCTATAGGCTATAGGTCACCCCACCTCCGTTCTTTAATTATTTCGATCTGGAAATTACGAGTAGTGGGTGTAACGTGGTTCAGTAATATCAGTCTATTATCTTCTCGTTTAAGTTTACCTTGAGGAAAGCGACAAGCAACGACAATAATGATGGGAACAAATATAATGTACACCAAATTAAACTATACATCCCTTGCACTGTCCACCAGAAAATTTAATGAGCATCAAAAAATCTAAATGAAACCCAAATTATTATACATCAGAAAATCAGAACATCACCACTAAAATAACTATGCTGCGTATTGTCTTACCATTGCTTACATTTTAAATTCTATATGTCTATCAATTTTACTAAATGTTCACCAAATTTAGAACGCTCAAGTTACGCGTCCGTGCTGTACATAATAAATATTCGCGCTATCCATTTATATTTAGTGTTTCTCAAAAAAACTATTTGTGCGTCAAATCATTATTCTATTACTCCAAAAATGAAATATGCTCGCGCATCTCTCCTTGCCGCTTGCGCTTCCAAACAAGAGGCACGCGAAAAAAGTTTTGTACAAGGTCAGTTCAGGGCCCTGTAATTTTTTTTTTAAAAGCACGATTAGAAATTACCACTAAAAGAAGTTTTACGTTTTACATAATGCAAGCTAATTACAGCAAAGCATTTATATATTACGGAAATCAATATCTTTTTTTTTGCAAACCACTTCTATTTTACTTTTATTTTCCTTGTCCTAGCACATCTACATCTATAATTTTTCATAAAATTATTTACCATTTGCACAACATTTTATTGCTTCTGTATTTTTGATCAACAAATAGTATTTTTAACTGCTAAATAATATAAGACACTGTCTAAAATTAAATATCTGGGTATTATGTTAGAATTAAATGCGGAATAAAATTTGGTGAACATTTAGTATTTATGGTCAACAAAAGTTATTTTGGCGAACAAAATGTATAAAAGGCCAGCATTATGTCAATATTTGGTTGTCGCTTTAAGATTATGTATTTTCTTAATTTTGGTGAGCATATAGTATTTTTGGGAAATGAAAGTAATTTTTTGTATGAAAATATTGGGTAAATTTGGTAGACTGTTAAATACGACCCAATAATTATTGCGGGATTGACGTTTAATTTTATAATTTTTTAGATTCTTCAACCGTCTTCTAGGCCATTTTCGAGCATTAACAATTTAGTTATAACGTGTGCCCAAAGAGGCTTCTATAGAACAAAATTTGCAAAAATTGTTGAGGCTGTACAGAAAATTCTGAGAAGAGATGCGCGATAACTTTAGGGGCCCAAGTGATTCGGGTTGGGTCTCAATTCTAGTGGACTGGTAATTTCGGCGATTTTTGAGTGTAACCGGCAAATCGCGTCCGCGTGATTGAGTGCCAATTAAGCGGCTTAGAGGGCCGTTCGGTTGGCCGAAAGTGCTCTGGCCCGTTCATTTGCTTTGTTCTGCGCGAACAATGTGGCCAGACGCATTTGTGTGTGTTAATATTGCCCTTTTGTCTTTGCAAATTTTTAATTGCGCTTTTTCTTTCGCTATTGTGGCGCAACTATTGCGCCCTTAATGGTCGTTACGTTTTAATTCCGGGATTATAATTGCTGGCATCGCTATTAAAAAAGATATCGTCCGTCGCTGACGCGCCACTATCTACTATGCGAACGTTACACGATAGTAACAGGAGGGCTGTCGAGTCAAAAACCCCATAATTTGGGGTACATCCGCTAAACAGCGTCCATTTAAATGCACATTAGTTTAAATTTGGCCACCGACGAGCACGTTTTCCACCGCACGCGACCCTCAAAACGTCGGGTTTCCGGTGTGAGCGTATTTCTAATTAAATAGATGATTTTTGTTTGCTTAGATAATCATTTAATAGACCCCTCGTATTAGCTAACATGCCTAGTTGCCCTCCCCAACCGAGATAACATCTAGATTTTATCTCCCAACGCACGCGCCGTCCTCCACTCAAGCAATACCAATTCATATCCGCGCACTTGGCTCCGGTCTATTGTCCCAACAGCGACTTACGCACCCCCAAAAACCGCCCCGAAAAAATGATCGAAAATCCCGGACTAATCGCTGAATTAATCCGGCTTCTAAGGGATTCGCGCAATAAAAGTTTTTATTGCCGATCGCTATGTCAACAATTTGTAAATTTGCTTCGTATCTCTTATGGTAATCTTTAATTTTCTTTAAACGGGAGTTTGGCGAACTGAAAAAAACGATGCAAAAAATCTTTGAATAATTTCGAGTGGGCCTCAAAACGGGTTTCCGGTGTTCCTTCATTCTGGGGACATAAATCTAGAGCGGCGGAAAAAAGGGTGGTGACTCGAAAACAAATTTATATCAAGCCCGATTTACATAAAATTGTAATTTGCCATTTTGTTAGATCCCGAACATCTGTCAAAACTTGTAATTGTATTTAATTAAGATAAAGCGAGTAGAGCTGTTAAGGAATCGACAGGCTTCAGGGGAAAAAGAACGTCTATAACTTATTACTTATTATAATGGGTAAGAAATAGGTAAAAAGAAATTCTCAAACATTTCCACATCTAGGTATGCTGCTTTGAAATAGACTTTTTCTTAAATGTGTCAAATAAGGTAAGGAACGTTAAAAAAAATGACATGAGGAAGATGAGAAAAAAATTGTTGAACATAATTGTTACTATCTTAGATACGTTTTTAGTCTGTTTTATCTTTAAACAAGAGGATATTTATGTGACTGTCTGCAACTCCAGTTCTTGAAATGCTCATTGAAATATTAAAATGGAGAATGGAGATTAAAATGAATTATAAAAATTGCTAAATCTACTGAAGAACCACTATGTGCAATATTAAATGAAAGAGGGGGATAAACTGTTCATCCAGTTCCTGCTCCATTTTTTACGATTCTTCTTATAATTAGTAAAGTTAAAGAAGGGGGTAAAAGTCAAAATCTTATATTATTTATGCGTGGAAAAGCTATATTAGGAGTTCCTAATATTAAAGAAACTAATCAATAATTTAACAGATCTAGAATTAGCTTTTTTGAACTGAGAAACTCAATTTCAGCCGGAATCTCACGTTTCTTAAGTGCAGTTTCCAAAAACTCAAAAATGGAGATAAAGTGGGAAAGAACATGATTAAGAATAAAATTGTGGTAAGAATAAAATTTTGGTAGATTTTTATCTTTGCCAACTTTTGGCTTTCAAATTTATATTGAATCTCTAAACTGCCGCTTTAAGATGGCATAAATGAAGGAAGATGACACAGGGATAAAAAATTGTGGTAAATTTCACGTTTTGATTTTAAAATATTAATGAGACGAGGAGGGAAAAGATCAGCTCTATAATTTGTTTCAATGATTGAATTTCAGGTTGACTTTTACGTTTACTAGCTGATGTTCTTGAATTTTTTTTAAATCTGAAAAACGAGAAGACTTTCCAATTTGTCAACGAAGGTACATAAAGAGAAAAGCAACATTACAATTAGAAAGAATATCAGGGTTTTTTTAAAAATTTTCTGATAGAGTTCTCAACGATAAAAATTTCAAATACTGAAGGAGATGACTGTGAAAGTGTAACATTTGGAATTCATAAGCTTAAAGTAGCTTCTAGCAGTCTAGTTTCTAATTCGAGACCTGACCCGAAAGAATTTTGGGGTAAATTTTATTTTTAACAATAAATATTTTTTGATGTTATTTTCCAAAATAAAGATAATTTGTGCTAAATCAAATTAAATTTCAGCATCAGCCCAGGGCGAGTTTGGGCTGAACCCTTTGACTTGAGGGACCCCTTTCGACTGTTGTAAGCCTACCTCTCTCTTTTTCTTATTAATTATTGCGCCTGTTTTATTTTAAGTTCTTTGACTGGAAGTTTGACAAATTATTATGTTAATGAATGCAGAACAACTCATGCACTTTGGATTTAAGCACCGATGCCCGCTGTCTATCACCCCGGAATCCTTGTAGGCCGTCCCGAATTTTTAACTATTTACGGCTGCCATAAATTATTCCAGGACTTGCCCGCTATCCGTGAAACACAATTAATTTGGAAATGAGCCCCCAGACTTATCTTGCTTCCATAATTAATCGCCGCTGATAACGATTAAATTTACATATTACCAGACAAACCGTTCCTCCTACCTACGTCAAAGAAACTACTACACCCCATCGATACTATGTAGTGTTCATCGGTACAACACTAGTACAGCTACTAGCGCCGCTATTCGGGGTTGTGTGCGGATTAATTGGTCGTGTGCGGTAGCGAAGAGAACGAATAAGCAGGAGCCGGGGGATGCCGGATCAAAGTACCCCGTTGCTACGTGACCATTGATTGATGTGATTTTAACACACTCATTAGTTCGCGTATATCCAGCGCCATACGAACGTCTAAATGGCGTAGCCGAGCCTGCATGTTAGTGTCACATAACTAGTTCCGACCACATTTTATATACTGCGCAACAGCAACGTTCGCATTATAGCCCCCGAATTAGCCCCAAAGCTCCCAGTTTACGCCACCGGCGAGAGCAATTCAGGAGTCAGCATCGCGATTCCTGCTGCTTCGCTAACCGACCGAAAATGTTTGCAGGATTTTTTCAGCTGCGAGACCCAGTTGACGTCGGTACCGCTCCGGACGAATGCTGAACCCCCACTAACTAATGTATAATCATTAGGTAACATGCACGCCAGCAGGAATTACACAAATTACTTCACAAGCGAGAATACGGCGACTGCAACATGCTTTATGTGCTGTGCTGCCACTTTGACTTAAACAACTGGCTTTGCTGGAACCGCGAGATGGAGAGAGACACCATCAACGAGTTACAGCTTTCGCAAACTGCAACAAATTTCATAGTAGCGTTAAATTATAGTATTGTTATACATAGTGCCAGTTTAAACGGAACGTCATGCAGTAATTTCCGGAATTTTTTAACTGGTTGCAAGGTTTTTTCAAGAATTGGGTCGGAGCGCGACGAAAATCATCAATCAAAGATTCAAATTAATTGGGGACAGTGATGGTATCGGCACTGGCAGACAGAGGTAGACATAAATTAAGGGGAGCGACCACACAACCAGACATTTTTATATTCCTCCAGGAGCTTTTAGTCTGCATGGCAAATGTTACGGTTATTGTGTTCTGCAAAGTGTTTGGTAGACATCATCATACCTCTCCTTTGAATGATCGCGCAGAAAAATTTTAGATAGATAATGAAAGAATGATCCTGGACAAGTCCAGAAGAAAAACGAAACAGGTTTTGTCATTACGCCCGGCAGAATATTTTTATCTTTAGATCTATCTAGATATTAGAGGTTATAAAAGTCAATGAAAGGAGGCTGCTGATTTAGGAGGAGTAGGTAAAGAAGGGCGGTTCTGGCGCCACCTATACGCATGCGCGAAGGCGTATATCATGTGGCATATCTCGAGATGCCAACGAGTTAATCCAGAGTCAGCTGATCCCGGTGCAGTTGCTAAGGTACAGCCAATCAAATCGCTTATACCTTAGCAACTGACCCAGAGTCAGCTGACTCTGGGTTAACTCGTGATTGTACAACTGATCCTTAGTTACAGCACTAACTTATCAGTGCTAAATGGTGGCGTTAAAAAAGGCGGCGTCAGAATGGCGCTAAAATTAAAAGACAAAATCCAAAATTGGGACGATAAGTTCAAAATGATGGCGTCAAAATGGCCCTAAATTTAAAATTCTAAATCTGTAAAGGTGGTGCTAGAACCGCTCTTCTTTATCTACTAGAAAATAATGGGAACAAATATAATGTGGACCAAATTAAACCATACATCCCTTGTACTGTCCACCAGAAAAATTAATTAGCATCAAAAAATCTAAATGAAACCCAAATTATTAAACATCAGAAAATGAAAACATCACCACTAAAATAACTATGCTGCGTATTGTTTTACCATTGCTTACATTTTAAATTCTATATGTCTATCAATTTTACTAAATGTTCACCAAATTTGGAACGCTCAAGTTACGCGTCCGTGCTGTACATGATAAATATTGGCGCTATCCATTTATATTTAGTGTTTCTCAAAAAAACGATTTGTGCGTCAAATAATTATTCTATTACTCCAAAAATGAAATATGCTTGCGTATCTCTCCTTGCCGCTTGCGCTTCCAGACAAGAGGCACGCGAAAAAAGTTTTTTACAAGGTCAGTTCAGGGCCCTGTAATTTTTTTTAAAGCACGATTAGGAATTACCACTAAAAAAAGTTTTACGTTTTACATAATGCGAGCCAATTACAGCAAAGCATTTATATATTACGGAAATCAATATCTTTTTTTGTGCTAACTTCTTCTATTTTTACTCTTATTTTCCTTGCCCTAGCACATCTACATCTATAATTTTGCATAAAATTATTTACCATTTGCACAACATTTTATTGCTTCTGTATTTTCGATCAACAAATAGTATTTTTAACTGCTAAATAACATAAGACACTGTCGAAAATTAAATATCTGGGTATTATGTTAGAATTAAATGCGGAATAAAATTTGGTGAACATTTAGTATTTATGGTCAACAAAAGTTATTTAGGCAAACAAAATATATAAGAGACCAGCATTATGTCAATATTTGGTTGTCGCTTTAAGAATATGTATTTTCTTAATTTTGGTGAGCATTTAGTATTTTTGGGAAATGAAAGTATTTTTTTGTATGAAAATATTGGATAAATTTGGTAGACTGTTAAATACGACCCGAAAATAATTAGCATCTCTTACTTGAATTTAACTTGAATTTGACTTATATTTGACCTGTCTCCGTTCTTGGCAGTAACAAATTTTGCGACTAGAACTGCTGAAGGCCTCTCTGGCTTAGATTCCTTTGAGTGCAGCCAGTTTGTGGGACGTTACATCCGCTTCCTTTCTGGCGATCTTTCTGGTCAGATGCGCCGTGCTGAAATTGCCCCGTTTTCTTTTTCAATAAAACACTTTTTTGCCGTGCAAATAGCAATTATCACGAGCGGTAATTGAAAACGATCGTATCGCGTCCACCATCAAATTAGAGGTTCAACATTTTACCAGCAGTCATCACGCGCCAGTCACGGATCGGGCCCGAGATAGCCCCCCCGAAACTTAATGACTGCAATAACGTCGGGAACCGCCGTTAGATTCCTAATATTTGGCAGTTGTTCTCTATCAAAATAATAATTATTGAATTAATTAGGGGAACGGTTCCACGCATATTAAAATCGCAATAACGCCCGGATCTTATCGTCAGATCCTGCTATTAGATATTCTTTAAGTCGACCTAAATTACCTAGACGCGATGCCGCCAATTGCCAATGAGGATGATGACGCGAATTAATTATCGCCCTTTCTTACCTCCCTCCGAGAAAAAAAAATTCGGGAGGTGTTTCTGACGGGAGGAAACGAGCATTGTTACCGGAAACACGAAGGCTGTACTTACGGGATTAAATGTTATTCATCGACAATAACACGGACGCTATTACCGCCCTAGACGCGGTGCTAAAAAACACCCCCCGAACAATGTCGGTGTTCAGTGGGGCGACAATCGGGCCGCTTTACGTTATGATTTTACAAATTTCAAAGTGTGTTAATTACAAGTTTGCAGTTGTCGAAACCGCGGGTGTTTGCGACGGTAAACAGTCGGAGAAGTATATAACAACCGATAGTTTTGTTTGGGGGGCGGTGCGAAGGGTGGCTTTTGCACGAATAATAGCGCAATGCAATTACGCGGAAAAGGACGAACGCCGTCCTGTGAGTTCACACCAGTAGAGTCATCAAAGTTTAACAAAGGCCTAATTCAATCGAAACGCGGCCAACTTTTTTCCCGAGATCGAGTTACACGGGAGTTTGGCGGCGAAACAGAAAATTCGTAGACTAGAAAAAGTCGAGGGAAGTTGGCAAAAAAGTTAAAATGGAGGGAAAGACCGCTAAATAACAATTATAACACTTTTAAACCAACGATTGGGATTTCAAGGAGGGTTGGTACAAAATCAGAAGCGTATGTCTCAATTGACAGCAACTTAGTCAAATCCTCCAAGGAACTTTAATTTAAATGAAGACTTCCAAACTTTTTGTAGAAAGCTTAAAGATTTTCTAGGAAGGTGTATGTTGTAAGTTAAGTAATTTTTTTTTAAATTGGTGGTGTATAAAATAAGAAACTTTCAGAGCTTGTATGTATTGAAAATACCACAAACGTTTGAATGTCTCTCAGGATTGTCCTCCAAAATTTAGATTCGATCTAGGACTTTATTAAATTAGGAAACACTTAATAATTAGATAAGTAACTTTTAAGTCTTCTCAGATAAGCTTTCCAATTGTTGAGAGATTCCAGAAAATTTTTGTTGAGTTGCAATTCTTGAATAAAATCCACTGAGGTAATATAATTACAAATTATGATTTAAAATCTTTGACAATCAGTTTTAGCACTTATTTTTTTTTTCTCAATTTTTTACACTTGTATTACCTTCTCTTATGGTTTCTTAATGTTCTTTTAAAATGGGTGGTATTTACCAGTCTATTAAATTTACCCAATATTGTCATACAAAAAAATACTTTCATTACCCAAAAATACTAAATGCTCACCAAAATTAAGAAATACATAATCTTAAAGCGACAACCAAATATTGACATAATGCTGGCCTCTTATATATTGTGTTCGCCAAAATAACGTTTGTTGACCATAAATACTAAATGTTCACCAAATTTTATTCCGCATTTAATTCTAACATAATTCCCAGATATTTAATTTTTGACAGTATCTTATATTATTTAGCAGTAAAAACACTATTTGTTGATCAAAAATACACAAGCAATAAAATGTTGTGCAAATGGTAAATAAATTTATGCAAAATTATAGATGTAGATGTGCCAAGGCAAGGAAAATAAGAGTAAAAATAGAAGTGGTTTGCACAAAAAAAGATATTGATTTACGTAATATATAAATGCTTTGCTGTAATTGGCTTGCATTATATAAAACGTAAAACTTCTTTTAGTGGTAATTACTAATCGTGCTTAAAAAAAATTACAGGGCCCTGAACTGATCTTGTACAAAACTTTTTTTGCGTGCCTCTTGTCTGGAAGCGCAAGCGGCAAGGAGAGATGCGCGAGCATATTTTATTTTTGAAGTAATAGAATAATTATTTGACGCACAAATAGTTTTTTTGAGAAACACTAAATATAAATGGATAGTGCGAATATTTATTATGTACAGCACGGACGCGTAATTTAAGCTTTCTAAATTTGGTAAACATTTAGTATATTTGGGTTCCATTAAGATTTTTTGATGTTCATTAAATTTTTTGGTAGACAGTGCCAGGGATGGATGGTTTAATTTGGTGTGCATTATATTTCTTCTCTTTTAAAATGACCTTTGGACAAATAAAAGAGAGACAATAACTAGGGTCTCTTCTTGAACATATATACAATAAATTATTAGTTTTTTTTTTAATTTTTATTCGAGCGACAGGACCATAGACTTTATAGTCATTTATAGCCATTTCAGTCGAATGGCACTAAAGCGCATACTTGATTTCGAGCATAGATTAGGGGGGCTAATTGACGCCTGACAAAAGTTGGTAATAGTGATTGCCACCGAGGGGCAAACAGAGCCCAATTGAACTTATCTGTCACTATCGAATCCTTAACAGATTAGCGTCCGCTTTTAATTCGAGTTTAACTTTAATCATGTCCCTCCGACCATCTGGTATTCCCCAATACAATGCCATGAAAGGATGGCCGTTTTGAATTCGTTCACATTTTAATAGGGACCCGGTTGACTCAGATTACATGCATGCGAGTACGCATCAGTCCTCCTTTCATCCAGATTAATCGCGATTGGGGTTTTTTGCCCGCGCTACTCCCAATATTTTATTTATTTGTTGTCAATAAAGAAGATCGCATGTAAACGATACGTTTCGGTAAATTGGGGAGAGTCGGGAATTGCTGATGCTTATTTACCGGGGAGGTTGGAGAAAACGCAATTCTGCTATTCCATTTATTGACTGTAACAACGATCCTTTTACTACACAATTATACACGTAAATATCAACTAAGTATTTTTGGCATATAGGTAACTGTTTAGGTAGCTGTTTACAAAGTCGATTATGTACAGTTAGCTACATAAATTAAATAAATATATAAATACAGTCATTTATTTACAGAAGCTTTCTACGTTTCATCTATTTGCACTGGGGGTGGAGGGGCAGAAACTCAAGAAAAATTTCTGCCGTTCCTGCTCCAATACAAAACCGTTGGCGACCAGAGTCAACTTTGAGACGCCATCTTGGAAAACGACCAGCACAACCATGTTTTGCACAATAACCCATAATCGAAGCGACAAACTCGCACTTGTTCAAACGAGTCCGGACATGGGCGGTCGACTCACAGGACTCGAAGGTAGGTTATGAACGGCCGCCGCCACCGCCGCCTGATGGTGGTAATAGAGCGAACTGGGGTAGCCCGTCGGTGACGTCACAACTGAACTGCTGCCAGTGGTGGTGCCATCTCTGCTAACTTCGAGGGGATGGTGCAAACTTAACGCGTGATTTTGATCAAACGGATGCCGAATTGTGGAATTGGCCGATTCGTGATAGAGAATCGGCACTCTGACTAGTCTTTGTGCAGCGTGTGCCATATTGGCGGCTTCTAATTCGGCCGCCAGTTGGCGCTTCCACTTGTTCCTCCGGTTCTGGAACCAAATTTTGACTTGAGTTTCGGTTAAATGTAAACTAGCAGCTAGACCCGCACGTTCCGACGACGACAAGTATCTCTTCATATCGAAAGTCGATTCTAACTGAAACACTTGAGAACGGGAAAAAACTGTGCGTGTTTTCTTTTTTCGCTTGTTGGACAAGGAACTTCCCGGACTCATGCTGGCGTTCTGCATTTTCTTGTCTTTGTCGTTATCGTAATCACTCTCGTCTTCGTCCACTTCCTCGTCTATCACCATATTGTCGTTTTCCCGGTACGGACTCTTCGATCTCATATTCATGTAGTTTTGATCCAGAAACGCCGGATGCGTCGACGGAATCATATGGTGCGGACTTCCTGGTGGCGACCTTTCCGACGGCGACGACGGCCGTGACGATCGACTGGTTTCGGTGATGTTCGTGGTGGTTTGGTGGTCGTGTGGTGATACCGGCGGCGACTGATCGTCGTTGGTGGAACACCCTGTAAACAAGAACGCCCCAACGGTGATGAGTGAAATTCTTTGACGGGTTTTTCGATAATCTCCCGTCTGAACGTGCACGTCGTCAGATTTAGCCGGTAAATTCGAGAGTGTATTTAAACAGCACGAAATGGTTTCGGAAGCCTTACGCTAAGTTTGAGTCTAATCGACGTAAGCCCCACAAATGCGGATTGAACGCTACGTTGACAGCTACAAGGAACGAAATCGCCTCAAACAATAAAAACGCCTCGCTCCTGAGCCCCGCTTTGACTAGATTTAAATTCATTACGCAATTCTTTTAAGAGCGGATCGGAAGCCGGCCAAGTAGGCGCAAATTGCGGCAATTGCGGGGCGAAGGGAGCCTCAATCCATATCCAATTAAACCACAGCTATCTAGTTACCGTTCAAACAGCGCAGCCTTTGAATTGAAAAAATCAGATATTTTTGGCGCAATTTTGGAAACATCACCTGGAAACCGCGTCATTCCGGTAACGCCTCACTTGATATCAATCGAATATTTTACAGAAACTAGTATCTAATATATTCCTTGGAAATGCGCAATTTGGCACCGGTGGTTCTCGTTGAAACACCCTGTAGTATAAGAGAAGTTACAAAGATGCTTCGACAATTAATAATTTTTAAACAAAAGTAGTGCAACTTGCCACTTAGCGTCATTACCGGAATGACGATTGTTAAATCAATAGAGTTCTTGTATCTATAAAAAATCAAAAATTTTTAGTTTCCTAAATAACGTACACATAGTGTCCCGGTTACATTTACGCTGACTCGGTAGCACTTTATAATAAGTGTTTTGATTCCTAGGATTCCTCGAGGAGACGTCATTCCGGTAACGCATAGCTTTCTGCCGACACAAATAAAATCGTAACAATGTTAAAGTTATTTTGCTAGTAGGTTAAAATTTTGGCCTTGTTATTGCTTCCGCGTGTCGTTTCCGGCGGGCAATTTATGTAAAGTTTTCAGGAAGTTGAATTTTTATTCCAGTAAAGTGCGCGTTCGGCGTTTCGTTCGCGATTTCTTAATTCTCGAGTCTTACCGTTGGGGCTGGATTTCTCCTGGGGCAGCTGCGCCGGTATTCTCCCCCAGTACCAGGGCAGCGTCCGGGGGTCCGTGGGGCCGCCGCAGAGGGCCGCGTACCTGCTGCTGGCCGCCGCTAAGGCTCCAAAATGCGACATGAGTCCCAGCCTGCAAAACGTCGCAATCAAAAATGGATTTTTGGGAGTCGACGAGGGGTTGATTGAACTCGAGTGATTTCGTTCGAGTTTGGTCGCAATCAAAAATAGGTTTTGGGAATCGACGAGCGGTTGATCGAACTCGAGCGGGTTCGTTCGAGTTTGGTGCGGTTCAACTTTCCTCCTGCTGGATCCCACTTAAACCACCATCGGAGTTGGTATTAAATCATCGTTAAAAATTAAGAAGGAGCAGGTGGCGGCGCCAATCGATATTCGTCGGTCCCTGCTGGGAACTAACTCTAGGTATATTTCTGCCATTAAATTTGCATCAAGTTAAGTGTTCTTCTTCAAAGTGAAGTCGATGAGCGGAAGAGGACTTCCTCAGAATTCCCTAAGAAGCTTACTGCCAGTTTAAGTGGCTCGATATTGCGACATGATCGATAAACAAGTTCGCTTTCTCGATGCAACCCGGATTTTCGCAATTTTGCCTTCGAACACAGGAATTTTGTTGGGCGATCAGGAATTTTTAAATCGTTCGGGATTTGTTGAATAGCAACTAACGAGTTCAATTATGGAAATTATGGTTGTTGCACAAATTGCAACTGTTGTTATTACCGGGCACGTGTTCTAATCGCAATTGTGATTTGGCTAAATTAATGGAAACGCATTTAAACATTAAATCATCGATGCAAATTGCGATTGTTTATAACAATCAGGACCAGTGGTGGAAATTAACTGAATGCTCTACTCCCTATGGACTAATAAACATTAATGAGTATTTAAATTACTCTTAATTAATTTCCGACAGGACAAAAAAATATTTACATTTTTTAAACGTGGAATGTTGATAGGTTCGCGGTTCTGGCTTTGAAGCTCGCAGAACCGTCTCATTTTCCGAAAAAAAAAATGTTTTTATTGACTGAAAGTAAATATTGGGAAACGAAGATAAATTGAATTATCTACTGGAAATAATGCCTCATCTCCGCAAATGAATTAAGTGCCAAAGTTTGGTTCTCGTGTCGACTTTCGGCGCGCTAAGTGCTATGAGCAGAAAAACTTTAGAGGAAATCTTAAATATCGTCTGAGTGTACCATTTACGATCGCTTATAATAAATATAGAAATTTTGCCCGCCACTAATTTATAGTATACCTCTATAGCTCATTAATGACCCGCGGAAATGTTTCAAATAAATTGTTCGACTTTCGTGTACACGTTTTAAGTTAGCAGCTGTGAAAACTATTAGGGATGTATTTAATTTAGAAAAAAATTGCGGGCTAGCCGAAAACGCGACGGATTATAATTTAAACGACGGGTTGTCTGTGAAATCGAGATATCCGTCTCATTTCCGCTAAAAACTTGATTGTTCAAATTGAGACAGGTGCTAGGCTTTGGATGGATATCTATTGCACACCTGAATATCTAATCCTCAATGGCACGTCAATCATGTCTACACCGTACATCGTTACAAGTTTAAAAGGAATTAAAAAAATATCATTGAAGCGCTAATGCAAATTTTATTCAAATTAAATTAAGTAATGAAATAATTTATGCAATTCTTTAATATTTCTGGTGTTTGTTTAGGCTGTAAATTCGTGTTTTATATATCTATCGGGACCATCAATATTATTATTATTATCAGTCGATTAATGAATAATATTTGTTATCAGATTTTTTCAAGATTTATCTCCAAAAATAATTACCAATTTTGCAACAGCGTGTAGCAAATTTATTTCAGTTTGTGGTTGTTATCAAGTCGTCGTTTGACTGTCCAGAAAAGAATTTAGAACGACAATTTAATCTACTACTAAATGCTTAATATGAATTTTAATTTTATTAAACTGGATAGACACCCAACTCTTTTGCTATGAAAATAGGATCGCAATGAAATTGTAGTGTGAGAAACTTCTATTTTTAAGTTCTCTGGTCGGTTTCTCGAACGATGATTAAAGTTAATTCATTGTCAACAGCGGGTCGGGATTTGACGTAGAACTGTTAGCAACGGATCAACAAAAGCAATATCAATATTTTGGCTTGTACGAACGTAATCATTTACAATTAAGATGATAAGGCTTTGATAAAATTATTAATGACTATTTACGTTTGTACCAGACAAAATATGGATAATGATTTTGTAATTTGACGTAATTAGTGTATCTGTAGACTTATTTTATAATAAGCAAGAAGTTTTATACTGGAAGTCAAACTGAAATAATTTAATAATTTTTTTAATTTTTTGTAAAAGTACTTACTTTACAATTTTTTACGTTACACTGAGAGTCATTTTTTTCGCAGAATCCACAGGATTAAAAAGTTGCTATTTTTACGACTCTGCTAATTATCGTTATCATTTTCTTCTTTGTTGCGTTAAGTACCTACTTCGTAAACTACTTGTCATTTCCTTTAGCATTAAAAATTCTCAATTATTAAACAATAATTCTTTACTGATTGAATTTCATTTCTGTATTTTTTTCAGTTTCTTCCTCTAATTTAAGTTAAGAATTTAATTGTAGGTAGATAACAGCGTCGTTTAACGTTATAGAGGCTAGATTAATAAATGGTCATAAACAAGTTTATAGCTAATGATGACTAAGTGCTTCTCCACATGATGGTTAAAACGTTATTTATTCGTTAAAATGCAGTTAATGTAAATATTTCAGAAAACGAATTACTGTGACCGCATAAACCTCAAGAATAAATATGATATTGAAATTTAGTGAATAAACTTTGAGAAAGGATTGCAAAAATGGGATTTCATATATTGCATTATGCTGCAAGAAAATATGTTTGAGATAGAGAGATTCCAATTATTATTTCAAAAAATTTTTACTAAAAGAACTTCGACAAACATTTTAATTATTTTTTTTAATAAATATACTTGATACAATGTAGGAAACGCGATTGTTAAAAAATTTTGCAAAATAGTAAGACTAAGTTTTAGAAGATAAGAAATGGAACACAGTTGTAAAATTGTGCAAAAGTGTGAATTGCCTAAATTATGTAAAATATCTAATAAAAATAAAAAGTCTGAGAAGGGAGTCTAAAATATACATAGATTTTGAGAATAGTGAAAGTACCTATTACGTAAGGGTTTAAATGTGTCAAGTTAATCGCTGAAGCGTTTGACGAGTGTTCATGTCAAAAGCGTCTGCAAAAACGAAGAAATGCCGCCTGACCATCAAATGGGGGGCTGTCGTTGTCTTTGGAGGCGATATTTTTTTGACATTTATGTGTCAAATTTGGTTATTAAGTTCGTTACGAGGCGCTGTGAATATTGCTACTAAGTTATAAAGTTGTCGGGGGTTCTGACTGGCAATCGCAGGACAGTTAAAAAAGAACATGGGTAATTTAACAGGTGATTAAACGAATAAACAATAAAGATAATCAGCCGGAAACTACAATTTTACCAGTTTAATTTGAATAAATTTAAAATTCTAATCGTCCGCCACGTACCGCAATATTAGAATACTTAATTGCCTGTCTATAAAACATGATTTTTACGATTTGGGCGACATGCCCGACCCGGCCCGCTTATAGTCATAAGTAACGTGCAAAATTGGCAGTCTGCCCGGGTAATTACCTCGACAACATCGCGCTGTCTGCCCCGTTGGCCATGCTCGCGTCCAGGATTCCCTGCGTTCCCGCAAGAAACCCGTTCTTCTTAACCGTCGGCTCGCTCCTCGACAGGATGCTCGAAATCGAAAAGTTCGTGGAAGCTCCCGAACTTTTTTGCGTGTTGATAACTTTCGAGCCGTCCTTGCTATCGGTCTTTTCGTCATCACTGGTTTTGATTATCGGAAAGCACGTAATGTTAGGCGCCGAAACCAACCGGAAATTATCCGGTTCCGGAGAGCCGTTCCTGCTGGAAGATTCGGGACTTGAAACCACGTTCACCTCGATATCCCGCACAGGCGAACCCATATCGTCACCACAAAACACCACCACTTAGATAACCAACAATAACAACAACAACAAAAAATTACAACCACCGGTTTAGATAAACGTCGTATTTCGTTCCGGGGCCGGCACGGCCAGTAAATATCAGCAAACAACTAGATTGTCTATGACCAAATACTGGTTGTAAGTGTTTTGAGAGAGTTTGTATGATCAAGAGGGCGGCGAATTCGAGGACACTCCCTCTTTCAACAGAAACACCCCTAACTTTACCTGATGCTGTTTCTTTCCCTCCAACTCCGGGCGCGCGCGTATTTTCCCTTCCTGTCGCACCCCTAACGGTTATAAGTTTAGGGGGCCTCTTACATATACTTTACACGACGTGCTATGTGCAATTTCGTGTCGCCTTCTTTCTTGTTGTGCTGTAATTCGCGCGTCTTTGTTTACCGCCGACGGCTCTGGCACCCCTTTGAAGTGCTCTTCGTCTCCGTACCTGTTTCGTTTACAGCGAAAATCTTAACGTAAATGTCGAATAATCTTGTGTGTTTACGAATAATTCCTTTAAGCTCATCGCGATGAAGGGGTTAAATTATCCTGTTTACGCCAACTCGGAGCATCGTCTCGCTAACGCGCACTTAAGGGAAGAAAGGAACAAAGTGATTTTCAGGCATCTATTTGCCAAATTTTGCCCCCAAAATTAAAAAATGTATGCAAATTTTATGTTGCGCCATGAAGAAAGAGTGAAATTTTTCCGGAATGAAAAGAAAGGCTTCACAGTAGCACTAATAAGATTGGGGTCAGGTATGTTTAACTAAAATGCTTGTTTTTGAATTTTTTTGCAAATTAGTGAGAGAAAATGCAGCAAATTTTTAACTTCTAGTTAGGTGGCAACCTTTTCCGCTTATAATAAATAAATAAATAAATAAACGCTTATTTTTTGAGGCTAATTGTTACATAAAAAGGAAGAACTTAAAAGAAAAATTTAAAATACTTAGATAAAGTCAATTATCTACTTATAACTCAATCTTCGAGATGATCAAGTTATTTTTGTGAAGATGAGGTCAATGCTCACCCACCGACAGGTTAGAGAACTACTTAAGGAAAGCTTTGTTCAATTTGGAGATAAATTTGGATCATCTACTAAAGTAATATGAAAAAAGCACAAAAATTTATATTCTTTAAAGAAAGTAAGTACCTTCCGATAAGATATAAGATATAAGATATAAGAAGGGTTGGCTACATACTGTTCAAATGTAAAATGTTTGTTTTTAGTTTCTACATCATATCGTTAAAAAATATTCAGACTGTTCCATTTGAAAAAATGGAGAAGATTAAATTCAAAAAGTTCTAAATTGAAAAATTAAACCTATCCACCCTGTATAATTTTTCAAAAGTAAAAATGATGCAAAGACATTCCACAGATGTTTCCTAACTAGCCTTTGCATAATTTTTTCTTAGAAATCGTAATTGTGACTGTAGTTATTTTTTAAACATGCATCTGCAGATACCATTATTTAAACAGAAAAAAATTGCTGCATCCAAGTGGTTTGGAAATAGTCAACAATAATATTGGAGTGAAAAGAAGTCTAGGAATAGGCTCCGAAAAATCGTCTTTTACACACAATATTCTATTTAAAAAAATGTCACCCTGTATAATCGTCTTGGCTCAACCTGTATGTTCAGAAATAATTTCCGGTTATAGACTTCTTTCTTTAGTTTATTTGTGTTTTTAAATCAAATTTCTACCTATCATAGAACTAGAGCTATCGAAGTCGGACGCACTATTGCCCCACCCTGTATAATAACAATTGTTGTGTTTGATGAAGTATTAAAACTTTATTTCAACTTTATAATAATTAGACAAAGTTAATTATTTGTACCAAATGTGGTCACAATAAATTAAAATCATTGACTATAAAATATCACAATAATATTAATTTTGAAGATGATCAAGTTATTATTTATATAAAAATGTGGTTATTGTTTCTTGATTTCTACGAAAGCTACACGAGAAGTACCGAAAAATCAGATTGAAGGTTTGAAGGTTTTCAGACTTGACGTAGAACCATTAGCAAAGGATCAACAAAATGAATATCGATATTTTGGCTTACACAAACGTAAATTAAAGATTAAAGATGTATCAATGGCTCGTCAATTAAGATAATAAGTCGTTGATAAGCGATTAATGACTTATTTACGTTTGTGTAATTTTGTTGATTTGTTACTAAGGGTTCTACGTCAAATCTCGACGCTCCGCTGGCAATGAATTAACTTTAATCATTGTCCGAGCAACCGGCTGTTAATAATTTCGGTATTTTTGGTACATTTTGAATCCGTAAACTTTTAGATTAATGACACCTAAGAATAATACGATAACAAACGTTTTTTGTAAAATTAACTACATTAGAGTCGTTACGTCTTGTGTAATCTGCAGGAAGTTGACGAATTGTTATCGAAGAAATTGTTATTGCCGCCACCCGCTCATATTGTTGTAATCAGCAAAAAATTGGCGAATTGTTATTGAAGAAATTGTTCAATCCAGCCGCCCATCAGGCCGGAGAAACCTCTTTTCTTGCGTCTTTGAATAACCTCGGTCGAAATTACCGCAAGTTGTAAATGATTGAGTACAAATTCGCGAGGGCGAAAACATCTGGATACTTTTCCCCCTGTTTGATTTTCCGCCGTTTCCCCCACTCCCCCGTTCCGACCAATAGGGCGGCCC
Organism: Schizotus pectinicornis; assembly: GCA_951805265.1. Lineage (NCBI taxonomy): Eukaryota > Metazoa > Arthropoda > Insecta > Coleoptera > Pyrochroidae > Schizotus > Schizotus pectinicornis. The sequence goes on along the minus strand of OX638207.1, from coordinate 7,489,053 downwards.
GTAAACTACCCCGTCGGCTCACCACTGCGGCCTTCCAATCACATCTGAGGTTTTCGAGTCAATATTTGTTACTTTATGAGCCGAAATCCGACGTCTTTGTGAAGTGAAATGATCAGTATAGTGGAGCGATAAGTGGCCATAGCCACATTGTGTTTTGCCGACCTGTTTACACGCCGCCGGTTTTCCCACTTTTCCTCCCTTCCGATCTTTGTCTCTTGCAGCGCTATCGATCCCGCGATTGCCCCCAAACATCCGATGGAGGAATAGCCGATGGCTATTTTTCCGGGAAATTTCTGTTTTGCGGTTGGTAGCGTAGAGAGTCATGGGTGCGAATATTTTACACTTTGGCGGACTTATCTAAATTCCATCGAACCGAACCGACGATGCGACAGCGGGGTTGCACAACGGGGACAATAATGCGCGAATACCGACACAGAAGTAACTGCTATGGTCCCAAATACACTTCCGATAATCGCATAAGCGGCTTTGCACAATAGACGGCTGTTAGCAAGCCAAGCGTGCATAAGAGATCGTTAGTTAGCAAAACACTACCATTGTCACCTTTTGTGTCGACAACGAGGTCTTAAGTACACCTCGAAGGGCTCTCCACGACACGTTGCCCGAAGATAGAATGTGAACGTGGGGATCGCGGCCCCAAATCGACCATTCTCACAGCCAGACCAAAACTAAGATTTATTCAAAAAGAATTTTCACAACCTTTAGAATGTCGCACGAAGCAGGCAATCACAGTTGAAATTGAAGCATTCGGGATCGTTGGCGCTTCATTAGCAATTTGTGCTGATGACAGCTGATGGAGCGGCAACTTATTTAACCAAGAGCACCCCCGCAGGTATATAGGTAGAATTATGTTTAAAAAATTTCTTAAATAGTTGTGTCGTATTATACCTACACAAATGCAAAAGTTACGTGAAGTGAACTGGCATTCTTGACAAACTCTTCGTGAAACTCTTGCGGCATAGAATAAATTTCAGAAATTATTTTAAATTGTGGTCAAATAAGACCTGAAGGGCGAGAACCCGCCATTGAAGCACTGAGAGGGTGTTTTATTTTCATTTAAGTTCATTTAAAAATCTGGTAACTTTTGAATTTAAATATGGATTTAGGGCTGAGTTGCTGTCGTCGGGCTCTTGTTGGGTGCGATAATGTGGAAATCGCCTCGTCGTGCCCCCGAGCGTCATCTAATTATCGTGATTCCGCCCCTCGTTGGGGCCAAAGAAGTTGCTGAAAGAGGACGTTAAGGGTTGATTCTGATATTTTCAAGTTCCCGTCAACTTTCCAACTGCGGAGACATCAAAAGTAAAATTAACGGAATCGCCGTCCATTTGTGTCTTTGATCATGTCTGAATGGCTTCAGTTCTACAGAAATGAAGATCATCTCGACGACGCGCCCCGTTCTGACAAATTACCAAGATTGAGGAGCTCATGTTTAAATTAAAATGATTAGCCGCCCCCGGCAGACTCAAAAGACCGGCATCCATCCCCATTCATCGGCCGGCCGATTCTATCTTTTTTATCGTAAAACTCAGTTATACCTTTACTTGCGATTTTAAGAAAATAACTGCCATTATGCCCGATTCGTTAGCGTCAGGAAGATAACAGTGACAGATGCTCGTAGAAAAGGATTCGGACCATTATCTAGGGTAGTTGTCCGTAATTCCGTTTCCGTGACAAATCCCGAAAACACGTTCGCAGATGTTTCATATTTTCATCATAATTTTCTGGTTTGCTGGAACGTCAGGAGCTATCTGAGCGAGAGGTGGGCAACAAAAGGGCGCCGAAAACAAAACGAGATCGGACCACAAGGGAAGTTTAACCAAGCGAAAGTGCTCACTTCTTCTTTATTGGCGGCAAATTTTGATCTCTAACGTTTATTACGGTTAACTGGACAGAAATTATGGGAAGAGACGGAGGTCGGACGGAGACGTTTAGTTTTTGGGTAAGGAGCCTTTCAGGTAGCTAATCAATGAATAGACGGACCGATTATGAGATTATGGCAAATGCTCGTTTTTCGCTAGTTTTAACTCATTAGTGGCGCCGTAACCAGTGAAGGGGCCGTCTGGCGAACAAATTACCTGAAACGGGCACTTTTGAAAATAACCGACGTACCTACACGAAGAGGGAGCTACAACGCAGATCATGTTGCCTGTGGGAACTTTTTAGAAAAGCGATTGCACTTTGCTGATGGAACCAAAAGGTAATCGACTTTTATGCTACAAAAAAATAAAGGGAAAAGAAATATAGAATTGTGTCAAAATTTTACGGGTCGTATTTAACAGTCTACCAAATTTCCCTAATATTTTCATACAAAAAAATACTTTTATTTTCCAAAAATACTAAATGCTCACCAAAATTAAGAAAATACATAATCTTAAAGCGACAGCCAAATATTGACATAATGCTGGCCTCTTATATATTTTGTTCGCCAAAATAACTTTTGTTGACCATAAATACTAAATGTTCACCAAATTTTATTCCCCATTTAATTCTAACATAATACCCACATATTTAATTTTCGACAGTGTCTTATATTATTTAACAGTTAAAAACACTATTTGTTGATCAAAAACACACAAGCAATAAAATGTTGTGCAAATGGTAAATAATTTTATGCAAAATTATGGATGTAGATGTGCTCGGGCAAGGAAAATAAGAATAAAAATAGAAAGTGATTAGCACAAAAAAAGATATTAATTTTCGTAATATATAAATGCTTTGCTGTAATTGGCTTGCATTATGTTAAACATAAAACTTCTTTTAGTGGTAATTTCCAATCGTGTTTTTAAAAAAAAATTACAGGGCCCTAAACTGACCTTGTACAAAACTTTTTTCGCGTGCCTCTTGTCTGGAAGCGCAAGCGGCAAGGAGAGATGCGCCAGCATATTTTATTTTTGGAGTAATAAAATAATTATTTGACGCACAAATAGTTTTTTTGAGAAACATTAAATATAAATGGATGGCGCGAATATTTATTATACAGCACGGACGCGTAACTTGGGCGTTCTAAATTTGGTGAACATTTAGTAAAATTGATAAACATATAGAATTTAAAATGTAAGCAATGGTAAAACAATACGCAGCATGGTTATTTTAGTGGTGATGTTCTCATTTTCTGATGTATAATAATTTGGGTTTTATTTAGATTTTTTTATGCTTATTAAATTTTCTGATGGACAGTGCAACGGATGTATGGTTTAATTTGGTGTACATTATATTTGTTCCCAAATTTTACTTCAATTTTACAAAGTTACCGACAAAAGAAAATGACAAAATTATTACATTAATTGTAAAGAAGCAGATGATAAAACAGTTAGAAAACCATCTTGTTCATAAAGACACTAGAAAGCTGAAATGGAAGTTGGGTATAGATACATGCATAGTCAAGGTTTTTAAAAGTGTAGAAAGTCTAATTAAAATTGAAATAAAAAGAAAGTAATTCATTATGTCAAAAATTACAAAAAAAGCTGTAATTTTCTAAAATCAAATCAAAACGATGTTTAACATCATGTTGCTTGACAGTAAACTCGTTGTTTTAAACATTTTTTGTAAATTTATTAAAAAAATTGTAATAAAGTTCTGTACTAGATTTTTTTAGCTGTTGAAAAGCACTAATCTAAGAAAAAATCGCCGTTATTGTAACTCTGTTTTTTAATTTTTTATAAATTTTTATATTACGATATTCTCCCGGCACCTCCGCCATTTGTTGTATTTGCCAGAATAGATAACAGATTTTTCTATTTTTGATTAATTTTCTCAAAATTTTTATGTATAAGAAGCACCTAAACATTAATAAGTTCTGAACTAATTGTCGCTCTAAAATAGTCTCTAGCTCTCTGGAAAAAGCAAATTAAAATTTTTTCAAAAAAAATATTTAATTCTGATAACTTTGTTTTTTAATTTTTTATGAATTTTTATACATAGGTATTATGATTTTCACTCATTTAACACATTTCAGCATTTTACAAAAATTGTTTAAAATTTCTTAGAATAAGAGCTTGATAGAAGCAAAATAAGCGAAATTCTTCTTTAGCCGTCTTCTTAATTGACGCGAAAGTTATTTAGAAATTAATGAAAGTAAGTTTACCATTGGCGGGTACACTTATAATTATAGTAATCAATTTTCAATACTCTTGTAATTTTTTCCGATTGCGCAAAAATATTATTCAATCAAATAAAATTCTTTTTTCTTATTTCCAGTCTGTTTAACATCCGGTATAGACAGTTGCTTAATTTGTGGTCTCCCTAATCTTCCTTCCTGGTGAGAACAACAGTCAAAATTCTTCGCCAAAACCGCAAGATAAGCCGTCTGAAGACGTCCCTGAAATGTCTCAGCTCAACCAAACCGCTAATTGTTTGAAAAATCCTTTCTCTGCTGTGTTTGAGGTGTTTGTTGTGGCCAAGTTAAATACCGAGCTTTGGAGGCTCACCAACCCTGATCAATCACTTCTCCGGCCGCACGAACTTCCCCAAGACAAAAATGTCGCGTCACATTCTAACGCTTCAACCATCGTGTTTTACAGTCCAAAGATAATCCCTTGTAAATGTTGACAAATAGCGCCCAGCCCGTCAGCATCCTCCTTAGGCGGCGACGACATAAAGGCCATTCTAGTCACTTGAAAATAATTGAGAGGCACTTAAGGTGCTATAAGAGCTTACGGAAGAGATTAGAGGTATTACAGTTAAGTACCCTCTGAAGTGCAAACGCAAATTCAAAAGTGGCGAGCTCAGAAGTGGAGTGCTTGGGCTTAGCCGTTTTGAACGATTTACATTTCAGACCGTTTTAGAGATAAATAGCTTTCACCCATTTCCACTTTACCTTATACGTATGAGAACCGACGGAATTGTTCGGTTGTTGTAGATACGTAATAAAATATCGCCGGATAATGGGATAAATGGCGCTGCACAGGCGACTCTTCACCTCATTAGCAACATAATTTGGCTAATTTGACGCGGCTATTAATTATAGTTTTGTAACTTCAGGGCGTGACTGATAAAGGCGACATTTAATTACGTTTTTTGTCTCAGCCCGTCAGATGACTTATTGGGGCTGGGGCATCAGCAAAATTAAGGTAATTGCTCCGCAAAGCAACTCTTTAATTACAGAAGTGCTGTTATTAACGAACATTTTTGTTTTTCTGCTGATAACGAGATCCAATTCGAAACCATAATTTCCCGGAAGTTTCAAAATCGATCATCGTCAATATCCTTGTTAACAATAAAACACAGCAAACGGTTCTCTCGACTTGGAGGTTCCATTGGAAAATTGGCGGCAAGACGGGGGCGGTTTCCGCGTTCTCCCTGTTTTGATCCGGGAGCTCCGGATAATTGCTGGGACTTTCCCGCAAACAAAGGCGGGTATTGCCGACCAATTATTGATAACTGGAGGCCTCTGGTGTAAAAATAAAGAATTAGACGAAACAAAAGGCGTTCTTTAACCAAACAATCGACCAGGCAAGGCGAATCGCCCCCGCATTCGAGCCACGACCACCACCGCGATGGGGCACTTCCGCCCGCCCGAATTGAAACACTAACAAATGAAACTCGAAAAATAAGAGTGGATATCGATTGAAAAAAGACAACAATGCGAATAAATTGGGGAGCGATTGTTGGTTGTGATTGTCGTTTACCCCAGCAGGAGACGCGGCTTTGATGTCGCTTTTTAATCAGGCCCGAATACTGTATCGGAGCGTTTCTTTGACATTTGACCGAATAATCCGTCTTTTATATCCTCGCCAGTCCCGACGGGAATTGGATCTTTATTAGACCAGCACGCAGATTCGACGACGGACGAATCAATTTCGAGGCGAATCGAAGACTTTATTGTCATTAACGTTGGCCGGTGATGCCCTTCGGTAATGAGGGTCCATTAGGGTGGTTTGGTTGTATTGGGTAAAAGCAGAAAGCGACCATGGCCAATGCGATCTCTCCGGCTTGTTGGTTACCGCTGACCCGCAGCAATTGGGTTCAATCAGCGGTAATTGATTAAGACCGCGAGGAAGGCTGCAAACTACCCATTTCATCGATCAGGCCGCCAACCACTTACACCAAGTACACGCCGGCCCGAGCTTGATAGATACGGTTACTTACAAACAAACGCCTCAATTAAACATCGACATAAAGGAGTCATTCAGAGTCCTACTAGATCGCATCTAGTCTGGATCGCCCTTAAAGAGGCCTTTGTGGCCCGCAACTTCGACCATTATGCATCTCGATAAAGGCAAGACTGTCTAATCAGCGGAGCACTTCAACCCCCAATGAATGCCACAAAAAGATTTTTGAAGTGCGTGATGGAGGAAAGATAGCAATCTGTCAAATTAGAAACGTTAATTATTTTGTCCCATTTCACCCTTTACATTTTGCAGAAAAACTGTTAAAGAAGATCTTAACAACCCAAATTCCCTTTTGGTTAATGAATTAACTTATATCTTAGAAATTTAAATAGAAAAAAAAATTATTAATTGACTGTCTCAAAATTGGTATAGTTGAAGAGGTACAGATAAAAAATCATAAATTCTAAATGGGTCGTATGGTCGTGTTTAACAGTCTACCAAATTTACCCAATATTTTCATACAAAAAATACTTTTATTTCCCAAAAATACTAAATGTTTACCAAAATTAAGAAAATACATAATCTTGAAGCGACAACCAAACATTGACATAATGCTGGCCTCTTATATATTTTGTTCGCCAAAATAAATTTTGTTGACCATAAATACTAAATGTTCACCAAATTTTATTCCGCATTTAATTCTAACATAATACCCATTTATTTAATTTTCGACAGTGTCTTGTATTATTTAGCAGTTTAAAATACTATTTGTTGATCAAAAACACACAAGCAATAAAATGTTGTGCAAATGGTTAATAATTTTATGCAAAATTATAGATGTAGATGTGCTAGGGCAAGGAAAATAAGAGTAAAAATAGAAGTGGTTTGCACAAAAAAAGATATTGATTTCCGTAATATATAAATGCTTTTCTGTAATTGGCTTGCATTATGTAAAACGTAAAACTTCTTTTAGTGGTAATTTCCAATCATGCTATTAAAAAAAAAAATTACAGGGCCCTGAACTGACCTTGTACAAAACTTTTTTCGCGTGCCTCTTGTCTGGAGGCGCAAGCGGCAAAGAGAGATGCGCGAGCATATTTCATTTTTGGAGTAATAGAATAATTATTTGACGCACAAACAGTTTTTTTGAGAAACACTAAATATAAATGGATAGCGCGAACATTTATTATGTACAGCACGGACGCGTAACTTGAGCGTTCTAAATTTGGTGAACATTTAGTAAAATTGATAGACATATAGAATTTAAAATGTAAGCAATGGTAAAACAATTCGCAGCATAGTTATTTTCTGATGTGTAATAATTTGGGTTTCATTTAGATTTTTTGATGCTCATTAAAATTTCTGGTGGACAGTGCAAGGGATGTATGGTTTAATTTGGTGTACATTATATTTGCTCCCATTCTAAATTAAGAGGCGCACTGAAACAGCTTTCAGTTAGGTACCTAGAAAGAGCTAATAGTGGTCTCTTTGGAATAAAATTATTATTTTCTAATTTTATTTGTCATCTTTTTATAAATTTTTGTATTTAAATCTTTACCTCGCTTCTCTACCATGTGTCAACTTTTACATTTTACAAAAGCAAATTAAATTACTGCAGAAATCCAGTCGGGTAATATCAATTGGAAATTTCTCTTTGATGATCAAGTTTCCAGCGACCGAAATGGTGGCAATTCCGAAAACTGGGGCTTTTCCGAGTAGCCATCGTCATGAAGCTTTAATTCCCTGTCGGCCCCGACGTCCCAGTCCGGTCGTGAAAAACTAACTGGCGGTCGCAAATTTCCAAATAATCGCTTGATTAAATGAACGCCTCAGTTCTGGGGTCGAAAACAAATTCTCCGGAATCTATAACGTTTTTACAACTTCGAGGTAAAATAAACCGCCGTCGTAAAACAAGCAGGATCAAAGTTTATGCAGTGTAATGCGTAGAAAAAGGGCCGACCGCTCATTTATTTTGTCAACTTGGGTGATTTAGGTGGAGGCGCAAACCGACACACAGTACACATCAAAAGTCTATTAAGGTTTTTATGCGTTAAAGCGAGACGTTTAATTCCTGCTGGTTAGTGAGGATGAGTTGGTGCAGGAACGCGCTGGTTGTCTGCACGGTCCTGGAAGGACTATTAGGGCCGAGCAGTAAATACTCGCGGTCCTACCGACCGAGGGGAGACTCCTTGAAACTTCCTCGATGCGAGGAGTAACGAAATCAGTTCCCATACTTGATGCCACAATAACAATTAGGAAAAAAAGCTCCCGTTAGCGGGGATAATGTCGGGACAAAAGCTTCGCTAGTGGATCGGTAGCGGATCATAATACCACTTACGCCCTTTACCTACGCGTGCTGTGTTAGCGGACCCCCGCTGATGGATTCTGCCCTTCCTAATTGGTGCATGTTCTCATACAACACGTGTCTTATTTAACGTGATTTCGGCATCGTCCATTTGTATCCGAATTACATTATGCCTTGGCTTTTATATGTAACGAGCTTATCTTTTGTCCTGGCTAATGGCCTGCTTTCGCTACAAATTCGGGCTTTGTGGTCAGATTAGGTATGGCGGAAAAACCGTGAATACACCTCAAAATTCTATCGATAATTCGCCGGAGCGTGAATGTGACGATCGAAATTTGTCGAAGAGGTTCGTTCCGAGCTTGGATCGTGCCGAATAAAGGGGAGGCTATTATCTGGTTTATTAACCCGGGCAGTGGCAAGGCGAATCTAATGTCATAATACAGTTATGGGGGCACATAAACATCACTCGCCCAGACCCTAATGCCTTCCGTTTAGGCGCGTCACGGCCATCTTGAATGTCTTTATAATAGCCCTACCCGCCGCCACCGTTGATACACATTGTACCTACCTACGATTTTATAGATCTTCCCCTTTGATCTCGTTGTTATTATGACACGTTTCATGCTAATTCAAATGGGCGAATTTGACGGAATTTGTTTTGAAAGCCGACGCACTCATGTGTGCAGTTCTGCTTAGATACTATTGCGGCAACCGTTGCATAAATTTGCGCCCATTCTCAGGTTTTATGCCCGGAGGTAAATTTTTGTATAATAGAATAGAGTTTGCGTTTTTCTTTTTTGCCGTTTTTTTGCCTCTTATAAACATTGAGCATTCCACTTAACTAGTAACTGATAACTTTAAAAAATTTGACTAATGTCCACTGTTCAGGTTTCTAATTGGGAACAAATATAATGTACCTACACCAAATTAAACCATACATCCCTTGCACTGTCCACCAGAAAATTTAATGAGCATCAAAAAATCTAAATGAAACCTAAATTATTATACATCAGAAAATAAGAACATCACCACTAAAATAACTATGCTGCGTATTGTTTGCATCTTTTTAAAGTTTTTTTATGCAGTTCTTCTGCCAGATTATGAATAACTTCTGTAAAATGTAGAAAGTTGACAAGTCCGACAACTAGAAAATATTTTTGATTCTATACCTATACAGAGTGTCCCGAAAAAAAGTGTGCAATACTTTTCTGGCGGCTTCTACAATTAAAAACATGAAGAAAGTTGAATATCGACATAAGACAAAAAAAATTTTCTAAGGAAACTAGAGCTCTCTAAAGATAAACTTCTGTTAGTGGTTTGATTTGAACCCGTCAAGTTAAAATAATCAAATTTTGCACAACCATTACTATTTTTATGTGTAACCAGTAGAAATAAAAAATAATTCAAAAAATGTATACAGGGGTGTCTCAAGCGCAGACCCTCCTAAGTAAAAATAGCCCTAACTTTTTTGTATGTATAACCATTTTTAATTTTTAACCCTGAGATTATAAATATCTAGAATTTTCTACAGAAGAAAAGTACCCTTTTTGAATACCGATAGGGTACACTGTTTCTTAGCCAAATCAATTTAAAGATTTTGTTACACTTAAGGTATTGCGAATGAAATGACATTTATTATTGTTACACGCAAAAATAGTAATGGTTGGGCAAAATTTCATAATTTTCATAATTCATCATTATTACCTTTTATTATCATTGTTTTATGTTTATGTTTATGTTTATGTTTTATTGTTTATGGCTTTGAAGATATTTACTGCAAGCCACTAAGAGAGGTTTACCTTTAGAGGGCTCTAGTTCCCTTAGAAAGAATTTTTAGCTCTATGTTAATAGACAACTTACTTTATGTTTTTTATTGTAAAAGCCGTCGGTAAAATATTGCACACTTTTTTCGGAACACCCTGTAATATAATTTCTTACGTGGAAAATAGTTCAAGTCAATAACAAGGACATCAGTAGTATAAGATGAGGGCTTCTGTCCCAGAGGAGGAGGATAATCCCCGCACCACTTTTGTATATTGTGTGCCGACCAGTTTGCTGAACTTACTATTTTTATGTTCTAAACAACTTTAAACAGGTTTTAAACAACTTTAAACATGTTCTAATCAACTTTAAACAAAGCTGTTTAGAACATGTTTAAAGTTGTTTAGAACCTGTGTAAAGTTGTTTAGAACATAAAAAATAGTAAGTTGCGCAAACTGGTAGGCAACACAATATAGAAAAGTGATGGGGAGACGATCCTCCTCCTCCTCTGGACCAGAAGTCCTCATCTTATACTACTGACATCAATGTCGTTTTTCTTAGGAAATTTTAAACAGAGTAAAATGGAACATTAACAAATGTTAGAAAGCCAGATAAAAATGGTGTGATTCTGTAAGGAAATGTTAAGCTTAACATTATGTTATAGGCTAGGTAATGTTAGTTTTAACAGAATGTTACCAATTTTCGATTCTGTAACTGCAACATTTTATGAAAAAATTTGGTTTTTGTTACCTATGTTGACCCATTTGTTCGAAACTTTACATTATTTATCTAATAGGATCAATGTTATCGTTCACCTAACATTTTCACTTACAGAATTCGAGTTTATTAACATAATGATGTACCTCCGCTAACAGAGCTATGTTATAACATAAATGTTAAAATAACATAATGTTAAGTGGTTTTTACAGAATTAGGGCAAAAAAGTTGATAATATAAAACTTCTTAACAATTTTGCTAATTGTTCCTATAAGGACACTTTTACCATCTCTTTCTATGTTTTTTCTATCCATTCTGATCGTTTTACTTCTTGTTCAACTTTAGAACGACCTCAATTTGTTACGCAAGTAAAACTTTTATTAACTAAAGAAATTTTGTCGAAAGACTATTTTTGTCCGGAATAAGTAAGTTTAAATCCTGGAAATGGTTTATTCTTGAACAACTTGTCATAATTTGTTTTTAACTTTATTACAAGTTCTCAGTTCGATTTCTTGCTCAAAAATGTGCACATTTTTCTACATTAATTTATCCTCTCTTTCTTTATGACACTATTTATAAATGCTTGAATAGAAAAATTATCTAAGTTGCAAATATTTTACAGCTGCCTTACTTCGATAAAGTGTTACATGATGGTGGAAGCTCCAAAATCAAGATCAGATTAGCACATCCGTTCTGTTAAGTCGAATCTTATCTGCGGATTAATGCAAGAACGACAACTGTTAGAAGCCTTACACATTTTTTATCAAGTAGCAGAGGCGCATCTGTCAAAGGTGGGTATCGCAAGTAGCAATTAATACGGAATACATTTAAGGGGACACAAAGGTTAAATGTCCTCAAATTCTCAAATATACACCTTCAAGAAATTGACGTAATTAGGAACCAAAATTCAGCTGAAACCGACTTAAGCACCCCAGCTTTTGAGCTTTGGGCAACCAGAAAATAAGCTTTCCAGCTATTAGACAAGTTTTAATTTTTCAAGTACCCAAAGAAACATGACCATTAAGCTAATTCCTCTTCTTCCAGTCATCACTTTGAGTTGAGCCCTTGGAAATTGCTTGGTCCACCCCTAAAAAAGCCGTACAGTCGTCCATCCAATGTACTAGCAGTGTGTGTGTGAAATTACCGTTTCGCTTAAGTGCTGCGGCTAATTGTTTGGGTTTTCGTGCGTCAATTTGCTGGATTGTCGGCAGTGGGTCGAAAGTAGCCGGTGGAAAAAGCACGAATCGCAATTGATGGAGTCGGTAAGTGGATTAAAACACCACTTAATTACCGGTCCTTTGAAATATTGAGGTAATCTATCTAGAGGACAAAAGGCCACTCCAATAAAGCGTTAATTAGATTAGACTTTTAATTCGCCCGGAGTGGGGCACGCAAAACATCATTTTTATGAACAGCGCTTTCCGGCTATCTTCCGTCAATTATCACGAATGGCCGTCACGCGAACCGTTAATTCTTGCGTTGTCGGACAAAACGTTAATTTCGCGCAAAGTCACGCCATTGGCAGGCGCCTGCTTTTAGACTAATGGAATAATATTAAGCGGACCAATCGTCGACAGCTTTAGATATCGCTATAGTTGGTACGATTGCCGGCGGGTTTAGAGAGCTTTCGCCAGAAAATTACCCGATTTACGTACGGTTTTAATTGGACCGGATCCGGCCGCACTGATGATGGTGCATCGGATTTATCATCAAAGATAATGACGTAGTTGCGGATGGTGTTGTTGTGTTATTTTCGATTGTATTCCCTCCGGTTTCGTTCTTCAATTACCGACAACATGCATAAAATTAATAAAGCTCGACGAGCGTGTGCGCTTTTTCCCCGCACCGAAATATAATAAAAACAACAAAACCTGAGTGTGCGGATTCATAAAAATAATTAACGAAAGATAAAAGCGAGGAATAATAAAGCAGCGCGCCGGCCTTTGAAAAAACGTCAGTCACGCGAAAACCTACTAAACATGTTCAGATGAGCAAATTACATTAGCCGCTCGGATAATCCCGCCTATTTCCCATTAACGAAAAAGCTTTTTAAAAAGTTTATGTTTGAGATCGGGAATCGCGCTCGACTCAATCAACTTTTTCTTTTTCGTTTTTATTAATTTTACAGTGTTTTGCGTTCTTGTTATTAAATAGGGAAATGCATTAAAAGAGTGCCGCTTTGTCCATTTGGGAAGTCTTGCTTATTTGGAATATCATAACATTTTTATGGCACAAAACGCGCGATAACAACAACAAAAGCGGACGCGAGGCGCTCCGGGCCCTTTTTACAATTAAATGATTGCTTAATCGCAGTCTTCATCGGCTTCCTCCTCCCCCCAAGGCCATTCAATCGAACGGCCAAATGGGCCTTAAAAGGCGCCATTAGCATCCGATACGGCCCTTTCGCTAATTGTAACCCACTCAGCACGCAGTATCGAAGTCTCCTGAAAAATACTTGGATCATTTTACCCCAAGCTCAAAAAAAAATTACTTCCACAAATTGCTCCACCGCCAGATGAGGAACACACCCATTTTTCATATTCCCCAAGTTTTTTAAGTAGCCAAAAAACAATTCGTATTTACTCTATAATTCTCAGCTTACTCACTTAATTTTTTCATGCGGCTTCATCAAGCATTAGCCGCTATGTTATATAAACTATAATTTTTCAAAATGTTATTTTCAACATTTTCGTTAGGTTATCTATTTCGTTTATCTCATTCTTCTTATTTTTTTTTTATAGTTTCTTCCTTGTATCATTCTAATAGATATGACTGAATTTAAGAGAATATTTGATCTGAAAAACTATAATGTGACCCTGCAGCTTAGTTATGTAATGATAATAATTATTATTATTTGGGTCGTATTTAACAGTCTACCAAATTTACCCAATATTTTTATACAAAAAAATACTTTTATTTCCCAAAAATACTAAATGCTCACCAAAATTAAAAAAATACATAATCTTAAAGCGACAACCAAATATTGACATAATGCTGGCCTCTTATATATTTTGTTTGCCAAAATAACTTTTGTTGACCATAAATACTAAATGTTCACCAAATTTTATTTCGCTTTTAATTCTAACATAATACCCAGATATTTAATTTTCGACAGTGTCTTGTATTATTTAGCAGTTAAAAATACTATTTGTTGATCAAAAATACACAAGCAATGAAATGTTGTGCAAATGGTAAATAATTTTATGCAAAATTATAGATGTAGATGTGCTAGGGCAAGGTAAATAAGAGTAAAAATAGAAGTGGTTTGCACAAAAAAAGATATTGATTTCCGTAATATATAAATGCTTTGCTGCAATTGGCTTGCATTATGTAAAACGTAAAACTTCTTTTAGTGGTAATTTCTAATCGTGCTTTAAAAAAAAAATTACAGGGCCCTGAACTGACCTTGTACAAAACTTTTGTCGCGTGCGTCTTGTCTGGAAGCGCAAGCGGCAAGGAGAGATGCGCGAGCATATTTTATTTTTGGAGTAATAGAATAATTATTTGACGCGCAAATAGTTTTTTTGAGAAACACTAAATATAAATGGATAGCGCGAATATTTATTATGTACAGCACGGACGCGTAACTTGAACGTTTTAAATTTGGTGAACATTTAGTAAAATTGATAGACATATAGAATTTAAAATGTAAGCAATCGTAAAACAATACGCATCATCGTTATTTTAGTGGTGATGTTCTCATTTTCTGATGTATAATAATTTGGGTTTTATTTAGATTTTTTGATGCTCATTAAATTTTCTGGTGGACAGTGCAAGGGATGTATAGTTTAATTTGGTGTACCTACATTATATTTTCTCTTATTATTTAGCGGTAGACTTTCTATTCTGCTTAATATTATTTATCAAAACTACCCCATTTTGGTGTCGGGTAATTATGAACAAACGCCCAGTATGTATCTTTCCCTTCCTTGTGCACCTGTGAATTTTCCTCTTAAACTGTTTCGGGGTCAGGCCAAAAGCCAGCTTCTCTTAATACCGAATAAGTGAAGTGTTAAAAGTTAAATTCCCCCGATATGTTTTGATATTCCGGCCACGTCCGGCGGATAATCAAAACTTCTAATTTCCCTAAAGAAATCACAGCTCCAACGCGCTGTCCACAAACACCCTCGAATTATGTTCATATTAAACGTGATCTGGTTTTCAGCAAGCTCCTGAATTACGAGCCCCATTTACAATCCGATCACAATTCGATGGCGCAATGTTGCTGCGGCAACATTATGAAAAATGTTAATCTGAATAAGAGCCCCAATTTCAGTTTGCGGTTCTCGTCTAGCCAAAGCCATATTTAAAAGGTTTCCGGGGTTATGCTATCCGCAATTTGCTTTTCCGTCCGAAAAGTTTTCCATCGGTGATTGGTTCCGTGTTATCGATATAGCTCGGCGTCTTCGCGCCGGCCATCAAACAACCACCGCGTGATGCGTATAAAATATACAAAACCAGCGCAAGTATGAGGATACAAAGGGAATAAGCACATTTCAATGTAAAAACCTTTAGCGAGAACGGCCATGACAGCGCAAAGCTCCTAAGCTGGGGTTTAGGGAAGAAAGACTGCTAATAGAGCTTTCCGGAGCTTTTACCGGCGCGCTGAAACCCAATTCATGATCCAATAACAAAAGACAACGATATTACCGGCCGCTCGGACAAAGACCGCGCGCTTGCAACGCAGTTTGGACCCGAGATTGGATCATAGCTACTCGCCCCACGACCGGGGGAAAAGCGGAAAAGTTGGGCTCCCCAATCGTCCACCGACACCCAATGGCAATTTCCGCCATCACGACCAATTTTTCAAAATTGAACAAAATTTTTGGCATCGGGAAAATTCTGAAGAGATTCTGAAAATTAAACACAAATAAGGAACCTTGAACCGGCAGCCGCTCCTGAGTTAGGTTACTGACGTGGCGGAGGGTGATTGTCGGGGGCGTCGTTTTTCCCTAATTGTCGTAAATTAATTAGTTCGGACGTGTCGCCGGTATTGACGTCGGGCTCCGGTTTTGGCGGTTCCGGGGCCTACCTGGCGCGCATTTGCTTTCGGAGCCGGGGGCGAGGGGAGGCGGTTGTCGGGGGCGAATGGGGTAATTAGCGCCAAGCGACCGTCTAAACAAAGAAGGACGAGCCGTGTCGGAGCGCTAATTGCGAAATCATGTCGTAGCGCTTCATGTGGCCACTCACAGCTCCCCAGGCCAAACTCAAACTATTATTGTCTCTTACTTTGGGAAGTAGCGAATTAAAATGGAAATTTGCTGCGCTACCCGCTTACCATCCGTTCGCTTCAATTAGCCTCATCTCAGATTGTGCCGGCTGGGGTTAATTATTCCCTAATTAATTAAAATACTTGGATTACTTAAAGGGAAATCGCAGGGCTCCGGGACGACGCCCATCCACTTCCGACATCCGAAGACGGGACCGAATCCCAAATAGGAAAAGTTTCTCGGCACGATAATTACGGCGTCGGCAGGCTTAGACCCGATAGATGGCGACGGCCCACACCTCCATCCACCTCTTCCAAGCCCCCAAAGAAGTGGAAATCCAACTGTTCAGAACAACGTTAAATTGGACCACAACGCTATTGACTCTTCATGCAGAAGGACCACCAATATTATTTTAATGCCCATTATGACAATGAAGAAAATATAAACAAGAACACTTTAGAGATCGCAAAGAAACAATTTTTTGTTAAGATAGAGAGCCTCATAATCTATTAGAAATGGTAAAGTATTCTTTTCTCTATTACTTGTCAAGAAGAAAATTATTTGGTAATGAGCGAATGGACCACAAACCGTTATGTGCAACTTTTGATCCACATCGTTCTAAACTAGAAATTATTTCTTCAAAATGGGGTTTTCCTACTATTTTAAACCATATGTCCTACCTATTGTCAAAAAGGTCAAAAAAGTAAATTAAAACCAAATAACAGGAAATTAAGAAATATCGTACAGGTTTAGAAATTATTAAGGGAGAAAAAATGAAATGGGACCAGATAAGGTGCCTAGGGTTGGAACGCTTACTGGGATACTATCCTATTTTTGAAGCGCCACTTCATTTTTATCACCAAAAACAAAAATCAGAATAATATGCTAAGGTAACTATCCGTAGAGGTCCGTAAAAGTCCGTTGCGTGGTTGCAAGCTTTGAGTACGTGCTCCCCACAAAGCGTAGGTACATAATTATGGGAAGTGGATACTAGAGTTAAAGCGTGCGTATACAAAATATAACAAGCATATGCTTATTATCAAATATCGCGTAGTTCCGAAGGGTTGTTTTTTAAATTAGGGGGATGCGGATAACAGTGCTTCGAAACCGTGCCCGAACTTCGGAACAGGTTCCAGCTTTCAGGTTGTGAAATCTCGTTTCGAATTGGAAAATAGACGTCCGCCGTCCTCCCCTCGTCCCGTTCGGGGGCGGCTGGCTGTGAAGGATTAGCTTTGATTTTTACGGCTGCCCTCCGGCCTCGCTCGTCGACCGCGTCATCATTCAATTAACATATTGTTATTGCGCGAGCCGTCGTAAAAGACGCGAAAAGAATAAAAACAAAACCGGATAAATCCTCTGTGCAAATTTTCAACCCCCCTCTAACGCGGATGTATATTACTTTGTTTCGTTTTATGTTAGTCGGGTTTCAGAGACTTAGCTCACAGCATTTTAATTAATGAATTAATGTAGCTCGTCTCTTAAACACTGTTTATGTCGCGGTAATTACGGGAGTTGCCGCCGCTAGATTATCTCTCCCCCTCTTATTCTTCGGCCGCCCCTGCGAATATTACGGAGAGGACGCGCGTAAAAGCCCAAATCGAGCCTAAGGAGAACTTAAGTGTAAAGAAGGAATTAAGCCCGGATATCGCGCTTTAAACAGGGACGAGGCAAGGGTGCACAAAGGCCTTAATTAGGAGATGCGATGGGTAATTATTATTCATTTGTAGCAATTTGGACGCCCCAAGCTTCGGCAGCAAGACGATCACCTGACATGGCTAAAGGAGCGGAGTTGGCAGCAAAGGCTCTCCCCATCTCAGTAAGCCTCGATCCGACTGTCTTCAACGCATTGTGCCAAAATTGTTGTTTCAACTTTTTTCCAATGGCTAACTAGATAGAAGAAAACGAGAGGAATAGAAAATTTAATTTAGGTAGGAAAACAGGGGGCATTAAAGGGATGTGGGGTAAAATGGAGACGTGTCAACATGTCAAAAATGGACCCATAACACTTGCGCACAAGTGAATGACGATGACGATGACTTTAGTGTAGAGTTGCAGTTGTGTGAACCTGATGATTAGAAGTTCCCATTTTTCTCGCACGTGGGACCATACAAAAAAATCTTTAGAATTTTTTTCAACATCTCCATGATCTCCTTGATTCTCTACCAGAATAGCCAGACAACACTGGAAATTTATGGGCAAAAATAGTTGGAAGCAAGGGGTTGCTGGATGAGGATTACGTGGCGCCTCGCCGAGTCTGGGAGAAGATCGTAAAATTCGCGGATGGCAACTTTTCGCCACGTCGGTTTCCGTGTCTTCGGCGGCGTTTCCGGGGTCTCGGCGGATGATAAATCCGGCGGCTGATTTGAATAACGCATTGTTTCCGCCTTGGAGAATTGACAGTTTCAAATTAAGATACAGATCAGATGCGGTAGAAATATAAAAAGGCGATAGGTTGTCAGCGAACCGTGTTCGAGCCGTCCTCCCCTGGGAAATATGCCGCCGCTATAGGTGCGAAGATACAAACCTGAAATATTAGCCAACTTTTCGTATGGACGGGCGCCGTCATTTGTTTTATGCAAATACGTATCAAAAGTTTGTCATTTCGTTATTTCGTGCTTTGCCTGTTCGATGGTATCGCGCTGTCGTTCCGCGTTGAGACTTTATAAATATTATTAAGCCTGTGGCAGCGGATTCGGAATCATTTTCGCAATAATTGCATATGCAGGGATACCGGATGGGTAGTTTAATTACCGTAAGCACGAATGGTTGCCGTACGTAGTAAACGGCAACACCCTAGGCTCGCTCCCTTGAGGTGGCAGGGCTTTTGACATGGTAATTTTCGAGCTTAATCACTTGCTGTTAGGAATTCGAAAAACAAAAATCATTCTATCCAACGTTTGACGATGTAATTTAAATGGTCCGATCCTTATCGATCACCTGTCTATTAATATTAAAACATGCAAAGAAACCGCAATAATTATACCAAATCCTGAAGGATTGACGCAAGAGGCTATATCATAGTCTGATTACAGGTGGTTATATAAAATTAGGTTGCTTTGCTAAAGTAATAAAAGTGTCAATTAATAAAATAAACTGATAGTTAAAAATGGGAACAAATATAATGTACACCAAATTAAACTATACATCTCTTGCACTGTCCACCAGAAAATTCAACGAGCATCAAAAAATTTAAATAAAACCCAAATTATTATACATCAGAAAATGAGAACATTACCACTAAAATAACTATGCTGCGTATTGTTTTACCATTGCTTACATTTTAAATTCTATAAGTTTATCAATTTTACTAAATATTCACCAAATTTAGAACGCTCAAGTTACGCGTCCGTGCTGTATGTACATAATAAATATTTGCGTTATCCATTTATATTTAGTGTTTCTCAAAAAACTATTTGTGCGTCAAATAATTATTCTATTACTCCAAAAATGAAATATGCTCGCGCATCTCTTCTTGCCGCTTGCGCTTCCAGACAAGAGGCACGCAAAAAAAGTTTTGTACAAGGTCAGTTCAGGGCCCTGTAATTTTTTTTTAAGCACGATTAGAAATCACCACTAAAAGAAGTTTTACGTTTTACATAATGCAAGCCAATTACAGCAAAGCATTTATTATATTACGGGTATCAATGTCTTTTTTTGTGCAAACCACTTCTATTTTTACTCTTATTTTTCTTGCCCTAGCACATCTACATCTATAATTTTGCATAAAATTATTTACCATTGGCACAACATTTTATTGCTTGTGTATTTTTGATCAACAAATAGTATTTTTAAACGCTAAATAATATAAGACACTGTCGAAAATTAAATATCTGGGTAGTATGTTAGAATAAAATTCCGAATAAAATTTAGTGAACATTTAGTATTATGGTCAACAAAAGTTATTTTGGCGAACAAAATATATAAGAGGCCAGCATTATGTCAATATTTGGTTGTCGCTTTAAGATTATGTATTTTCTTAATTTTGGTGAGCATTTAGTATTTTTGGAAAATGAAAGTATTTTTTTGTATGAAAATATTGGGTAAATTTGGTAGACTGTTAAATACGACCCTTTCTAATTAATGTATTTACAGATTTTAATGTCCGCTAAGACACCTGATGCAAAATTTACAAAGTTGACAAATAGTGGAGGAGTTACACAAAGTTTATGATATAGGACAAATTCATAAGAGATTAACAAATAAAATTACGAAAATCGCAATTATATTCGAAAAAAATTATAATTACATAGTTGCCTCCAGACAACTAAAATCCGTTTCAGTGCGAGATTTAATCATAATCAAATTTTAGTTTCTATGTAAGTTTTTGTAAGGTGCATCTTTTTAAAGTTTTTCTAGGCAGTTCTTCTGCCACATTATGAATAACTTCTTCTTGACGAGTCCGGACAACTAGATATATTTTATATATATATATAAATATATTTTAGCTCAATCCTTAATTTGCAAATGCTTTAAAATTAAGAGTTTATCAATAAGATTAATTTTTGATTCTATACCTATACAGAGTGTCCCGAAAAAAAGTGTGCAATACTTTTCTGGCGGCTTCTACAATTAAAAACATGAAGAAAGTTGTATATCGACATAAAACAAAAAATGTTTCCTAAGGAAACTAGAGCTCTCTAAAGGTAAACCTCTGTTAGTGGTTTGAACCCGTCAAGTTAAAATAATAAAATTTTGCACAACCATTACACTATTTTTGTGTCTAACCAGTAGAAATAAAAATAATTCAAAAAATGTATACAGGGGTGTCTCAAGCGCAGATCCTTCTAAGTGAAAATAGCCCTAACTTTTTTTTTTGTTTTTTGTATGTACAACTATTTTTAATTTTTAACCCTGATGTTTTAAATACCTAGAGTTTTCTACAGAAGAAAGGTACCCTTGTTGAATACCGATAGGGTAAAATATTGGGTAAATTTGGTAGACTGTTAGATACGAGCCGTTAAAAATCTAGATGTTTCCAACAAAAGTTGTTCTTGTAGATTAAACTAATTATTATTGGATGATTTATTTCTAATTGAAACTTTTTTATTAAGCTAGCCTGTTCCCATTCTTTGTTTAATAACGTTTTATTGAATGTCAGTTTAATTATAACCTGTGGTTGACCCTGATTAAAACAAAAGAGCAGTCTGTATACTTATACATATCTAATACATTTATATACTTTGGCACTTTGCCAACAACAAAATTGCTAGTCCCTTCATCACGTATTGCAAGTGATAAAAATTAGAGTGTGCATATTACCTCTCGGCAGCTAGTTGGTTTTTGATGTTGCCCTCGTGTCTGACTAATTTACTCTCTCACCCGGCTAAAAGGTGGGGAACTTTAATTTGGCGCTCAGTTTCGCGTATATCGCCGTTCTCCCATCCCGACGATGTCTTTCCGCGCTTATAAACGGCTTTTTAACGTCGCTGTTTGGGCGAAAGTTGTTAAGGGCGCGCTACCTTTCCAGCTTTCTTAATAAAGTAGTCTACTTTATATGAGTGTGGAGTCGGCACATTTAACGAAGCTATACGGCAAACTTCTCCTGCCGGTCGGAACCAGCGAGGGAAAACAGGGGAGAACCGTGGGGTGTAGTCTTACTTTTAACAGGGTGAATTAGTGTAAGATTAGGGAACTACCCTCGCTCTCCAACTCACGATATCAAAGATGGCTGATTTTTGCCAAGGGCCCGGCAATCATTACCCATCACCAAATTGTTGCAAAACATTTGTGATAATTTTTCTATAAAATGGAAATTTTTTAATTGCTTCTAGTGACTCGATAAGACATTTTCCGAAGGTTTGAACGCCAATTCTGGTTAGTTACGTCGTCTCGCTGGGAAATGTCCGCATAATCGGCATTCTTAGCGCGAGCACTCTGGCATAAGAGAATTGAGCTTTTCGGGTGATCGCTCCCAAAAAGCTCGCTCGTCCTGATGCGACCTGGCACCCGTTTCATCGATACCGTCCGTATAAGAGCGATGTATCTTTTTATTGTTGCACCCTCCTTTGTTGGCTTTGTTGACTGTACAAACAACGACACCCCGGAGTGAAGTAAGCTCCGGTAAGTACCGCCCTGTTAATCAGCTTTCGGATTTAATTTGGCCCGTCTCTTGCTCTCTCGGTTCCGGCATCGACGGAAAGGTGGGCGTAGGTGCCGGGGGGGCTATTTTCGCATTCTTGGCCCATATCGAATGTCGGCCCTGTCGACGGACTCATCTGGAAAAGGAATCCGACGGCCCTAAGTAATCCACTAGTAAAATAGAACAAAAGACGGCGCCCAATCAGAGCTGAGTAGAAACAAAGTAGCGTCTGGCGTCGGGCTTTGTTGCTGAACAATAGAGCACGGGTAAACGATGCTCGCTTGTTTATCCTTTGTGTACTGAAGTTATTATTATATCGCGGATTGTAGCCGCCGGCCCGAAATGCCCAATTAAATATTTTATTTTCGTGTTTGCGTTGCAACATATAAAGTTTTCTCGACGATTGCCGGGGAGAGGCGGCCGCAGCAGATGGCGGTGGCGGAGGCGGCGGCGATCTCATTATCTCCGTCTCATTTACCTCGAAATAACGCAGCGCAACAAAATGCGTCGTACAAACCTCGATTCTACCCATTTGGCTACCCACTAGTTGTTAGTAGTCAGAAGGAACATAGAACATAGGAACATAGATAAATAAGATAAAGGAAAGACTTTCAAAAGGAACATAGAACATAGGAACATAGGAACATAGATAAATAGAATAAAGAAAAGACTTTCAAAAAATAGAATTAATTTTTCAAACTGCCCACAATGGTTTGTACTTGCCCAGTCCTGGAATTGCCACTCTCTAATCCCCTAAATCCTCAGTAATCGTTCTCTTATTACTCCCACACCGCCGCTCCCGCACCCATTACTTCAAATTTCCATCAAATCTCCCCAGAGTTTATATACGAATCACTCAATCAAAACTCTATGAAATCTAGTTGCGCAATAAAATCCAAGAAACTCGATCAGAGGTGTGACCACCCCCTCAATTATCCCAATTACCCGTTAGTTTCCGGCGTGACGTCCGCACATGACGTAAACCGATCGTCTCCGTTGACGCAACCACCTTCCAACCCTAATTATTCCGGGTCATCAGATGGGTTTTTCGTTATCAAACTCACCTAGCCGGCCGTAGACTTACAAGGGATGATAAAATGGTCAACCATGCATCAAACCCATGCGATGTCCCGGGAGGCTGGCCCTATTACGAGCATTAACGCCGTCTGTTAGGCACATCTGTTAATTTTTGCACCCCATCTTATTTGGCGTTTACCACGATTACGTTGCTGCGTAAAACACCCCTCAGAGAACGGAATCGAAAGGGATAATGCCGCAAACACAATGTGGTACGCGTAATTAAAATGTATACCGTGTTGTGACAAGGAACGGAGTCCCTTTGCGCTGGCTATTATTGGATCATTGCCTCGATGTTTGACTCTGTCGAAGGACTTGGGACAATTTTTGAAATTTTTGCGCCGGAAAAATTTGTGGGGCGTGAGACAGGCCATCTTCACTGTAAACGTGTAAGTTACATGTGGCTTTCAAGGCGTGAAATAGTCCGTCTTGTTTTATTAAGTTTCGCTTTTGTTTAGGACGCGCTGAAACACCAAGAAGGAAGAAGGAGATGGGGTTGTTTTGTAACGAAATCGAGGAAGTTAGTGGTCGAGCTGAAAAAGTGTATCGGACGTGTCGGGACTTTCAGGGAGCTCTTTTGGTTTCAGGTTCTATCCAATTAGAGCGATCGTGATAGCGAACGAAAGTTTTTGTAGGTTGGTCGGATGGAAGAACGCATCATTCTTTAGACTTGAGAAAGTCTTTGTTAAACAACGTCCATTATCTAGGTTAACAAAATAAATTATCAAACTATAACCTAAATTTAAAAAAAATTAAGCATAAACGAAATTTCAATACGTATTCACTCAATGCGGTTTACGCAAATTCGAGAGTTACTTCAATACGCATTGGCAAATGCGAATTGGAATGCGTAAACGTAGTAATTGTTAATGTGCTGTAATAACTTAATGAATAAAAAATGCGCCCGTTGCTTGGTTTTTAAATTAACAACCAATATTTTTAATATTTTTAGTTTTTCTATATTTATTACCTAAGCAATATTAATAATTTATTGGTAGTTGTTGTTCAACATTCAATCTGTCGACAAATGAAATAGTTTACTGAAAATTACGAAAAAAAAAAATATTTTTGTAAATGCATAATTAAAATCCTTTCAGCGATTGTGTCGCCCCCTGAAGATTTTTGCTGCAAGCCGTAAACAAAATCGCTAATCTAGGGGTAGAATCTCTGGGTTTCCGATTCCAAGGGGGTGCAGAATTCAATTTTATTTTAGGACTTGTTTAGGCGAAAGGAGTGTAGAGGGCGACGCCTGTATTGCAACGGAACGACTGAACTGAAAGCTCTCAAAGCTCACTGCAGGAACGTCGGATTAGGTTTACGTACTTATATTAATTTTATATTAATATGCCAATCTGTTGGAAATTCCCGACCTTGCACATGTTGTAGGAAATAGAGAAGCAAGGGTTTTTATCTATTATTACTCAAGTTTTGGTCCTTCTTGTTCACTTGACCATTGCAAACTTCGCATTTCGTAATTTTGTATTGCAGAGTGTATATTTAATTTTCGCAATGGGAAAATACGCAAAATGCAAGAAAATGTACAATTTAAAAAAATTGTTAGGTACTTAGCCATATATTTTAGGATGGCTTACTGTAGATGACTCTAATGAAGATTTTGCTTATTGCAAAGTATGCTGGAAGTTTCTTCGAGCCCATAAAACTGATTTAACTAGACACTCCGAGAGACCTCTACACAACTGTAACTTAAATAATCAGAACATTACGTTACAGCCGAAAATAACAAATTTGGGTGTATCTATTGTAAATAAGGAATCGAAAATTATTATTTTCTGCAATAAAAAACATTAAATGCAAAACGCGGAATAAAATAAATCTGCAAATGCTGAACGTTCTATTGACAATTAAAACCAATCTGCAAGTTTTAAATAAATGTTGCAAAAATTATGAATTTCCCAATTCCATGTATGAAAGATTCAATAGCAATATTATGTATTCCTCTGCAGCCTCTACATCGTCTTCTGCTTCCACATTTACATCTACTAATGTATCGCAAGATGTAGATGATGGTGACTTAGACCTTAGAAATCTTTGAAGACATTCAAAAAATTTAATAGTTTGTATTCTAATAATCTTAATTAGTTTAAGTAGTTATTTAAAAATAATATGATGGATAAGTACTGCACAATGTATATCTATATTATCTATAAAAAGTTATTTAGATTTTATAACATGAATATACATATATATGTTACTTGTGTGTTAGTTTTTTTTTATATCTTTGCGCTTTTATTATAGGTAATAAACATTTTAAAAACAATTTTTTTACTAAAAATTTTTTGCCTCCGCCAGGCTTTCCTCATTCCCCCTCCCTTTTTTCTCAACAATTTCAAAAATCGGCGCTTTTGGGCGACTACCCTTGCGCAAACTCGCGACGACTACCCTCTGGCAACACTGGCTGTGAGGTGAGCCAAGTGAGCGATCGACTGATGGACTGATCGACATTATTGGTCGTTTCTCGTTTGTTTTTGCCGTGGTTTTTTGTGTCACGTTTTGCTCGTCATGGCCTTGCCAAAGAAGATTTTGTGGCAAAAGTTTAATCGCACATCGCACAATCGGTAAGTATCTACCATGAAACAAAGCAGTGGATCCAGTTTACAATATTCTTTATTTTTTGTAGAAACCTCCCTAGTAACATGGCTCCTGCAAATAGTATGCTGTGGGAAAACGTTTCCTTCTCATCCAAACGAGAAACCGACCCGCATTTTTCTGTGGAAGAAGAAGTGATTGTCGAAGTTTTCGTTAAAGACCGAAAAATTGAAATTGAGTTTGTGAATCGCCTTCCTGGAATGGAAAAATGTTCATTAATTCGATTCAATACAGTTGAGGCAACTTTTCCCCTTGCTCCAGACTGTCATATTTTAAGATGTGAAGGAGGACAGCAACTAAAATTTAAGTTTGGCACTCGCAGTGCAAAAGAAACCTTTGAACAGGCTATTACAATCGACAGGTAAAATCCTCATTTGCAGTTGCTAATTTTTTACAAGTGGCCAGAAAAACAAATATTTGTATGAAAATGAATCCATGAAAATTTTTATATGTACCTAATTCTTTATGAGCGCACTTGTATTTTTTACAGATATTATTTTGTAATTTTTTTTTCAGCTCGGACTCCGGACTATCTGATGAGGGCTCTGCTAATTGAGAGTAATTATTATGGTAATGGTAATTATTACATTACTAAATCTGTAAAAAATCTTGTAAATTTCTTGTAAATCTTGTAAAAATTCTTTTACATTTCTTGTAAATCTTGTAAAAATTTTACTTAATAGCTTTCAGTGTATGTATGGCTATTATTGTGGCACCTTGTGTGTAATTATTTCAAATTATATTTTCAGTTTTTCTATATTTATTACCTAATTGCAATATTAATGATTTATTGGTAGTTGTTGTTCAACATTCAGTCGACAAATGAAATAGTTTATTGTCAACTACTGAAAATTACGAAAAAATGTTTATTTTTGCAACTGCATAATTAAAACCCTCTCAGCGATAGTGTCGCCTTCTGAAGATTATTGCTGCAAGCCGTAAACAAAATCGTCAATCTAGGGGTAGGATCTCTGGGGTTTTTGATTCCAAGGGGGTGCAGAATTCAATTTTATTTTAGGACTTGTTTAAGCGAAAGAAGTGTAGAGGGCGACGCATGTATTGCAACGGAACGACTGAACCGAAAGCTCTCGAAGCTCACTGCAGGAACATCGGATTAGCTTTACGTATCCCTCATAGATGTCGCGCTGATCGCCGCGCTTTTTAATAAATAATTAAATTAAAAATTGTAAAATGTGGAAGAACTAAATAGGGAAAAAAGATAAAGTTGTAAATTTGTAATGTGACAGTAATAAATTATTTTATGGTTTGCGCTATTACTTAGTCAATAATTTTAGAAATATAAAAGAAATTAGAATTTTTTTTCTGTAACGCCGACAGTTAATGTTTTAATATTATAGTCAAAACACGCAGTAAAAGTTGTGTGTCGAAATTAAATAATTAAGTAACTAACTAATTAATTAATATTATATGACGTTATTGCATCGACGAGGTCTATTGATTGATGATACAACAATTAATCTAAATTATTGCCTAATGCGTCAAAATTCTATACTGATCCAATTTGGTGGATGCGCCGGGTGAAAAAAATGTTGTTTTTTTTTAATTTTTACTAGCAACAAAGTTACTATTTGGCTGGCAGCAGCGTGCTAAAAGTTGTGCTATGTTCTTCCTTAATTTGATAACCCAATAGCAAATTTGTGCTTATACAATTTGGTGAAGGTGTCGGAAGGAATTTTTTTTTGTGGCAGAATTTTTTCCAATTACAATTTGGTAGATGAGCCTCATAAAATTGGTTCTTCTACTTGTAGATGATGACAGCTAATTTTATACAAATGCCCTTTATTGATCTACCTGCTCATTATCTATTTTGATGGTGATTTGATTTCTGGATTTGCCGGTTGAAAAAAATATTTGCTTCTTCTACATTTTGAATAGACATCTGACATCTTCCGATGATGCTGCTGGATGAAAACCAAATTTCCTCATTTGCATCTTTTGATTCAACAAGAGTATTTTTTTCTACTTTTGCAGCTTGATGATCCAGCAGCCCCTTATGTTCCCGTGATGCTGATGCAAATTGGTAGAAATTGTGGTTTTAGGGGTTGCAGAAAAAAATTGGAACAAAATCAAAATCCCGATTTTGTTGATGGAAATTGTTGAAAATTATAGTTTTAAGGGTTAGAGGAGGAACCCAACCAAAATGCCCTTTTCGTTGTTCCAAGCAAGATTTCTGGGTAACGACGTTTCTTGCCTCGCATCCTTCCTCCAGATTGTGTTCTCATCTGTGCCGATCCATATTTATCTTCGGGCCGATATCGGCATCAACTTCCAGAACAATTGGGGGAAAACGGGCCAATTGAAAGGCAATTTATCATCGTCTCGGCAGGCCACCGACTACAAAAGAAGAACGGCGTTCGCGGGTGCGTGTTTTGTTTAGAACGATGTTCGTCTGTTCCGCAACGATATCGTCGGTTAGAGGGAGGGGCCCATCAGGACATTAGCGCTTGTTTATATTCCATCATCATTGGTCTAGGCCCAAGTGTCAAAGTTTTATCGGCCTGCGACTTGCCGCCTCGTTAATTTCGGTCCTCGTCACGGAAAAAAACAAAAAAAATCGGAGGGTTTTAATTAACTTTTTTCGAACAAAACGGCAAATTTGCGGCGGTAGACAAAACCGTCGGTTTTAATAACGATTCGGTGATTTTTCCGGCGTCGCTTTTAATATTGGTGCAAATTTGAGGCCGATTTGACGTGGTGTGGCGATCAATCACAGGCAATGGTCGCGCCGAACCAGCCGTTGTAATGAATTTGGCGATTTTAATTTTAAATGAAGTTTTTAAAATCGTCGTGTGCGAGGGAACGGCGATAATTTGAAAATAATCGCTTTATTATCGGTGTAGAGCGACGCTTAGCGTCGGCCGGTGATGGTTATCTGGTGACGGCCACCCGCCGATACGGCGCGAGTCAACACGGGCATCATGTCGCGAAGCTGTGCACACAAAGACAAAAAGCTGGAGCAACAATGGGGGGTGACCCGGCCCAACCGCAGTCAAGTGCAAACAAATTGCCCGGGCGTAATGGAAATTCTTCCGCCCGGCCACAACATTTTTTTAACAAACAAATTAAGCATCAAAAAGCTTCTGCAATTTTGCTTCTAAAAATTCTCTAGCACCAGTCTACCAGCCACATCTTGGCAAGTAATACTTGCCACCCCAATAGCGCTTTTTCTTGAGAAGTTTTTCAAGTCCTATAGCGGACTCTCCACAATATTCAGAGCTTGTCTTTAGTAACATCTTCGACTAACGTTAAAGATGGGGGTCTGGCACTTTTGGCAGAAGTCGAAGAGATAATTTGGGAGGTAGCAAGCAGAACCTTCGTGACAACATCAGCTTTACGACAAAGAGTTGGAAATTTTCTTGCCTTGAAAATACGGAAATCTTGGAGATGGTCCAACTTTCGATTTGTCCCTCGCTTACTTAAATGAAACCGTTTAATGACTTGTGTGCGTCGGATTGAAGCAAGTTAAGAGCTCGGGGTGGCAGATTGTGACAAACCGCAATATACCGTCAATTCGTCGGTTTCCCGGTTATTTCGGGCGTCTTCCAGTCTAGTTTTTAGTGTTGGATATCTTATTTATATTCAGCGGTGACACATGTTAGTGGTTGACTTGTGAACCAGCCGACCGTCAAATGACAGATCCACGCAGCTGGGAATTTTAACGACTAACAAATTGCCAAATTACTCCAGTTCTACACACCAACTACCGATGGTAATTGGACGTGGATATATACCTCGACGCGTCCCCATATAGCACCACCAATCATTTTTCTAACCCCACCTTGAAAATATGCCCGGAACGCGGCGTCGCTTAATTGAAAGAAAAATCGAAAAAAAGATGTTTGTTTATTTACACAAAACGGCAAGGTAGAGCAGCGGCGTCGATAAATCAGGTTGTCGTTTGTCGTGACGAGGTTGGAATATTTGACAGGTTGATCTGGTGTCGTGGATGCTGTAAACGTAAATTAAGTCTTAACTAACCGGTAGTAATCTGTTTTTACAGGTCGGAGTGGTTAATTTGTCTCTACAAATTGGTTAGGCGACTGAGCATCCTGTCAGGAGTTGGTTGATAGGAAAACGACGGGAGATTGCTGGATGTTGAGAATGCCGACGGTGGAAATTAACGTGTCAAAGCCTCATTTAGGGGGAACGTCCTAGTTAGTTTTCTATATACAGTTTTAATTAGGCAGCGGCAATCACCATGGAGGACCATCGGTTATTAATAACTTCCTGATCAATTCACTGCTGCCAGCGTCTTCATCATGTCAGCGAAGGAAGAAGAGTGACGTACGCACCAAGAGTTGCAACGTGCCAAAGTCTGAAAAAAAATGGGTCGTATTTAACAGTCTACCAAATTTACCCAATATTTTCATACAAAAAAAAATTCTTTCATTTCCCAAAAATACTAAACGCTCACCAAAATTAAGAAAATACATAATCTTAAAGCGACAACCAAATATTGACATAATGCTGGCCTCTTATATATTTTGTTCGCCAAAATAACTTTTGTTGACCATAAATACTAAATGTTCACCTAATTTTATTCCGCATTTAATTCTAACATAATACCCAGATATTTAATTTTCGACAGTGTCTTATATTATTTAGCAGTTAAAAATACTATTTGTTGATCAAAAATACACAAGCAATAAAATGTTGTGCAAATGGTAAATAATTTTATGTAAAATTATAGATGTAGATGTGCTAGGGTCAAGGAAAATAAGAGTAAAAATAAAAGTGGTTTGCACAAAAAAAGATATTGATTTCCGTAATATATAAATGCTTTGCTGTAATTGGCTTGCATTATGTAAAACGTAAAACTTATTTTAGTAGTAATTTCTAATCGTATTTAAAAAAAAATTACAGGGTTTTGAAATTACCTTGTACAAAACTTTTTTCGCGGGTCTCTTGTCTGGAAGCGCAAGCGGCAAGGAGAGATGCGCAAGCATATTTAATTTTTGGAGTAATAGAATAATTATTTGACGCACAAATAGTTTTTTTGAGAAACACTAAATATAAATGGATAGCTCAAATATTTATTATGTACAGCACGAACGCGTAACTTGAGCGTTCTAAATTTGGTGAACATTTAGTAAAATTGATACCCATATAGAATTTAAAATGTAAGCAATGGTAAAACAATACGCAGCATAGTTATTTTAGTGGTGATGTTCTCATTTTCTGATGTATAATAATTCGGGTTTTATTTACATTTTTTGATGCTCATTAAATTTTCTGGTAGACAGTGCAAGGGATGTATGGTTTAATTAGGTGTACATTATATTTGTTCCCAAAAAAGATCACAAATTTGTTGAACATAATTTAATATTTGACGCACCTCTAATTTATTGATACTAATTCTAATGTCAATGACATTCTCCCGGCGCCTCCGCCATTATCCCGTTCGAACCGCCGTTTCTCATAAAGACGCAAGAATGTCCGGGTAGCGTCGTCGCGACGCTCCTCTTAATTAAAGCGCACGTGTATATCCGTCGAATAGCTGAGGTTAAACAGACGCTCCTGATAAAGTTAGCAATTATCATCTTCATGACAATAAACGGGCCATAACTTGGACTAATTACGGCCCGGCTCTCATCACAATGGCGGCGTGCTATGATCGCCGTGCTAACTAACCGTGCCGGGCTTATCCTAATTACCGTCATAATTAGTGTAGCGTCGGCGTCGGCGGCGTCGCTACCGCAGCGACGGTGCTGGTTCTGTTGTGCCGCCGACACCGCCGCCTACCGTTGCTAAGCGACACCAACCTGAACATCCATTCGCCGATGCCGCCACCGCTGTTTTATGGATTTTCGGCCGCGGACGCTAGATCATCGTACTGGTCTTTTTTTCGGCAAGTAATTAATTACGGAAAGTGGACGGGGGGACGGGGGGGACGGGCACGGCAGCGGGGAGGCCTATGAGGCAATTAGGGCGAGTGGGGCGGAGGAGGCGGCAGCGACGCAACAAAATAAAACAGGACCCAAAAGAGCGTCGTTAAAAATAAGGGAAGAAGTAAGGCAGTTTAAGGAAAACGCCAAAACAACGTGAGGTCTACTTACAGCTTTAGATCTAAGGTTGGACAAAAATTTTTGAAACGTTTTGGTTAACTATCTTTAAAAAACTTTTAATTATTTTCAATTTTTTTTATATTAATAGTGATAGCTTGCAGAATACAAACTGAAGGGTTAGAGGACAAGATTAACAATTAGAGGAACGTGGTTGTTGTTTTAACAAGTCTAAGAAAATTTTTGCAAAGCTGAGTATTCACCCGGCGCATCCACCAAATATTAATATTAAAATCGTAATCTCAAAATTATCGTTTATTTTCAAATTTGCAATAAATGTCTTTAAATAGAGAAAAACTGGGTTTTAAGCCAATATATTACTTAAATTGGAAATTCCAGTTCCCAAGCAAATGGAAGAATGAGGAAGAAATCTGAAACTCTTTAAGAATAAAAGTTCTAAAAAATTTAGGAGCTCTACAAAATTGTCTATTAATTTGACCGGGGGCGGAGGCCCCCAAAATTTATTAATTAGCGAGTTGAGGAGTTTGGCGGCGATTAGGCGCTTTAATCTCGCCAGAATGAATCTAATTATAATAGGTAATTAATAAATCGGCGTCTCAATTAGGTAAAAGCACTTAATTAACTCGCTAATCGGATCGCGAAGAACGGACAAGCTCCACTTCCGTTTCCGGCCGTCGAGCCGCCCTGGGGATCAACAAAACACTATCAGGGCGCTTCCAACTTTTTTAAAAGCTTATTATCGGATCCCCTCCGGCGGCCTTTTATTTTTCCGTGTCCTCAACACTTTTAAAAACTGTATTAGACTTTTTTATCTCGAGAACGAGTAAATTTTAATACCGCCCGGTTTCAGCGTCGTCTCGTTAAACTTGATTTGGCGCAAAAGAATTTCTAGAAAATTCCCTCTTTGTTTTTCTATAAGACGCGATGCGCGAAAAGTTTGGAGTTAAATGCGTCGTTTTCCGGATGAACCGGTTGAAATTCATCACGTGGCCATAGTAAAGTCGGAATGGATAAAAGGAAGGAAAATATATATGTAGCTGGTGGAAGACTGTGGGAATTAAAAATCTGCTGTTTTTCCAACGAGGACGGGCTTACTGGCGAGTGTTGAGGGATGGAGAGAGATGGGGATGCGCTACTTAAGAATTTAAAATTCTTTTACGTAAAATCCGGCGAGTGTAGCACTTACAGCGGCGGATGGAGTCGGATCTATGAAATGGCATTTTAAGTTGGATTAGGTTCAAATTTAAAACACTGCCAATAATACGCAGCCAAAGGGAATGAATACCGGCAAATTTAACGGCTTTTTATCTCGCGCAAAACTTCTTTGCATGAGCGCCTCCTCACTTCTTTCATTTCAATACAGATAAAAATTCCATTAGGACTTATTCTCATTCGAGCCGTAATAAGATCTTACGGAGATATCATCGGACTTTGATTTTCTTGAACAACCAGAAACTTGCGGCCGCTTCAAATCTATCCAAAATTTTCACCAAATGGGAAAACTCAAAATATTTTCCGTCCTAAGTCATTCATCAAATTTTAAGTTTGGGTTTTAAATTTAAAATATTAATATTTATTGCTTAAGACTTCTTTTGTTGCAAAAGAATTTTTTTATTTATATTGATAATTTGCATTTTTAATAATTATTTACTAATGTGCTGTTATTTAAGTTACATTTTTTTTCTTGCCTTTTTCAATTTTTTTCTAACTTCTATTTTTCTTATCGTATCCGTTGTTCTCTAGTCATTCTTTTTATTTTTTATTCTTTTTCTCCTTCCTTAGTTTTCCATATCTTCACCAGTGCCAATTTCTAGAGAATTATAATTGAGGGTCCTGGGTGTTCGGTGCTTCCCTCCCGGGTGTCCTCATAAGAAAGTTAAAAAATTTGAAAGATTTCATTGTTGCGGTAATTTTTTTAACAATTTGCAAATTCTTTCACAATAGAAATACTATTTTTTATTTATTTTTTATGGAGCCAGATTAGTAAATTACTATCTCCAACACTCATTTGTTACAATTTCTTTTTAGTCCACAGCTTTATCAAGAATTTGAAGAAAAGCAAAGAAATTTTCTTGAAGTATTTGCAATAAATGGATAAATTAAAATCTGGTTGTTTGGGGCCGGATGAGAAGTCGCTTCTGAAGCCGCCCACCTCGGCCCTAATGGCACGATAAGTTAGGCGGGCGAACGTCGAAACGTCGGATGGAACTCGTCGAGGTAGACGGAGTGCGTCGGTCTCTCCGTGCAAAATAAACAGCACAATAGCATAGTAATAGTCAAAGTTGGCCACGATTAGTTAATCTAGCGGGGGCGGTTGGGCCCCGCTCCCAGCTCGACCCCCAGCTAACATACTGCCAGCGGAACATTTTAATTAAGGTGATTAGGTACCGTTCTCAGACTTGTGTACACAAATAAATTAACTTTAAAACTGAATTAATTGCTTCTTGCGTTTAGGACGAGGCACTGAATTAACGTGCCTTGTTGGGAAGTGAACTTGTTGAAATTTCTCATTATGTCTCTTTGTTCACTTACCCAGAATGAATTACGCGGTGTGTTTACCGAACAAGACCGCGCTTCTCTGGTCGTTTTCGGATTCTAAATAACTTTATCGGGGTCTTAAAAGGGTTGGTCGGGAACGTTGTCGGTTCACTTACACGGAGACCCGGAACATGCTCAACCGCCGGAATTAATTTGTTTCCACTATTCTTAACGTACGAATCAAACTATTGACTTGAGGAGAAACGGAATGATAAATGGGGGGATTTCGAGGAGGTGCTGACGTTACCGGGATCGCGGCCCAATTTTACACACGACAACTCCGGAACGTTCGCAGGACTCACCAACTATCTTCAGAAATGACCATCAGATTTAGACGCAACGCTCAAACGCTATTTGAACTGTTTTAGGATAAACTTAGACATTCAATTTATTGCGGTAGACAGCAATAATAATAGAAAAAACTATTTACAATAATTTTTTTATTTTTAAATAATTACCCGCCGCGTTCACCAATTCTACCATATTAATTTTGGAAAATATGTACAAATTTAAACCACAGAGACAAACGCAAATTTATATTGTCATGGGTCATCCTCGCAAAATGTAATTTATAAGTAGTCTAGTAGTGTGTTTTCGGCAACAAATTATATAAATATTACTTATTATTTATATATAGGTACTTATATTATTATATTATACTAATATTGCCTATTGTTATATCAAAATGTTTTTGAATTTTGCCGGGCGTTTTTTCACCATTCATAAAAAGTTAAATTTTTTTGATGCAATTACCTACTAAGCAAATATTTTAAAGTTTTATAATTTTACCGCTAATATAAAGCAAATTAGTTGTATCTAAATAATTCTAATAATTTGTCTACTAATTCTTCCAGAAAAGCAAATTTTGGACTTTGGCCAAACTTCTGTTGTTGGCAGTGAGAAACAAAGATAAATTATTAACTGGTGTTAATGTATTAATGTACAATTTACTGCTAAAGCCTCTAATTATACTTTATTTAAAATAATAACATTTTTCCTTTAAGTTCATTATGTAATTTTTTCACAATTTGTAACATTCTTTATTAGTCGCATCCATAATTTTTATATTTGTATATCTATATTTTTTTATATATTATATATTTTTTATATCACGTCTTAATTTTTAAAAATAGCTATTATTTATCTAACAATTTCTGGTTCTTGGCGTTTGTTTATTAAATTTTTAAAAATGTTTAATAAAATATTTTTACCTAGCGCATCCACCATTTCTATCATTTAATAATTTAAGACCATTTTCAGTAAAATTTTATGTAAAATTTGATTAAAACCATTATTACAAACCCTTAAGAAAAAAATAAATTTAACTTTATCCTTCAAGATGAGAAGCAACAAGAATAAGAAGTGACGATTTCAATAATTTTGAATTTGAAGGGCAAATGGGTAATTTAAATGTAGTTAATTTAGCTCTATTATAGTTACCATCATACAAAAACAGTCGCAATGATTTCCAAATTTCTATTGTCATTGAGGAAAAAATGCTAACTTATAGACCAAAAAAAGACTGTTTCTATTAAATAGCAAAAGTAAAACAAACGGAGTAGGTACATACTAAATAATAATTTTTTTGATCAGTTCTTCAGTAATATTTTCATAGAAAAGAATTTTTGAGCCTTTTCTAAATTTTCTGTGTGGTCGGGAAACAAAAGAAATCTCCACATCAATATAGCGCATTAAAGTGCATCTTACCAGTCTAAACGACACTTAAAATACCTTACAACAGGTTTGGTATATTTTTTTGTAAAATTTGTTTAAAACCGCAAAAGTAAAAACTCAAGAAATATTATAATGTACTTTCTGTTAATGCTAAAGGAAACTTACGAACAGAATAACGCCTGAAAGTAGAATGTTTCAGGCTAACAAGAATAGTTAAAAAATTTTTGTTTTATTATTTTTATGTGTAAATTATTTTACAGCTTTTACAGCACTTTTAGGATTTTAAAAATAAAGTAACTTAAGTTTAGGTAAGATCAAAATTTCAGTAAATTGTCAATTCTTCAAATTCTTGGACTTTTCAACTTTCTATTTTTGTCGAAAAACAGAAAAAACTTTAAAAACTAAACTATCAAAATACATCTTTACCTACTTTTATGTATGTAACTGACTAGCAACAGTGACCTCTCGGTGACTTCAATTTAATATTTTTGCCTTCGACCCCGATCAATCAATACGCACGGCAACTTTGCCGCCGCCTGATCTAGGCTAGGACCTAGGTATTGCAACTCCCAGAACACCAAAAGTTAAAAGTTTACGACTTTTGAATAACAAATTTATAATGCGTTGAAAATTATAATTTTTGAACACATAAAAAATAATAAACAAATTATCATAACCTATAAATTATGTAACGCATCAAAATGCATCTTACCAGCTAAGATAGCGATTATATTGTTTTATTAGAAATATGATTGCAAATATTTTGAATGGGTTGGTCAACTTCTTTTTATTTTTTTATTTGAAGATTTTTAACCTTCGTATTTACCATTTCTATGATACAGTTATACAGTTGTATAAATTTGGTAAATTCTTGTACGAAATTCACTGAAAAAGAGGAACTTAGGGAGATGGCGGTTAATTATTCCAGCAATTTGGTCTCTACAAAATATTTTCTGCCCTGTCGAGAAACAAGAAGTAGATAAAACTTAGGATCATTGTTTACTTTACCCACTCTTCGATTTTCAAAAAACTAATTACACCAACGCATTTGTCACTATGTATACATTACGAAAACCAATATCTTTTCTTGTGCAAACTTGCAAACTACTTTATTTTTACTCTTATTTTCCTTGCCCTAGCACTTTTTTTTTTAAATAGATTTTGCATAATAGCTATTTATGCAGTAAGTTGCAAAATGAAAGTGTTTTTCGCACCAAGACGTGAATATTACCAAACGAGCGAAGCGTCGCGTGCGAAAAACACGAATTTTGCAACGACGTACTACATACAAGATTTTTTATACAATCGTCGCCAGAATTGTTAAAAATGTAAAAAGAAAGAATAAAATTGCACATACACTGCATAATCTAGTTGCACATTTTTTCGTTTCCTAGGAAATGCGACATAACAGAATCAACATTTCATTGATAATTGAGGTGTTTGTCAGTTAATTTTACATTTTGTATCTAGTACAAAAAAGTGACAGTATAGTGAAAAAAAACACATCATTTCAACATGAAAATGACATTCGAAATGATACTTCTTCGATACGATTGTATAAAAAAATATTTTTCATTTGCACAACATTTTATTGCTCAAAATGGCATTATAATGATGTTGACGATGGTTTCCAAAAAAAAACGCCGCAAAAAGCGAAAAGTGGACATTGTAAACAATTACCAAACTTAGTTTAAAAACTATGTAGCGCCTCAGAATGCAACAAAAATGTGTAGCTTGGTGTCATAGTGTTAATAAAATTAATTTATACGAAGAGGCTTCATATTTCAATAAGAGAGAGATAGATGAGGGGACTATAGTGAGGAAGAGGAACAAAGCTGCAATTAACAATACGCTGAAAAGCAGGAGAGCAATTATTTTAATGTAAAATCACAAGTGGAAAGCAAGATTTTGATGACAAGTTTTTGGGAATTGTCGATGCAGATTTTGGTGGTACAAGCGCCGGCAGCGCCACCCCTCCATCCGTCCTTTTCTCGCTAATCCACTTCTCGATCCGTCAATAATTAATTCGTATTGTGATTGTTGTGAGAAATTCCCGCTCCGGGGTTCCGGGCCAAGTGACAAATGCCGGGCGCTCCGGTGGGCGGCCGATGGAGAGGGGGCGCACAACGGGCTCGATTGCCACGCGACCCGTGTAACAGAGCGTAACTAAACTAAATTGAGATCGTATTAGAGCCGGAGAGGTCTTATTGCGCATATAATAGACGCTGTTTGTGCAGTTTAACCACTTCCCGAAGAGAGGCGTTCGAATTAGCATTTTAGGCGTTCAATTCCGGATTTCTCCAATTCTGTTTGTGTTCGACTCGACGCTCGGGATGAGGATTCTGATTTTCTGCTCCTTATTTGTATAGGCCGACGGGAGGACGATTGGGGGGGTTAACAGGGACGGATTCACGACGGAATCGCGACCCAGCCGGAAAACGAGACGAGATTGCCGCCGATATGCAGCGAAATTGCCGGAAAATCGACAGACTTCCTCTTCGACTGACGTGCGTCGTTTGCGACGAACGACCGCGCGGACCGAACACGCCGTTATCGCCGCGGCGAGCACCCCAACAACCGTCACGACCCACCCCCGTTTAAATAAACAATTTCGAATTTAAACTCAATTTTGCGAAACGCCCCATCACAACGAAAACTATCATCCCACCTACCAACTTTCTTTGTTAAAATTTAGAACGCCTTCTGGAGCTTTTCAGATATTCTACAACACGTTTGTTAGCTCTATAGATTATTTGAGCTTCTTTAGGTAGTTGCATTTTTTTGTTTGGCAAAAATTTTGTTTGTTCCTTCAAAATCATCAAGTTTCGAATAATTTCTTTAAATGACTGATGAGTATAATCTTTTTTAATTGTATTAGACAGTCTTGAACAAAAGAGATGAAAGTTTGGCGTATTTGCTATTTTCCTCTGAAGTTTAACTCGATAATTCCAATTAAAATTCGGCGCGGCCCCTTGTCGCGTTTTGGCCCTAACGGGGGTTGGGGCGCGGGACTCAGTTGTTTAATGATAAGGGCCAGACAATCGACAATCGCTCCTAATGACGTAATTTGACGATATGTGAACAGCTGTTAGACAAATGATGGTGGAGCCAACAAGCCGCCGGGGTTTCAGCGGTGCTCCCCCGGGAGGACCTCTGGCGCGTCCTGGAAGACCAGGACTGTATGCGAGCGGCCACGTGAAAGTTTGTATCGCCGGACACAAAGAGCTTGATTTGTTTTTAATCGAATTTGCCATCAAGACGGAATCGGTCGCCGTTTTCGAGGAGAACACGAATTTTTCACTCGAGCAAGCGGTTATTGTCCGGGGCTGATGGACCGGTCCCTGCGGTCCGCACCCCTGGCCGGAGCACCCTCCCAGCAGTTTGCGACACCGGCAACACCATCACCCATCGCTTTATTCGGTTATAAATTACTTGTTAAATGGCCTCGAAATATTTATGCTTATTGTTTAGCCGAATTTAAATTACTTTATAAATATGGGATGCCCCATATTTCGGCCCGCTGGCCCGAGAATTGATAAACACAGAAAATTATAGAAAACGTCAAAGTTCATATTGTCCCACCGTAAGATTTTTAGCATAATCTTTTAACAAAGAGCGAAACTTTCTAGTCTCTCTTGTCAAAGTTCATATTGTTCCACCGCAAGATTTTTAGCATAGAGCGTGACTTTCTATTCCTTCTTGTTTAAATTTTTTGCATTAACATCACTCTGTTTTTAATTTTATTAACTGTGGCTCATTAGGTGGACGCCCGGAAGCGCCATTCTTGCTGGCAATGGCTTTTTTCGTTTGCAGGAATATAAATATGTCGTGAGGGCGGCGGCGGGGCAGTGGCCGCAGGCGGGGGCGAAGAGGCGTCCTAATTAAAATAAAAAGTGAAACGGGCGATTCCTGCAACCGCAGCAGGACGAGCCAAGGCGGGTGCGACCGCACCAGAACAGATTGCAGGCGGAACGACGCGTGGCGGCCGCGGCGAGGGCTCCACTGAGAAGCCCCATCTCGGTACAAACCGGTGCAAATATTTACCCAACTCCGCTCACAAAATTAAGTGGAATTGAAATGGACTCCAAAGGTAAACTAACGGTGTTGCGTCGAATAGAGAGAGGAAAATGGATCGGCGAGCCGGCAGAGCCGGCGATTTTCGATCCAACAACCACCAATTCCGCCCTCTTCAACCGCAAATCTAACAAAAGCCCCAAATTGAAGGGAATTCACCAAACAGTTACGTGTTTGATTCTTTGGTTAAATTTAAGGAGCGGGCGGGGGGAGAAGAAACTTTTTTTTGATTCGCTCTCTCGTCACAAACGCCATATCAGGAGCTGAGTTACTTTGTTTGCTTTCAGAAGGCTCTCGGCTTATATTAATAATAGCTGAAACAATTAGTTAAATATTAGGCTGCATTACGGCGCAGTGCTCGTAATTAAGCGATGAATTAGTTATGGGGACGTATATTAGATCGCTCGAGCTGCCTTCGTCGCCGGACATTTGAAGGAGTGTTTTCATCTTCTACCGAAATTGATGTCATTTGTGTTGATTTGGATACAGCGGCATTCGTTTGAATTATAAATAACGTGGAGTGCTTTACCAGCGGAAATAGGGAGTATTTCATGGTTGTCCCGATGATCCCAACCCATTTCACACCCAGCTCGAAATAAACATACAAAAGCCACATTTCATTTAGATGCCGCGCTAAGGGACAAAATCTAATCCTGAAATACTATTGGTATTATTGTCCTTCTTCCAGTCGTTTTCATGGTACATGTGAGTAGGGTATCATCTTCTATTATTACCTACAAACCTATATATTCTTCTGCTTCATCATTCTAAAAATCGAATTACTCGGCGCATTTTTTGGTTCTAATAGCTTTTTTCCCCATACCATTATTTGATTGTTGCTCTATATTATTGTCTAGCAACTTTTTATTTTTCTAGCTGATTATGCGTTATAGTTCTTGTGTCCCAATTTTGACTTTCCTGTCATCATCACTTTTATGCTCAAAGTACATGCAAAGAAGAGAAAACCAATGGCATAACGTTGAGAACAGATGGAAAACAAAGAAAAATTTCTTTTGTACTAATTAATAAATGGGAACAAATATAATGTACACCAAATTAAACTATACCTACATCCCTTGCACTGTCCACCAGAAAATTTAATGAGCATCAAAAAATGTAAATAAAACCCAAATTATTATATATCAGAAAATGAGAACATCACCATTAAAATAACTATGCTGCGCATTATTTTACCATTGCTTACATTTTAAATTCTATATGTCTATCAATTTTACTAAATGTTCACCAAATTTAGAACGCTCGAGTTACGCGTTCGTGCTGTACATAATAAATATTCGCGCTATCCATTTATATTTAGTATTTCTCAAAAAAACTATTTGTGCGTCAAATAATTATTCCATTACTCCAAAAATGAAATATGCTCGCGCATCTCTCCTTGCCGCTTACGCTTCCAGAAAAGAGACACACGAAAAAAGTTTTGTACAAGGTCAGTTCAGGGCCCTGTAATTTTTCTTTAAAAACACGATTAGAAATTACCACTAAAAG
Source organism: Schizotus pectinicornis (assembly GCA_951805265.1). Classification (NCBI taxonomy): domain Eukaryota; kingdom Metazoa; phylum Arthropoda; class Insecta; order Coleoptera; family Pyrochroidae; genus Schizotus; species Schizotus pectinicornis. Next base: position 7,447,393 of record OX638207.1, on the reverse strand, counting down.
AAGTTTTACGTTTTACATAATGCAAGCCAATTACAGCAAAGCATTTATATATTACGGAAATCAATATCTTTTTTTGTGCAAACCACTTTTACTTTTACTCTTATTTTCCTTGCCCTAACACATCTACATCTATAATTTTGCATAAAATTATTTACCATTTGCACAACATTTTATTGCTTCTGTATTTTTGATCAATAAATAGTATTTTTAACTGCTAAATAATATAAGACACTGTCAAAAATTAAATATCTGGGTATTATGTTAGAATTAAATGCGGAATAAAATTTGGTAAACATTTAGTATTTATGGTCAACAAAAGTTATTTTGGCGAACAAAATATATAAGAGGCCAGCATTATGTCAATATTTGGTTGTCGCTTTAAGATTGTGTATTTTCTTAATTTTGGTGAGCATTTAGTATTTTTGGGAAATGAAAGTATTTTTTTGTATAAAAATATTGGGTAAATTTGGTAAATTTGGACTGTTAAATACGACCCTTAATAAATTTTTGTGCCGGTGAGGGCTTAAAGGAACGGCCGCAGCAGCCTTCAACTTCCCGAGACCAGAGGGAAGATGAGGAAGATGCTGGAGCCGTGCCGTCCGATTCGGCCGCATCCGCAGTTGAGCGAGAAACAATTGTATCTTGAAGAGGAGCGAAAAAACGGCAAGGATCCGGGGTCTTTGGCGTCGATCCTCGTCCTCATTGCCGCTCCTCCTTCCACTCGCAGCCCCATATCGATCAGACGCAGAGTTTATCCTAATAGGATTTCCTAGTAGTTGATTACCATTTCAATAGAGGGATTTGTCATTTTCAATTAAAGTTGAGTCCTGCATCTCGCAGTTAGCCCTGCGAGCTGAGCTTTTAGCGACTATACCAAAGGTCCTGGCCGTCTCCTCGCCGATGTGTAAACCCCACAATCACAATAAGCGATTTGTTTAACCGAAAATTTTAATCGACCCATCACTAACGACGCCGTTAACCTCGCCGATTAGAGAGCGTCGTCGCGACGCAAATTATCCTTAAAATTGTCCAATTAGAAGATTAATGGCCGCGTGTGTATCGACGCCATCATTAGTGAGTTTTTACGGGATCGGCCGTCGGGAGCGATCAAAGTCCCAGAGACGTTCGTCGTATCTGTTTCGTCACACATGTGGACGGCATTTAAAATTTAAACGCGTTAGTTCCACGCAAGGCAGACCGCACAACGTCAAAAATACACTCGCAAATTAACCGCCACGGCCGTCAATTGTTTAAACAATGGGTGGCTTGTAGATCGTCATGTGTTTTACTTTAGTTCCGCCAGCGGAATGGCTTCAAAGAGCGTCGCCACGGCCGCAACACATAATCTCTGAAATAACCCTAATGAATAGGTGCTTTATTTAAATGTTTCCTGTCCTAAAATAACATATTTCAGGACTTAATTAGTGGCCGCCTCTTGTCTTTGATGGTGTCAAGATTATTCCATTATTGTTATTACGCCCGAATGGCGCACTGTATTAAAAACGGTTTTATGACGTTTGTTAACGGATCTTGCGCACACAGAGAAGATGAAGCAATTGGCTTACATAATTGCCAGACAGCAAACTTATGCCGCTGTTTGTTTCATCTAATTAGTATTAATTAGGGAGATTATGGCTTAATTAGAACAGACGCGCCGCCCTTTTTTAAACACGCCCTCATGCCTTTTTATGGGCCTGCAACCAATCTTTTTTTTGACTCTCAACATGAGGCCAGAACATGCTTCTCTTCTCTTCTTCTCTTTTCTTCTCAGGTCTACGCAAAACGTGTTCCTCTTCTCTCAAGCACCAAGTACCTATTCCATTAGGCTTTTAATTCTCATCAGAAACAATAGAAGGCTTTGGTACTCTTTACTTTTTCCTCATTTGCTTATAGAGCAATGAAAACATTATTCTCAAGCACCTACAAACATATGGCTATTATTCGAGTTATTTAGCTTCTTTGATTACTTCTGTTAATCATGTCTTGAAAGATTTGCTTTCGCGGAACTGAATATTTTTTTAATAATTTTCTTGTAACTCTGCTATTTATTATCTGTCATCATTCATCTTTGGTTTTTAATTTTATCTCTATTTGCGGCTCTTTATTAGTTTTGTTTTTGTATTTTGTATATTTGTTACTTTGATTCTTTGAATAAAAATTTTAAACTTATTAGTTCCAAGCCTTCTTAAGCCTCATTGTTTGCTTGTTTTAAACATTTTATTTTAATTTGTTTATTAAAGGAAACAAATATAATGTACACCAAATTAAACCATACATCTCTTGCACTGTTCACCAGAAAATTTAATCAGCGTCAAAAAATCTAAATGAAACCCAAATTATTATACATCAGAAAATGAAAACATCACCACTTAAATAACTATGCTGCGTACTGTTTTACCATTGCTTACATTTTTAATTCTATATGTCTATCAATATTACTAAATGTTCACCAAATTTAGAACGCTCAAGTTACGCGTCCGTGCTGTACATAATAAATATTCGCGCTATCCATTTATATTTAGTGTTTCTCAAAAAAACTATTTGTGCGTCAAATAATTATCCTATTACTCCAAGAATAAAATATGCTCGCGCATCTTTCCTTGCCGCTTGCGCTTCCAGACAAGAAACACGCGAGAAAAGTTTTGTACAAGGCCCTGTAATTTTTTTTTTTAAAAACACGATTAGAAATTACCGAAACCAATTACAGCAAAGCATTTATATATTACGGAAATCAATATCTTTTTTTGTGCAAACCACTTCTGTTTTTACTCTTATTTTCCTTGCCCTAACACATCTACATCTATAATTTTGCATAAAATTATTTACCATTTGCACAACAGTATATTGCTTGCGTATTTTTGATCAACAAATAGTATTTTTAACTGCTAAATAATATAAGACACTGTCGAAAATTAAATATTTGGGTATTATGTTAGAATTAAATGCGAAATAAAATTTGGTGAACATTTAGTATTTATGGTCAACAAAAGTTATTTTGGCCAACAAAATATATAAGCGGCCAGCATTATGTCAATATTTGGTTGTCGCTTTAAGATTATGTATTTTCTTAATTTTGGTGAGCATTTAGTATTTTTGGGAAATAAAAGTATTTTTTTGTATAAAAATATTGGGTAAATTTGGTAGACTGTTAAATACGACCCTTTATTAAATATATCTGTTCAAGTCGAGCAAGTTTTTGTTTTGAATTTGTTGTGATGATTTGTGGCGCACCTGCTGCTGGAGAGATAAATTGCACTTTTTGGCCCCCGGCTGATCCGAAATCAAACTGCGGTTTGCGCGCCCCCCTTTCGGGCTCGTGTTAACACATCAATGAAACCTGACTTAAATTAATAAAGATCGCGCGCTGGTCGGTTCTTTTGTTAGAGCCTCGTCCCTCGGGAGTTGCAACTCCGGCAATGTTGATCAGGGAATGATAGAGATTGATTGGGGTAGAAATGGCGAAATAATTACCCTCGCACGCACCGCGTTTGCAACGGCCCAAAAATGGATTAATCCATTTTTAATGCGACTTGTGCAAACATTCTCTTTATTATGTATCCTGATGTGTTTGCGCCGTGGTTTTCGAGCTGGGGGGTAGTTCCGCGTTTGTTTTTTCTTTATTGATGGCGGCAATTGTGCTTTTTAAAAACGCCACCGGCCGATGGATTTAACATTTTGCTGTCGTAATTAAACGCCCAATAATTAATTTTCGGGCATTTCGCGGATGGTTTTTATCGACGTAATCACGCTGAAAAACGAATCAGGGTGGGAGGGTAAAAGTTTCCGTTTTGCGCAATATTATTTAAACATCGCGTCTGTTCGCTTAATTTAGCAGACCTGACAAGGCGCTTGGAGAAGTCAAACAATAATAAAAATCTCGCCCTGGCTTATTAAAAGAATAAAGGAATAATGAAGTGCCAGGACAGTCATATAAACTTTTCTTATTTCGCGTCGGATATAAAATTTTAACACCCATTTCAGACACACAATTTGTTCAAACTTAAAACAACTTGGATTATAATTAGTTTTGCATGGGGGGATGTTTTGTTTTCTCAGCTGACATATTTATATTTTTCTTGTTCGGGCAAAGCGACGAAGCTTTTATTCGACCTCTTCGCCTGACGCTCCAGTTATTTACGTCGATGTCCGCTTTATTCCCTCCTCATCCCGTCATTAATTCGCCCAACTCGTTAGAAAAAACGCCACGGCCCCGAAAACCAATTAAATTAACATCAGATAAAAAAAAGGGGCCCCAAAGCCGCAGCGCTAGAACAAACGCCTCAACATTTAATATTTTTTTGTTGAAAAATAGTTTTTTACCAATTCCCTCAATTCCTTTACTTGACTTTACCCTAATTTTAAATTGACCATTGAAACTCCATTAAATGAAATAATTGAAGAAAGTACAGTCGGTAAATCGTAATCAGCTTTAAGCGGTCTGTGCCGTGCAAAAGCGGCCAATACTGTCGACAATGCCCCCATAAAACGGTCTCCGTCAGAAAGACAGAGGGTCCCGTTTAATTTGGCCATCAGTAACCGAACAAAAAACCGGCGCAAACAAAAGCTTTAAACAAAAGCTAATCAGGATCAGGAGCGTCGGTTGGCGGCGGGACGGTCGGACAGCGGCGTCGCGGGGCGGCTGAAATTCGATGTTATTCTGTGTACAATATCATCTCTTCCTTATCGGGCTCTCCGCCACGTTGTTAGCGGTCTCGCAGGACAAATAAACACCATTGTCCCGGTAACCATGGTGAAATCATGCGGCAGTTTGGGGCGGTTCGGGAATATCTATTGTAGAGACGGGACTTTGTTCGCTTGGCTATGATGTCGCGTTTTGCTCTCGACACCGCAACTTTGCCTAACAAGACCTTGAAATTTTTATGCACGAGATGGAGCGCCGCCGCCGGGGGCGTCGCAAGACGAGTTGCTAAAGAAGAAGACAACACGCAAGCTCAAAGACACAATGGATTTCTATGAAGAATCTCATTACAATTTTAAAGAGGTCGAACTTTAGCTGGGAGTTTCTGATTGCTGAGGGTCGAAAATCTACTATCTATACTTTTTTTTTTAAGTTTTTCTATTATTGACGATATAGGTACCTACTTCTATTACGTTTAGGTACAACATGTTAACCTCAAATAACTTGAAATTCTAACAATTTTAATTTTTTATTTTTGTATTACTGTAGGTAAGTACCTTACTCTCTTTTTTTTGTTTAAGTTTTTTTACAATTGTAAAAAGCCAAAATAAGTAAAATTGTTTATTAAAAAATGTTCTTCAATTTCTGCTATTTTTTTCTTTTATCTTCTACCGTCTTTAATCTATTGTTTTCATTAAGTCTAATAAATTTCCCCATATTCTTTACCCTATAAGATTTTTAAATAATGTTTAGTGCTTTTTCTCCACTATGTAAATTGTTTCCTTAATATTTCCCTTTATCTGTTTTTTTTAAATTTAATTTTTGCTTAATTTAAAAAAATTCTTAATATAATTAATAGATCAATTTTGACTAACTTGAAACAAAAAAGTTCAAGTGCAATAAATTTCAATAAGATTCAGATGATGACAAGAGACCTGGAAATGTTCCCAACTTACAATGGAGAGCAGTTAGATGTCAAAATCCGGGAGAGATTTAAATAATAATGGCGGGGTCAATTACAGGAAGTGGAGTCGTTGGCGCGCACGTCATTTGCAGTGATCCCCTCCTGTTTTTTCGCTAATTACGATGTGTCGCTTCCCAGGATAAAGGATTGAGCTCATCTCCTTTCAGGCAGGTATCTGTAACGCAATGGCGACTGAATAGGCGAGGTAAGCAGCAAGCAGGCTTCACTGGATAATAATTGGAACGCGGTTGGTTACACCTTCGCTGATCCGAGAGAAAATAACGACGGCGGACAGGACCTGAACACAGGTGTGTCATCCTGTCTCTGCTCCCCTGCCGCTCCAGGACTAACGCCAGAGCTGGATGCAGATACTGAAAAGCCTCCTCCATTTGCAGACTCACGCTCCTCTAGCCCGGATAATTTGAAAGATGTGCATATAATGATGTGATGCGGCTGCGGTGGGGAAGTTTCGAGCTAAACAACTTTGAGCGGTCGTTTATTTTCGCCTCTTCGTCTCCAGCTCTTGGCCATTTGACCCCTCAACCGGAGATCCACCTCAAAACAATTGCTACAATCAGTACTTATCAACCATTGAGAGCTTGTGACAAAATTTGAGCCGTTACAAGAAGAAGATTAAATCTTCCAAAATTTTGGAATTTATAAGGAAGAGACCCCACCAAGGCCTTCCTTATTCTATAAGGAAAAGGCACTACCAGTGAAAATCTTGGAAACACTCCCTTTAGTTGTGATGGTTCCGCCGCCGAAGATCCTTTCGGGAAGGCCTCGTGGTCGGCGGCGCCGTCCGTGAATAATTAACGGTATTGTTTCCGGAAGCCCCCAATTAATTTCCATCACACATCCGCCAAGACCGGCGCTGAAAGGGCCCCCGGTTGATCGCGGGGGCGGCAGTGAGCAATCCTAGCCTGCAGTGTGAATGTTTAATGGGTCTGAGAGCGTGAATCAGGATGCGGTGGCGGTGGCGTGGCCTCTTACGGCGCTCACTCAGCTTGCGGTCACAACTCCTGGGGCATCACAGTTAGAGGATGTGGTGCTCGCTCACTCTCCGTACGTTGCTGATCCCCGGCAGGATGTGATCCTCGCCCCGTCGGATTTGCAGCCATTCACTTCGGATCTCCACAGGCCGCATCCTGATTCGCACATCCTTTTTCGATAAATACTTTCCCAAACACTTTAAATCGCAACGATTTAAAGCTGTTACGACGCCCGCTCCCGACGCCATACACTCAGAAGTTTCTCTTTAACTTTTCATCCCGACCACCGCATGCAGGAGTGGCACCGGCATTAATATTAATTCGGGCTCACATGCACTCTGCACCGAAAGGATTAGGCGGCGCGACCAAGACTCGAAACTTCTTTTTGGAGGCGGCAGGATCAGTGCATGGTTCCCAGGGAAGCGCCGTGGCCAGTAATCCGGCCAGACCTCGTTACGTATGTATGGTCTCCAGAAGGAATTCTTTGAAATGTTTGTCGCGCTGAATTTACAAGAGAAACATGAGCATTTGGGTCAAAGCTCTTGCTAATTTTTTTAAGCACTACAAAACATATGGAACAAGGAAGTGCTGAAACCAACCCCCCGATTCGATCAAAATAACTCTCAAAAAATATTATGTTAAAAATTTGGTAATAATACAAAATTGGCGGTCATATAGTCAAAGAAAACTATAAAATAAATTTCTGATTAGAAACTCCATGAAAGTAATTTTTGTTTTTGTAATATCTTTTAATTGTCTTCACTCTTGCATTTCTGGCGTCTTTTTGTCGGCGCACTTGGCGTCGTCTTTATTGTTGCCTTTAGAAATGGCGATCCCAGCGAAGTCTGCGTAATTGCAAATCATATTAGTTAAGTCGTCCAGAAGCTCCAGCGTTGCGCTAAGCGTCATAATTCACCGATAATGAGCCCAAATTAGCGTTGGGAAGCCAGAATGGAATTAAACTGCGCTGCGTACCAGTTCGACCGCTTCGGTTATCGCTTCTGTGTGCTTAACCAGATTCCCAGCGATAGTTGATATGCTATTAGTCACCCCAATTAGCAGCTTCTCATGACCACCATGTTCATCACTGATGGTCCTTCACGAAATCAATCTTTGAGTATCGCTTTCTTACCGTACTCCAATTTATCCAATATTCCAATTTTGTTATTGCCGCTTGCGTAAAATTTATTTTTGATAATTTGGCTCTTCGACTCGACGTAATTGGGCTCTTAAGACGGTCCCGTTTAATTTTCTAAGCCATAAACTGTAGTGCCATTTAAAATTCAGCAATTATAATATAAATAGATGTCATTACCGCACTAATAACGAAACACAATCGTTTAGTGTCGGTGCCGGCCCCGAGGGTGTCGTATGTGTAATTTATTAATGGGTGGCATTAGGCCCACCGTGCGTACATCGTTTATTTCATCCATTGTACTGACTCGTAACAAAAGAACCCAACCAGGGGTCTTATTACCGCTCGGTATGTCGAATCGCTGCGATATATCGTTTGTATTTCCAGATTCGATTCGATTAGGGGGGGAGGATTAGCTTTTTATTGTGTCTTGCGTCGAGGCAAGTGCCGTATTATGGAGTCGCGACGCTCTCGCACAGATTTACACAGGACCACAAGGCTAATGAGAATCAACTCGCAGCATTATGAGGCCGTTTTCAAAGAAAAAAAGAAAAAGGAACACAAATAAATGAAGGGAATACAAAAACAAATGTGAATGAAGAAAAGAATAGAAGTCTGAGAAAAAATACGTGGAAGAAATATTAAATAATGCATTTGAAAATAGTTTCAACAATAACATGGGCAATATGAAAAATTTGTTGCGTCAGAAAATAAGGTTGATTAATACATTCATTTTTTTTTGACCAATAGGATTGCCTCATTTTCCATTTTTCAACCAATTACGTAACCTTTTCTTGAAAAAAGAAAACTAGTAGCATTTTATTCGGAATAAATAGCTACTAGCATTTTATTCCGAATAAACTCTAGTAGCTGTTTTTCAAGCAAAATCGATGATGTTGTGAATTTTTCATTGATGTATTAATCTGTCGAATATCATTCGAGCAAGAGATTTCTTCAGAATAAATGTTCAAGATTAGCACTCAAACGCGTCGCCGTCGCAAAAACCACTCGCGCCGCCAGACGTAGGACCTAAAAATCCTCGAGCTTTGCTCTCGGATTTTTAAGCCGGCCCAACATCCTGTGGCGCTCGTGATTTTTGCTGCTAGACAACGCGTTTTTGTACGAACCTTTCCATTTATTATGATATTATGATATTATGATATTATGTATGAAACAATTATTAGTAAAAGTACCAACATACCGGGTGTTTCAACGAGAACCGCCGGTGTCAAATTGCGTATTTCCAATGGAGTTAAAAATTTGAAATTTGGCAGAAATATACTTTAATAAATGCGCTACAATGTAGCGTCGTTGTTTGGTCCATAATTAATTCCATGCGCCGTCGAGACGCTTTAAAGTGTTTTTTCAGAAATTTTCAATATATTTTTTTATTATTACAATGTTCGTAATACCGCCAGGTATACGTTCCTGTTGTTAAAAATTTAAAATTTGTAGTTGAAGTATCGCTAATTGTGTTTTTAAGAAGCCTGCGGGATTTTGACGAACTTATGATACGACTGCTTTATTGAAGCAGTCAAATTTCAAGACAAAGACCGCTTAAACGGCTCGGTAATTATAACTTAAAAGCGGTACCTACTCAAAGATCTTTGCAGTACAGAGACCATCATAAAATCTAATGTGGGTAACCGCTAGGTAAAGAGCCACAAAACTGCCATGCTGTCTATCAAAAATCCCTTGAGCGCTGAAATTTTAAAATCTATGTAATTCAATAACGGTTTGATATAAAAATATTTCAATTACTCGTTATCAATCTTGGAGGTCGTGATCATGAGCTTGAAGAAAATCAAAGAGATGGAGTGAATATTTCGATATGAAATCGCGATCGAGAGTAAAAAACTCACACCGTTTTAAAAAAGAAAAAAACGACAATGTCATTTTGTAGTGCATTAATTATAGTTTATTTCTGCCAAATTTCACATTTTTAACTCTATTAGAAATACGCAATTTGGCAACGGCGGTTCTCGTTGAAATACCCGGTACAGTAAAGTTGAGTTTGAAGAAACTGTTATAGTGTTGAGAAAAAAAAAAACAAAAAAAAAATTGTTAAGAGTATAGATATCGAAGTGTAAAAATAGATGCAGGAGAAGCACAACGAAGCAATAAAAAAAGAAATCTGAAATTAAACAAATTTTTAAAAAAAGACAAAATCAAATAGAAACAACGGTCCCAAAAATCCAAATCTTAAGCAATGTAGGGTTTGTTTTTTTAAATTCCTTAGAACAACTAGAAGAATGCAAAATATGAGTAAGTACTAATAATTATAAATGCTAATAAAATTTTGGCGAACAATAAAGAAAAGAATACTAGATGGAGTAAAGATAGAGAAGATAGAGAGAGATAGAGAAAAAAAGAAAAATTATTTAAAAATTGACAGTGGTTTTGACGGTAATTATTTTATTGAAAAATAGTAATCGAAATTAACCTCAAAAATATCTCTGTAGCATACCTCAAGTTGGCATATCTGCTCTCGTACTCGGTCCGCTGCCGTCACTAAAAAAGTTAAAGAACCGTGGCCGTGGACAAAAAATTTCGGGGTGTTCTACTACCCTCTGTATAATATCGAGGACGTGGAAGAAAGCCCAAAGAATGGAAAAAATATAGTGTTTCAAAATATGGAGTTCTCCAATATCTGTCTCTATCCAGAACACGGGGAGCTTACCAAACGCGAAATTAGCTTTATTCCGGCCTGTGCGTCGACAATTTTCCGGTAGATTATTTATTATAAGCGCATCAGGCCGATCTGGGGGGTTATTAGCGGGTCGCGTGTGTAGGTGTGCTCGGCGTCGTCCAGCGTCGGAGGGCGTCACAACAACACCACCGAACCGATCGCGTACGCAGAGACAGAGAGCGAACGGAGGGATCCAACCATGAAATTGAATTATACAAGAGGCCAGATTCATTCCGGCCTATACGGCTTCGATTCCGAATAAATTCTACATATAAACAGCCTAAATATTTGAGACCGATCAGCTACACACCTATACCTCCGGAAAATCCGGACCGGTGCTAGATTTATCGCCCTTTCTTCCCTCCGCTCTTCATCCGCCTCCGCGGCATCATGCAAATCGCGCTTACACATCCACCACCCGGCATGTCAATGTGAAATTATTAATTAATTTCGTCATCAGCCCAAGTACGTTTAAGTTTATGGCTTAAAACTTGGGGTTAATTTTTGTCGTCGGTGGTGGCGGTTAATGTCATCGCCGGCAGTGCTTTTGAAAAATGCAGGACTGAATCGCATCGTCAACTTAGTGTAGAGTTTTTAGTGCAGTTTTAAACTGGTTGAACATTGTGCCATGTGAGTCTATTCATATTAAATGGAGTTAGGGCAAGCAGCAGCGCTTTAAAGTTGAATAATTGAGGAGGCGAGCCGGCTATCCTCGCAGGTGCCGTCGCCAACCGCGTGCCTTTTGCTTCCTTCCAGTCGTAATACGCCACGGCGTTGCGACGTTACGGCGTCACGACGGCCGCATGCATTATTCACCACATATTACGTCTTGCATTTTATAGCAGCGACGCCTAAGTGGGTACTGATTGCCCGAGCAAGGGCCTGCCTACGCGACGACTTCGCGCCCAAACAACCACATTAAGGAGACAGGATTTTCCACAAGAAATTTTATACCGCAACGGACAACTTCGCAATACCCAAACGGACCTCAGGTCGCAATCAAATTTGCAAAACGACAACAAACGCAAAAAGTAAGACAACTTTTAACCAGGCGCACAAAATAGTCCTGAAAAAGATCCTAACTCAAGTAACAATAAAGAAGCAACGAGCAACGAAAATTTCGAAATTTTGATTTCTGGGGCGGTAGTATTTTGTTGATTACAGCCAAGTTGATTCATGGAATACCTTCCCTTGCCTCAGATAATTTTCAACAAAATATTACGGCCCCAGAAATCAAAATTTCGAAATTCCGAAAAGACCGCCGTAATCTGAAAAATCTTCTGCGTACAACGGTATAAAAAAAGTTGCAGCTTTATTGTCAACTTTTTTACAATTTTCAATGAATCACCGTGTAGACGAGCACGGGGGTGGGCCACCCGGTATAGTGCACCTTTTACAACACATCAATTATTGAATGTCCATCATGAAAACAGATTTTATTAAACTAGAAAACATTTAAAAAAAATGGGAACAAATATAATGTACACCAAATTAAACCATACATCCCTTGCACTGTCCACCAGACTATTTAATGAGCATCAAAAAATCTAAATAAAACCCAAATTATTATACATCAGAAAATGAGAACATCACCACTAAAATAACTATGCTGCGTATTGTTTTACCATTGCTTACATTTTAAATTCTATATGTCTATCAATTTTACTAAATGTTCACCAAATTTAGAACGCTCAAGTTACGCGTCCGTGCTGTACATAATAAATATTCGCGCTATCCATTTATATTTAGTGTTTCTCAAAAAAACTATTTGTGCGTCAAATAATTATTCTATTACTCCAAAAATGAAATATGTTTGCGCATCTCTCCTTGCCGCTTGCGCTTCCAGACAAGAGGCACGCGAAAAAAGTTTTGTACAAGGTCAGTTCAGGGACCTGTAACTTTTTTTTTAAAAGCACGATTAGAAATTACAACTAAAAGAAGTTTTACGTTTTACATAATGCAAGCCAATTACAGCAAAGCATTTATATATTACGGAAATCAATATCTTTTTTAGTGCAAACCACTTCTATTTTTACTCTTATTTTCCTTGCCCTAGCACATCTACATCTATAATTTTGCATACAATTATTTACCATTTGCACAACATTTTATTGCTTGTGTATTTTTGATCAACAAATAGTATTTTTAACTGCTAAATAATATAAGACACTGTCGAAAATTAAATATCTGGGTATTATGTTAGAATTAAATGCGGAATAAAATTTGGTGAACATTAGTATTTATGGTCAACAAAAGTTATTTTGGCAAACAAAATATATAAGAGGCCAGCATTATGTCAATATTTGGTTGTCGCTTTAAGATTATGTATTTTCTTAATTTTGGTGAGCATTTAGTATTTTTGGGAAACAAAAGTATTTTTTTGTATGAAAATATTGGGTAAATTTGGTAGACTGTTAAATACGACCCAAAAAAAATTGTTTGAGCAGGTTTCAATTTTTTTTTCTTAACTCAACTCTTTGCCAACTCAATATTTTCAAAATTTGGTAATATCAATGCATCTACGGTAGCATTGAAGTATAGAAAAGAATGATGGCGAAACTACTGAAGTTTCATGAACTATAGTTGTATTTTTTTATTCCCCGTGAATGCTTGTTGTCATCTCACGACACATTAAATTTTTGATGACGCCCGTGATTGTCGCAGCTACCACTAGTGCATATCGGGGTAGGCGAGGCTTAAATCTGGGTTTTGGGAAGCGTCCCAGCCCTGCTAGACGCGTGTTCGTTCACACATCACTTCAAGGAGGATCAGCCACTAATCCTCTAACAAGGGCAAAAACAATCGGAACGCCAACTCACCCTCAGCGCAATCTATTAAATCTCCAGTACAACATCCACACTAACTTTCCTGCAAATCGATCCGGGGATTCGCAGGCCATCATCAACGAAACGATTTTTCGCTATTTTTAGTCGTTGAACGTCTCATCTTGTATTATACGAGCCAGATCCCGAGCGAATCCCGCGCCGCTTGGGGAAGATCACTATTAATATTATTTGGGCGACACTTTGCAGGACATTAATGAAGTCCCTTGTGTAATATTGTCGCCACGTCATATTTCAGGACGAGCCCGACGGGAGCGCGTGTCACTCGATAAATTGGCCAGTACCAGCGGCAGATTGTAGTTATTTGATAGCGGGGTATCCGATATTAAGTGCCGACTAAATCGCATAATTCGTCGCGACGCCGCGTTAATTACGACGCCACCTTGCCCTCTCCTCGTCCACTTGTGTGAAGTCACCATGTGCGTCCATCCTACCCCACGTTCTGAGCCCTCTCCGTCGCCGATTAAACCGATCCAGAATTAAACAACAAAGGATTCGCTCAGACAGTTGACAACTTTAAATTGGTTTCGACTGATAACCATTTAAATGTAAATCGGAGAGATGCAGTCAAAATATTAGCCAATTATGGAAATAATGGGCGGGAAAATTCGCCAACGGAAAAACGCCGATGGGTAATCGGCCCTGACTCCGAGCGCCAGGTGAGAAACTCGAGGAGATGCAACCGATGCTCCGACGTTATTAACGCCATCACTGAAACTTAATTTATTAGGTAATTCTACACCGAATCATTTCCCGGTGTAATTTCAAGTATCGTGTAACTTGGCTGGGATTTAGTGTGCATTACGAGCGGGCTTTATGGGAATAAACAGTTTTCTTCCGTTGCCGGCTCCGATTCTCTTCATTTATGTCAGACCGCCGTGCGGTCGAATCAACTTATTGGAAGGACAACGTCTCAATTATTTCCGGTGATTCGTGTCGTGCGTCACCTGCTTGTTTCTATCTCCAAAAGTTTCTACTTTCAAATAAAATTGGATCTAAACGACCACTCAAGAAATCGACAAACAAGAAAAAAAACTGCGCACAAACACCAGAAAACAAGAACAAGAGAAAAGAATAACTGGAAAACGGGCTAAGGATTTGCAAAAAAAAGCAAAGAAACCTCGAAAGAAATTAGAACGTCGAAGCTCTAGGAAGAGAATAGGTACCAATCTCTATGGAAAATTGTGAAACTCCCCAGAGCATTAAAGAAGACCACTATTAATAAAATAACTGTGACCATGACATTTCTTCATCGTGCATCGTGTAAGAAGGCTCTAAGCATCAATGACAGCATTGAAAATCTAATCAGTGTCCTAGAATTAGAAATAATTAGAAATAAATTAGACTCGCCTGTACTGAAATTAATTAATTAATTTTAGGAGCACAAAATGATGTACTAAGGTTGAAAGAAATTTACCTATGAGGTTTAGTTCAGTTTTAGAAAATTCTTCTATGATATGATATTATTTTCAATAATAAAATAATACTTCTAGTATACCTACCCTATATCTATTATAAGTAAATAAGTAAATAATAATTTGAAGCCATATAAAAGAAAATTTTATCACAAACTCCGGTTATTTTTGCCTCTGGCAACTTATTTTTTTGTTTTAAAAGACAACTTACCTACTAAGTATTATTCTTATTTAGCCTGACATTATTCTGAATTAATGAACTACTCTCCACACGAGCCTGAAATTTTTTTTCTACATCAGGCTGTTAATTTTTAAGTAAAAAAAGAAAATTCGCTTTTTGCTAAGCAAAGGTGACACTTTGATCCTAAGCTCCGCCCAATCCGAGTTACCTGAAGCAGGACCACAGTACATACTCAACAACACTAGTGGAATGTCACCAGTAGAGTTTTCTATGTATTGTGTTAGTATCCAGCATCCTGTTGAAAGTAATTCAAAGTGGGGGGAGCTTGGGAGGAAAGTATTAACACTTACTTAGCTACAAGGTTAATTTTGTTTGTTAAAACCTATTAAGAAAACTAGTATACTGTCCAGGAAGATCCGTAAGACACATTCAAAGTCTGGAACTAATTTATAAAATTGATCAAACATTCCAGTTGTGTAGTAATCTGTTGACCGATTGTTCAAAGTTTTGTAGTTGTTTGAAGCGAAGTACTGTCCAGCGAAAGAGGTTTAGTTCCAAAAATTCCTTGGTTGACCGAATAGGGAGGATCCTCGAGTTTGCAAAGTTCCGATATGGCGTGTTAATCCGCGATGAGTGGTAATAGAGCGTCGCGAATTTTGGGACAAACGGTTAATTTTTACTGGCTGCTTAACTATTAGTTTCAGTGACGGATTTGTTGTGAAAGTCAATATTTACGGCGATTAAAATCGAGCCGGACAAGAAAAACAAACACTAAATCACAACGGACGTCAAAAGCGTATTTAAATGCGTTAACACCTCTGGACACATCCCAAATATCAGTTGACGAAATCTGCAACAACGTCGTCGGCTTCCTTTATGCCAGCCAGATGTCGAGTCCCAGACTAATTTTCTTTGATATTTAATACCTCTAGCATTTTAGGCGTGACTCCAGACTATCAAACAAGGAAACAAAAACAGCGGCATCAAAACAACACGTGAATATTATGAAGTTGGGTATTTATTTACAAGTGAAACTTTACATACAGTTAATAAATACAATTCTAATATTACAACAATTTCTGGATGATTTTTACACTAATTTTACAAGTGAACCAAGAACGTACCGGCGGGGGCTCAAATTTTACAGGAGATTATGGCACTCATCTCGAGGTTTGTCGCTTTATTGCACCAACAACGTTTAAATATTGCAACTACTTTCAAGAACCCAAATTATGGCCGTGATTGGCTAAGTGAAAATAGGGGGTGTAACTTCCGGAACTGGTCGCTTGCAAAGGATAAACACCTCCATAAGGGACGTGGTGTGAGTAGAGCAAACCGGAGTGCGTGTGGTGACCCGGAAATCCCGGAAAACCTCCACCACCGCCGACATTCGGTGGCGGCACCGTTGGCGAATTCACGTCCATTCCCGGATTCTGTTTCTTCCATTTCGTCCGACGGTTCTGGAACCAGATCTTCACCTGGGTTTCCGTCAAACTGAGACTCAATGCTAAGTTCAGTCTTTCGCAGACGCTGAGGTAGCGGGTGGTTTTGAATTTGTTTTCAAGAGCAACCAGCTGCTCGTAGGTGAAAGCCGTTCTGGCCCGCCGAGGTTTACCGGTGTTTTGCGATTTGCTGGAGTCGCACTTCTTGGACTTTTTCATGTTGGGGTCTTTCATGTCTTCGCTTATGTCGCTCTGGATCTCGTCCTCGTCGTCGCTGTGGTGGTCCTTTCCTGCAACAGAACACTAGCGTAAAAAATCACACAGAATTAGGATTTAGAAGATAAACAAAATTTCGAAACCAAATTCGAGATTCGGGACTTTGAAACCAACAAGTCCTGTGTAGCTCTCTAATAATGCTGAAAAATTTTTTTTCGAAGGCTTGAAATTTTATCCAGGATGAGCGCAATTTTCAATCCCTATAAGATCGAAATGCAAAGAAGTCAGATGCTTCAGGAGTTGCCGCATAAAGACTTTCTTACCCCTTTCGCCTTTTCAACTTTTTATAACCGACAGCGTCTTCGTTTTGTTTGCTGAGGGCGAAGCGCGGATGCTGACATGGTTCTTGGCAGGGCGCAGAACCCTGCTGGCGGTTGGGGTGCATTCCGTCGGCGGTGTGCGCCCGCCTCCCCCGGTGTCGATTAAATCGGCAAATCCGGGGCTCAGTATGATTAAGCGGCGGTAATTCGAGAACATCACGGGAGCTTGTGAAATCAATACGTAACAAGCGACAAACGTGTTAACCGCATTCATTTGTCTGTTCACCGCTAAAACAATGCAGTGCGGTGGCGCTCCGTCAGCCATTAGCCCGGATCGCCGGACTTTTCCGGAAATTGCCGCTCCACACGTCACCGCCGCCACCCCCGACAATCGTTCATGGAGTCGTTGCTAAAACAATAGTTTTCATCAAGTTCGTCGGCGGTGAACCTGTGCGAACGTCTCCGGTGCCGGTTTTGTATCCGGTTTGGGAGTGGAAGCAACAATAACGAACAACGCAAATTGGGGGTGCGGAAGCGGAATCGGGAACGGCACCGCGCCGACATAAATACTTTACCAACTTTACAGCGTCTTAGCATTCAGAAGGCGGCGTCTATCGGCGTCGGCGTCGGCACAATGCCGGAGTATGGAAGGAATAACCGGAACAACGGAACCGGGACATGTAATTAACAGCCTTAGCGTAATTGCCTCCGGGCTCGTTAGCAAGCCGTGAACTTTGTAATTAATCCTTTGGTTTTGCTGCTACTGCTCTAAGCAGATGTATTAATTATGGACGGGAACGCGCTCGCTTTCCTCTTTAGGTATCCCTGCTTCTCTTCTCTCCATCCAGCTACTTTATTAAAATATTTAAACACTCAGATGGTTTTCTAATTGCGATCTATTGTTCCGCACCTCATAAATTAAAGGGCTGCTTGCTCAGTTTATTACTCTAAATGGCGTAATATGTTATTCATTAGGCGCTCGATTAAGGCGAAGAACGCCCGCTGTGATTCTGCCGTCTCCACTAAATCTTCATTTCCTCTCGGCCGCTCTGGCCGGAATTTAGATCGCGCCAGTTTAGAGCTTTATAATTCGGAACAGATTATCCCAATCCAGGCCGATCGTTAATCAAACATCCAGCCGACCAATTCCGCAACAATTTAGGTTCTGGCGAGACTAATCATACTTCCACCCCCGAGAAGCAGCCTCTAATGCCAATTTTCCTCCAGTTGTCCGAGAACTCAACCCTATGTCTCCAAACTACCCGCCAGCTAGGATCGAGCTCACAGAAACTTCCTTGGATCATTGTTGGAGACTCTTTAATTAAGTCAACCATTTTAGGAAAACAACCCTTTTAATTGCGTAGTCTTTGTCTTAAAGCTGCAATTGGAAGATGCAAACAGGTGCTATTTACAAAAAAATGTTTTTATTTATGCTTGGTCAAAAAGAGTTTTAAAGGTGGCCTCAATAAGAAGTTTTAAGAACAGTTATGGTTGTAGACGAAGAATGGAGTTCTATCCACAACTCTTTGTTGATAAAAAAAATTTTGAAATTATTGCTGAGCTTTCGTTGCATCTTTAACGATTATTAAACAGTAAATGTGAAAAGAATCTGATAAACACAAATGCAAAGATTGAAGAAGAAGTTTGGACCAGAGAGACAAACTCCAAATTTTTTTAAATGTGAGTTTGCAAAAAAGTTGAAAATTTATCTTTATTAAATCAGATTGAATTTAACTAACATCTATAACAAAAAAAAAAAGTAAATCAACCCTCTGACCAAAATTTTCTAGAATAAGAGCAATTCCTCTCAATTTTGGTGGTACAGTAGAAAATGTTTCTAAAAAGTAGTTCTCTTTGATGGCTCAATTTTTTCTTTTATGGAAGTGGCTTAAAGAGATTTTTGCTTCTAAAGCTTCCTAGAGGATAAAAGAATTATTCCAATACTGATATTTTATAATGGAGAAATTTTTTTTTACCACTAAGCGGAGAGAGGAGACTGGATAGATCTCTCTAAATCAAGATATTTTATAACGAAAATTTTATTGATATGGTTGTGGATTTGTAAACCAAAATCAAACCATGACTAAAGTTGTATCTGGTCTGAAAAAAGAATTCGGAATTCTAGATTAAGAAGATTGGTCAATGCCATCCAAAGATTGAAGAAGACATATATGCTTAATCATCTTGAAGGAAATATTGCTAGTCTTCAAGATGGAAAGGATTGGGAAAACTCTAAAAATTGGTCTTAGAATTAAGGAGCAATGAAAAAGTTGGCCACTTAAATCCTGAAAAAATTCTTAATCATTTCATGCAGTAGGTACCAGATATGTCTAAATTATTAAAATATACAAGGTCTTTTTGATAAAGCTTAAAAACGTATATTTCTAATAGAGTTAATAGAGTAAATGGTGGATATCCACAAAAGCACTTAGTAAACAAGAAATAAAGTTGTCAAGAAAAACGCTCTAAGCACAGAAATTTAAAAATTCCTGTAATTCAATAGCGGTATAATATAAAAATATTCCAATTAAGACTCGATATCAATTTTAGAGGTCGTGATTATCAGCTTGAAGAAAATCAAAGGGGTGAAATAATAATAATATTTCTGAACTTTTGTTTAAGGGAAAAAGTGACACGGAAATAAATTTGGAAAAACCAATACTGCCATCTTGTAGTGTATTACTTAAGTATAGCTAGTTTATTTCTACCGAATTTCCAATTTTTAGAAATACACTTTTAGGTGCCGGCGGTAGGTACTTTCAAGAAAACCCTGTATAAGCAACAAATTTGCTTTTTGAAAATTTACGTTGAGTCACAACTCCTGAAGCAATTGTAAGTAGGTACTGGCAGTTTAAGAAACTATCACCCTTCTTAACTTGAAACCATCCATTTTCTGAACTACTCAAAGTGTCTGAGAGTAAGACAACAATTAAACAACAATCTTAGTCACGTTGTTATTCCTCGTAACAACAATTTGCGATTACATTTGCAAAAAATTACAGAAAAAAATTATCGAAACTAAGAAAACTCAAAAAGCAACCTAAAATACCTTTCTATTCTTCACAGAAAGCAAATTTTGATAATGTGACGTATAGTTTGTCTTTGATGAAGTTGAAACAACATTTATATATATGTATAAGAAAACTGACATAAAATATTGGCAAAACTGCTCTCTCGTCGAGCTTCGGACAATCTAACGAGATTAAATATATTTTAACGTCAGGATACAGGGTGGCTGAATAAACTGCATTTAATCTTTAAAATAGCTCCATGGAAGGTGCATTAACCTTATACAAGTGGAGCACTTTACAAGCACAATCAGGAAAGAAATTTAAGAGTCAATCCAATTAATCAAAATTTTTGTTAAGTGTAATATTACATTATTTAATTACCTACATACCTATATTATACTATTTTCTCTTAGATGCAGCATATCCCTTCTACTGATAAAAGACTTGATCATAAACTTTTCTAGGATTAATTTTAAAAAAAAGTATTAGGTCCTAGGACCACAATTGAAGACTTAATTATTTTTTCAAGTAACTAATTTTTTTAATTTAACATTCTTATTTGCTCTTGTCTTGGAATCTCAATAGCGCTATAACAAAGTTACATCTCAAGCCAAAAACTGCATTAGATTAGGGATGGTTTGCATATTACGTTTTTTACAAAAACGTGTCAATTTTGAGAACAAAAAATTTAAAAATTATTTTGATTTGACCTCGAGGAGGAGTAACATGTGGGCTGACGGTTTAGGTACCTGTTTCGCTGTCATCGCCGTAATCTGGGGAGCCTCTGGACCCGTCGTGCGGCTTCCAACAACAAATCCCGTCACTATAAACCCCCGGCCGTCCCGTGAACTTATTAGGGTCCAAAATGTTCTCAACGGAGAAGGCCAATCTCCTGTTCTGATGAGGTATCACAACCGACGGACTCTCGTCTCTCGGACTCCCCGACCGACTAACATCATCACTACAAACACTTTCTGACCGTTTCATGTCCTTAAAACTAATAAAATCACTATGACTCGAATCAGTCTTGTTCGACGGTATCAAATTCTCGAAAGACGTGAACTTTTCCTGTCGCCGCGTCAGATCGACGGGACAAAGCGTGTCGTCGTTTTCCACGTCCACGTTCAGATCCTCGTCGGTGTCGTCCTTTTCGCACATTTCCGCGTCTCTGGAATCGTCCGATATCCTCTTCGGTTGCAGGAAGATTTGGGTGTCGGACTGGTGGAGTGGCGAACGTTCCTTGTCGACGGACGGCGGGTCTTGTTGGGACTTGTGCGTCGTAGTCGCTATGATCCGTTCCATCATCAACATTGTCATTATTTTGTCGATTGACCACTCGCGCTAAACTTCACAACATGTCGGGATTAGAAATTTTTTTGTTGCGGGGGTTGTTTGTCGAAAACGTGGAGTTGTTATCGAACCAGGAGATTTTGATGTACTAAACTGAATTTGATCTGGCGAAATCGGTTTGGGATCCAGCTTCCCCACATAGAATGGCGAAGCAAGCATCAAGGCGGCTGGGAGAGGGCAAAGCGTGTGCTTATTGGCTTTTGGTGAGCTTTAATCGGGGCCGGATTGGGCAGGAGCTTCCGGTAGGAGGGGCGCTTTTAAACGGAGTGGAGAGAGCTTTATTTGCTTTGTAATTATGAATATGATTTGTAATAACAAAAGAACCGAGTTGGGAAATTATCAAGCCGTGATTGTCGGGCATATTTTGGAACAAAGGCGCTTATTTAGAGTGCGCTGATGAAACAATTTAAATTTAGTAGCGACGAAAATGTTATGGCTAGTCGTTTAATTAGCGGGGAATTGTATTGTTTCCGGGATGCGGATTTGTGACGGGATCGCTTATCAACGTGCCGTTCGACCCGTCATTTTTATCGACCTATCTGCGCCGCCCATTCATAGATCATGCGACCATTAAAGCTTTTGCGCTTTATCAACAACTTAATTAGTACCTGTGCTCCCCAAAACTTTCTTCCCTACAAGAAACTTAACACCAACTCTGAAGCTTTTAAGTAATTGGCGAAAAAACGTTGAACTTTTCTAGGACGGCTTCGATTAAGCGACGTACTCATCCTCGTAAATCAGATTCGCCCGGCGCCTCCACCAATTCGCACCGTTTTGAACCTGAACTAAACGCGGCGCTCATCAAGCGTTTTGTCCTAAACTTTTACACTTTGTTTCGGGCAATTGCGCTAACTTCTTGCAAGCTTTGACTCTGACTTGATCAATTAACTCCACGTCAACTTAGAGAGTACTTACAAAAATTTATTAATAAAAAAGGGGTCGTATTTAACAGTCTACTAAATTTACCCAATATTTTCATACAAAAAAATACTTTCATTTCCCAAAAGTACTAAATGCTCACCAAAATTAAGAAAATACATAATCTTAGAGCGACAATCAAATATTGACATAATGCTGGCCTCTTATATATTTTGTTCGCCAAAATAACTTTGTTGACCATAAATACTAAATGTTCACCAAATTTTATTCCGCATTTAATTCTAACATAATACCCAGATATTTAATTTTCGACAGTGTCTTATATTATTTAGCAGTTAAAAATACTATTTGTTGATCAAAAATACACAAGCAATAAAATGTTGTGTCAATGGTAAATAATTTTATGCAAAATTATAGATGTAGATGAGCTAGGGCAAGGAAAATAAGAGTAAGAATTGAAGTGGTTTGCAGAAAAAAAAGATATTGATTTTCGTAATATATAAATGCTTTGCTGTAATTGGCTTGCATTATGTAAAACGTAAAACTTATTTTAAAGGAAATTTCTAATCGTGCTTTAAAAAAAAATTACAGGGCCCTGAACTGACCTTATACAAAACTTTTTTCACGTGCCTCTTGTCTGGAAGCGCAAGCGGCAAGGAGAGATGCGCGAGCATATTTTATTTTTGGAGTAATAGAATAAGTATTTAACGCACAAATAGTTTTTTTGAGGAACACTAAATATAAATGAATAGCGCAAATATTAATTATGTACAGCACGGTCGCGTAACTTGAGCGTTTTAAATTTGGTGAACATTTAGTAAAATTGATAGACATATAGAATTTAAAATGTAAGCAATGGTAAAACAATACGCAGCATAGTTATTTTAGTGGTGATGTTCTCATTTTCTGATGTATAATAATTTGGGTTTTATTTAGATTTTTTGATGCTCATTAAATTTTCTGGTGAACAGTACAAGAGATGTGTGGTTTAATTTGGTGTACATTATATTTGTTCCCATAAAAAAGTAGAATTAAATAAATAAATCTGAATTCAGGTTACTTTAAGCAGTATCTAACAAAGTTAGAAATTACAAAGCATAGGTTAAAAAAATAAATTTGAGCAGTTTTACGTTTTCGTGAATTAGAAATTGAAAAAAACAATGCTGAATACATTCATAAGCCCAAGAGATTTTTTTTTAAATACGTACTTACTTAAAGAGATGGTGAGGTGATTATAGCTTTACTTTGCTACCACTTTTGACTGCAATTTCATCATGAGTATTTTTTTTCAATTTTTTTTCTGATGATAATTTTATTAAGGATCTTGAACCTGATTTATGGCACAAAATTTTCAGAAACATCCCTTAAAATTTTTGTCGTAAAATTTGAACCATTGAAATAATTTGGGTTATTAAAAATTATCAGTTTTCCATTTTCGTTTTTGATCTTCTAATTTATGAGCAGCTACTAGACTAGGGGCTACTGGAATAGGGCTCGAATCGACTTCGGCGTTAGAAAGTGTTTTTCGACGTCGACTAGATCAACAATTCTGCCGCTTTGAAGCGTGTTTTTGAAGTTAATAATAAAAGAAGCGATAAATTAAAGAACTTAAAGGCGCGAATGTGTCTTACTGTTCCCATCGCATCGCCGGAAATTAGAATGGTAAGCGGTGAGGACAACTTAACGGTAGCTAGTTAGTCGGTCGAAAATGTTTCGTAGACACATTTACAGCCCTGTATTTATACACATCGAGCTCACCAACCACTGATGTGCACACTAAACATGTCCACTTATCATCCACGAACACAATTTAATGACATTATAGACTGCCAGCCGCTTAAAATTAGTCCGGAAGCTTTATCCTAATAGACTCAAATCGTCCCCGACTATTATTAATATAGCCGTCGCGACGCGCCATCATTGATTTCGCGACGTCGTCGCCAAAGAAAAACGCTGATATAATTATCTTGACTTGAAAATTCGCCAATCACCTCACAATGGAACGTTTATCCGGTGCTCAAAGCGTCCAAATGACAATAAACGGGGAATAATCACTGATGGTCGTTTTAATCGTATTTGCCGTGGATCGGACGGTGAATGGGGGCCGCCACCGCCGTCCCCAGAGGGCGGCGGTCTTTATGTCGGACGACGCTGAGCGTTGCCGATTCTAAGTAGCAGATGTGTCAATTTCATTTCAATCAGGGGATAATGGGGGCCGTAATGGAATCAGCTCTTGGTCTATTTGCCAACACTCCAACGGTATATACGGCCCTTTTAAACTCGCCTCGGTCGCGGTGGCGCGGGAAGTAAACGCAAATAGCGGAGACGCAATTTTTTCCTACGCCTCGGGGCACAGCCTCGCTCCAGATGATGCCACTAGCGTTTTCTACACAAAGTTTAAAACTCGTTTCACCTAATAGTCGCCAACAAAGAGGCGAACAGGCGACTAGTTTGTATTAATGGCAAAATGCGGTTTTTTGGTGGGCAAAATGTTTACGTCAAACATTAATTTTTTTTATCCAACGAAATAATGCGCCAATAAAAATGTCTACATTTTTTCTTAGAACAAATTTGAAACAAATACGTAAGTTGTTTGGGAGGTAAAAAACTGTGGTCGCCGCCACTGGGCGCTGCGGTCCCATGCCGGGTCCCCAGCCGATTTTGGGCTTTGTGTCGCGCCGAATTGGGCGATATTATCCCGGGCACTGATTGTTGTGATTAATTGGTTTTTGACTATTTAGCTTGATCCCATTATCGTCATTGATTGATTTTTCTGTTTCCATTGCTACCGGTATTCATCAATTGCTTATTTAAATGGTATACACATCGGTTTTGTATTTTTTAAATCGACATATGTCAGCGGTTTCATTTCGGTTTTTATTCCTTTTGGTCAATCCAAGCTGCCGTATTTAATTATTGCCCTTTTTTTGTCATTTCCCGGACTTCTTTTCAACGCGTAAATGTTCAATTTAAGCGCACAGTTGGCGATACTGGAGCCATAAAATCGTCTGATTAATAGTTTACGCTTTCGGGAAGTGCGGTGATTCTTTCATTTCATTGGAAATCTCTTGTCCATCGAAATTCGACAACAGCGTGTAATAATGCCAACGAATTACAGATGTAGCTACCAGTTTGTAGCTATACCTATACCGTAAGCTTGCTCTCTACTATGAAGAGTTCGTGGTTAAATTTACAAAGTTCTCCTCCTGTATACTTTCACTGCACTTTTCCTATTACAGTAGAAGCGTTTTAAGCCACATTTTGAAACAGAACTTTTTTCCCAAAAATTCTAAGCTTTAGAAACTAACAATACCATAAAAAATTAGCACAATAACGCAAGTCAAGTGCGACAATCACGCAAGTGTGTTTGTCAACTTCCAGCTAGCTGTAACTCTTCCTAAGTTTTTTTAAACAGTTTAATTGACTTTTTAGCTTTTTCTCAATTTTATTAGCTATAATTTTTAACAAGTAGGTATAGATTATTTATAAACTTACTTTACTAGCATATCTAGAATGTCGGGTATCAAAAAGCTGCAATATTTCCAGGTGAATAAATGAGATCTGATCTTAATATAATGTCTTTCTGATTCAAAGGTTAGCATCATCAAAAAGTTGTTCTAAAATGGAACTCAAAACTGCTTTCCAAAGCAAGGGAAGTCTATCCTAAATATATGGCTAACTTGCAACAAAGTATACAGATTAAGTTTATGTAAAAATTATTTGAAAAAAATATGAAGAAAATCTAAAAGACTAATAAAAAAGACTGATGTAGGGTAGAAGTATGTAAAAGGTTTAAATAAAAATAATAGAAATAGTTTGATTGAATATACAGGGTGTTTCAGCGAGAACCGCCGATGCCAGATTACGTATTTCCAATGGAGTTAAAAATTTGAAATTTGGCAAAGATAAACTATAATTAATGCACTACAAGATGACATTATCGTTTTTTTTTTCTTTTTTTAAACGGTGTGAGTTTTTACTTTTGATCGCGATTTTATATCGAAATATTTGCTTTATCTCTTTGATTTTCTTTAAGCTCATGATCACGACCTCCAAGATTGATAACAAGTAATTGAAATATTTTTATATCAAATCGTTATTGAATTACATAGATTTTTAAATTTCAGCTCTGAAGGGATTTTTGATTGACAGCATGACAGGTTTGTGACCCTTTACTTAGCGGGTGACCACATTAGATTTTATGATGGTCTCTGTAGCTACTGCAAAAATCTTTGAGTAGGTAAGTAGGTACCGCTTTTAATTCATCAATAACCGAGCCGTTTAGGCGGTCTTTGTCACAAAATTTGACGGCTGGCACTGGCGGTTCTCATTGAAACACCCGGTATAAATATAAAAAAAACAAAAAATGTAATAATTTTTAGGATAGAGGTGATGAAGTGAGAAAGGTCATGAAAAAGAAAAAGTTAAAGAGAGAAAAGAGTAGAAATAAATATTGATGTTGATGAGTTATCTTAGTGAAAACTAAATAGTTTTGTTTCATTTATAAACATGTAAAAATTTTGCGTAAATGCAGAAAAATATTTTTTATAGTTTATTTCTTTTAAATTTCTTTGCGTGCATTTTAATTTTTTTTAATTATTCATTTTATTTTACTTATAAATTCTTTTACTATGTATTAATTTGTTTTCGTATCTAATGCTGCTGTTATATCATATACATTCGTTTGTTTTAGATGTACTACTTACATCTACTTTTTTTTATCACTATCAATGTCCAATTTTTAATTTAATTTTATCAATTAATAGATTACCTACTACGACATTTTACCTAAATTTTTACTCGAATTCTTTAATCGGAGTCGCTAATTTCTCTGCATTTTTAACGTAAGTTTTGATATTTTTTTTGTGGAAAAACTGGCAAAATTTCGGACGAACCGGAGGAAACCCCGCAGTGCACGTACCGTGGAAATAAAAAAGGCAGCGACGCGGGGTCTCGACTTCCGTAATTTTTAATTAATATTCGCGCCCCTGTTTGTACAATAAAAAAGAGCGCAAACATTAGAAATGGATTAATTTTAAGCATCAATAAATTAGCTCATTAAAAGTTTACAAACACATTTCCATCATGACATCCCATTGTTTATTAGTTTCAGTTTTTTTCTTTATTACGCATGAACCCAATTAAAAATTTTCATTTAACGTCGCTCTAATGACGTATTCTTTTGTGTTTTGTTTTCAATCACGTTTTCATATGCCCGACGCGACAGCAACCTTTTTCATTAATTAATCATTACGATCCTTTGATTCGAGATGGCAAACAACGAACAAATTAAAGAAAGCAAAATATAGCTATTAAGAAATTTGTCGGGACGTTTCGAGATTTATAGTTACGGAACAAATTCGAAGAATGTCAAAAACTTTAACTAGTTAGTGGAGTGTTTAAATTTAGATTTTTGCATCATTAATTAGGCGCGGTTACAGCGATTTCGACTTACAAATAGGTTTGTCAAATGATGTATTTTCGAAACGGGACGAAAAAATTGTTAAAACGGTTCCGAGTTAATTAAGTTAACGTCTTGTGTGGTTTAATTTGATGTCACCGGTAATGGGGAAGAAAATTAATTGTCGGCAGACCGGGAGGAAATCGGGATGGTTCAAAATTCCGGAAGAGGAGTCGCGAGGACAAAGAGAGAGGCGGATGGGCAGATGGTAACTGGCCAATGTTCCAATTGGACAATATTCAATTTGAATCAATTTAAAGCGTGACAAAATCAATAGTGGAGTATGAAATGGGTCTCGTTTAGACGAGGGTCCTTTTATTTCGGTAATTGGTTTCTTGTATTTGTAAGGCCTTAATCTCGCATTCTTTTTATCTAATTTCTTTCCTGATAACTTGGCTTTGTAACGCGGGGCTTTCTTTCGACCAAAACGGACTTAAACGACGCCAGTGCCGTGCGCATCTACCCTACACGTGGTCAGGGCACCGAAAATCATTTAACTAACTCAACTCCAGCAGAAGCAAGAAGATCTCTTATAACACACAGGCTACCAACGTTGCCCCCTATTGAAAGAAGTCTTTGACGGTGATTGCTTTATTAAAGTAACTTTTTTTGTTGTTTAAGAAATTTTTATTTTTATTTTTTTTATCTGCTTATCTTCTTCTTGTTATCTTCTTCACTTTTTATATCGCGGAAGAAATCTATTAATATTTTCCGAAAAGGCGGAAAGCGTAAACTGGGCATTTTAGGTGTTGTTTTGCTGGTGTCCAGTGCCGGAGCCAATTTTCATCCATCAAGGCAGAAAGGGGCACGGTCGTAAAATTGCTCTAAAAATTCCGAACCAACGAGGACTTGAGCGCTGACAAATAGCTTCATGAATAAAGTCAGCTGAAAGCTCTCCTCTTTCATCGTGTTGGGGGTTCGGTCAAAAATTCCGACCATTGCTGCCAGTGCACGGTCGTCACTCACTCTAATTGGGCAAATTTCGAAAAAATCTTGGGCTGCAAACAGAGTATAAATTATTTAATTCAAACCTTGCGTCGCTGCTCGTAATAAACTTTGGCCAACGTCCAGACGAAATGAAACGTCTAATGGCATATGACCACAAACGTTTACATGACTGAAATATAATTACCGAGACTGTTTAGAATATTTCGAGTTAATTGAGGGCGAGGCGTGGGTCGTCTCCGGGCGACTTTCCGTCTTTTCGGTTTGATTTGGGAGCGTGGTGGCGCGCGATAGGGTGGCAGTGTTGTAAGTAGCGGTCGATTTCCCAAAAACAAATTTAAGAGGCATCTCTATTCAAGTATAAATATTTGAGTGGTTCATAACAGTTTGCAGTTTGCCGGGATCCCGTGCGGCGGCCGCCATGTTGGTTGATGGCCGAATGATGATTGTTTTATAAATATTTGATAAGTCGGCGAGCTCGCAGCGCTCTACTCGCTCAAATCAGAGTTTATGGGACATCATAATATTCCGATGTTTTATAGATGTATACTGTTATCTTCGAAATGTGTTCGCCGAGGTAATTTGCTGAATATCGCAGTGCAAATGGAGGTTTTGATGTACGATACGATGCTTATGCGATTTGAATAAAAATTGCTCGTTTCGCCGCCAAATAACGCCCGCAACGTCTAAATATTTTCGGTAAACATCTGGGAAATCGCAGCTTTGATGGGGGCTACGGGGGGAGATGGACGCGTCTCATTAAAAATCGGCAGGTCATATATCAGGGTGGAAAGTGAATAGGGCTAATTAGCTAATTAGTGGGGATCACACTGTCGAATTTCACGGTGGAGGCCGCGCGGACGCCCTTCCTGTCGGCGAACCTTTAGCAGTGTCACCCATCCAACAACCACCAATCGCCCAGCCAGCTTTCGATAAAAACCGACTTTCCGGCTAAATGAGTGTGTAAAACAAGCGAAAACAATGTCTAGAAGTGTAAAAATAAATCGCCTCTCACCACTGTCATGCACAGATGTTAAGTCCCCACTTTTATTTTCTGTTGGGTGATTTGTTGAGAAATTAGTGAATTGATTGGACTCTCGAAAACTAATATCTAAGACTTAAGAAATTTTATGAAAAAAATTTCAGAAACGTTGAAACAGGTTTATGAGACGCAGTTTGCATAAATACGTGAACATTCCTTTAAAAATTAAAAATAATTTTGCTATTAGAAAAAAATATAATAAAAAAATTTATCAAAAAATAATAATACCATTCAAACCTAAAAAATAATCAAATAATTTTTATTACATATTTCCTTATTCGAAGTTTATATTTTTATAAATTTTATGTTCAAATAAAAAATAATAAATATAATTTAATAACAAGAATTATTTTTTACATTAAAATAATTTGGGTCGTATTTAACAGTCTACCAAAGTTACCCAATATTTTCATACAAAAAAATACTTTCATTTCCCAAAAATACTAAATGCTCACCAAAATTAAGAAAATACATAATATTAAAGCGACAACCAAATATTGACATTAATGCTGGCCTCTTATATATTTTGTTCGCCAAAATAAATTTTGTTGGCCATAAATACTAAATGTTCACCAAATTTTATTCCGCATTTAATTCTAACATATAATACCCAGATATTTAATTTTTGACAGTGTCTTATATTATTTAGCAGTTAAAAATACTATTTGTTGATCAAAAATACACAAGCAATAAAATGTTGTGCAAATGGTAAATAATTTTATGCAAAATTATAGATGTAGAGGTGGTAGGGCAAGGACAATAAGAGTAAAAATAGAAGTGGTTTGCACAAAAAAAGATATTGATTTCCGTAATATATAAATGCTTTGCTGTAATTGGCTTGCATTATGTAAAACGTAAAACTTGTTTTAGTAGTAATTTCTTATCGTGCTTTTAAAAAAAAATTACAGGGCCCTGAACTGACCTTGTACAAAACTTTCTTCGCTTGCCTCTTGTCTGGAAGCGCAAGCGGCAAGGGAAGATGCGCGAGCATATTTTATTTTTGGAGTAATAGAATAATTATTTGACGCACAAATAGTTTTTTTGAGAAATACTAAATATAAATTGATAGCGCGAATATTTATTATGTAACAGCACGGACGCGTAACTTGGCGTTCTAAATTTGGTGAACATTTAGTGAAAATGATAGACATATAGAATTTAAAATGTAAGCAATGGTAAAACAATACGCAGCATAGTTACTTTAGTGGTGATGTTCTCATTTTCTGATATATAATAATTTGGGTTTCATTTAGATTTTTTGATGCTTATTAAATTTTCTGGTGGACACAGTGCAAGGGATGTATGGTTTAATTTGGTGTATATTATATTTGTTCCCAAATAATTTTATAATTTTTTAAATAAAAATAAAAAAATTAGGTACCTATATTGTTATTTTTTGTTTCAGATTTTTATATTTTTATTTTATTTTATTTTATTTTAAAAACAATATTGTTTTTTTATTTAAAAAAATAATTTTTAATATAATTTATGGTAATTGTTTAAAATGTCCACTTTTTGTGCTGTTTTTTTTTGGAAACCATCGTAAAACATCATTATAATGCCATTTTGAGCAACAAAATGTTGTTCAAATGATAAATAATTTTATGCAAAATTTATAGAGAAAAAAGAAAGATGTGCTAGGACAAGGAAAATGAGTAAAAATAAAAGTAGTTTGCACAAAAAAGATATTAATTTTCGTAATGTATATGTTGTATTCATTGGGCGTAATGCGTCATTTAATGAAACGCCGGCAATCGCTGTAATTAAGATCGTTAAACCAGCTGTTTTAGGGCAAGGAAAAGCACAGGGAAAGGTGAGAAGGATAAGCAACACCAAATTCATAAATTGCCTAGTCTCCTCACCTTTTCCTTGCCCTAAAACAGCTAATTTAACGATCTTAATTACAGCGATTGCCGGCATTTTATGAAATGACGCATTACGCCCGATGACTACAACATATACATGGTGACGAATGCGTTGGTGTAATTAGTTTTTTAAAAATCGAAGAGTGGGTAAAAGAAACAATGACCTAATTTATGGTACAAACTGTGCCTCATACAAAAAAGTACATATACTGCTTGTGATATAGGCTTTTGAAATACAGCCAATAGAAACATTCTATTTGAACCTCCCGCTTCTTTTAGGGAGTGGTTTAGGTATTTCTGTTCCACAGACAGAGTATAGGCAGATAGAGTTACGAGAATATATTATCAAAAATTTTCTTTGTTCTTCCACGCGCTTTCTCTCCCTTGCAATGTAGTCAGCTTATTCTTAATTTTTTACAAGTTTAATGGAGGGCCGATTTTCAAAGACAGTAGTCAACACGAGTTTTAAGAGGACGATATGCTATGCAGAAAAGCGTAAAAAAATTTGGAATTATCTGCTTTAATTTAAAAGAATCACATGAAAACTTTACATAACTTTATTTATGGTGATTGGTGACTGCGGACCGAGTGCAGACTGTCATCCTATTAAACAAAAGGATTGTATTTCAATAATTTTACAGCTCTTCTTTCTAGGCGAGGGAGCACAGATTTGTTCCCACATTGGTTGGGGCTGCCGGGGTTAACTAGGGCCCAAATTCCCTTCCTCGGTCCCGTAAAGAGTTGCGAAACGTAAGGCAAAATCTGATATGATTGCGCTAAAACATTGTAGTACTCTGCTTGGGAAGGATTCCTGAAAGTTATGCAACCAAGATAACAGTTAAATCGCGAATGAATTGCGGTATTCTACAATAAGAATGTGCGATGGTGGTGTAATGGTCAGCATAGTTGCCTTCCAAGCAGTTGATCCGGGTTCGATTCCCGGCCATCGCATAAACTCTTTTTGCCAAATCTTACCTCATATCCCATCGAACAACAGCGTAGTCTCGAATTAAATAATAACTCAAACCTTCCTTGTAATCAACGACCAGTCCTGAAGCGACCCCAAGTTTTTCCCCAATTAACCCAACGGTGGTGGTGGAAATTTCCTAAAGCAACAATCAAATTTTTGCCACTTGCCAATAGTTACTCACATTATCGAAATCACTTCTTAACTTCTGCAAGCTGAGGGAGAACATTTGCGTGGTTTCTTCTCCGCTGATGAATAAAGTTGTTTGTTTTGGATCAATCGCCAAATATGCTGTAGAAACAGGCAAGAGACTCTTCAATTTCAGGGTTAATTGGGTCATTTCGTTAAGAGAAAACACCAATAGGAGATTTAAACCCTTCAAACCAACATAAGCTCTTGAGTTAAGACCGAATGAATCAACAACGAGAAAATTCAGTTTGTCTCGAGAAACTTCAGTTAAGTTGTAAGCGGTGATAGTTTTTTTGAAGAAGCTATGGACCACAATTTTTGGGGGGCACTGATCGTTGCCTTTATCCAAAATCCACAATCTAGCCTTAAGTGGTTCTAAATCCAAAGAGATGGCGTCTTGGATGTGGTCGCAATTACCCCAATTTTGGTAATTCGACAAAAAGTGTTTTTTTCTAAAAGTCATTCAAAGTTATTGAGAAAATAACCAGTTGATTTACCTTGCAAACGCTGATTGTTGTTCGCTGAGCCAAGAAACTTCGAGTAGTGTTGGTGAGCTGATGTTGTTATAGCACGAGCTTCTGGGAAGTGCTAGAAAGGCAAAGTTGCCACTCACTGCAATACTGGAAACGTAGTAACTTCCCGAAATGTTATAAAGGCTCAGATCCCAGCCATTTGTTGTTAATATTAAGCTCGCTGCTACAATTAATTTGAGGAATTTCGACATGTTCAGAGACTATTTCAGCACTAGAGTGCAAACATAACGCAAATGTCTTGAAGATGGCAAAATTGCAAGTTTTTGCCAACGCAGCACTAAAACATGCAATAGAGTCAGCAGAATTTTGTTCTTCTTATAAATTGTTGTTTCTTTTAAACTTTAACTGGTTGAAGAACTTTTTGTTACAAAAACTGTTGGAAGTAGGTAATAGTTGCCAAATGGTGAAATGAAGAACATATACAACTTAAAAAGTGTCAAGGTGCTCATGGTAGAGCCGAAGGCTCTTGGTTGGATTGAAGGGGCTCACTAGTTTAGGTACATTTTAGTTGACATGAAACCCCGTGTCGGTGCATTTCTGCTGGTTGGTGCATAAACTGCGGTAATGGTCCCCAATTGATTGGTGGCAATTTTCCGGCTCATTTGCGGCGATGGCCCTAAAAACGTCTCGATTGTAAAATACGACGTGGAGATCCCCGTTTATGCATTTCTAATGGCGCCCATCTCTCCGGAAATGATCGAATGTTCTTTTGTCACCACAGGAGCGTTCATTTTCCGGTTGGATTGTCCACCGATAAAAAAAGGGCGAGTGCAAAGACCATGAAAACGGCCTGCGTTGCTCCGCCGCCAGCAGGAACCAGGACCACTTTGTTACTTGTTTTGGGTCATTTAACAGATAAACGTTACCGAGTGGCCTTGCCTTAACGACACCTTACGGCCCTTAGCGCACCGCTTCCTTAAACGATACCTAAGACGGGGTCCGATTTACGACCCAAACACCCGCCGAGGGTAAAACAACGGCCGTTAAAAAGGAATTAAGTGCCCGTCCGATTTTTCCGGCACTGACGCGGCTAATCGAAGTTTTAAAAGGAAAAGAAACTTTACCGGTGCGGAGGTGAAAGTCGGATTGTTGCTTCGGGCTCCGGGAGGCCGCTCCGAGGGGGCGAGGATAAGGAGCGCGAAGTCCGGAGCGGTGCCTGAGCTCGGAACGATTCAATTTGCCGGTCCCTTGGCCACCGGCGGCGGCGAGCTCCTCATTAAACGCTCCATTACGCACCCAGAAACAAATTACTTTAAGTGTCCCAGCTGAAAAATGGGTTTATGATAATATCGCCCCGATCGTGCGATCCCGGATCGCAGCCTCCGGCCCTCCTCCAGAACAAGACATCTTGCATTACACTCCACAAAGCACAACCATTGACCCCCAACACCATGTGTGGGTCTCATCTATCGGGTTACTTTAAAT
The DNA here is from genome assembly GCA_951805265.1 of Schizotus pectinicornis. Lineage (NCBI taxonomy): Eukaryota > Metazoa > Arthropoda > Insecta > Coleoptera > Pyrochroidae > Schizotus > Schizotus pectinicornis. The sequence continues at coordinate 7,412,890 of OX638207.1, read as the reverse complement.
GGCTTAACAGCTACTCATAACTAATGAGTTATGTGTTTGATTTAGGCAAAATTATGGACATTTACTAAACTGTAAACGCCTGAGAAAAAGTTTCACAAAGTAAGAATATTAAATAGAAAAGTATTATTATTAATAAATTGGGGAGGGTATTGTAGAACTTGGAGATTGAAGACCAATTTTGCTTTTCAACAAAATGAGCTTACTTTTGTATTTAGCGCCTTAAAGGGCCAACTTCACTACTGACAACAAAACAAAGCAAAAATTCCCTAATATTTGTCAACAATAAAACGTCAAGTGAGTCGCTTATTTGCGTATTTTCCACGTTTAGCAGCTTTTTAGTTGGCAAAAACTATGTCTATTATAAGGAACGCTGTTCTCCTGTTGAAATCGGAAAAGTCGGGGGGCTCCGGAGATAAATACGAAACTTTGCTGACATCCCGAAATTTTGAGGTTATCCAAGTAAAAACTTTGGATTTTATCTACAAAAACATCGAAATATTACGCAAACACCTGCTAAAGCCCGACAATTTTAGCGGAATTATTTTATCGAGCCCCCGGTGTGTAACCGCCGTTCAACAGGCTTTAGGAAAGCAGGAAATTGAAAAACTGTGGCAAGCAAAGTCTAACTTTGTAGTCGGTGAAGCCACGCACAAAGACGCTTTCGAGAAATTAGGGTTGAAATGTAACGGAAAAGAAACAGGAAACGCCAATAATTTATCGAAACTAATTATAGCAGGCAAGTTGTTGTTTAAACACAAAGTTTTGCTAATTTTAAAAATTGTAGATAAAACAGAATACTGTAAACCTTTTTTGTTCCCGCACAGCAACTTGAAGACTGACACCCTCAAATTAGAACTAGGCAAAGAAAATATGGAAATCGAAGGCGTATTGGTTTATGACACCATAGCAAATCCAGATATTGAGGAGGATTTGTCAACAGTGACTGGAGCTTTTACAAAAATTCCAGAATTTGTTGTTTTTTTTAGCCCTTCAGGCTTGCGTAGCTCCATCAACCATTTACGAAAGGTTCCAATAGATATGGCTCTAGTGAAGGTATTTTGATTTAAATAAGTTGGCGCTATTGTTAATTCCTAGTTTGTTGCAATTGGGCCGGTGACTGAACTTGCCATGCAAGAAGCCGCCTTGCACATCCATGCCACAGCCAAAAACCCTACACCAGAAGAAGTTTTGAACGCCATCCTCCAATCGTGATAAAAATTTATTCTATAATTATCACAGTTCATAATCGTTGAAAGCTACATAGTTATGAGCAAATTTGACCCTATAATTCTATACAATATAAAAACTTGTTTTGGCATACATAAAATTGTATGTAGAATTTTACAAACATAAGAACATGTTCTCTATAATACAAAAATTAATCTCGTGAAATAAATTATTGATCCCAAAATCAGTTATTGCGCAACCCCCGAAACTTGTTGATCCTTTCATAGAGATTTTTGGTTGATTCTGTGTTGTCGCACTGCTCTTTCAAGTAGTAGAGACGTAATTTGTTCTCGGCGTGGCACTCCAGGAGGTCCCATTTTTGGAAGAGCTTCAAGGCGTTCTTGACCGGATCCACAGACACGCTCTCCTCTGCAACCAAAATAGGCCAAAATTTGGAAAAGTAATCACAATCGAGCAACACCACGTTTGAAATTTTACGTACACTAACGGGCCGTAAAAAACCAGACGGGCCGTAAAGTTGGTACAAATCTATTAGCGGGCCGTAAAGTTCGTCCAAATCTACCAGCGGGCCGTAAAAAAAAGCTAGGTCAAACGGCCCGCTCACAACATCTTAAGGATAAAGATTACATGGTAATCAACGCGTGGTTTTTGCCATAGAAAATTTATTTGGAGAACGGAAGTAATTTACAACCTTAGGTGTTGGGTGGGTGTAAACTTTTACTTTCGGCCCTCACTTAAATCTACAGGCAACAGTTCGAGCATCAAACGATGTAAAGAAGTAAAAATTTCCGGAGCGGAGATAAGTGGCAAGCTCACCGTATTGCAAGGCCCCATCAGCAAGTTGCGTTCTCATCTCATTGAGAACGTCGGTGACTAATTCGGCCTCCAGTTGAGACCTGCCGACCAACTTCTCAATGGTGAATGCCGTCGTGGCGTAAGTTTCGACCAAGGGCATCAATATGTTCCTCATGTACGTCAAATGTGCGACAGCTGAAGCTTCTTTGTTCAAAACGTAAGGTTTAGCGGGAGGCGCTTCATCCAGATCTTCATCATCAAACTGTTTTGCAATCTTTTTACTCCTGGCCACCTGAACCGTGTCTTCTTTTTCCTAAACCCAAATAACTCTTTACTGTGAATTTATCAACTCCACGAGTACTTACCACAACAAAAACTTGATACCTCACGATAAAATCGTCAATACAACTAAACACGCAATGCTCCAAATTTTGGCAGGGTTTGCACAAGATAAATTCGTATTGAAACACGTTACACAATTCGGTGATGGCGTCCAGAAGCTCCAAATAATCAACCATTCCGGCTTGCGTTGCTACTACATTTATGGCTATAGCTACGATAGAATCGAGAGCGTAGTGCGTTACTACGGTGTTGCTGTAGTAAGTCAGTTCGATTACGTTAGGAAGTATCGCGATTGGTTTAATGACGTCTTCGCCGTTGATTTTCTCCTTACGCACCAATCCGGGTCCCAACATTTCGACCTTAACAACGAAAACGGTTCAGTGTCAAGTACAAAAAAATAAAATAACTGATAAACCGTACAGCGTAATTGATGACGTCAATGGAATCGCCGGTGAACCCTAAATCTTTCCTGACGTAGTCCAGATCTCTCCTTAAACTATCTAAAGCGTTGACTAGTTCTTCGACGGTGGCGCCGTTTCGGTATTTGGTTAAAAGTAAGAAGGCCAAAGCGTTCGTCGACATCACAGACGAAGATTTGGCACAATCTGCAATTTCGGTTGAAACACCAAAAACTCGACTCGTCCAATAACTCACCGTAAATAATATGTTTCGAAAGGCTTTCAACGAGACTTTTGTGTTCTTCGGAAACGACGTCAGTTCCGTACAAACTGGACGTGGACGGATTAGATTTCAGCTTTTTCAAGCCGTTAGGAGGCACTTTTCCTGAGGTGTTAAAAGTCTTGACCAATTCCTGTTTGGATCGTTCGTGTTAAACCTGCGATTCGCCAATTGACGCGTGACTACTTACTCTTAGTGAAAACGGTTGGTTGAAGTCGATCCTCATCGTGCCGTAATCGCTGTTGAGCACGTGCCAGATTCCCTTCATGGCCGCCCCGAACGTTTCCATTTCTTTGGGTTGTCCCAGCTGTTCGCGCACGAAATTACCGTCCACCAATTTTTCGTAGTTGACGCTAACCGGAACCAGAAGGGCGTCTTCGATGGTTCCGTCCATGAAAGCCTCGACGATCACGCTGAGGATGCCGTATTTGGGCATGCAAGGTTTACCGGTCCTGGTGCGGCCGCCTTCCAAGAAGAATTCGATGTTGTGGCCGGCACGAAGACACTCGTTCATGTACGTGTGCAGGATGGTTTTGTACAGGTGGTCCTTGCGGCCCATCACTGGATCGATGCGACGCTTGATGAAGAAGGCGCCCAACCCGCGCAACAAGGAGCTGAAACGGCACAGCTCGTTACCGCGACCACCCAAGTCCCAACAGCAATTAACAGCGCGACCAATGAGCTATGAGACTAATGATTACTTCAAGGGAACAATCAACCAAGTCTCGTAATTTGAACTTGAGTCAAGTGACTTTCATTGAAGTATCTTCTAATGTAGTTAGATAGTGTGACTTATCCTCAGAAAAAGGTTGCTACTTTACCGACTCGAATTTGAGTGTATGCAGATCTATCGCCGTTCATTCAAACCACTTACCCAAAGAACGGTATTCTCAAGTTATCTCCGGCCGCCACTAGAGGTGATTTAACATTATTGTTCAGTAAAATGAACGAAATCAAAATGTAATCCAAGTGGGACCTGTGGAGGGGCAGGAAAATTAGGGGAAGACTCGTCTTCCCGGCTTCCTTCAGCATGTTAATCTGACCCGGGTGCGCCACCACGCAACTCAGGAAACACGGAAGCAGCTTGTAGAGTACCCACGAAGTAAACCTAAAGAAAGCAATAACCATTAGGATAAACCTTGAACTAGAGAAATTTTCAAAGTGGAAGAGACCAGAGACAGTGGCGTACAACGGACAAAACAATAAAGTATTATAATACTGACGTTGTGATTTTTTTGAATTAGGCTCACAACTTAATTATTACAAACAGTACAAAAGGAATTTCAGAGCAAAATAATAAAACTAATATTCAAATAATTCGCAGGATGACGACGTATTGAACCAAATAAATGACGGCTGCTGATTGGCTACGAATATCTCCTTGCGCTCACTACATCATACAGTTTTGGTTTATGACGTCACAAAATAGTATTTTAATTTGGGTCGTATTTAACAGTCTACCAAATTTACCCAATATTTTCATACAAAAAAATACTTTTATTTCCCAAAAATACTAAATGCTCACCAAAATTAAAAAAATACATAATCTTAAAGCGACAACCAAATATTGACATAATGCTGGCCTCTTATATATTTTGTTCGCCAAATTAACTTTTGTTGACCATAAATACTAAACGTTCACCAAATTTTATTCCGCATTTAATTCTCACATAATACCCAGATATTTAATTTTCGACAGTGTCTTATATTATTTAGCAGTTAAAAATACTATTTGTTGATCAAAAATACACAAGCAATAAAATGTTGTGCAAATGGTAAATAATTTTATGCAAAATTATAGATGTAGATGTGCTAGGGCAAGGAAAATAAAAGTAAAAATAGAAGTGGTTTGCACAAAAAAAGATATTGATTTCCGTAATATATAAATGCTTTGCTGTAATTGGCTTGCATTATGTAAAACGTAAAACTTCTTTTAGTGGTAATTTCTAATCGTGCTTTAAAAAAAATTACAGGGCCCTGAACTGACCTTGTATAAAACTTTTTTCGCGGGCCTCTTGTCTGGAAGCGCAAGCGGCAAGGAGAGATGCGCGAGCATATTTCATTTTTGGAGTAATAGAATAATTATTTGACGCACAAGTAGTTTTTTTGAGAAACACTAAATATAAATGGATAGCGCAAATATTCATTATGTACAGCACGGACGCGTAACTTGAGCGTTCTAAATTTGGTGAACATTTAGTAAAATTGATAGACATATAGAATTTAAAATGTAAGCAATGGTAAAACAATACGCAGCATACATAGTTATTTTAGTGATGATGTTCTCATTTTCTGATGTATAATAATTTGGGTTTCATTTAGATTTTTTGATGCTCATTAAATTTTCTGGTGGACAGTGCAAGGAATGTATGGTTTAATTTGGTGTACATTATATTTGTTTCCTTTTAATTTTTACGTGGTAAAAATCAACATTTCGAAAAAATAGAAAAAACTTGACCTTTCAACCCATATAAAAAAAATTTAGATTCAAGTACAATACTTCAATAAAGTATTATTATTATTAGGTCCGTCTCTTCCAAAGTCCAAATTAAATATTATTTTGCCACGAACCTCAGTAAAAAATCTGATAGCGTCGACCTCATGTCGAAGAGCAATTTTTTGGCCCTCTTCTCGTTGGCTTTCAGAAGTTGCTGGTAGAAAGCGTCGTCGCCGTCCTCGGCATCTTGAAACTGCTGCAGGGTAGTTTTTTCTATGGCATGTTTGAGACGCTCATCTTTCAATACGACGTCGGCCACCTGAGGGTACGCGAACTTTTTCAGTTGGTAGACCTGGTTGAGGTGCGAAAATGTGCGCTGAAGGAAGCTGTTGCGACGGTTCCTCGGCGTGTGGTCGAGGATGTTGTTGAGGGCGAACCTTTCGGTCGTTTTGTTAACGAGCGACCCCTGAAAAACGTCGCGTTCCCTTGTTAGTCAATATCAGCATAAGACCAATCATCAATTAATTATGTGTGAACAGTGGGAAAATTTTGGATTTTGGGCAGTTTCCTATTAAATTAAAAAAGCTATGGATTTGAGGAGATGCTGAAAAGATTTGTGGGTTGCGTGAGTCAGGTCTGGGAGTCTTCCCACGTTAGTTACGGGACAATTGAAAAAACTTAATGGCAATTAGCTGAAAACGCCTAGTGTGTGTAGCAGAATAGATGCAGCTTAGGCTTGTTGTTAAAGATTAGTCTGATTTTAGGTTAAACTGTTACCGAGCAAATAATGCAACCTCGCCACTCCATCCTTAAAGTGGCGCACTAACTAAAAATACTCCAAATTACAACGGCGGCAATTTTAGACTCTGCGACGACACGTTGGAAATTTCGTGACGTAACTGAGCGCATTCTTAGTTAAATCAATTTTCTAAATACTTTGCCGGCGTTAAAACTTTCACTCGCCCAAAATCAATTCATAAAAATGCAACGTTATAAGAATTCAAACGCACTCTACTGGCAGCGGTACAAAATTCGCAGCTCATCCCCATTAGCGGTCGAGTTTTGGGAATTTCGGCTTCGGCGGCATGTTCCTTGATGTCGAAAAGACGATTTTCTCGGTCCTGCAACACACGGAAATTGTAAGGAAAATTGTGGAAAAACAACAAAAATTTGTTACCTTCGCCTCGTCTCCTCTAAACGCCTTCTTGCTGTTTCCCCGTTCTCTGGAAAAACGCTTCAAAGTGCTGATGGTGACCAGCGAGTCCGTTTGGTGGTTTTCACGGGGCGAAAAACGATTGAAAGTGTCGAACATGCGGTTCGTCACTACGTCCAACATTTTGTTCACACTAGAACAAAATACATACGTTTGAAATTATACGTCAAGTTGGCATGTCTGCCTTCGTTCCCGGTCTATCAAAACGCGCGGCAGCTACGCTGCCGCTATGTTCCTATCAAATGGTTAAGAAAAAAGCTGAAGGTAGACAATTTGAAATGTGGAGCATCATATAGAAAATTAAACTATGACATTATAACAAAACGAAAAAAATGAGTACGAATTGGAAAAATGGAAATAAAAGTGGATGGTGGTAAAAGTATTTAAGAGTCAATCATCAAAATTGTAAATTAAGTAAATTAAGAGAAAACTATAAAGACAATAACGTGAAACGAAAAGGTGAAGAAGAATTTAGTAATAATCTGTGGAACAGGTGGCGTAATTCACCTTCGGCCATCAAAATTACTTCAAGTCTCTAGGCCGTCTTCGAGAAGTTTATTTTAATTGATGAGTAGATTCCCCAAAAATCCTGACAGTCTGGCGACGACCCCGGAGTGACTTATCACGATTGGAGAGGAAATTAATGTTGAAGACACGCACTTTCGGTTCGTTTTCGAGCTCAACTCCACGTTATAAATAGCCCCAAAGGTGAACTTACCCCTTGATGGCCAAAATCAAGTACGTGAATAGTAGAACGATAAACAGTTGCACGGATCCGTACCAAACATTGAACAGATCCATTTTTTTGACAACAAACAAGAACACGAGGAACAGGTTGACGTAAACAACCAAATTACACAAAGCTTGAATAATCATTTTTGCCCGTTTTGGTAGAGGAGTCGGGCCGTACTGACAACAACACTAGCTCGAACTGATCTACCGACGAAACCTAAAAGTTTAATCAATGATTACTCGCGTTTGACCGATTAAATAACTGATAGTGATAATCATTAAAAAGCAATAATTATCGTTAATAATAATAACTCTCGATGTTGACGAGAGTTGCGGAAATGTACTACTAAACTTTTCATCGGGTTCCGACATCAGTTTCGAGCTAATGGCAACGATAGTGCACAATGTTCGAGTTTATGGTCATTTATGCAGCAAAAACTCAGATTAAACGGTCGACACTCAATTTGGCCACGTGAAGTGCAGCACGCCCCTTAAACTTTCGAAGAATTTTATTTTTTCAAAAACCTACAACTTTAACGGTTCAGCACTGGGATCCCCGACAAAGCGTTTCGACCGCGTCGCTTCCAAAGCGACCAAAAAAAGCGATAGCCTCTCGGAACTCTCTGTTTAACCGATAGAAATGCAAGTTGACTCGGTCGACATTGAAGCTTTTCGGTCGCTTTGAAAGCGACGCGGTCGAAACGCTTTGTCGGGGATCCCAGTGCAGACCCTGTTTCTTGCGTCATCAAATTTTCCTCTTTTTGTTCACTACTCAATAATTAATGGACCATAGCAGGTGAAAAGGTCGACCCTTCGCTAAGGACAAGAAAACCAAACTTATGACTAATAAAATTAATTTCTGAGATCGGTATCTGGAATCATAGAGATAATCTAGAATCATTGATGGAGACGGTGACAATTGACAAGTGTATCACAAAGTTCATCTGTGGGTACAATTGGAACCTTATCGGTGTTTTAAAAGATTTTGAGATTAAACGTACCAGAAGTCATCAACGTCACTGCTCCGCAAAAATATACTTCTTCGGGAGTAGATTTATGTAAAGACCTGAAGTGCGAAAAAATGCAGATGCAGGACGAAACAAAATTGAAACGACACCGGTGAACTTTCTCTACGGAGCGGAAGGAAATAGAACAAAAAACAAAAATTTTTAACAAAGAATTAAGAAAAATACAGAAAGATAGATGAACAGAGGAAAGCGTAAAAATGAAAAAAGAAATGACTTATGAACTACGAAAAAAGTTATTGCTCTTGGAAGTTTCTTGAAAGGTTCAGAACATTTAAGTGTTAAATGTCTTTTTTCAAAGGTCTCTTCCTCTCCTGCACTGGGATCCCCGACAAAGCGTTTCGACTGCGTCGCTTTCAAAGCGACCAAAAAAAAACAACGATAGCCTCTCGTAACTCTCTGTTTAACCGATAGAAATGTAAGTCGACTAGGTCGAAATTAAAGCTTTTCGATCGTTCTGGAAGCGACGCGGTCGAAACGCTTTGTCGGGGATCCCGGTGCTGTTTCTCTGGCCGTTTCCTAACCTCCATTTTTGTCCCGTTTCGATGCTCGTTGTAAAACACCTCGGTTATCGAGACAAGTGGAGAGGTCAAGATCTGTTGGGAAGCGTACTCGAAATAATACATGTATATTTTAGATTAACTAGATATCGACAAACCCGACAACAATTGGGACTTACGTGCAAAGTTCAACCACTTGCTTAAAAAAAACAAAAAAAAATCTCGCCGATACAAAGAAGGCTTATCATTGTCTCTGTCGCACGTCCATCGGAAATGTTTATAGGTCAATAATCACGTGGAAATCATCAAGACGACAGCCAACTGAAGAAACGATATTATAAACATTCACGGATCGAGTCAATTTGATTAGTAAATTAATTTTTTCAAAGTGTGATCTTTAAACTTTTCACTACTTCCTCCCCCTCCGTATTGTGGGTTCGCAATGTTATGGCAACTACGCATCCATTAATTGGTCGTTGCAACGTAGTTACTCGAAAATTGTTGCTTTGTTGCAGATTTCATTATTGGGCAAGTTTTGTATAATCAAAAGAAAATTGGCGAGATAACAAAACTTGCGTTATTAACTGTCCATACATGCACAATGGACAAGACAATGTCCATGAACAACCAACGTGCGCGACAGTTTTGATAAGAATGATAGAAATGTTCCTTTCCGCTTGGTCTTCGTAGATCTTGCCAGCATTGCAAGGCACCCTGTGCCCTCTGGCATGTCGACTTTATTCGTTTTGGGTTTCGCTCTTCGATTGGATGATCTAAATTAGTCTGAAGCTCTGGAGGATGCAATAAGAGTAAAATTCGTTGCTGAGTTAATCCAACTCTCCTCATGAATCTCTTGTAGAATAGTATTGAATCAATTTACAGTCTCTAAACTAGTTTTAAAAAAATGACAACTTCTTTGGGAGTACCTACAAGGTCATGCATTAAGAATGATTAAACGGAAAATTTTTGGAGGATTCCGACTGATTAAACAATTTGAAGCATATCAGCTTCAAAGATCTTTGTCTTTGATTTAATTGATAAAAATCCTGTAATGGTCGCTAAGCAGTATAAAAATTTTAATTGTTACACTTGTAACTTATTTGATGATAATCACATTCTTGAATTCTTACATAAGTGAAACTTTCCGTTTTATTTCACGGTCTAAATTCCATTGTGTTCGATTTATTAGTTGCAGTGTATAGTAGTACATAATAGCCTCATGATAGTCAGTAAAAATCGAAGAAAATATAACTTTCTGACTTGATCATCTCTATTTACCGACGTTAGATCAAGTTCAAAAGTTCAAAAACCACCCAAGAAAACTAAATTTTCTTCCATTGACAAATAACAAATTATTTGGCAAAATGGGAGAAGAAATTACACTATTGAACGAAATGTTATTATAATAAAATAATCAATTCTGTTGGTTTTTGTTGTTTGTCTTTTTTCCACCATCGTATCGTTTTTGCGAAGTCAAAAATTCTTCCCGGTCTATGATCGGAATTTGTCCGGATCCATTTCAGTAACAGCAAACCTTTCTAATTTTCACTAATGTTAACGTCCAGCTTTCATTTAATTAAAGTTCACATTTGGCACCTAAGCACTTTTAGCGATTTACGCATTATTAACCCACATTCGAATCCAATCCATAATTCGTTGCAAAATTTTGCACGCAAACATTTTGTTGTTGTTGTTGTTATCTTATCATCTGTGAGTAAATAATTCCTCAACAGCAATATGTACAGAAGCGCAATAAACCTTTCTGCAATTAATCGAACCATCAGGCCATCGGTAAATTTTACGATTTAAAAATAGAAGACAACATCAATATGTATATATTTTTTTTGTTTTGCATAGTTGAAGTTAAATATTTAAATCGCTTCTATAATCAAGCATAATTTAATAATTACCGGCGGAGGAACGTCTGCGATGTCTCACAGTGAAAACGAGTTCTGCGAGATCGACGCGTTCTCAATTCGACTCGGGATAATTCAAAATTGAGATTCAGGTAGTGCGTGTGATTACCAAATTATGGTGCAACGCACAGATAAACATTTCAGTGCCGCGCTTGAAGGCCGAAAACTGTTTTGTTCCGAACCTTGTCACATATTTTGGGTCAATATTGCATGTAACATAGCGGCAAACCACGCACGAGGACCAAAACACGACACCGCAACTTTTGACAATGTAAAAGTTACAAGAAGGAGAGAAAATTTTGGCGCATAAAAAAATTGACAACTGTGTTAAGATAAAAACCAAATAAAAAAATTAGTTTCAAAGTTGTGTATAGGTGGATGCCACCTCTTGGCGAATAGATTACCATCAGAAGAAATTTGAAGAGTTGAAAAAATTTCTGGTTGATCAAGAGGAAAAGTAAAAATAAAAAAGGATAAAGAAAAAAAAATTTACCTCCAATGAAGACTAAAATGAGTCGGAAAAAATTTGTAAAAATCCCATAGATAAGAAAAGCTCTTCTTAGCAAAAAGAAAATTACATTCCAAAACATTACCACAAATACTCGCAAGGTTATTGACGATTATCCATAATCCCTCAAGCACTTGTGCTATTTCCGTACTGATTTCAATAAAGCGATAACAATATACGGTACCCTCAGTAATGTTCCAATAACTCAAATTCCGGCATTCAAAATTAACGAGTTTGAGGGGTGTGGTAACGCTCGAGCTATTGGTTTCCATCCACTTTCTGCATTGTGATATTTATAGTAGCGAAAGTTTCCATCGCTGCCTCTTATAAAATTTATCTGAACAATCTTGAAACCTCTTCAAACTTTTACCTTTTTTTACCTTTCTCGATGTCTAGAAACAAGTAACAAAGAAATGAAGCGTCTTAATTTTCATTATTCACGTAATTAAACAAAAAAAATTTAATGAAAATTAATTGAGCGCTTAAACCTTCAATTATTGTTAGTACGCAAGCAACTCATGGATACCCTCAACATTTTCGTGCGTATTTACATTAAACTCTCAAGTTGGGTGTAAGAACGGTGGAAGTCATAGTTGCTTATCTTCGCAGGTTAGAAGTAACAGTGTTACCTTAGATACTCATAAATAAAATATTTATTTGCTTTAGAATTTAAGTTATACGAAAGTACTCGTTGAAAGTATTAAAAAAGTAGCCGAAGTTTTCTACAGCTAGTTGCATAAGGAACCAGACGCTTCATGCAGCGAAAGTGGCAGAGGGTAGGGTTCGTAAAATTCTCTTGCCAGTAGGCGTACCAAATAATTACTTCATTTCGTTAATATGAAGTAACAAGTTACAAGACATGGAACATGCAAGGAAGTAATTAAAAGATAAAGTTACAGTAAGGCCACACACTCTTTGAGCAGACCACGGCAAAGAGCAAATTAAGACAATTGTTGCAAAAGAAAAAATAAATTTTGATGGATCAAATACTCCTCTTTGTTCATCGTGAGAGACGAAAGAGACGGTGCAGTTCAAATAACTATTTCCCCGCCTTCTGGTCTGAATTCTGACTAAGCAAATTTTGAGCAAACCTCGGAGGTTTCAAAATAAAGAACCGCTTTCCATCAAAAGCAAGTTGCTTCTGCGCATGCGTAAATACACATTTTCAAAGCGTTATTTTGGACGATGCGAACTGTCAGTGGCCTCAGTCAGTAGATGCCAACATGAATACTGGAAACCTCACTAGTGTTAGATATTTGAAGAATATTAGAAGAAACTGAAATGCTTTTTGTGTACATGCTGGCACTTTCTAACTGCCAGCTCTCCTCTCCTCACCTGATCACAAACTGCTATCTCCTCTTTACATCTATATGAATCTATATTAATAATTTTGAGAGTTTGCCTCAAGTCCCTTACCAACCTAACAAATTGTAATCCGAACAGCATTAAAATCAGTTTGAAAAACCTTCAAATCAAATGTTACATGTGACACTTGCCCGTTGCCCACATTCTTGACGCATGTGCCAGAACACTTCTTTAGGCGAGAAGGTCTGACTCAGATTTTATAACCTATTGACCCGTATACTTTTCAAACCAAGCAAATCCGACTAATCCGTTTACTTGTATCGCTTCGTCTTCAATTTATCTTAGGTGCAGATTCCACTTAAAATCGCGTGACCCGAGAACAAAGCTTAAAGAACAATGTAACAACTAAAGTCTCTTCGAACAAGTCCATTTAGACATGCACCTGGATGCAACGATGCCAAATCGACTTTAGTTAGGCACAACATTCCTGTCGCCTGTCCGCATCTAATAAATGCAGTCGACGCCAACGGAAATGGCCATCTAAATACAACTAGGACTTAAGGTCGGGCCACATTACCGCGACGACATCAAGCGCAGAATTAGACGTCCGCATCACCGACTAAAGGCCCGATTTCAAGCGGAGCAACGTCACGACCAAGTTCTTAATGTCCCAACCGAAGGCAGCTAGTGCAAAAACGTGCCTTACGCCAAAAAAAAGTCTCAAAAATTGAGTTTCTTTCTCTAGACATGTACAGCTAGTTCCAAAAAAACGGGACAAAACCTGTTTTACATAAGGATGATAAAGCAAAGAAGTCGTCTGGTTTCTTTTGAAACTCGGTGTACCTACCACAAGACGAAAATATTGAATGTTTGTTGAAAAATTACATGTTATGTTCATTGTACGCCACTGACATTAGTACGTGTCGCAGTAGGTGAAGATATTGGGTGAGCGGAACCGTTCGGACTTTTTGAATGACTCTGTAGAAGAGAAATTAGTTTGATGGAACGTCAGATTTTTTTGCAACTAGCTGTACAATGCTTCGAACGGTCCACTGCCAAGAAGGAAACGGACAGGTCCTGGTCCACTTGACTTGAACACTTTTATATTGTTTACACGCTAGTAATGTGAGATTACCAAATCGCGCACCCTTCACACAGATAACCAAGGCTCTCTGGAAATTCGTCGAATTTTCTCGAAATTTAATTGGAAACGCCATCACGTCCAGGCGACCAAAACAATCCTTCGAGGATTTTCCTGAAGGCGAGCACTCTTGTGAAGTGGCAACAGGTGAATGGACTTGATGCCGACTTGCATTACTATTACTAATAAAAAAAAATTGCATGCTTTCACAACATGCAATAACAACAAAAAAACAAACGCTCAATAATCGATGCAACTTTGTCACAAAATTTAAGAAGTAGAAAAAAAATTACGCCAATTATTGTGACAGTAATCGAGTATTGTTCTATTGTCAGGAGAGCTATAATTATTTAAATGCATCGCGAGTGGCACCATCGCCTTGAATGAAGACAAACAAACGACAAGAGATAAATTGGACGACACCACAACGCCAAAAACTGTTGTTAAGATTTAGGAAAGCGTTATTTTATTTTTAGAAACTTTTTTTTAAAACAAACCTGGAGACTCCGACCGAAAAGAAACTGGGGAAGGCCCAATAGACGAACCCCATGAAAATAACGAACTCCAGTATAGCTTCCATTTCGCTTCCAGATCACTGTCGACGAAAAAATCCAACATTTAGTCACCACGTCAATATTTGACAACACAATCACGTGCGTCCACGTTAAATTGGAGGTGTGAGTACTAGGAAACTAGTTTCACGACGACGGCATGTTTTCGTATAGCGTATAGACGCGACGCTCCCACGAACAAAACACCCCAACGGCACGACAGAACGGACCGCAACCCAACTTTACCAAATAACAATGAAGTTCTGTTCCGTTCTAACCGGCAAAAGCCTCTCGCTCTCCGGCAAATCGCATGGGGGAACCGTCACGGGCCTAGCGATGAACAGAGCCGTAGCTGGTAGAGAGGGACAGAACCGGCTTCGAAAAGATAGCGCGAACACCCAACGGATAGCAGAAAAGGTAAAGTAAAGGTCCAGGGGCGGCGCCAACAAATAAAAAAAAAAAAAAATTGTCTTAGTTTGGCAGCTTTCCCGGGTTTAGCCCAATTGCGGGACTTGGGGCCCCATCAATAGTTCCGTTCCTGGCTTCGCATAACATCCTTCGAGAGTACAAATCGTCGAAGGGCAGTCACCTTTTAACCTTTTGCCATTCTTGTGGAAGCCTAACTAACTTTTCGTGACGATTCGACCCTATTGAGTCTATTTATTTTTCTGCCTTGTGGGCCCCAAATATGGAGACCCTTCCTTACCCTCTTTTATGTTGTCCCGACCAACTGCTCAACACTAACAGATCGGGCTATTCATGCATTAACGTTATAAATATTGGGGGTCGACGACCAAACCTCTGCGGATGAAGCGCTCCTGGTTGGACCGGATCCTGATCCCGCATCGGCTTTGTCAAGGAATTGAGACCTAATTGGCTCCGGTGTAATTTATAAATTTAGCGGTCTATTATCTGTTGTGTGTGGCGATCTTCGCGATGACCGACCTTGTCAGTCAATTATCCGTTCGCCAGCATCACCGCAGCGTTTCAAACTCGCCATTTCGCTGAACGACTCGTCGAGGATCACACCATACGGCGACGTCACAGGCATTTTTGTGCAAAACCGCGGGTGATTATGTTACAGTAATTACTCATAAATTACCAATTCAAGCTATTGGAATGATAACAGGATTATGGTATGCAATTTTTGCAAATTACTGATCGGTACAAATGACGCGCTGTATCCATGCCAGGAAGTACGACTCCAATAAAATAAAAGTAATTTCTAGTTTCGGTATGGCAATAAATGCGACAATTGCGACGATTACCGGTAAAATGGTGATGGGAAAAGGACGATTAAGTTAAAGGTCCTTGGAGGCCAACGGGATGATGCAACGACTCCCTAGAAAAATTCCCATAGATCTCGTTAATATTTAGAAAAATTAGACTTCATTGCAGAATTTTTTTACCACTTCTTCAGGTTGTACGTATATCCATCTATTCTGGATGCTGATGATGATGCACTTTTTATTCAGGTCAGAAAGAGGAATCGAAAATGTGAGGTCGGCCACCAAATATACACGATAAAGTGATAAGGCAAACGAAAACGTTTTTCTCTTTCACCCTACTGGCGCAATATGGGGCTATATTCAAGAATTGCACAAGTAGTCGCAACAATAACAGAATTTTTTTTGACCAAGTTGAAGCCCCTCATGCCACGACCGGTTTGACTTTACAAGGGTCGACAGTTTAATTGAAAATTTTTGCCATTTTACTCAGGCAGTGCTGAGTGTAGGGTTGGACCTTTTGAGAAAATTGCAGCTTCAATAAAGCATTGGTTTTCAACCTAATTTTTTTTCCATTGTAAGCTGCATAAAAAGGACCTCGAGGACGATGCCAAATGCTTTGGTTCTAATAGTATATGGGTTGCCAAAACTCCCAAGGCTCTCAAGTCCACCCACCCTAGGAGTCCTATTGTCGCACATGATTGACGTGTTCAAACGTCTCAAAATAATCATTAGTTGGGAACAATGGCTGGAATCAAATGGGTACGTTATCGAAATATGGAAATTAATAGAAATAGTAGAAAAACTAGCTGCAGTAACCTTGTTAAATGACATCAACTTCTAGAACCGTCCAAAAATTTGCATACTTTTGTAGGTAAGCGGAGAGGGTTGCAATTGAATAAGGGCGCAAATGCTCAAAATTTTGCTTAAAAATATTGAAAGCAACGTTGTCTTTAAGTATTGAATAATGCGGGGGTAGATGAAGAGTCTGAAGTGAGGTTATGTCATCTTAAAGTTTACAACGCATTGCGGTAATATTAGGTAAACAATTCAATTAGCACTCACCAAGTGTTGACCTCGGTGCAAATTTTGGCTCAGAAAAGCACTGTCGTACACTTTATTCAGAATACGGCGTAAATAAGCTTTAAAATTTGCCACTACGTAATCACTTTACAAGCCGCACAAACATGTTCATTTGAACTTCTGCAGCTGAAGCAGATAACCTACCGAAGGATCGAGCATAAAGTCTACTGCTAAATTAAGCTACCTGGGGCACCGCACCTGGCCCAATTTTAGATCCTTTAATTTTAGACTCGAATGTTTGTTTAAGAATCTTAGTTACGTTGTGGGTAAATAATTGGAGAAAAGTTTGAAACATGATACATTTATTCACAGTTTATACACTAATCTAAAAACATTGCAGTTGTAATTACACCAAAATGTTGTCAAACACTACACAGCAAATTTCCATTCACCACATAATTTACAACTAAAATAAAAATACTGCAAGCTGGTAGGTGTATTGCTTTATACAACATTAACAACAAGAATATTTAACATAATGGAATGTTATAACTTTCCACTTTAGCTTCGTAAAGAAAAATTGCACCTACAACAAAACATCGAACTCGTGCCGCGATAGGTAACAACAATAGTTATAATATCAATAAACCGTTATATTTTACAATATAATATTGTCTTATTTTCTACTCTATTCCGCACGTGGCGAATTTACTTTTTCGAAATTGTACCAGTAAGCTAAGTTTTGAACTAATTTACACAAAAACAAAAAGAGTTTCGTTATACACAACTGATCCTCTAAAACACGGTATTTACAAAATTGCACCTTAAAAACGGCTTAATATGACATGAAATCAAGAGTAGTGGACCTTGCAATTTAAAACAAACCTATTTGATATCTTTTTAAACGAAAAAAAAAATTACAACTAATGGCGGGAGTCTCTGGGGTAGAATTCGGCCAAAACTGCGGCCGGAATACGTTTCAACATTTCTTTCGGGAAGATACGGAGCAACTGCCACCCGATATCGAGCGACTCAAACACGGTACGGTTCTCGTAACTACCTTGAGTGATGAAGTTCTTCTCGAATTTCGTCAAAAACTCCAAATAGAGAAGATCGTCGGGGGTCAACGCCTCCTCGCCCACCACAGCCTTCATAGCTTGCACGTCCTTGCCGATGGCGTAGCAAGCGTACTACAACAAAAACGACATGTTGAACCAAATCACGTGACGCCCAATAGTTAAATTACGTGGCGCCCAATACAACAGAAGATGGAAATTAAATTACGCGGCGCCCAATAAAAGAGAAAAATGCAGACTAAACTACGTGGCGCCGCCGAAGAGGGGTTTTGAAATGTTGAAACTCACCAGTTGATTTGAGACGTCAGAGTGGTCTTTTCGGGTCATGCCCTCGCCGATGGCGGACTTCATGAGACGCGACAGCGATGG
This sequence comes from Schizotus pectinicornis, assembly GCA_951805265.1. NCBI lineage: Eukaryota > Metazoa > Arthropoda > Insecta > Coleoptera > Pyrochroidae > Schizotus > Schizotus pectinicornis. Next base: position 7,394,865 of record OX638207.1, on the reverse strand, counting down.
CAGCACGTTGATCGGGGGGTAGATCTGTCTGTTGTGCAATTGACGGTCGACGTAGATTTGACCTTCGGTAATGTAGCCGGTCAAATCGGGAATGGGATGAGTGATGTCGTCGTTGGGCATAGTGAGAATGGGGATCTGGGTGATGGAGCCGTTCCTGCCCTCGACGCGACCGGCGCGCTCGTATATCGTGGCCAAATCGGTGTACATGTAACCGGGGAAACCACGGCGACCAGGCACTTCTTCACGGGCAGCGGATACCTGAATAAAAACAAAAAAAAATAACTTCGATTGTTTCGTTCTGGGATATGCTAGAAAAAACACGTCTCAAAATCAAAAATTCTTCCAATTATTCGAACAGCAAGTTTTCGAGGTGAAACTGCTTTGGACGCGGTAACGTAAAATCATGCGTAACGAAAAGTGAAACGCTCTCCGCTGCCTACAACACCAGTATGTTTATCGAGAGGGGTGCAAGACACCGTATGGGGAGACATCCCTGCTCTTCTTCGCATGAGTAGAAAATGTAAAATATATGAGTTTGTTTTATTTACAAAATAATAATTCAAAATTCGGCCCTCTCCCTTCCTCACCCACCTCACGCAAGGCTTCGGCGTAAGACGACATGTCGGTCAAGATGACCAACACGTGTTTTTCGCATTGGTAGGCCATGAATTCGGCGGCTGTGAGCGCCAATCGCGGGGTGATGATTCTCTCGATGGTCGGATCATTGGCCAAGTTCAAGAACAGACACACGTTCTCCATGGAACCGTTCTCTTCGAAGTCCTGCTTGAAGAAACGGGCCGTTTCCATGTTGACACCCATAGCGGCGAACACTATGGCGAAATTGTCCTCGTGATCGTCCAGGACGGATTTACCGGGAATTTTGACCAGACCGGCCTGTCTGCAAATTTGCGCGGCGATTTCGTTGTGCGGCAAACCGGCGGCGGAGAAGATCGGAATCTTTTGACCGCGAGCAATGGAGTTCATGACGTCGATGGCGGAGATGCCGGTCTGGATCATTTCCTCGGGGTAAATACGCGACCAGGGATTGATGGGCTGGCCCTGGATGTCCAAGAAGTCCTCGGCCAGGATGGGGGGACCTGCGAGACAAAAGGGCAATTATGCAGAGCGAACGAGGCAAGGGGCCAAAACGCCAACCGACCACAATTTTAATGATGTAAACAAAATAATAATAATAAAATCAAAAGTGTTATTTTTACTTAAATATTTAAGCAAACATTTTAGTAGTATAGTAGGGCGGGTTCTGACCCATTTTCATTACACAACCTCACTTTTGCTTTCATTTCTTCAAACTAACATTCTAACCACTGAGGTTTGAATGTTAGTTAGAAGAAATAAAAAAAATATATAAATAAATAATAAGAAATAAAAATAATAAAAATAAATAAATTTTAAAGGTTTAAGTTGAAACGTTTTCTAAGATTTTTTTTTTTTTAAATGATTGCATAACTTTAATATTATTTGCTTTTATTTCTTCTAACTAACATTCAAACCTCAGTGGATAGAATGTTAGTTTGAAGAAATGAAAGCAAATAATATTAAAGTTATGCAATCATTTTTCAAAAAAAAAAAAATTTTGTTAGAAAACGTTTTAACTTAGACCTTTAAAATTTCGAACCAAATCCTTAGCCTTCTAACGAGCAAGAAGGTGTGAAGCCTACTACGTATTTTGCTGCTCCAAGCCATGCACAGACATTCATGGACTATATTTAAAGACCGTGAAGTAAATAAATATCGCGCCCACTCTAAGGAATATTGGCCTGCTCGCGGGCGGTTTCTTACGGTGGTTTGAATGATGATGTACCTTTGTCGATGGGTTTGCCTGAGCCATTGAAAACCCTGCCTAACATGTCTTCAGAGACGGGGGTCCTGAGGATATCGCCGGTGAACTCGCAAACGGTGTGTTTGGCGTCGATCCCCGAAGTGCCCTCGAACACCTGGACGACAGCCTTAGACCCGCTAACTTCCAGAACTTGTCCAGACCGGAGGCTGCCATCGGACAGTCTTAGTTGTACAATTTCGTTAAACTTGGGAAACTTGACTTCGTCGAGAATGACCAGAGGGCCGTTAACCCCAGAGACGGTCTTGTAAGCTAAAAATCAAACAAGTTATATCAGTTTCAGGCGATAGCCCAGTAGGAGTGGCTGTCATGAGACTAATCACATGACAACACAAAACAGCTGATTTCCCCAGCGACTCCTGCGGGAACTGGTGAGAATTGGTAACGGGATCGAAAGTGTTGTTGAAATCGAGAAAACTTATCGATTTTCCGCGGATAAAACGTGAAATCTGGGAAATTTTCGGTCATATGACCCACTTCGTGTCATCCATTGCGACAAGACCCGCCCAAAAATCGGGGTTTCCAGGCCCGGTACGAGCCGAAAAATGGGTTAAAAATACTCACTCAGCCTGGGTTGAGACACGAAGTCGCGGGCGATTGCCAGAACATGCTCCTTTGTGGCTTGTCTTGGCGTTAAAGTAGCTGGATACGACATCTTTGACAGCACGTCCTGCACAGTCCAATCTATATCAGCAACTGCAGGAATATTGGCTTCACGTGAGATCACGTGACGCCGCTAATTCCACTACTCGCCGCTAGATGACCCGAAAATTGGAACTAAAATTAAACAAATAACGCTATTACAAAAACCGATTACAATAATTACTACAAGAAATAAGAAAATACAATAATAGTGTCGAAAATTACGGCCGGCAGTCGATATTGCACGGTTTTTGACAAAAAGTTACAGGTAGCTGCTTTGACTTGACGTTTCCTAGGGTTCGCGGCCAGGCTTTGTCTCTCAAACGTCAAATTGACCTAACCTATAAAAGTAGCGCTTAACTCAACCCCAAAACCCCGTGAATTTTAGATTTTTCATCATCCCCAATGTCGGATATCGACGATGAAAGCGAGGGGTCATCAGATAAGGTTCGTTTCGAACATAACACGCAACTATTAACTATTTACCTTAATTCGTGAAGTATCGTTTAAGCTACTGGCGCCATCTCTATTGTTTCAGAGTCTCTTCCTGTTTGGGCGGGACGTTTCGAAAATTCCTTGTTTTCGAAATAGTATGGTGTACGGAATTGGGGGCGGTTTGGTGATGGGTTTGGGCCATTTTTTGTTTTCTAGTCGACCGATCGCTGCTACTAATTTTGCGGTTTATTCGTTTTCTGCGATTACGTTGATCTATTGGACCCAGTGTCGATATAACTATTCAAAGACCAAATTTGAACTTCTTAAGATACAAGAACTTATGAGGATAAATGCGCTGATGGAAGGCACTGCTGAAGACCGCGAGGAGAAACCCGATCGATAGATGTTGTAGTGTAAAATTTTGTATAAAATCTATACACTTAGTAACAATATATTAATTAATTGTTGACTACATATTGATTCTTCCTTGTAGTGTGAGCAAAGTTTGAATAGTTTTTTAATGATACACAATCGCATCCATTGTTGTCATAATAACAATTAATACTTAAAATTTTTTTATTTCTTGCTATGCTGTTAGAATTGTGATTACTTTTTTCTGTTAATTATACGTTAATCACATTTGCGTGACAATAATAATTAGCCTAAATCAAAGACAAAATACCAATCCAATTAAGTTGTTGAAGTCTTCCTTTGAATAATTTATTAGGTACAAAAACATGTACAGGCTGTGGTTAAAACGCAGTAATTGCAGTAACAGTAATTGCGAAAAAACGCGTTAATATCACTTGATGCATTAATGCACTTATTTGTCATACCGCCATAGTATGGTCATAGGTGGTCGGTACTGTTAGACACGCATTTGCACCCATGTTACTTCCTTAACTAGTTTTGTATTATTACAACATTTGTGTGAGTCAAGGACCCGCGATAAATGAGAACATCAACAGCTTATTTATCAAGAAATCACGTGTTCTTAAGATAAAATCATTGAATCTTGTATCACAACTGCTGCGGTTATTTACTGTTCAACAATGCAGCAGCAAACACAGAATTTGCAGAACGGCGTCAAAGATAAAAGTGAGAGCACTTTGGTGTTCTTTGTTAACGGCAAAAAGGTAGGTCCATCTAATCTTTTTTATTTGTAGATTCTAAATACAATCAGCAAATTGATGTGCAGGTGCTCTGATTTTTCTTGCTATTCGAAATTGATTCTTTTTATTATAAAAAAGAAATCAACGCTGCATTCAGTTTTGGAAGCAATCTATCAAACGCAGAGACTTAAAAAAATTGTTTTTACCTTTTTTAGCAGGTAGACACTTAAAAATGTTTTAAAGTAAAGATGAAAAATTTAGGAGATTGTATGTTTACCTACTAAATGCAGGTAAGTACTTAGATAATTATATAATTGGTTTTAGGATTCCAATTTCCGATAGCATGAATTGTTAAGTGTGTCAGCTCAAATTTATAAATTGATAAGATATAAATCTCTGCAACATAGAATTAAAGCAAACAGAATACAGAATAACGTCGAATTAAAGATCTTGCGAAATTATTGACCTTTTAACTTGTTCTAAGAAAATTTTGCAAGCGAGACCCCCCCACTAAGTCGAGAATGGAAAATTTCTCTGTTTTGTTCAACAAATAAATGATAGCCACAAGAAAATTTTCCACGACCTCACAAATTTTTATTTCATGTTTTTATTTCCAGGTGATAGATGAAGATGTGGATCCAGAATGGACCTTGCTGCATTACTTGCGAGCTAAACGTATCCTTTTTAGAAGATATTAAAAATAGATTTTACCTTTAACTTGAGGGTAGTATAGTGATTTTCATGTTTTATGATGTCACAAATGCATAGAAAGATTTGATCAGCGTTCTCTTTAGAAGTAAAAACCCTTAAAATAAAGTTTTATTGATTGTAGAAGGTTTCTTAACTTAACCTTACAGTACGACTATGTGGGACAAAACTGGGTTGTGGTGAGGGTGGATGTGGAGCGTGTACAGTGATGGTGTCGAGATTTGACAGAACAAAGAACACTGTGGTGTATCCTTTTGGTTGCATTCTTTTCAGCTAGTTGTATTCAACATAGTTTCCTATTAACACACTAGTCATTTACCAGTGAACGCTTGTCTTGCCCCCATATGCTCCATGCATGGTCTTGCTGTTACCACCGTGGAAGGTATCGGATCTACCAAGACCAAACTGCATCCGGTCCAGGAACGAATCGCCAAGGCCCACGGTTCTCAATGTGGATTCTGCACCCCAGGAATTGTGATGTCCATGTACAGTCTTTTAAGAAACTCCCCAAAACCATCAATGAATGACTTAGAAGTGGCGTTTCAAGGAAATTTATGCCGTTGCACCGGATATAGACCCATAATTGAAGGCTTTAAAACCTTTACGGAGGAATGGGAGTTGATTCAGAACGGCAACCAAATGAATGGCAACTCTAATTGTGGAATGGGAGATAAATGTTGTAAGTTACAGAACGGTTCAAGCCACGAAGAGGAAGAAGAAGTGTTGTTTCAAAGAAGCAAATTTACACCTTATGATGCTTCTCAAGAACCTATTTTTCCGCCTGAATTGAAAATTTCCGATAAGTACGATAAGGAGTTTATGGTTGTGAAAGGAAAAAGTGTCATTTGGTACAGACCAACTCGACTCTCCGAGTTGTTGGAACTGAAGAAACAACATCCTGATGCCAAAATTGTTGTGGGTAACACCGAAGTTGGTGTTGAAGTTAAATTTAAACATATAGTATATCCTGTGATTATTCACCCATCTCACGTACGTGAACTGGTGGAGATTAGTTGTAACGATAAGGGAGTGAGAGTTGGTGCTTCAACTACTCTTTGGGATTTGGAACAGTATTTAAGAAACGAAATTAAGAAGTTACCAGAGTACAAAACAAGAGTCTTTCGAGGTGTTGTAGAAATGTTGAACTGGTTTGCTGGTAAACAAATTCGAAGTGTCGGCGCCATCGGTAGCAACATCATGACTGGTAGTCCCATTTCTGATATGATCCCTGTCTTAATGGCCAATAGAGTAATTTTAGAACTGCAGAGTAAAGATAATGGGATCAGACAAGTCAGCTTGGATAATGATTTTTTTGTTGGTTATCGAAGAACTGTAGTAAAATCAGACGAAATTCTTTTGGCCATCCACATTCCTTACACCCATCAAGACCAGTATTTCTACGCCTATAAGCAAGCCAGGAGACGTGAAGATGACATTGCTATAGTAAACGCAGCCATCAACGTAACGTTCCAACCAAAATCCCATGTAATTGCCGAAATTAACCTCGCCTTTGGAGGAATGTCTTTCAAAACCGTCATGGCGCCAAAAACTCAAGAAAAACTAAAAGGTCTACCATGGAATCGCGACACTTTAGAAACAGCTTACACTTATCTCCTCGACGACCTACCATTAAACCCATCAGCACCAGGAGGAATGATCACCTACAGAAGATCTCTAACTCTAAGTTTGTTCTTCAGAGGCTTCCTCGCGATTTCAACCAATTTGCAGAAATACCTCCCCGATATTACTGTAGACAAAAGGGAGTTGAGTGGCATTCACGGTTATCACACCAAAGAATACAAAAGTTCGCAATACTTCACCGTAGTTCCTCAAACTCAAGAAAAGACCGATGCTCTTCATCGTCCAATTGTCCACATGTCAGCTTTCAAACAAGCGACAGGTGAAGCAGTATATTGCGACGACATTCCAATTTTCGAAAACGAACTCTACTTAGCCTACGTAACAAGTACCAAAGCTCACGCAAACATTCTGAAGATCGACCCAACCGAAGCTCTATCTACCGAAGGCGTTGTAAGTTTCTTCAGCGCCAAAGATATCGACCCTAAGAAAAACCAAATAGGGCCCATCGTCCACGATGAAAAAGTCTTCTACGATACCAAAGTGACAAGTCAAGGCCAAGTTTTGGGCGCTATAGTAGCAATCGATCAGAACACCGCCCAAAAAGCGGCAAGAAAAGTCAAAATCGAATACGAAGAACTAGAACCTGTTATAGTCACGATCGAAGACGCCATCAAACACAATTCGTTTTTTGGCAACCCCCACAGGATTATTAAAAAAGGTAACGTCGAAAAAGTGATGAGAGAAGCTCCTCACACGCTTGAAGGGGAATGCCAAATGGGCGGTCAAGAACACTTTTACTTCGAAACCCAATGCGTGGTTGCTGTTCCCAAAAAAGAAGACCACGAAATCGAAATTTTCTCATCAACTCAAAATCCAACCGAACTCTCACAATTGTTAGCTGAAGTTCTGGGGATACCCCAAAATCGAATTGTGACGAGAGTGAAGCGGTTAGGGGGTGGTTTCGGGGGTAAAGAATCCAAATCTAACATTGTCGGCATTCCCGCTGCTATAGCAGCAGTTAAACTTAACCGACCAGTTAGGTGCATGCTTGATCGCGACGAGGACATCGTCATGACCGGAGGAAGACACCCCTTTTTGTTTAAGTACAAAGTTGGTTTTGATGACGACGGCAAAATTTTGGCCGTCGACATCAAAATTTACGCCAATTGCGGCTATTCCGTTGATCTGTCACCTTCAGTAAGTAACTAGATAACTAGTTGAGGTAAAAAGTAATTTTCAATACATTAATTTGCAGGTATTAGAAAGGGCGATGACTCATTTCGAAAATTCCTACAAAATTCCTGTAGTTTTGGTCCAAGGATACTCCTGCAAAACTAATCTGGCTTCAAACACTGCGTTCAGAGGTTTTGGAGGTCCTCAAGGGATGTATGCTGGAGAGTGCATAATTCACGATATTGCTGATTACTTGAAGAAGGACGTTATGGCGCTGAGTCGCCTCAACTTATATAAAGAAAACGATATTACCCACTACAATCAGAAACTGATCAACTGCACTCTTGATAAGTGTTGGAATGAGTGCGTCGACTCTTCGCGCTACTACGAAAAAAGAAAAGAGGTGGAGAGGTTCAATATGGAAAACAAATACAAGAAGCGAGGTTTATGTGTTATTCCAACCAAGTACGGAATTTCTTTCACGGCACCTTTTCTGAACCAAGCAGGTGCTCTTGTTCTTGTATACACAGATGGTTCAGTTTTGCTCTCCCATGGAGGTATCGAAATGGGTCAAGGGTTGTACACAAAAATGCTGCAAGTTGCCAGTCGAGCTCTAGAGATTCCCGTAGAAAAAATTCATACCATCGAAACTTCCACCGATAAAGTTCCCAACACCTCTCCAACTGCCGCCAGTTCTGGTTCGGACCTCAACGGGATGGCTGTTATGGTAAGAAAAAAAATAATTTTTTCTCACTTAAGTCAAAACCGTCAAAATTTCAGGAAGCTTGCCTTACTATTAAAGAAAGACTTCGCCCTTTCAAAGAAGCGAACCCTAAAGGGAAATGGGAAGATTGGGTGCGAGCAGCCTATTTCGATAGGGTTAGCTTATCAGCCACCGGTTTCCACAAAACTCCCGACATTGGCCACAACTGGGAAACAGGAGAAGGCAACATGTTCAATTACTTCACTTACGGAGTCGCTTGCTGTCAAGTCGAAATTGATACTCTCACCGGCGACCACCAAGTCTTAAGTGTCGATATCGTTATGGATTTAGGTAAAATTTAACCAACTTAGTTCTAACACCAGTTTAACAAAAATTACAGGAGAAAGCTTGAATCCCGCCATCGACATCGGCCAAATCGAGGGAGCTTTTATGCAAGGTTACGGACTTTTCGTTCTCGAAGAGTTAGTTTACTCGCCACAAGGAACCAACTACACCCGAGGTCCCGGTACTTACAAAATTCCGGGATTCGCCGACATTCCAGGAGAATTTAACGTTTCGTTACTGAAAGGAGTTTCGAATCCGAGAGCCGTTTACTCGTCGAAAGCCGTGGGGGAGCCTCCTTTGTTTTTAGGAAGTGCGGTCCTGTACGCTATTAGGGATGCTGTTAAGGCAGCCAGAAAAGAAAACGGAGTAACTGAAGCGTTCAAGTTGGATTCGCCAGCTACTGCGGCCAGGATCAGGATGGCGTGCCAGGATAACATCACCTCAAAAGTATTAGTGGAGGGGGTTTATGAAAAATTGTTTCTAATTTTTATTCTTTCAGCTTGAAGAGCCGAAAATTGGTACTTTTAAACCTTGGAGCGTCACAGGCGTCTAGTGTTGGTTTCAGAAAGAAGTGGTTTAGTTCGTTAAAGCTGTGTTATAATGCTTTTAATATTTATTCTTGTCGTTTCCACAACGCCCATAATTTCTTGTCAGGGGCCAAATTTTGTTCCCAATATTTAGTTTTTTATTAGCTTCATTTTTAACTGAATTGTGTAATCAATGTACCTAATCAATGGAACCACTTGGAGGCAATTGAAAAAAATTTGTTAAATCGTTTTAAGTGAAGTTACCGTTATATGCGATTGTTACATAATGTGTTAGTTGTTTACATAAACTTAATAATAAGTCAATAAACGTCAAGCTAAAAAAGAACTAAAAACTTTTTTTTAAATTTGTCCCTACACCCTTTTTGTTTAAACGTGCAATGGATAGAGCTGGAGATATTTTCCAACAAATTTATTTCCTCTTCCCCCTTTTTCGGAGGAAGAACGAAGAATCATACGTGTCTAGTTTCTATTGAATTCTTAATCAGTCGTGGCGATATCCAATTTGTGAACATCGAGGTCACGTGGATACTGCTGGCGCAATTCTGCAGCAATCATCGCGATATACGTAATTCTAGCCCCCCGGGAAGAGGGGATTTGTTTGAATACCTATGCACCATTTCCAAGGTTATTTCGGATCTACAGATAACAATCAATACTAGGTACTTAACCAAGTTAATGAAGATTTTGGCTAGTGTACGAGACGATGGCCCCGGAAAGTGACAACACCCTAGTGTTCTTCGTCAATGGAAGAAAGGTAAAATTACTGTAATTTTTTTCATTAATGATGTTAAATATTTTCTTATGCCAGGTCATTGACAGTAATGTTGATCCAGAATGGACTTTGTTGTTCTATTTAAGAACTAAATGTATCCTTTAAACTTTTGGTTGATTGTAAATTTTGGCAATTAATAAATTTCTTAACGTGACTTTCAAGTGAGATTATGTGGTACTAAACTTGGATGTGGAGAAGGAGGATGTGGAGCTTGCACAGTTATGGTTTCAAAATATGATAGGTCAAAAAATCAAATATTGTATCCTTTTTCTACCAGGTATCTCCATCAAAATTTACATTTCTTTATTTTTGATTAGAAAAGCTATAACTTTCTTACAAAATACAGTCATTTACCTATCAATGCTTGTTTGGCTCCAATCTGCTCCTTGCATGGCTTTGCTGTCACTACTACTGAAGGAATTGGTTCGACCAAAACTAAATTACATTCGGTCCAAGAACGTATTGCGAAAGCCCATGGTTCCCAGTGCGGCTTCTGCACTCCAGGAATTGTGATGTCAATGTATACTCTTTTGAGGAACTCCCCTAAACCTTCAATGAAGGACATGGAAGTAGCGTTTCAAGGAAATTTGTGCCGTTGCACTGGGTATAGACCCATAATTGAAGGTTACAAAACTTTCACAGAAGAATGGGAACTGATCCAGAACGGCAACAAGATCAATGGCGAGGCGAAATGTGGAATGGGTGATAAATGTTGCAAGTTGCAGAACGGTTTGAAAACCGAAGAAGAGGAAGTTTTGTTCCAAACCAGCGAATTCACTCCTTATGATGCTACTCAAGAACCCATTTTTCCTCCTGAGTTGAAAATTTCAGATAAATACGACAAAGAGTTTTTGGTGATAAAAGGAAAAACTGTCACTTGGTATAGACCAACGCGATTAGTCGAGTTGTTGGAATTAAAGAAACAACATCCTGATGCCAAAATTGTTGTTGGAAACACCGAAGTTGGTGTTGAAGTTAAATTTAAACGAGTGGCTTATCCAGTTGTTATTCACCCATCTCTAATTTCTGAGTTGGTAGAGATTACATGTACCGATCAGGGAGTGAGAGTTGGTGCTTCAACTACTCTTTGGAATTTGGAACAGTATTTAAAAAAGGAAATTAAGAAGTTACCAGAATACAAAACAAGAGTCTTTCAAGGTGTTGTAAACATGTTAAATGTATTTGGAGGTAAACAAATTCGAAGTGTCGGAGCTATCGGTAGCAACATCATGACCGGTAGTCCCATTTCTGATATTATCCCTATCTTGATGGCCAATAAAGTTACTTTAGAACTGCAAAGTAAAGATAACGGAATCAGACAAGTAAGTTTGGATAACGATTTCTTTGTTGGTTATCGAAAAACTGTGGTAAGACCAGACGAAATTCTTTTGGCCATCCACTTTCCTCACACTCATCAAGACCAGTATTTCTACGCCTACAAGCAAGCCAGAAGACGTGAAGATGATATCGCCATAGTAAACGCAGCCATCAACGTAACGTTCCAATCAAAATCCCATATAATTGCAGAAATTAACCTCGCCTTTGGAGGAATGTCTTTCAAAACCGCCATGGCGCCAAAAACTCAAGAAAAACTAAAAGGCTTACCATGGAATCGCGACACTTTAGAAACAGCTTACACTTATCTACTTGACGACCTACCACTAGACCCATCAGCACCTGGAGGAATGATTACCTACAGAAAATCCCTAACTCTGAGTTTATTTTTTAAAGCTTTCCTAGCTATCTCAGACAAGTTGCAGAACTATCTCCCCAACATAGTGATTGACCCAAGAGAAAAAAGCGCAACCGAGAACTTCAACACCAAGAACTATAAAAGTTCTCAATACTTCACCGTTGTACCAGAAACCCAAAAAAAAATTGACACTGTCCATAGACCCATCGTCCATAAATCTGCTTTCAAACATGCAACTGGGGAGGCAGTTTTCTGCGACGACCTTCCAGTTTTAGAAAACGAACTTCACTTGGCTTTTGTCACAAGCACCAAAGCTCACGCCAAAATTCTAAAAATTGACCCATCTGAAGCTCAAGCAATGGAGGGCGTTTTTGATTTCGTTAGCGCTAAAGATATCGACAGCAAAAGAAACGAAATTGGTCCCACAGGAGTTAAGGATGAAAAAATCTTCTATGACGAAAAAGTAACAAGTCAAGGACAAATAATTGGGGCTATTCTAGCAACTGACCGTAATATTGCCAGAAGTGCAGCAGCTAAAGTCAAAATTGACTACCAAGACCTCAAACCTGTCATCATGACGATTCAAGACGCAATCAAGCACAACTCGTTCTTCGCCAACCCTTTAAGAGTGATAGAACAAGGCGACATCGTTAAAGTTTTGAAAGAAGCTCCTCACGTTGTAGAAGGTCAATGTCAAATGGGGGGTCAAGAACACTTCTACCTCGAAACTCAAAGCGTGATCGTGATTCCCAAACCGGAAGACAACGAATTTGAAGTTTATGCCTCAGCTCAAGCTCCTGGCGAAGTTACAGTAAGTGACTTACGTCCCAAAACTTTAAAATTTTTCAATTTTTATTGCCAGATTCACGTTTCGCAAGCTCTAGGACTTCCTCAAAACAAAGTGGTGACAAAAGTTCGGCGAATCGGGGGGGGTTTCGGCGGCAAAGAATCCAAAGCTGTCAACGTCGCAATTCCGGTTGCTGTAGCTGCGGCCAAAGCAAACCGACCGGTTCGCTGCATGCTGGACAGAGACGAAGACATTTTAATAACGGGAGGTCGCCACCCTTTCTTCTTCAAATACAAAGTGGCTTTTGATAACGACGGCAAAATTTTGGGCCTCGACGTCAAAATGTACAGCAATTGCGGCCATTCCATCGATTATTCGCCTCTAGTAAGTTGCCATCGTTTCAACTGTCGATAGTAAAAGTTCTTGCAGATCATGGAGAAAGCGATGACTCATTGCGAAAATTCCTACAAAATTCCCGCGATAAGAGTAGGGGGATATCTGTGCAAAACGAATCGTCGCTCCAACACGGCGATGAGAGGCGCGGGAGGTCCCCAAGGAATGTATCTAGCTGAACGCATCATCAACCATGTTGCAGAATTTTTGCAAAAGGACGTGGTAGAGTTGAGTTATCTCAATTTGTATAGAGAAGGCGAAGTTACGCATTACAATCAAAAATTGACCAGTTGCAACCTCGATAGATGCTGGGACGAGTGCATCAACTCCTCCAACTACCACCAAAGACGAAAAGATGTTGACAACTATAACCAGGAGAATAAGTACAAAAAGCGAGGATTAAGTGTTGTTCCTACTAAGTATGGAATAGCGTTTCCGTTTCAATTCCTCCACCAAGGAGCTGCCTTAATTTTGGTCTATACCGATGGCTCAGTTTTGCTTTCTCATGGTGGCGTCGAGATGGGTCAAGGGTTGCAAACAAAAATGCTCCAAGTGGCCAGCAAGTGTCTGGAAATACCCATGGAGAAAATCCACACAACGGAAGTCGCCACTGATAAAGTTCCAAACACTTCAACAACTGCAGCTAGTTTAAGCTCAGACCTTAACGGAATGGCGGTCATTGTAAGTTTCTTGATTTCTACCAAGAAAATTCCATTTTTTTGTTGTAGGCAGCCTGTAACGTTATCAAAGAAAGATTGCGTCCTTATAAAGAAAACGATCCGAAGAGCTCCTGGGATGATTGGGTAAAAAAAGCTTATTTCGACCGAGTCAGCCTCTCTGCCACAGGTTTCTACAAAACTCCGGATGTTGGTTACGATTGGGAAACAGGGGAGGGTAACTTGCAGCATTACTACACCTACGGGGTGGCATGCTGCGAAACAGAGATCGACACCCTTACTGGAGATCACCAAGTGCTGCGGGTTGATATCGTAATGGACTTAGGTAAATTTGGTTTATTATACAAAACTAAAGACCACCCCTAATAATAAAAATCTTGAACTAAGCACCCATCAGTTTTGCCAACACAACATAAATTTTTCAGGACAAAGCTTGAACCCAGCGGTTGATATCGGCCAGATCGAGGGTGGTTTCGTGCAAGGCTACGGCCTCTTCGTGCTTGAAGAACTGATTTACTCTCCAACAGGCACCAACTTCACTCGTGGACCAGGAACCTACAAACTTCCAGGCTTTGCTGATATACCAGCAGAGTTTAACGTTTCGTTGTTGAAAGGCGCTTCAAACCCTCGAGCTGTTTACTCTTCAAAGGTAAAAATTCGTAATTTTAAAAGTTTGATTAACAAATGTTTGCAGGCTGTAGGGGAGCCACCATTCTTTTTGGGAAGTTCAGTTCATTTTGCGATAAGAGACGCCGTTAGGGCTGCCAGGAGGGAGAATGGAGCTTCTTTGATTTTCGACCTTGACTCACCAGCGAGTTCAGCAAGAATTCGCATGGCTTGTCAGGATAACATAACAAGAAAAGTATGGGGCAAACAAATGTTTTTAACTTTTACACAAAATTGCTTTTTAGTTCCAGGAAGAAGACCTGGAAAATTGCGTTTCTTGGAATATTACACACGTCTAATAAATTGCGCGTTATTATTATTATCAAATTTGTAACAATCACCTTGAGTTACGTAACGTAATTACGTTTAGAGGTGTAGAAATAAAATTACTGACACAATCTCAAGTCTCTCCACAATTCTGATAGTGAGTGATAAAGCGGCGAACACTTAACAGATGAACAAGGAGACAACAATTATTTATAATTACGAGTATTATTGTTAATCTCGGGTTAGGCGTTCAGTTGTTGCTTGTTGACACCAATCAATAGGTCATTTGAGATTGTAAGGAGTGGTCTCTGTTTGGAAGTGTAACATTGTTTCAAGACTAAAATATGGCACCGCTGGAGAGTAAGAGTACTTTAGTTTTTTTTGTAAATGGAAAAAAGGTAAGCGCAAATAAATTCTTGTCATTAATTCTTGATAACCCTGATAACTTTTAGGTGGTGGAGTCTAATCTAGACCCAAAGTGGACGTTGTTACACTATTTGAGAGATAAGCGTATCCTTAAAAATAGAAGCTAATAATGAAATTATTGCTTGTTTACGTTCTGTAGAAAATCTCTCCTTATCTGATACAGTAAGACTCTGCGGAACAAAACTTGGATGTGGCGAGGGAGGATGCGGGGCGTGTACAGTGATGGTTTCAAGATACGATAGGGTGAATGACCAAGTTATGTATCCTTGTCTAAAAAACTTGTGTTGATGTTAACTATTTTTACCTTAAAACAGTCATATCCCCATAAATGCCTGTTTGGCCCCCATTTGCTCTTTGCATGGTCTTGCTGTTACTACCATTGAAGGAATTGGATCGACCAAAACTAAACTTCATCCAGTTCAAGAGCGTATTGCTAAAGCCCATGGTTCCCAGTGCGGCTTCTGCACTCCAGGAATTGTGATGTCAATGTATACTCTTTTGAGGAACTCCCCTAAACCTTCAATGAAGGACATGGAAGTAGCGTTTCAAGGAAATTTGTGCCGTTGCACTGGGTATAGACCCATAATTGAAGGTTACAAAACCTTCACAGAAGAATGGGAATTGATCCAGAACGGCAACAAAATCAATGGCGAGGCGAAATGTGGAATGGGTGATAAATGTTGCAAGTTGCAGAACGGTTTGGAAACCAAAGAAGAGGAAGTTCTGTTCCAAACCAGCGAATTCACTCCTTATGATGCTACTCAAGAACCAATTTTTCCTCCTGAGTTGAAAATTTCAGATAAATACGACAAAGCGTTTTTGGTAATAAAAGGAAAAACTGTCACTTGGTATAGACCAACTCGATTGGTCGAGTTGTTGGAATTGAAGAAACAACATCCTGACGCCAAAATTGTTGTTGGTAACACCGAAGTTGGTGTTGAAGTTAAATTTAAACGAGTGGCTTATCCCGTTGTTATCCACCCATCTCTAATTTCGGAGTTGGTAGAGATTACATGTACCGATAAGGGAGTGAAAGTTGGTGCTTCAACTACTCTTTGGAATTTGGAACAGTATTTAAAAAAGGAAATTAAGAGGTTACCAGAATGCAAAACAAGAGTCTTTCAAGGTGTTGTAAACATGTTAAATGTATTTGGAGGTAAACAAATTCGAAGTGTCGGAGCTATCGGTAGCAACATCATGACCGGTAGTCCCATTTCTGATATTATCCCTATCTTGATGGCCAATAAAGTTACTCTAGAACTGCAAAGTAAAGATAACGGAATCAGAAAAGTAAGTTTGGATAACGATTTCTTTGTTGGTTATCGAAAATGTGTGGTAAAACCAGACGAAATTCTTTTGGCCATCCACTTTCCTTACACTCATCAAGACCAGTATTTCTACACCTACAAGCAAGCCAGAAGACGTGAAGATGACATCGCTATAGTAAACGCAGCCATCAACGTAACGTTCCAACCAAAGTCCCATATAATTGCCGAAATTAACCTCGCCTTTGGAGGAATGTCTTTCAAAACCGTCATGGCGCCAAAAACTCAAGAAAAACTTAAGGGTTTACCATGGAATCGCAACACTTTAGAAACAGCTTACACTTATCTCCTCGACGACCTACCATTAGACCCATCAGCACCTGGAGGAATGATCCTCTACAGAAAATCCCTAACTTTGAGTCTATTCTTCAAAGCTTTTCTGACTATTTCAACCAAACTGCAGAAGTACCTCCCCAACATAGCAATTGATGAAAAAGAATTGAGTGGCGTCAAAAATTTTACCACTAAAACTTTCAAAAGTTCTCAATATTTCAACGTCGTTCCTGAAACTCAAGAGAAAACTGACACTGTCCATCGTCCTCTCATCCACATGTCGGCTTACAAACAAGCAACAGGTGAGGCACTTTACTGCGACGACATTCCAAAGTTTGAAAACGAACTTTTCTTGGTATTTGTAATCAGCACGGAATCTCACGCCAACATCGTTAACATTGACCCATCGGAAGCTTTAGCTGTTGATGGTGTCGAAGCTTTCATCGGTGCTAACGATGTCGAGGAAGAAAGAAATACGTTTGGGGTTTTAGTCGCAGATGAGAAAGTCTACTACAACGAAAAAGTGACAAGTCAAGGCCAGATCATCGGAGCCATAGCAGCTTCAGATCGGGAAATCGCCAGAAAAGCTGCGAGAAAAGTCAAAATCAACTACGAAAACCTTCAGCCGGTTATAGTGACAATCGAGGATGCAATAAAAAATAATTCGTATTTCCATAACCCCTTTAGAGTTTTGGTTAAGGGTGATATCGATAAACTATTAGAGGAAGCTCCTCACGTCATTGAAGGTTGCTACGAAATCGGAGGTCAAGAACAATTTTATATGGAAACTCACGGGGTTGTGGTGGTTCCGAAAAAAGAAGACGACGAAATTGAAGTTTTTTCTTCAACGCAATGTCCTGCTATGGTTACCGTAAGTTCTTAACTACTTTCCAAAAATTTTCGTAAATTTCTAAATTTTAGGCAAACGTCGCTCGAGTTCTTGGAATCGCCCAAAATAAAGTAGTGACGAGAGTTAAGAGATTAGGGGGAGGTTTTGGAGGAAAAGAAACCAGATCCGTACAAATTGCCCTTCCGGTAGCTGTAGCGGCTAAAAAGCTCCAGCGACCAATCAGATGCATCCTTGATAGAGACGAAGATATGGTCATAACAGGAGGCAGACATCCGTTTTTGATTAAGTTCAAAGCAGCTTTCGACGACAATGGCAAAATTTTGGGCGTCGACTTCCACTTGTACAACAATTGCGGATACTCCGTCGATTTTTCACCTTTAGTAACTTTTTTTTTAAATAATTGCAGAAAATTTTGTAACTTTATCATTGCAGGTTTTAGAAAGAGCAATGACGCATTGCGAAAACGCCTACTACATCCCTGTAATTCGTGTTACTGGATATTGTTGCAAAACCAATTTGCCCTCCAACAGCGCTATGAGGGGTTTTGGGGGTCCTCAAGCCATGTTCGCAACTGAAAACATTATCAACGACATAGCTACTTACCTGAAGAAAAACGTCGTAGAATTAACCCATCTGAATCTGTACCGGGAAGGCGACATCACTTATTACAATCAGAAATTAATCAATTGCACCATGAGAAAAGTTTGGAGCGAATGCTTGTTATCCTCAAATTACCACCTAAGACGCAAAGAAGTTGACGATTACAACAAGAAAAATAAATACAAAAAACGGGGAATTAGCGTAATTCCTACTAAATACGGAATAGGTTTCTCGGTGCAGTTCCTTAATCAAGGGGGTGCTTTAATTTTAGTCTACACCGACGGCTCGGTTCTTCTTACGCATGGAGGGGTGGAAATGGGGCAAGGTTTGCACACCAAAATGATCCAAGTTGCCAGTCGTTGCCTCGAAATTCCCATGGAAAAAATACACACGTCAGAAGTTGCTACCGATAAGGTTCCAAACGCCACTTCGACAGCTGCTAGCTTAAGTTCTGACCTTAACGGAATGGCAGTTTTGGTAAAAAAAAATCGAGGTTGTTGCAGCGACTGAACTAATTTCTTCCAGGAAGCTTGCAACGTTATCAAAGAGAGATTGCGTCCCTACAAAGAAGCGAATCCTGCTGGTAAATGGGAAGATTGGGTGCTTAAAGCGTATTTTGATAGAGTCAGCTTGTCGGCGACTGGATTTTACAAAATTCCAGAAATCGGTTATAACTGGGAAACAGGAGAAGGCATGTTGCATGATTATTTCACTTTCGGAGCGGCTTGTTGCGAAACGGAAATCGATACCCTAACTGGGGACCACCAAGTGTTGAGAATTGATATTGTGATGGATCTGGGTAATTGACGTAAAACTCGAAACTTTGCTCCATAACTTGAAAGCTTTTCAGGTGAAAGTTTGAATCCTGCTATTGACGTCGGCCAAATTGAGGGTGGCTTTATGCAAGGCTACGGCCTTTTCGTTCTCGAAGAACTAATTTACTCGCCAAATGGAACGAGCCGCACCAAAGGTCCTGGTACTTATAAACTGCCCGGCTTCGCTGACATACCTCAAGAGATGAATGTTTCCTTGCTCAAAGGCTCCTCTAATCCCAGGGCAGTTTACTCTTCTAAGGTTGATTCAAGAGACTTTACCGTATAATTGTTTAATTGTTGCAAATTTGAAGGCTATTGGAGAACCACCGCTATTTCTGGGCAGTTCCGTTTTCTTCGCCATCAAGGACGCAATTAAGGCTTTTAGACAGGAGAATGGGGCCTCAACAGCCTTCGTGCTAAACTCCCCAGCCACTGCGGAAAAGATACGGATGGCATGCCAGGACAACATCACTTCAAGAGTTTGTTTTGAACTTTTTGAAATTTTAAAATTACTAGTAAACTTTAGTTGCAGCAACTGCCGGATTCGAAAACTTTTCAACCTTGGAACGTTACAGGCGTATAGCCAGAGAAAACAATTCTACTTGTGAAACAATAATAATATCTTACAGATGTAAAATGCTCCAAGTAATTTTTCTCCCTTCTTTCGAAATGTTGGTTATAAGAATCATAAAAGTTTAAAAAAATATACTTTGGTTTGGGGTGCACTTTTTCTTTTTGCTTGTGTTGACCTTATGGCTTATGATAATTATAGCCAGATAAGTTAAAGGGGTCAACTTGAAGTTTTCCATGTAATGATTCAGAGAAATCTTTTGAAGATAACAGCAATCACCTGAACAAAACACTACTAGGTACTTGTTATTCAAAACAAAAATATATTATCAGCAATAATTAAACATAAGATGATGGTGCATTAGTAGCTACAATATAAGAGTTAAGTACTTTTGGTTTATTATTTGAGTACCGATGACTTAACTTGGTTGTTCAACGTGAGATAAGACACTGACATTAATATTAAAATAATCTCCAAGATGGATTATAGCTTGATAATAAACTGATAACTACAAGTTACATTACATAAGAAAAGATTGGGTGTTTATGGAACAAGAGTTCTTGTGAGTTCTTTTGGTTTTTCTAATTTTCTCGCTCAATATTAAAATGAGGAGCGTTGAGAGTACACTAGTGTTTTTTTGTAAATGGAAAGAAGGTAAAGTCATAAAACATTGCTTAATTGATTTTGGCTTACAAACAACACCAAATTTCATTTTAGATTGTCGACTCCGAGGTGGATCCAGAATGGACCTTACTCTATTACTTAAGGGAAAAACGTATCCTTTGGTAAAATGTTTGTTCAATAAAAATTGATTCAATTCCTTAATTGAAACTAGTTCGGTTATGTGGCACTAAACTGGCGTGTGGAGAAGGGGGTTGTGGGGCTTGCACCATAATGGTTTCTAAGTACGACCGATTAAGAAAGACTATCAAGTATCCTTTCTCTTCAGTTTTAATCATAAAGTAAACCTATAACTTTTTTCTTATCTATAATAGTCACCTGCCTGTAAATGCTTGTTTGGCCCCCATTTGCTCTCTACATGGTCTTGCTGTTACTACCATTGAAGGAATTGGATCGACCAAAACTAAACTTCATCCAGTTCAAGAACGTATTGCTAAAGCCCATGGTTCCCAGTGCGGCTTCTGCACTCCAGGAATTGTGATGTCAATGTATACTCTTTTGAGGAACTCCTCTAAACCTTCAATGAAAGACATGGAAGTGGCGTTTCAAGGAAATTTGTGCCGTTGCACTGGGTATAGACCCATAATTGAAGGTTACAAAACCTTCACAGAAGAATGGGAGTTGATCCAGAACGGCAACAAAATCAATGGCGAAGCAAAATGTGGAATGGGTGATAAATGTTGCAAGTTGCTGAACGGTTTGAAAACCGAAGAAGAGGAAGTTCTGTTCCAAACCAGCAATTTCACTCCTTATGATGCTACTCAAGAACCCATTTTTCCTCCTGAGTTAAAAATTTCAGATAAATACGACGAGCAATTTTTGGTTGTAAAAGGAGAAACTGTCACTTGGTATAGACCAACTCAACTAGTCGAGTTGTTGGAATTAAAGAAACAACATCCTGACGCCAAAATTGTTGTTGGTAACACCGAAGTTGGTGTTGAAGTTAAGTTTAAACATATGGTATACCCTGTCATTATCCACCCATCTGTAATTCCTGAGTTGGTAGAGATTACATGTACCGATAAAGGAGTGAGAGTTGGTGCTTCAACTACTCTTTGGAATTTGGAACAGTATTTACGAAACGAAATTAAGAAGTTACCAGAGCACAAAACAAGAGTCTTTCGAGGTGTTGTAGAAATGTTAAACTGGTTTGCTGGTAAACAAATTCGAAGTGTCGGTGCCATCGGTAGCAACATTATGACTGGTAGTCCCATTTCTGATATGATCCCTGTCTTGATGGCCAACAGAGTAATTTTAGAACTGCAGAGTAAAGATAATGGAATCAGACAAGTTAGCTTGGATAACGATTTCTTTGTTGGTTATCGAAAATCTGTGGTAAAACCAGACGAAATTCTTTTGGCCATCCACATTCCTTACACCCATCAAGACCAGTATTTCTACGCCTACAAGCAAGCCAGGAGACGTGAAGATGACATCGCTATAGTAAACGCAGCCATCAACGTATCGTTCCAACCAAAATCCCATATAATTACCGAAATTTACCTCGCTTTTGGAGGAATGTCTTTCAAAACCGTCATGGCGCCAAAAACTCAAGAAAAACTAAAAGGCCTACCATGGAATCACGACACTTTAGAAACAGCTTACACTTATCTCCTTGACGACCTACCATTAGACCCATCAGCACCAGGAGGAATGATTACCTACAGAAGATCTCTAATTCTAAGTCTTTTCTTCAGAACTTTCCTCGCAATTTCGGCAAACTTGCAGAAATATCTTCCCAATATCGCTATCGACAAAAGAGAATTAAGCGGCATAGTAGGTTATCACACCAAAGAATACAAGAGTTCGCAATACTTCACAGTAGTTCCTCAAACTAAAGAAAAAACCCATTCCGTCCACCGCCCCATCGTTCACATGTCCGCCTACAAACAAGCGACTGGTGAAGCAAAATATTGCGATCAGTGGCGGCGCGTAAGCTGCAGTTTAGTGTGTTCTGCATTTTAGTTCATGGAAGGACTTGAGAATTTATAATTAAAACTTACTATATATTTCTGGTATAATTTGACTCACGGTGGAAGTTATTAAATTGTCGATTATAACCCTTCCGTCGACTAGAAGCTGCCACTTTTATTTGTAAATCAGGAGTGGGTTTTCCAAATGCTTTAACATTTATTTTGTCTTCGCGTACAAACGCAAAAATTTATTTTCTAGCAAAAACTATATATTGTTATAGCCACACGACACGTGAGATGAAATTGGAAGTTGGATGGAACGCATTAGTTCTTCAAGAGTCATGGTTGTTTAGGTCCGATTTGTTTTGGTAATAAAGTACCCAAGCTTTGTAATGATTGCGCTGCTTCTGTTGCAGCCACAAATTTGTGTTATAGTGCCATAAGCACCACGTGAGCGGCCAACCAATGAAATCACTTCTTAGCCGAAATTGCTCGCTGTGAACACATTTGAGGCAACTAAAGTTTGCAGTAATCGAGAGCTATTGACGGTAGTATAGTAACGGGGCCAATATAAGTTGCAGTGTATTAATTTACAATTCCGTTCTCCTCTATCGTTCTAATTATGCACAAAGATGCTAAACCCTTTATGGTTCAAATATCAATTTTTATTTTTTTGATCATTTCGGTATGTGTTCTGCAGCTCCGCAGCTCTTACATACAAACCGCCACTGATTGCGATGATATTCCAATTTTCGAAAACCAACTTCATCTAGCCTTCGTTACAAGTACCAAAGCTTACGCAAAAATTCTAAAAGTTGATCCTTCCGAAGCTCTAACAGTCAAAGGAGTTGTCACCTTTCTTTCGGCAAAAGATCTCAAAGAAAGTCAAAATCGTAACAAGACAGGTGATGAAAAAATTTTCTACGACCAAGAAGTAACGAGTGTGGGTCAACCCATTGGTGCTGTAATCGCAATTGATCGTGATACTGCTCAAAAAGCTGCAAGGAAGGTCAAAATTGATTACCAAGAGCTTCAACCTGTAGTTATAACAATTGAAGACGCCATCAAGCACAATTCCTTTTTCAAAAACCCTCACCAAGACATAACAAAAGGTGATTTCGAGCAAGTATTGAAGAAAGCTCCTCATGTTCTCGAAGGAGAATGTCGGATGGGAGGACAAGAACACTTCTATTTCGAAACTCAAAGCGTTGTTGTTGTACCTAAACTTGAGGATTCCGAATTCGAAATTTACTCATCTACCCAAAATCCAAGTGAAGTTGCGGTAAGATTTTTACTTCCAATAGACCTCTTCAGCCTTCAAGAATTTTGCTCTTAATTTCAGGCGTCAGTTGCAACAGTCTTAGAAGTTCCTCAGCATAAAATCGTGACAAAAGTCAAAAGAGTAGGAGGAGCTTTCGGGGGCAAACAATCAAAATCTGTTGTGTTCGCAATTCCAGCGGCCATAGCGGCAGCCAAGTTGAACCGACCAGTAAGATGCGTGCTGGATCGACACGAAGACATAGCAATGACTGGAGGCAGACACCCTGTTTTGATAAAGTACCGAGTAGCCTTTGATGCCCATGGCAAAATTTTGGGGATCGACGTCAAAATTTACGGAAATTGCGGATACTCACTAGATGCATCTGCAGCAGTAAGCACAGCTCTTCAGAAAACATATTAACGTGACTCTATCAAACTTCTTGCAGGTTATTGCAAAAGCTATGATTAACATTGAGAATAGCTATGCTTTTCCAGTTATTCGGGTTAATGGCTACTTGTGCAAAACCAACCTACCCTCAAACACCGCGTTTAGGGGTTTCGGAGTGCCTCAAGGAATGTACGGCGCGGAATGCATTCTCGAAGACGTTGCTAAATTTTTGAAAAAAGACATAACTGAAGTTCGATACTTGAACTTGTATCGAGAAGGTGACGTCACACATTACGACCAAAAATTGACGGTTTGTACTTTAGAACAATGCTGGAAGGAGTGTATAGAATCCTCCAACTACCACCAAAGTAGTGTGGAAGTAGAGAAGTTCAACAATGATAACAAGTACAAGAAAAGAGGATTGTGTATGATGCCAACCAAGTATGGTATTGGTTTCACTCAAGAATTTTTGAATCAAGCTGGAGCTCTCGTTCTGGTTTACACCGACGGTTCCGTTTTGATTTCCCATGGAGGAGTGGAAATGGGTCAAGGCTTACACACAAAAATGATTCAAGTTGCCGCTACTTGTCTCAAGATACCCTTTGAGAAAATTCACATCGTTGAAACCGCCACTGACAAAGTTCCAAACACCTCCGTGACCGCAGCGAGTGCCGGATCAGACATCAACGGAATGGCAGTTTTGGTAATTACCCGGTTGCACAAAGATCATTGGCCATCAATCGTTCTTTGTCTTTTAAAACTTTCAAAGAACGATTGATGGAGCGCTCAAATAAATTACAACTAACTCCACAGAATGCATGCAACCTAATTAACGAGAGGCTACAACCCTACAAGGACCAAAATCCTGGAGGAAAATGGGAAGACTGGGTCTCCAAGGCCTACTTTGATAGAGTTAGTCTTTCAGCAGCCGGTTTCCACAAAACTCTGGACGTCGGGCACAATTGGAAAACAGGGGATGGTAACCTATACGACTACTTTACCTATGGAGTTGCTTGTTGCGAGGTCGAAATCGATACTCTAACTGGAGACCATCAAGTGTTGAGAGTCGATATTGTAATGGATTTAGGTAAGTTAGTTAAAAATTAGTAGCGGAGTTAACCCAAAAAGTTGCAGGTGAAAGTTTAAATCCGGCCATTGATATTGGCCAAATCGAGGGCGCTTTCTTGCAAGGTTACGGCCTTTTCGTTCTCGAAGAGCTAGTTTACTCACCATCTGGAATTAACTACACCACCGGTCCTGGAACGTACAAAATTCCAGGTTTTGCCGACATACCGGGAGAGTTTAACGTGTCGTTGCTAAAAGGAGTTTCGAACTCTAGAGCCGTCTACTCCTCAAAAGTAATTTTTCTCAACCAAACAACTCAAATACTACCTTAATAAATTGCAGGCAACTGGGGAACCTCCGTTGTTTTTAGGCAGCAGCGTCTTTTTCGCAATCAAGGACGCCATCAAGGCTGCAAGAAGGGAGAATGGAACGTCTCCAGAATTTAAACTGGACTCTCCAGCAACTGCAGATAGGATACGACTGGCTTGCCGGGACAACATCATGTCACAGGTTTATTAAATTTCTTAACTGAGTACCTATGTAAAAATTCTCGCTATTTTTAGTTCCAGGAGCCAGAACCGGGAACTTGCAGCCCTTGGAGGCTGGAAAACGTATAAGTAGCGGCATCAATAATAAAGTTTCTAAGGAGTTATTGTGTATTCTTTTTGCAACTTTTGATACAGCTAAAGATTGGGTTTCTGCTAACAAAGCTAGCAAAGAAACGGAAGAAACGAAACTTTCTTATTTTTTTCTTCTTCGCTTTGGGACCAACGCTATATTTTGAAATTTGCTCATCAGAAACAACAGCAATTTCTTTCCAAGATTTGGATACCATCTCTTCTAGCTCTTTTAAACAAGGTTTGTTTATTTTTTCCTCTTCTTTTATCGATTTGTTGGAAACTTCTCTTTTAACAGAATTATGCTTTTCACTTGGCTCCCTGCAAGTGTTACAATTATCTAATTTTGTTATGTTTTTCTCATCTGAAGACTGTTCGCTCTCGCTGCTAAAACTTATTACTCGGGGAAGATTCCCTGACAAATTCGTGCCAATTGAAAAGTTTGAACTGGAATTTAGAAACGTTTTAAAAGAAATACAATCAACAGTAGAAATGCTCGAAGAGTTGTCTTGATGCAAAAACGTTGAGCACAATGGAGGCTCCAGTAACATTTTAATTTCAGGCCGTTGAAAAAAATTGCCGGACTCTATGGTCGCGTAACCGCTCTCTTCGGAACCAGGAGCACTACAGAAATCTGCACATAGATCAATAATTTTATCAGCGTCGCTATGTGCAACCTTACCAGCAATTTCCTGATTAACCGAAGACAAAATGATATCGTGTTCCTTATGCTTCAAATTGTGGAACCCCTCCTCGTAACAAATATCTTTGGTGCTATCTTTAGAATAGAATTCGTGCCACGAAAAATCGTCACTTTTGGTCGCTTTCGTCTTATTTCTGCAACTTTTACTGTCAGTACTTTTCTGGTCAAAATCTGCCTCCAGATTGGACTCAAATACAGGAGTAATAGCGCTGTAAGAGAAATCCTTATTGAGAAAGTGGAAATTCTCGCTTAGAATTTCATTCAAAGCATCGTCAAGAGGCAATTCAAAAAGTTCACTGAACTGTTCTTGTGGTATCAACTTAATAGCATTTTCCACTATCTTTTCTTCAGAACCACTAAAATTTTCAGAACGTTTCCTCAATTTTGGCCCTTTTGAATGATCAACATCCCCAGACACATTTTGAAGTTTCTCTACTTTTGACGCCTTCTTATATTTAGTTTTCTTGCGTCTAGTTTCGTTAATTTCCTCCTTCATTTTAAAATCAAACCAAAGGCGTTCTTTATCCTGACCATCATCTCCAATTTCATCCTTCAATTCTGCCTTTGTTCCTCTTGTGTTGTCCTTAAATTGACTCAGTTGATTTTCATGCTTTCTAATGAAGTTCATTTCTGTTGTTATCATATTGCAAGGTTTCTTCTGACTAGAGCCACAACAAATTTCTTCTCGATTCGGTTTTTCTTCTACTAGATCCTTTTTACCAGTTCTCGCTAGTTCTTCAATTTGTGGCTGAAGTGCCCTATTTGTAGGAGCTTGACTGCTTCTGAATCTGCTTTCGTGCTTTCTTCTGGTTTTCTTTAGAGCAACATCTCCCAAATTTTTAAAATTTTTGCAATATTCCTTCTTCGTAAGGTCATCTTCTATTTCGTAACTATCTTCCATTACCCCTTTATCTTTATTTTTCTTCGCCAACTCTCCACGATTTGTTTGGATATCGTTACCACATGGAATTTTACTCAAATTGCTTCTACGTTTTTTACTTCTATGTTTCTGATCATAGTCTCCATATACTCTTTTCACTTCACGGTTACCACAGCTGCCTTCATCGTCATCATCCGGCTCGAGTTCCTCAATTTGAAGTTTCAATGATCCTCTGTTCTCCGGACTTTTGGTGAATGTACTCCTAGAATCTCCCCCAGCTTCATCGAAGTCTTTCTTCTTCTCTTGGTAAAACTCTATTTCTGGGGAGTTCTCGCAACTGCTATGAATTTCCAAATCGTCGTACAAGAAAGCGTCGTTTTGGGTCACAGTCAAAAATCTAACTTCCATCACTTGAGGCGGGATAGAGTTGAGGTTTTGGGGTTGTTGCAGCAACTTTTTTCTCACCTGCTCACCATACATTTTCCACTTGTGGTAACGACTCACTTTATCGTCGTCTCGAAAATTTTTCGTTAACAGCATAGTAGTGGTGTTTTTGGGAGAATCCAAAGGCAAGTCCAACGAAACAGAATTACTGGTACTACCACCCCCACCACGTTGCGGTGAAGCTCCCAAAATCTTCGTCTTCGCCTTCAATTTGTTCTCTTTCCATTGGGGTATCTTCGAAACTGTTTTACTTTTTTCAGCTTCCGGCCTTTCTAAACTTTCTGAGGTGATTTGGCTCAATTTGCAAGTAACTGTTTTTATTTCTGGAGAAACCACATCTTCTGGAATGGAGCTCGCGGTCGTTACAGAATCGCAAGTCGTCGTTGAAGGTTTGTTACTTCTACATTCAGAAATTGCTTTACCGCTTTCGATAATTTTACAATCAGTGGTTGTAGTTTTTACCCCTCTAGCGGAATTCCCTCGCGAAATCCTCCCGTAGTTGCTTTCAATTGAAGAACTTCTAAAGTTAGATGAGGCTCGTGCCCAAATTCGTTTAGTTGTAACTTTCGAGTTCGAAGGTAGCTTCTCAAACTTGGAAGGGTGCAAAACAGGAATTCTTGAACGAGGAGTGTCACGTCTGCTCTTCCTGCGGGTTTTGGGGGTTGCTCCGCTAGCGCTACTTTTGTCACTGAAAACCGATTGGTCGGAAACTCCCGGATAAATCCTGTTGCTGTCACTTGCTGAAGATAAAGTCAAACTTTTTGTATTTGCGTTAGCGTGGTCGTACTTGTAGTAGTTTCGAAATGTTGACGATTTCTTCTTCTTTTCAATTGGGTCTTCGTTGGTTGAAAGTACCGGAGGAATTTCAATTATCGGAATCAAATTTTCGACTAATTTTTGACCAACTCTACTTGCCATTCTACTTCTACTTTTCGATTTATTTGGAGTCAAAATTGGTTCTTCTGGAGCAATTTCGATTACTTGCAACAACTTCTCGACCAGTTTTGGACGAAATTCGGAAGTAAGCCTTGGTCTTCTGCTACTTTTAACATTCTTTGAAGCACCTGTTTCAGCAAAATTGCATCCAGCTGTTACCACAGAGCGCTTCTCGACTTGTTGCAGTTTTTTGTAGAGTTTATCATCGCAGTTTTTTGGTACATCCTTGTTTGGTTCTGTGATTTTTCTTAGTTTGTCCAGAGTTGTATGAGATAACTTCTTCTTGTAGTCAATTTCTTTCGCTTGTGGTTCTTTGAATTTTTTCAGTTTCTCGAGAGTACCTTCAGATAATTTCTGGCAAACTTCCAACATTTGAGACTTTAGAGTTGGTTTGGAAAATTCCCTCTTTTCTGGTTCCGTAGCAGCGTCCACTTGAATGCTTCTGCAACGTTTCTTCTTCTTCTTCTTCAATTGAACGGAACTCTGTTGATGTTCCAGTGTCAAAGTATCCTTTCTACTCTTAGCGTTATAAAATAAAATATCTTCAATCTCATCTCGAGTTAGCTTCTTACGAGTTTTCTTCGAAACTTCCTCATTGTCTATACGCTTAGAAAGTCTTGCAGGTGACCTCTCTTCGTCGTACGAATTGCAGCTCCTTTCCTTTGATGATGGCTCTCCAGGCCTTTTATGTCGATTCTTATCTCGATCTTTGCGGCCAGTACTTCGTGAATACATTATGTCCACTGGTATTTTCTCTCTGTAACTTCTCGATGTTTCGTCAGAAGGCTTCAACATTTCCGTCAAATTCTTGTCTAAGACCCCCATAATGTAACTCTTGAAGCTGGAGACGTTGCTGGGATCCTTGAGAATCTCCCTCATATCAGGTCTTTTTTCTTTACTCTTCTTTTCTCTTGTTCTATTTCCCTCTGATGGTTTCAATGAGTGTCGATGATTTTGGTTACCGGAACCGCTACTCGGTTGGTCAAAAACAAAATATTTTTTTAACGAGTTTGAGTCGATGGTGTTGTGCGAGATCTTTTTCGAATTGTTGATTAAGTTGAAAATTTCTTTCTTACTTAACCAATTAGGGTCGTCGCTTTTGGAGCTCTTGCTATCCTTTTGTGGCTTCAAACTGTGTGGAGACGAAGTTTTTCTATGGTTATCGCGTTTGGTGTAAGTTGGAGAGGTAGATCTATGTCTTGGTTTTTCGTTAGTATCAAGTGGTTTCAACTTTTTTGCTTTCTTCCTTTCATTTTTAATAGCAGAAGGAGAAATGAAGAAGAAATCAGTGTCGTCTTTTTTACGGGGTCGAGGGTCTTGTTTTGTTACTCTACAACTTTCATGTCGATTTCCTTTCGAACTTTGACTTTGCGTTTCTCTTTTATCGGCATTTTTTATTTGTGAACTCTTCTTTGATTGCTTCTCTTTTGCAATAGGTTGATGAGGAGTTTCCCCTATTTGTCTCAAGATCCGGTAGACGTTCTTCTTGCTCAGCACTACTTTGTTTTTATCGCCTATTGAGCTTAAATCGCTTAGTTTCGATTCTTTTTTTGAGAACAGCCCAAATTTTTTGAAGGATTTATGCATATTTCTGAAACAAGGGACTCAAGAGGAACGCTTTTTGGTGAAACGTGGACTTACTATTTGGTGCCAAGAGCCTGTTGCAGCCAACGGCACCATAATAAGACGTCACTGCGCCACTTTTTGCCGATGATCTTCTGGTTGTAAGGCAAACTTCAGGACTTATGACAATGAAGACTATGAATTGAGCGATGGCCATAAACTTCTTACATCACATAATTTATGCGCGAAAAAGCAGTAACTGAAACGAAAATTTCAAAACCCATTACTGTCAGCAAAATTGTGATGACAGACAAGCTCCATGGCTACACCTACAATGGGATGGGGTCTGGCGTTAATCTCACCCCGTTACTTGAATAACGCCATATTTTTAAACTATTAAAGGCTCGATTTCAAGTTGAGATTTGCCAATACCTAATCGCAAATGATGCTGCCAGAGAAACAGTACCAAGTAAGCTCCTTTATTGGTGTGATCAGGCCATCGGCGTCAATTTGCAGATTAAAAAAACAAAGATTGGCAGGTTTTGCGATTATCGCCAATCCCAGCTTGAAATCGAGCCCTGAGTAGATAAAAGGCTATACATAAACATTTTATTATACAACAGTTCTTTATACAATTTTATACAGAGCTATGCTTAATTGAGAGAAACCATAGACACATAAGTAAAAAAAAGATGAAAAACGGAGACTAAAATTTCGTTACGCGGTAAATATTGTAAAGCAAATTGTCACGTTTGCATGTATATATTGAAAAAACAAACTAGTAATAAAAACAACATGTAAACCGCTAAACTTTGCTTTGTTGCCGATTAATTTTCTCCAAGGACTCGTTAGAATTCGCCGACCCGGAACTGGCGCCCCCTGTCGACCGAAAGAGTAAATTCCAGTTAAGCTAAAACGCTTTCAAAAACTTTACCCCTATTTCTGCCGTTGCTGCGCATCGGTGGCGGTCTTTTATAATCTCTCCTGTCGTCCCTGTTGTTGTAGGGACTGTAACCTCTATGCGGCCTGGGAGGCGAAGTTCCATACTCGGAATCCGAAGGTGACGAACTGTTCCTGTAAGGTGAATATCCCCTGGAACTGGGAGAATACCTCGAGTTAATAGGAGGCGACGACATCCGGCCCAACGGCGGCGGTCTGTGGTCCCCTGGGAACATATTTGGCGGCATAAAAGGAGGCACACCGTGAAGCGGTGGCGGCATGAACGGAACTCCGGGAACAGGAGGCAGGAAAGGTGGAAGACCCGGTATAGGGGGCGATTTGGTTATGTGGTCCCGACCGCCGAACAAGAGCGGAGGCGAAGCCGGCGACTCCACGTGTAGAGGGGAGACCGGAATTTCGCCGTTCTGATCGATTGGTGACTGGAGTCCTACCGCAGAAAAAAAGTTTAATAAAAAAATTTGGAAAATTTTGCAAAAACATTACTGTGGGGTCCTTTCTCGTCGAGCAGCGCCCTCTCGCGGAGTGTCAGACGGTGGCGGAGTTGCGACGCTTCTTGTTTGGCATCTTCGAGTTTGCGCTCGGCCTGTCGGGCACTCACCCAATTCTCGTGCACCTTCTTCTCCAAAACGGAAATCTGACTCTTCAGCTCCACCTCCTGCGACACGATCTCCTGCTTCAGCGACTCGGTCTGGGATCTAGTCAGAAAACAAGTGATGACAAAAAGGTCCATTCACAACTAATTCACAACTCAAGAATAACGCCGGGTAACCTCCGACCATTTTTGACTTTTCTATTTTACTTACTTGTAATTCTGTAATTGTTCCTGCATGAATCTGATTCGTTCGGTCGTTGACGTGGCCTCGCCCTGTTTCTCCACCCACATGGATTCGTGTTTGCTTATTTCCCTTAAAAACAACATTACTAAGTAACTGGAAAATTTCCGAAAAATTCTCACTTTTGCAGTTGAGCTTCCCTGTCCTTGAAATAATTGGACAGCACCTCCAGTTTAGTTTTCGCTTCCACCTTCAACTTGTCGGCTTCTTCGTACTGTTGACTTAACCTTTGTGCTTCAGCCATGGCGGCTTTCGCCCTCTTCTCGAAGTCCTCCTTGGCGGCCTGTTCTTGTTGCAACCTCTCAGTGCATCGCTGATTTTCAGATTTAAACAATTGCAGTTCGGCCTCGATTTCGGCAACTTTCAACATAGACTGAGGAACGCCGCCACCTTTGCCATCTTTAACGCTATTTCTCAAAATGGTCAGTTCTTTAGTTTTTAATTCTAAATTGCGATCTACTTGACCCAATTGGTTCTGCAACAAAACAATTTTGTTGTTGAGTTCTTCCTCGCGAGTTTTCAACGCGCTACAATTTTCCTCGTATTTTCGCTTGAACAGCGCCAATTCGCTTTCTAGAACGTTCTGTTGCTGCTCCTTCTCCTCCTCGATTTTCATGACGTTCAAGCACATTTTATCCAATTCGTTCTGTAGATCGGCAACTTTTTTATTACTCAACTCAACCTCTAATTTCAACTCGTGGTTTTCGGTGTTGGTGAGCGCTAACGCTTCGTTAACGGAATTAACGGTCGATTGTTGTTCGACTAATTGCCGTTGCAGATGCTCGACGTTAGTTTTAAGAACTTCGCTGCCGTTCTGGGAGCTCAAAATTTCAGACAACATTCGATTCAGTTCCATCCCGACTTCAGTGGAGTTCTCCAATTCCCTTTCGAGCAACTGCACCTGCTCCTCGAGGGCGGTTTTGGCGTCGGTGATTTCGGCCAGTTCCCGTTTCAAACTCGAAACTAGCTCAATTGACGCGTCGTCGTTGGTCGTTTCGTAGCCCGTTTCGCCTGAGCTTTTCTCTTGCAAAATCTGGTTTTCCTTCAAGACCACCAGCAGTTGCTTTTCGAGTTTGTTGATTTTGGCGACTAGAGGTCCCTCTCGCTTGTTCTTGTCGAAGGCTATGTAGCCGAAGAGGAAAATGATCACTGACACCGCCGTGGTTGCCAGGTACAAGAAGAACTCGGAACTGAAAATTGACAGGTCCATGGCCGAGAAAACGGTTTCCTCCTGGTCTTGACGGGGTTTCTGACAGAGGGTTGCGTCAGCATCACAAGTGTTATCTGAGAAAAAAATTCAAAATTGAACTGTGATACCGATGCTAAGGAAGCGAACCAAACAGCGCCGTCCCCGGCGGAGTCCGAAACACGCCGCCAAGGTTGACGTTAGCAAAGCAACAATTTGACCAAGTGTATCAAAAATAAAAAGGTCCGCTTTTTGCGAACATGCTGATAATTTTACCTTATTGCTAGGACTCTATTGGGCATTGTTAGAACTATTATACGTAAAAAATTCAATTATGAAGTCAAAAGTATTTTTACCACTTCACTTGACGCTTCTTCGAGCACCAAATCACAATGATAGCACAGTAGCAAAGTTCTAAGTTACAATGAACCGTTGAATTCATTAATTATGAATCTTTTCATAGCGTGAATGAATTACTTAAAAATGACCTCCAAGTTATGGCGCTAAGTTTAACTTAACTTCCAGTTAAAATTTTTAAAAAAATTGTTACTATGGTTTTTAAATAATCCTCTGCGACAAAATAAATTGTAGTACCTATAGCGCCCAGGAACGCAACACTGTAACAGTTTTTGTTACTATTGCCTATTTTTCTAGTAAGTTCATCTGGACGTAAACAGTTCAGAGTCTGTGAAACAGATGGCGCGTTTCGCACTTTTCTTACTAACAACGCTTTCGCGCTTTCTCACGACAGCTCTTTCTCAGAAGAGTGTAAAGTAGACGGCAAGAATGGCGCTGCAACGGTCAACCCACTAAAGATAGAGGATTTTGTTGAAGATGTCGCATCCTCTATCGTGACATCACAAAAGGTGTAAAAACAAAGTAAATTTCCGACAGTAACGATGCCGTGCGGGCTTTTTTTGCCGTTTGTCAATTGGTACCCTTAAAGTAAAATTCACAAGTGACTCTAGTTCTTTTGTTTTCTACCACCAACCTTGCAGCTATATACGAGGGCTCTGATAATTCCAACTTTAATCTGGCAATTCCGACTGAGTTGCCAGAAAAAAGTCGGAAATCAATTATTTTTCACTCATCTCCGTTCAGCACTGAGATCCCCGACAAAGCGTTTCGACCGCGTCGCTTCCAAAGCGACTAAAAAAAGCGATAGCCTCTCGGAACTCTCTGTTTAACCGATAGAAATGCAAGTCGACTCGGTCGACATTAAAGCTTTTCGGTCGCTTTGGAAACGACGCGGTCGAAACGCTTTGTCGGAGATCCCAGTGCAGGACTTTGATAGTTTCAAATTTAAACCTACCATTATTTGATGAAGAAACGAAAACGTCCGCAGTGGCCCCTTTCGAAACGGTTAATGGGAACTCATCGACTTCTTCCCTCATTGAACCTGGAGCAGATACGGTCTCGTCACTTCCCCCTTGGCCGTTTCCTCCGAAAAACGAAAGCAAGTTCGAGAAAAACCCAGGCGACTCGTCAACAACTTCAACGGCTTCTAAATTTTGTTCTTGATCGCGCGTAGTTATTTCAACTTCTTCAACTGGAGACGTTTTAATTTCCTCGTTGAAGGAGAAATCATTTAAACCGTCGCTATTTTCAATGCCAAGATCGTCAGTTACGTTAACAACTTCCTCGGAGTTGGCAGTAAAATCATTCAAACCCCCAACATTTTCATTTGCAAAACCGACATTCAAGCCACCGCTATTTTCGATGGCTGAATCGACAGGTTCGTCAGCAATTGTCTCTGAATTGGCCACAAAATCATTCAAACCATTCTCATTTTCATTACCAAAACCTGCATTCAAACCATCGCTGTTTTCGATGGCTGAATCGTCAGTTAAGCTAACAACTGGATCTGAGTTGGCAACAAAGTCATTCAAACCACCCTCATTTTTATTTGAAGAACCAGCATTCAAACTACCGCTATTTTCGATGACAGCGTCGTCAGTTACGCCAACAATTGTCTCGGAGTTAGCTACAGAATCATTGAAACTACCGCTATCATCATTGGTCGAATAGTCGGTCGCGTTAACGTCTACGATAGGAACTTGTTGGAAATTATCGGGCAAATTATTGCCTACTTCATTCAAACCACCCGCTTTATCGTTATAAGGAGCGACATTCAAACCATCCAAATTATCGCTAGCTGCCTCAGTTTCGCCGATTTCTTTCGAATTTTCTTGAACGACATTGTATTGGTTCCCGAAAAGACCTAGAGGTGGCAGTGTTGGAGCTGGATTTTCGACAACTTCCGGACCGTTATTTGGAACATCTGCGGGATTAGGGGTGACATCCTCAAAACCCAAATCGATAGACTGGGGCACTTCTAACTCAGGTGGCAAAATTGTTGTAACTTCTCCAATATTTTCGGTAACGGGAAGAGACAAAGGTTCTTCTGTGACGTCACCAAAAATTTCGGGAGAACTCACAAACTGTACTTCTTCCGATTTCGCATCAATTGCCTCAACTTTATCGCTTTCAAACCCGGAATCTGTACTTGGGACTTCTTCAAGTGGCAAAGTTTCAACTGAAGATGGCGCTTCTTGCAGAGACGAAACTGGATCTTCAACAACTGGTTTTGACTCTTCAGAAACAAATTTCAAAGCATCTTCAATAGTTTTTTCAGTAGTTTCGGGCACTTGCTGGGCTGACCCGCCAAGATTTCCAAAATACTCCCTCTTTGGTTCCTCTTCACTCTTCAATTCAGGAACTTTGTCGGCTGGTTCAGGGTTATTGTCAGTACTTTTTTCCTTAGTAGGGACCGAGTTTTCAGGTGTAGGTTCTACCTTAAGAGCGTTGACTGGTTCTTTTGGGTCTATTTCATCTTCAACATCAGCTTCCTCAGAGTCATCTTCTTCTTCATCGTCGTCCTCGTCGTCTTCCTCCACGTCTTCACCTTCGTCTTCTTTGGCTTCGTCTCCCATCCAGTTAGAAAATGTCGACAGCACATTGTCAACTACAGATTCCTGTTTTTCTTCTTTTGGAGCCAATTCTTCTTCAGAACTTTTTTCTGCGGCAGCCGGTAAAGCGGAGGATTCGACTGGGCTTTCAGTGGAACTCGGCGCAATCGCGTCATTAGAGCCCAAATAAATGGTGGTCCCGTCCACAACCTCAAAAGCCTCCTGAACTTTATTCGGTTGGACTTTCTCGTTATTCAAAGGCACTTGTGGTTGATCCGTTTGATTATTGATCTCGGTATCGACTAGAACGTCGGGTTTCTTCAATATTTTCGTTTCCCGCACCATATGTTTCGGAATATAGCCGCGCTTTCCGCTGATTTCGCCGCCCCAGAGATCCGCTCGAGATCCTGCCGATTTGCTGTAGATAGTTACATCGAGGTTGGGGGCGAAGGAGAGAATCCTCGAATCGGGACTAGAGTACCGCAAAAGGGTTTTCGCCAGAGAAACGGGAACTGGAAAAAAACAAAAAGTATGTCACGGTTTTGTGGCTCCACTGACGGACGAGATTGAGGTTATGTTCGGATTTTTTCGCGAAAAATTACCTTTGCATTCTTTATCCACGCACAAACGCTTGTCGGATATTTGAGCATTCGTTTCGTATAAGTTTATTATAAATATCACAACGTATAATAACTTAAAAATACTCATTTTGTCATACTTTGACAACTTGTTTCTCGCAAAGCCACATCACTGAACTGACGGCCGCAGCGCCATCTGCTGGACAAAGCCACAACAACGGGAATAACCACGACAATAAAAAGAATGTTCAAATTAGGACTTATTTTAGAAGTTAAAAACAGTTGTTAAACTTAATTTATATATTTAAGTGTACTATTTACATGTGCGGTAATAAATACTTTGTCTCTAAAAACTAATCTAAATACAAAATCCACCTTAGATCCTAAACAAATTTGATCTAAACGAAAACTATTGAATGTTGAGAACTTTGTCCAAATCCAGCATTGTTTTCTTCATCGCTTCTCTCTCAGCATCGGTTTTGAGTCCAACACAAAACTCGTCAAACTTCATCTGTTGGTATCTCTGTAAGAACTTGAAGCAATGTTTGACAGTTGCACCGACATACAAAGTATTGATGTTGACTGCTTTGTCCTCAACAAACTTGATGCACGGCACGGCACTAGCAACTAACTTGTGGGGCCCATGCCTGCACCTAATGATGGCAATTCTCGTTCGCTCATTACAGTATTTGGCTGTAAAACCAATACCAGCCGCTGCCACCCCAAAGTCTCCGTGCAGCTGCTGCACCTTGTCCATGACAGCTTTGTGGAGGGAAGGAGGGCGTATGTGAAGAAAGTCTGTCTTTTTCACTTGGTTTATTTGGACAACCATGTACCTGTGTATGTAAAACGTATTAATGCAAAGAAATCAACAGAGATAATTAAAAAAATTACCTGTTTTTATGCCGAACCATTCTCTGGAGATTTCTTCAAGATTAAGCAGAGAAATGGGAAAAGTATCAATTGTTGTCACGTTGTTAAGAGCTTTCTAACCTCAAATTTATTTAATCAGCTATTTCGCCATCCGCGCCATCTATGGAAAAAGAGGTACTCGCAGCAAGCAGCAATAAATAGTCGAATCTTTACAGATTTCTATTTTACCCTCTATCAAGAGTTTGACCGCGAAGATTTAAAGTTTCTTTGATTTGAAGTGTAAATTCCTAAAATCAGCAAAAAATAGTAAGTAATGCATCATAATTGGCAACTTTAGTCATGTTGTAAACATTTGGTGTTTTTAGTTACCCTACACTCAATCTAAATATCATAATCGCATTAACTGCTAATCACCATAATAAGCAAATCTCTAATTAAATATTAACTTACAACAATTTAGATGCTCACTTAAATTTAAAAAAAAAATTATTATTTGTTTGCTTTCTTATCAACTTTCAGGCGATACCGAGGCTATCGCTAGACCCGCGACAGAATTACGAGAGTAGATTCAAATTTCTTGAAGGTCGCTGGAAGTGAACCAACTACGTAAGAAAGCTTTTAATCAAAAGAACCTTGAGTAGTTTGTTGCCTTCCCTCCTGCATTGAGTAGTATTGCCAGCATGTCAGTAGCGTATTTCGTGGGTGTTGATGTTGGTACAGGTAGTGCCCGAGCTGCTCTGGTGGCGGAAGACGGAAAAATCGTAAAAACTTCAGTGGAAAATATCCAAACTTGGAACCCACAACCCGATTTCTACGAGCAATCGTCTGACGATATTTGGCAGGCTTGCACAAAATGCATTAAGGTCAGTCACTAAAAAAAGTTGACACAGCAGCAACACTTTCCTACCTTAAAACCAGGAAGAGACAAAATTAAGTTGTTTGGCATTATTTCAGCTAGTTATTGAAGGCGTGAAACCAGAGAGTGTTAAAGGAATAGGATTTGATGCAACTTGCTCCTTGGTTGCGTTAGATAAATCAGGAGAACCTTTAAGAGTTAGTCCTTCAGGTAAGAGCCTCAATTGATAAGATTTTTTTTAACCGAATGGATTTTAGAAAACAATGAAAGAAACGTTATTTTGTGGCTGGACCATCGGGCCTCGAAAGAAGCCGCCAAAATCAACGGCCTCAACCATTCAGTTCTTAAGTACGTCGGGGGCAAAATCTCGCTCGAAATGGAAACACCCAAGTTGCTTTGGCTCAAAAACAACATGAAACTGGAATGGAGTAAGGCCGGGTTTTTCTTCGATTTACCAGATTTTCTGACTTGGAAAGCAACAGGCTGTAATTCTAGGTATCCAAGATTCCGTTCTAGTTGTTATTTTTTTATAACAATTATTTTAATTCTAGGTCTTTATGTTCATTAGTATGCAAGTGGACCTACGAGGTTGACACCGACGGTGAAAAGGGCTGGAGCTCGACTTATTTCAACCAAATAGGTTTGGGCGATTTACAAAATAATAACTGGGAAAAAATTGGGTCAGTCGCGCTTCCCCCCGGAACTCCTGTCGGAAATGGGTTAACCCCCAAAACCGCGGGAGAGCTAGGACTAATTCCCGGAACCCCCGTTGGAACCTCCATCATCGACGCCCATGCTGGTGGCCTAGGACTGATAGGTTGCACAGTTTCCGGAATCGAGCCAGATTTCGACACTAAACTAAGTAAGGATGAGTTTCAATTTCTGTTTCTTAATCAAAGAAGGTTTGATTTGTGGCACCTCAACTTGTCACATGGCCGTGTCCAAGAACCCTATTTTTGCACCTGGAGTTTGGGGTCCCTATTCCGACGCCATGGTTCCGGGGATGTGGCTAAACGAAGGGGGACAAAGTGCTACCGGAAAACTAATAGACCACATCATAGAATCGCATCCAGCAACGCCAGGAATCAAAAGCAAAATTGGCGATATGTAAAATTTGGTAATCGCCAAGAAATTTTAGTTCCTAACTATTTTGTAGGCATATTCAAACGTATCTCAGCGGCCTCCTGAAGGATTTAGCTAGAAGAGAAACTGTTGCTTCAGAAGCGTTCTTGACCACCAATTTGCATGTTTGGCCTGATTTCCACGGAAATCGGTCGCCAATAGCTGATCCAACTCTAAAAGGAATGGTAGAAAGTTTTATACTTTAATCAATCAATTTACTAATAGAAACAGTTTAGGTTTGTGGCTTAACTTTGAGTGAAGATGAAGAAAATTTGGCCCTCCTCTACCTGGCTACAGTTCAAGCCTTAGCGGTAAGTCTTGGAACTGGTCCAAAATTCTTTCAATATTACTGAATTTCAGTACGGCACTAGACATATCCTGGAAACGTTAACAAAATCGGGTCACTCATCAATTAAAACAATTTTGATATGTGGAGGACTAAGCAAGAACTTGCTTTTCACCCAAACCCAAGCTGATGCTGTTAATTTACCTGTTGTTTGCCCAGAAGAGCCGGAATCGGTGCTTTTAGGGTCTGCCATTTTGGGGGCTTGCGCCGCCGGTCATTTTAAAGACGTACCAACAGCGCTGAGGTCAATGGGGGGCACAGGGAAAGTTGTCCAACCCAACCAAAACGTCGTCCACTACCACCATAAGAAATACCAAGTTTTTCTGAAAATGTACCAACACCAAAAGGAGTACAAAAGTATCATGGCGTAACGAAACATTGTCAGTAAAAAAGCATAAATGTTTTCTGAAAAATTGTAGTTTTGTTGCCCCAAGGATTGGCTAAGTTGACCGGTGGGGAAAGAGAATGCGTCGGCGCTGCTACACAAGTGAACGTCGAGTTTGTAGGCGATCCACATTCTTTCATCCGCTCAACTCAGCTGCAAACAACATTATCTACTTAAATCTAACGACAAGAACTAATACAAACAATACAAACTGTAATCAAATGTAAAAGAATATTTTTTTCTTGAACCCGCAAAGCAGCAGTGAATAGTGGGTTGCGGACATTTAACTTTTTTTAAATAATATTATTGATAAAGCAAAATTTCTACTGATTGAACCAAAAATATAAGCAAATTTAATACTTCAACTTTAATATGTAGTCGCAGCTCTAACAATTACCTACATCTTTAGTGTTTTTGTTTCTGCAAAAATGCAGTTACCTGTCTTCCTCTTGTAATAAATTGTTAAAAATTTAGGAATAATTATCTTAATTATTAATTAGTAAGTACTAGAACTAGACTCGTCTGTTGTTTGATTGAAGTCTAGTTTGACCTTACAACTACAAGTTACGATTCATTCCGTTATTCGAACTTTAAGCAGAGGGGCAAAAGAAATAAAAATCAACTGAACAGGAAAACTGTTATCTTGACATGAAATGAACTTGCACGCCAATAAATTATTGTACAGTCACCAAACTTGTTACATCCAGGATGAAGCAACCATAAGGAACAATAAGAGTACATTTGGCGTTACAATATTTAGGTCCCAATTTACAAGAAGAGTCAATGTTATAATTCTCTTCAAAACTACAATTTTTTGAAAGCCTGTACCAAAATTTGGTTATCAACTATACCAAAAAAAATTCCTTGTTTCTTTATGATCAACTTTTCTTAATTTCTCTCAATAATTCTGAAGCGGACTGTACTCACGGCGCTGCATATTGCAAAAGTTGTATCCAGTTAGTTAAATCCATTTACACGCTATATATCTCTTCATTCCAAGAGCGGTGGTCAATCCGAGAACACCAAAATCACCAATTCCGAAGATGTTCGCGTTCAAAATTCCGGTTGCGGTCTTGATCGCGTCGTTCCTAACAGTATCGTGCGCTCCCATCAACATTACCGAAGAGGACAATGAAGTGGCCAGCAACCAGCAACCGTACGATTTGTCAGAATTTTCCGAAGTTTACGACCAGAGACAGAACGGGACAGAAAATTATAGAGTAGACGTCAACGGAGTTGTGTTGGTGTGGTCGCCACCTGGGGGACTTCTTCAAGCTGCCACTTTGCTAGACCCATCGGTTTTCGATAGTGACTATTCGGATCTTGAGGGGCTCTTCAGCCAGGAGAAGCCTTCAGGGGGTACAGTGGAAGAGGTGAAGCCGGGAGAAATTAGCAGTACTGAAGCACCTTCAACGACAACCAGCACCACCACTATCAGAGCTCCAGAGGTTCCAGTATTAACAGTCAAAGGACAAGCGAGTAAAAGGTGAGTGATCATTTCGAAGGAATCGTGATGATTTTGGAAAATTTCAGGAAATTTCGACTGCCAGAACTAATTAGACCTTTCGTCAGGAGACACCCTTCGACATGAGGTTCCTGGACTCGAAGACTTCTGTTATGTAACTTTTTTTTATTAGTGCAAAAATAAATAATAATTATCGTCTTTTAAATTTTTGTTGACTTTAAACCTTTTTTTTCTAAAAAATGGGGAATGGAAAGACTGTCTCAATTTACAAATTTACTTAGAACAAAATACAATAAATAAATAATTTAAAGCGAGATCACTGCTTATTCTTGATGATTCTGCAGACGCCCTCGGAGTCCCTTTCAAGGCCTGGTCCGCATTGCTCGTTTTCGGCCCCCAAGAGTTTCAATTCCGTTTTCTTTTCGTCTTTAACTTTCTTCTTGTTGTCTTTCTTCTTCTCGTCAAGCTTTTCAACGGCTGATTCTTCTCGAGAATTTACAGTTAAAACAAGCGCTTTTCCATCCCTCTCTTCTAATTGCTTCACCATCGCGACACTTGGAGATTTCGCTATAACAACCTCCTCGCCCTTAACAACAACCGGTTCTGGGTGCAGCTTCGCCAACAAACTCCTGGAAGTGCTAATATCGACATGGTACGGCGCCGTTTTCGACTCTATAAAATGTTGCGTTTCTTGGACGACCTCCTTTTTGGGGTGATGATGGAACCGTTTGGTGTGGTGCGGTCTCATCGGCACCGCTTTCGATAGGAAATCGAGAAGTCCTCCAGGTGCCGGCGATGGCGTACTTGCCGCCGTTTGGGTCGGTATTATTAAAATGACGAAATCTTTGAGATCGGCGCGCACGTTCCACTCACCCTCTTGGCGTTGGTCATAGAGGATTCTTCCTTCAGATAGTTTTTTTGACGGCAATGGCGACGACAGCGCCGCGGAGGCAACGACGACCAGAAGGAGCGGTTTTATTAGCATCTTCGAGGATGTGAACTTGGTGGCAACTTGAGATCAACTGGTGGTCGAGTTGGCTGCTGGTTTTGGCGAAGAGGCGATTTTACCGTAAGACGACACCTTAATCGGGTAACGGCAGTTCGGACGTGACCTGGAGGTTGCACTTTTAACTTTTATTTCTGAATTGTGCAGCGCAGATGAGACACATCCAATCGTAAGTCTCACCGCAGTTTGGTTTAACTGAACTTCAGAGCTAACGACCGAAACAGCTATTTTTAAAACTTTTATCGACTTGGCTTGGCAGCCAAAAAATTGACGGTCCGTCAAGGTCATGAACTGATCAAATTATTCGAAAACCAATGAAATTGCTTGGATTTGAGTTGCGCCAATGGAGTCAAAATTACAGCGATAATTCGCTAATTCACCACCTTCGGTTTTTTTTAGAAACAAATGCTGAACAAAATTTTTGTTAGGTATCTTTTATTTGGACATTCAGTTTAACAGTTCTAAATTGGCACACAACGCCTTAGCGCTCTCACAAAAATAATTACAATACTTCGCAAGGTAAGGAAAAATTCTATTTATTCCTCCGAAGACTCCAAGGACTCGGACAGCGAAGAGTCTTCGCCCGAAGCTTGTCTAAATTTAGCTGCAAAATTGCTGGCTAACCTGCTGAAATCGAACCTGAAACAGTAAAATTAGAAAATTGTTGCAAAACTTTGGAAGCTTTACGGTGATTGGGTTCCCGGCCTTCTAATCCTCCTACATCTCCCCTTCTTGTCCCTGGAGTACCCATTACCGCACCTTCTGTAGTGCACAACTTCCCCCAAAGGTCCTGCTTGTTCTGCACTCGCCCCCACGTCATCAAACGGCACTATGGCAACATTGGGGCTTTGAAGGATTTGTACTTTGATTTTATCAGGCGAGTTATGAAATTCTGCTTCAGTTACTTGTTGGGCAACTGAGGGTGGCGCATTCGTCGAAATCACCACCGCTTTCGGAGTTGTCACTTCAACTGTTGACGCTGCACCCAACTTGGACCACGAGGCAAGGGTAGGGGTGGGAAATCTACCTGTAACAAACCTCCCCCGCCTTGGTCGCATGCTTTGTGAATCATTATAGAAGTAGCTCTCTGATAGAGACGACGTCATCTTAAGAAAATAAAGATCTACGCATTGGTGACACTTCTATTTTCAAATCCAACACATACCATACAGTCCACTATTCTCGACCTAAACATTGGTCTATCTTCGAACCGGATTTACTAAAAATTTATCAAATCACGTCGAAATACAATCGCGAGCGCATAATTAAGTGCCACAGTGAACTAGCGGAGAGTCCACCAGCCAGCCCATCAGCGGAGCATCAAGGCAGGGTCAAGCGACATACATCTCCCAACCAAGGAACCCGAGGAACTAAAAGGTCAGTGTCTCGATTCCTTTTCTTTATCGTATATCCCTATTTCCATAAGTGTTGGAAAGCGGATACTTAGCATTTTTTGAGATGGCGGAAACGGAAGCCCTCAAGAAATTAGTTAGTAAGCGCGGTCACATCAAAGGCAAGCTTACGAAGATAAAAACATTTGTAGACACCTTTGACAAGAAAGATGATTTGGAACAATTGCAAGTACGTAAAACGGCGCTAGAAAAGGTTTTTATTGAGTTTGATGATATTCAATTTGAAATCAGGGAAGTCAGTCCTCCGGAGGACACAAGTGTAGACACCGAATCTGTAGCATTTGAAACCATATATTATGATGTATTGGTAAAAATTAAAAATATAGTTAAAGGGCGTTTACCTGCAGTAACTCCGAGACGCGTGTCCAGCCCGACTGGGACTGAATCTGATAATCCTCAAGATCAAGTTCATCAAGTTGTCCAAAATATCTTACCAAAAATTAAGTTGCCTACATTCGACGGGGCATATTCAGAATACTTGTCGTTTTTCGATAATTTCGATAATTTAGTCAACAAGAATCAAACTCTGAACGACTGCCAAAAGCTCAATTTCTTGCGTTCGTGCCTTACAGGCGAAGCTCTTCGGGCCATCGAGGCCTTATCTGTTTCGAGCGCTAATTACTCAACGGCTTTATCAATTTTAGAAAAACGCTTTAAAAAAGAGCGATTAATTATTCAGGATCACATTAACGCTATTCTTTCGGCACCGAATATTATTAAAAATTCGGAGTCATCATTGCGTCAATTGCTTGACACAATAACCATCAATTTGGAAGCTCTCAAGGTCTTAAAGGTTCCGGTAGATTCTTGGGATTACATCGTGATAACCATAATCAATAGTAAGTTAGATTATGGTGCCAAAAAGGAGTGGGAAGCTAAATTGGATAATTCAAACATGCCCACGTTAGCGGAATTTAAAGACTTTTTGGAGAAAAGATGCCAGTTTTTAGCTTCCGTAAGTAATATGTATAAACCTAACCTAAAACAGTTACCTGTAAATAAATTTTCCTCAAGCAAGCCGACGTTGAATGCTTACCATTCAACGAAGGGCAATGTGAGGTGCTACCTATGCAAAGGTGAGCACCCAATCTATCAATGTGCAGAACTCTTAAATTTATCAGTTAATGATCGTAGCACTCAAGTTAAAAGGCTGAAACTATGCTTGAAC
Organism: Schizotus pectinicornis; assembly: GCA_951805265.1. Classification (NCBI taxonomy): domain Eukaryota; kingdom Metazoa; phylum Arthropoda; class Insecta; order Coleoptera; family Pyrochroidae; genus Schizotus; species Schizotus pectinicornis. The sequence continues at coordinate 7,350,096 of OX638207.1, read as the reverse complement.
TGTCTGAATGGTAATCATTTAACGACAAACTGCAAATCTAAATATTCTTGCCGAGAATGCAAGGAAAGGCATCATAGTCTGTTACATCAAACTCAATTAAATGCCCAAGTGGATAGAGAGGTTTCACTCAATGCTATAGATACTGTGAACAGCCATTCATTTGCACCAAACAAATCAGTTTTTCTTTCCACGGCTATAGTATTAATCAAAAATAGTAACAATCGATTTATTGAATGTAGAGCTCTTTTGGATGCTGGTTCTCAATCCAACTTCTTATCTGAAACCATGGTTAAGAAATTAAATGTCAAATTAGAGAAAACCAAGTTAACGGTAGGAGGAATCAATCAAACCGTTTCAACAATAACTAGGGCTGCTAAAATTACCATGAAATCTCGTTTGGAACCTTCTTTTATGGCTGATCTTAATTGCTACGTAGTTCCGAAAGTTACGGATTCTTTACCAAACGACTTAGTTGACGGGACAACCATTTTTACTCCACCTAATGTTAAGTTAGCGGATCCGTACTTCTTGGAGCGTAGGCCGGTAGATCTCCTTATTGGAGCCGAGTTATTTTGGAAATTGCTAGAGAGCGGTAAAATTTCACAGAACGGACAACATCCTCACTTTCAACAAACGAAATTGGGATGGGTTGTCGGCGGTGCAATAAACGTGAATAGGCCTAACAAATCTGATCATAAACCATCCTGCAATTTTACAACCGTAGAGAATAGTTCCTTAGAAGACCAGATAGCACGCTTTTGGGTTATAGAGGAAATGCCTCATAAAATTAACTTATCTACCGATGAGTTGACGTGCGAAACTCATTTTAAACAAAATTTCAAACGCGATCCGGAAGGACGCTTCATTGTCAAGCTTCCATTCAAAACTAGTACCATAAATTTAGGTACATCCTTTGAACAAGCGAGTAAAAGGTTTAACTCGCTTGAAAGAAGACTCAAGTGTAATATGTCTCTGCGTCATTCCTACAATGAATTTATGAACGATTATATTAAGCTGGACCACATGGAGTTGGTACCGTCAAATGAAGTTAGCAATTGCGAATCCTTCTATTTCCCGCATCACCCGGTAGTTAAGGAATCGTCAACAACCACTAAATTAAGAGTCGTTTTTGACGGCTCTAGCAAATCTTCTAACGGACTCAGTCTTAACGACAATTTACTTCCCGGTCCAAATCTACAACAAGATATCTTTTTAATTCTAGTGCGATTTCGCACCTTTCAGTATGTTTTAAGTGCGGACATTGAAAAAATGTACCGCCAGATCAAAATCAATGATCAAGACATTGATTACCAGCGGATTCTTTGGAGGGAAAACGTTAACCTTCCCTTAAAGATATACCGATTAACAAGATTACCATACGGCATAACTTCAGCTCCCTATTTGGCTATGCGCTGTTTAAAACAATTATCCATTGAAAACGAAAACAGATTTCCTCTTGCTAGCGCGACCATTGATCAATGTTTTTATATGGATGATCTACTATGTGGACAAAATAATATTAAAGACGCGCTAGTTTTACGCGACCAACTAATAAATATTTTAGAACAGGGACAGTTTAAATTACGGAAATGGGCGTCCAACGACCCGCGGCTTGTGCCGGTGGTAAACACGGAACCAACGGGCTCGGTCGTCATAAATTTCGACAAAGGAGATGTCAAGACCCTTGGTCTTACCTGGAATTGCAAAGACGATATTTTGAAGTACGCCACCGGAAGTTTACCTGTCGAAAACAAACATAGTAAACGGTCAATACTATCTACAATCGCACAAATCTTTGACCCTTTGGGCTTAATCACTCCCTTAATTGTAAGAGCTAAATTAGTAATGCAACAACTTTGGTCGTTAAATTTAACGTGGGATCATCCGGTACCTAAGGTTCTAGCGGATGAGTGGAATCGATTTTTGAGAGAACTAGCTTCTTTGAACTCATTAAGCATTTTGCGTAAGGTTATCCCTCAAATGCCAGTATCGCTTATCGAAATTCACGGGTTTGCTGATGCCTCCATGAAGGCATATGGAGCGGCGATTTATCTGAGAACGCGAAATAATCAAGGAGAACTCTCAATTAATTTATTGTGCGCAAAAAGTCGAGTCGCACCCTTAAAAACAATATCGCTGCCTAGGTTAGAACTGTGTGCAGCTCAGCTGTTGGCACGTCTTATAAAGAAAACCGTGCCCGCTTTAAATTTAGATGTACATAAACAATATCTGTGGTCAGACTCCAGCATCGTTTTGTCCTGGCTGGCCTCACCTCCAACTACTTGGCAGGTTTTTGTTGCTAACCGTGTCGCGGAAATACAAGAATTAACCTCAGTACAAGATTGGCATCATATTCGCACTAACCAGAATCCAGCAGATGTGATAACGCGAGGCATGTATCCCGACGCGCTAATCAATTCCGAGTTGTGGTGGCATGGTCCTCAATTTTTGTTAAAGGAACCATCTGAATGGCCACTAATCGTACAAGACAAAATTTCTACTGATAAATCGGATACTCCCGAAAAGCGGAAAACCGTATTAATAATTATCACAAAACACGAATTGCCCGTATTTTCTAAATTTTCATCATTCCGAAAGTTAAAACGGGTAATAGCTTATTGTTTACGGTTCATCACTAACTGTCAAAAATCCCAAAAATCTGGCGGACCTTTAACGTCTTTAGAATTAATTAAGGCTCATGACATAATTATCTCTCATATTCAAAAACAAAACTTTTTCGAAGAAATTTTAACTCTTTCTAAAGATAAATTAATCAATCGTTGCAGCAAAATCAGACCATTAGATCCGTTTATTGACCAGAATGATCACCTTTTAAGAGTGGGGGGTCGGATAAGACAAGGAATTTTAACACACGATCAAAAGCATCAAATTCTTTTACCGTCAAACCATTATGTAACGCGACTAATCATCAAACAATACCATGAAGAGCATTTACATGCAGGTCCTCAGTTAACGCTTGCGGCACTAAGGCAAAAATATTGGCCCGTTGCAGCTTCTAGCGTGATACGCAAGATTATTTATAATTGTGTCAAGTGTTTTAAGGCTCGTCCCAGACCCGTTGTTCAAAAAATGGGCAACTTACCCAAAGTTAGATTGGAGCCGGCAAGACCCTTCATAAATGTGGGTTTAGATTATGCGGGACCAATACTTATCAAGCAGGGCAATAAACGGAGTAAACTGCAAGTAAAGGCTTATATTGCGTTGTTTATATGTATGGCGACAAAGGCTATACATTTGGAGCTTGTGGGGGATCTGACTTCCGAATCCTTTTTGAATGCTTTGAAACGATTTATGTCAAGGCGCGGTAAAGTCTTAAACATTTTTTCTGACAACGGCACTAATTTTGTGGGGGGGAAAAACGAATTGGAAGCCATGAACAATTTCATAAAATCAGCGGAATTTTCAGATAAGGTTGTTCAAAATTTAACATCTGAAAATATAACTTGGCACTTTATTCCGCCAAGAAGCCCGCATATGGGTGGTCTTTGGGAATCGGGGGTTAAACTTGTTAAACGACATCTTCGGAAGGTGTTAGGTACTGCCTCCATCACTTATGAGGAAATGTATACCCTCCTAACACGAATAGAAGCTTGTCTTAATTCCCGCCCTCTTATTCCAATTTCTAATCACCCTTCTGATTTCGAGGCACTCACCCCGGGCCATTTCCTGATTGGAGAGTCGCTAACCGCTCCCATAGAAGCCAATCTCCAGGATGTGCCATACAACCGACTCTCCCGATGGCAGCGGATCGAGCAGCTGCGACAACATTTCTGGTCTCGTTGGACAAAGGAGTACGTTAGCTCCCTGCAAAAGGCTAATAAATGGCTAACTACCCCGAACCAAAAAGTGGAGATAGGAACCATGGTCATCTTGGTCGATGATACCACACCGCCTCTGCTGTGGCACTTGGGTCGTATCATAGCAACGCATCCCGGCAGTGACAACCGCATACGAGTGGTTACTGTAAAGACTGCGCAAGGAACCTTCAAACGGCCTATCGTGAAGGTGTGTCCGTTGCCTTCAAGTGAATTATAGACAATTCGGACAAATTAAATATTAGCTTAAGGGTTAGATTAGCTTTGTTTTATTTTATGTAAGTCAGTTAGGTTAGATTTAGCTTAATTTTTTTTCTTTTTATAATTAGGTTAAGTTTGTTGTGTCGCTTCTTTCTCATTTGTACATGCTTTCAGTTTTAATTTGATTTTGTCACTACACTCCAACGGGGGCGGCATGTTGACGCTGCACCCAACTTGGACCACGAGGCAAGGGTAGGGGTGGGAAATCTACCTGTAACAAACCTCCCCCGCCTTGGTCGCATGCTTTGTGAATCATTATAGAAGTAGCTCTCTGATAGAGACGACGTCATCTTAAGAAAATAAAGATCTACGCATTGGTGACACTTCTATTTTCAAATCCAACACATACCATACAGTCCACTATTCTCGACCTAAACATCAACTTTATCTGGCCGACTAGAACTCGAAGTAGTTGAGGGTGTAGAAGTTTCATGACTGACCCCTGAACTAGTCTCTTCCGGTTTAGGTTTTAGGGTAGTTGTTTCGTTTTCCACGGGTTTTAGGGTTACATTGGTGGCAATTGGTTTCACTGTTAAATCCGCGTAGTCGTAGTTGTAATCATAATCCTGCAATTCTTCTTTAGCAATAACGTTAATTAGAAATCTCAAAACTTACCCCTAATCCCCCCAAGGACTCGTCCGAAAGCAGCGCGATGATTTGGAAATCCTTCAGGTGCAACTGGATGTTGTAGTCGCCGGTTTGTTTTTGGTCGTAAACCGTTTGGGGCAAGTTCTTCGTTCTGGACCTGGGGGCGCTGTACGCCACTGGAATCAGCACGTAAATTAGCCAGATCGTCTTCATTTCGGTGGCGTGCCGCTCGTCGACGGGATAGACATGGACTGAGAGTTGAACTCCTGAATTGGTCGATGACTTCTTCAAGATGCAAGGCTAAGGAAGGTCAAGATTGCGCCTAAGTGGGAGGCTTCCTTGAGATTACCGCTAGGTTCTTCGAACCACATTATGGGTTTAACACCATCAAACTGAAAAGGTCAAGTTGGCGAAATTTTTTGCCGCCCAACTGGAGGACCCCAAATTATTACATTCGTGGGAAATTAGTCTCGGGCCAGGATGCTGGCGTGGAGGCTTTGTTGCTTGGAGGGTCATTAGACTTTAGCGGCGATGGTGCTCATGGTTCAAAATTCGGGTTTATGATTATCGTTACCCTTTTTTTTATTATTTATAACTTCTAACCGAGTTTATCAAACTTTTAATTATTTATTTAATTTATTATTTTTATTATTTATTTATTTTTAACCAGCGTTAGAGTTTGTCATACTAACTAGTGAATTTGTAAACTACCGGCTGATCGCTACCACAGGCTCATTTATTATTTATTGTAGAAAAAGCGCTTTTAGCGATTTTATAAACTAGCTGGTCACTCTTGATCTCACCAAGTATTTATTTAATTTTTATTTTAGTTATTACGTGACTGTTATTATTTCTAACAATAAACAAATATTAAATAAAAAAGTTATTAAATAATAACTGATATAAATAAATTAAAGGAAAAATATGTGTATTAAATAAGACCGGGACAGCGCGTACGCAGTCCCGACTACCAAAAATTGTGCGCCCGAGTTATCCGCATTAGGGATAATCGCAGGGGTCAGCCCGACCGCAGTGCAATGGAAGGGCCTCACCCTGGGGAAACCGCCTTGCTGATCACGGTAAATCCCTACGCCAGGTAAGTATGCTTTGCCAATACACAGAGCCAGTATTAATATAAGTTCCTCGGTTATCTAGTTGTGAATAGCTGCAACTAGCGCCACATATTGCCGTTTGGACCAACTAAAATATTGATCCAAGAAACCAAAATATTATGAAAGCCGCCTTCTACTGCGCATGGCAGTTCGTCGCATGTTTTACAAATTTAATTAATCAGTTATTATTCATTATATTGTTAACGCAAGTGTTGGTTATTCTCCACTACATTCTTATTAATGGTTTGGGTAGCAATGAAAAGGAAAATTTAGATCATTTTGAGGTTTTAACAATAATTTTGGATACCATTTAAATTTCGCGCGTCGAATTTGCAGCCAACGCGCACGCGCGTTGGCATCGATCAATTATATTTGACCATTGCCGCTAATGCATGGTTCCGTTTCCAGACAATAATGTGCAATGTTATCTCATTTTTCTCAACTACACAGTCCACACCCAGAACAAACCATAATGAAGCCTTTACCATCCCACCATGGGTACCTCGATGAGAACAATAACGAAAATAAACTTTTACTGGACGCCTTTGATAGGTAGGTGCATACGTCACGATTCACTTGTTGCCCCAGCTTGTTGCTTCAATGCTTTGACTCCTCCAGGAACTCCTTCATTGTGTTTAGAGGGAAATTTACGAAATTCGGAATAATGGCACGCCAATTGTTTGTCACAGCCGACGCTTTTGCGATACCCCAATGTAGGTTACTTGATAAAAAAATCAATGCTGGTTATCGTCTCTAATTAGGCCCCATTTATGCGGGTAGCGGCGTGAAAGTGCCCGCATCAGTTCGGTATTGATTTAAGGTTTGATTGCAGCGAACCGGGTTACTACTACCAAGTGGTCAGATCCATGCTGGCGCCAGGCCACGAAACCGAGTTGATTTACTGGTATCGAAGTGTTGGCCTGATACCCCACAGTCAGACGTGCAACAACGCCAAACTAAACGAAGCTTGCAACAAAATCATGGACTGGACCCCGGCCAACATCACCGATTTCTACCAGTGGAAGTGCCGAAACTGTTCAGAAAAAAGGGGCATTCGAGAAAACTCCATCTTCAGCGACGTCAAGTGCAGCTTCAAGAACGCCATCCGGATCCTGCTCGGCTGGTGCAAGTGTCACAACGTCGAGACAATGGCGCAATTACTAGGTAGAGTTGTTAATCGGTGTTTTGAGTATTGATACTAACAAGTTTTTTGCGTGCTGTAACAGACGGAAGTGGCTAAGGTAACAATGATTGCTTCTTAACTTTGTAAAAATGTTTTGTTCGTTGTTTGATTATTTGTTTTCGTTAGGGGTGAAAAAACATGCCGTTAAGGTTCTTTACAACGTTTTAACGACAACAGCGAAGAAGAGTCTTAAAGGGCAAAATCGGCAATTGGGGGGGCCCGGAACCATCGTGCTCGTCGACACATTCCCAGAGGGGTGCACCAACAATCGGCGGGCCATGCGGGGAAGCCGTCCAATTTTGTGCCTAGCTGAAGTAAAGGTAAATCATTAATCACCGGTTTCGCTGCTAGTCGCGCGAGCGGTTCCGCTCCAGTTACGTGTAATTTAGGGTTGACTGATGACCTGTTCAGTTTTGTTAATTTTTAATTTTTTTGCAGAGCATACCGACGTTCTATTGGTTCGAGGCGCTGGACCGCTTCAGTCGCTCGAACGCGGATCAGTTGAAGGGCGTTAAGGAGCACATTTTGCAGACGATCCAGGATGTGGTGTTGCCGGGTTCGCTGCTAGTTACTCGTCTGGACTCCGTTTTGTGCTCGTTTTACGACCTGCAACCGCTGAGCGCGCTTTATCCCACTATAGTCACGGTGGAGGGGCTGTCCAGGCACAATACCGTTCATCAGACGATCGCCGGTAATTTGGAAACGATATGGCGGACGGCTTTGGATGTTTGTGAAGAAGCGCAATATTTTTGTCACGACGAAGTCCCTAACTTTTTGTTGAGTCAGATGTGGCACGCTCGGTTTGGTACTGAGGCGTTTGAAATGCTGCTGAACCGACTTACCGATATGCGATGAATGTTACTTTTGGGCAGCGGTGGTTTGCGCAACTTTGTTGCGCATCTACTACTTTTTTGTTTAGTTGCGCCAAAATACCCAAATGCATTGATATTTGTTCTTTTATAGTTTATAGGGTACGTTACAATAAGCAATAATTTTTTGTTTGGTGCTTGACTTAGACAAATCATGCGTAGTTGTTTTATATTCAAGATTGATATTGCGTAATTGATATTTTATGTTGACGTTTAAACACTGTTTTGTGCGCGCACACCTTCCAGTTTATTACCAATTGACTTGATACACCTCCAAGTGCCTTCCTTGTTGACCCTTTAGGGGGCCACATTACGCCATGTTAATTTTACAGAGGAGTTTAGCAGTGTTAAAATGGATTCCGTTGACAGTGATATTACCAACGCACCAATGTTTCATGTAAACTCTGAGTTTCTGTAGCTAAATTGAATTATTAAATTGATTACAATAATGACCCCTTGTGATCAACCAAATTGAAACGTTTCCTATCCTGAAGACCTACTCCTTGCCAGTAAGACCTTATCAATGTAAGCAGGGTGGGGAACCTTAGATTTAACGCCGATTTAAAAATTGTCTTCATAAGCGAAAATGGACTATACAGTGTCCAGGATAAAAATTGTCAGGACTTTGCTCGCCCAAATATCCCCATCAAGGTTCAGTTAAAAAAAAGGGCAACAAATAACAACACTTGGAGTTTGGATTAAGAGTTTCTCATTTTTTAAGCTTCACGGTACAAATAAAAAATTCACAATTACAATTAATTATAGTAGGTAATCTAGACACGAAATTAAATGCTATTTTTCTGGAAACAAAATGTTGCACAATATTTGACAACGTTCTTCTTCATTACAAAACTCCTCTTTACCGCTTACAACGGCCTGAAACTTGTCAAGCACCTCCTTAAATTCCTGTTTGTTCTGCCTACAATCGTTAATTGCTGAAGGGTTGTCTTCCACTAGCTTAAGTAGCAGCGCCAATACATGTTCGTGACTTGCGTTAATCTCGTTTGAGATCAACGAAAATAAAACTGGAATGTAACCGACAAATACCAGACGATTCCTGAAATCCGCCTGTGATCCACATAATGACGTCAGCAAAAAACAAATTTTGATATTGCACTTTTCGTGATTACGTTTCAGGGTTTCCAGCATAACTTGCACACCTTTATACTGTATCAATTGAGCGCACCCCGCTGGGTTCTCCCTAACAATACAACTAATCGCGTACAAAGCTTTAACAACAACATCATTGTCTTCATCGGTGTCTAAAATGTTAACTAGAACAGGCATAAAACCGTTTTCTAAAACAACACGTTGACAGTAAGCGTTATTTTGGGTGAGTTCGGCAAGTAAATTGCAGGCGCGGGATCTCACTCCAGGACTGGAACTTCGCATGCAGGGTTGTAACACTACAAATCCACCCATTTTGTGGAAATCGTTGGCTGTGTCAATATCACAAACGTAATCCGAAATCGTGTCTAACGCTGTCGTGTACTGGGAGTCGTCCTCGTTTTCTTTGAGGTTGTCAATTTTTTCGACGATGCGAACTTGGTTCAGAATGATTTCAGCGACGTCTATTGTCATTGAATTTAAGGCCTGTTCCAGGAACCACTTCCGGTTTTCGTCTAGAGGGGCAAATTGGCTGTCGCGTGGGGCGTCCTCGATTTTTGTAGCTTCCATGGCAAACTTCAGCAAACCTTGAAGAGACGAGGGTTGGCGAGGTTGGGGCACCACTGGAGTTGTCTCGGATTCAGGGGGCGGCGCGCAAATTGCCCCGGCGATTTCTACCTTTTTCTCTTCCATCTCTCGACTTGCAACCAATTTCACAACAAAATTCTAGAAGCTTCTTTGCGGCTAGTTTTATAGGTTATGTTGATTCGACGGCTGCCACTGTCAGATCAGACTGTCACAGGTGGAACAGTCGACCAGCAGCGCCCCCTGGTGTTCAAATTGCAAATTATTTTGTGGCAAAAGAAAGAAAATTTAATAATTTTTCTCGGTTTTCGGGCAAGGGTGCGTTTCGATTGAAGGGTTGTTTTGTTGGGGATGATCGTAATGTTGAAAAAAATTGGCAAAAAGGTCCAGGTCTAGCTGTATTGATCAGGCTGTCACAAAGCTTCCACTCCCAGGCGCGATCCCACTACTGAACGACACGGGGACTTTTGGCTGCTGGGTTTCCCCCCTGGCCCGGTTCGCCCCTCCTTAGCTGACCTGGCCATCCCGGATTCCTCCGGGATGCCCATATCGATGCCGATCTTAGCTAGGACGCCCAGTCAACGTGAAACGCCATGTAACAGAACTCCCAACCTCAAACCATCCACTGAACCCGACCTCCAAGAAGCTGGATTACAGGAGTGCGCCACGCTCCCAGTCGAAGAAGTATGTGCGTATTGGGAATATAACCTACACGTTGGCCTAGAAATTTTTAAAATAACCACCCATAATATAAAATTTTAAGAAATTATCGAAATTTAAGCAATTATAAGTACCACTTAATTTGTTTTTAATTGCTTAAAATACTGTTTATTTAAATTATTGTAAGAAACACTACTTCTTGATTGTAGGCAGAACTTATAAAGTCGTTCAATTTTAAAGAGTTGTTTACTTCAATTCCAACACCTTGTTCAGAACCCTTGAACTAACTAGTTAACCAACGTTGTTCGTGAATCGTAACCTCAAAAGTTCTGAACCTTCAACTTTTATGCACAAAAAGTTTTTTTTCGTCAACGTCTTGGAGTGATTGACAGTTGATCGGTTGAAGTGTAAGGGATGATTGAAGTATTGAAAAAAAAGTGGTAAAAAGGTCCAGGTCTAACTGTATTAGTCGGGCTGTTACAAGGCTTCCACTCCCAGGCGCGATCCCACTACTGACCGACACGGGGACTTTTGGCTGCTGGGTTTCCCCCCTGGCCCGGTTCGCCCCTCCTTAGCCGACCTGGCCATCCTGGATTCCTCCGGGACGCCCATATCGATGCCGATCTTAGCTAGGACGCCCAGTCAACGTGAAACGCCATGTAACAGAACTCCCAACCTCAAATCATCCGCTGAACCCGACCTCCAAGAAGCTGGATTACAGGAGTGCGCCACGCTCCCAGTCGAAAATATGATGATGTATATTGGTACCAATACCTATCGTGACCACATTAAAAAAATTGGGGGTGTGTTGGTAGCTGAAGACTTTAATCGTATCGTATTGTGTAGTCAAAGTCAGCTAGAGCCTTATGAGCCTTTTGAACAAAATCGGTGAGTCACTGACAAGTGGGATTTTTTTCAAGCGACGTTTTGGCTTTTTACTAATTTGATGATTTAAGTATTTGTAGTTTTCCCAACGGAAAGTCTCAGGAAAAATTTGCAAAAAGATTGTTATTTTCTCGTCAGTTTTTGTCAGCGCCGAAATAGTTGCAACCAAAAACAACTTTTTTCCTACACTTCGTTACCGTTCAATGCGACAATAGTCAGTAAAACCTAGCGAATCGCCGACCCTACTTTTCTAGCTAAACAAGGACGTCACCACGTGCTTCTTACGCATCAAACAAAGATAATCGTTTCAACGTGTGTTGATCAATAAACGCAGAATCCTGCAGCGCATGCGCCTACTTCCATTATGCACTCCAGTCTCGAACCGAGACCGCATTGGATTGGAGGGTCGTTCGTGCATCGTGCACAACTTTCCCACCCAAGCCCCAAGTCCAAAACCAACGGCCAAGCAAGAAGCGAAATAACCATAACAACAAACGAGTTCGTTACGTTGCTTCGGAACGTTACTTTAGTGGTTCACGGTCGTACCTACCGGTGTTTTTTCCCCAACAAGAGTGCTGTGTTTTGTTGTTTTTTTTTTTGGTGTATTTGCGAATTATCGGAGGTGGCTCTGGAATCGGGCACTGTAATTAACGCGCTGAAGGGCTCTGGACAGTACTCAATCGTAGAGAAAAGAGGTAAGTTTTTTAAATGCAACTTTTCGGCTCGTACTATCCGTCAACGTTGTTGAAGCATCTGTTTATTGATAACAATTGCTTAATTCCTTTTTGCGAGTTGCTATTGTTTCAGGATTCAAGAGGCACTTAAAAAAAATTATAGCTGATCTTTATCGCGCTATTCGCAGCGTTATACGATCTGTAATCGGCTTAGGGTGCATTCTTGTTTTATCTACAATTTTTATGTTTTGGTAATTGTCTAAGCTATACTGCCCGCCATTAAAAAGCTTCAATTCAGTTAAACAATTAGAAAATTGGCTTTAATTTTGAGGACAATGACAATAAAGGAAACAGAATAAATAAATTAATCCTAACATAGGTATAGATACAGAATTTAATATTGAGCACTGGGAATAGCGACTCCCCTCTTCTTTTAATTAGAACACACTCTACAGGCGTCAACATGAGGGACATTTTTCCCTTCTGGTCAAATTTCGTCGCATCCCTCGGGGAAGAGAATTTTTTTTATATGTATAAGTACACAAGAAGCGAGGGGTAAATGATGTTAATTAATTACTTCTGCTTCCTAGGGTATAGACAGTAGAGGGTAGAGGGACATTTTGACCCCCTGACCAAATTTCTATCCTCCTTGGTGCACTGCACCTCTCCGATAATGCTATCACAGTAATATTTCTTTTCATATTATTTTTATAACGTTACCATTTCAACGTTTGCTCCTCCAGGAACCAGTGGCGTGCTACCAAACAGTTATTAGTCTTGTTACCTAACCAATTTAGCCGTCTCGCTCCGGCGAAGGGCAAGGTCATAGTTTGAGTTATAAATACCCTTAATTGAAGATTATTAAGTTTCTCGTTCAATGAGTCGAGATCTAGACCTGCGTTAAGCAACCCCCCTCGCATTTACTGCCCTTTTCATAAAACAAACCGAGTTTAATTTATGCACCACACATGTTCATGTGTGCGACTACTGCACGTCTGGCGACCATGTGGGGTCCTAACTGTTTCGAGTAAACACGCTCCTGTGATGATATTGATTCTTCTTTTTGCTGTCAAGTTTGATGGACTACCCAAGGCTATTGTGAACTTGACACGAATTGCCTGGTTATAGCCTCGCGTTATCGCCAGATCAAGTCTTAAAAGTTTGTGGCCGAATCGCGGTTCGTTATGTATACCTGGCATGGATGTCTTTCGAGAACGAAACGACCTTTCAAGGTAGGCCGGTTGGTAGTGCTTACAGCGAAAGGTTGATGGCATACATTTAATCTGAACTTTTGAATTTAATTAGGAGACTGCATTGCCTCACGCTGCGTTTGGTGGTGATGATTGCGGATGCTGTCGAAAATAAGCGAATTGAAAGGTCAACGGCGCTTGGTCACCGTTTAGAACGAGGTTGGGGACATGGGCGATAGTTCCGGCATATCTGGTAGATGGAACCAAACGATTTGAGTGAAAGGGTTGAAGCTTTGAAGGAACAGCAACGAGGAAGGCATCTCGAGAAAGAAAAAGTTGCAGATTTGGATGGACGAGTAATTAGTCTTAGATGTCCTCTGATGTCCTCAATCGACCATGGGACTGTCAAGACTTTCATCCTTAGGCTATACGAATCAAGAGACGATTACATAAGAACTAGCAAACTGACTCTAATTTTAACTTAACAAAGACTCAGTGGAAGACAAAATTAATATCAGCAACATGTTTACTCGGAATGAGGCAACGACGTCAACGAAGAGAACTCTTGATGCATTTGCAAAGTGTAGTGGTAAGATGATCTTAAACAATAGTCTAAAGTCTTGTAAGGTATTGGAACGATCCCTCGTGGATTGAGAAAATTACCATGCCTTGTGTACCAGAATTTCTGAAGGATTACTAAAATGTTAGGTACCTCTTTCAGTTTTTCGAACCAAAGCTTGAAAGTTGAGTGGCTCCATAACAGTGAAGATTCTCACCGATGGTTTGGCTGCGAAGCAGAAGACTAAGTTTTTTAACAATGTCGTTATCGTGAGGTAACTTCGGAAAATGGCGCTGTGGGAACTATTGGAAAGGAGCACTTTCCATTGCTGCACCGATTGTTTCATGATCTGTGGGAACTCGCATAATGCCCACGTAACGTCGAGAAAAAATGTGTCTACAATGAAACTGCCCGCATTTGAATAGAATAGATAGTTTCACAGCATCTTATCGGAATTTCTTCGCTAACCACTGTTATGCCTTTGGAATCCAGAACGTGTTGAGTTATTGAAAAACAATCTCCACAACATTGTTGGATAGAACTGTCGGATTATTAGCATTAGGACCAACATAAAGGTGTCACGAAACACTGGTGCCGGAAGTTGTAGACAAGCATCGGCAAGCAGGCTTTTTATACGATGCACAATGCCCATTTAGCCGTGCAATTCATAAAACTGTCCAATACGGAAATAGATCCAGTTGAATAACCTGCAGGATGATGCCAGGCTGCACCTGTAAGCGCGACCAACACGTGTCCAGATTCAGAAACAATCAATACCGTGCCTGACTACTATTTCCTTCATCAAGCTTCACCCTTTTAGGGTTGGCCACTTCGTCCGCCCTTACCCAAGTTATCTGACAGAAACTAGTCTTATATCTACTTATCTTCCAGGATCTTCACGCGTCAAAGAAAACTACTAGTGCCTGTTGAATTTTGAATGAAGTTTCCGACTGGGCCTCTTCCAAGAGGGAAGACTACAGAGGGCCGAAAAGAAATTTGGGTCCTGCTACGTTAGCTTGCCACTACTCCAACCATCTGCAACAATGTGAACGACGCTTCTTCTCAAGTTGTGTGGAAAAAAGCAACTGGAAGATGGCTAAATAATAATCTACTTTTGTTGAATTTGGATATTCGATGAATACGTTGACGACCCCCTTCTCCTCCAAATGTCAGATTCTGGAGCAAATTGAGGTCCTTGTGGTCGTTTCTTCTTGGCGGTTGGAACGGTTCAGATTCGGTTTTATTGTGATGACCGAGGCGCGGACAATTATTCCGTCACGGTACGTGCCCCAACTGGAAGATTTTATCGGGTAAATAAACTCTAAATGAATTCGCCGAGACTCGTTTTGTGATTAATTCCGAAAACGAGACGTTGCCTTACGTAACGAGCCGCCACTTTCCTCGCTGTTGCAACTGCCAAAACGCAGGTTGTACATACCTAACTCGCAAGAATTTTAATTGTTCTTCTCGCCCAATTAACGAAATGAATTGATGATGAGAATTGAGGAATTCCGAGAGAGGCGTGCTCTTCAGCTGCTGCGATTTGTTCTTGGTTACCTATCACTTTCTCTTCTGACTTCTGCCAGTGCATGCTGAACTTTATGGTTAATTGCACGTTTCATGCCTCTGACATTTAGCGGTTTTTATTTGGATCGCCGATTGGAGATCGTCGCGATCTATTAACCGTCGTGTGTCGTACAACTATTTTCAAGACGTGCCTGCAGAGAACGGGGCTTCATAATTTTAGCGGGCTATTTACGGTTTGGAGTTTAGGTAAGTATCCAGGAATTTATGGCAGATGTCAACGTGAAGGGAATTAATAGAACAAGGGGTAAGTTGGACGAGGAGGCGGGCACCTAATCAATCACGGACGCGGTAACTACAATCATCACTTGGCCGGCGTACAAGATCAATAACTGCTGAAAGACGGACTCCAAGTGGAACGGGCGAGACTAGACCAAGACACTTCGGAGGCTCGTTCGGACCCAGAAGTCATCCGTAGAGATTGTCTACATCAAATTAAGACTTATTAACGTAATTTTAGCGAAAGAGGAACAGATGATAGTAAATCAAGACATCTTCACCTCAAAGAAGAGTTTACCTCCACAAGTGAGAACAGTGGTCACTAGAAGAGGTTCTACAGGGACCAACTCCAGTGTTCGGGGTTGGTTAAGTTTCTTTAATGGACGCCTAATTCGGAAGTGGAGACCTCCCTGTGCCACCAAGCCGTCCAGATTTGGCATCACTGAATTACCCTTTGCAGCAGGTTCTCCTGAGCGCTGAGCAATAACATAAACCAGCCGGCCGCAATTACCTGGCGAATAAATCGCACCAGCATCTTACAGCCGGCCATAAATACTTCCTGGTAATGCGTTGAAAGGAGCGATTTGATCGGTATGACTTTTTCCGAAATCCGCTTATATCTAATGGCAACGCGCCTGAGTTCCAGAAATAACGATTTCTCGGTCGACATTTCTTGCACGGTCGGCAATATTTCTCTCCTGGAATGAAACAAAATTAAGAAAACGCAACACAGATGCATCTGCAAGTATTTCTGGCCGGCTTGCAAGCAATTCCTGCGTTCTCGTCGTCCATTAACAATCCCGGTCGGTGATTAACATCAAAAAGGAGGTAGTTGCATTCAAACCCGATCAATAAAGAGGAAGTCTTGAGATTTAAGACTAGACCTCGTCACGCTACGTCGGCAAAAAGTTGATACGTAGGTAAATTGCGTGCGAGTAACTAACGAGACGCGATTTTTCCGCTAGAAGGTCGCTGGAGAGGACGTCCAACTGTACTTAGCCTGAATTTTGTTCAAATATAGAAACAGGTCACCACTTGTCGCAATTTGCATTTCAATGCTAATCACCGGATTTTGTTCGCACCTCTCGATATTTTTGTCGAAGAAGAACTTTTTGGTCCATTGGCGTCGTGCACGACTGGTCAATAGTAACGTGTCTAATTTAATTTAGAAATCTGCGTTTCCGAGCTTCTCCCTTGCTCGCTCAACTAATCCGATCTTCTCCCTTGCTCGCTTAACTGATCCGATCGTGGAGGGTTCTGTAGCTGGAGGACCGACCGTCCGTAAACGGCCGCGACTCGTTGGTCAACTTTCATATATGGAGTGAACACAATTGCTTATGGTCAATGCCGACTTGCCCAAGTGTCGTTGGATGACTCACTCGAAATGCAGAAATGTCGAAATGGGCGGCTGAGGCTCCAAAAAATATTCGCCAGACTTGAATGTGGATGGCATTCGTTTGAGTTGCTTTCGAAATCTATTTTCGATCGTGCGGGGTGATTGCTCCGGTTGCTACTTTGGCAAAGGTTTAGCCAAAGTTGTAAAAAATTCCTACAAGGCTTTTCTGTGGGTGGCGGGCTTTTGAGGTGTCAATCATGAAAGTGAATATTGCAATAATAATGGACTCCCTGGCCTTTACTCTTTGTGGTACTTACAAGAGGAACTAATTGAGCTCCATCCCGTCGTGACTTGGTAAAAACGTATCACCTGCCGCTATGCTTTGTTAGTTACTCTAAGTGTATTTGAGTTATTATAGCATTTCACACCTCACTTTATGCCATGAATTTCTATTTTTTCCTATTCATGATTTCGGATTTTTGTGATAGCAGCGAATTGAAATGTTAACTACTTTCTCCAGTCCCAGTGCTGTTATTATTTTGATTGAAAACATCTGCATATGTTTCGACGAGGTTTGTTATGAAGTAATTTGTGGTCTTGTAATTAACGAAACAATGTTGCCATTGTGTTGAAGTGATGCTCACTTTCCTGGGTAAATCGTTTTGTTTGATAAAAATCTCCGTTATTAATTTTTTTTGTCGTCGGACGTCCCCTATTTGTAATGGGTCGTATTTAACAGTCTACCAAATTTACCCAATATTTTCATACAAAAAAATACTTTTATTTCCCAAAAATACTAAATGCTCACCAAAATTAAGAAAATACATAATCTTAAAGCGACAACCAAATATTGACATAATGCTGGCCTCTTATATATTTTGTTGCCAAAATAACTTTTGTTGACCATAAATACTAAATGTTCGCCAAATTTTATTCCGCATTTAATTCTAACATAATACCCAGATATTTAATTTTTGACAGTGTCTTATATTATTTAGCAGTTAAAAATACTATTTGTTGATCAAAAATACACAAGCAATAAAATGTTGTAAAAATGGTAAATAATTTTATGCAAAAAAGATGTAGATGTGCTAGGGCAAGAAAAATAAGAGTAAAAATAGAAGTGGTTTGCACAAAAAAAGATATTGATTTCCGTAATATATAAATGCTTTGCTGTAATTGGCTTGCATTATGTAAAACGTAAAACTTCTTTTAGTGGTAATTTCTAATCGTGCTTAAAAAAAAAAATACAGGGCTTTGAACTGACCTTGTACAAAACTTTTTTCGCGTGCCTCTTGTCTGGAAGCGCAAGCGGCAAGGAGAGATGCGCGAGCGTATTTCATTTTTGGAGTAATAAAATAATTATTTGACGCACAAATAGTTTTTTTGAGAAACACTAAATATAAATGGATAGCGCGAATATTTATTATGTACACAGCACGGACGCGTAACTTGAGCGTTCTAAATTTGGTGAACATTTAGTAAAATTGATAGACATATAGAATTTAAAATGTAAGCAATGGTAAAACAATACGCAGCATAGTTATTTTAGTGGTGATGTTCTCACTTTCTGTTGTATAATAATTTCGGTTTCATTTAGATTTTTTGATGCTCATTAAATTTTCTAGTGGACAGTGCAAGGGATGTACGGTTTAATTTGGTGTACATTATATATTTGTTCCCTTTTGTAATTAAATATCCTTTTGTAATTATTAATTACTTCAATATAGTATTTTTTTTGTTGCTTTTCTTTCAAAATTATGTCTTCTTTTATAAGTTTATTTTTGTTTATGTAGTTATGAATCCATTAATTAAAATTTTTAAAGAGCTCAAAATGTGAATTTAAAAGCAAATACTTCGCGCAAGAAGCAGGAAGAGGTTTCTTCTAAACTAAACTTTTCCTCTTCGTTTTCATAGTACTTCTGAGTATTCATTGGCGTGAACAGATGAAACATTATTTTTCTCTTCACGTTTCAGCTAGACTTTTTTTGAAGTATTTAACTGCCACTTTCTTCTTCACTATCCCCCTCAATATTTTTGAACACCTACTAATTTGTTTCGCTATCAAGTTGTTACTTTTGAGCCTTCGACCTTGGTCAGAGTAGATTGTCATTTCCTATATTACATCCGGTATGTTTCCATATTTGTTAATAACCTGTTCATAAAATAACTCCACAACGCAATTCAGCAATTTATGGATTCCTACAGGTTTTTCGTCCTAAATCATAAATTTTGTTTTCTACATCATATCTTATCTTCCTGTTCTTCCTGTTACTGGTGAAGGTCTTGTTGAACTCTCTAGTTGTTCTCGTAGTTCTTCATCCAAAGAAGATGCTTCTCCTGACTAATTACTCGTAAAATATTCGTTAACGAAGTTAAAAATTTTCGAACGCACCGACCAATTTCGTTAATTACCTCGTTATAAATAGCGACATTACCTAACAAATCGATTGTAAAATGCTAATGGCAATTACCTTCGTCGGTGCAGTTGCCACTTTAATTGGCTGACTAAACGCTCTCTAATCGCCACGAAATAACATACAGCCGTTTGTTGTGAACTCTCCACCAAATCACTAAATTTTACTTTCGTTTCCTCGCCTTTTACGTAATCATCTCCACACGTTGCCAACCATCAATCACCCTAAAACCGTCCATTTTTCAACTGATCCGCGTTGAAGTTAGCAAATCGAGTCACATAAACGAAAATGTCTTTTGAACAAAAAACACCGAAAAATTGCGGTGTATAGTAGAAATGGCGATATAAGCCGAAATTTCTTTCATACTCTAGTAGATAAATGGATTAGAAGTGGAGTGCACGCAGCTGGTGGAGCGATAAAGTGATTATGCGCTACCGGATGCTGGCTATCAACGCCTTCAAAAATTGAGCTTTATTGGTCGCGTCTGTTGTTTGACATGTAAACTAGAAATGGTTTCATCGGATTATCGACTGACTGGACGCGTTTATAACCGGATGATCGATTTATTATCCTGATCTCTCCAGTAATCGCGATCAAGAAACAATAAATTCACGCCAAGAGGAATGCGATAAATCGCAATGATCTCTGATAACTGTACCGCGCAATTGGTGGTGCGGTTTCAACTATTGCACGATTACCGGAAAAATCTTGAACTGGCAGGTCGAGCCAAGTTCCCATCTCGTAATCTCTCACGACATCTTTAGAAAGCAAACATTGCTGGAAACGGATGTCGCTGATGTGGTAAATGCGGTTAAAAATTTGCTACTGGGCAAAAACTGGAGTAATTAACCTTAGAGCAGATATGGTCTTGAAAACGAATTGTTCTTCGCAATTTCTGTAGCGTTAACTGGTTTCTTTGTTGGGTTATTAGGGGCACTTCACACCTTTCAGTTTTTGCATCTCCGTTGGTTCTTGTGGGTTTGTTGTACTAGAATTGAAGCGATTGTCAAATTCTAGCAACTATGTGCAAATTGAAGAACGCAAATTTAGCGAAACAACACCGATTTGGCCCATATAGCTGCAGCGATAACGATAGGGCCGGATTCGCCCGGCGCCTCCACCATTTGTTGCGCTCAACGAGGTCTGTTACATCAAACAATCCGGACAGTTTTGAAGCTGCCCTTCAAATTGGTCACTACACCTGTCAATGTTGGCAATGTAATTAATTTAAAGACCGAACACTTTGGTTAGTTGCAAAGGGGATCGGACTGCTTGATAGAACTAACTTTACGTTGACTTTTTTCAAAAAAAATTCTGGTCCTGACCCAGTACCAGTGATGTGTTTTAAAACTGTTTTTATATGAAGGTAACATTTTTTTGTTATGTGTTGAAGTTGGTCTGGAGGGGGGAGGTTCGCCAAAATTTTTGCTATTTCCTCCTCTACCTTTATATTTTTCTAGTAAATATGTGTAATAATAATATTTGTCAAACTTTAGGTAAATAATACATGGGTCGTATTTAACAGTCTACCAAATTTGCCCAATATTTTCATACAAAAAAATACTTTAATTTCCCAAAAATACTATATGCTCACCAAAATTAAGAAAATACATAATCTTAAAGCGACAACCAAATATTGACATAATGCTGGCCTCTTGTATATTTTGTTCGCCAAAATAACCTTTGTTGACCATGAATACTAAAGGTTCACCAAATTTTATTCCGCATTTAATTCTAACATAATACCCAGATATTTAATTTTCGACAGTGTCTTATATTATTTAGCAGTTAAAAATACTATTTGTTGATCAAAAATACACAAGCAATAAAATGTTGTGCAAATGGTAAATAATTTTATGCAAAATCATAGATGTAGATGTGCTAGGGCAAGGAAAATAAGAGTAAAAATAGAAGTGGTTTGCACAAAAAAAGATATTGATTTCCGTAATATATAAATGCTTTGCTGTAATTGGCTTGCATTATGTAAAACGTAAAACCTCTTTTAGTGGTAATTTCTAATCGTGCTTTTTAAAAAAAAATACAGGGCTCTGAACTGACCTTGTACAAAACTTTTTTTGCGTGACTCTTGTCTGGAAGCGCAAGCGGCAAGGAGAGATGCGCGAGCATATTTCATTTTTGGAGTAATAGAATAATTATTTGACGCACAAATAGTTTTTTTGAGAAATACTAAATATAAATGGATAGCGCGAATATTTATTATGTACAGCACGGACGCGTAACTTGAGCGTTCTAAATTTGGTGAACATTTAGTAAAATTGATAAACATATAGAATTTAAAATGTAAGCAATGGTAAAACAATACTGAGCATAGTTATTTTAGTGGTGATGTTCTCATTTTGTGATGTATAATAATTTGGGTTTCATTTAGATTTTTTGATGCTCATTAAATTTTCTGATGGACAGTGCAAGGGATGTATGGTTTAATTTGGTGTACATTATATTTGTTCCCATAATATATTAAAGTTCTTTTGCCTCACAGTTTGCGGAGCGCTGGGCTGCACTTCGGTGTTAGTGTCTCTGCTATTGAGGATTGTTGTTATGGTATCCACGCATCCGAGGAAATTCCGGGAACGCAAACAGTGGATTACCGGGATTTTTTGGGGATTTCCGCTCCGTGGGTGGCGCAACCGGGGCTTTGTAAACTCCCTAAGTGCTTTGGCAAATTGAAACTTTTTATAATTACTCTTCAATTAACGCTCCATTTCTCCGACAAATTGCTTGCCGTCGTTACGCGTTCTTCGAGATCGTTAGATTTCGTACTTTTTCCCCGCATCCGGATTCCGGCCGATACGGCCGATAGAACCAACCGCAATCAGAACTTTGCGAGAAATAGTAAAAAAGCGTCGACACGTCGGCGGAAATTGGCGTCGCGACGTCTCCGGACCCGCCTAGCAACGGATTTTCGAAAAACCAACTCGTCGAACCCAGACTTCGGTGTCTTTCCGTGAAATAGTAAAAAAGCGTCGACACGTCGGCGGAAATTGGCGTCGCGACGTCTCCGGACCCTCCTAAAAACGGATTTTCGAAAAACCAACCCTTCAAACCCGGATTTCGGTGTTTTTCCGTGAAATATTAAAAAACGTCGACACGTCGGCGGAAATTGGCGTCGCGACGTCTCCGGACCCGCCTAGCAACGGATTTTCGAAAAACCAACCCGTTGAACCTGGACTTCGGTGTCTTCTCGTCTCGTGTTTATTAACAATTAGATCGTTAAGGAAACCGTTGGATTCCCAGACGAAATTACCGCCAGTAGTTGCGTAATACTCTTGCAAGGACGCTTCTTGGACCGTAACTGTCGTAAACAGATGAGTTTCGATGGAAAAAAATCTGTCGGGATTAATTACTTGTTGTTGAAGGTAATTGCAGGTTTTGGCGGATAACGTGCTTAGTCGGGGAAAATCTTTGAATTTTCAACGCAATTATCCGGAGTACGCAAGAGTACGTGGATTTGCTCTGCGCTTGGCCGGTCACTTGAAATGTTTTAGTTAGTTCTCTTTAATGCTTTACATGGAATAATTTCGATGTTGTTTCTAAATTTAGTTGGAATTTGCGTCATTGCATTGTAACAAATTCGTTAGACGCGATACGTTTCGCGTGTCTGATATTGCGGGATTCTACGCCCACATTTACCGTTCCAATAAAATAAAACTATTGTAAAATCGATTTAAGTGTCTCTATCGTGGGTTTAGGTTGATAACTACTGTATCTGAACATGACAAAAATGGTTCAATAGAAAGCAGGAAGTTTCGGGTCGCTAGAACATTTAGGAGACTACAACCAAATTTTCTTCACCACCCTTCAAAAGTGGTGGTTAACACCTTTGTCTTGCTACAGTTCTTTAGGATAGGTAAGAATTGCTTTCTCAAAGGGGAACAGTCTTGGATGTTATTCTCATATTGTTTGGAATGGGGTACTTGCCTAAAAAAAATATTGCACTTTTTATTCTCTAGATGCATGAAAATAACTAAAAGAGGCTTAAATATTTTTTTATAATTTTTTTATTTCATATTTTTGTAAATATTTGCAATTTTTGTTTTTAATGACGCATTGGTCCCCCGTATCCAAGACTCACACCTATAATTGAATAGACTCTTGTTTTTGGCTACTATGCTGCGCTGCTACCAGAGTGCGCGACATGTGTACAGCGGATTGGAATTCAATTTATAAATAGAACGCAAGCAATCTGAGTAAAGCGTTATCATACGATTTCTTTTAGAACGTCACAAATCTCCCACTCCAAAAATTAAAAAATTAATCCTGGACGTAATATTGACGCTAGAACCAAATAAAAAAATATAGGTTTAATGAAATCGCCTACATTTTTTAAATATTATATTTTCCAAACATGAGGCAAGTACCTCATTGTTACCTTTATCCCAGTGGCTAAGTACTTACTATTAACCCCAGTAATTAATATCAATATCTACTGATGGTATTTGGGTCGACTCTCCAATTAAATTTCTTCTTGACTTTAATTGATATTAAAAGTTGATTTTTGGTGACGAGCTTTATTTAATTACTGTTGCGACATGTTTAACACGTTAACCTTTTTCAACTACATATTTTTATTACCATGCTATAAGGCACGGAGCAATTACCAAAGATAAAAAGTTGTGTCAACAGAAAATGGGATATTTTAACGTATGTGCAACTGCATTCCACCCCAACAGTAACATTAACAACAGTAAAACTTGGAAATTTGTACAGCAAGTTCTGCAATTTGACAGGTTCTCAAGTGAAGCAGGAACTTGGTGGACATCAGTTGTAAGTACCTTGTTCACAGTTTTGTCTCCTAGTTTGGCTCTACATGGAGAGTAGGCCGGCTTGATTTATGACCAATGCGCTGTTGGAGGTCACAGCCAATTCAGGCATAACTTTCTTGTTTGTAGATTAACAATAATTCATAATTTTGCTCAATAATGAGATTCCTCGGATCTGATCTCGAGACCACTAAGAATAGTGCAGTTGTGACCCGTTTACCAATAAATTTGCAACCCAACGAAGCCTTCTACCAATTCTCCACAAATGGCATCAATCAATATCAGCGCGTCCCCGAGGTCGCCGGATTTAATGCACATGGACGACTGCATTATTAATTCGCTATACCATACAGAGACGGGATGTTTATACATGGAGTTTGTTTGTTTAGTTTAATTCATGCAGAAAGTTTCTGTTTAAAAAACCTTTTGGGAATATCCCACTGTTGCGGTCGCGCAATTCTTCAATAATGGCATTAATTATTTTCAATTTTAATGGTTGTATAATGGTCGCTGCTCGCTTCCCGTGCTTGTGTCAAAACAATTATTTAGCAATGGAGCATTTTGCTTGAAACCCAATTGAATCATGTGTAAAATTGTCGCGATATTAATAGACCTCTCCTGCTTGTTACAGGATGAATAACTGAGAGCTACAGATATGGAAGCTGACTCGCCGCCTGCCCATTCAACCGTCGAAACTTCAACCGCGGAGGACTCATTCAACAGAAGACTGAACAGCTGTGAAGAAACAGAAGCCGACGAAACAATACACGCATTCAACCTATCCAATGTCACCGTCATCGAGAACAAAATCTGCACGCCCCCACGACCAGAAGACGCCATCAAACATGGACCACCGTGCGAAGGCAGTGATAGTGGTGTGGAAGTGTTAGAAATCAATGACGGTTGCGTTTACCAGCGAGCTTTGAGTTCGAACAGCGGCAATTCCCAGGATTTCGACAACCTCAACAGGTCCTGCGACTCCTCGATAATCAGTTGCTGTTCCAATTACGAAGACGCCTACAATTTGCTAGTTAGAAGGAACTCGACTCTAATCGAAGATTACACTTTGCGGAACAACGGCGACGGCACCAGCGAAAACGGAAGCGAAAGCTCGTCGATAAGAAGCTCGTCGTCTCGCAACTCAAAACGTCACCTTTTGATCGCCAAAAAGAAAATCGGAATCGTCGAAAAAGCGACAACGGTCAAGGAGAGATCCCGCTCGAAACCTCCAATAACTCCAAAACATTCAGGTGTCAGACTAAAATCGGCGGAAAGGGTTCAAAATAAAGCGCCAAATGTCAACAATAGGCCTATTAGCGGTAAAAAAGCGACGACCCCAAACAGTTTAGATTTGACCAAAAGGAAGTCTGCCAATTCCTCGAGGACTTCGTCCACAACCCGAACCCCTTCAGTGACGCCAACTGATGACGGGCGTTGGCCGTCGATCAACAGCAAACCAGCCCCGTTAATGTCCAGGTCTTTGAGGGGAATTCTGGACGGTCCCAAAACTAAAATTGGAGCAATGGAAACTAAGACCATCGAGAAGTACGCGACGTTGCCGCGAAGACGCAAAGAAAAATCAGCAGATGATGTTAAAGAGTTGCAGAAGAAACCTATTGAGGCGGTCGCCATCAACAGGTTGGTGGCGAAAAAATCTTCCACTACACCGTCCAAATCCGTCGTTAAGAGGAAACAGAAGATTAAAATTTACCACGAAACCGGCAACCAAACGGCGTTGACTATGGCTGATGTCGATAGGGCCTTGGCGGGGTTGTCGGTGGCGGCCGTGGATCCCAGAAATGTTGAGAAATGTGATAAGAGCGAACAGGTCGATATGAGTTTGAAAGACGTGGAAAAGCTCCAGGCGCAATTGGGGGAGTTGAGAGGACAATACGACACGTTACGTAATGAACACAAATTGCAAAGCGATAGGCTCGGCGAGGTTGAAGCAAAGTTGAGGGAGGAAAGGCTGGAAAAAGAGGGGCTCAAGGAGGAGTTGAAAGTTAACACGCAGAGGGTTTTGGCGATATTAGGCGAAGGCGGCGGCAACGACGGTGAGTAATTGCTGGATACATAAATCTGGTTTGTGTAAGTAGTGCGGAGGATCCTCAACCAATTGCTTGCCACATCCAAAAACACTTCATCACATTAATTACCCTGCACTTACCAATATTACCTCTCAACTAATGGATATTCCATTATTTGGAATTTGGGTATTGCAAAGATTACCACTTTCTATGGTTTTGATCATCTTAAGATAATTTAGGAGTACTAGCGAATGTTATCACGTTTTGTTGGTTTTGCAGCTGAGTCCAGTGACAGTCTCTTGGTGCTGGAGTCGCGCTTTCAGAACGTGGGTCAAGTGGTCATCCGGCAAGAAGAGGAGATCTCGCGCCTCAACTCCTTCTGCCGCTCCCTCCAAATCGAGCTGGAGAAGAGCCAAGTCAACCAGAAAACCCTGATCCAACAGCACCAAGACCTCGAAACCGAAAGCGCCGAGCTCCAGGAGTTCATGCAGGCCGAAAAAATCACCCTTTCAGATGCCTTAAAGGAAGCGGAGAACGAAATCGCCAAACTCTCCGCGACCTTAACTCGTCAAACCATCGAACTCAAAGAGAAACAAGACGAGTGTAAACGGTTGAGCAAATTAAACGAGCAGCGATGGTACGGTCGTAATTGAGCGATTAATCGGATTGATTACAGATGATTTGTGGTTTTCAGGCAAGAGAATTTGGGGCTGCAGGCGCGATTAGGAGCTTTCGAGGCGAAGAGTAGAGAGTTATTGGTTCATCAGGGAAGTTCCGTGTCTGGAACGGCGGTGGCCTTATCGGCGTTAATTGGAAGATTGGAAGGTCTCGTTGATGAGCTCGTCACGTCGTACAACATTTCAGATCAGGAACTGGAGGTGGGGGATTTAATTTTATTACCTGATCGGTTTTCAAGTGAACTGTTGCAGGATGTGATCTTTCACAACGAGGCGTACAGCCACAGCAGCAGCAGTCCAGACGCCACCCCGGAGAACTCCCGGAACCTGTTCAGTGACAAAACGCCCTCGCCCAAGAAGGGGTCCTCGTTCGTTTCAGCGGTCATCAACGCCATCAAGAACGCGGCCGCGCAGAGCCCCTTCGTCGCCCACGGGGACGTCAGCAGGGAAAACATATGTACAAGTAGGTTTTTGCACAAGAAAATGACACTTAAGCTTTGGACCTAATTTGGGGTCCTTCACCTTTGAAGCTCTGGGTTGTTTGGCCACCAGTTGCAAAGCATCTTATTTCTTCGCATCTACTCTAGTTCAATGACGAAACGTCCTTAAGATTTTTTGCGACTCTCATAATGTCAATCGCGTTAATGGAGAAATTTGCTCAATTTACCCATCAAGCGCAGATAGATAAATTAGGTAATTTGGGGTGTCCAGTAATTGGGCTTGTCTAACGGGAGTTTGCTTTGGAAAAGTAACGTGTGGTGAATTTCTAGACAACTCCAGCCCGAACGAGATGCTGGACTCCGAAACGGAGCCCTGCCTTATGATGGAGCACGTTCTCGAGGACGTCGTCATCCCCGACGGTCACTCCCACAACATGATTTCGTCGTGCCATAGCCTCCTCCAATTGTCGCAAAGCGACAGCCTTAAAGATCTTTCCCAGTCCATATTGAGTAGACAACTGTCGGAACACGGTAGTCTTTCTGCGTCCTTTTCCCACGAGATGCCTTCTCTGTGCGATATTTTCCCGTCTTTCTCGCTGGTCGACCAAGTTATCGATGTGGATAACCTAGTCACGAGATTACTGAAAGTCATACGAATCATCCAACTTGAAAACGACGACTGTATGAACGAAATGCAGGAACAACGAGACAGTCTGTCCGAACAAGTCGACAATCAGAAGGAGAACAACAAGTTGGTTGGGAAACAACTGAGGGATTGGGAGATACTCGGAGCGAGACTGAAGACTGAAGTTAAGGAACTGATGCACCAGATGGGGAGGAAGAATAACGAAATCGACAACATCAAGACGGAACTCAACCACCAAAGGGAGCAGGTCGAGGTAGGGACTTCTATTGAATTATTGACTTCTCTACCGTAACTATGTCGACTAATAAGAAGTTAGACTCTTTACAACAATAAAAACTTGTGCCGGTAAAGTAGATAACTGTTCTTGATTTGACTAAATTCCGGATTTTTAGAAACTTAACCAGGACGTTTGTGAGCTATCAACTGCCTTAGCTAAGGCAGAGTTAGAGACTAAGATGAAGGAAGAAGAGGCGGCGGAGGCGATCAAGAACTGGGACAAGAGTGGCGAAATCCCCACTCCTGACGTACTGGGAAAATTGATTATTTCCCACAATGAAGTACCTATGTTATTATTATTTTTTAAACACCCCTTAATATAGAGTGTTGCAGATTCCCGCGTTGCGCGAGAAGCTGACCGCAAGAGAGCGCCGTTTGAGCGAACTGACTCAAGAATTTTTGACCAGCAGACAAGTTTTGACGGAAAGCCTCAAAGAGGCGGTGACTGAAGCCAAGAAGCAATATGACGCCATCGACAACGCCTTGGAGGTAACAATTCTTTTACGCTATTTTCAGTGTCTAACGTTAAAACTTCCAGGTTCTGCACAATAATCAAAATGTAGTGCAACAGTGCACACCCTTAGCCGATTTGCAGAGAGATTTGGAAAACACGAGTTTCCAGAGCGTCTCCGCGATGCCTTTAGGGACACCGGCCGATTGCAACGCCAACGCCGCGCTTCTTCAGGCGATAGCACAAGTAGCGGCACCTATCAACACCACTGCCTGAACCCTGTGAAACCACGACAAATTTATTTACATCACAATAACTAGTGATAGGTTGCGAACTTGGCCATGAGATTTTTGTACATATTTTTTGTAAAGTCCATAATTTTATTCTAGTTGTAAGTGACGTTGTTTGAAATCGTTTCGTTTTCCTAGAGATTTAAAAGGCTGACCGACGCCATTTTACCGCCCTAAACGTCCGATTCAAAGTTTCTGTAATTAATTATTGTAGTCGCTCATAGGTAGTAACCCTATATCAGTTTCAGCTTTGGTTGCATTACCATCACCCCTACCCTGAGAAGATGTGTTAAAGACGTTTTTTGTTATTAAATTGGTGCTTTTGATAAATACATATTTTTAGAGTGTATTATGCCATTTCTGTAAATAAATTAAATTACTACTATTTGGAGTTTATTTTTCTTGGCAATTTTTCTAAGAAATAAAATTAAGCAGCGTGTCCAGAATAAGACGTTAAATAACATTTGACATACTCCAGAAGTGGGGACGTCCACCTGAATTAACGACCCCTTACTTTGCACAATTAATGTCGCAGTTTATTACAAGAAAAACCAGTACCTTGGCTATAATAACATCACATTTAACTAAACCCTAATTATACTCGTCTAATTGGATAAAAACAGGCGATGATAGTCGTTGGCCCCAAAGGCGCAATTACATTTAGGACACTTCCTCTGCCTAGTCTCGTACCTCGTTTTGAGACAATCGTAACAAAATACGTGGAAACACTTGGACAAAACCGCGTCCTTCCGCTTAACTTTGCATGAAGGACACGTCAACGTTTCTTTATATTCCCGTATTTCTTCCATCATAACCTCATCAAGAGTAGTTCCCGCCAATTCCATTTTCTTCATCCTTTCGGCCTTACGCTTCAATTGCGCTATCTCCTCTTGAAGTCTCTTCGTCTTGTACGCTTCAGCTTCCAGAGAACTCGTTTTTTCCGCCACCACCTGTTGCGCCTCCTTCATTTGGGAATGGTACTTTTCTAAAAAAAAAAAAAAAGAAAAATTAACCCAAACCCGCAAAAAAAAACGAGTCTCACCTAAATGTAACTTTAAATCAGCGGCAGATTGCGCACTTTCAATCGCTTTCCTCTTGTGCATCTCCATGGCTTGTTGGCGTAACGCCAATTCTTTTTCGGCAGTGGCCAAAGTGTTCTGTAGAATCCTCTCTTTCTCTTCAAGTTTTCTAACAACTAAATTAGCAGCCTCCACTTGCGTCGTTAACGTCGTAACTTGCTCTTTCAACACGTCCTTTTCTTCCCTCGCCAACTTATGCAGCTGGTTACTCTTGATCCTTTCCGACATCAACTTGAAATTGGCGTCGTCTTTTTCGCGCAATTGCTGGATTAAACGAGAGTTCTGCTCTTGCATGTCTTCGAACGCCTGTCCGGTCACCTCCATTTCGTTGAGTAACGCTTCCTCTTCGTGCGATCCCACGAACGGCCGCATCGGATGGAGGACGTTGTGACCGCCCCAATTTCCGCTGTCTGAAGGTTTCTGGGACGCCACTTGTTTCTGTAATTCGTATTTCTGTTCTTCTAGTTGTTTGATTTTTTTCAGCGCTTCGTCCTCGGCTAGTTTCCTTTTGTCGTCGCGCTTGTTTTCCTAGATTGTAGCCAATCATAACACTTCAACGGTAACGGCAACAACTTACCTGCATTTTCTTCATTTGCTGCCTGTAATCGTCGATTTCCATCCGTAATTTTTTTTCCGCCGCCATCAACTGGACTTTGTCTCTCTGCTCTTTACTGACGCCTTTGTACATGTCGAGGAGCAGTTTCATTTCTTTTTGCTCGTTGAGCGCTTTCCTGTTGGTGAGAGGTTAACAATTTTGTTAGAGTTGCAATTTTTTTTTTTAATTACTTTAGTTGGTTTTTAAGGTCGCGAACCAACTCGCTTTCGGCAATTTTCGCTTCTTTGGCCTTCTGAGCTTCGCGGTGGTCCTTTTCGGTTTTAACTGCCGCCTCTTTTTTCACTGCACCCTTTTCTTGCTTGACAGCGCCATCTTTCTTGCCGGAAGGTGAACTTTCGGTGTTGGCAGCCTTCTCACCATCGGCTTCTTCCGACTGCTGCTAAATTCACATTAAATCAGTTAACCTTATCCAGCTACTGATGACCAAATGACCAGTGTCACTGGATTCTCACCCTTTCTAACGCCCAAATTGCGAAAATTAACAAGAATTCTCGTGAAAAACGTTTCAGTCTTAGACATAACATGAAGTCCGTTTTCACACGGTCAAAGTTTCGGCAAGTGAGCAAACAATGCATCTTAGACAGACATCACTGACAGTGGTCAACTGTCAAATTAATCTCCAAAAGAAACAAATGGAAAGAAGTTTCGTTTAACATGGCAAGACGATACGCTGTCGCCACGTTCAATCTTTCTGGATGACTAGTTCCATGACGTCATAATCGCATTTCTAACAAACATCAAACATTTGACAAAAGTACGCATAACCATCAAAAACTGCTGACGCTTATAACATTGACCAGTGGGCTTGCATAACAAAAGCTGTAGTGATGGTTTCAGATTATCTAGAATCTGGAGCCTAGATCTAAGCTTGCAAAAAAAATTAAAAACAAATCTCTGGTTTGTTCATATGATCTCTAGTTTATGACGTTACACTGTCAGTACAGTGCTATGTTAAACGAAATTTGCCAAAAGCTTAACTATGTGCCAGACCTAACTGCAATATTGTTTCTGAATTTACCTCAGTTTGTTCTTCTTCTTTTTTGACCCCCTGACTTGTGGAAGCTTCTTCTTTAACTTGCGCTCCGGATTCACTGTTTGAAGCGTCTTCTTCTTTAATGGCTTCCTTCTTCACGTTCTCTTTGGAATCTTGTATGGCCCCTTGTTGTGTCAACTTTCCGTTCAAATCTTCAATTTCTTTCTTGAGCTAAAGGTTTAAAAACAAACTATTACTTACCTAATTCGAAAGTTTTCAGTTATTAGGTTCTCAATATTTTAACCATTCAAATTCAAAAAATAATGGAAATTTTATAACACAACAAATACAGTTTCTTTTGTATTTTCCGATATGACGAATTAAAAGAAATGTTGAGTAAAATTTTGTAATTTGAAATTTGATGGGCGTTCCCACCTTTGGAATCTCGCCACTGCTGTCTTTGTATTTCCTCTTGTACCGAGACACTTCTCCCTTGAGTTGTTGAGTGTTGTTCTGCAACGACGTGATCAAATGTCTCATTTCCCTATTTATGGGCCCTGTCTGTTCGTTTGCTGCCAAATTCTGTTCAAACTCGATTCTCAGCATTTCGTACTCTTTTCTCAGCTGTGCCAAAAAATCTTCCAACTGCATCACTTCTTGTCTCAACTTCTTCTGGGACATCAACTCTTCGCTCTAAAAAAAAAAAAATAATAATAATATTACAGTCAAGCTAAAATATACATTCAAGCCATAAATTACACTCAGTGTCACAAGTTTTATTTTGCTATATGCATCACAAAAGTTATTTCCAGCCATTCTTGAAACCAAAATTTTATACCTGACATGTAATTAACTTTCTCCTACTTTACAACAAAACATTCATGATTTTTAGCTTTATTTCGAGCTGTGACTCAATACTATTAATAATATTAAACCAGGCATTGATGCAGGTCCTAAATTAACACTCAAGCCTCAAAATACATAGAACAAGATCCACCTGCATTTAAGCCACAAATTCAAGATTAAAAAATCGCACTTTTAATAAAACCACAAAAGACCACATTCAAACCACAGGGCATAAGCTACTCTAACCAATTCATGCCAAAGCTTCTAAACAGCATTTAAGCCATTCAACACAAAATTTATCTGAAGTCTCCCAACAAATAATATTAAAGTTACAAAATGTTATAATAATTTTCAAACTAAACCTACTTCCATCATTTCAATGTTGCGATGATGGTTGTTCTTGCTGCTCTGCAACTGTTGCCTGGCTTCATCGAGTTGCGTCTTTAACTGCATCGATTCATTGTAGAGGACGGAAAATTGCGACTGCAAACACTTGTACTCGGTGGTTTCGACAATAACGCTTTCAGGTAATTGTCGAATCTGCAATTAGAATTTGTAAGAAACGCGATAAAAAAAATTAAACAAATCAACTGACATCCATTTTCAATTTTTCGACTTCCTTCAATGTTTCACGATGTGTTTGATGCAACTTGTCCAATTCAGTCAGACGATTGTTGGCCAACTCAGTCCATTCTTCCACTTCCTTCATCAGATCCTCAAGTTTTGCCTGCGAAACATTACTTTGTACAACCGGTTTCGTCTGCAATCCCTTATCGGGATCTCCATGTAACTGATGGTACGTTTTCAACTTTTCAATAGCTTCAGCCAAATGAGTTTCGAGTTTGTCGTTGCGATTCCTGACTTTCTCCAGTTCGTATTGTAAATCGTCGATTTGGTTCTTCAATTCGGCAGTTTCAGTTTCTTTAGCGGTCACAGAATCCTGCAATTCGGCCATTTTCAGACTGTTGGCGTGATATTTTTCGTGAAGCGACGTCTGAAGTGCCTGGAGATTGCGGTTTTCGGCTTGCAACTGCACATTAGTTTGGCAAATAACTTCATCAATACTGGGCGCATCTTCTGCAATAAAGGTCGAAAATTCGTCGTTTGCAAAAATTTCGTTACTTACGTCCTTCCAGTTCGCCTTTGAGTGCTAAAGTAATTTTTTCGTTTCTTTGCATCAACCTGTCAAAAGCTTGGATGACTTTTGCGACGGCTCGACGAGAAACTTGAACCCTATTGGCTAATTTGTCGTTTAACTCGTCCTTGTCCCAAGTAGAAAGTTGCATCAAAAACGAAGTAGTTGCCTCGCTTTCGTCTACAAACAAAATCTTTTGTTTAAACGTTTAAACTAAAAAGAATGAAACAAAATTACTTTTATTTTCTGACTCATCGGCAGTTTCGGCATCAAACCGTTGTAGGAGGATGCGAATATCCTCGTTCAACTGATTCCAGTAGCGGTTAACAACGTTGAGCATGGCGTCGTCTTGAGTTTGGCGCTTCTCGAGTTGCTCGATCCTCTGCCGCAATTCCTGCTCTGTCCTGTAGCGTTGCTCGATTCGCTACAAATCACCATTCAGCGTGTGCAATTGAGTACTATAGAAGACGGTGAAAATGCATGGGTCATTAGCCCATAGTCAACCCCACGCTCCTAAGACGTCCAATGTTTGATACTTCATCCCTTGGAGTCACTGCTCTGCAGTGAGGCAGGGCAAATTTAGTAGTGAATAATTAAAAGTGAAGTCATAGGTTTCAAACAGCTTAAAATGTTTGGCTTCTTTGTGTATCATATTATTGTTCATTAGGTACATAATTTACTTGTTAAATATTTTATTTGTTCATTTTTCTATGACTGTCCTGGCAGTTACTTGCAACCGCCTCGATCTCTTCTGGATTCAATTAGAATTGTCAGTAAATGATATTAAACTACAGTGCCGAAAATATAGAAATTGTTGGTCATAAACATTTACAGTTTTCTACTTTACCAACTCCCAAGATCTAATTTTCAATTTATTGTCAAAATAAAACAACAAATATATTCGGCCTATTTGCCGAGAAGTACAGGATGTGATCCCGATTCGCCCGCTCTATGTTCCACAGTCAGTACTAAGTACTTATCTACATTTTCTCATAGTTTCATCCAGCTCTTGGGGTGTTGGGTTGGTCCCATCATCACCTGCCCCAGCGCTGACAGAGCCTCCGATGAGATACCAAACCTTCGGCTCAAAGCGCGCAACTGACTACTTTTTAAACCCCTTGTGCATTTTCAGTTTCTGTGACAGTACCTGGGCTAATTTCTTGTTTTGGAATTGCAGCACTTTAATGTCCATTTCTTCGAGGGTCGAGACGGAGCCGATTAAATGGGGCTCGAAATGGATCTTTTTTATGGGTGGCGGGCCTCCGCTGCCACTGGCAGACTCATCGTGCTGTCGCTTTGACATTGTGAGGTTATGTTTCACTAAAAACAACTAAAGATAAATGAATCAATTTTCAAGGAGCCTTGAATGTACGTTAATCAATGGACTCAAATGGATCTAATTACTTCGTAATGTGGTTTTAAAATCGGTTTTAATAGGAAAACTTCCAAAAGTAAAGCTGAAGCCATAAATCAAGGTAGCTGTGCATTTGGGGTTATGGTACCGGAATCTCCAGAAACAATAGAAAAGCGGGTTTTAATTACCGTACCACAACCGGTGTTGGCAATTCACTAGCAAAGTAAAGGAATTTTACAATTTTATCCCAAAAATTCTAAGTATTTGCGATTGAAGACCCGGAACCGGTTCGCATTTTTGGTTGGGTTTTTTGTCAAATTGCGGTTTGTTGAAAGTTCAACCGACTTTTGAGTCTATTACGTGTAATTCACATTTACTTACGTTAAGAAATGAAGAACAACATTGACAACGTTTGTTGCCTGTTGCCTCTGATTCTGGTACTATTGTTCAACAATCAAATAATCAATAATAACAGTAAGAAATTGTTTAGTTACGAGTTGACAGAGCTGACAAAACAATGTAGGATAAGGATAGGCGGCTGTGAAAGTTAGACGCATGCGCCAAACTGGGCGCCGCAGTAGTTCCAGGTTGCATATTAACATTCTCACTCCTAAATAATAGTAATAGGAACAAAGTTTCTAAAACTTTGCTATGGCATTCGAGTAAAGAGTATACAAAACATGAGATATAATAATTACATATTATTGTATTACTAAATTGTGCGCCCCGTTCTATTGTCAATGATAAGGAAGGGCGATCAGTTGGGTGGATAAATTTTAGAATTTCAAAATTGATCAACGACATGCTTCGCGGGGCAGACCAATTTCAACCGTTTGTAGCAAAGCTTTTTAAAATCAAATTATGCTCATTTCTAAAATTTTTAAAAAATCTAAACAGTTGCATTGCAATAGTATTGCGTTTATTTCTAACCTCATCTAAAAAAATACTATTATTTAAAAAAAATAAAAAAGTTGATACATTTAATTAAATATTTTTAAGCAGTATGAAACTAAATTAAATTGAAAGGTATTCACGTACTGGAAATAGTTTTAGCTATTTAATTGTACCATACAGGGAAATTAAAAATTTAAAATTTGGCAAAAATAAACTATAATTAATGCACTACAAGATGACATTATCGTTTTTTTTCTTTTTTAAACGGTGTGAGTTTTTACTTTCGATTGCGATTTTATATCGAAATATTTACTTTATCTCTTTGATTTCCTTCAAGCTCATAATCACGACCTCCAAGATTGATAACGAGTAATAGAAATATTTTTATATCAAACCGTTATTGAATTACATGGATTTTTAAATTTCAGTCCTAAAGGGATTTTTGATTGACAGCATGACATGGTCCTTTACCTAGCGGGTAACCACATTAGATTTTATGATGGTCTCTATCCTGCAAAGGTCTTTGAGTAGGTACCGTTTTTAAGTCATAAATAACCAAGCCGTTTAGGCGGTCTTTGTCATGAAATTTGACTGCTTCAATAAAGGAGTCGTGTCATAAATTCGTCAAAATCCCGCTAACTTCTTTAAAACACAATTAGCGATACTTCAACTACAAATTTCCAATTTTTAACAACAGGAACGTATACCTGGCGATATTAGGAACATAATAATAATAAAAAAAATATATTAAAAATTTCTAAAAAAGCACTTTATGGCGTCCCAACGGCGCATAAAATTAATTATGGACTAAGCAATGACGCCACATTGTAGCGCATTTATTAAAGTTTATTTCTGCCAAATTTTAAATTTTTAACTCTATTCGAAATACGCAATTTGGCACCGGCGGTTTTTGTTAAAACACCCGGTATATTAAAGCTGTAATTCTACTAATAACAAAGATATTTTGGTTCATTTACTTTAGCTGACTCACCCTGTATATTAAAATTCGTGTACTAAACCGTATTATTATTATAGCAGGACAAATTAATACAAATTTTTTTTTACTTACAAAACAATAAAGATGGACGGCCAAATTTATATTCGCACATGGGCAGCCAAATCTCTAGACTCGGCTCAGAGCAATTTAAGGTCTGGATATTTGATCTGATAAAAGTCTGATAAATATTTATAATTAATAAGTTGAAAATTATTTGAAAACCATAGAAATGCAGCCGTTCCCCTTGGCTCCTTCCCTTAGGTCCGAAAATAAGGTTTTTGGTCTAAATTCCTCAGACCCTGCTCCTTGCTTGAGCGAGTCTCGTGCAGCGCTGTACCGATGTAGGGAACGTGAATACGCGCCCCGTGAGGTAACTTGATTGATAAGTACTTCCGGTTTCTAAAAATCGAAAATTCTTTTTGTTCGGATAACCCATAGAGCAACCCCTTTTTGTGATCCTGAAACGGGTGCAGAAGCACCCTAGAAACCGGTTTTGTTACCTTCCAAAGAAGAAACTAAATCTCGGCTAATTACCGCAAAATTATCAGAAAAGGAAAATTTCTCTTTGGAACTGTTACTAAAACGTGAAGAGTTTACCAAAATCCTGGAACTTTCGGGAAGCCTTTCGACTTTTACTGATTGCCAATTTTGTCCGCAAATTCTCAATTTACATTGGGTGTAAGATTAAATGGTTGTAGGTACCCTCGTGGTCGAAGAGGTTTTGTTGGAACTGGTAGAACTTGAGGAAAAATAACTGCAGGAAGTGAGTCTTGGTGATGGAATGGTTGAATTTTTCTTATTAGGGTCGAGTTGGCGTCCGAGCGACCTCTCTCGAGATAATGGTGGAAAATTCAAGAGTTTCGTGTCTTCTCTTCGCAATAGTTTGATTTTGGGCAATTTTGGAGAGGATCGGGGAGTCTTTTTGGCTCTGTGAAGGGAAGAGAAGAAGGCAGCCGCAATAGTTCTTCTTCCCCACCATTCGTGCCAGCAGCGAGGAGAGCGACCAGCACGCTGAATATCCTATCCGAGTTTGAGTGGGGAGGATATCGTCATGGCGTACCCGTTCCAGGCGGTTGCTAACGTCCACAGAAACTTGCCCTAGTTCTTCGACTGTCTTTTGGGGGGTTGAAATACGCGCAATTTCGTCACTGAGTGCCTCGAAACTTGTGTATAGTGTCGTGCAGAGATGGCCGATTCGAGACTCGCCAATTTCAGCTCGTGCTGTAGACTTTGCCTGGCCGAGAAACCAGATTCCATCAGGTCGATTTTCGACGAAGCTATAGACGACCGTGCTTTGGCACAGAAGATTTCGGCCTCCGTATCGGTTGAGGTAAGTGCTCTAATCTCTATTTCGTCACGAATTTCGCCTAGAAATCCGCTAGTAATTGACAAATCATCACCGGAGTCACTGGAAGGTGGGTGGGAGCTGTTAAGGTCGAACCGCCGTAAGGAACGCGGCGATTATAGAGCTTACAGCTTCCAACCCAGTTGATGCCACCAAGCACCTTTCCTCTTATCGGGAAATTAGAACGGGCCTTAGAGGAGCCCCGCTGCCGCCACTAAACCCCCATTTGCGAACAACGCGTCACGAATTGAGGTTAGGTTTTCCCAAATCCCAGCGTGTTTGCAAACAATTGCCTCCACAACTCCTCCACGAGCTGACACAAAAACAAGATGGCGTAATCGAGACAAAACACTATCGACAAGTCAACACGACCGGCAAAATTGCAACTGCATTCAAACCACCCAACGCCAAAACGCGAATGTCCCCCTATTTTCTACCCCCTTTTTTACTTATTTCAGATAACCCCCGACGATAAGCTATCAACAATGGTTTGCGCCCCTTGCCTTGAAAAAATCAACAATTGCTACTCCTTCAAGCAAACCTGCACCGACAACCAAACCAAGCTCGAACAATGGTTGCAGTTGAGCAATGCTGACTCAGAATTGGTAATAACTTGTTTCAATAACGAAATTCTTGCTAAATCTCTGGATTTTAGGGCAACATACAAATTAAGGAGGAACCCATTGACCAGGAGCAGGAACCCTTGCCTTTGGAGGTGGTACTGAATGGAGGTGTGCCAATTAAAGCTGAGCCTTTGGAGGTTGAGTACAATGAATTGCCTCCACCTTTAACGCCGCAAGGTGATGACGTCGAGATGGTGGAACATTCTCCAGCTTCTCAAATTGACGGTAAGGTTTTGTTATTTCGAGGTAGTTTAATGGTTATTTTTGGGTGTTTTAGAGGACGGGTATAATCCGCGAAAATGCCCCGTTTGTGACAAGTTGTTTAGTTCGTCGGGCAACCGGAAGAAGCACGAAAGGATTATTCACGGCATCAACCCCATGGGCACTACTTCCGAATCTGAGATGGGTACGTCTAAGAGAGTGGTTTGAATGTTTTAGTTTAACCATGGTTTTTGAACTCTGGGCTTCGCAAATTTGGAATTAGGACAGGAAGAAATTAAGCAACTTTGTGTTAATGACCCTAACAATAGTCAGCCATCAGCTCTACTTGTAGATAAAGTCATAATGATTTCTTTCTTGGACAAAGATAAAGTTATCGGTAATTTTTGATAACGCAGATTATGTTGGAGTTGAGTCATCATAAGTTTTGGGTGGATTTTCGCCCCAGTGACGTCACGTGATCATTAAAGTAGCGTTTTGCTGTTTAATATTATACACATTATAATTGTTTAATGTGATATAAGTTGCGCAATTATCTACAATTTTGAATTCCCACTTAATGCAAATTGCTCAAAACTGTCACATGTGAACTTACGCGTATCCTTGGTAATTCTCAAAAACTGAAAGCAATGTTTGAAAAGGGGGTTTTGTGGTTTTAACAAAAAAAAAATTCAAATTACCATTAACATTTTTTACATTATGTAAGGGTGCGTTCAGATAAAAAAAATCTGTGGGTTCAAATCACAACAGAGCCAAAGTTGAAGAATCTATCTTGGCGCGATCTTGTGTGCAAATAATTCAAAGTGGAAGTGCAGTGTCCTGTAATATCGGCATTACATGGTCTTTTGACGAGACGTCAAACTGGTAAAATTCGTAACGCGCATGTCCAATAGAGCACAGAACAAGGTTTTTTTTAACTTTTTTATTTAAAAATTTAAACTAAATACATGTTATAGAATAAAGTTATGGAACTTAAAAATGTACTGATTAGTTTTCTCAATCACTTCAAGTTTATCTTTCAATTTAATATTTTGGGTTTCATCTTTCGTAGCTATTTACAAGGGATGAGCGGGTTACCATTTGCAAATTCCTTGGAACAGGGCTTTGCCAAGACCAGAGGTTAAGAACTGCTGAGCTATGGCCTTCAAGAAATTTTACAAAAATTATCTGAAATATAATTAAGCAAACTTAGGACTTTTTTAAAAATCTACAGCACTGAGAAAGGTTGCAAAAATGCGCTAAAACTTCTTTAATCTCGATTGGTTTGTTATTCACGCATCAACCTTTTTCTAGGTTCTCTGAGTCAGGATGACAGGTCTCAAAGTTCCATGGACTCTCAGCCGGCCCCGGAAATCATTCTTGACTCTCGAGAGCCAAACAGCGAAGAGGAGAAGATCTTGTTTGCAGCCGGTTTAAAGTTACTTCAATGCAACTCAACACCACCAATCTCACTAGAATCTCTATCGAAGATTGAGCATAGTTACATAGAGAAATGCAAAGCGATGTGTTCCATGTATACGTCGTTGGTTTGCGCATGTCACAATGTCCAACATCCAAATCTGAAAGGTTTATTGTCGCATTTGCGATCGTTGCGCATTTGGTTCCCGGTTTTCACATGTTACCATTGCATGGTGACTTTAACAGACAGGTCGACCAGCACCCGTCATCATTTGCGGTGTAGCAAAACCGGGCTGGAAACGTTGGTAAAATTATCGAATCTGAAAAAGCGCAGTGAGGTCAAAACGCGGCTTTATCAAAATTATAAGTGTACTAAATGTCGGTTTATGTACAGTTTTCACGAGGATTTCTGCACTCACGTCGATGAGGAACATTCGCAAATTGATATGCCGACTAGGTGTACTTGCGGTAGAGTTTTCTCGACTATCGAAGATTACAAAGATCACGCCTATGTTAGTTGTTTGGTTCAGTTTTATTGTGATATTTGTTTTGTTACTGTTAAAACCTTAGATGCTTTCCAAAAACACGCCGTTGAAGTGCATGACCAATCTGAAGGGTTTGTACTTCTTCAAGATGATAATTATAAACAAAGGCGAGCGATGTCTTTACCGAGCACCACTGCAACTACTACTCCCACTCTGACCACAGCTGTTAAAAGGGAACACTCAGAAGAAAATATTGTTACGGGAAAGCGCCGAAGTACGTTCTACAAATTGAGAGTCACTGAGGTTGAAGATAATGTTGAAGCTAAACCACCGAGTGGGGGGGAGAAAGTTCAAGGTACGGTTTGTCCAATTTGTTCAAAGGAATATTCAAACAATAATAACATGTGGCGCCACTATCAGACTCATCATCGCAAAGAGGAAGGTAACGGCAACGAGGGCGATTATGACGACTCGTTGTATTGTTGTCCGGATTGCGGGGGGATGTTTAGTACCGCGGAATGGGAGAAGCATAAGGAGCAACATAAGAAAAAATTGTGTAACGAGTGCGGAAAGGTCTTCCAGTTCCAGTCGGAACTAGACCAGCACAGGAGCGTTCATTTGAATCTCAAAGTTTTCAGGGATTCCAAAACCCAAGCGTACAGAAGTACAATGGCGAGTCCCAATAACGAAACTAACATTGTTGTGATGTGCGAAATTTGCGACACTATGTACACCTCGAAAGAACAGTTGAGGGAGCACAAATTAACGCACGAAACTATGCCGACTTTGGAGTCTGAAACTCTTGATGTCAAACCGAAAAAGTTTTCGTGTCAAATATGCGACAAGCATTACGCGGGTTACGGCGGCTTATGGGATCATAACAGGAAGAAGCATCCCGAGAACAAGTCGCCATTTTCCAAAGATTTTCCCAAAAAATGCAAATATTGCGAAAAGGTGTTTTACACGGGCGGCTCGTATTTCATGCACAAACAGATGCATGAAAGAACGCACCAGAATCTCTCGAGTTCCCAAAGAAAAGTCATCGAAGACCAAGCGGCGCTCCAAGAAGAAGAAACTAATGAAGACGCAGAATCGTATCATACTTGCAAGCGATGCTTTAAAGTTTTTGCGAACAGGTACAGTCTCAAAAATCACATGAAATGTCACGGGATCATGAGCCCCACTACAAAAACTTCGTTGAAAAATAAAGGATCGAAGAAAGTTTGGTGCGACATTTGCCATTCAGCTTTCGACAGCCACTCAAGTTTGGAACAACACAAATCCGAAGAACATAACGAAGATGACGGAATGCCGAATTTGTCGGATGAAGAAATCGACGTTAAAACACCTTTCGTTTTCACTTGTGATGTTTGCGTGCAAACTTTCACATCGAAAGTGGCGTTAAAGAAACACAAGGAGAAACACGCTCAAGAGCGCGTCGTGCCTCCACCCAACAAACGTACCTTAGTTTATTGCAAATATTGCAAAATTTCGTTCGAAAACCCCGAACAACTCAACAAGCACATGCAAGAAAAACATACGGAATCCAAGCTGAGGCCTAAGCCGAAAGAAAAAGTCAAGCAGTACGCTTGCAATATTTGTCGCAAAGCTTTCAGTTCCGCGGCTGCCATGTACGCGCATCAAGGCTGGCACAAACGGGGCAAAGTCTACGATAATCCCGTCACTGAACCTCTGGTTACCATCAAACAAGAACCTAACGCCGAAGTAGAAATTTTCAAATGCGTTACTTGTAAGGCGATACTACCTAACGATACAGCGTTACAAATCCATATTTTGGAAAAACACAGAAATGTTAACACTTTTATTCTACCGGCGCGTTGCAACACTTGCAATTTAGATTTTACATCACAAGATGAATATGAGCAACACAAGCGCTACCACAACATGGTCGAGATTACTCGAAAAACGTTTCCTTGTGTCCACTGTCCTGCCGCTTTTAGCAGGATCGACACTCTTAACGCGCACGTGCGCCAATTCCATAAAGACCAAGTTAAACACGAGTTTAAATGTGCGCAATGTGAACGCATTTTTGATAAGCAGTCCTCGTTGAGTATCCATTTGAAGGTGCATGAGAAGCAACGATTGAGTACAGTTTCGAAACCGCCGCTTTTCTCTTGCTCTATTTGTAATTTAGGATTTGATCTGCCGAAAGATTTGAGGGCGCATACCATACAAGCTCATCCGTTCTGACGCATGCTGTACAAGTAGTTTTACACTTTTTTATGTTAGTGATGTTGGTAGTTTTTACCTACATTTTCTTTGTTCACTATATTTTATATACATTTGTTGTACTGATGAGTTTGTGCCTAATATTGTACATACGTCATAGTGTACTACTTTTTTACAATAAATATACCTCTCTGTTTACACAGTTTCCAGCTTTGTTGGCCGCTCTTTTATTAAATCATAGATTTAACACTGAGATCACTTACAAGAGTGGCGACTTGGTCACGTTACTACCCCAGCTAGGATTTATTCCAAAAGAATTACTTGAAAGGTGTTGGAGACAAATTTCTATTACATATTTGCACTCCTTCTTTTAAATTTATTGTTCAGCAGCAATAATTATAAGAAAGGGGGTAGTGGTAGAAGTCACAGAAATTTTTAGGATTCTACTTAAGGGTTACTGTCCCAGATTTTCTTGGAAAACAAGCTGAGAGGTAACTTGCGTTTTTTTTTTGTAATTTTATTTGAAACGGGTCTTGCTTTGCTGATAAGATTGATCAATTGCCGGTGATGCTTGTGGTTAGAAGACATTCATCTCTTTGTTTCAGAAGATGAATGGGCGACTTTATCAAAATGAAATCCTCGAAATTTAGTGGAGGAGACGGCGGTTGAGTGATGGCAATCGTTGATCAGCAGACGCCCTTTATTAGCCCTTGGCCTTGTAAACCTTGACCTAGCGTTATGAAATCGACCCAACGGGACCTGACCTTTGCTTTAACGACCATCGATTTGCGCATATTTAAAGCTTAAAAAGACGTTGAACGGCTTCAGAATGGCGTCGTAGGATTGTCGGGGGGAATTAGGTGAAACTCTGAACTAATTAATGCACAAACATTTTAATATAAACTTAAAAATCGTACAACAATATGAAAAATTATAGACTATTATACACATATTACTTATTTATAACGGGATGGAAAAAATCCGTTCTCACTATATATTAAATATAGAATGCCTACGATTTAGTCACAATTAATAATTTAAATAGAGATGTAATAACAAACTAACACAGATAGTGACATACATACATAAATAGGCCTGCACAGGCTATTTCGTCGGTCTGAAGACCGGATCTATGTCCTGTCGCAAGTTTCCTAGCCTACTCTACTACGGTAGTAAAAAAGAGCCATCACAATCCTTTTGGGCGTCAGTCCCTACTTATAATATTGTATCTTATAGAAACAGGTGGTTGCAAAGTCGCATAATTTTCAGAGAAACATGGAAATTTAGAATGGTTGCGACCACCTGGCGCCGCGGTGGAGCCACGGCATAAAATTGAACTATAAAATGTCTACTACAGAGTTGTGTATATATGGATACAAGATACACGAATTATAAACAACAAGTAACTAGGATTATATACAGATCTTAGATAAAATGCAAATACGTACAAGCAAGTATACAAAATAATTGAGTAATCTATAAATATGAATCATGTACATTGTGTAGCTTGCGACTAGTCGACACTGAGGCATTATTTATATTCAAATAGTGCCTCAATTTGCTAGTTACTTCACAGGTAACGCATACACCGTTGACGACTGCCTACAACCGTCTGAGAAGGCAAACTTATCCCGTATTCAAAAATTTCAGCGACAGAGACGCTCGTTCATTTTTGAAGCTTAAAAAAATAGTTTTTATCACGTGGAGGGAGAATCTAACTAGTAACTTGTTCAAGTGTTAATTTATCCCAATTTCACTACTAACTTATCAATTGTGCTAATATCTCGCATTGTACTAAAATAAACTATGTCTTATTCGATACCAAACGGATGTTACAGATTGCCTATGTTTTATTCTGCACCGGTCCGGTTAACCAACTAATTCACTTTTCTTTTATTATCACTATCGTTTT
Source organism: Schizotus pectinicornis (assembly GCA_951805265.1). Lineage (NCBI taxonomy): Eukaryota > Metazoa > Arthropoda > Insecta > Coleoptera > Pyrochroidae > Schizotus > Schizotus pectinicornis. The sequence continues at coordinate 7,305,377 of OX638207.1, read as the reverse complement.
AAGACTAAAGCATCGACAATCACAATTTTTCTTCAGGTTTTTCCGTTTTTTGTTTTTTGGTGGTTATGCGAGATCGTTCAGAAGATCAATGTTAGTAACCGGAATACTACCATTGCACAATCACACTGTTTTGTACTCTTCTTCCACCGTCCGATCATTAACATAGCTAGGAGACATAAATATTTACATAATGCTTGTTAAAGAGATTAAGTTTACAGGTTTATCTCGGTAACAAGCAGCATGGTTACACCAACACTACGAAAGCGTATAGTTAGATGTATTGTATAATGTCAATATTCCGGAAGACGAACAATTTTCAAGTGAGAATTTGATTTTCGTTGAGACGTGAGTCTACTTAATAACAAATTAGCTATAGATAGAATCAATGCAATTGATCTAGAATGATATATAACAACGTCAGGTACGCAGACAAAAGTAACAGAGTGCAATCAAACTATCAGCTCATAACAAAATATATATTATATTAAATTCAACAATTTATACAAATAAACATCGGTGAAAAAATAACAAAAAAAAAAAATTAGGGAAAACAAGCGATATAAAATAGCGACCCTCGTTAAATTGAGAAAAGGAAGCATCTAGGACCCACATCGAAATCTGGGTTGCACATGCAATACTGAACGGAAATCGACCCCGGCCCACACGACGACCGGGCATGCTTGACAAAATTTGGTAAAAATTCGCGGTTATCACTGGGCGTTATTGCGGTTTCGGGTTTGGTAGGGTCGTGTGGGCAGCGGTACGTAGCAGCGGAAAATCTCCTGGTTTGTAGGACCCGACATGATATGCCAACACTTATTGAATACATACACATGAAATTTATAATCTCCGGGACTAGATGTCAGCTTGAGCTTTTTATACAAAAATAAAAAAATACATGTAATATAAAAAATTTAGAAAACACTCTAATCTACAAGAATACTGTAAACACCATATATAAAGTAAGAAACATCTACTCTAGAATGACTACGATTTATAAAAAAATCTATCAAGTATCAAGCTGGGATCTTTCTCTTATAATATATAAGATAATAATTTATGGTTATTACTAAAAAGGGGTGGATCCAGCCGCCGCCCCCGTCGCCGCTGTCTTTTCTCAGGAGCCCGGGCGGCGAAAGAGGCGGCCGCTTAAGTAACTGCAGGTAACCGATAGTGATTTCCGCACCTAGGAGGACCCTCAGTTGGCCACCAGGAGATGTTGGTACTGGCCAGTGGCCGGATATGGCCAGTTGTTGTCCAGCAACTTGCCGCTGTCCTGAGGTGTCGCCGGAGCGGACGGCGGAGCGCCCACGGTCCCGTTGTTGGGATAGTACGGACCCAGGGGCATCGTGTGCTCGAACGGCAACTTGCCGGAGTACAAGTCGGGGCTCAGGAACTGGTTGGAAGACTCGAACATGGAACGATGCGGGAACTGAGGACCGTAGGGGCCGTGCGGGAAATAGTACGCCGACGGGTCGGGCGAAAGGGCGCGACCGCCGGGAGAATGGTGCGGAGGCTGCTGGTGGAGCTGCTGCTGCATGGCGCGTTGCTTGATGTAGTTGGAGAATTCGGTAGGAGACATTCTGGAATTGAGAAAAATACTTAGTCCCGAATCAAATGGATCTCCCACAGAACTAAATCACTATCAAGATCTAGTCTCTACAAGCAGACGGAGCCATCACACAAGGGCATTTATGACTATTATAAATTTTTTAAGAGCTATGGTTTCAGAGCAACAACGCATCTTAGATACTACCACACCGGAAGAGGGGTACTACACCAAACCCAGGGTTCCAGAGACGTAGACCAGGGGTTGAACGAGGGGGCTACAATCTCATTAAAAGAAGAGAGTTTTCGATGTTGGTTGCTCTCTAAGATGATGAGATTGAAGATGAGGAAGTCACAGTCACTACAATATTTTTTTACGCGTTATTCAAGGAAGCTGCTAGGCGTTGGTTAAAAACAAATTTGGCATAGTTATGCACATGTAATGCTATGTTCGAGTGGAAAGCTTCATTATGTAAGGTAGCAGCGGGCTGTTGGGTAACACGAGGGGAAATTTGTTTGTTTTTGTTTGTCTTGCGTTCGTTTGCCGCGATTCGAACACGGATTTAAAAATGTACAGCAACACGATAATGGAAATTGGAGGTTTGCGTGATAATGTGGCTTTTCCAGCACGAAAGCAAAATATAATAGCGAAAAGTCGGCTTGTTAGCTTCAGGTCGATTTTAATCCTTGGGGATTATTCAAGTTTCAATTAAGGTGAGGGGTTTTGTGCAAGGGACGAGAACAAAATGGCTGTAATTGTGTCCCGGGTGTTCGGTGGCGAACAATTGAAAGATCATCCTGAAAATCTTTAAGGTTCAAGAGGGCGCTCCAAGGCCCTCTATCAGCCTCAACTTCATCTTTTACGGTTGTTCATACACGTTTGTTTAATTTTGCAACTCTTCACTTTTTGTTACGTTGCTAAGAATTTATTTTTAACTCTCAATGGCCTACAAATATTTAAAGAAACGATGTAATGTGATCAGTTTATGTCCGGTAATAAAGTACACGCGATTTTAAAGCCGAAGGCCAGGGGTTGGTTTCCAGCCGAGACTGCTTGCTTAGGTACTTTTAGGGTCGTACTTACCGATTGGCTCGTTTGCTGCTCGTTTTCAGTTTGGTGCTGCCGAATTTGGTTTGAGCAAATGTGGCCGTGGTGAAGGTGAGTGGCGTGGTGGTCCTGGGGATGAAGGCCGGGACCGGCGAGGGGGAGCCCTTGTAGGAGCTGCCGATGGGGGTGGGCGAGGGCGCCGCCGAGGACGACGCTAGATGGTTGATGGGGTTAGCGATGGGCTGGTTGCCGGGGGCGGGAGGCGCGGGCGCCGGGGCCATCTGGGGCCCCACCGGTGGCGGAGCGACCGCCGCGAACGGAGTGATGGACTTGGGCGAGAGACTGAGGTTGTTCAGACTGCAACTGACCGATTCGATCGGCCTGAAGCACTGCGCTTCCGGATTGAAGGTTTTGGTCACTTCCCTGTCGGCGGAGTTCTCGTCCTGGGGATCGGACTTGTCGCTGAAGAGGACTTTGACGGCGCCCTTCTCCCCGATGCGGTAGCTGACCTCGCCGGGGTCCACCCAAACCGCCAGTTCTTGGGGGAGGTTCTCGAGGATGTCCTGGATGGGGACGCCGCTTTCGCGAGCGGCGCGTTCCAGGACTTTGTCGATGGGGTCCCCGGTTTTCAGGCAACGGAACGCGGAGCCCTTGAACGGTTTGTCGGGGTACCAGTGACCTTGGAATTTGTCTTTTAAAGCTTTCTCCAGTTCTTCGCCGAAGATGTTCACTCGTCTTCTGGGAAGTTTGTTGTACAGGTACGATATTACGAAATTCAAAGCTACTTGTACTTCTATATGCATTGTGAGGATTCCGGTTTCGTTCTTCGTCACTCTCGTGAGACTTAATGAAACATTGATTTTTTTCTACAGTGAGTTTTTACAGCGTTCCGTTCTTTTTCTTTTCGAAATTAAGGTACGTGATCTGCAAGCAAAAAGTTAGAGTTAGATTAGCCATGACACAACAGCACATTACAATGCAACTGTAAATACTTCTAGTGCGTCGTACCTCGTCTAACAAACTACAACAAATGCAGCTCAGCTGACGGAAACTATCAAATGCATAACAAGAGGAAGCGTTTAAATGATAATCGGCTGGAACGTCGCCACAGCTAATCTTTCACGACGGCCTTCCCCGGACCCGAAACTATACCTCACGGCACCGGCGCACGGTATTTACCTAACCAGACCGACTCCACTTCACCACCTCTACGTAGTAAGTAATCTAATCAGACAAAACGCGATAAGTGCGAGTCATAATCCGGTTGTAAATCTTGAAAAATTCTAGAAACCCCATTGCCCATATTGCCCCAACTCCGGTCAAAAATAGCCCCGCCTGGTCCATCGGCCAGAAGTTCAGAACCTGCGAAATACCAGGCCCGTCTGTGGAAGTGTGTCAAGCCGGGATGTTTGGGTGCGACCTAGTTTTATATTCGTCACGAGTCGAGCTGCGTGTTATTGATCGTCGGTTGTAACGTCTACGCAAGACTTCTGAGGCTTTCCACTGCTGAACTCCGGTCGGAAACTCTTCCAACCCCTCGACGTTGGGAGTTAGAGCTCCATATGTTAGAGCGCGGATGAGCTCCCCTTCAGGCAAAAAACTCTAGACCTGCCCCAATCTCCCACATAATAACGCCACTATGTCGGCTTTCGAAATGCACAATCGATCTGGACAGGGTGTGCGGGAATTGGGGGTCCCCGGGAAAGGTAAATCTAATTCGGGACTCCCGGAGGGGCGTTGCGAAGAAAACCGCTACACCACTGGAGACAACTGTGGCCTTGCTGGTCTAATTATCGGCTCCATCAGCATCTCGACAACATTAGAACAATTAGAGGCGTTCGACATCACTAACCGAATATTTGAAGGCTGGATTCCAACTTTTGGGGCTACTACTGAGTCCCTCAAGCAAATTCCACCGCATTGAAAGAAAAGAAAGAAAAATTTAGTTCGATGGAACCCTTCAAATTTTGAAATGTTGCTTGTTTTGGGCGGAAATGGGGATTCTAATGGTTGCTTCCGGCCAGTGTTATTATCGTTTCGATCGATTTCTGTTGGAGTTTTCGATTTTGGCGATTACCCGTTTCCGGTGCGATAACGCGATTACCTCCAGACTCTCCTCAACTGGCAATTTGTCGAATGCAACAGATGGCGGAGAGGTTTCCAATGGCGGCGCGTGGGTTGATATGTCCGGGGGCGGTGGATTATTCCCGGTTTCCTTCGAGGAAGTAGAAGTAATGCAAATTTATTTGCACACTCTCCCTATTGATTTTCCCTTAGAGAAAAGTCCGCGTGGGTCGGTGGCGCGATAAAATTTACTCGACGCAGTTGCTGCTCGAAATTTTCCAGTTGGCAACGACTGCGTATGTTTGAACGTTGCAAATGAGATAATTTACCCGGCCAGGCAAACAAAATGTTTGCTCAACTTATCTTAGAAATTAGCGTGACGCTCGAGGTTGTAAACGGAGTCGCTTGCTTCACCTTTGCCAGATTAACAACAACAGGACTTTTTGCCACTCGGGATTGGGCACCCAAAATCGGCCAAAGCTCCAAAGAATGGAGAGGAGAGATCCGGTATTGCAACAAAAAGACGCCCGTACATGAGAACTGATAATGACATTGTCTGATAATCTTCTATTGTTAATAATACAATAACAAAAAAATTTGGCAACGAGCTGCAGCCTTAAATCAACATGCACCTTGTCTAGGATTAACCAGAAATTTCTAAATGCAACAGTAATGTTTAGCAATTTGTTGTTACATTGCAGACACTTAGCTTTATCGAAAACTTGGAAAATATTTAAACTTATACAGTTAAAAACACTCGCAACAATTTGTTTTTTTCGTTGACTATGTGGGTCTAGCTGAAAGCCCAGTTTACACCGGAACGCTTGATAGCCTAATCCCTATCCTTTGTTGTGAACTGTACTTTCGGACAACTGATGGCAACTGACTCTTGACCAAAATTTCAAACATTTCTACCCCCAAGAGTTGAGAGAGATGTCTCCCCCAGCCCCCTTATAACTCCTTTATAAACAGTCTTGTTTCGCGTTTTATCGACCCCCTTGCGGTATGTAGGCCGTAACTCTGGATGTTTAATTAAATTTATCTCGCCTCACCTTTTTTCGTCGGGATTACGGCCGTAACCCGCGATGCGTCAACAATTTCACGAACAAGCCCCGTTATTATCGTTATCTCCTTATTAATTAGCCATAATTCTTAATTAAAGGATTTCCTCCGTTGGAACTATAATTTTGAAAAATTGCAAAACGATCAGTTGTGAAAGCGAAATTAGCATCTAATTGCGTGAAATTTTACGAAAACGCCGAGTCAGTAATGACGAGCGCTTCTCTAATCGCGACAGTCATTGTTACCGTTTTAATGATAGTAACATTAATTTATGATTAAGACGATAAAACGGCTTCAGAGTCAACGCCGGCGCCTCTGCCTTGCCAACTGGACCGCATCATAACTAATTAGCCGTATCTTAGAGGGTCATAAAGCTTTTCTAGTCGATTTTTTTTTAAACAAGTTTCACCTGTGAAAGGTGAAGAGTCTTCTGTTTTCTGTTATTTTTGGGAGGCGCATTTAAATCTTTGGCGTTTAATCTGTAGTTTTGTCAATTTCGACGGCTCGAAAAGTTGGCGTTAAATCGTGCCACGGGTCGTTAGTTCCGTCCCGTAATCTAGATGTCGCATCGGTCGACCGTTGCAGTTGCCCCCATTCTACTCGCTCTTATCTCCCAATAGGAAGATAGAAAAACGGTTTTTCTCCGACGAGTCTGTAGGTTTAAAACTGTAATTCTTGGATTGACTCTGATTTTTTTGCAATGCGATCGGAATGAAGTACAAGGTTAACTGTGGTAATCCCGCAATTAATTGCGTACAGTTTGGGGAAACAATACTAATTAACATTAACGCGGTTCGTTGCGACATCTGCGAAGAACAATAGCTTAATAAAAGTTGACTGGAACTGCATTTCGTTTGTAATAATAATTGTCGAAAGAAATCACCCGTAAAATTATTGTTTCAGCAATAAAGAAGGCGTCTTATTGGCCACAACTAAACGGTCGTTAATGGTTATTGTTGCGTTACGACAGTGGCGGGGCTTTTCCGGAGATGACCAAATTTTCCAATTTGGTTAAGACCAAGATGTAATTTCTGTGAAGCTACGAACTTTTTGCTGCATTATTCAACTTGGTTCTGTAATCACAAACCACGATTGGAAAAGAAAAACTATTGCTAGAACCAAATTGAAACTCTTGAAGATTTCACGGTGGGTAATTAACGCACAAAATACTTTTCTTGTACCTATTGCTAACAAAAGTTTTTGTGTTGGTTGAAACGAAATTCTGGTTTTGACTCTACCTAGCTCGTTGTCTGTAAGACTGAAAATTTGAAAAGTTGTAGCGTCATTGGCTGGAAATTTTTAAAACTGATAATATAGTTTCCTACCAGCTATTTAATGAACCGACGAACAATGCTAAATAAAATAGAAATAAATAGAAAATTAAACAAATCAATACAGATTGAGGCAGAAGCTTTACATTTAGGGTTTTTTTCCAAAAAATAATAATTACGTTTTGAGTTAACCAAATTTGATATGAGTGGTCGAAAAAATTCCCGGTCATGAAGAGCTTTTTTATTGATTTATTGTTTGTTTTTATCTTGCTCGAAGGTGACTCACTCAATAATCAACATCAAAGGATTTAATTGTGAGCAATACTTTTAGTAACGAGATAAGGAGGAATGGTTTTCGAGAAGTTGTAATACGGTTGATTATAGAACAAGCCTGATTAGGATCAGACATGATCTATGCCATATCGCACTAATTTTCTATGAAAATGATACCCAAGCAGATTGTCCTGTAAATTCTGAAGCCTAAGTGCTATTTTCAATCTTTGCCAATTTCGCCGACTAGTTCCTCAAATTTTAAAAAGAAGAAAGTCTTGTGACTTGCAGAATTATTTGCTTCAACTCACCAAGTCAGTTGCTCGACAAGCAAAATGTTGTTAACAGTCTGCATTTGTTGGTGGATTTCGTAATTAGGTTCCCCCCGGTGTATGTTAATCTTTCCTCATGTGTATGTATGAAGCCGAAAATTTTCCATATAGCTATATAGTTTTATGGAACTTCTTCGGGAATTGGTTAGTAGCCACAACACCCAGCGACGTCAGTCCACGTGAATCGCCACAAATATTTCCACAAGTAAAATGCAACAGATAATTCCGCACTTTTAACTGATGCCTACCAATTGAGACGCATTTTCCTCAATGGCCCGATTAATTCCCCAGATGTAAACATTACGTAACACCAAGCACCAGTCAGTAGTAACTAAACAGTTGTAATAATTCAACGACTCCACGAACGAAACGACGTACGTGTAAATATTGCTAACGTTAATTAATTACCGACGAGATTGGCCGTTTTCGCGGTACTTAATCTGTTCGCGGAGCGACCATGGCTGACGAAATATCCTCGATTCCCACTAAATCACCCATTGCAGCGCCCAAGTACGGTGGTTGCTACGGCAATGAAGGATTATTGTAAAAACTAAATCAATAACCGACGATTAATTATTCAAAGAAACAATAACGATACGGGTCAAGGTGGACACAGTAGGTGAATCCGTACGAACGCGTCAACTCACAGCAAAACACCGGAATAACTGCCGAGGTTAGTTTTTCGGTCGGCACCGGAGGAAACGCAAGAAAAGCCCAGAAATCGGGTCAGTTAATCAGGACCGAGGCTCGCCCGAATTGGCGGTCACGGCGCCTCCACCGCGCAGAGAGCGGAGGCTGGCCGACAGGCGCCTTCAACAAGCCGAACGGCATCATTGACAAATAGTTTTGCTCGCAAAAATTTCGAGCCTTTAAAATTTTCAAATTTTTTCAGAAATGGACCCTTAAGGACAACTACTTAGGAAATAGACAAAATTTCGAGCTCTTAAAATTTTCAATTTTTTTCAGAATTACGTAAAGCTCTACTCATATAGTAAGCACGACACCCTTAAGGACAACTACTTAGCAAATAGACAAAAGTTTTATCAAACTTGTCTTTGTCACTAGTTCGAAAATTGTGAAAGAAATCGGGTCAGGGTGCTTCCGATGCGTTTTGCAACTAGCTGTACGTATAGTAGACCTCCATTTAGGACTGACTGCTTATTAATCGCTGCAGTTAATAAGGCAGCTCCATCATTTTTATTACTGGTAATCATTTCTATGTTATTATGTTATCGATGTTTTGTCACGTGCCGAGCTCCATTATCAGAGGCTATAGACAATAATTATTGGTGTTGAGCCGAGCAATTTAACTACGACGAAAATGATTACACCTAATGTCTTGCGGCAAAATTTTCGCTATTACCAATCATAATCAAATATTCTGCAATTGTTGTTTTGGCTTAACAACTGGGAAAAAAGACTTGCGGTTAGAAGTGACGATTCTTTCCTGGTGTGTTATGTAAAGCGATTCCGAGGAAATAAACTGCAAGTAGCAGTAGATACCAAGAATCAATCTCAGTGATATTAAACAAAATTATTAAAACTGTTTTCTCAATTAAACTGTTTTTGTGATAAAGTTGAGACAACACAGTTTAGGGCGAAGTGGAACATTGGGAATTATTATTAATTTTAATATAAAATTTATCCCTTGGTGCTGCTAGTAGCGGGTTCAAATTTGGGAAATATTTTCCTAAGTAAACACTTCAAAAAATTATATTGGTAATTTAAGGTCAGTCAAGGAATATTGAACGTGTTGTGTTAACATGTAGAAAATTACGATTTAAACACTCGTGTAATGAAACTGTAACACTTCAGCTGGCGTTTAACCAAATACTGGCTGAACTGGATCAGGGCCGTCAATTTCAGCAATTGCTATGATTGTATTCTAGTAATTTATTCGAGATCCTTCAAAGGTTCTTTAAATATTTTAACTGTCAGTTACTACTACATAGTAATATCAACACCTGACTGTTTTCCAATTTTCGATAACCCAATATTTAAAAAAAATTGTTGTTCACCCAACTGGTTCAATTTTCTACCTATCATAGAACTCGAGCTATCAAAGTCGGACGCACTATTGCCCCACCCTGTATAGTCAACTGCTAATATCAAATGTTTTTTGTGGTGTCCTCTTCGGTGGTCGGTGGGGTCCTTTGGTGCGTTTCGTCACGTCGCGCTGTTTCCGAAATAAAATTGTTGACTTTGCCGCCACGTTAAAAATAAAACAAATGGAAACATACTACACGGTAGTAAGCCGCTATTGATTGAGAAAACGCGGTCCGTCCGCAATGCGCCTCGAAGAATTTCGGCCGCCACCCTACGTCACCAACAAAATAAGATTCCTTTGCCAAATCGGTACCTGGACGACTTCTCCATGAATCACGTTGTCCATCTGCCAAAAATAATGTCATAACATTCGAATTTTTGCGTTGTTTACCCGACCGGACCGTTTGGCAACCCGCCCTAATTATCCCCGACAAATAAACGACTCATTGTGTCCTCCCCCCAGCCAATTTCGCATGTTCCACCCAAAATCGAGGAGGAGGAAGCCGCGAGAAATTACGCAAGAAGTAAAAGTTCCTGGCGGTTTTGCAAATTCGATTATGTTCGGTTTATCGCTGGATTAGGCGCGTCAATTGTAGAAGTTTCGATTGTTGTTTTGGACGATGCCAACAAGTCTTCAGCTCGGCTTGGCGCAGTTTTTTAATTACGAAAAAATTAACGCGATTAGAGGACCTGCCGGCGTTCGTCTTTAAGACAGGTAATCCGATTTCAACTTTGTAATTATTCAAAAGTGCAATTAAGAGAACGGCGCAGTCCGAATTTGGCGCCATTAACGAGCTTCCGCCGGCAGCCAGGCTTCCCCGACCCACCACCCCAATCGCAAATTCTCCAATCTTTCGCACAGAGCCTCACTCCGGGCTAACCCACTTCTGATATTAGCCTACAAATTCGTTTGGAGATAAGCGTTGTACAGTATATACTCTAGTAAGAGGTTATAACCGCTACTTACACGAGTGGGTAACCTCGTCATCTTTGATGGCGTTAGATTCGGTTAATTCACGCTTTCGTGCACCTTAAACTGTTGGTGCAGTAAGTATACCTACGTATTTATGTTCACTAGCTCAGTTCTCCATTGAACTATATATTTGCAGCTGGGAAGTCACTGTCACTGTCGCTCTTGATGTTATTGGCGCAACTAGGCAATAACATTGGAGACTAGTTCTAACGGTGGCACACTACAAAACATATACCAGAGACACATATTCATCTATGAATGGCTACAGTGCTACAGTCATTGGTGGCGAGTGAGTGCGCATTATAATAGTAGCCATTCAGGGATGAATCCGTGCATTGGAGGGTGCCAGCGTTTAGTTCCGACTCTGTTGAGCGATTATTTTGCTTGAAATCGGTCCAATTCGCAAATGTCAGCTCTTCCCGAAATAACCTGAGCTTTTGCCACCATATTAGTCTGGTCACGAGCGTGCTAGCGGAAATTTTCGCGGGACATAACGGATTTAGGAAGGCCAGTCATCTCCGCCGTCACTGGTCCTATTTATAATCTGTTTATTGGAATGAGTGAAGGTGAATAATGCAGATTTTCGTCCGCCATTAAAGCTCGCGCCAAACTCTTGTTTATTTACGTGGCCGAAGGCGCATCGGGGCTCCGTCATTGAAGAAGCAAATTAGCGTCCCCTAATCGAGTTGAGAAACAATCCGACGAGCTTCCGGGTTTGATGGAAAGCTCCACTCGTGATGTCGAACGTATGATCAATTTCGCTTTTCGGAAAGCTTTTAGTGTAAATATGTTTGTTGATCGTGGTAGTGTCTACGGTAACCGGGCGTTGGCAGCATTACTATCGATCTGCCAGTACGACCCCGTTTTAGAACGTTCACTTGAGCTTTACGCTTTTATAGCCCCGTATAAATATCAAAGCACAACTTGGGCAAGATGCATCTCGCCATCATCAGCTGATTGCGTCCCGATGCCGAAACCGACCCGATATAGCGACGGCCAAATTGTGTCGAATATTTTCGCGGCTATAAACAGGACCAGCTCTTCCGAAAATAACGCCGAGACGTGGTCAACACTTCGCCAAAATCATCGGCCGCCTCCTGGCCGGATTCCTTTTCCATTGCCGATTCCAAAACCGATTACCACGAAGCCAACACGCAAGGAGACGAGAATTGCAACATTTCGCCCGCGAAATCACCTCGCCATTCGATAGGCCAATCAAAATCGTCCCCTGTCACTGGCGACATCTAGCCTCGACTAGTCAAAATCGTCCCCTGTCACTGGCGACATCTAGCCTCGACTAGTCAAAATCGTCACCTGTCACTGGCGACATCTACCGTCGGCTAGTCGATTATTGGGCACGAAATTCAAATCGCCCAAAAATTTCTCCAAGTGCCAGGAACGATAAGAAAAGTTAACGAGTTTGTAGATAGTATAAATCAGTTTCTAGTAGAGACTGCTCTTTAACTATTGGGGAGGTTGGGTGGTCGAAGATTTGGGGGCGTCGTGCAGAAAGCATGACGCCGGCCGAAGGGTCAATATTGGCGGCCAATTTGCCGCTAGGTCCTCCGCAGCCAGTGGCGTGCCTGAGATGTCCGCTCCTTGCCACTCAGGTCGTCGAAATGGTGGAGATTATAAAGGTCGAGCGACACGGCGTAGCGCACCGGAAAATCGCCGGAAAACTAGAGAAAATCCGCCGCCTCTCATCCAGTTCAGGACTCGGATTATTAGGTTAGGTTACGTTCTAGATGCTGGCAGAGGTCATACCATTTAAAGAAGCGTAATCTATTCAATTGGGCATGCTTTGCATGTGTGCATATTCGTTGGGACAAAGTGACATTTCCATTGAGATAAACGCGCCGTAATTGCATCATCGATGATAACCAAAGAAATTGGACTGCAATTGGTGAAAGCGTCGTCTGGTTGGATTTAGGGTTTTTATCACCGCCACGCCACGCTCGGATTAGATCGCGGACGGGATTTATCTCTTTCGATTGATACAAGCCAATCGACGAAGAGAAAAAATTAAATTTTACCAATAAAACGTCCAGGATTTTGCTAATTTTAACCGGGAACATAAACTGTTTGGACACCTAAATATTTGCAAATTCAAAACACCAAAATAGCCTAAGGTCAAGTGATGGCGTCATCAGTGACTTAACGGGGAACGGGCTTCGACAAGAATCGCCAATTTTGTCGCGGCACCGCTACCGACGCAACGTCATCCATCAAAAACTGCTGACGTCACGGCTGTTTGCCAATAATTCAGATTATCTGCCGTAAAACTGTCGAATTAACGACGTTCTGCCTCGATGGCCGTCAGTAACATCAATTGGCGCTGCGCGCATGATTAGTCGCGCATGACGTCAGTCGCGCAGCTGCGACTCAATTACGGCGCCAAATTCAAATTTTCGTTACGTTTTCCAGCCAAGACGCAGCCATAAACTTTTTACCGGACGCGTATGCCGTTTCCTGCGCTATTATTAGGATTGATTGTGATTTTTCTCGGGAAAAGCACGCGGAGGTCAAACAGAAACTGAGATTACAAGGAGAGATTTTTGTGGGTGTTCTCGATTACATAACTTCACGTCGCAGTTCGCTACTGATGCATTTTGGTTTCGGAACAATACCTGCGTATTAAGTAGTTAATTTGGCGACAACGTGTCATAAATCATCTGCCTAATATGTGAAATAATTTTTAATTAAAAGTTTAGAAAAACGTTGTCCTTGCTTCGAGTTCCCAATCAGTTAGCTGATCGACGATTTAACTTCGACTTGCTAATCATGTGCTGTTAGCGCATCACGTTCCCGTCACAATTTCTCTTAATTGCCATGTAAACAATTAAACAATACGTGAGATCTTCATATCAATGGCCGATCATGCGTGCACCACATTAATTCAAAACAAACACGAAAAGGTCAATGGTGACCCCCGCGACTGTAGTAACTATATAAAATACACAAACAACAATATCGCGTCCTCTTTCAACATTTTTCAATCGCCTCTCCCTATCTCTGTCTACTTACGCGTGGCCGACAACTCAACTGCACGCTATTTGTACATTAGTCCAAACGTCCTACAAATGATTCCACCATAATCAGCAAGGTCGCGTTACGTCACAATAACGTTATCACGTGACGGTGGTGTCTCTCTCCTCCTTTTTTCCTTGCTCTTCCCGTCTGGATGTCGGGATCGGCGACTATGGTCGTCGTCCGGTAAATTTGGAGAACAGTGAACTTTTAAAATTGGCGATTGGGGAGGAATTGCGTCGCGTTATGGAGTCGCCTCGCAACCTCTACGAGGCGACGCCCGGCGTCGTTCTATAAAAGTATCTCGAGGAAATGAAAGTGTTATGCTAGGAGAGACACAATTTTGTTGAGAGTGTTGTTGCGCGATTACGTCGCTGTAATTGAAAGGACTTTCGAGGTGGTATTTTTGTGTTGTCGGTAGGTATGGTAGGAATACTGTGAGGTTTTAGGAAGGAAGTTGTTCGCAATTAATTGGCAATTATGGATTGTTGGATCCGGTTCTGCTGCTGCAATTTTATGTTGCCAATCAAAGAATGGCCGTAAAACGTTATTGGGCTGTTATTAGACGGCCTTGCCGAATGGCGGCAAGGATTTATGTTATGGGAGGCGTAATGGCTTTAAAACTTGATGGTTTTGGGAGAAAGCGACAGTTTTTCTTGATTTTAGTGCTAAAACCACTAAAAAAAGCTCAAATTTTGGGAGCATTTGGGGAATTCTGCAATAGGTGATAAGTCAAATAATCTTATCATTCAATCCGACAATGAGTCGTAAATCATTTGAATGCGATAATTCAATTCAGTTGCGGCGCCACGAGACACCGTTAGCGAAAAGTGCCACTTGCTAACAAATGGTCCTAAAGCTGATTTATAACTCATTGCAATTTTTCTTTTTGGTTTTAAATAATTGACTGATGTCAATTATTTGTTGTCAATTATTTGTAGACTAATGTCTATACTACAGTCAGGTTATAAAAAAATTTTTAAAAGTGTCATAAATATACACAACAAAAATAAAAAATTGGTACATACAACGAAAGAAAAAGGAAAGAATTATTGACATAGAGGTAACATTTCTAAAAAATTGTATAGAGAAATTAGAAAATTTCGGCAGGAAATAAGGGTTGTGTGGGAATACGATGTTGCCAAATTAATAGTTTTTTACTGAACTGTCATATTTATTATAATTGCAATACATCTACTAATTGCAACAAACGACTGATGGTCAGGTTAACATAATGTATAATTGTATAATCAAAATTTTCGCAAAGCGATAACGACCTTCTATAGCATTATGCAATCAGACTTCAATTTCTCTGTGACAATATAATGTTGTCAGGTTCTCAATTTTTTTTAAGAACACTGAACTGGAATGATTACACGTTTCACTTACAATCGAATGTTAGACTATACAAGTTAGGTCAATTCCAATTAAAATTTTAGCAGCGTGCTAACGTTTATGTATCGTTTTGGAATTTTTGCAAAGCAATAATAATAATTGTCAGGTCCTCAAAAAAATATTTGCAGACCTGACTCAATGGGTGCAACGTTAGACATTTCATTAAACAGAGCATAGTAAGGAAAATGATAGTCTCCAATTTGGTGAAAAGTGATCAATCTTCTGGGCAAAATTGTGAGCCCATCATATTTCGACTTTTTCAGTATAAATTTATTTGAATAATAACACTTCTGAATCGTTGGTACATTTTTTTAATGGGTTGTTTGGCTTCCTAGCCTTTTCGAACTGCGGCCAATAAGATATTTTGTTCAAATCGTTGGTACATAGGTACAAACTTCTAATTCAGAATTAAAATTTAACGTTTTGCTTCTTCTCTGTCATGTTTTCGAATAACTGCCACAAAATTGCTCAACAACAACAATGGTTGAATGGCCCGGTGCAAACATCACTCGATAATATTGTTACGTATTAGTTTCCTAAAGAAATGTTAACACTTTTTGTATAATTTAGCGATAAGGATTTACGGTAAATAATAAAATTAGTTGGATCGCCGCGGTAAGACAGTACATTACAAATAAAGGATTATTATTACGTCCTGAGCATTTTTGCTCTATTGTTGCAGAAATAAAAAACTTGCAATGTAGTAAGGGTGCTGTGTAGTGAAGTGACTAATGGTAGACGACTGCGACAGGTGTTGCCACTAAGGGTAGGTAATTTAAGTCTAAGTTTTATCATCCAATTTATTTCGAAGAATTGAGGGTTGAAACTAACTTGTCAAATGTTGATTTTAGTAAGTCCCAACTACAACGCCGAAGAAGAAGGATGGATGATGAGCATCACACCCTTTAATTCTGCAGTCGATAGAAGATTCGCGGTGAGTCTTTTCAATTCTTCACTATACATGTAAGGAGTAGCTAAAATTACTCTTTCAAAGTACAAACTTTTCTTTTAATTAAGAATTAAATTTTTCGAAGCCATTAGCTGTAGCTAAGTACCTAGACCTACCTACAGTACACATTACAAATAAAAGATTATCATCGCGTAGGTAGGTACTTGAGCATCTTTGCTCTATTGTTGATTGTTGCAGGAATAAAGAACTTGCAATGTAGTAAGCGTGTTGTGTAGTAAAGTGAGTGAAGTGACTAATGTTAGACGACTGCGACAGGTGTTGCCACTAATTTACGTTTAAGTTTTATCAAATAACTGAGGATTGAAACTAACTTGTCAAATGTTGATTTCAGTAAGTCGTGCATCTTTAGTAACCCAGGGTACCATAATGGTAAAATTTCGCTGTGTCACACCTACAAGTCGTTCAGGGTGAAACAACTTGTCTTGTGGGTACAATTTAATTTGTGGTCAAATTTTGGCTTTACGTCAGTAAATTACTTAAAAAGCACTTATGAGTGACTCTTGTAACCGTCCTACTACTTGTTTGGAATTATAATTTTGGATTTCTTGCGGATACCCTTTTGCAAAATCCTCAATGGCTGATAAAGAAAAAGTGCGAATGAATTTTTTTGCGTATTGTGCATCGCACCACTCCATATTTACCTGATATCACTTATCGCAGCGCCGTACTTAACAATTTCGATAAGGTGGAGTGTTCGCAACCATTTCCATTTTTGTCGCGTTCTTATCGTTCTGGGGGATTTTTGAAAATAAAGTTTGTGCATGTATTTCTAGTATCGCGGTCAGGCTATCGCGACCGGTTTTTTTGTCCTAGAACTTGAACAAATTAGAACCCACGAGGTGTCGCAAATGGAGCAAAATGCTTTTTTGCATTCAGTGAAAGCGCCATCACGGAAAATGTTTATGCGCGAAAAAATTGCTGATTGTAACAATAGCGAGTGTGTTGACGTCCGGGTAAATATTTATGCAGATAGAGGTCGTGCCGTTAAACTGACTTGCGTGTCGGAGATGGATCATAGTTTTCCTAAACCCTCGAGTTTCAACCCTAGAACAATTCAACCCTGAGCGGGTAAATTGTGCAAGAGCGAGCCGGTTGTTTCGGAAATCTTTGCGGGTTAATTTGGGGAGGCATCCAACATTTTTCGCTTACGCCGCCAACAGATAATTGGCGAAATTGGGTCAATTGCCGTGTTCCGGCCGAACCTTGTGTCGATTCTGCTAACGACCGCTTCACCTTCGTCGATTCAGTTGTTGCGTAAATTCCATCACCCGCATACAAGGCGATTTTTGTCGGATTCTGATATTCTAATTGTTCTATGTATAGGATGGATTTTTGGCGAGAGGCCAAGAGTGGCGGGCATGTTTATAGGCCAAAAGTTGGCACATTTGGCATCAGCGGGGACATCACAATGCGGATCGCCGTGGCAATTGCCCGAAATAAACCGCCCCGGGACCCCGAATTCGTGTTATTCGAGGGGGTGAACCCGGATTCCGATCGACCGCCCACTCTGATTCTAATTATTCGGGCCCGGATTAGGGATGCTAAATATACCTATCCGAAACGCGAACAATTGCGGACGTCCGCCCGCCATCCGATCGATTTAGGACCCGCGCCCCGCTTCCGCAAACGCGCCCCAACGGCCATCTTCACTTTTCCAGACACCATCCCGGCCTGAATTGGCCAGTAGGTCGCTCCCCGCAAGGTTCCGGACCGTTTCGCCCCTCAAATTCGGCAGCTGATCTTCGGTTTGGCTGAGCTATACCTTAACAACTGACCGAGGTTCAGCTGAACCGGAGATCAATTCGCTTTATACAACTCGCCCTTAAAGACTGTCTTTTTCAACCTGGAAGGTTTTTGGTAACCTACGGAATGGACGTTGTAAAGTCATCGTCTAATTTAGTTCAACTGAACAACCAAAACACCTGTTTTCTAAACTTTACGTTGCGAATTATTTAACCCTTACATTGCCAACCCCTCATTCGCCCTTTAATTTAGGAAAGAAATTTCGAGTAAGATAGCAAAAATTAACTTATCTCTCATGGATCCCATCCTAATATTCTACCTGGTTTCACGTTTTATCCATAAAAGCTTGTCATAAAAAATAATCGTTTTTTTTTTCTGACTAATTAGTTTGCGTTAGAGACATAATTTTAGTTTCATGTTACTGCAATCACGTTAACGCTGAGGGATTGCAGCTAATTTTGGAAAAATCTCAAATCAGTTTTGGTTGTCTTTTAAAATTTTCCTGTCGATACTTCTGTACAGCTGCGACTGTTAATGACAATTAATTAAAAATTCACGTTTCAGGTTAGTACTTAGACGCCTTTTATGTGCGAAGGTTAGCTCAATTAGACCACCCTGTAAATGAGACAATCACATTGACGACTGCTCGACCTCTTGGCTTTGTCTATTGTTTTGTTATACGTGATATAATATCCAAGAAACTGACTAAAGTATCTAAATTTTAGAGATCTGTGATAAAAACTTTGTTATATTTTCTTAACAGACATTTACGCGATTTCTTACCAAGTTGGTTTTCAAATTACTGAAGTTTTAGTGTCTGTTGAAAGGGAGCCAATAAAAGTGCAGTGAAAGACAGATTCTCAAATTTAGTTTCGTTTTTAAACGTAATATTAATTATAACAGGTTATCAACAAAAAAATAGCGAGGTATCAATACTTGGATTAGGGAAGTTGATAACTTTTTATCTGCAACTTTATGCGAAAGCTCACTAAATTCCTTGTTGCCCCTTCAACACCCAAATTTTTCTTTCGATAAAAGCAAATCTGGCTAACAAACGTTAATAAAGGTTTGTAAAACCAAACGTGCTCTGCTCGAACAAAAAGATTGAGATGTTACAGGGCCAGAAAGAAATTTAGTAAGCTTGCAGGGAGTTGCAGAATAAAGTTATCGCCATCACTAACCCACATTTGCAAAGTTTCTGTTTTGAATAATGTTTTTTGTGCTGCGTTAGTTGCCACAAAATTATGACAGAAAATAATTTTTTTACAGTTAACAAACAACTAAAAAGTCACTTCGTTAAAGAACAAAAAATGTAAAGTCGAATAATTAAAATGGTAAAGGTAAATAATTTGTAACCGATCTCCTTTCGATCAGTCGGTTTGAGTCGGTGGGTTAAATCTCTTCGGTTTTATGGCATCTTCTCTAATTGCTCTAATTACTTGATACTCTAGACTGGGGGTCAAGTTGCGAAAAAATCGTCACGTGTTTAAAAATAATAACTTTTCCTCTACTAGTCGACTTCGTATTTTGTTCGCTTAATGACCTAAAGACACCGGTATCAAAAACGGATTTCTCTTCCCACTTTTGACATTACCAATTACTAAAGGCAAGCTCTGGACGTGCCAGGCGACTGTCTCAACACAAAACAATTTCTTACTGCTGATTGCTACTAATGAAGTATAAGTCGGAAAAGGTGGTATCTTGTTAGCATTTTTGTAACGTCAATTACTCTAATTATCCATTATTGCAGCTCTCAGAACAAAAAATTCACTTTTGTCCTTCAATATTTAAAAATACTTTTTTTACGTTTCTTAACGACTCAAAATAGTGCAGGATGACAGGCTTGAAAAGTGCAAATATATTTTTCTGCGCTACGGCAATTTTTGAATTTACCAACTGCTGTCACCACTCTTCAGACAAACTCTCAAACAAAAATTTGGCTAGTTCTGAATTTTGAATTACTTTTCTACTTCACCTAATCTCGTTAAAAAATTTAAGTGGCGAATTTCGATGTAAGTGTGGACTGACTGGCTACCGAGAAGAGAACCCGAGTAAATACGACAATTGTTGTTGTAAATTGTTGCAAAGCGAGTAAACACGTGTTGTTTGTCAGTCCGTCGAAGGTAAACGAAAATCGTTTTACTTGTATTCCGAAACGAAAAATCTCGAGGTCTGACCTTCTTGCTGCGGCAAAATTCGGTAATTGCGGCTGATAAACACTCGCGTGGAAGTTGCAAAATAGGTGGATTTATCAGTTTTTATCAACCTTCGATGCGCGTGTTGTTTCGTTACCCAACCATCAGATAAGAAAGCGCCACAAAAATGAAGACAATTATTGCTCGGGTGGAAGCTGGTTTTCGAAATTGATACGCGGCCGTAAATTCCGACGCCCAACCAAATTGCGTCGAGCAGGAGCACAAAAACAATTAATTTTCTCATTACCGGCGAAACTGATAGCGGTATCGCTATCGCGTTGACGTCGTCGCAAAATTTCCAAAATCAACCGAGTTGCACGTTCGAAATTCCGTCAGCTGATTGCTAGGTTGAAAAATCGACGATTTTTCCACCCCCCTGCACTTGTCGTAGAGTTATTGCGGTAAAAATTAGGGCTAGGTACTCACCAGAAGCGTGTAAAACGATGAGAAAATATAACTTCTAAGTAATAAAATAAACAAACTATACAAATATCAGATATAAAAGTAGAAAAATATAAAAGTTGTGGACTAGTAGGATCACTTAGTAGCACTCGCGTTCGCGCTCGGCGCAGCACAATGACGACGATCTCCACCGTCGTCGATATATAACTCCGTTCTCTACACCGGCGGACGTCACCAGTGACGTCACATGCCCGTTACTATAGAAACGATTTGTTTAGTTCCCCGGCGTCCCGGCCGACGATTGCGTCATCGGTGCACGAATCTCCCGCACATTACCCCGGGAGAGACGGGAGACCTATTTTAAACCAACCCCGTTAAAGTTTTACTGCCATCTAGCCGGGTTAATCGGCGACATTGCCACTGCTTCCCGACCAAGGCGAGGGTCGGGCTAAATCCGCAAAACAGTTTTTTTTTTCGAAATCCTAAAAAAGTTTAGGGACTCTGGCGGTTTCGGCGGCGGAGGGTCGACCCTAATCCGGCGGGATCTCGCGCCCACGTGGGGTTTCTGACGAGGATCCGATTGAAAGTTGGCGAATTTTGCCACTGCAACTGACTTCAATCAATCACGAAATGTCGAAAGAAAATCTTCAACAATTACGACAATGTGAGGATTGAGTTATTTGCGATTTTGCGATTGCAATTTTTAACGTCAACATGTCGAAATTGCTGAGCGCAGAACTGTTTAAAAAAAAATTGGCTCGAAGTGGCAAGTTTCGAATAAAAATTATTTTTTTTATTTATGGCGGCAATTTTTTGATTTTATTTATTGGTTTCAATTGATCAAAAAAAATTCTCCTTTCCTACGATGATGCTTTAACACAAGTTTTAAAATAAAAACCTCCAAATCGTTGCTTCAATTTACAGTTTGTTAAGTTTGTTTTGGCTTTGAGACCTACAATTTGATTTATATATTTTTTCCAATTAGATTCCTTATGGATTATTTAACGCGAGAACACTAATAACAATAACAAAGAAACAAATGATCACTAACCATGTACTATCGGCGCCACAGAAAAGTATACGAGTCTTGAAGGGAATTTTGCTTAAATCAGCATAGTGTAAGCGGGGTTTTGAATGATTGACAGATCGGTCTTTGAGAACATCTATAAACAAATACAATAAGGTAGTTAGGAATGGACGTTTGTGGGTTTTGGGGGACCATAAACCGGCGTCTTGGGCAAATCGACAAGAAAGCTTCCAAAGTTTCGTGTTTTCATGCCGGCAAGCGGGTAGATAGAGTTACTTTCCTTTGATATAATTACAATTTTCTTAGCAATCGTGAATATAATGTGGGTCGTTTATGTTTATATAAGTGTTCAAAATAAAGATAACAATACCTAATTGAAGAATAAAAGTTGTAAGAGAAATAAATAAGACTTATTTATACAATTTTTGGCTCTCCGGTTAAGTGAGCCGGCATCTTAGACCTAAAAAGCTTAAGTAAAATCTATAATTTACAAATGTCACTAAACATAAAAGAATCAATTATAAAACAAGAAACAACTAGGGGATTGTAATTAAAAAACTATACCGTGCGTTAGTCCATATAAACGCCCCAGTGTAAAACGTAAATAAATATTAATAAATAGAAAATATTTATAACCCCTTATGTATTAACGAAAATGATGGTCTTATCAGTAGCGCTTGCGAAAATATTTGACATAAGGCCTTATGGTGTAGAAATGACCCACTTTGAGTCCCTCATACTTTTCAGTTGGTAAAGATGCTTTTAATTTAAAAAAGCTGTAAAAGTTGTAGAACAAAAAAATATAATCACAATGTTTCAAATCGTTTTCTCTAAGACAAACTATTTCGCTTCAAAGTAAATGTAGGTAATCCATTTTCAAAACATATGTTATCTTGCTATTGCAGACATGCCCGTAATGACCGTCTGGCACAGAGGGTCTTATCAGCGGCGCTTACAAAATATTTGACATGAAAGCTTACGGTGTAAAAATGGTCCATTTTGAGTTTCTTATGCTTTTCAATTGACCCTTTTATTTTAAAAATAAAAGTTAAGTATAGAACAAAAGAGAATCTAAGAACAATGCTTTAAATCGTTTCTCTGAGGCAAACCGTTTTGGAGATATGCAAGTGTAAAAGCGACAAGCGACACTAATTACTAATTACGTGTGACGTCACAACATCATATTACTGGGCATCACATTATTAAGCGGTATTGGCTAGCCTAGGGGTGGGTGCGCATTTTTATCGATATATTAATAACTTATCGAGAATTATCGTGCATCGATAAATATTTTTTATCCATAAATGTCTTTTATCGACCATTATCCGGCCGGACTAGTCCCACAAACTACCATCCCATTGTGTCCCACGTCCAAAGTGGTTTTGTTGCTATGCACCTCCGTTAAATCCTGTCTGTGAATGAAAGTGACAAAAATAGTTTATGATTATGGTTTATTACCTATCCTTCACCCTCTCCGACTCGTTTTAAAAGCCCGCTCATTGATGCTTATTACTTTATTACCTACCCTCGGCTCCGTCTGAAGTCCGCTTATAATGCTTACACTAGCCCAACTTCAGCATAAACTTTTCTGTGGCGCCGGTAGTACATAGTTGGTATTTTATTGAAAATTCTGGGTATTAAGGTAATGTGGATTTGGTTTAGATTCTCCCGGCGCCTCCGCCATTTGTCGCGTTACCCTCAAATTTCATTGGTTCATTACTTCACTATTTTGAAATAATCTTCCCTTAGCTCAATGTTTTCCTCTGAAATAATCACTTTCAG
The DNA here is from genome assembly GCA_951805265.1 of Schizotus pectinicornis. Classification (NCBI taxonomy): domain Eukaryota; kingdom Metazoa; phylum Arthropoda; class Insecta; order Coleoptera; family Pyrochroidae; genus Schizotus; species Schizotus pectinicornis. Next base: position 7,282,222 of record OX638207.1, on the reverse strand, counting down.
TCTTTGATCAGCCAAGTTGACCTAAGGCAGGACCAATACTGTATTTTTAAATACTCAACACAAGTTTGTGGGCTATTAAAGTTTTGTAATGATAACGTAGGATCAGGCTCGTATAATTTCTCCGATAAAGATATACGCAATATTACATTTTTAAGTGTCCATCAAGTTGGTAAAAGTTTGTGAGCACGAACGTATTATGGTGACAAATGGATTTTTATCCACCAATTTGCGTTCGAGCTTCCCATTTGACTCAGACATGTTTGTTTGCTATGTTTTCTGGGTCAGTTTCAAGCAATTTAAATCAATAGTTTACCAGGACAAAATTATTGGATCGCAGTATTAAATATGAAGAGTCATATTAGAATTAAAAGTTCTTAACGAAGTGGGTAAGAATCTATAGTAAAACAGTAAATAAAAAATTTTGAAAATACGCTAAGAAAGAAAAGAAGAAATGGGTTATAAATAATAAAATAAAAATTGGAAAAGTCATAAAAACGATGAATGAAAAACAAATACGGGAAAACGAGAGCTTGGCACGCTTATGAGAAAAATAAACGCTGGCCTTAAAGTGCCGTCAAACGGCTTCCTGTTAAAGTGCCCTTAATCCATATGACGGCACTTCAGTGTGTTAGGGCAGGGAGAAAGATTAGAAAAGTCTTTTCAAGTAGTAATTTTTAATGGTAAAAAATTACAGGGCCCTGAACTGATCTTGAATAGAACTTCTTTTTTCCAAAAAAAAGTATTGTTTGAACGAGGATTTGAACGCGAGGTCTGTCTATGGTACGCCACCCGTTCTCCACGGCTCTATCGACCTCGCTAGTCGTTGCGTGTTCGATCTTTGTAGTCAACCATCTTTCCGTGATTACATCACTTGCGTGTTGCGCGCAATGACGGCACTTTAATAGAAAGTCGTTCGACGGCATTTTAATTACAGTGAAAAATTAAATAGAAGAACAAAAAATTAAGAGTTTGAATGAGGTGTGGGTGTCATTTGCTCAAATCTGCTCGTGGAGGGAAACAAAGGTTAAATATAAAAAACCAAATGTCACGAGAAAAAACAGTAAAAGTTGTGTTTTGGAACTTGGCAAAACTCTTGAGGAACTAAACAAAGAGGTAGAAAGAGAAAAAAAAATTTGGAATGTTTACGTCAACATCTTCTGAATCAGCAAATGTTGCTAGTAATGACCAATGGCCATTTTTAAATAGGTATCAAATCAGAACAAGGAAAACTTTTAAAAAGTTAATTTTTGCAGGAATTTAACAATGAGCACGTGTCGGTCACCATAAATTAAGAGTTGGCTCTATTTAAAAGCGGACAGCTGAAACTCTCGTAGCTCATAGAGATAAAGGTCGGGCGTGAGAATACTTTATGGCCACATCCCTTGTTATTCTTAATTCAATCTGCGATTGTATCCGGCAGATTCTGTTTTATTTTAAAAACAACACTTTGAGTTTTGCTCAAAAACTGACCAACAAAATTATTTAGTTCAGAAGTTCTTTGTAGCTAAATTTCACTGTTGCATTCTTTCAGTGGGAGTCCAGTGCTAATTTTGGCCTTATGGCGGACTTTCGGCACTTTCGTATTTTTGGCCGTGCAATTAAGTAACGCCGCCGGTGTTTTCATGTAAGGATTTCTGCAATAAATCGGTGCAGCCAAAACAAAAGGATAAAAGTGTTTGTTTGTGTTGGCAACGATCTGGACCGTTTATGTTTATTTAATTTGTCAAAGCTGCGAATTTTCGTCAAGTATTAATTCTCAAAATAAACCTAAATGCACATAATTGAAGAGTCATTTTTCAAACCGCTATACCTACTGTTGTTTATATTAGTTACTCGACCCTCATTGTTTGCTTATTTCAATAAACAACAATCAGGCTAACGCAAGTCAATCAATAATCATTTGATAATATATTATAATGGGGTGCTTGCCTAAAAAAGAATATTGCACTTTTCATTCTCTAGCTAGATGCATGCAAATAACTAAAAGAGACTTAAATTTTCTTTTCTATTTTTTTTTATTTTATATTTTCGTAAATCTTTATACAATTTTTGTATTTGATGACGCATTGATGCCCCGTATCCAAGACTCACACCTATATTAAATGGACTTTTGTTTATGGCTACTATGCTGCGCTGCTACCAGAGTGCGCGACATGTGTACAGCGGATTGGCATTCGATTTATAAACAGAACGCAAGCAATCTGAGTAAAGCGCCATTATACGATTTTTTTTAGAACTACGCCGTGCAGGGGACGGCTACGTCACAAATCTCTCACTCCTAAAATTAAAAAATTAATTCTGGGTAATATTACCCTAGAACCAAAAAAAAATAGGGGTTTAATGAAATCGCCCACATTTTTTAAATATTATATTTCCTAAACATGAGGCAAGTACCCCATTCGTAGTAATTAAGGACAGAAGGCAATTCATAAGGCAAACATACACTTTAGAGCTATTTTACCTAAGTGACTGCGGCACATACAGAATTAATTGTGATTGAGTTTTCAAACCAATTTTTAGAGGTGGTAATGGTTTTTATCTCATATGAAAAAGAATGTGATAGCACTGATAGCGGAATAGTTCAAGGTCAATATTGCTAAACATTGATCAATATGTCACGGTTTCCTCTCCTTCTAATTGTCCTAACTTAGGGGTGACCAAATGTGTGGCTCAATTGAATTTGAACACGTACAGTGGCGAGCAAAAAATAAGGCACGATGTTTCTTTCCAGTGTGAACCCAACTCAATTCGGTAGGATTAGCAGGGCATTGCGACCCACCTATTTCCAAGTGATTCGCTGCCGCGCGAGGGAAGTGGGTGATCTTAGGGGTAGGTATAGACTCCGAACGGAATAAATATTTATTACACGTAGAACCATTGGGCGATAAGAATTTCCTGGGTCCAATACGGCAGACTGGCAGGTTTCGTTTGCACAGTTTTACACAACTTCAAAATCGTCGATTTCGCTTTACGAGTTGTGCCTTATTTTATGCTTGTCAGTGTACAAAATATTCGTAAATTTGTAACTGCTTAAAAAGTTAGTAGGGACCAAATTCACGTTTTTAGTAATCTGGAGCTATTTTCCAGCTGGAAATTTACTTGCCTGGGTTTGACTCAGTTTCTCAATTTCTGTAAATGATGAAGTACTTTTTAACTAGGTCTTATATTAAAGTAAATTTTAACGACCTCCAAAGAGCAACAATATTTTTTAAAAATAGTTTAAAAAAGCTAAATGCACAAAATTTAACTCTTTTCGTATAAAACGAGCTGTAACCAGAAATGTATTTATAATGATTATTTACAAATGTTCATAATTTTTGGAAAAGCGACTTAGGGCCGGTTTTACGAAAGTCGGATAAGCATTGGAATAACTATTCCGGAATAAGGGCCGGTTTACATAGCCTCGGTCTACAGTTTATACTTGGATTTATCCGATTCGATTTTCGTAAAAGCCCATTTATCCCGAGTTATTCCGGAATAGCGTTATACCTGGCATATTCTTCTTTCGTAAAACCGGCCCTTAATAATGCAAATGACTAAATATTTGTTGCTAACTTTAGCAATTTTTTTTTTGAATATTTATGTAATAGCAATTTTGGAAACTTTGAGGTTTTTTCCAGCTCTCAAATTAGCAACTTTAATGGCTCAAATGTACTTTATATTTTATTCACTAGATATGGTTCCTTGAGATTTTTTTTCTTATCTGGATAGTTACTTGGGTTAGTAATTGGCATTGATACCAAAGTTACAATGTAATTTGGCGGAAAAAATGGGCGTGTAACCGAATTTCGGCCGTTATGGAGGGCCAAAAAGGTGCTCAGGTGTTAGCAATCGGCTCCCTGCAATGGCCGCGTTAATTTATGCTTCCCGTTTGAAAGCTTCGGGATTACATGAATAAACATTCGGGATTATCGGGAACAAAAAAAACAATACTGTTGGCAACAACCGGCTAAAATTGTAACTTGCGTCACCATCCGAACACAAGCCCTACCGGCGTCTCGTCCAAACTATTGCTTCAGGTACTCGCCTTTGTCTATCCCGGAGACGTGTGTTTCTTTCACATTTCAATTAAAAGTTTTTGCGCTTCGTTCCAAGGGCGCGAACGAAGCAACCTCACTAATTACGCGAGCCGGAGCCCTTTGGAACCGTCGCCGGATCTAACGATGCTTTTAATTAACACCCAGCGACGCCGGGCAAAAGGATTTGGGCAAAACGCGATTCTGAATCATCCTGTTTTTGATGCCGCGTCCAGTTCTATTTCTGATGGACGGTTTTATTTTTGATAAATTCTAATTGTTCATATAACGCGGTTATGTGGATGGCGCGGCGCGGATCGTGGAATTTTGGAAGCCGCCGGTCAATTCCCTGCCAATTTTTTTACGGGCGCGAGTAATGGCGATTGTCTTCCTGTAAATAGCGCATAATATAAAAGAAAATTTGCCCGAGGTTTAGTACGCCGTAAATAGGCAGGATTAATGGGCGCCGGCGCGGGCGGCTAACAAAAATAACGAACAAAAGATGCTAGTTTTGCCCAAAACCCTCCCCTAATCGCGACAAAATTTAAAATTATTTATATTTATATAAATATATATTTATATTTCCTGAAAAAAATGTAAATATACCTAAAATATTAATCGCGACAAAATTTAAAATTATTTCCGGAAAAAAATGTAAATACCTGAAATATTAGCGGTGAACTCATCTACTGAAGCACTCGAGTAATTGGACTATGCGGCCCCAGCGCCAGTGTGTGCTAAGGATTAATCGTTCCCAGCTAGATACTAAATGTCGTCACAGATTTATGTCGAACTCGAAAAAACTGGGAAAAAATCGCAATTGTTGGTGATTTTCGGAGCGTCGCCGTCGCGCTGACGTAGCGTAACCCGGCGCCTTCGCCATTTGCCGTTATCCACGAAAATTCTGTGTTTGATCGAAGTTTTTGCGACTAAGTTCCGAAAATAACCGCAATTCGTTTTTGTTAATGGGAAACGTGATATTGCTTTTCTCATTGGCCTTGTTGACGGCTACACCTGATGCACGGTATCTGTGGATCACGCTGTTACTCGAACGACTCTTATCTGGGGATAAAATTACTTTTCTATTCAGGATCGCCTCGATGATTTATATCGAAGTGCGTGCCGTCAACTGATAACAACCGGTTGTTTGATGACAAAGGGTTTATTCTAGATTTTTGGAATGACTGAGAGTGTGTTGTCAATGAAGCTTCTATTCGTCACTTGGCGCCTCCGCCATTGTGCGCTAAAATTAACTTTTATTGATTGTCAGCAAAGTTGGTTGTTTATAATTTTTGAAATATGTTTTTAAATTGGTGACACGCAACAATATTAGCTTTTTAAGTGCTTATCTACTAAATTTTGAATCTCTGGAGAAGAATTTTGACAGACGTCCAGGAATATTGAAAAATTTTTGACGTCTTGTCCGCTATGAGAACCTGAACTGTTTTTTAGCTTGTGACAAGAAACAAGAAAATATGAACAAAATATTAAAGTTGAAACAAAATTATGGAAATGTGTTTGAAAAGAAAATGAATCAATAGATAACAGAACAAATAAGAAAAAATAACCAGATAAACATTTTAGCTTCTTATAGCAAATCTACGCGCAAATCATCGTGATAAATCAAAAAATTATTTTAAACTATTGTTTATTTTATTTTAACGAATTCCACTTAGTGGCACCTACGAGATCGGAATTTTACAAAAAATTGCAGAGGTGATTCTGAAAAATTGGCAACTGTGTCAGGAATCGTGGCTGCAATTTGGAGGGATTCCAAAAAAGTTATACATCGAACGATTATTATGATACCAGCGGAATAACAACAGAAAAACGTATCAAAAATGGGACAACTCGATTGGCTCCGATCCGAATATAACTAGAACTGGGATGACGTTGAGTTTCGGAAGAAATTGTAGTTTTGGACGAGCATACTCTAAATCTATAAAATGACAAAAAATATGTTCTTAAAATTGTTAATAGCAGAAATAGAGTCAACGCATGAATTGTTTATACAAAACTAAGAAACTAATCTCATTTGTAAAGTTTCTAGTGTTCTTTGAAGAAATTTATGTCGAAGAAGAATAAATTCTTAAAAATGAGAGTTGTTGTTGTGACTAGAAGAAGGCCTAGGGGGAAATAAAATGAAAAATGTAGGTGGCCGCCAATATTTTTATCTGTTTTCTCTTCCAACATTTTGAGTTTTAACTAACAAATTTTGTTGAACTTAAAAGATTTAATTTTTCTTTTGTGTAAAACAAATATTTTCTTGTCCTATTTCGATTTTCTTATCGATTCTCCTTCGCAGTAAACAATATTAACATTGCAGCAACGTTGCCACCGGTTGCAAGGTTGATTCGGGTTAATGTTTCATATTTTTGGCTGCAAATTTCTAAATATTCTTAATGGGGTACTTGCCTAAAAAAATATTACACTTTTTGTTCTCTAGAAGCATGCAAATAACTAAAAGAGGTTTAAATATTTTGTTTACCCATTTTTTTATTGCATATTTTCGTAAATATTTGCAATTTTTGTTTTTTCTGACGCATTGGCCCCCCCGTATCCAAAACTTACACCTATATTGAATGGACTCTTGAACTCTTGTTTTTGGCTACTATGCTGCGCTGCTACCAGAGTGCGCGACATGTGTAGAGCGGATTGGCATTCGATTTATAAATAGAACGCAAGCAATCTGAGTAAAGCACCATCATACGATTTCTTTTAGAACCACGCCGTGCAGGGGCCGGCTACGTCACAAATCTCCTACTACAAAAATTAAAAAATTAATTCTGGGCGTAATATTGACCCTAGAACCAAATAAAAAAATATGGGTCTAATAAAATCGCCTACATTTTCTAAATATTATATGCGTCGTATTTAACAGTCTACCAAATTTACCCAGTATTTTCATACAAAAAAATACTTTCATTTCCCAAAAATACTAAATGCTCACCAAAATTAAGAAAATACATAATCTTAAACCGGCAACCAAATATTGACATAATGCTGGCCTCTTATATATTTTGTTCGCCAAAATAACTTTTGTTGACCATAAATACTAAATGTTCACCAAATTTTATTCCGCATTTAATTCTAACATAATACCCAGATATTTAATTTTTGACAGTGTCTTATATTATTTAGCAGTTAAAAATACCTACTATTTGTTGATCAAAAATACACAAGCAATAAAATGTTGTGCAAATGGTAAATAATTTTATGCAAAATTATAGATGTAGATGTGCTAGGGCAAGGAAAATAAGAGTAAAAATAGAAGTGGTTTGCACAAAAAATGATATTAACTTCCGTAATATATAAATGCTTTGCTGTAATTGGCTTGCATTATGTAAAACGTAAAACTTTTTTTAGTGGTAATTTCTAATCGTGCTTTAAAAAAAAATTACAGGGCACAAACTGACCTTGCACAAAACTTTTTTCGCGTGCCTCTTGTCTGGAAGCGCAAGCGGCAAGGAGAGATGCGCGAGCATATTTTATTTTTGGAGTAATACAATAATTATTTGACGCACAAATAGTTTTTTTGAGAATCACTAAACATAAATGGATAGCGCAAATATTTACATATTATGTACAGCACGGACGCGTAACTTGAGCGTTCTAAATTTGGTGAACATTTAGTAAAATTGATGGACATACAGAATTTAAAATGTAAACAATGGTAAAACAATACGCAGCATAGTTATTTTAGTGGTGATGTTCTCATTTTCTGATGTATAATAATTTGGGTTTCATTTAGATTTTTTGATGCTCATTAAATTTTCTGCTGAACAGTGCAAGGGATGTATGATTTAATTTGGTGTACATTATATTTGTTCCTATATTAGATATATTTCCAAAATATGAGGCAAGTACCCCATTGTTAATAGCAGCAATAGAGTCAACGCATGAATTGTTTATACAAAACCAAGAAACTAATCGCATTTATAAAGTTTCTAGTGTTCTTTGAAGCAATTTATGTCGAAGAAGAATGAATTCTTGAAAATGAGAGTTGTTGTTGTGACTGGAAGAAGGCCTAGGGGGAAATATAATAAAAAATGTCTGTTTTTTCCCAACTATTTGAGTTTTAACTAACAAATTTTGTTGAACTTACAAGATTTAATTTTTTTGTGTAAAACAAATATTTTCTTGTCCTATTTCGATTTTTTTTATCGATTCTCCTCCGCAGTAAACAACATTAACATTGCAGCAACGTTGCCACCGGTTGCAAGGTTGATTCGGGTTAATGTTTCAAATATTGGCTGCAAATTTCTAAATATCCTCAATTGCGGCCTCGAATTCTTCTCTTTTTTTAAACTTATTATTGACCAAGTCGAACTGCATTAAGATAACTTGTTGTTAAGTGGTAGTGGCAAATTGTAAAAAGAAAAACAAAGTTATGCTTCCGATATTAAACCATGCTTCGCGGACACGCAAACACGCCGCAATAATCGAAGAAAGGCATCGAACGGAACCCAGTGCGAGATAATTGAATCGTTTTATAGTCGTCATTAATTTATCTCTTATCGATTCTGAAAATTACCAACAACTCGTCTGAATTGTAAAATAAATATAGTTTCTGTTGACCTAGTAGCGGGTCGCGTGATTTCGTTCTTACTTGAAAATGCACTAACGTTATTAAGAAGTTTAACTTTGAAGAACTTACAGGAGACCTTACAACGCACCAGGGGTCGCCAATAGTCAATTTTTTCCCCGTTAAATTTGATGATCGCGTGAAAATAGTAGCTTATTGGCGCACCCTCGTTCCTCGAAACTCTGGAAGCACACGCAGCAACCGCAACGCGTTCATCCCCAATCGGAAATTGCGCGTTATGTTCGTTGCGCTCTATAAAAATGCAATGCAAATGAAGGACACGTGCGGTTCTTAGATTCGGACGGTTTTATTTTGAAGTGCTTAGATCTGCCAATTTGCACTTGACGGGATTCCAAGTGGAACTTTTTTCGTGTTCGGCCCGATTTACATAATCGTTTACCGGATACCGTTGGGAGATTCGGGGCATTTGGGACCAAAATTAAAACCGCGAGGCGAAGAACGCACCAACAAGAAGCCCAAAAGCGCCTTCGACCCCCCGTGCAGCTTTTCGCCCTGATTCCTTCAAGTCTCATTTTATAGATATTTTTTTTTACAGGCAGAGTAACTTATCAAAATTTGGCCCAGAATTATTTTTATGCGCATAGGGAAAAAATTATGAGTGAGGGAGGTAGAGGCGCCATCTGAAAATTTTCGGGCGGCAATTCAGTTGGGACTGAATTTTTTTTTGGGCGAAACTGTGCCGAACTTGGGTCATTTAAGGCGATTAAGGAACTTATAATCGTCTTGGCCGTCGGGGGCTCCGATCGCTCAGGGGCGTTTTTCCTGCCAAGTCGCCGCTCATTTGCGTAAACACCGGAATTAAATTAGGCCCCTTCTTGTCCGTCACCCGTTGAGTGTTTTTTCGGAAAAGACCCGTAATCGTCCAATTAATGGCGGTGCAAGCGACCGACGTCAGTGGAGGCGTCGTCGCAGCCACGTGACTCGCTGCCGTACTTTCGCAAATATTTATGGTCGGGCTGTCAATTTTTCTTTTTATAAATCGCCCCGAACACGTCACAGCTCTTTAATTGTCTAGGTACGACGCAACACGGACGTGAGTTACATATTTTCTGAGTGATCGACCAAAAACGTTATTAATTGTCCGTCGAAGCGTCGGGACGCCGTTTCGTCCGTTCGTAAAACGGTTTTTATCGTACAAGTTAAATTTGATTACTGGAAAAATCACTTTGCTTCTTGTAAAAGTCGGAAGAGGAGAATGAGGGCTTTCAGCGCCAGCTTTATTCCCAGTTTCGGGCGCAGAAGTGCACTTGGTTGTTATAATTATGGGATTGAAGCTGTTACGCTAGAAGAATTGTTGGTTTTGGTCCCGGCCAAATCCCGGGACCGTATTGGAGATTTATGGCCGTCGCAATTTTCCGCGTCTATTTGCGGCCGCTTTTATTCTATTTTCCTAATTTAGGCGAAGTTGTTCTGGAAACTGATGCGAACTCTTTTTGGCAACATCCAAACTTCATAATCTACAGCTCCCCTTAACCCGCGAATTACGGCACGAAACAAACTGAATGTAGTTAGTTAACTGCAAATATGGGTCGACGAAACGTTTTCAGTCGGGGCTGTTGGCTGGATTGTTATTTTCAGGTTTCTGGTCGGAACGCGCGTTCGTGTTAATTGTTGAAAATAATAATGGTCGCTCGTTTAGTAATTATGCTGTATAAATGTTATCTTTTGGAGAGCGACCTTAAGCAAAAAATTGTTTAATGAAAATTGAAATGGCGACACGTCGTTGCGTCCTCAACGGATGCTCAAAATAAAGTATACGCGCGCTAATTGAGTGCTAGGCAGTATTTTTGTTTGACCTGGCCGTGAAATTGTAATGAGTAATAATAGTTTTGTTTCTGAAAGGACGCTCGTTATGCAAGTACAAGCGACTAAATAAGTAATTTGCTCGTGTCCTATGCAGGCATGAATAGATTTTGCGACATTTCCATGTTTTGCTCACGTTTGTCGACCTGTCGTCTCTTTAATAGATCACTTCTGGAATTCTAAATTTGGTATCCACCAGTTTGCAGCCTTTTATTCCTCGTCTCTCAATACTTACATAGACCACCAATTTTCTTTTACAATCACATGTATGATTCCCTTACTTAATTTATTATTTGGGCCTTAAAGATTCTGCTATTCGCAAAATCTCGTTGATTCTCTTTAGAAGTTCTTCATCTGGTGGTAACGAAGACAGTAGAAGAAGATGAGGGCTTCTGGAACAACTCCCACTACTATTTTGATCCTTGTATATTGCGTTGCCTACTTACTTGCTGTTAGATCTATTTTTCATGTTCTAAACAACTTTACACAGGTTCTAAACAACTTTAAATATATTTTAAACAGCTTTAAACAACTTCTAAACAACTTTAAACAAAGCTGCTTAGAACATGTTTAAAGTTGTTTAGAACCTGTGTAAAGTTGTTTAGACATGAAAAACACATCTAACAACAAGTAGGTAGGCAACGCAATATACAAGAATCAAAATAGTGGTGGGGGTTGTTCCAGAAGCCCTTATCTCCTTCTACTGAATACAAAAAGATTTGATATAAAAGATGACACAAGCGACTCATAATATAATATATTGATTTGGAGAAACATATTTTTTAAGTTTTTCCTATATTTTAAATAGTTGCTTTAAATTTATTTTTTGTCTTTTATTTGAAGTTTTCAGTCTTGAAAACCGCAGTGAAAAGTAAAAACTTACAAAAGTATGTAGTAAAATACGAAAAGAAAAAAAAATTATAACATTTATGATCTGCTTTCTACATTTGATATTAGAACCTAAAGTTGGACCATGGAGGTGATATTTAAGTTAAGTGTGAATATTTTGAAAACATCAATATTTAGCAACTGTTCAGAGCCATGAACCTCAATGTCAGTTCACAAATTGTTACTCATGGCAGCAGATCTCTAGCTAGAACGATCTGGACCAATAAATATTTTACTAGGTTTTTCCTGAATTAACTCTCCTCTATTGACACTCTTTTTTACAAGGGATTTGATACAGATTCCAATAGACTGAATTTTTTTCCGATGAACGCCGAGATAATTAAGTTTCTTGCTCAGAAAGGATTCGTGCAGATTTTGACATTGTCGAAGAAGAAACATACGAGCAGTTGGTAAACCAGAGATTTATAAAAGAAACAAGAGGGTCAAGAATGAAACCTTGAGGTGCGCCGCTTAAAACAGAAATTTGGCCAATTCCCAACTTTGATATGCCGGGTGGAGAGACGTGACTGGAGTCATACCCACCACTCTCACCCTCATCATTGCTGGAGCTTTTGAATAACGTTGTAAATTGCTGTCGAAGAAGTTAGTTTTTCGATTAACTAATCCAAGATCTTGAAGACCTTGGAGCTTATCTTTCCTTTGATGCGTGACAAAGCTTGACGTCATACTTCATGTGATTATGGGGGATCAAGCATCTTTTTTGCGATGCTTCATGAAACCAATGTTGAACCAAAAAGACTTTTGCAAAAATTTTGACATAGCCATTTAGTTGTCAATTGTTTTTTCTTGTTGATTTCGCACAATTTTTTGGTCATCTCATCCGATCATTGAATGAAATGTACGGGTTCTCCGCCTCTTGCAGCAGTACAGATACGTCCGTTGACGCTATCCCGAAACGCCGCCGTGTGACGGGAATAAAATATGAAACACCTCTGGGATTCATCGGCGCCTCGTGCCGTTTTTATTTATATTCGCGATATTTCGAGATTTGTCATGTTAAAGAACCGATTTGGACCGTGCCAGACAATGGAATAAAATAAATCCGAACGATCATGAAACTGGCCTGGATCAACCACGAGATCTCTCCGAACCGACGTAAAATTTGCGTCATTCGACCAAAGCAATAAAAACCCACTTAATTCCGTTGGAGAGATAAAACCATCTGCGTCAAGTTCTCATACACTTACCTGGGTACATATACCAGCAGAGAGTCTGCTGACAATTCGAGTTTTCCGCTCAAAATTTAAATCGGCATTAAGTATAACCCTGACGCTAATAAGCATTTATTTAATAACACAAAACGAATACAGTGCCAAGGTCTAGCAGCAAAACGTCCTATTCACATGATAAATTTCATGTTACACCGTCACGATATTGACTAAAGAAACAACTAGCGACTTCCCTCAATCCGAAAAGATATTGCCCAATTTCTAATTGTTGCGTCGTCACGAAGGGGCGGCGATTTTTCTCGGGGGGGTTAATTTATGTTTGGAATTATTCAAGGTGTTCTGGACGCCATCTATTACAGTTAAAAAATCGCTATTCTTGTGCAGTTATTTTTGTATGCACACCGATTTTTCGTGGCGACGAGAACTTAACAGGACTAGTAGTCAATCCTCGATTTGCGTGGGCGAGAAAAATTGAAATTGAGAATTTTTGTGGAAAGCTACACAACTTGACAGGTCTTAGCAGTGCCAATATACTAGACCTGCCAGAGCACTTATTAATTTGGCAAGTTGAACAGGGAGACAAATGCTCGTTCGCCTGATACTTTATAGGCCAACAGATTTATTCGATATACCTCAAGCATTGAAAAATATGTAATGGAACTATACAGGGTGTCTAGAAATTACCCAGCAATCTTTTCAACACCTTCTATGACTAGAATTGAATAGAAAAATTAATTAAACTAGGGTTGAGAAATACTTTGCTCCTTATTATTTTCGAAAAAGGTTTGTTTTCAAGACATTATTTTATTTTGAGATAACTGGGAGTTTAATGGAAAATCGTTAAATTCTAGAACATTTTTCTGATCTTTGTGAAGGGATCAGATCAGAACAGAACCCTCATCGTTATTGTTTGTCGTGAATCGAGTTTGTCACTCGTTAAAGTGCTACAAACTTTATCTCACTCAAACATGAAGTATTTATTGACTTTCTGGAAGAGTATTTTTGCGAGGCTTTATTTTTAGCAAAATTGCCATCCTTAATGATTGATATTACTTCTTTAGCTTTTTAGAAAAATTCAGTTATGGAGGAGCAAAACAGTTTGAGTCGTGTAACAATAGGTTACTTAACGGCGTTGTTAAAAAGTTACGTAAACTCGTTACCTTCATTAAAATCCGCAATTTGCATTTTTACCTCAAACACCCAGTAAACTTAACAAATACACAATTTTTTTTATACGGTGGAAGAGTTGTGTTTTAAAACTTGGGGTGGTTGCTTCTACATGGAAGGATGGTAAGTGTACCAAAGATATAATTGTTTTGATTGGAAACGTTATCACTGTCCAATATGGCGACTTCTTTCAACAGCGCGTTCCCTCTTCCAATAAGCCAGCTCCAGCTCTAGACACAAGTTCTAAACAAACACGACCCTCGGCGGGTTTGCAATGGAAATTTCTTTTCCCGTACTCCAGTCACGACGGTACACGCAATTTTCGCTTCTATAAAAGCCAAGTCAGCGGCCACCCACTCTCCGGAACATATAGATGTCACTCATATCGATCTCAAATTCGCCTCCAAAAACATCCCCTGTGATATTTCAAGTGATGCTTTTCAGGTGTTTTGTTTCGTTTTATCGCCGGCTCTATTGATTAAAACGTTCAGTGTTTCGGGGGTTGTTGCTGCTGTCAAGTTTTAGAGGCCGCTTCTCTCTACCCTCCGGTTTCATCCCGGTTTTGTTTCATAATTTGGTTATACGGTCGCTTTGGTTTTGATGGAATTATGAAAGTATTGTGTGCACTACTTTCGGTCGGACAGAAAAAAAGATCGGATGGTCGAGAGAAAGAGAATTTATTCGGTCGAGATGATCATCAAAGCAGAGAGTGGTGGTTCGTTGATGATGGAGTCGGAAATTCAGCGGTTATGTCAGTCGTCGCTACTGGAACGAATCGAGAAGAAAATAAAAACGAAAGTGCGATCCGGATGGGTACTTGAATGTACACAGTGTTTATTGGCCGTTAATGGTTGTATTGTAGGGAAATTAAATGCGCAATTGACCAATTTTAGAGGTTTTAACGATATCACACGTTGCTGTTAATGTCTTGACGTTAATAAAAATTTGCACGATTGTAACGCGCCGTTTCAATTTATTCAGCTACGTACTTAGCCTAATTGCGCGATACCAAGAGATTTATTCTAGGTCCTTTCTTTCCTCAATAGATATCGTCGTAGATATTGTCTCAAGCCTCATTGCACTGCTATTGAACTAACTTCCTCATTTTTTACAGTTTCGGCTCTTGCCTAAAAAATTTAGACCATCTACTACCCTAATCATAGTTTTAGTTCTTTCTCAGCAATTGCCAATATTAGGATTCTCTCTCTAGGAGCTACAAGTTAAACATTGGGGATGATGCTGACAAATTTTTTCTTGATGTGGATCTGCTAGTGGTTGCACCTGATAGAAACGTAATTCAAAAATATGCAAACTCGCAACTAAGTATCGATCTTGCTATAATGCAGAAATATTTATAAGGCCTCCTTAATATCTGTTATAACAAGCCGACCACGTTCTGTGCAAGCACGTGCTTTCATGAAAATGTAGTTTACGAGCTTCTTACTAACGAAGGTAAATACCTTTAATTAACTTTTCGGTTTTACTCGCGCAATAACTCTGACGTTGCGGAACATGATTTCATTATTTCTAGAACGAATTGGAGATTTACACAAAAAAAGATGTGACAAGCAGGTCAAATTGAACTTGTGAGTCAGACAGCGTCAATTATTACTGTAATTGAAGAACAAAGATTTGAGGAATAGCTTGAGGATCAAGGGTTGAAGTTTTGCTATTCTGGTGAGTCAACGTTTGATCTTCTGAAGAGCTGAAACTCAGTGTTAAGATAGTTATTGGCACTACAATTTTTCTATAACTTTTAATTTTTTTTATTGAGCTTTCTCTTTTCAATATCTATTCTCTTCTTTACACATACGTTTTATCTTCGACTTTGTATGTCAATCGTGTTTTTTTACTTTATTATTTTTCCCCAGGTCTTTCCCAATATTTGTATTTTTGTTATTGTTTTAAGTTCTTTATTATTTGGTTTTCCTTTTCTTCTTCATTAATTGACTTGCCCTTTCTCATTCTAATAGCATATCTGCTATTGTGTTTAACATTAACTTTTCACTTCTTGCTTCAATTATTATTTTGTCCTAAGTTTTATTTTCAACTTCTTGAGATTTCTTATTACTTTATTTTTTATCTTACAAGATCTCTACAATTTTTTTCTCTTTTTGCATTCTTCTAGCCTCATTTCCAATCCTTAAGCATTCTCTGCAAACTCCTTTTAGTTTGGTTCTTTCACTTTGCTTTCCTTTGTACTTCTAACAATTTACTTTTGATAGTTCTTTGTTGCCTTATGCCGTCTTCTAGCTACTTCTTGCTCTATTATTATTTGGGTCGTATTTAACAGTCTACCAAAATTACCCAATATTTTCATACAAAAAAATACTTTTATTTCCCAAAAATACTAAATGCTCACCAAAATTAAGAAAATACATAATCTTAAAGCGACAACCAAATATTGACATAATGCTGGCCTCTTATATATTTTGTTCGCCAAAATAACTTTTGTTGACCATAAATACTAAATGTTCACCAAATTTTATTCCGCATTTAATTCTAACATAATACCCAGATATTTAATTTTGGACAGTGTCTTATATTATTTAGCAGTTAAAAATACACTTTGTTGGTCAAAAATACACAAGCAATAAAATGTTGTGCACATGGTAAATAATTTTATGCAAAATTATAGATGTAGATGTGCTAGGGCAAGGAAAATAAGAGTAAAAATAGAAGTGGTTTGCACAAAAAAAGATATTGATTTCCGTAATATATAAATGCTTTGCTGTAATTCGCTTGCATTATGTAAAACGTAAAACTTCTTTTAGTGGTAATTTCTAATCGTGCTTTAAAAAACAAAATTACAGGGCTCTGAACTGACCTTGTATAAAACTTTTTATGCGTGCCTCTTGTCTGGAAGCGCAAGCGGCAAGGAGAGATGCGCGAGCATATTTTATTTTTGGAGTAATATAATAATAATTTGACGCACAAATAGTTTTTTTGAAAAACTTTAAATATAAATAGATAGTGCGAATGTTTATTGTACAGCACGGACGCGTAACTTGAGCGTTCTAAATTTGGTGAACATTTAGTAAAATTGATAGACATATAGAATTTCAAATGTAAGCAATGGTAAAACAATACGCAGCATGATTTTTAGTGGTGATGTTCTCATTTTCTGATGTATAATAATTTGGGTTTTATTTAGATTTTTTGATGCTCATTAAATTTTCTGGTGGAGAGTTCAAGGTATGTATGGTTTAATTTGGTGTACATTATATTTGTTCCCTTATTATTATTTTTTTTTTGATATCAATAGATTTTTGATGTAGGTATATTTACCAATCCCGTCTTTAGACTAATAAGATTACTATTTTTTTTCTCAACATATTTTTTTCACATTTCCACCTGCTTTCTCTATTTTTACAAACTCATGATAACTTTTTTAAACTCATCTTCACGCATTTAGTTCTGTGTTCCGTATCTTCTAATCACGGAAGTTAGGCTAATGACTAAATTAATCTGGAGTCCTTATTCAGGACCCAAACGGGGGTCCGCTAAGCGGAAAATTTCGTCTCCAACCTCCAAAACAAATTTCCAAACATTTCATCACATTCTGTTTGAAGGCTGCGCAAATATTTGTTGAGATTCCGCAATTTCCCAGCGTCGTCTTGATTAATTTTTGCCCGGCGAAATCATTAACGTCAACCGTTCGCCGCCGTTCCCCTAAAACAATAACTCCAATGCAGTTTCAATTCCGGCTTAACGATCCCGCCACGAGAACCCCCCAATTTTCCCGACGCGCTTCATCCACCATTTCTAACTAGCCGAAATTAGAGCGCCGCCCTGCCCTATTCCCTAATAAAAATAGGACAATCATCGATTTTCGGCCTTGATAGTGATTTCGGCGGAGAGTCGTTGTAGGGGATGAGAACGGTCGGAGGCTGTGCTTCCCGGCGGGTGAATCGATTCGCTTTGGGCGGCGGCGTTGGCGGCTGAAGCACTGGGACTATAGCCTGGGCCAATATGACCCACTTCCCGATTTAACCCCACCCTTTCTCGCGACGCCGTCCCGGTAACAGAAGTCCAAATTTCGCGACCAACAACAAATCTTCTCTATCAACCCCAAAATTATAAACGTTTTTAAATAGAGGAGAAAGACACGAAACCTCGACAGGTGACTCGGGGGTAAATTTGATCTTCACGTGTCGTCGTTTTCAATAATAGCTACGACTTGGTTGGCTTACTATTACTGGGAAGCTCGAGAGCTTAATAACTTGAATGACTGCCTAGGCGATTATTGGCAAAGATTAGCGTCAATAGGAGACGTGGGGGTGAGTTTGTATACGTTAAAGCGAGAGGAGACGCGTAGCCCTAACGTACTACAAGCAACTAGAAAGTTATAAACAATCATGAAATTAATGGAAACCGTAATATTTATTGTGTCTAACTAACTGAAATTTATATGAAATTTTAATTAATTAAATTGAACTTTTTCACCAATTTTACAGAAGCTTCACGGTTTCTTAATGAGAGTTTTCTGAAAATGTCTTGGTTAGGGATGCTGTTATTTGCCTCCCAGTTATACGAAGTGACCTCAACAACGGTACCAAAGCAAAATCTGGCCTCATTTCGCCCCGTTAACGACTATCCTAAAGTTTCTGAGACCCAGCAGGGCGTTCCTAGAACTTTACAACATGGCACGCAGGCGGTGTCCTCTTCTCTTGAACGCTTTCAAAAACAGTGTTCAAACATTTTATAAAGCGTAACAAAAACTGAAAAAAGATTTCACAAACACACACCACCATTGTCTAGTTACCTAAAGAGCTTGAAGCACATGGAAAGCCACTAAAGTAAACAAGTGACTGGACACATGTAACAAGTTGTGATGGTACTTAACATTTTTTTAATTTGTTTTACAAATATTGCTAGGTGTTAACAATACTCTATTCTCCCTTTAGATGATGAAGACTTGTGGATAGGAGGATACTCAATTTTCCGCAGTAACAAAACGTTCTATTTTCTTGTAAGAGAAACTGACACTGGCCCTGACTATTATTTTAATAATCAAATCAAGTTAAACTTTATGCAAGCATGGTGGTGGTTGCCTTCTTTTGGTATTACTTCTTAATATGGTTTTCTACCACCGCTGGCTACTGCAGCTTAAAACAACCTTAAATGAAGAAGCTATAAGTAGGTAGAGGCGACTAAGCGAAATATTCTACCTTCTAACTAGTCATCAAAACTTGGAAGTAGCTCTCGTTTAGCTACCTGAAGACCTAGATCTCCTTGATCCAGAAGATCTATTTCTATTATTATAGCAGTACGAGATTTAACTGCAGCTGTAAACGTTACAAGGACGCCTGTTGTTCAAACATCCACCTGAGTTCCGATAAGTCGGTTGCAAATTTCGAAGAACAACCATAAATTACTGTTATAGAACCCAGTTCAATGGTGCACTTGTTTTATTTACATCGGTTTTATTGCTGCGGAAATGTGTTACTTACATCACGATGACAATTGACAATCAACCGGGTCGTAATATTACGATATGCACGTGTAGTTTCCTTAATGATGGCATCAAGCCCCACCACAATGGGTCAATGGGGAATTTTTTTATGGCGCATGGCACGTTATAGTAAATAACGTTACGAGACCAATTAACGCTAAAATTAAAACTGGATTGCCTGGAATTGTTAAAAAAAAAAATTTCGAGAAAACTGTTGGCCGACGAAAGTGTTAATCGGGTTAAGGATAGAAAAAACCCTTGAAATTGTTTACGAGTTTACAGCAATCTCTCGAAAATAACATAATTTAGTGCTGGTGTCGCCGTAAATCATTGGACGAGTAAATATTTTCGGAGTGTGCTAATTTGTTGGTAATCACGTATTATTTTAGCGAAATCCCAGAAACTTGGACGAAATTACCATTTTTTTCGGTGTCCTGCGCTCGATTCGAATTATACAACACATTATACACGTACCCGGAATGCTTTACTGAACACGTGTATTTTTGACGTGCCAAAGAGCCGTTAGCGTGCACAAAAACTACTTATTGCCTTAAAATTTAATGCATTGTTTAAATTGCATTTTTATAGAGACGTTTGCATGTCGAACTCAAGATAAACAAACGAATTGGGGCTTTCAAACCTTTCGCATATCTTTCGTTTGAGGGTTTCGACAGCAATGATGAATGAACAAAGAAATTTTATAAATAATTGTTATCGAAAGCCCCTTTCTTTTAAACAAGTTCAATTTTTTCAGCAGCGTTTGGGTGGCTCTTTACCTCCGCACCCCGCTGGTTGTAACAGCTTCGGTCAGGATCTCCACAAGTTTCTATCTCTTCGGTCGAAGACTTATAAACACCACATTATACTTTTAGTGGTCATCTCGGCGTCCAATCTCCTCGGAACGGTCGCGACCTCCATTTTTCATGGCGTCGCTTTTCGCTCATCCAGCGTCCGCAATTCCCGGCGATGCAGGGTGGGCGTTGGATGCATGGGTGCGTTATCCTGCAGGCGCAGGATGCACTGGAACACGGGGGCGTTTGACGTCACCAACGGGCGTTGAAATGTCAGAGTTCGTCGCGAGTCTCCGGGAATCGATATAGCGCCAGCACAACACCCCGGCGGACTCGCAACGTCCCTGAATTTCCCTTTTTCGCCAAGGAGCCCGTATCACTTTAATTACTTCAGGGAGACTCCGACCGAACGAAAGCCGCATCCCGGTTTGTTAATAACAATTGCGCTCTTTGCCGATGTGCATTATTCGGGACGCGCGCTCTAATTGGGCTATGCAGGGGTAATTGGATCAATTTCAATTAGTCTAACGGTAATTGTGGCAAAATAGCCAATTGTGCGCGGTCAGCATTAATAATTCAAGCGACACGGGGAGATCCTCAAAAGTTAAAAGTGTCGCTGGCCACAATCTTCAATTCAGTCCAGCATCCGAAGTAATAGTGGGCGTGAAACAAGAGGCGCAACGGGAAGAAAGTTTTACCACGCATCCAAATCTATACTTTAGGGACTTGTCCTCTTTCGGGGCTTCCTTGTCACGAAGCATTGATCAAATGTTATCTTAACAATTTCCAGAAATTTGCCATTTTGAGTAAGGGTGATTCCATCTTTAGGAGGAGAACCGAGTTACCGAGGTGAAGCTTTGAGAGATTTGCAGTCGAGCAATTACCAGTACGTCGGACCCCTCGCTTTAGGGATGGAGGCTCATCTCGTTTTATTATTATGACGTCTGCATGGCTGTACGTTACGTCCACGAGGAGGCATTATGCATATAGGGAAGAGTTGCCGGAACTCGCCTGGCGGCGAAATGTGAACTTTGATGAACTATGGTAGCTGGAGGCAATCGGTTTGAACTTTGGGGAAATGTTGATGAATTTTTTCAAAACTACTCTCGAAAATGCTTCAAGTATCTAGAGACCGAGAAAAATCGAAATAGATAATTTATTCCCTTAACCCCTTCTTGCACAAAAATTGTTGTCGCGCTTAAGGGTTCGAGCGAATAAGTTGTTGGACGGTGTAAATTTAAAGCGGACCACTTAATGCTCGAAGAAGGCGTCAGAAAAATAAGATTAAAAACGCCATCAACTTGCCACTTAAAACTTTAAAAAGTGTTGTAAATTAATTTTTAAAATTCATCAGCCTCCAACTCCTCTATTACAATTAAGCACGTCGCAAGTTTCCTAATTTACCAACTGCACAGTCATAACTAAAAACTAAATGTTACAAACTAGCACAGTTTAAGAAAATTGTTGCAGTCGACGCTTGGAATATTAATGCACGAATGCAGAACCTTGAATTAGCGAAAGTTCAAGTAATCAGGCATATATTAACTTCACATCTCGTCGGTAATGAGGGATGCGAGAGGAATATCGATGACGCGCCTTGATCTTGCTGTGTCTGTCGGTTCACAAGTTTCTGACGAAAACAAGGAGAAATTTCGTGCGTACATTGTAAAAGGATTAGAACGAGCGTCAAGTCTATTACAGAGAGAGCGTGGGCTCGGAATTCATATTGGAGAAGAACCCTTAAGGGCTGAAGTATGCAAAATATGAGAGTGATATTGAATCCATCTCCAACTAACCGAGTTCAGTAACTCGAAGTTCTGCAAACAGCAAGTGTTATATTTTTACATTCTATTTTTTTGAATTTATTTTTTTTAAAAACTATTTTATACAAAAGCGTCTAAGGTCACGAAATTAAAATAAAATTATTTTTTCCAATATATGTACAATTGGATTTATTTTTTCAATATATTGAAAAAAAATCCAATATATTGAAAAAAAACAATATATTGAAAAGAAATCCAATATATTGGAAAAATAAATGCAATATATTGAAAAAAAATCCAATATATTGAAAAACAAACAATATATTGAAAAGAAATCCAATATATTGGAAAAATAAATGCAATATATTGAAAAAAAAATCCAATATATTGAAAAAAAATCCAATATATTGAAAAAATAAATCCAATATATTGAAATAAAATCCAATATATTGGAGAAAAATCTAATATATTGATTAATACATTCATACTTTTTTGACCAATAGGATTGCCTCATTTTCCATTTTTCAACCAATCACGTAGCCTTTTCTTTAAAAAAGAAAGCTAGTAGCATTTTATTCGGAATAAATAGCTACTAGCATTTTATTCCGAATAAATAGCTACTAGCTTTTTATTCCGAATAAACTCTAGTAGCTTTTTTTCAAGCAAAATCGATGATGTTGTGAATTTTTCATTCATGTATTAATCTGTCGAATATCATTCGAGCAAAAGATTTCTTTAGAATAAATGTTCAAGGTTAGCACTCAAACGCGTCGCCGTCGCAAAAACCACTCGCGCCGCCGGACGTAGGGCCTAAAAATCCTCGAGCTTCGCTCTCGGATTTTTAAGCCGGCCCAACGTCTTGTGGCGCTCGTGATTTTTGCTGCTAGGCAACGCGTTTTTGTGCGAACCTTTCCATTTATTCAGGATAAATCCCTTGCTCTTATGATATTATGTATGAAAAAATACATTCAATATATTGAAAATAAATCCTATATATTGAAAAAATAAATCCAATATATTGAAAAAAAAATCCAATATATTGAAAAAATAAATCCAATATATCGAAAAAAAAGGCCAATATATTGAAAAAATAAATCCAATTTAGTGAAAAAAATCCAATATATTGAAAAAATAAATCCAATATGTTGAAAATAAATCTAATGTATTGAAAAAATAAATCCAATATATTAAAAAAATAATTTTATTTTAATTTCGTGACCCCTAGACGCTTTCGTAATTTTAAGTGCTAGAATATTATATTTAAAATATTTTTGATTTCAATGGTGTCGTCATTTAATGTGACTGTGAAATAAACAATTAAATGACTGAATAATGTCGGAACAATGACTTTTTAAAGCGACAAAGAATTGAAGTCTTGATTGTCTTATTTGTACGATCCACCAATTTTTAATCATTTTCAGCCTGTCAAAAATAAAATTTGGGAAGATTAAGGAAAAATTAACATCTTAAAAAGCAAAGTTAAAACAGTCAATAGCATATTTGGAACTTTTCACGATATTTCAAACTTTATGCACTTTATGCATCATATTACTGCGGGCCATATGGTGAGCGGTTCAGTGGCTAATAATTTCCAGAGAGGACGCCGGCCGAATCCTCTCGCAGAACAAATTTTGCATAGTTTTATCTCGTAAAGGCAGTGCCGTAGTTTCCATCGACCGCCCGCAGCAATCCCGTCTAATTCTTATAAAGCATGTCACTAAGCATTAGATCTTTCAATCGCGCCAGCTCCGTGACTTTACGGTAATTGTTTTCGCAGTTCCGTTTCGAAATATAGCGTCCCGACGGACGTCCGGGACCCCGGCCTCAGCAGACAAATTCATCACAAAAGCTGATAACAATTTCCTCCCGACGTTGCGCCGTACCTTAATTACTCGTAAATATTTAAGGTCGAAATCGAGGTTTTGAACTCCCAGTTGCTCATTTGGCCGCGCACATCATTAAAATCCATTGTTTACAGTTTCAACGTATTTGATTGCAGGAAACGCCGGTGCTTTCCGCTAAATTGAAATTGATCGACAACTAGCCTTGGGTGATGGTGTTTGATGGTCAACAATTCCAGATTTTCGAAATCGTGCCTGAAACCCTTCAGATATTGGCAGAAGGGTTAAGATAAAGACGTGGATCAATACGCGCTACCCTTAATGACTCGCCTCGCTTAATTACATTTTGTGATAATAATCGACGCCCCGCCACCCACCAACACGCCCCGCTGTCGATGCTCTCCGTAATTCCTATTCATTATAATCCATAATTAGTCGATGGTCAGGTCGTGTGCAGCTTTCGTAATTTGACTCAATGACAATGAGAGCGCCATTATTGTAATGAAACCATTTTTACTCGCGATAATTGAGGGAAACCCCGTTTTTTCCCACGTGATTCCTCCATTTTTTCGACCCATCCAGAAGCTTCGTCTAGACGAGCACGTTGTCGGTGGCGTTTTAAACTCCGGAAACCGGAAATTTTGACAAACACCCCCGAACAATTTTCTACAACCTATTTAGCGAGGGTTTTTATGACGGACCGTAAACACGACATGCATTTGGAAGGTGGCGAAAAACGTACCTACAGTTGTGAATTTTGTTGCGACCCTAACTCTAATTTTATTACGTCAGAGACCTCAATGGTACATTTATAACGGCCGGGTAATTCCTCGCAATATGCCTAAAAGAACCGGCAACTCCCTCGTTAATTTGCTTTAATGTCGAACCGTAATGCGGGATGCTGCCTCGAGGCGCTTTTGGAAAAAATAAAATCTTCGCAAAACAAGGAAATTTTGTTTATATAATTTTTTGCCCCAATTTTTTTGCCCCGAGTTATTTATTTGCTAATGGACCGTAAAGGTTACCACTTGGTTTCACCAACTGAAGTAAGAAGATTCATGCATTAGGTAAACTTACGTGTTTGCTAGTGAGTTACTTAACCAAGCCCAACAAAAATTGTTTAAGAACTGACGGCTAATGCCTCAAAAAAGAAAATATCTTTTTTTATCCTTTTGGTTCCGTTTTCTCAGCCAATCAATATTTGGGTAGGCGTTAAGTGTCTGTGCATAAAATCTGGTTATTATCATTTAGCAAGGCGCGAATATGTTTTGAACCCATAAAAATGAGAATTTATAATCTAACGTCCTCTTTGTGCAGTAGACGACGTCTTTAGAAAACGATAAATCGCACCGCTGGAAAAGCTTGAAAAATGGCGGAGGCGCCGGGAAAATACGAAAACCGAACAAGTCGTTCTATTCTTGTTTTCGTCTAAAACTCCTGTTTTCGTCCCTTCGACCCTTATCTCTAGTTGCATTAATTTTAAACGACTCAAGCAAAAACTTTGTAACCCAATTAAAGTTGACCTGACTCGACTATCGGCGAGGTCTCGCTTAAATCTTATCCGTTCATTAACTAAGTTTCCCTCAGCGCTATCGCGCTTTTCCTGCAAGCTTACATTGAAAAAACCACGCACTCTCCCTTCCTCGATCTAACTACTGTAGCGTGCCACTCCCTGATTAATCAATACCATTAAAAATAATTACGCGAATTACCATATTTTTCCAGCGCACAAGTTAAAAATAGCCGTTTTTAAAGCAGCGCAGAAATTTTCGCTGTTGAAGCCGACTTCAGCAGGATTTCAGGACAAGTCGGGTCGGAGCCCATGGTTTGAACTTTTCACATTTGACCTTCTAAATTCTCGTCCGTTATCTATTTCGCTACATCAAACACGAATCGACGCGAAATGCACAACCCTAATTTAATTATTCGCGGTCGACGCGTTTTTTCTAACGAGAAGCTCGCGAAATTTGCCCCGAAGAAAGTGGGAATTAATTGCGCCGTCTTGAAGTGATGGAGATCGTCATGTGCAGCGTTGCAGGATTGATTTACGATGCAATTTCGAGTTTTGTTTGTTTTGGGCGATGTTATTAAACGAAAATTGGTGGAATTTGCAAGGACGATTCAACTGAGTTGAGGAATCGAAAAGAAAGGGGATAGTTGGCAATTTTCTTCAGCGAGAGGATATAAATTTTGATCCGCGTCTTCTTCGGCGTTTATGGATACAAATATCGGAAACAAAGGCATGATAAATAAAAGAAATAACGGGAGACCTGGAGCGGCGGATGGACGGAAATTGCAACAGTAAAACATTCGGATGCGGAATTATGTACTACCGCACTATTCGGAAATCGGTCCCATTTACTCTGCATGGTTCGCGAAAGTCTACTGCGTATGCCGGAGTGTGACCGAGATTTTCCAGTGTTTTCGTTATTTTCAAAATAAAAAGTTAAAGAAGTAATTTTTTTGTAAAATTAAATATTTTTTTATACTTACTTAGATGGAGCAGAATTTCTCCCACTTTTAAAATTATTCATGGAAAATAGCTACTGCTATTTAAAATTTCAAAATAAGGGCTGCCGCGGTTGAAAGAGTGAAACCTAAAATTCAAGCAAAATTGATTTTAAAATTTTTGTCAAAAACTACGTTAACATAATTTTGAACGTGGCTCGATTCTTGACCTCTATTAATATCTTGCTCAGATTGTACAGTATAAGAAATTGGTTGTACGTAACAAAAGGGTGGCTTTTCACAGAATATTGAAAAAGAAAGTTTTGATGATAAAGTTTCTTTCTGGTTGCTAGTGCTTGTACATTCTTGTTATTACTAAAATAATTAGTTTAAAATTTATTCTAATAAAAAACATGGATTTTGAATGATCCGCCTAACATGTTTTCAGCTACTCTTCAACTTGCAGCTGTAACTTCTAATTATTACATGCTGCCTGTCGTATTGCGGCTGGATCCGTCTTCTGCTTAATTAGAATAAGGCAAATTTCGTTTTTTTCTGAATACTTGAAAAGCTCGGAATAATTCAGTCGATCTGAATATTTATGAAATTAATTAGTGGCTGTAATATGACGTCCAAATGAATAAAGAAGTCTTTGAATGAGCAATTTATGAGAAAATCGATCAGAGTCTTAATTAAAATTTACAACTTCGGCAAAAAGTCTCCAGGAATTGATAACAGAAAGAATGTCAGTTCATTATTTTTTTGTGAAAATCAAAAGACGTTTGAATAATTAAAACTCAAATTTTTCCTCCTCCCAAAAATACTACTATCGACTCGATTTCTATAAGGAGACTAGGTGAAATAGAAAATTAGAGGAATTAGCAAAAAGAACTGCATATTGACACTTAGAATAAAAATAAAATAATTTGGGAAATGTCTCTCGGACTCCCTTTTAGGTCGTAAAATTGTTGAATAAAGAGATGTGACATAGAATCTTTATTAACTGATTAACAAAATCAATGTCGATATTCACCAATGGCTCATCAATTAAGATTATAAGGCATTAATAATCGATTAATAACTCATTTACCTTTGTACTAGCCAAAATAGCGATAATAATTTTATTAATCCGTTGCTAAGGGTTCTACCTGCAATCTCGACGCACCGCTGACGTTGAATTAATCATTAATTAATCATCGTTTGAGCAACCGGGCATAAGTCGCCCAAATAGAGTCGAACTGGGTAACCGGTATAGAACTTAACAGGGTTATTAACAATTGGTGGTCATTTTAATTTGGGAACAAATATAATGTACACCAAATTAAATCATACATCCCTTGCACTGTCCACCAAAAAATTTAATGAGCATCAAAAAATCTAAATAAAATCCAAATTATTATACATCAGAAAATGAGAACATCACCCCTAAAATAACTATGCTGCGTATTGTCTAACCATTGCTTACATTTTACATTCTATATGTCTATCAATTTTACTAAATGTTCACCAAATTTAGAACGCTCCAGTTACGCGTCCGTGCTGTACATGATAAATATTGGCGCTATCCATTTATGTTTAGTGTTTCTCAAAAAAACTATTTGTGCGTCCAATAATTATTCTATTACTCCAAAAATTAAATATGCTCCCGCATCTCCCCTTGCCGCTTGCGCTTCCAGACAAGAAGCACGCGAAAAAAGTTTGGCACAAGGTCAGTTCAGGGCCCTGTAATTCTTTTTAAAGCACGATTAGAAATTACCACTAAAAGAAGTTTTACGTTTTACATAATGCAAGCCAATTGCAGCAAAGCATTTATATATTACAGAAATCAATATCTTTTTTTGTGCAAACCACTTCTATTTTTACTCTTATTTTCCTTGCCCTAGCACATCTACATCTATAATTTGGCATAAAATTATTTACCATTTGAACAACATTTTATTGCTTCTGTATTTTTGATCAACAAATAGTATTTTTAACTGCTAAATAATATAAGACACTGTTTAAAATTAAATATCTGGGTATTATGTTAGAATTAAATGCGGAATAAAATTTGGTGAACATTTAGTATTTATGGTCAACAAAAGTTATTTTGGCGAACAAAATATATGAGGCCAGCATTATGTCAATATTTGGTTGTCGCTTTAAGATTATGTATTTTCTTAATTTTGATGAGCATTTAGTATTTTTGGGTAAAAAAAGTAAAAATATTTTTTTGTATGAAAATATTGGGTAAATTTGGTAGACTGTTACATACGACTGTTTTAATTTTACTCAAGCACAATTATTAACCATAGATCTTTAACCTGCAAAACTTTATGTACTATTTTAGTTCAGTTATTCACTTCAGTGGAGCTAATCGAAAATAACCAAGACGTAACTTGCCTACTTAGCATAAAATTAAAATAATAATCTGATAAGATGATTGATCATTCCCTCCTCGTTCAGGTTATTGACGTCAACACAATTTTCACTATTCAGCAACGATTTGTCCAGAAAATTCTACAGAATAGGAAAAACCCCTTGACAATTTTTTATGTCTTCTGGAGAGTTCTGTTTCTTTTGCTGTTAATTTAAAACAATTAGAGCTGAAAAAATATATAATTCAGCAATGAATTTCTCTAGAATTATAATAAAGGTACAGCGTCTATCAATAAGTAAGGCACGTTGTTTTTTTTTGTGTAAACCAACTCCATTCGGTAGGAGCGAGGGCCATTGAGGTCGTCTCACTCCCACTTGATTGGCGGCCATGCTGTCGGTCGTAGGGTGATCCCAGGGGTAGTTATAAAATTTAAGCGAATTATTGTAAACTATCACCATGACGCTGGGACATCTACCCTGACACGGCCACTTCTATAGCCTCTTTTGTAATATTAGAGTTCTGCCTTATTTTTTGATAGGTATATTTATTCTATGTACCAAGTTTCAAGATTGTTTTTGACCTACTTACGGGTTCTCATACACTATATTTAAATATTTGGGTCTAATGTCCCAAAATAATTTATGATTATGTAACTTTCTGGTTAATTCAGGACGGTTCTGAGTTAATTTGTTAAAAATATTAAGGAAGTGAACTGCATTTGGAGGAGTAGTCGCTGTGCTCTTTCTAAACCCCCTTCGGCCTTTGACAGTTTTTCCCTCATGCAAGTCAACTTTGGTTGAGCGGCTGTCTGGGGTTCAGAGGAGCGTTAAAACTGAGCTCTAACAGCCGCCGGTCGGAAAATCTAGGTAACCGTTTGTTTGCGGTAACTTTTGCCCATGTTCCCGGCTTCCGCAAATCCGACCACCACCAAAGCACTATTAGTAAAGCCTGAAAGGGCAAAAGCCTTCCCGTCTCCTTTTTCCGATTGTCGCCAGCCCTAAACAAAGAAAAAAACTCTGTGACGTAATCCGAAGGGTGGCGGCGAAATTTGGCCCAAGTTTTGACCCGCTATGTCGTAGTGGGTCGAGGTCAGGGCTGGCCTGGCCCGGTCGATGGAGCTGTGCGCGCACGAGCGCCCTTCACATCGCTATTGCGGATGAATCTACCCCAATAACCCCCCGAAATCGTACAAGACTATTAAATTACGCCCGCGAGCCCCAGCCGCGAGCCCCAGCGAGCTACACCGAGATGATTATCTAATTGTGTAGGAGACAGGTGAAGAAATATGCGATAACAAACAATGACGACGGGATGAAAAGATCCTATCGGGTGCAGCGTTTTGTTCGCGGGGAAAGGCGGAATCGGGAAATTGCCGGGATAAATCGCGCAACCTAAAAATAACTTCCCGCCGGTATTTACAAGAGACGCCCTCGATGTTTTATTGATGGGGAGCAACGGATAAAATTTCTACCGTTACGTCTCTGGGCTTGATTTGTTGATGTTTCTTAGGAAAGTTATTGGCGGAACTGTGTCATTGGGGGTTGGGGATTGAGAAGCGGAAATCTACGGAAGACGTCTCCGGTTCGGCGCTATTTGAATCCGTGACAGGCGAGTGGCCGGCGAAACTTCCAATAATTTGATTGACTCCATCTGTACGGAATCCTGAATCGAACTCCAACTTTATATCAACTACATCAAGTTTTAGGAAACTCGTCTGTAGAGTTTAAGCTCTAATCTATTGGGCGAACAAAATAGCCAGAAATTTGTCAGCAATTCCAGGGTCCGCTTATTAAAAATACTAATCTCAATTACGTTTAAATAAGGGATGCTAGTTGGGTTAACTCTAACAGATCACTATTAAAAAAAAATAAAGCACTTATGTGGTGCCCTCTCTCCGCGAAGTTTGAAGCTTTACCGTAGTAGCATTCCTGTTCTTCCCGGTCTTCATTCCGCTAAGGACGTGTCATTCCGGTAACGCGTCGACTGCAAGAAGGCTGAAAGTTATCGCTTAAAATAAATTGTAATTTCCCAGCCTTACGGGCGGCAAATTCGCCGGAATGACGCCGATAGAGGAAAAACGAAGAGTAACGGTTGAACAATTTTTTTTAACCACTAACGCAAGAAACTGATAGAAAGCCAATTTGGGTGGCTCTGTCGCCGTAAACCGATAACGTTTCGTGAAAGCTCCCCTCCACAATTCCTCTTTGATATCGAACGACTTCGAATTTTTCTCTACCCCGTTCCTAATTTAATGAGATTTTTTTGTCGACTTGGATCCGGTCCTTCGTCGTCTTGTCCCGAGTATAATAAAGGCAATCCAGGTCCGGCTTCAACGCTTTAGTTGTCTGCTTTATATTATAATTTTAGCCGAACCCGATCGACCCTTGCCGTAACCTTAAAAAGGTCTGTTCTCTTGATTGATGAGCAGGACCTCGACCGCAATAATTGGCCCTTTCTGTTCGAATAATAAATAAAACCGCCAGTATACAATTAAAGAGTCGACTCAACGTTACAGCAAATCGCCCGCTCAACAATGAATAAACTCGTGTTTAATCAGAAAAAAGTTTTTTAGTAGCGCGATCGAAAACAATCTGTCACGGTTAACGATGCTAATTTTCGGACCAGCAGAAGCGACAGAGCAAACGAAATTTTTGATCTATGCGGAGAGCTGGATGAATTATATTTCTGCAGAGATTTATCTCTGGTGGCTGGGGCTTCCTCGATCTGGCGGATTTATGAAACGATTCCGTCGCAACCAAAAGGAGCAAATCGATATTTGATAGAAAATTAATTGAGGGTTAAAACTTTTTTTAACTTAGGCCAAGCAATAATAAAGCCGAAGACTAAAGGAGAACTGCCCCAATTTCCTTCTTTTACCCCTCGTTATTTTCTCATCTTTATTTGTATATTTTTTTAAAGCTCTCTTTATTCTTTTATTTATATCCCGTCATTCATAACTCATTTTATCTTTCTCTTTTTGTTTAGCAATTTTCTGAAGTTTTTTTTGTTTTTCTTTCTTCTTATTATTTTTCTTCTTTTTTGTCTCCTTTGAACTTCATATTTTTTCTTTTTAATTCTATATTAGCCTTGCATCTTCCGTCTTTTTCTTATTTTTTGTTTACATTTTCTTTACCTGTTTGTGCTCTTTATCTCACGTTTTCTTTTATAATTATTTTATTTTAAATTATAATTGGTTCAATTACTAAGCTTATTAACTTTTTTGTTGGTAATAGACGACGACCAAACTTTGTGGCTTCCAATCCTCAAGATTTTTCACTTTTACTTTTTTGTATTTTTATGTCTTTTTTTAACTGGTTAATTGTTCTGTTATTGGTCTTGCGTCTTATGATCTTCTTTTCACAATTTTTTCTACATATATCTTTTTGGACTCTATATTCTATACTTATTCCATTATTTATTCTTCCATTTTTTTCACTGCTATTTTTATCTTGACCTTTGTTTCAATAAATTTACTTATAACTTAAGTTTTACTTACCCCATTATCAGTTTTTCTTTTGACTTATGCTTTTTCTATATTGAAAGATAACAAAACTTTGTACTTTCCGGTTTTCATGATTTCTAATTTTCTTTTACTTTCACGTCTTCTTCTTAACTGTTTCTTTTTGGTTACTATATTAATTATTTATTATTGCATATTTGCCTTGGCTTTTATCTCTTCCTGATTAATACGCATAATATCTATTATTATTATCGAAAACATACTTTTGGAACTTCGGGTCAATTCTCCCGGCGCCTCCACCATTTGTCGCTTTCCATTGTTGTGTTTCGTTTCAAAAACTTGTCTTATTCAGCGGCCCGAGTCCGTTAGAATCGCATTAGGGAAATGGGGGATGGCAGTTCAATGTCGATCGTTATCACGCACGCGATTTCCAAAAGCCTCTGTTCCATTCATTAAACACGAGTGGTTCTTCAGGTGCTAAGATTTCACCCTCCAACATCCATCAAACTATTGACTATGCTGTCGGAACGCAACCGACGTCACGTCGACCGACGCAAACGTCATCAGGTGTCTGCGAACAAATATTGACGGGCTGTTGAAATATCGGATCGGACATTGTTGCTAAAATTATCCCGCCCTTGAGAGCGGCTGAACTCTCGAAGTATTGACGTGTGACGGGCCGAATCTCAAGGATTTGCGGGTCGAGGGTTGTTGCCGGTCGGTTTATGGGGAGACGATCGGAAGCGTCTTGATTTGTATTCGTCACTTGGTGCGAAAAATAACGATAAAATATTGAATTGCGGTCGTAAAGTTTCTATATTGCGTTTAGTTGGACTGGTTTTACTGGCTACGTCACTGGGTCAATGTGACGGGGTCAAATAATGAGCTTACGAGGGGTTAACTGCACTGGCAGCCAAGTAGTAGGTATATCGATCATAAGTTGGCTTTTCTAAAGTTAACTTGTCGCGTGAAGGCTGCAACTCCAGTGTGATGGCAACAAATATTTAATCAAGCGGTTGTTATGGAAGCTTTGAGCTTTCTATCTAATAGGAACACAAAGTTTTTCCTCATTTAGTCGGTTATCGGAAAATTTCTAATTTAAAATAAGCCCTTGCGGCAGTTAATTAACTTAAGGACTCAATTACATAACGCTATTGTCCGAAAGAAAACTGAAAGCGTTGAAAACAATTTTCAATTTTGGTTTTTAATAAATAATAATTAATTAATTGAGAAATTAACATTCAGGGCAGCAGAGGCATATTTGAAAAAAAAGTACTCAACCATATCTTGTTTCAATTTCTTCAGAGACATCCAAAACTATTTAGAGTGTCTATGAGTTAGGTTCTCTGGACTCTTAACTTTAACTTCTTCAGTCCATCTATTTTCTCAAATATGCCCCAAAATTTGAACCGGTCCCCTGTAGTTTATTTATTTTTCTGTATTGTCGGAAGTAGTTTACGTCGATCTGTTACTAACAAAAGGTAATCATCTAAAAGAAGATTTTGAATTGTGGGGTTAATTTTCAATATTTTTGGAAAAATTGGAGGCGCCGGGTATCGATCCCGGTACCTCTCGCATGCTAAGCGAGCGCTCTCCCATCTGAGCTACGCCCCCATGGTAAATGCCCAACATGGTCAAAACTCGTACCATTGATTGACCCAGATTTTCAAAATAAATTATTGCCAAAAAATGATCAAAAGTTGGAGGCGCCGGGTATCGATCCCGGTACCTCTCGCATGCTAAGCGAGCGCTCTCCCATCTGAGCTACGCCCCCATGGTAAATGCCCAACATGGTCCAAACTCGTACCAATGATTGACCCAGATTTTCAAAATAAATTATCGCCAAAAAATGATCAAAAGTTGGAGGCGCCGGGTATCGATCCCGGTACCTCTCGCATGCTAAGCGAGCGCTCTCCCATCTGAGCTACGCCCCCATGGTAAATGTCCAACATGGTCCAAACTCGTAGCATTGATTGACCCAGATTTTCAAAATAAATTATCGCTAAAAAATGATCAAAAGTTGGAGGCGCCGGGTATCGATCCCGGTACCTCTCGCATGCTAAGCGAGCGCTCTCCCATCTGAGCTACGCCCCCAGTTAATAACTACATTTTAAAACAAAAAATTCGGCAATGTTTGGACCAGTTTTAAATCTTTTTCGATTATGTAAGTTGGGCGTTCCAGTTGAGCTTTTTTAATCAAGTAAATTTGCCAAAGCTCGAAGAAAGAAAATGCGAAAACCGATAAAGTTTCGGCTCAATTTACATTCAAATTTCGAACTTGTGTTGGGTATTGAAATAGCCGGCATTACTTGTGCTCCTTCCAGCGTTTGTTAGTTCAGGAGCTCCTCCAGACGACCGACGAAAGCTCGTTTCGCAAAGCTGCTGAAAACGCGACCAAGTCCAATTG
This sequence comes from Schizotus pectinicornis, assembly GCA_951805265.1. Taxonomy (NCBI): domain Eukaryota; kingdom Metazoa; phylum Arthropoda; class Insecta; order Coleoptera; family Pyrochroidae; genus Schizotus; species Schizotus pectinicornis. Next base: position 7,248,028 of record OX638207.1, on the reverse strand, counting down.
ATTAACGCTTACTACTCGCCGTAAATTTCACGCTAATGTAACAATGGTGGCTGTGCACTCATGAACCAAAAACCGGAAACTGGGATTGCTGCCTTAAAAGCGCGCCACCGTAATGGCAGCCGCATAATAACCGAGTGAAAAATGAGATGACAGGTTTCCGCAATAATGGGATCGCTTTTTCAATATGTGTAGACTCAGACTCAATAACAGCGTTTCGCGATATTTCCCGGAGCTTTTAACGCGAGCTTTTCTGAATACGCTTATTTTTTCCTAAAAGCTCCAATATTAAAAACATTCTCGTTACGTAAACGAAATTTCGTCAATTTTAAATAACTGTTGTGATTAACAAATCTTTTAGTGACCTCGACCTTTAGTCCAGTGCTGAACCAATGTTTCTATCGTGCCAAACACTCTACTTGAACACACCACGATGATTGTCGCGTTATTTATTGTGGTCGCTTTTATTGTTGTCGGCTTCATATCGTACTGCTACTGGTTCCAGAACTACTCATGGACTTTCAAGCAACTCAACAGAATTCCGGGGCCTCCCAGTTATCCCATCATCGGAGATCTTTTCGCTTCCATGAAGACGCAAGGTGAGGCATCCTCAATCCAAATTTAGACAATTACCGATTTCTTCAACAGAACAATTCTTCATTACGGACCGCAAGAGAGCTTTGGATTACTTTCCCATTTACCGAATTTCAGTTTTCAATACAGGAATAGTGTGCCTCATATCACCGGATGACGTTGAGGTAGAAACACTTAGGTACAGCCAAAATCGAGATATAATTTTTGTTGCAGTTAGTTCTTTCAGGTACGAAGCACATGAAGAAGGGTGACTTGTACCAATTATTTCAGCCGTGGCTTGGAACTGGACTTTTAACCAGTGAAGGTGAGTTATATGAAAAATAATTTTTTTCCTTTTTTTAAACTAATTTTTAGGCGCAAAATGGCAGACGCGGAGGAAAATTTTAACACCCGCTTTCCACTTCAACATATTGCAAGGGTTTGTCAATATTTTCAATGAAGAAACTGTGAAGCTCGTCGAACATTTAGAGAAGCGTCTCGATGAACCTTACGTCGATGTTGTTCCAATCATAACTCAACTAACTCTTTTTGCAATTACAGGTAATTTTCTTATTAATTGAGTAATTTGTATTAAAGTTAAATACCTATATTTAGAAACTTCGATGGGCACGAAATTGAATTTGAAGAACAAGAACAGTGAGAATTACAAAAAAGCTGTCTACGACTTTGGCAAAATTTTGACCTACCGCGTCGGCAGGCCTTGGTTGATGTTTTCCTCAATTTTCCAATTAACTAAAACTGCGAAAGCCTTCAACAAAGTCATTGAAACTCTCCACAGTTTTTCCCGAAGCGTCATCGCGGACAGGAAAGAGGCTTTGAACAATTCAAAATTTTCCAGCGTTTCCAAAAATCGACTCGCTATGCTAGATTTGCTACTAACAGCCCAAATGAGTGGTGCCGACATCAATGATGAGGGCATAAGGGAAGAAGTTGACACGTTCATCTTCGAAGTAATTTTTCTTTGTTACGTTAAGCAATAAAATTTTTGGGAAAATTTCAGGGACACGACACTACTTCAGTTTCAATTTGCTTCTCGCTGATGGTGTTGGCTAACCACAGAAAAATTCAAGTAATTTTTGCAATTATTATTGTTTGTGAGTAAAATTTTGGTTTCAGGACGAAATTTTTCAAGAAATTACTGAAGTTTTGGGAAATTCCCAAAAACCACCCACCTACCAAGATTTGCAAGATCTTAACTATATGGAACGTTGTCTTAAGGAGTGTTTGAGGTTGTACCCCAGCGTACATTTTATCGCTAGAGAAGCTACTGAAGATATTCAAACTGCCACGGGATATTTGATTCCGAAAGGAACGCAAATTCATCTTCATATTTACGATGTCCATCATAATCCCAACAATTTTCCTGATCCCGAAAAGTTTGATCCCGACAGGTTCCTGCCGGAAAATACCAAGAATCGACACCCTTTCGCCTACATCCCGTTCAGTGCTGGGTCCAGGAACTGCATAGGGCAAAGGTTTGCCATGTTGGAGCTTAAGGCGGTTTTGTGCGGAATTTTAAGGAATTTTGTTTTGGAACCGGTCGATGGACCCGAAGATTTGACAATGGTCACTGATCTGGTGTTGAGGAGCAAACACGGAATCAACATCAAATTTGTTCCCAGACAGCAACCGCCGCTTTTGTCAAACTAACAATTATTTCGAAATCAAAATGTATCCCTCAATATCCAGAATATTGTAAAAAAAAATTTTTTTTTATCAAACATTGACGCCCTCAAATTTCATATCTTCTTCTACTGCGCACCAGTGTCGACAAATGGGTGCAAGCCGAGAAGGTACTTGACAAAATACTAGCAATTACAAATTGAAAATTTACGACGTAATTTTTTTATTAACTAAAGTGAGGAATGAGCTTTGACCTATCAGATGCTTTTTGGCGGGTAAAGAGCGCACAAGTCTTATCAGTCATGCACTTGCTTTAGATTAAGCAAAATGACTGTCGGAAATTTATCGTGCCGTCTACTATAACAAGTACTCTAATGGCACCTCCTATATTGTTGTGTACATCTTAATAAAATAATAACATGCATTACGTCAATTTGTGTGGTTTTGCGCAATTTGAAACAATTATGAATCCACATTCATAACCAATAGATAAGAATCTCAAAGTAATGGAAGAGTAATAGCAACTAAGGTTTGTTGAAAGTTTACAAAAAAGGTGCAAAGAGGGTTTTATAGCACAAACCATTTTATACACAATGGTGCAGCACGGCTCAAAAGTTTTAGAAATTTTTTATTAACCATCACATTTGTTTGTAGAAGGATGCAAGGATGTCAAGTTTCTCTTTATTACGCAAATTTTTTCTTGTTTATCTATTTACAATTTAAGTAACAATTTTGCATAGTAACAATAGTTTATGGGACCTGTATCTTACTTTATCTGTTTTTATTCCATTTCTGACAATTTTTTTCCAGATTGGTTTAGAACGTGCCAGAGCCGCATATAGAAACTACGTTTAGCCAGAAATTTGCTTTGAGACCGGTTAAAGGATTTGAAGATTTGACTTTTCCTACAAATTTTCAAAAACTTATAAATAATATTAAGCAGATTGTTTGAACAAAATTTGTTATTACAAAAGTTTAAGCAGCTATAATAATTCAAAATAATTTTGAATTTTTGTATAAATAATTTTACCATAGAATTTTCCTGAGACATTCGCATGATTAGATGATTTGACAGATAACTTAAATAATAAATAGTTATTAACATTCTAACACTCGACCTTTGCTTAGTCTAACTTTTTATAAAAAGACACAAGTTTATCACACATTATGTTACTCCATCAAAATCAGTCACAATGCTTGTAACACTGTTTCTAACAGCATCAACTATCGCCATTTTGTTTGTGATCTACTCCTATTGGTTACAAAATTACTCGCGGCTTTTCAAATATATCAAGAAAATTCCAGGCCCTGCCGGCTGCCCGGTCTTGGGCAACACGCTCTCTTTAATGACGTCACAAGGTAACAACCAAAAAAATGTTAATAAAATATTTATGAATTTTTTCTTATTAGAAAAATGGTTTCAACGCGATCGCCAAAACGCTTTGGACTACTTCCCAATTTACAAGGAGTCGTTGATGAACATTGCTTTTGTGTCAATCATGTTGCCAGAAGATGTTGAAGTTAGTTCTTTTTTATTATGGTAGAACTTTTTGTTATTATTTATGTTTTTCAGTTGGTACTTTCAGGCATGACTCATATCAAAAAAGGTTTTGTTTATAACCTGATTCAGCCATGGTTAGGAACTGGACTCTTAACTAGTGATGGTAAGTTTTCGCTGGTTTTAATCAAAATTGTTAAGACCAATTGTGTTACAGGCGCCAAATGGCAGTCGCGGCGAAAAATTTTGACTCCAGCCTTTCATTTTAACATCTTGCAAGGGTTTGTTAATATTTTCAACGAAGAAACTTCTAAACTTGTCGACAATATAGAGAAGGAACAAGTAAAACAGCCGCACATCGACGTTGTTCCACTAATAACAAAACTCACTCTTCATGCGATAACAGGTATGGAAGTGTCAGTTATCTCATTAACAGAGAATTCATTTCACAATGATATTTATTTTGCAAACATGTAATATGTTTTGAATAATTGGTTATAAAGAACCAATCTTTGTGGATTCAGGTGACTCTGGCCCATTTTAGCTCTCTTATTCTAAAAATTTTTGGGGGTGGTGATGTAACGAGTTTTTAAATCTTAGAGACTTCAATGGGGACGAAATTGAACAGCGAGGACCAAAAGAGTGAAACTTATAGACAAGCTGTGTATGATTTTGGAAAAGTGTTAACGTATCGCTCTGGTCGGCCTTGGTTGTTCCCAGCAAAAATTTTTCAATTCACCAGAACTGGACATGCCTTCGACAAGTTAATTGATATTCTTCATAACTTCTCCGAAAGTGTCATCGCCAAAAGAAAGGAATCTTTAAATACTGCCACTTCTTACGCTTCAGGAAAGCGACTAGCTATGCTCGATTTATTGCTAACAGCCCAAGCTAACGGTGCCAACATCGATGACGAAGGTATTAGAGAAGAAGTTGATACTTTTATATTTGAGGCAAGTACTTTTGTTAACTTTTATTATTCAGAAAAAAAAATAGATTGTTTTGCAGGGCCACGACACCACTTCTCTGGCTCTTTGCTACATTCTCATGTTATTAGCCAACCACCGAGAGTACCAAGTCAGTAATTTTGCATTAACTTTTTGGTTATTGTTAATGGGTGATTTTCAGGATGAAGCTTATCAAGAAATTATTGAAGTGTTGGGCGACACCGATAAGCATCCCACTCTTAACGAACTGCAACAACTTCCTTTCCTGGAACGTTTCCTCAAAGAGTGCTTGAGGCTGTATCCAAGTGTTCCTTTCATCAGCAGAGAATTGGCTGAGGATATTCAGTCCAAATCTGGTTATTTGATACCAAAGGGAACGATGGCACAGATACGAATTTACGCCATCCATCATAGTTCTGAAATTTATCCAGATCCTGAAAAGTTCGATCCTGATAGGTTCTTGCCTGAGAACACCAGAACGCGACATCCCTTTGCTTACGTTCCTTTCAGTGCCGGACCAAGAAACTGTATAGGAAAAAAATTCGCCATGTTGGAACTGAAAGCGGTCGTTTGCGGAATTTTGAGAAAATTTGTTTTAAAACCTGTGGACGGACCCAAAGATTTAGTCTTCATCAAAGATCTGGTGTTGAGGACTCAAGGCAGCATCAATGTCAAGTTTGTAAAAAGGAAACAGTAGTTTGGTTTTCTTGTATGGGGTGGGTCAAGAATGTTCAAATTAAGTGATTAATAAAAAATATTTACAAGCAACTTCTTAGTTTTTTTAGAACAATTCTTGAACATTTTTAAAACCATTGACCATTTTGAAATCAACTTTCCGTTTTTGAGACAAGGTCCGCTCCACAATCGCTGCTTATGGGATTAAAATTTAGAAGACTTTAAAAATTAGATTTCATTATGTAGTCAACCTTTCTGAATTTAAATCTGATGAACTCAATTTGGCTTTAAAATTTTTATGACACGCGCTAACGAGTAACGATCATCATGATTAGATCTTATTTGTTGCAATAAATTTCTCCATTTATGTGAAAAATTTAAAAGTCATTGAAAGCCCCAAATGCATCATCATGCAGATTGCAGACTTGTTTGACTTCCTATTAATCTTTTTTCCGTGAAAGATTTTTGCTGAATCTTTCTATGATTAGATTATTCAACTGATAAAAATAAGGATAGATATTTTAACTCTCGACCTTTGTCTATTCTTACTTACTATAAACACGCCAAATTTTATCACACATATTACTTAATAGAAAACAGTCACAATGTTGACAACAATTTTTATAATAGCATCAACTGCAGCCCTCTTGTTTGTGATTTACTCCTATTGGTTGCAAAACTACACATGGCTCTTCAAAACCATCAAGAAAATTCCCGGTCCCCCCGGCTACCCGATCGTGGGCAACATGTTTTCTTTCATGGTGCCACAAGGTTAGAAAAAAATTTCCATTTTGTTAATTATTTTATCTTTCTCTTCTATTACAGACAAGTTCTTCGCTTACGAAAGCGACATTGCTTCAAAATACTTTCCGATTTACAAGGAAGCTGTTTTGAACCTCCCCGCTGTTACAATGATGTTACCTGAAGATGTTGAAGTTAGTATTCTATTCTAATTTTTAGATTTTTTTAAAATTTTAAGTTTTAGCTAGTGCTCTCCGGTATGACCCATCTCAAAAAGGGAATGCTTTACGACCTGCTTCACCCTTGGCTAGGAACTGGACTTCTAACTAGCGAAGGTTAGTTTTATCGTTCTATGATAACAACAAATCAAAAAATGTCATAGGTTCCAAATGGCAGTCACGGCGAAAAATTTTGACACCAGCGTTCCATTTCAACATATTGCAAGAGTTTGTCAACATTTTTAACGAAGAGACGTCAAAACTTGTTAGCAATTTGGAAAAGCAAGCAAACCAGGCCCACATCGATGTAGTTCCTATAATAACAGAACTCACTCTTCACGCCATAGCAGGTAAGATATTTCTAATTATTGTTTTGTAGAGAAGTTCTTCTAATTTACTCCAGTAGAGATTTCAACAGTTCTTTTGCTTGATGTTTTAACTAGAAGGTAGCAACTAGTAGCGTAACACTCTTTCATTCTAGAAACTTCAATGGGGGAAAAATTGGGTAATAAAGGTGAAGAAAACAAAGTTTATAGACAAGCTGTGTATGAGTTTGGAAAAACGTTAACTTATCGCTCTACTCGGCCTTGGTTGTTCTCTCCGCAACTTTTTAAGTTCACTGGAACTGGACGTGCCTTTGATAAAATGATTGATGTCCTCCATAAGTTCTCCGAAAACGTTATTTCTAAGAGGAAAAAGTCTTTCCATGCCGCCACTTCCTACGCTTCAGGAAAACGACTAGCAATGCTCGATTTACTGCTAACAGCTCAAGCTAATGGTGCCAATATCGATGATGAAGGTATCAGAGAAGAAGTTGACACTTTCATCTTCGAAGCAAGTATACTCACAATATTCTTTTCTTGAGTCCAATTAAGGGGTTAATTTTCAGGGACACGATACCACTGCAGTGGCTCTTTGCTACATCCTCATGTTGTTGGCCAACCACAAAGAGTTTCAAGTAAGTAACATTTACTATATTTAGTTTTATATGTTTTGATAATATGCATGTGATTGTCAGGATGAAGTTTATCAAGAAATTGTTGATGTGTTGGGCGACACTGATAGCCCCCCCACCCTGAATGAACTACAACAACTTCCTTTCCTGGAACGTTTTCTCAAGGAATGTTTGAGACTGTATCCTAGCGTTCCTGTGATTATTCGAGAGGTGGCTCAGGACATACAAACCACAACCGGTTATTTGGTACCAAAGGGAGTGATGGTGATGCTGCGAATTCATTCCATGCACCACAATGCCAATCTTTATCCCGATCCTGAAAAATTCGATCCTGACAGGTTCTTGCCTGAAAACACAAAAAGCCGACATCCTTTCGCTTACATTCCTTTCAGCGCTGGACCAAGGAACTGCATTGGACAAAAATTCGCCATGTTAGAAATGAAAGCAGTCGTTTGTGGAATTTTAAAGAAATTTGTTTTGGAACCTCACACTAGACCAGAAGACTTGGTTTTCATCAAGGATATGGTGTTAAGGACTCAAGACGGCATCAAAGTCAAATTTGTGAAAAGAAAACAATAGTTTAGTTGTCTCTCAATAATTTTCAATATAAGTGGTCAATATAACAGTACCTTGAAACAGTTTTCTAGTTTTCTTAAGGTTTATGTTTTTTTTAAATAGCTTTTTTTTAGAATTACACCTTAACCTTTGCTCATGTGCAAATAAATACATATATGGAATCTACCATAATATCAATTTTCTTCGCACACCAAAAAAATTTAATCCTGACAACCTTTTGTATCAAAATGCCAAGCGTTGACATACAAAAACTCCAGAAAAAAAGGTTTGAAGCCAATTTAATTACGCACAGTGGCGGTTTGTATGTAAGAGCTGCGGAGCTGCAGAACACATACCGAAATGATCAAAAAAATAAAAATTGATATTTGAACCATAAAAGGTTTAGCATCTTTGTGCATAATTAGAACGGTAGAGGAGAACGGACTTGTAAATTAATATACTGCAACTTATATTGGCCCCGTTACTATAATACTACCATCAATAGCTCTCGATTACTGCAAACTTTAGTTGCCTCGAATGTGTTCACAGCGAGCAATTTCGGCTAAGAAGTGATTTCATTGGTTGGCCGCTCACGTGGTGCTTATGGCACTATAACACAAATTTGTGGCTGCAACAGAAGCAGCGCAATCATTACAAAGCTTGGGTACTTTATTACCAAAACAAATCGAACCTAAACAACCATGACTCTTGAAGAACTAATGCATTCCATCCAACTTCTAATTTCATCTCACGTGTCGTGTGGCTATAACAATATATAGTTTTTGCTAGAAAATAAATTTTCGCGTTTGTACGCGAAAGACAAAATAAATGTTAAAGCATTTGGAAAACCCACTCCTGATTTACAAATAAAAGTGGCAGCTTCTAGTCGACGGAAGGGTTATAATCGACAATTTAATAACTTCCACCGTGAGTCAAATTATACCAGAAATATATAGTAAGTTTTAATTATAAATTCTCAAGTCTTTCCATAAACTACCATGCAGAACACACTAAACTGCAGCTTACGCGCCGCCACTGATTACGCAACAAATGACAGCCATTTGAGAAGGATTGAGATAAGCTTTTCGCGAGCACCCTCTGTCGCGTGTGCAGCTTCAGCTCCCAGTTATTGCTTGTAGCACCATTACCTTTTTTCTTCGTGTGCTTTCCTAAGCTCTATTTTTCAAATCTTGCAACCAATTGTAACTTTTATAACGTCAAATTAACAACTTTTTTGGATTTTTTTACCTAAGCTTTATTGATAGCTTTATTCAACTTTAGTCTTTGTGTCATAACTACCAAATCTCGTTGTTGCTAAGCAGTTAGCTAAAGGAAGAGGCATATTATCCCCATTTAAGTTTTGCCGCGATGTAAATAATATAATTTGGGCGTTATTTACTGCCGGACCAAGGACCTGTAAATTAAGATTCTTGTAATTACTTGTCGGCTGGTTACTAATATTTTTTTTCTGTAAAAATTTATTGTTAAATCATCCCGTCATTAGATAACTGAGCGGCTAAAATAAATAATAAACACTGTTGACCTTAATCTGAACCTCGGTCTTTTCTAGACCTTTATAACAAGCCCAAATTTATCGCACATTACTTCATCGAATACAGTCGCAATGTTGACAACAATTTTTATAATTGCATCAACGGTGACTCTTCTCTTTGTGGTCTACTCGTATTGGTTTCAAAATTACTCATGGGTTTTCAAAAATGTCAAAAAAATTCCAGGCCCCGCCGGCTACCCTATCGTGGGCAACATGCTTTCTTTCATGGTACCGCAAGGTAAGAACCAAACTCCATTTGTTAATTATTTTATCTTTTTATTTAATTACAGAGAAGTTTTTTTTACACGACCGCAATACTGCCTTCAAATATTTTCCGATTTATAAGGAAACTTTAATGAACATTGCCTTTGTTACAATAATGTTGCCTGAAGATGTCGAAGTGAGTTCTTTAATTCTGTTCTTCAACTCTAAGTAAATTAAATTAAATTAAATTTCAGTTAGTGCTCTCGAGTATGGTTCATCTCAAGAAAGGCTTCATTTACGACCTAATTCAGCCCTGGTTAGGAACTGGACTCCTGACTAGCGAAGGTAAGTTTTACTCTCGATGACAACAGCAATTCAAAAAATGTTGTAGGTTCAAAATGGCAGTCACGACGAAAAATTTTGACACCAGCGTTTCACTTCAACATATTGCAAGGGTTTGTCAACATTTTTAACGAAGAAACGTCTAAACTTGTCAGAAATTTAGAAAAACAAGTAAACCAGCCCCACATCGATGTTGTTCCTGTCATAACAGAACTCACTCTTCACGCTATTGTAGGTAGGTAAAGTACTTTCACCTTTCTTATGTAAAGTGTAAGTTTCGATAACTTGTCTCCTAACTTAAAAGCTTTAAAAAGATATTTTCACCAATCACGTGGCTTGTTTGAAACTATTAAACTATTAGTTATAGTGGCGTGAACAACTCTTTTATCTTAGAAACTGCGATGGGAACTAAATTGAATAGTAAAGACGACGACAACAAAACTTATAGACAAGCTGTATATGACTTTGGAAAAGTGTTGGTTTATCGCATTGGACGACCTTGGTTGTTCTCCCCTCAACTTTTTAAGTTTACCAGAACTGGACGTGTCTTTGACAAAATGATCGATGTCCTCCATAAGTTTTCCGAAAGTGTTATTGTAAAGAGAAAGAAGTCTTTCGACACTTCCATTTCTTACGCTTCAGGGAAACGACTAGCAATGCTGGATTTACTGCTAACAGCCCAAGCTAATGGTGCCAATATTGATGATGATGGTATCAGGGAAGAAGTTGACACGTTTATCTTTGAGGCAAGTACTTAAGATGTTTTTTCAGAAAGCAATAAATTAATTTTTAGGGACACGATACTACTTCAGTGGCTCTTTGCTACATCCTCATGTTGTTAGCCAACTACAGAAAGTTTCAAGTTAGTGTTATTATAATAAACTTTTATATATTTTTTTACTGTTTTCTTATTACAGGATGAAGTTTATGAAGAAATTATTGATGTGCTGGGCGATACTGATAAACATCCCACTCAAACTGAACTGCAACAACTTCCTTTTCTGGAACGTTTCCTCAAAGAATGCCTGAGATTGTATCCTAGCGTTCCTGAAATCGACAGAGAAGTATCTCAGGATATCCACACGAAATCTGGATATTTGATACCAAAGGGAGCAATAGCCGTCCTGCGAATTCACTCTATACATCACAGTCCATTTCTTTATTCCGATCCAGAAAAGTTTGATCCTGATAGATTCTTGCCTGAAAACACAAAGACGCGACATCCCTTCGCTTACATTCCTTTCAGCGCCGGTCCAAGGAACTGTATTGGACAAAAATTTGCCATGTTGGAACTGAAAGCGGTCGTTTGTGGAATTTTGAGAAAATTTGTTTTGGAACCTGTCACCAAACCAGAGGAGTTGGTTTTCATCACGGATCTTGTGTTGAGGACCCAGGGCGGGATTAAAGTCAAATTTGTAAAAAGAAATCAATAGTTTGACTTTTTCACACATCGAGTCAGTTTTTATCAATGGATTAATAATAATGGATTAGTGGATTGATAAATTTGTTGTTAGAAAGATACAAGTGAAAAATATAAGTTGAAAAAAATATAAGGTTTGGCTTTATTTACCAACTCTACGTTTTATTGAAAGGTCTAAATTTAGTCAAAGATTCTTTATTTCTTTGTCTGATAAAATTGGAAATTAGATATTTTGCACAATCTATAAATTTGAGAAACATCCATAATGTTAAAAGTCATTTTATGCTTCGGTCACTAAAATGAAAGTCATTGTCAGAACGAGATTACTTTTATAAATAATCCTTTTTCCAACAATTTTTGCTGATTCTTTCTATGATAAATAATAAACATTGTGAACCTAGCTCTCGACCTTTGTCTGCTCCAACTTGTTATAAACGCGCCAAATTTTATCGCACCTATTACTTAACCGAAAACAGTCACAATGCTGACAACAATTTTTATTATAGCATCAACTGTAACTTTTTTGTTCGTGATCTACTCCTATTGGTTGCAGAACTATACATGGCTTTACAAAAACATCAAGAAAATTCCTGGCCCTCCCGGCTACCCCATCATTGGCAACATATTTTCTTTTATGGTACCACAAGGTAAGAAAAATCAACCTTTCTCCGTTATTTTATCATTTCTTCCTATTACAGACCAGTTTTTTCAATATATTCGCGCCACTTCTCTTAAATACTCCCCGATTTATAAGGAGACTCTGATGAACCGTGCACTCGTTACAGTTATGCTGCCTGAAGATATCGAAGTTAGTTCTTTACTACTCTATACTTTCAAGCTTTTGTGAACTTTGAATTTCAGTTAGTGCTTTCCGGCATGACCCACCTCAAGAAAGGGGCAATTTACGACCTGATTCAACCCTGGTTAGGAACTGGACTATTAACTAGCGCAGGTGAGTCACATTTTCTTTGGGCGTTAAAACCCTAGAAATTTTGCAGGTTCTAAATGGCAGTCACGGCGAAAAATTTTGACACCAGCGTTTCACTTCAACATATTACAAGGGTTCGTCAATATTTTCAATGAAGAAACGTCGAAGCTTGTTAGCAACTTGGAAAAGCAAGCAAATCAGCCTAACGTCAATGTTGTTCCTATTCTAACAGAACTCACCCTTCATGCAATAACAGGTATTGAAATTTAATTTTTTGTATATTTTTGTAAATCCATTCCAGTAAAGAATTCAATCTTTAGTTTTATACTCTGCAAACATTTAATTTACGACACATTGCCAGGTTATGTAACTAATCCTACTGTCTTTTTAGATAATATTTAACTATTAGTTATAGTGACGTGACAGATTCTTTTATTCTAGAAACTTCAATGGGGGCGAAATTGAATCATAAAAGTGAGGACAACAAAGCTTATAGACAAGCCGTATATGACTTTGGAGCAACGCTAACCTATCGCGCTGGTCGGCCTTGGTTGTTCTCTTCGCAAATTTTTCAGTTTACCAAAGCTGGACGTGCCTTCGATAAGATGATTCAAGTTCTCCACAAATTTTCTGAAAACGTAATTTCCAAGAGGAAAGAGTCTTTTAGTACTTCCACTTCTTACGCTTCAGGAAAACGGCTTGCAATGTTAGATTTACTCTTAACAGCTCAAGCTAATGGCGCCAATATCGATGATGAAGGTATCAGAGAAGAAGTTGACACTTTTATATTTGAAGCAAGTACTGCTTACATTAATTCCGTTTGTGGAAATTAACAGATAAATTTCTAGGGGCACGATACTACTTCGGTAGCTCTCTGCTACGTCCTCATGTTGTTAGCCAACCACAGAAAGTTTCAGGTAAATAATGTTTTAATACAAAAATTATATTTCTTTGCTTTGGCTAACACGAAATTATCAGGATGAAATTTATCAAGAAATTATTGAAGTATTGGGCGACACTGATAACCATCCAACTCTTAACGAACTGCAACAACTTCCTTTCTTGGAACGTTTTCTTAAAGAATGCTTGAGGTTGTATCCTAGCGTACCTCAGATCGGTCGAGAAGTGGCTCAGGATATCCACACCAAATCTGGATATTTGATACCGAAAGGAGCCATGGCGCTTGTGCGAATATACTCCCTTCATCACAGTCCCGATATTTATCCAGATCCTGAAAAGTTTGATCCCGACAGGTTCTTGCCAGAAAACACGAAAACGCGACATCCCTTCGCTTACGTTCCTTTCAGTGCCGGACCAAGAAACTGTATTGGGCAAAAATTCGCCATGTTGGAACTGAAAGCGGTCGTTTGCGGTATTTTGAGGAAATTTATTTTGGAACCTGTCACCAGACCCGAAGATTTGGTTTTCATCACGGATCTTGTGTTGAGGACTCAGGGCGGGATTAAGGTCAAATTTGTAAAAAGAAATGACATACCGAGTCAATAGTCATCAATGGGTAGGTGTTGTAGACCAATTATGAAGTTAATGTTGTTGAATTTTTACAAGTAAAAAATATTAGTTGAAAAATAATGCAAGGTGTGGTTTTATTTATTAACCCCTATTAATTTGAGGAACATCCATAACATTAGACTCATTTAATGGTTGAAGCAAATTTTCTATCAATAAATTTAAAGTCATTGTTAGAACGAATTTCGTTATTCTGGAGATTATTATCACAAATAATCCTTTTCGTAAACAATTTTTTTTCACGCTTTTTATGATTAGATTACTCATCGGATAAAAAAAATTTATAATAAAGGTTGTCAACCTAGATCTCGACCTTTGCCTACTGCAGTTTGTTATAAAAACGAAAAATTTTATCTTACCTATTACTTCACCAAAAGCAGTCACAATGCTGACAACATTTTTTATAATAGCTTCAACTGCAACTCTTCTCTTCGTGCTCTACTCTTATTGGTTGCAAAACTTCTCATGGCTTTTCAAAAACATCAAGAAAATTCCTGGCCCTCCCGGCTACCCGATTGTTGGAAACATGTTTTCTTTTATGGTGTCACAAGGTAAGAAAAACAAGTAACTTGCTGCTATTTTATCTTCCTTTTCTATTGCAGAGAAATTCTTTGAATATGACCGCAAAACTGCTCTAAAATATACCCCGATTTATAAAGAGACTCTGGTTAACCGTGCTCTCGTAACAGTTATGCTGCCTGAAGATGTCGAAGTTAGTTCTTTACTCTAATCTTAAAAGCTTTTGTAAATTTTAAATTTTAGTTAGTGCTTTCGGGCATGATCCATCTCAAGAAAGGCATGATCTACGACCTGATTCAGCCCTGGTTAGGAACTGGACTCTTAACTAGCGAAGGTGAGTCACATCTTCTTTGTGAGTTGAAAACCAAAAAAATCCGCAGGTTCCAAATGGCAGTCGCGGCGAAAAATTTTGACACCAGCGTTTCACTTCAACATATTACAAGAGTTTGTCAATATTTTCAATGAAGAGACGTCGAAGCTTGTTAGCAGTTTGGAAAAGCAAGGAAATCAGCCTCACGTCGATGTTGTTCCGATTTTAACAGAACTCACTCTTCATGCGATAGCAGGTATAAAATTTCCATTCTTTAAGGGCGACTTGACAGAATTTTTTTATCCTAGAAACTTCAATGGGGGCTAAATTAAATAATAAAAATGAGGACAACATAGCTTATAGACAAGCCGTATATGACTTTGGGACAATGTTAACCTATCGTGCTAGTCGACCTTGGTTGTACGTCCCGCAAATTTTTCAGTTTACGACGGCTGGACGTGCCTTCGATAAGATGATCAAAGTTCTCCACAAATTTTCTGAAAACGTCATTGCCAAGAGGAAAGAGTCTTTTAGCACTTCCACTTCTTACGCTTCAGGAAAACGACTTGCAATGCTAGATTTACTCTTAACAGCTCAAGCTAACGGTGCCAACATTGATGATGAAGGTATCAGAGAAGAAGTTGACACTTTTATATTTGAAGCAAGTACTGACATTCCTTCCGTTGATGGAAATTAACAGATGAATTTTTAGGGACACGATACTACTTCGATGGCCCTTTGCTACATCCTCATGTTGTTAGCCAATCACAGAAAGTTCCAGGTAAATAATGTTTTAACATTTCTGCGCTTTGGCTAACACGCAATATCAGGATGAAGTTTATCAAGAAATTATTGAAGTGTTGGGCGACACTGATAACCATCCAACTCTTAACGAACTGCAACAACTTCCTTTCTTGGAACGTTTTCTCAAAGAATGCTTGAGGCTCTACCCCAGCGTACCTCAGATCGGTCGAGAGGTGGCTCAGGATATCCACACCAAATCTGGATATTTGATACCGAAAGGAGCGATGGCGCTTGTGCGAATCTATTCTATCCATCACAATTCCGATATTTATCCAGACCCTGAGAAGTTCGATCCTGACAGGTTCTTGCCTGAAAACACGAAAACGCGACATCCCTTCGCTTACGTTCCTTTCAGTGCCGGACCAAGAAACTGCATTGGGCAAAAATTCGCCATGTTGGAACTGAAGGCGGTGGTTTGCGGAATTTTGAGAAAATTTGTTCTGGAACCGGTGGATAGACCAAAGGATTTGGTTTTTATTACAGATCTGGTGTTGAGGACTCGAGACGGCATCAAGGTCAGATTCGTGAAGAGAGAACACTAATTTATCAATTGAGTCATAGAGATTATATTCAAGTAAACAATTAAACAAGATTTTAAAACCTAATCCTCAGGGCGTTGGCTACAATTTTTTTGTAAATGTTCAAACTTTGTTAACTATTTTCATCATTTCATTTATTTAACAACCATCATCACTCAGTATGTTATCAAAAATGCAGTTCCAATATTTTCAACCAATAAATACGTGATATAGAGTATCTAGAAATTATCAAAAGAAGAGTCCAATGTTTATTTACGAATATTTATAATTATTTCCAAATGCGTAGTAATGTTGACAACTATTTTGCTTAATTTTACTATCAACGCAATGATATTTTTTCTCTACTGTGCTCGACTCAAAAACTTTTTCTAGATTTTTCAAAACATTAAATACCCTTTTTAAAATTATGGGTAACTTGATCTATGCAACGATGGTTGTTCAAGGTAATTGATTAATGCTTGACTCTTTTCATTGAACGGAGCTTTTAATGGTTGACCAATAGGACTTTTTCCCACCTACAAACAGTCTTTTCAACGTCGTCAAGATTATGTTGCAAGAAGATGTCCAAGTTGGTCTTTGCCTTAAAATATAAGGTTCATCAAATTTTGTTTTGCGGTTGGTACTTTCAGGTACAAAAGATAAGATAATTAGTGAACATTGTCAACTCTCGACCTCTACCTACTCAAGATTGCTGTTTTAAAGAGGCCACACATACGGCGCCTTTACATAATTAAGTGCACTGGTTCAATTTAAAATTTATGGGATAGGTCGCTACCTAGTGTACACAATCTAGTTATTCAAACATTTTTAGCTTTAAATCATACAACTCGTAATTAAAAATGCGATAATAAATTGATAAGCAAATGAGTTGATAAAAGTTTGGCATATCAATCAACAACTCAAGTATTGAATTAGTATTTTTTTCTAGACTTTAACCTGGCAGCAATGATCGCAACAATTTTGATTATTTTTGCCACAGGCCCTCTAATATTTTTAATTTACAGCTACTGGTACCAAAACTATTCACGAATTTTCAAGTACATCAACAGAGTTCCGGCACCTCCCGGTTATCCCATAATCGGTCACATGATCGCCGCCATGGCATCTCAAGGTAAGTATCTAAATATTCCAGAAGTAATGGCTTACGTTCAATTTCTTTTAGAACAATTCTTTAAAAATGACCGCAAAAAAGCTTTTGACCATTACCCCATTTACAGAATGAGCGTCCTCAATGTTGGCATGATCACACTTTTATTGCCTGAAGACGTCGAGGTACATTAGTCACTAAAACGACCTAATGCTTGATTTAAAAGTTTTAGTTGGTACTTTCTGGGATGAAACACATTAAAAAGAGCAAATTATACGAGTTGCTTCACCCTTGGTTAGGAACAGGACTCTTAACTAGTGATGGTGAGTTTTTGAGTTAACTCGATAACAAACTTTTGAAATTTAAACTTAGGTACTAAATGGCAGGGGCGACGAAAAATCCTAACTCCAGCCTTCCACTTTAACATTTTACAAACATTTGTGGACATTTTTAACGACGAAACAACGAAACTGGTGCAGAATGTGTCGAAGAGACTGAACGAGCCTTACATTGACGTAGTTCCAATAATTACAGAACTCACGCTTTTTGCCGTTGCTGGTGATTGAACACTTTTGAATTTTTGGGCATTGATCAGTGATTTGCAGAAACCTCAATGGGGACGAAATTGGGAAACAATAGCGAAGATAACAAAATTTATAAACAAAGTGTCTACGATTTTGGAAAATACTTCAACTATCGTCTCGGTAGACCTTGGTTGTTTGTTCCTTCAATTTTTCAATTTACACCAACTGCAAGAGCCTTCAATAAAGTGATCGATTTGTTGCATAATTTTTCCGAAAGCGTCATCAGAGAACGAAAAGCTGCTTTTCAATCTCATTCGTACGCTACTGGTAAGAGACTAGCCATGCTAGACTTATTGCTAACAGCTCAAT
Source organism: Schizotus pectinicornis (assembly GCA_951805265.1). Taxonomy (NCBI): domain Eukaryota; kingdom Metazoa; phylum Arthropoda; class Insecta; order Coleoptera; family Pyrochroidae; genus Schizotus; species Schizotus pectinicornis. The sequence continues at coordinate 7,230,100 of OX638207.1, read as the reverse complement.
CGAACGGAGCCGATATTGATGACGAAGGTATCAGAGAAGAGGTTGACACTTTTATTTTTGAGGTTTGTTTGCAAATAAATTAACCGATATTCTATGAGTAAATTTTAGGGACACGACACTACCTCAGTTGCTCTCTGTTTCGTGCTGATGCTTCTAGCGAACCACCGGCAAGTTCAAGTATTGCTGACTATAATTTTAGAAAAGTTTTATCTAAAATTTTACCACTTATAGGAGGAAATTTATCAAGAAATGAGCTCAGTTTTAGATAACAGCGATAGCGCGTCAACTTACTACCAATTGCAAGAAATGAGTTTCTTGGAGAGGTGTCTTAAGGAGTGCTTGAGGTTGTATCCTAGCGTTCACTTTATTGCTAGGGAAGCCTCTGAAGATTTTACGACGGTTTCTGGTTATCTAATACCAAAAGGAACGATGATTCACGTGCCAATCTACGATATCCACCATAATTCCGAACTTTATCCCGATCCGGAGAAGTTTGATCCTGACAGATTCCTGTCGGAAAACACAAAATCTCGACATCCTTTTGCTTATATTCCTTTCAGCGCCGGACCCAGAAACTGTATTGGCCAAAAATTCGCCATGTTGGAACTCAAAGCGGTCGTTTGTGGAATCCTTAAAAATTTTGTTTTGGAACCTGTTGACAGACCCGAGGATTTGGTCTTGATCACAGACTTGGTGCTGCGGTCCAAGAATGGGGTTAAAATTAAATTTGTTCCCAGAGTGGTAGACCAAAGGTCCTCAGTCTAATAAATGTTATTAAAAAATGATTTTTTTCTATTTTGTCATCAATTTTACTACGACAGATACTTTGGAAAAACTTATCTCAGAAGTCTTATAAAATTCGTAACTATTTAATTAAATACGATATCAAGACGCTGTTTAGTTGTGAAGGTATCTTTAGTTTAGCTCTTTTAGTGAAAAAATTGAGTTTTTTACGTGACTTTTTATGAATCGTTTACCAACGTTCTTGTTAGGCTTTTCACCCGGCGCATCCACCATTTGTCACTATCCTTACTATTATGCTATAAAACTGTGAGCCCAAGATGGAAACAAAAGCAATAATAATTTTTTCATGAGATATATCAATAACTTATAAACATCCTCAACTAATCTTTTTTTTCTACATTCTTTTCAGTGATGGTTCAAGAAAAAACTTTGAGGACAGAGATTTTAAGAAAATCTGTTTTTGAGCTTCCCTATAAACTTAAACTTTATCATAACGGATGACTGATATGTTGTAAAGAATCAACAATGAGATTTGGGTTATCACCAGGTTTTCTCTTTTTACCTAGCACTCCTTATTTTTTATGTTTATTTTATTTTTATGTTTATGTTTAAATGCTTATCGATCAAGCTATCAGTGTGTCTGTTTGATTTCTTGGTATTTAACTTAATTATTACTTTGAAACTTGAGTTGCTTGCAGAATTAGGTTTCTTCCGTCTTTTTAACCTTCTTCAGAGCATTTGCGTCTTTTATGGGTTCTTGCTTAATTTACCAAAAGTCTTTCCTGTTTACTTTACAGTCTTGTTTGAAAGATACTTCAAATCTCAAGCTTTATCATCAAAACCGATTTTAAGAACAGCAGACTATAGAATTGACAAATTTTATTTCTTTAATTGCAACACTATTCATACTAACTCAAGTTGCGATATCAGATAAGATTTTTTAATTTTTGAAAACTTTTTCAAAAAGCTGATGCCTACTCGAACTTCAATCCCAGAAGGGCCTCTTAAATGCATTTGATCCACCAATCGAATGTTATTTCAATTAACTTACCTGCAATGATTACAACTATTCTAACTGTTGCAACTGCGATTGTTTTATTATTTCTACTTTACACTTATTGGTACCAAAATTACTCATGGATTTTCAAAAATATCAACAAAATCCCGGGACCACCAGGCCATTCGATCTTAGGCCACTTGCTGCTCTTCATGGAGTCACAAGGTAATTTAAAGCTCTAATTACCTAAATAACTGGTGCTTCTAGAGAAAACCTTTTTGTCCGACCGCCAAATGGCATTGGAATATTTTCCAATATTCAAGAGAACCTTAATGAACATTGCCACAGTTTCACTTATGCTGCCAGAAGATGTTGAAGTTAGTTTGAAGCTTCCCTGTTAATTCTGCAATTAATTTCAACATTTCAGTTAGTACTCTCCAGCATGAAGTACATAAAGAAAAGTATCCTCTATAACTTGATGCGACCTTGGCTAGGATCCGGACTTTTAACCAGCGATGGTAAATTTTTTTTGTTGTGAAATGAATTTTTTCAGGCAATTATTGCAGGAGCCAAATGGCAGACGCGACGAAAACTTTTGACTCCCGCCTTTCACTTCAACATATTGCAAGGGTTTCTGGAGATTTTCAATAAAGAAACCAATAAATTAGTCAAGACTTTGAGAAAAATAATCAATGAACCTGTTGATGTTGTTCCAATAATTACCCAAGTGACCCTCAATGCCCTTACCGGTATCTATTATAAAAAAGAATTCTATTAGAGCAACAATCTATTGCAGAAACGTCAATGGGAATAAAACTGGGAGCAAAGAACGATAAGAGTAGGAGTTATAGAAAGGCAATCTACGAATTTGGAGAATATTTTACGTACCGTGTAGCGAGGCCTTGGTTGGCGCCTTCGTTTCTTTTCTACTTGACTCCAACTGGAAAACTTTTCAACAAAGTAATTGACACTCTTCACAGGTTCACCGAAAGTGTTATTGCAGAAAAGAAAAAAATTTCTGAAAAAACGGTTTCGTACGCTTCTGGCAAGAAGTTGGCTATGTTGGATTTATTGCTGGCGGCCCAAGCAAATGGTGCCGACATCGATGATGAAGGTATAAGAGAGGAAGTTGATACTTTCATGTTTGAAGTAAGTTCTGCGTTGCTTCATTTTTCTTGAAAACTTTCTTTACAACTGTAGGGTCACGATACGACTTCAGTAGCGATTTGTTTTGTTCTCATGGTATTGGCAAACAACAAGAAAGTTCAGGTACTTCTGAAATAAAATTGTTAACTTGACTAGTTGGTTAAACTTTCAGGAGGAGGTTTACCAAGAAATTGTTGAGGTGTTGGGTGATTCTGACACGCCGTCTTTCTATCAGTTGCAAGAACTCTGCTTTCTCGAACGTTGTCTCAAGGAGTGTTTGAGGTTGTATCCAAGTGTTCATATTATCGCAAGACAACTTGAAGAAGACTTGCTGACGACAACTGGTTACTTGATTCCAAAAGGGACGATGGTTCATGTCAGGATCTTCGATATTCACCACAATCCCAACCTTTACCCCGATCCTGAAAAGTTTGATCCTGACAGGTTTCTGCCGGAGAACATCAAGACCCGACATGCGTTCGCTTACGTTCCTTTCAGTGCTGGTCCCAGAAACTGTATCGGTCAAAGGTATGCTCTGATGGAACTTAAGTCAGTACTATGTGGGATTTTGAGGAGTTTCGTTCTTGAACCTGTTGATAAGCCCGAAGATTTGGTCTTCATCACTGACTTGGTGCTGAGGAGCAAGAACGGGGTCAAGGTTAAATTTGTTCCCAGAAGCAAATAGATGGAATTTTTAAACTACTGTAAAAATTATTGATAGAGTAAAAATATTTTTCTTCCAAGCCACCTTTGATTTTATTTGATATTAACTCTCTAACAACGTGATTTAGATTTGATCTACCAATTAGTTTCTTCAGCTTCGTCTCAATAATCTTTATGTTTATTAATTTTTCTTTTCCCTCGTGGGACCAAATCAGTTTTGCTGCTAGAATTTTTAGTAAAAACAGAAAGTACAAAAAAGTCTTCAGCTTTATGGGAAGACTAAGCGTTCGTGATTGTTACATGGTGAAACTGAAATTTGCTAAAGTTTCAACAAAAATTTGGAATGAGAAATGTTGTAGATCTGACTAGAAACTAGAAAACTAGACACGTGGTTAACCTAATTAAATTAACTTACCATAGGGTCTAAGATGATTTTGAAACCTGTTTTTCTCATTTTGATCTAGCGGTTGTCTGACATTGCTATGGCAGCAGTATTTTATTTTTTAAATTTTACAATTCAAAAGTGGAAATTAAATCCAGCGACAAATTCATAGTTTTGTGCATATAATGCGCAAAGGTATCGCAGACGCTAAAAGAGTAAGTACGCGATCCAAGCCCTATTTGCAAACCTACTTTATGCCTTCCAGACGGCCAAACAGGAAACGTCCAATAGTGACAAGTGCGATTTAGGCAATCTAGACTTGCTCAATTTGCGGTAACATTCAGCCAAACACCCCCAATTTTTTCAAACTTTCCATTTGTTAAAGTTTGAGGGTATCAGATAACGATAGAAGAACCCTAATAACCACCAAAGGATCCGGGGACAATCATCACAACACTCACGCCATCGTCAAGAAGGTAATTACTTATCAAATTTTCAGAAAAATCTTAGTCGTTTTAAGCAGGATTTGCGTCATCCTCTTCAACGCACCATAGAACAACCCTTGCCAAATTGCCGAAGGTTACCTCAAGGTAATCTCTTGTTTTTCCCAAACAAATTATTGACCTACTTCTAGGGTATGACCAATCGAAAATTTTTCGACAACTACCGAAAGAAGCACAACTGAAGGTCGAGAAGAGTCTCGAAAATTTCTTGCTTCCCTCCGTCAAAAGACACCAAGGAGCTGTCACGTAAGTGAAAATTTTGGCAATATCTACCAAATTCTTTTTTAAAATTCCAGAAAAAGAGTCAATAATTGCGGCGACGCTGGAAATTTTCCTTTTGACGCAACATCAAGCGGAAATTTAAAAATCAAATCACGTCAAGTATTTTTCAAAAATTTGTTGTTCTTTTCTCAAAATGCCTTTAAGGTCGTTTTCGAGTCGAAAAAATTGAGCGTTCTAGTTGCCAATCCCGAAACTACTAGAGTTAGCGTGGTTTTGCAAAATTCTAGAAGCGACGAAAAAAGGATGGCGAATGGTTCGGGGGAATTTTCGAAAAATTCCGCAATGGACGCGATCCTCAGTCAGGTAAACGTCAATACTTAACCGGCCTTGTTGAATTGTGTGTATGATTAAGAGATGCGAATGGGGCATTACGGTGCCTGTCTGGGTCCGAAGTAATGATGCTGATTTATTGATAAGGCGGGGGCCGGTCGGGGATTAAACTCTCGTGTTAATATTACAGGCCGGAATTTCCGGTCTGGGCTCGATCATTGGTGAGACTCCCTTACGCCAGACCAACGACGTGGCTTCGGAATACGAAAGCAAGGAAACTTGCGAAATTTTGGACCCGGAGCTGAACCTGAATCGCCTGGGATGCACCGGCGCCGAAACTATAGACTGGAAGAAGGTCGTTTTGCCGGAAAAGACGAATTTGTATTTGGAACTGTGCCGACGAATCACTAACAAAAAGTGAGTTAGATGCAAGTTTTTTATTTTTCAAAATTTGTCAAAAAGTGGAGGCGCCGGGTATCGATCCCGGTACCTCTCGCATGCTAAGCGAGCGCTCTCCCATCTGAGCTACGCCCCCATGGTAGATGCCCAATACGCCCAAAACTCGAGCAAATGATTGACCCAGATACTCAAAATTATTATAGTGAGGATCAAAAAATTTCAAAAATTGGAGGCGCCGGGTATCGATCCCGGTACCTCTCGCATGCTAAGCGAGCGCTCTACCATCTGAGCTACGCCCCCTGTATTTTATTAAACTCTTATCGAAAAAATCCGGTACAAATTGATCTAGATTTTGGTCCACCTCTCCAAAGAAGCCGTAGGTGTCGTACGAGTAGTTCCAATTATTGACCTCGCCTCGCGTGCCTCATTATGTTGTGAGACGCCAAGACACGAACTTTCTCTTGCTGCCGAGTGTTGATACCAATGTATTTTGCATTTATGAATATTTATGTTGAATAACTAACACTATTATGATATCTGAAAGGACAAGCAGTGGAAGCTTTGATTAAAAGTTAACCGCTTTAACGACCAAAAATTGAGGAAGTTAGTTTTGTTTCTGCAAATTGTCGTCGCATGATTGATACGCCTTCAAACGTAGCTAATTTTGAATTTTGCTTACATGATTATTAACAATTGATAAGAAGTTTTAAGTCTTGTTGATTTTCTACTCTTATTCTTATCATCAACTTTTGTCGCCAGTTTTACTGAAATTAAAAAATTGATTAAAACTTAGTATACCTACGCAGGTACTCATGTTTCTTATCTGACTAACAGTTGCTTTAGCTTTAGATCTTTTTTAATGAGTTGGTTTGGTAACACTGATTATCAGCAACAAACAATTGATGCAGCTCTGAAAAAAGAAACTTTAATCTAAAAATTTTAAAATTTGTACACAAAGCTAGTCTCTGACGTTACGCAAATGTTATACAATGTGTATACAATGTAGTGATTGCTAAGTTATGCTTCACTGATCGCCTAGATTATGTGGTGTCCATGTGAAGAGGTTTTATGATTCTTTTCAGCTTAAATATGTAGGATCTACTATTATTATTTAACAAGAATCTGTTGGACACTCAAAGAATAAGTCGAATTTAGAGCAAATGCCGGTTAAGATGTCTTATAACTTGTTCCAACGACCGGGTGTCTTCTTTGCACATTTGTAATTATATGCGAGGGCTGTTAAAAAATTCTGATATAGCTTCTAAAATATTTTATAATTACGAATATAGAGGTATTTTTTTCTGTTCTAATAAAATTTGTAGCGAAATTGTATTTAGCACAACGTGCAAAATTGAGGCAGGGGCCCTTATAGGTTCTCCTAAATACATTTTTACTGCACTCATTTATCCAGAATGATTGAACATGACGTTAATATACCGCCTGGCAATATTGATAAAAGCCTACCTCTATTTCCTTCTTTGAACACTTATTTGACGGTTGACAAGCGTCAGTGGCGTCACTTCGGTCCGTAGAACAGTCCCGTTGGCGTCAGCAGAGGTACAGAGTAGGTAAAGTAAGTAAGTGACACGTTCAGTCATTTTGGATGACCCTGTATAAATTCTTGTAAATTATAAATCAAATAGATTAAAGCAGGTTATTGTAGAAATATATTATAGAGATTTTGAAAGGGGGCTGAAAATATTTTAATGTTAAGCACTTTTTTGTTGGTATGCCTAAAATGTTAGTAGTATTTTAAGTTGTCTGTTGTCTTTCATGATGTAGTTTGATGGATTCAGCGTCATTTCAAAGCTAAATTGACTCATTAAGTCGTACAATAGAATAGACTGTTTACGGGCCACTTGTAAAATCGTTATAAAACCTCAAAGGAGCGAGAAAGAGATTATAAATGCTTATAGCGAGACCAGCGAGACGCACCAGAGTTGTATTTAGGTAAACATGAAGGCATAATAATTATGACGATACCAGACTTTTCCAGAACTTTACAATTAACACGGTTGATCAGTTATTTATTTATGTGTTATTAAGTTATATAAATTTATGTTATGTTTCACCTGTTTTGACCCCTGTCAGAGACGTAACACAAAGTACGGTTCTGACTCGAACCCGTCTATCTATTGTGTCAGCGGTTCCAATAGGGGATGATTCAAAATTTGGATAATCCCAAAAGTTTCCAAAAAAAAATGTTCTTGATTACCAATTTTTGCTGAAATGCTGGCGAAGTACAGTCAAGGACGTTAAAGATGTCCAATCGTGTTTAACCCTTTTAGGTCTTTTCCTCATCATTATAGGTAGCTGGCTACTTATAGGGCTAATCGCACTTGGTCCTTTTCGTTATTTGACCTGCTTTTCGTAGCATAAAAAAGTACTTACTTACCTTCTTATAAATGATAATAAAATAAGCTTAAAACGTTAAATGGGACTGGACATAGTCAAAGTCCTCGATTGCGCATCATGGCACATGAACAGTGGTAACAGGAGAGTGATATTATTAATTATCCTCATCTCCTGGAAACTCGAACTGTAAGCCGGAATTGTTCCATTATAACAGCATTTTGCTATCTGCAAGAAAATCGAATAGAAGCAATGACTGACTACTCATGCAAGGTTATCACTGCCGCAGCCTGCATTATGTAAGATTAAAGTTCTACAACCGCCCCTATATTAAATTTACTGGAACAAGGGACTCGATAAATTAATTAAATTAATTAGAGTGTCTGCAACGCGAACACGATTAAGTGAGATATCTATTCAAATCAACCCCACCCAATTTCGGTGAGTCGCCACAAAACCAACAAATTTTCCATTTTCCTCTCGACCACCATCCAACGCATTTTCTCCGCAACTCCGCCACCACCACCATAAAATTGTCCATCGTAAAATTGCTTTTATCGATTCATTATCGTACGGACGAAATCTACAACCGGACGTTCCGTCAATCTTCCACCAGGAAGCGATCGACGAATCGGGACCGTAACCAAAACGGCGTGTTTTGTTTCTTTTATGACCCTCCCGCGCGATAATTCGGCGAAAGTGCCAGTAAAGTGGGTCGCCTCAAATCCCTCATGCACGACCGGACTCTGGATGATAACCGGGAATCGGGGCGATAAGGGCGCGAAACGTCAAAACAAACGTAAGGTGCCGGTGGACGAGTAGTATTGATTGTCGTAGTTCGAGGCGTTAACTCGGGGATTTGGCCGGAATCTGGACCATTTCGGAGACGGCGGCAACGGAACGAGAAGAAATTTCAAAGGAGCCGCTCCAGAGAAAAATTGAAATTTAGTAGTTTTTAGGCGAGATGTTAGGTTTTTTGACGATTTTGAAATAGGCGGTCTTAATGGATTTTTATGAAGTCAGTAGCTTCGAAAGATCTTCCGTTCCACCAACTAGACAGCGTAAACATCGGAAATTTGTGTTGATTCAGGGATCCCCCGCATCTTGCATAAAAGCTTCTGGATTGATGCGTTAAAAAGCTTTAGGTATCAAATTACTCGACGAATAAAAAAACAATAACGAGTTTTTGCCGTTTTCAAAAAAGGTGTCTGCAAAAGTCCCTAAACCGTATCATAATGCTAACAAGAATACATTTTTGTTTTATTAGGAATTTTTTTTTTCAAAAAGTGGAGGCGCCGGGTGTCGATCCCGGTACCTCTCAGCCTCTCCAATTTGAGTTTAGGGAAATGGCCCAACATATCCCGAACTGGTACTTACCAGATTTTCAAAATAAAGTACTACCAAAAAATTATCAAAATTTGGAGGCGCCGGGTATCGATCCCGGTACCTCTCGCATGCTAAGCGAGCGCTCTCCCATCTGAGCTACGCCCCCATGGTAGATGCCCAATACGCCCGAAACTCGAGCAAATGATTGACCCAGATACTCAAAATTATTATAGTGAGGATCAAAAAAATTTCAAAAATTGGAGGCGCCGGGTATCGATCCCGGTACCTCTCGCATGCTAAGCGAGCGCTCTCCCATCTGAGCTACGCCCCCATGGTAGATGCCCAATACGCCCGAAACTCGAGCAAATGATTGACCCAGATACTCAAAATTATTATAGTGAGGATCAAAAAAATTTCAAAAATTGGAGGCGCCGGGTATCGATCCCGGTACCTCTCGCATGCTAAGCGAGCGCTCTCCCATCTGAGCTACGCCCCCCGTGGAAATCAAAGACCGCAATCAAAAATCGTACCAATAATCGACCTACTTTCCAAAAAATTTGCTGGTAGATTTTAAGTAAAAAATTTGGAGGCGCCGGGTATCGATCCCGGTACCTCTCGCATGCTAAGCGAGCGCTCTACCATCTGAGCTACGCCCCCAGTTGAAAAGTATTTTTTCCAAGCAAAAAATCGCATAAATCTGCTCCAGTTTCAAGCTGGTCCTTGTTACGTAGACTGGTTGTTGGCACGGTGCCCGCAATCATTTCATTTCAGTCCAGTCCTCAACACGGCCAGTTTCGACGATGTGCTCCAACAAACTTTCACTCGACTTGCCTGAAATCGCGCCATTACGTGCCAACAGTTAGTTCCAGCAACACTTGTTTTAAAATTACCGAAAAATTCTCTTTTTAACGTTTATAAGAAGTTCTTCAACTAATCGGTCCTCGAGGAAAGGCTCTAGCGCTACCTGGTGACGTTCACGAAACCAATTAAAAAATGCAATCTTAAATTCCCCCGCTTTGTTCAACAACCCCATCGCCAGTTACTCGAGAGACCGCAAAGATAGGGTTCAAAAAGCTGCAACGCTTTATTTGTAAAGCTTCAAAGTCAACAATGTTGTTACGTCGAGCTGAATTATTTCTCTATTTCTCCGTTGTTTGAACAACAGTGCCGGCAACTAGAAGCCGCCACAATCCCCAAACACATTTTCGCCAAGTGCCAAATTTAATTCCGAAACCCTAACTAACTAGGCTTCAGAGTCTTTGGTTCAGTGGCGTTAGCGACCCTAACTAAATTTTCTCCACAAAAAAAAACAAAGAGAGAACTTCCGCTTCCGCCTCACAAGAAGGGACCTTAACCGTACTAACAATAATTAACACTATTACTATTAATTGGGGGATCTAGATTTTTTCTATTTACATCTTGCTCGCAAGTAGGGTTGCTTAAATAAGTTTTATCAATTGAGCAGGCAAAGGCTCCGATTCCAAGACAAAGCTGGGCACTTCACACCTCACATTTCTAATCAACCCTCTTTGGTCAACTGCAGGAACGTCACCCACGCTTTCTGTTTGTGCCAATTATACGAGAAAGATTTGGGGTCCAAACTATTTGAGAGTTTTTTTTTGTTTTTGAAGATTAAATTTGCACATTATGTCATGTCGGTGACGGTCCAGTGACTGGACGTTGCGCCGCTGGATCGAACCCTGCTCGCGAGGTCAAGGTTTACTGCAGGGAGGGTCTTCAATGACACGTGCGGATTCATCTCCATTTCTCCATCCATTTGAGGCATTAAAAAAATAGCGATTGAGAAAATAAATAAATAAATAAATAAATGAATAAATGAATGAATGAATGAATGAATGAATGAATGAATGAATGAATGAATGAATGAATGAATGAATGAATGAATGAATGAATGAATGAATGAATAAATGAATGAATGAATGAATGAATGAATGAATGAATGAATGAATGAATGAATGAATGAATGAATGAATGAATGAATAAATCAATAAATAAATAAATAAATAAATAAATAAATAAATAAATAAATAAATAAATAAATAAATAAATAAATAAATAAATAAATAAATAAATAAATAAATAAATAAATAAATAAATAAATAAATAAATAAATAAATAAATAAATAAATAAATAAATAAATAAATAAATAAATAAATAAATAAATAAATAAATAAATAAATAAATAAATAAATAAATAAATAAATAAATAAATAAATAAATAAATAAATAAATAAATAAATAAATAAATAAATAAATAAATAAATAAATAAATAAATAAATAAATAAATAAATAAATAAATAAATAAATAAATAAATAAATAAATAAATAAATAAATAAATAAATAAATAAATAAATAAATAAATAAATAAATAAATAAATAAATAAATAAATAAATAAATAAAACAATTTTGCAGAAACACCGACTGCAAAGTGCACATTGGACCAGAACAGTTCAGCTGCCACCTAATTGTCTTGCAATGTTACTCCGATCTCTTCGACGGCTACATCTCGATAAAGAAGGTCGAAATACCAGCGGTGCCCACTCAAAACTAGTTTAATTTCACGTCAAAATCTGAAACGTCCGGTTTTTAGGATAGATGTAGCGCCTCTTCGTTTGCGTACATCTACGACTGGATGGTGAACGAAGAAAACCCCTTTAGGTACTTGGCCAGAGACAACGTTCTGGACATTTTCAACTCGGCCAAGTATCTGAAAATTAAAGGTGCAAAGGCACTCGCTGACTGGACATTTTTTCTAAAAAAATCTTTTCAGATTTGATCGAGCAATGCTGGGCGTTTATCGACAACCTCGACGTGTTCAACGAGGACAACGCCTTCTTGCTCTACGTTGACGCCAAGATCAAGCAGGTGGAAGAAGTGCGAGAGTTGATGGTGCCCCGGATCCAAGAATTCTTTCTGATGCTGGTCAGCTCTCAAGATTGGCTAGAGCTCGATGTTGAGGATGTTAAAATTTTTTTGAAATCAAACTATGTCAAAGTTAATTGGTAAAGCAATTAATTTGGGGCAGACAAGCACCATGGTCCAGTTACCACTTCCACTGATTATCAATAGTGGTTCCTACTCACCTAAAATAACAGAGATGTACAATCGCGGACTTTGAAAATGTCCCATCTATTCTTTTTATTTACTGGCTATCTAAATATCTACCTACTTAATTACAATGAAATAAAAACGGTTTGACGGCGCTGGAGGTGGTGGCTGCACCGTTTGTGCTCCCCGTTGGTGGATGCTGCAATTCTTACTTGTTCTCTAGCGAAATGGAGATTTTTATGTCGGCAGTGCGGTGGTTGAAGCACGATTGGGACAACAGAGACAAGTACAAGTACGAGGTCCTCACGTGCGTCAGATTTGGAAACATAGCACCCTGGCAACTGGTGGACATCAAGAGGAATCCTGAAAACCCCGAGTTCATGGAGTTAGCAAAAGATGCCGCTATTTGCAAACTGATCGATGACGGTCTCGCGTGAGTTCGCTTAGGATCGTCGATAGTCGGGAACCATCATAAACGATTTTTAGATTTGTTATCATTAAGTACTGGTACGGCCAAGAGAACGATGACTTTCAGCATTGGAACGCGGTGTTGGGGTTGCAAGAACCGCCTTCGAGGAATTGGAGTGGTTTGGATAAAACTTACTTCACGTATCGAGAATTTTTGATATATCTCGATCAATACAGAAGGCATCAGCTAATTGCCAAAACCAAACCTAAAGTGATCTCGGAAAAGAGATCTAGTGTTGGTTCCGGGACCGTTTTGTTTCCAGAAGAACCTGTTCCTAGTATGGAAGATTTCTTGTCCAAGAAGAAAGTAAGTCCAAACCGAAAAAAGTTGAGCAAAATCACGTGGTAGAAAGTTTTGTTCTTGTAGCAGTTAAATATATTACTTGTTTTACCACTATAAACTAAATTTGTTTTAATTTTCTAATTATTTCCATCATAACGCGTCAGAGTTTCAGCATTTTTAGCATTTGGTAAGAATTGATGTAGCACCTTCCAGCAGCAAAGGTAAAAGTTGCTTCACTTCTCGACCAAATACTCAACTCTCATTATTTGCTGTTGGTGCCCAAAGGTCTTTCTACTCTTCTAATCTGGAACTTTCAGGATTTCTTAGTGTATTCGATGCCTCAAGTTCATACTCTTCTAACCAAAAAGGAAATTGCTTCCAAGAAACTGAGTGTTGCAGAAAGTCGCTCTCAGCACAACTGGAACATCCTAAAATACCTCACGCAACCTAGCAACTTAATGCTCAATGAATATAGCTTTCCCAAAAGTGCAGAAGCTGACACGTTAAAATTATTTTCATCACCAACAGATCAAATCTTAGAGAGAAGCGAGGACGTTGTAACTGCTTCCAGTCAGGGAAAAGAGAACGCCAAACTTCTTGGGGCTTTTAACCCTTTCATATTTGGAGATCACCAAGAAACGGAAGTTTTGAAGTTGGTGTCCAAAAACCGAGCAACTGCGTGGAACCCTCTGAAAGATCACATAAATCCTCCTTGCGGCCATAACGAGCTTAATAGTTCTTTAGAAAAATCAAACACCATGAAGCTGTTCACCAAATCCATGGACTCTTTAGCTAAGAGCAACACGTAAGTAGCTAAGGTACTTATAAGATTTACATTTCAACGAATAAATACGAAAACAATAATTAAGTAGACAATTTTGAAGGCCTCTAGATAGAACCAACAAAGACGGTTTTCGTTAGGTTTACCAAAACTGGTTTCTGCGCAGAAATCGCTTAAGTGCGAGCGCCTTAGGTTTCGCCCCAAAGAAATACGCGGCGTCAAGCTCTCTGTTCTTCGAGGAAACTGAAGCAGTGTTAATTTTGGGTGGCACCAACCCTTACTGTTCTTTCACCCTTCGCGAGGGCAACGGCAGGAACATCTACAGATACCGGCCGAAACTGAACGATTGGGAGTTAGTGGGGGTGCTTCCGGAGCCGCGTCAGCACCTCGCTGCTCAGTTCATGAGGGGTCGAATTTATTTAGCAGGTGGGCTCGTTCAAGAAAATAAAGAAATTTCTGCACGTTTTTCCAGGAGGAGTCGACCCGAGATCGGACGATGTAAGAGGAAAGGAAGTTGTGGTGGATACAGTTTGGAGTTTTGAACCGGTCCATCAGTCTTGGTTTAGTGAAAGATGTCTGATAACGGCAAGAAAGTTTTTTGGTTTTGTGGCCACCAACCATTGCTTGTTCGCGATCGGAGGGCAAGGTCGCCGCAAAAAGTCAGATGAGACACCCTTAAGTTTCTTTAAAATCACCAAATTTGCAGAATGTTGAATAGCGTGGAGAAGTTCGACCTGGAGCAGGGCACTTGGGTTTCTATTGCTCCTATGAGGCATGCACGCGGCGGCCTCTCTTGCGTCAAATATAGAAACGTTATATGGGCCGCTGGGGGGCAATCCCAGCAAAATAACTTTCTTGACGTAGTTGAAGGCTACAACATCGAGAATAACCAGTGAATTGCAACCATTAACGTGATATTTCGATTAATTTTGTTATTTTTAGATGGAGCCTTCTGAGGCGGTTGACGTTTCCACGTGCATTTTCCACCATGTGTGTCATGTCTGATTCGTTGTACATTATTGGCGGCGTGGCGGAAATTAAGGGAAGCAACAAGACAACGTCCAGCATTGATTCTGTGGATATGTGGGATCGCAGCCGGACTGACTGGAAAGCAGTGGCGCAAATGGCAATTCCAAGACACGGACATAGCATCGCTTATTTCGGCAGCCAATTCTTTGTAGCAGGAGGAGTCACCACGGTCTACACAAAGTGCTTGAGCAACGTCGAGTGCTTCTGCACCAAGAGAGGTAAATTTGCCGCACACTATAGCCAATTAACTCTATGGACCGATGATGACAATTCAGCAGTCAAGCAAAGCAGTTTATTTCATTTTAATTTAAAAAAGGAGGAGCCGAGAAGCTGCTATATTTGAGGATAATAGTAAAAATCATCATAAAGATAAATTAGTCAAAAAACTTCAAAAAAATACTATTCTTTGTACCTACAGTTGTGGACCAAAGAGACTCACGCAGAGGGTAAAATTCAAAGTGCAGCAATTCTTCGGCAAATTGTAATGGCATTCCTTTGTGTAAATCAGCGGAAAATGGCTAATTAGCGCACTTGTAAAAAAAAGTAATGGCACTCTATGAACTTAACAGCCGCTTGGTGGCGGAACGGCTGAGGAAGTCATTATTGGGACTAAAAAGCGACAAATTTGGATTAACTGCTGCTGTCGTTAGAATGATCTTACCTTTCACGAGTCATCAAACTGTAATGCTAAAAATAATAATATAAAACTCGAGAATAGTATAACTCTGTAGAGTGCAAATCTTGCAAGATGAGAGATAGCCTCGAGAAACTGTCTCTTGTAAAAATATTATAGTTATGTAGAGAAAGTACTATTTTTTAATATTATTATTCGATTAATTGTTAATACTTAAGTAGATTTAGTGTCCAATTTTAAACTCCGTGCATTTTGTCATTTTATGCGTACCTACCTATCTTCAAACTTTGTAGAGTAAATTATACGAAAAAATTACTCAAGTAATCAAATAATCTTTTTTGTATATCCTTGATTGCATTGGTCACTCGAGCAGTACGCCACTGGATTAAGAACTGCGGCAAATTGGTTTCAGTCCGCCTCTGTATTTTATTGTCAGTAATCAAATTAACAAAACTAATTTTAGTGGCTAGACAAAAAAGCTTCTTTGACCTAAAATCTCTAAATTCTTTGATTTTTTTTTCAGAAAAGTGGTTGCATGGCGTCGCCTGTTTACCTTGCCCGCTTTCTGGACACGCCGCTGTAACTCTTCCTCCGACAAGTTTAATATATTTTCTTTAATTTAGTACTGAAAAGCCTCAGTTAGAAAAATTATTGAATTAATAATAAATTAATTATGTATTGCATATTCTTGTAGTTAATTGAAACCAATTCCATCTAAACGCAACCTGCAATACCGGCATCGACGTTATATTTTCAGCCGGTAGATGGCGGGACACCGGTAACCTATTTTACAATATCGCCAATTTACGTCCGAAATGACCCGCAATTAACTAAAATCCAATTTTAACTCGCTTCCGAATTACCGCAAGATTCGAGCTAAAGGTCAATTTTTGTTCCCCGGCAATACCCTGGTGGATTCTGCAGTTTTTGATGGCGGCGTTTTGACGGGGTTGTGAACTTGGCTTCAGTCCAATCGAGTGTTGTTGGGTGCGGTGTTTTACTCGACGAAAAATATTGTTGTAGCAAAAATTAGGGCGTAATTCTGTGGTGAAAGGTGAGTTAATTTCCCCCATTAACGTTAACGAATCCCATTCATCAAGGGTGATCACGTCAGTGCCCTTATTTACTAATTCTCAAATGTCGATGAACTTGTTACTTGACAACATGGACCCTTTGTGAGTGGGTTTGTTATGCATCTGAAAGGAATGTGGATGCGTTTCCGGGCATCATCCCGTGTTTCGTGGCGATTTGCCTCTATTTACACGACTTTTTTCGAAATTAAATGGTGCGGGCCGGATTAGTCATGTGTGTGTAATGTGGTGATTCTCGGAATTTCGTTTTTCAGGTGTGGTTATCTCACCGAATCGCCATGAGTTACAACATGAATCAGAACAGGCCGAGTAAGTATTTACGCTATTTCTATTACTTTTGATGCCGTTTTAGTTGTTAAATCAAAAATTTGAAAGGTCGGCACTGAAGGTTCAATAAAATCGCAGTGCCTCAGCCTGTCATTGAAGAGAACAACTTATCTGTCATTATGAAAGCTAAAGCTACTTGATTATCTTAGATACTTTTTTGACATTTGACACGTATTAGCGATCTTGCAAAAGGAACCGCGAACAATTAACAAAATCAGCAATATTCAGAAATGTTGACGAAGTTTTTAAGATCCTGGTTTATGACAGCAGAACTACCCTATCCCTATTGTAAAATTTACGTTATCACTAGTCCCAAGGGCGCCCAGCGACTTGATTGATTTAGGGCCGGTTTTACAGGTATCTTTAAACCCCTTTATCTGACGTAAAATATTTAACATGATTTACTATTTTTAAGGAAAATTATGAGGGTTGCAGATGAACGTCCAAATAGCGTGCTTCACTATACATAGACTCAAATATTTTTGCAAAAAAAAAAAGAAGATTGGGATGATTTTATTTTTGATGTCTTGCTAATTAGGGTGGTGCAGCTGAAGGGATCTACCACCCCCTGGAGCCTGTGGATTGCTTATTTATGGAATGCATCGAATTCTGAGCAGCGTCTAACTAAAAGCACAGCTGGCACAAATCAAACTGGGCAACGGGAAGAAGTTGCGTCAAATTGTTTGTTTTCCCATTTGTAATTTATCAGGAAACGGTCTATTTCCGTTGCATAATTACCGTTGTTACATGAATTTCTTCCAATAGTTTGACAAAAGTCAGTTCTATTTCAAAACATACCATTGCTCTTAATATTTGCATAATAATTGTGCTAACGAAATTAATAATCTTTAGTGGAGTTTTGCGCCACTTGAATATTATAATTATGGTGACAAATGAATAGTCAATTATGAAGGAGAGGCATTCATCAGTCACCTTAACGTAAAGCCGTTATTAATGACCTAACTGTTGAACTATAAAGTTTTGACCCCAACATGCAAAGTTCGCATGTAATGCCCGCATTTGATCTGATTTGACCCATTTTGGTAAATCCTCGCCGATCTCCATTAATCTCACTTAAATGGCAGCGGGTCAAGTCAAGATTTAAACTTGCATTTGAAATGTGCAGAATGTAACAGTCAAATTGAGCTTACAGTAAAGCTCAGCACCAAGATTCTTAATGGTACAACACGCCAAAACCCAAAAATAAAGTTGGAATTGAAAATTAGTCACTTACGTATCGCGGGCCGAAAGTGAGAGTTTGCACCCGCGGGCGTAATTTATTTTCGGCCCGCCGTACAGTAGGGGATTTTGAAAATGTCCAATTGTGTTTAGAGAGCTGACTGCTGAGGCTGAGAGTGACGGCCTAACCATCACGTGACGAAGAACATTCCATTCAACTGTTTAATGGAATAGGATGGTTGACAGAAACGCATGCGTGACGTCATGGTTCCAGTTTGATCGTGTGACAGGGCGCTGGTTTGCAAGGAGCTAGTTCCGCTTTTGACCGCACAGGCGCTGGCTACTCTTTAAAAAAATTATAATTGACCGCGTCTATTTTCGGGCTGTAGATACCTCAAAAAGTTAATGATTCTTCTCTTTAGTCGAGCATATAAAGTTCTCATTAATGAAACTTTAATATATCGTTTGTCCGGAGGTAATTAGTGCCAAACCTGTGGCCGTGTTTCGTTTGTTGAATATTTAAATGAAGGGTTTGTTTGAAGCTCGAAACACTCGCCGAACAACACAAACTTAATTATTCGCTTCTCTTCTTCGCCGTGTCCTCGAGTCGTCCGGTTCTCTCCCAATTAACTGACAAAAATGTATTTAGTGTCGCAGGGCCACTACCAAGGGGGCCCCGGCGACCTGCCGATGCCACCCGCCAAAGAACAGACCCTCATGTGGCAACAAAATTCCTACATGGGCGATTCCGGCATCCATTCGGGCGCCGCCACCCAAGTCCCGTCACTCAGCGGCAAAGAGGAAGAAGAAATGGACCTTTTCGACCTCGATCAGGGTTACTCGCAAGGCTTCACCCAGGACCAAGTCGACGAAATGAATAATCAGCTGAACCAAACGCGATCGCAAAGAGTCCGGGCTGCCATGTTTCCTGAAACTTTGGACGAAGGCATCGAAATACCTTCGACCCAATTCGATCCTGGCCACCAAACTGCCGTTCAACGTTTGAGCGAACCGAGTCAAATGCTGAAACATGCCGTCGTCAACTTGATCAATTATCAAGACGACGCCGATTTGGCGACTCGTGCTATTCCCGAATTGATCAAACTTTTAAACGACGAAGATCAAGTTGTGGTTTCGCAGGCTGCCATGATGGTGCATCAACTGTCGAAGAAAGAAGCTTCAAGACACGCCATTATGAATAGTCCGCAAATGGTGGCGGCGTTAGTACGCGCTATTTCCAACTCTAACGATTTAGAAACTACCAAAGGGGCCGTGGGTACGTTGCATAAGTTGTCGCACCATCGCCAAGGTCTTCTGGCCATCTTCAAGAGCGGCGGAATTCCGGCTTTGGTGAAACTTCTCAGTTCTCCGGTCGAAAGCGTTCTGTTCTACGCCATCACCACTTTGCATAACTTACTTCTGCATCAGGACGGCTCCAAAATGGCGGTTCGACTAGCCGGAGGTCTCCAAAAAATGGTCGCCTTGTTGCAAAGAAACAACGTTAAGTTTTTGGCGATCGTCACTGATTGCTTACAAATTTTGGCTTACGGCAACCAAGAAAGCAAATTGATCATCTTGGCTTCGCAAGGTCCGATCGAGTTGGTCAGGATCATGCGATCCTACGATTACGAGAAGCTTCTATGGACCACATCTCGTGTCTTGAAGGTGCTTTCTGTTTGTTCGAGCAACAAACCCGCCATCGTCGAAGCTGGCGGCATGCAAGCTCTTGCCATGCATTTGGGCAATTCCAGCCAACGTTTGGTACAAAACTGCCTGTGGACGTTGCGTAATTTATCCGATGCCGCCACCAAAGTCGACGGTCTGGAAGGTCTCCTCAGTTCGCTGGTTCAAGTTTTGGGTTCGCAAGACGTTCACGTCGTCACTTGCGCTTCGGGCATCTTATCCAATCTGACTTGCAACAATCAACGTAACAAAGTGACGGTTTGTCAAGTTGGCGGCGTAGACGCCCTGGTCCGCACCATCGTCAACGCCGGCGATCGTGAGGAGATCACGGAACCGGCGGTGTGTGCGTTACGTCATCTGACGTCGAGACATGTCGAGTCAGAAATGGCGCAGAACGCCGTCAGACTGAACTACGGCATTCAAGTCATCGTCAAGCTGTTGAATCCGCCATCGCGCTGGCCGCTGGTCAAAGCCGTTATCGGACTCATCCGGAACTTGGCCCTGTGTCCGGCCAATCACGCCCCGCTGAGGGAGCACGGCGCCATCCACCACCTGGTGCAGCTGTTGATGCGCGCCTTCCAGGACACCCAAAGGGTCAGTATCAGCGGCAAGACCTAACTATGAGTCGCTAATCATTTGCCCGCTAGTCTAATAACTAAGTCAAGTTCTTGTAGATGTAGTGTTAAGAAGGGTTTTAAACCAGAGAAAGAGTGTCGAACCGGCCGGGAATCGATCTCACGATATCCCAGTCCAGACCTGAAGCGTCAACCCATTACGCCACGGAACAAACTTCTTCTCTAATTTAAAACCTTCCACTTCTCCTATACAAGTGACGTCATCCCTATGACTCACGATTGTAACAGTAGGGTCATCCAAAATGGCTGAACATGCCGCTTATCTGATATCTTGTTTTGCCGAACTATACCTACTGTGACACGTTCTAACGTCAGTGGCGTACCTGGCGTACTTAACCTCCGACTGTAAGATCAGTTTCGTAATGACTACTTAAATATACTTATTTATTAATTGATCGTTACTTGGCATTAAAAAACAGTGGTTTTTGGTCAAAAAGCGAGAACAAAACATCTTTAACGTCTCTGACGGTTGTCAATTGTCAAGTGTTTCCAAATTGAGGCAATACGCTGATGTCACGTTCAATCATGTTGGATGACTGTCTAGTGAAAGTTCACTGATTAACTGTGTTCTCTACCGGTAGACAACAGGGTTAAAGGGAGAAGAAGAATCTTTGAACTGCTTCCAGGTAACTGTTTGCTTAATTTTTTTAGAGGGCGAGCGTGGCCAGCGGCGGCAGCCAGCAGACGACGAACTACGCCGACGGCGTCCGGATGGAGGAGATTGTGGAAGGAACTGTCGGCGCTTTGCACATTCTGGCTCGAGAGTCCCACAATCGGGCGATCATCCGTCAGCAGATGGTGATCCCCATTTTTGTGCAGTTGCTATTCAACGACATCGAGAACATACAGCGCGTCGCAGCTGGAGTTCTGTGCGAACTGGCGGCCGATAAGGAAGGTGCCGAAATGATCGAGCAGGAAGGGGCAACATCGCCCCTGACCGAGCTATTGCATTCGCGAAACGAAGGTAGAAAATTTTTCGCGTTTTGTTGGTAGAATTGTAACGTGATCGCTTCGACAGGTGTCGCTACCTACGCTGCAGCAGTATTATTCCGAATGAGCGAAGATAAGCCGCAAGACTACAAGAAGCGGCTATCCATGGAACTGACCAATTCCCTGTTCCGAGAGGAGAACCTCTGGAATGCCGACTTGGGAATGGATCCAGATTTACAGGTATTTTCATTTTTTTTAATACCGACGAAAATTTGACACCAACGGTAGGTATTGTTTGAAATTTCACGTGTAGATGCTTGAATTCTTGAGAATTAAGCCCTAAATTCATGACGTTTTGGCTATTTTTTTATTTCTTCCCTGTTTTGTTTTGTTTTTGTTTGCACTTGTCACTGATCGTTTTAGGACATTTTGAGTCCTGACCAACCCTACGATAATATGTACGCCCAAGGACCACCGAGTGTACACAGCAACCACGGCGGGCGTCCGTACCAACAACAAGGTAATTGTACTAATTGAACGATTAACGGAAATTAACAAATTAGATAACAAACCCGAGGACTATTGTCATTCAGTTGATCACTCAAGATTCGACAACCTAACCCAGAACTTGCTGACTTAACATAGGTAAATGACAGCATGACGTTTTTGTGTGCAGTAGTCTCGTAGCTGAAAGCATGCTATAGATTTTTTATTAGTTCTGATTGATTTCCCTCCCCGCCTCAATTGCACCTGGCGATTATTGACGTTGAAGGAATTTGTTTTTCTCTGACGAATTGATTGGCGTTTTTTAGGGTATGACCAGATACCAATAGACATGCAGGGGTTGGAAATAGGCTCGCACGGTGGCGGTAACGGATCCACCTTTAGTACAATAGAAGCGATGGATGTTATCCCGAGCGCCGAGCCCGATCTCAATTTTGACCCAATTGATCAATTACCCACACCTCCCCAGGACAACAACCAAGTCGCGGCTTGGTACGATACCGACTTGTAAACAACCTTCCTTGATGTTTTATGCTTTTGAAAAAGATAGAAACTTAAGTTTTTTAATTAATTATTATTATTATCGATAACGATCCTAATGGTCCGTTAGGATTTTTTATCGCAATTAAGGTAACTATTATAATATTAATAATTTATTAGCGAGTATATATGAAACAAAAAAAATATAATGTTGTGTATCGTTTTTAAGTTACGCGATGAACTCTCGTTATTTTCAACGTTATTCCAAAAGCCCGTGTGTGGAAAGAGCTAAAACACAATGCGGCGTTTCGAATCGGTTAGAATAATTATTGTGAGCTCAAGTAATTCTGTTAGCTGTAATTACCATATTATTGTTCGTTGTACAAATTACTAATTGTGGTACTGCTGACGCGGTTTGTCGCCCTTTTTATTCCCGGTTGTTCATCATTCTTATTATTCACAGACTATGGATTTTAAAAATGGCGGCAAATAAAGTAATTGTGTTTCAGTTCTTTACTATATATTGTATAAGGATTTCTTAAACAGGGTAGAACTTTAAGGCACTGCCTTTGAAATGTATGCATGTCTTTGTAGGAAGGAATAAAATTTCTCATTGTATTTCATTTGTGGTATCAAATTATTTCCTGTTCTCTCCATCCCTAATTGTCCTATTTAAATTTTCTCTGACCAGAAGTTGGAATTAACGTTATCTTTGAATATGTAGAAAGTTGCCCTCTTTGTGAAAATGTTCAGAAGAATTTATTTTAAATCGAAATTCCAATTTTTTTAAGTATAGAAGGAAATTGCTTGTAGCTTTGGAACTGCTGATTTATTATTCTTCGATCGTTTAAGCGTGGCAAAGGGACAATTAATTGTAAAAAAACGCGTTAACCACTATATGCGTGTAATCTCAACCAGAGCACATCTCCAGAGTTACATTGTTCAACTTTCTTTTACCTTCTTTGCTCGAGGTATGTGTGAAATTTTTTTTTTTAAATTTACTTTTTAACTACTAGATTGCTCTAACGGAATGAGACTATGCAGTTCCTAAATTTAGTAAAAAAGTGAAAACGGAATGATAATCAAATACTAACAACTAAATATATTTTTATAAATTTATATTTTTTAAAGTAAATAATTATTAACACTTTTGGCATAGAGGTTCTTGTGTGAAAACCGAGGATTTTTATCAATCAACAAAATTTTATAATTTGTGCAAGATTTGAAATCCTGTTTATCTTTTTTTAGTACGTTTGCTGTTCCTATTAATTTTTTTTATTATATTGAATATTTGCGTATTTGTTAAAAATGCTTTTTTAAGGGCTCACCCGCTCACCAAATAGACAAAACGTATTTATCTTTTTTCTAGAACTTTAAGAAATAGAGCAAAAGTTTGACCAGCCTTTCGTAAACCGCACACGCTTTATCCAAGTTTCAACTTGCTCCCAAAATTATTCTTTTATTCCGCCCAACAACCCGAAACTGAACCGTGAAGAGGAGGGTGTTCATCGAACCACGAACCAACGATTAAATTTCCGAAGACGTCTCGACAAACAAATTTTGACGTCGACCGGTGACGCTGCCCGTTGGATTTCAAGAATTGGAAATGTCGAGCGTGTGTTCTGTTTTCAACAATAAACATCGAGATAGTGGGGCGATGGACGTATTTGGAGAATGGTGTCGCGGACCCGCGAAGACGTCGAAGCGCTGCTGCATTTAACATTCACCAGAGCTGTTGGTGATGTCGGCCCGATAAAGTGAAGTGTCTGCATCGCGTGCGGTGATAACGTGGGATTAAGCGGCAAATAGGATTTTTTCATTAAAGGAATTTTCGAAAATTTGAAGAATTCGACTCGACAGGTATTTACAAGAATTTTAAGTTATTTGAAAAAAAATCAGTTGGGTATTTACAAAGTGACTAATCACTTATTTCGAAAATTAGTTTTTACTTATCGGCTTCCTTAAATATTTAGGCAGTAATTGCGATAATTAGGTGACCACTTCGGTGCTAACTATTGGGATTATCACCTTACATTTGCAGAAGTGGGCGTGAGATAGACTTAATTTAACCCCTAATTTTTTAAGGGTAATCGAATTATTCAATTACCACTGAGTGACTTGGCAATTATCTAATCGCTACTTATGCCGAGATTTAGATTGCAATACATAATTATTGTTACCTACTTAATTGTGCGCAGTAATGTTAAAACGAATTGCACTAATTATTATCGTTTATTTAAAGGAGGTAACTAGCCACTTAGCTATTTGTTAATTGTTACCACTAAGGCTACTGTGTCTTACACTCTGCACACATTTAGTCACACTCATGCTTCAGAAGATGAGAAGATCTCTTTGTATTAGGGTAGTGAGTCGTGTTTCTTCGCACAGGGTTTGACCTAACACAGGATATTTTTAGATTTGCTGTAGGTAGATGAGTTTTTTATCATTATTTTTTAAGGTGCGAGTGGAATGGTCGGTGTTTTTGGCAAATAAGATTAAAAAATATGAAAGTAGTAAAACATTTTCAGGACGTGAAAAAATATTCGTGTTAATTAAGGCTTTAATTAAATGCGTTGTTTTTCTCGAAAATGTTTATTCTAACAGCCAAGGTCATGAAAGTTGATAGAACAAATCTTGTTTCTGCATAGGTCCCTACCTATTTTTATTATTAATTAAAAAACTCAATCGCTGAATTTGGCTGACTTACACCCACTCCCACTGAGTTCAAGCACTTCAATAATTCAATCATTTTTTGTTCGCAGCTAATTTTCACAACCTTGACGAACTCCTTTCTGATTTTTTTGTACCGTTTTTAGCCAACGTTTTAATTTTGAGACTTTACTAAAGATAAAATTTTATGATTTATAACAAAAAGCCAAAAAAAAATCAGAAAGCTATTGGACATTTTTACGAATCAACCTCTAATTTAATTCCCTACTCTTTGATTGTAATCTGTAAATTTTATTTATTTAACCTCATTGGGCATAAAAATATTTGCCATTACATATTAAGAATTTTAATTAATTAATTCTCCCAAACGGTCCTGGAGATATTTAAAAAATTATCTTTGAGGGTAAGTTCAGGAGGCTGTAACTCACTTATGAACCGCTTAAATGTAAAAACTTTTTAAGGGTCTTTGTCATCGATTTACTTCTTCTAGCTGCCCTGAAATTTTAGATGGGTGCACCTTGCATATACTGTCTTTACCTTTCTTCTCCACGGTTGCATTCAAATAGAAATTAATACTTTGGCACCTGTTAAATTAAAATTTGTAAACAATCATTCGTAAAGTTTAACTGATGTTAATTTAAGTTCTTTCGCGTTCTTTCTTCGTAAAGAAGAAAAGTTTTATTGATCATTACCAGTGGCATACTATAGGTCTTGATTCAGATCTTTCTTCTGAATGAAACGATATATTTCAAGAAGAAAAGCACTACTGGTCCCAAAATATCACGCTCTAGTTGAATTTGTTATTGCGAAAAATATACCGTGCATAAATCAAACATAAGTAAAACCACTTTCAAGAGTCCGTCTGACAATGGTCAATATTTTTAAATCTTCACTTGGACAGTGGTCAACCCCAGCATCTGTTTCCTAGTGCTTTCAAAAACCTTTCTCATAAAAGTAATGACGCAATTAAAGATTAGAGAAAGTAATTTCTTTACCGTAATCCAATGAAGCATGAAATTAAATAAACAATAACTCCAACCACCATCGATCGCTAATCTCATTAACGTTGTGCCTTAATTAATTTTGCGGCAGTTAGTATCAACAACGCGTCAAATCCGGTCCTGCTTTTCGTGTGAGGCCCATTCTTGTGGTAAATCGCTGAAACTCGTGTTTATTACCCATTAACGTAACGTTTTAACGAGCTCCATATGATTCGCCACCGGAGCGCGTAATAGCAATTCCCCCGGTGTGTAGGTCAGGAAGAAGGATGGAAGTCTTCAGCTTCTGCCTTGCACGACCCGCAATTATTGTCTAACGGTTGTAGCCCAAGCGCTGTTCTACTTCTGCTGACACAGTAAACACCGCACCGACGTTGTGCTAATAATTAAAAATATTAACGAAAATTATCCCGACCAGCGACTCCGGACTAAACGGCGAAAAATTACTCCGGAAGGTGAAAGTTGCGACCGAAGAGGTCGTTGGCAATGCAGTTGATATTAACGACTTCTGTTCGATAAATTAACTTTCTAGGTGATTAGCTCTGGCCGGCGAGAGAAGCTGGACGATTTTTTTTTTGTTGGGCAAACTCAGATTATGACATTTAAGTTACGTCAGCGACACGGAAATAATTGTGCAGATTCCCACAAGTAACTAGAGTACCTAGGTATTGTTAGGAAAAAAATTGTTGATGAAAATTTTGGATAACTGTTGAGGCGACACGAGATTTTTCAAAAACGAACAAAAGTTTTACCGCTACTTGCGTAAATTCCTGCAACTGTATTTGCAACAGAAACAATTGAACAACAAAATAAAGATGTGGTCAAGGTGCCTCGCCCAGTGGTCATACCGAAAAGTATCTGGTTTTGGCATATGTTTGAGTGTCCTGTCAGATCAGTTAGTTTAAATTTATTGTTCTTGGGAGACAGAAGGTTTGCAACAATTAACAATTCAACAGAACGGGTCAAAGAAGAATTTGGTGGCAATTGAAACCGGTGGCGAACTACCGCGAATTTTAATTCGATTTGACAATAGCCACGCCATGTGTTTCAACAATGACTAAACATAACGCGATTACTGTTTAACAATTATTGTTGCGTCGAATGCCATTTCGTCACTCAATAGCTGAAGCTACCGTTTCGGTTTTTGAACCATTGTAAGCGCCACGTGCTTTGAGAACAGTAACGTTACTTAACACAGCTAAAAAATACAAATCCGTAAAAAGTGACCGGTGAACAAAAAGCAAAGACTTGATGAAACCCAAAAAAAATCGTAACTGTACCAGAGAAACTTGACGAATCTTTCAGTTGATAGCGTAGGTTTATGTTAATGATACATTGATCTGCCCTCGATTCTGCTTTCCACCAACTAGGTAAATCGCGACATTTCACCCGATAACTCCAATAACTAACTAGAAAGCATGTAAAATAGTGATTGAAGTCCATTAAGTTGCGGCGATAAATTTCTATTTTGCTCATATCTCAACGTCCCCGTAATAATGGGATTTTACTAACAATCCGATCATCTTTTTCAGGAGAAAGTCGCCGACCGAACACGGGATAGAAGTGAAACCTGGCGTGTTTTTAATCTCGGAGCGATGTGAGAACAAATCGCGTCCGCAACATTCATCTTAATTAACTGCTGTTTGTGAAAATTAAATTAGAACGACTTCTTGGATTGCAAACAACGCAACGTGTGCGCCGTTATTGGATGACCTAAGTGCAATCGAGTTTTTACAGTTGTTGCGTGGAAGAACGTGAGGAAATTGGTGTTTTTTTTTTGTTGTCTTCAACGCGTGATATGGGATTATAATGACAGTTTCCATGGATAACAAGAAGAATCAGAGGAGAGGCTCGTGGGATTCTAAGGTGAGTCGTTCTGCACCCAGAAAGGTGCGTAACGCTACCATTTACATAACAAGCTGTTAAAATTTAACGTGCACAATTGGCCCACGAATCAGTAACGACATGCATCATTCATGAACCCCTGGCTGCAACGAAATAACTAGACGAACAATGGCTTTTGGCGATCGATTTCGTTATTACAGGGGATTGACAAAGAGTGGCTTGTTAGCGAAGCGGGAATTGGTTAAGAAGAGTACTTTTGACGAACAATCGAAAATTTTAATAACGACCCTATTAGTTGATTTGCAATTGGGTAAAACAGTTGGAGGAGTTGCAGAACCAGTTGAATGGCCGTTGCGCTTGAAAAGCTTTCTAGTTTGCAATTTACATAAATCATGTTGCTATCATTTATGTTATGCTGCTAAATTTGTTTAAAAGTAACAGGTGGTCGCAAGAGATTGCTCAGAATTGCTTGGCTGCGCTCCAAGTTCGAGTCGTTCTTCCGGCACCTCCACCATTTTGCATCTGTGTTAGGAATTCAATAAATACTAATGAACGACCATCTAATTTGTCACATAAGGCTAATTTAATTAATATTATAAATTACTAGCTACGCCTATTGGCGCTCCTCTTGTGCATTTCCAAGTTCCCCCATAGTATTTTCATCATTCAGCGTGGTTGTCTCAACACAACCTCTTCAAAATACACATGTCAGCTAACGTCGCTGGAGAAGAGACCGACATACACTACCTACGTAGGATGATGTAAACGTTTCGTTAAAGAGTTACGACTTTTTTTCTATACCTCAAAATCATAATTTGGGGCCAATTAAGAAAAAAAGCAAAAAAATTGAGGAATTAAATTTAGAGAACGGCATTTTCCTCTCTAGAAAACAATGATCTACTCTACGTAGAATGGTATAAAACGTTTCAATGCGACATTCTGTTAGAGAGTTACGAATTGTTTCTTGTACCTTCATTGCTTGCAGCATCCGGGCAATCAACGATCCAAGTTCCTGGTTGTAGACATTGATAAATTTCTAAGGGGTGGTTTGACTTCCTACCCTTTTCTAACTGCGACTAGTGAGATCTTTTGCCTCTAATTATTGCCTCAAAGGCATAAAACCTTTTGGAAAGTTTACAATGACTTTTGGAGGCTTGTGGATCTACATACAATGTTAGCCAACTCAATTGGATAATTTTTTTTTATGAACGAATTGTGGCGGACTGCCAAGAGATCCCGTTCTGCGTAGATGATGGAGTCGCTAATAGGTGTCGGCTCATAAGTTTTCTGGTTATCACTTAGACTGATAACGAGGAGAGTCACTGAACTAAATAATTTCCCGTTACTCTTCGATGAAGCTTTCTACAATTATAAAATTTAAATAAAATGTTTGCTTATTACTTCTAACTCGAAATTTGTTTATAAGTAGCAGTCAAAGAGAATGTTAATGTACGAGTTGTTTGGTGATGGTCGAAATTGCAGTTTTGCTCCACCGACGCCTCCACCGTGTTGCACTACGGTTGGAATGTAGAATTACCTTCAGAGGTTATCCGTGGATATATCGTGGCCGCGGTATTAATTATTAATGATGTGACTACATTAATAACTTGGCAAGAATGACCAGTCAGTTCTGACCCTTTAAAACTTTTGACGGTTCTGAGATGAAATTGTTTTTAGAAGGAAGGAGATTGGAGAATGTAGAAGAAATTAAACAGAATGTTGGGAAACAGCACCAAGCAATTTTTTACTGACTTCAAGATTGTTGCAAAAGGGACAACATCATCATAGTAATATGTAATTTTTTCTCTTCGAAATTTCTTATTGCAAAACCCTCTTCTTAGTCTAAGTAAATATTTGAAACTATCTCAAGGCAATTCTGCAAGACTTTTGCAATAAACTCTCTTTGCACGATTTTTTGTGGGCGCCGAGTCGTTTTTGACATTTAAAAATCGATCTGAACGTGAAACTTTTTTTTCTATCCCGTCGAAATCCTCAGAGGACCCGTCTTGGCTAGACACCTGATACGCAGTCAAGTCCCAACATCGATATACTCATGTCATATGTGATATACATATCTACATGTTACGCTTGCCGGATTTTTTATTATTACTTAAGAAGGTTATTCCTTCTAAAGTTGGTCACAATAAATAAAATGACATTCCTCAGCCTTGATACCTAACGGCATCCGACAAGGTCTCATTTTATTTATATCGATCCGTTCTAATAATTATTTTGTTACAATATTCGAACCAAAACTACCGACACGATAATCACTATTATTACACAAGCAATTTGCGAACCCATCGTGCTATTCCGTTTACTTTCTTACCATTTCTCGTATTTCATACGATTTTCCTTGATATTTTACCGTAATTGTACAAGTTTGACATTTAAAGATTGCATATACGTATAGGATTGTTCTTCCATTAGAAAGTATCCGCTCCGAATAGGTACAACTGCATTCCTGAAATCTACCTGTCGCAAAATTCGGCTTCCAAGCCACACCAGACCAACCCAAATTGTTAATTGAATTTTTGGTTGCTAAAACAAAGCACTGACCAGCGGGCGGAAGAATGCGATTTTACCTTCGCATTGGCTGCGATAATTACTATTTTACTACAGAATTTCGTCATCAACATTAATTGCAACCTGCAGTTCGAAAGAGAACCAGTAGTTCAGGGACAACCAAGTTCTGTCAATCACGAAAATTTGAGAACGCTGCGGCATTGGTTATCAGCAAAACTTGTAACACATAAGCTGTAGCACCTTAATCTCAAATAATGTTGGACCGAAATTCTTGCAACCCTTCCACCGTCAAAAAGACAAAGCCACAAAGGGGTTTCTTCATTGGCAGAGAAATCTTGTCATGTGAATCATGTAGAAGGTGCTGGGTCAAAATTAGTAAGTAAAGACTCTTCTTGTGGATCTCCACAATAAATCTATAGGTGTTGAATCCAGGAAGCTTGCTGGACTGCGACTTTGCTGTTAGATAGCGGGTGAGATAACGATACTCGCTCCACTGGGTGGTAAAAGGTTCTCCTTGTTCTCTCGAAATTTACGGCACGAACGGAACATTTATCGCAATGATTGCTCTCGATTTATTCAAGCAGAACAACAACGGTCAATTATTTAACACTTAAATTTCGCCCGCAACAGCCCGTTGCGTAATTTCGTCTGAATTCTGAATTGTCATAGTTTTATTGGTCTTTGTTCTTGTGATAATCACGCTTTCTTAATCGGAGTCACTTCCTCCTGACCTAAGCCATCCAACGACGATTTTGAGATTCGTTTGTAGGTTAATGTGCTAACAACAATCATCACTTTAAATACCGTTATCAAGCGAACAGAGTATGCTAATTCTGGCTTTGCATCCGTTTA
Source organism: Schizotus pectinicornis (assembly GCA_951805265.1). Lineage (NCBI taxonomy): Eukaryota > Metazoa > Arthropoda > Insecta > Coleoptera > Pyrochroidae > Schizotus > Schizotus pectinicornis. The sequence goes on along the minus strand of OX638207.1, from coordinate 7,199,048 downwards.
TTTTTGGGGGATACATCGAGAAGGAAAGATTTGTCAATACGCTGGTAATGGCCAGACGAATGAGTAAATGTCGAGGTCAAGGCCCCGACACAGTTATCGAGGAAGAACTTGATGGATGGTGTACCGCGTGGTCGTTCAAACAAACACGAAATTAAGTTTTCGTCTATCAGAGAGTTTGAAAGTAAAATTTTCAAAAAAGGGGTTTTTTGAGTAAAATTTTAACTCCTACTCTTGTCCAGAAGTTGCTTCTATCTTCTATCAATTCCACTTTTTCCCATCACTCCTTGTGGCAATCATCTTTTTGTTTGCACGATATGTGGTTTTCGGCAATAAATCATTACTTAGCCGACACCTTCTTTACCATCTTCTTCTAACTTCTTCCTTTTTTCTATAATTGTTTCCTCACTTCATCAATACTTGGTCAACACCTTCTTGAAATTTTTATAATACCGTCTTTGATAGCCTCTCACGTTACAATAGTCACCAAGTGATGGGCAACTTATAGGTGAGGCCTGCCCACAGGTAGAATTTGCAACATTATTTTCAATATTTATACGGTTGGGTCAAGTCCGTTCACTAATTATCCAATTGCAGATGCACTTTCCTGTTAGTTACGCGCAACATCTCCAATCGTGCGGTGTTTCGAGTTTCCTAATCCCCGGTAACGTTCCCCAATTGATTTCGAGAAATTTTCTCGCTTATCTGAGTAACGGTTTGAAGCGTTGCCCTTCCTTTGTAGATCTTATCTGGAACCCTAACAACTCGCTTCCTGTGTTCCAGATGTCTGTGAGCACAATAAGCACCGGACCAAGGCACTTCAGGAGATCCCCCAGCTCGATCCTATCTTCAGATTCGGACATCCGGTTCACCAGAAAGAAATTGACTTCACAATACAGATGCGGCTGTTTCATCATCGCCACTTTCCTGCTCCTCCTCCTAATAGCAGCAGGAGCCGTTTACGTAGCTTGTAATTGAATTAAATAATTCCGCACCACCGAATCTAGTTAACGAATTTCAGACACCTATTTTATGCCGGAAACGCCCGAAGAACAAGTTTTTAGAGTCACTTTTCGGGTGGTAGATGGCGACACTTTCACCCCAGCTCTAGCCGACCCTAGCACGTCACAGTTCAAAATTAGATCTCGCAGTTACAGAGAAAGACTGAATTTGTTGTTTAGACGGAGCCCAGTTAGCCAGGGTTTCACAGGAACGGAAGTGTTGGCTCTCGATGGGTAAGTTGCAAAACTAAATTTCTTTCATTACCTGTAACAAAAAAAAATTGTAGAACCGAAGACCAAGACTTGATAGTACACTCCAATGTCCACATAGATCCAGCGTATACTTTAGTTAAAGCGAGGGATTTGGAAAAAATTATAGCTAAAGAGATCGATTTGGAAGAATCGAGATTTTTTCAGAATTTAACCATAGATTCTCAAAGTTTGGAAGTTAAACCTATCGATGCTTTTCCGGAAGCGACAACAGTGACTGTACCTTCAACGGCAGTTTCGCAAGCTGTTACTCAAACTCCCGCACCTCCGAGAAGATGTTTTCCTCTTCAACTCAAATACTGCACGAAATTAGCTTACAACGTCACTACTTATCCTAATATTTTGGGCCATCGCAACATTAACGACGTCAAAGAAGACGTGATCGCTTTTCGCGAGTTAGTTGACGGGGAATGTTACCGACATGCCTACGATTTCGTTTGTCAGGTCCTCCAACCTTCGTGCGTTGGCGGAGATGAAGAAGATTCGATGATTTTGCCTTGTCGCAGTTTCTGCAGGGACTTCATGGCAGGGTGTGGAGGGCGGTTGGCGGAAAAATTCAAAGACCTCCTGGATTGCGGCAAATTTCCCGAATACGGCGACGGCGGTGCTTGTGTGACAAAGCCAGGTCAGTTACTTGAAACCGTTATAAAGTAAAAGTTGCATAATTGCATATCAGATTCAATAACGTCGAGTTTTTCAGGCTGCGTCGAGGAGTTGCAGTCACGTGCCCTTTCTCCACGTGTCTGCGATGGCGTGGTCGATTGTCCGGATTTGTCTGACGAGAAAACGTGCACGTATTGCCCCAAAGACCACGTTCATTGCGGTATAGGTCGCGTTTGCATTCACGCGACCAAGAGGTGCGACGGACAGAAGGACTGTCCGGATGGCAGCGATGAACGTGCCTGTCGTAAGTTGCTCCATTATAATAATCGCTGTTGTGGTGCTCATTTTTTTAATAATAGTGAGCCTCACCCCGAGTGTTGAAAACACGAGGAAAGTCGAAGTCGTGACGCCACACCTAGCTCGGTACCATTCCGAAGGGTTCGTGGCTTTCAACGAAAGAGGAGAGATTGGCAAGTTGTGCACCGAGAACCTGAACAGGAGTCTTCCGGCCAACAAAACAGCCGAAGTCTTGCACACCGTCGCCTCCTCCTTATGCAAGACTTTATCCTATCAGTACGTAATTTAAAAAAAATAATTAAAGAAATAACGGGGGTGGTTTTAGGAACATCTTGTCGGTGCAAGTAGAGACGGACTTGGAAAACAACATTTCGTACGTCAGAATGAAGGACCCTTTGGCGTCCGAAATCAGCTTTGTGAGGTCCCCGTGCACCTCCAAGCAAGTCCTCAAGGTCGCCTGCTCTAGCCTAGGTATCTCCAACGTTTTATCAATTTTATTGGTCCTCTAAAAAAAATTTACTAAATTCCTCAAAGACTCAGGAAAACTCTTATAACTCAGTTATCGATTTTTTAACCGACTCCCGATCTTTTGTCAGAGTGCGGCGTTCAAGGCACCCACGGGGTGTGGGGCGTCCAAACCCTCCCCAAGATGCCCGCTCACGGCGACTGGCCTTGGCACGTGGCGCTCTTCAAGGAGGACGTCCACATCTGCGACGGCACCCTGGTGGCCCCCGAATGGGTGGTGACGACCACTTCCTGTTTTCAGGGCCAGCCAAAGGCGGAATGGACGGCGAGGTTTGGCGCCGTCCGTCTCGCCAGTTCTTCGCCGTGGGAGCAAGAAAGACGGATAGTGGGGATGGTGAAGTCGCCGGTGGAGGGTAGCACAATTGCGATGGTAAAACTTGATCAAGTCGTGACGTTTAACGATTTTGTTCGGCCGATTTGCTTGTCGGACGAAAGTTTGAAACTGGAAGCCGACAATCAACTTGAATGCAATACTTTAGGGTGGGCCAGGAACCGCGAACAGTTGCAAAGGGTTCAAGTTAAAATTACTGGGATGGAGAAGTGCGAAAATATCAGCATTTCAACCGTTAACAGTCTTTGCACTGAAACTTATTACGGAACTGATGATTGCAATGTAAGTTTTGGATATTCTGATTGAGATTTTGTTGTTATTGTGATTTTTTTGAAAGGAGGAAGAGTTTGCGGGAAGTCCAATGGTTTGTTTGAATCCTCGCAGTAAAAGTTGGACGTTGCTTGGGATTACTAATTGGAGAATTGCTTGTTCCAAGAACGGCATGGAAAGGCCTAGGATGTACGATAAAATCACCTCGAATGTTAACTGGATTCGAGACACCATCAAAGCCGATTCGTGATTGAAAGGAACATGTGCCAATGATGACGTTACTAAGATTATTAATCAGACTGAGTCTTACAAAGTGACTTTTTAGCTAATGACTAAAGACTTAAGTTATTGTAACTGTTTTGTGCGGTTCTAGTACAAATTTGCTGATTACCTGTGTAATAAGTGTATAAAAGACCATGTTGAGTATTTTTTAAGGTTGTTACTTAATAGTGATAATTTTAAAACTAATTGTTATTATAAGGTCCGATTGGTATAAAATTTTATTTTGCTACATGATTATACATATGAATCGCCCTCTTGATTACCGAATTAGATCCAAACGTATTCACTGTTTTATGTTTATACATCTGAAGAATTGACGATCAATAATTATGCAACGCCATATACAATAGGAGCAGTAGGAACACTTGTTCTGTGACCTGGATAACAAACCCAACTATCTGTCACTTGTTTGTTAACTTTTCAGTTTACATATTTTTAGCAGTTAAACAGCGAGATAAATATTTGATAAAATAGTATATAATTCAACAACAGACCAATCAAAAGATAAGATTTTTGTTTTTCTTAAATGAACATAAGGTAAGTTGATTCCTCCTAATGAGTAAAAGAATTTAGACATATTTCTCATTGGTAAAGCCAATTTGTCAATTAAATGAATGCTTTAGAAGCTAAATCAGATGTTTATTATTTCTTTTAAACTTAAACTATTCTGCCACAATAGATGGATACAAAACGTTCTTTCTGGATTCAATTAGGTTAGGAATCTGTACACTTGCCGCAAAATTTGGGTGGTTGTCTAGTTTAGCGACTTCTTTAGTTATTGAAAAAAATTTTATGGCAATGGTAGGAAAAGGCCTCTTTTAACATATTCTGTAAAAATTATAATGCGAAAATATTTTTTTACAAATGTCTTTGGATAAGGGAAAGGTGAGAAAGATAGGCAGCCCAACATTCATGAATCGCTCTTCCTTACCCTAAAAAAAGTATTTCCGCATCTTGATTTTTACAGAATATGTTAAAATAGGCCTTTTCCTACTATTTCCTCCAAAAATAATCATTGGCCATTTATTAGTGAGCTCGAGGATAATGATTCTTGATTACTTGACCCTTCCTGCTTCGTTTTCAGATTGTTGATTATAAACAGTTCAGGTATTCGAAAAATGGCCTCTTTGAAACCTCTTTCCGATCTCGTCTTTTTAGAAGTTAAAGACGCAACTAATCCTTGGCCACTTTTCAATGAATGGCTAGATGAGGCTTCAAAATTCACCACTCACAGTACGCGTTGGATGAATTTAGCAACATCAACAAAGTAAGTCGTGCATTTCCTTGAACTAAAACTGCTAATAATCCTTTTTTGCCCTGCACAGGCGTCGTTAGTCATTTACTTATCATCACAGAATTATTATCAATTGTATTTTTTTAGAAAGGGTCAAGTCAGCGCTAGAACCGTCGTTCTGAGAGATGTTACAAAAGACGGCGCTTTGGTGTTTACCACAAAAACTGGCGGAGAAAAAGTTAAAAATATCGTATTATCTTTTATAATTTTTTGGCTCACCTTAACTGCAATAATTTTAGATTGAAAATCCGCGAGTTGCAGCAACTTTTTTGTGGATGTACCCTAAAGATAACAAAAATATTACGAGACAAGTATGTAAATGTTAAGTGACCTTTTTGGGGTTTTAATAAGAGAAATTTAGGTGAGGGTTGAAGGCATCGCCCAACAGTTACCAAAAGAGGAATGTCGGATGTATTTCGACCAAGAACCAGTGTTTTGTAAAATACGCACAATTGTTTGTCCTCAAGGGTCAAAAGTTGACTGGAAGCAGTTAAAAGAGAAACACGACGCTCTTTTAAAGGAAGTTGTCGAGAACAACAAACAACTGGAAATGCCGGATAATACGTAATTTTTTTTCTGAGTTTATTTATTTATTACATAAATGTTTTATAGGGCCGCTTACAAAATAACGCCCAACAAAATGGATTTCAACTTATCCTGGGACACCTCCATCGCCGACAGAGTTATTTTCATTAGAAGTAGTGACGGGTGGAAATACGAACGTGTTGGAGCATAAATCTTAATGTTGTTCAATTTTGTTACTTAAGAAGTATCACCAACAGAATTAAAACAAGAACGACAAGGGCAATAATAATGTAAATTTTTCTCTATAAAAAATTCAGTTAGTTTAATAGTAACAAAGAACATTAGTACCTTTCGGTGACGTTTTTTTGATTTTCTAACGGCGTTCAAATCAACTGCGCCAGCACCAACATAATCCATGGCAGTTTGGGCTTGATATTCAACTCGATCCAGTAACTCTTGCTATAAATATTCTCTATAGACACAGATAACTTTGGGGAGAAATTACCTGCGAATCGACCAAAATCGACATTTCCACAAACAAGTCCCTCACGTCTATTAGCATACGTTCGATTTTCAGCAACTGCTGGTGGCGCTCTTCGACGTCCGCCAACAGTCTCCTTGCTTCCGCAGTTTCTGCTAAAATCTAAGTTTGATTTCTATTAATTTCGCCAACTAAACTACATCGAGCGCCACTGATAGCAAACAGTGGGGATGCGCAGCAGGCCACAAATTTTTAAAATCGAAATATTTTCTGCGGTACCTACTAACGCTTATAACGTAGTTGATTTGTGAGGAGCAAAAGTCTATAATGCTGCAGCGCATCCACCATTTTCTTACATTTTCTGTGAACACCTGAATATCGGCTCCTTCATCCAGCAGAGCTGTTAGTTCTTCGTCCGTGACCTGAACGCGCCCTCTAGCGTTAAGTTGCGCCTGCAAATTTTGCTTCTGTATTGTCTTATACCCTTCTAATTCTTTGTTGCTTTGCATCAAAACGTCCTGAAATCGCGTTTTCATAGTCGTGTATTGAATCGTTTTTATTCTCCCTTCCGCAGTATCTGCGTTAACTTTCGCAACGTCAGCCTCGACTTCTTTGAGTTTCGCCGCCACCATCTGAGCCAAACTGGTGGTGTTTTGGAAAATTTCCTGAATTTTATCGTGAACATCTAAAAGATAATTAAGTTTAAAAAACTGTAGCGTTGTTTTCCTCATAAACCTTTCTGTTTGTATTTCACGTCATCGATTCTCCTCATGTAACTTCTGGCGTCCCCTGTATTTTTCTCTATTCCTTCCAGCCATTGTCCCAAAACTTCGGCTCTCTCAAAAGTTTTTCGTAGTTCTTTATTTTCGGTTTTCGCGCCTTCCTTTTCGTTATCGGATGTCTGTTGACAGGAGGTGGGTGGGTGAAAGCGGTAGAAATTTGGGAAATACTCACAGTTTCGTTGTTTATTGTAATGACTTCATGGTGATTGTTTTGCTTTTGGCCTTGCTGAAAATATTTTTAAATTTGTTTACTGTTCACAACTAATTGTACTTACCTGTTTAAGTTCTCTCAGCCTGTCCTTCGCCATTGCCGGGTCTTATCGCTCTTATCAACTATTTATGTACATTCAACTATTGACACACATTTAGTTTTCTAGAAAATTTGACGTGTTTGTTAAGTATTTTATTTCTGTGTACATATTTAAAAGAAAGTTGTAGCGGAAATACAAATGACAAGAATGCCTACAGCTTTACCACAGTGTGGTTCAGTTCAGTAACCAGTCTGGCTTGTTTCACTAGCCACGTGGGCTTAGAATCGAGATTTTTAACTCCTACGATTTTATAGAAAGAAAATAACAGATTTCCAGTCGAAATATAATGTGGGATGTATGTTACTACTATTAAGGCCCCTTCAGCACACAATGCTTGTCACCCTTTTAAAAAAAAAAAAAAAAATTTAAATCTTTATTTTAACGTTGACGGTGTCGGTGACCACTTCTAATTGTCCCTTTTTTAGAAAAGAATAGTCTAGTCGGTAGGCTACCCTTTTCTGTAAGAAATACTTGAAAATTGTGTCTGTGGAGTCAAAAGTTCTCTTCCGAAATTTTTTCTTGAGCACCATCCAAGCTTACACCGGCCAAATTCCTTAAAATTTTAACTTTTTAGAAAGTTTCTTTTAAAAACAGGGGTAAAATTGGAGAGGGTAGAAAGCCAAACAACCCCTCGAAAATCTACAAAAATGTTATTTAATTGTACTTCCCAAAAGTTATTTATGACCAATTACCAGCATTAGGTACTGAAGACCTTCCCGGAATTCTATAATATCTGATCTACCTGGATGAGTCCCAATAGAGTCTCCCACCCCTACTTCTTCTATTGGCAATCGTTCATTTTCTTTTCATTCCAGACGTGAAGCAACCGGTTTGCTTCAGCTCCCTGACTGCCTCCCTCATTCTGATTTCTGTCTCTGCACTCTGCAGTTCAGTGTAGTGCACTACACTCGTCTATCATAGATAAATCTTCTCGTCTCTGGGCGAAGCTTGAGAAGAGACTGACAAGTCTTGATTTTTTTAAATTGAACCCAAGTGCCGGTGCCGGTGTTATCGTTATTGATCGTTTTAATAATATTTGTTGACCGCATGTTTGTGTTAGAGGTGTCCGCTTAATTTTGTGTTTTTTCGTCGTAAATTTCCTAGGAAATTATTAAAATGCCCGGAATTCCAGAAGATAAAACTTGCTTCCTGGTGCTTGAAGATGGAACGGTTCTACGGGGCGAGTCTTTTGGGGCAAGAAGGCAGATTGACGGCGAAATCGGTAAGCAACACGTGGTTAAAATTGAATGTTTTCTGAACGGCCAGTAGCACATTAACAATGATGTGGCTGCTGTGTCTGGCAACTTCATCTTTGTTTATTTTTCTTTCAACAATAATAATGATCGGAACAGTTATAACGAAATTTGAGATATTGTTATTAGTCAACTTACGTATCAATTACAAGCATGACGTGTGCCACCAGTGGCGTACCGTTAATTAACGGAGCAGAAGCGCAGAAGCAGAACAGCCAGTTTACCAAAACAGTTCTGCAATTATTTTCAAAAACTTGCCTATTTTTTTTTATTTCGAAAAATAAAATTGCTATCTCAACTATAAAAGACACGTATAAATCGTATTATTATTGCAAATATAATAGTAAATTTGATCCTACTTAAAACCACCATTTTTTTTTTAAATTAATTAATAAATCTAAAATCGATTGATCAATTAATCATTAGATAAGCGTCAAATTTTGTTTGTTTATAAACTTATAGAGCTAAGAAACTTGAAAATCCACAGGGGGTGGGCAAATTGTCTATTTTTCTTACCATATGCATAAGAGGACTACGACCTCCTCTTTAAGATGACCGGCCCCAAGTTGATCCCTCGTTAAAACAAAATTAGATTTGTGAAGGGCTGTAGTTTAGCGAAGATAAAAGTGAATTCCCCAACCGGGATTCGAACCCGGGTCTCTCTATTGTCTGGCAACAATGAGACGTCTTCACCGGCAACGCGTATTCCAAAAAACTCTAACGTCGTCAAAACCTTGACCGCCTGACCGGTCAACTGGTGCATCTATTAATCATAATAGGGATGAATGTCTTATTCATAAATGCAGCTATAAATAAATAATTGTAATAGACTTAAGTTAGTTTTTGTTGTTACTTTGACGCTGTAATTCTGTTTTTTAATTAAATTTAGTTTTTAAAAACAAAATTTGCGCACTATATTATGCAGCGTCACATTTATAATAAGTATTCTTTCCATTTGTTTTCTTTTTTCGAAAAAATGGTAACAAAGAAAAATTTTTGGTTTCTATATATGTATTATCTTACCCATGCCCCTGCTCTTATTAGTTCAATACACAAATCTTATGGTTTATGCAACCAATATAATATCTATGTACTTCTTGTGTTATTGTTACCTATCAAAAATTTTATTATTATTATTTAAATTATCAATTATTGTTTCCTTAACTCTTTAACATTTATTTGATCAATTATTGATTATTTCTCCTCTATTACACATATTGTTTTGAGTTGCACAGCAATAATTGGTAATTATTGATAGTTATGCCTGTATCTTTTCGCTTCAATATTATTTTTTTTCAACAGTGTTCCAGACCGGCATGGTGGGATACCCGGAGTCCCTGACGGACCCTAGTTATCACTCTCAAATTTTGGTCCTAACTTACCCTATAATAGGCAACTATGGCATTCCCGAAGAGAAGCTTGATCCCAACGGTCTCCCTTAGTGAGTGTTTAATTTTTTTCCAAAATTTACTGAGTTGTTAACAATTTACGTTTCAGCTTTTTCGAGTCGCATCGAATCTGGATTTCGGCTCTAGTCGTGGGAGAGCATTGTGAACACCCCAGCCACTGGCGCAGTTGCAAAACCCTCACCGACTGGATGCAAGAGCATAACATTCCCGGAATCGCGGCCATCGACACCAGGACGTTGACGAAAAAAATCCGGGAAAAGGGGACGATTTTGGGTCGTATCGTCTACGATCTGCCCATTAGTTGGGACATCAAAATTGACGACCCCAACACCCGTAATTTAGTCGAGGAAGTTTCGGTTAAGGTTCGGTCAAATTCCCATTGGTCCTTAGCGATTTATGATTAAAAATAAAATAATTTCAGAAAGCAATCACTTATAACCCGAAAGGTTCTCCAAGAATCTGCGTCGTGGATTGCGGTTTAAAATACAACCAAATCAGGTGTTTGCTCAATAGGGGAGCCCGAGTCGATTTAGTGCCATGGAACCACCCACTTAACGCTGACGAATACGACGGACTCTTCCTCTCTAACGGCCCAGGAAATCCGGTCATGTGCGAAACTACCATCAACAACCTCAAAAAAGTCCTGGCAGGTCCCAAAGTGAAACCCATTTTCGGAATTTGTTTAGGTCATCAACTTCTATCAGTAGCAGTTGGCTGCAAGAGTTTTAAAATGAAGTAAGTTTTTCGCCTATTGTTAGAAAAGTTTTAACGGTTTATGAAGGTATGGAAACCGCGGCCACAACCAACCCTGCATCCACCACGGCACCGGAAGGTGCTACATGACGTCACAAAATCACGGTTTTGCCATCGATCCCGCTACATTACCTCAAGACTGGGAAGTTTTGTTCACCAACGCCAACGACAAAACCAACGAAGGCATCATCCATTCCTCTCTACCCTACTTCAGTGTCCAGTTTCACCCCGAACACACAGCCGGACCCCAAGATCTCGAGTGTTTGTTCGACGTTTTTCTCGACATCATCAGAACCCGGGAAGAAAACGTTAAAAATTTCCTCCAAACCACCCTAAGAAGCACCACTGTCAAGCCGCTTCTCGCACAAGTTCCCAAGAAAGTTCTAATTATCGGTTCGGGAGGACTTTCAATCGGTCAAGCAGGAGAGTTTGACTATTCCGGTTCTCAAGCAATGAAAGCGTTACGCGAAGAAAACATTCAAACCGTGTTGATTAACCCTAACATCGCCACTGTTCAAACCTCCAAAGGTATGGCGGATAAGGTTTATTTTCTCCCTCTAGTGCCTGAATACGTGGAACAAGTAATTCGGGCCGAGAGACCTGGAGGAGTTCTCCTAACGTTTGGCGGGCAAACGGGGTTAAATTGCGGCGTTGAGTTGCAACGGTCGGGAGTTTTCGACAAATACGGCGTGAAAATTCTCGGCACCCCAATTGAAGCGATCATTGATACAGAAGATCGCAAAGTTTTCAGCGAAAGGATTGCCGCTATCGGCGAGAAGGTTGCGCCCAGCATGGCTGCGCATTCAGTGAAGGAAGCTTTGGAAGCGGCTGAACAATTAGGGTATCCAGTTATGGTGCGAGCGGCTTTTTCGCTTGGAGGCTTAGGTTCAGGTTTCGCCAATAACAAAACTGAATTGAAAAATTTGGCGGTTCAAGCGTTGTCGCATTCGAGTCAATTGATCATCGATAAGTCTCTGAAAGGGTGGAAAGAAGTTGAGTATGAGGTTGTTAGGGACGCTTTCGATAACTGCATCACTGTTTGCAACATGGAAAACGTCGACCCTTTAGGCATCCATACGGGGGAATCGATAGTGGTGGCACCGAGTCAGACGTTGTCCAATAGAGAATACAACATGTTGAGAACCACCGCCATTAAAGTTATTCGCGATTTTGGGGTTATTGGGGAATGTAACATCCAGTACGCCCTCAACCCTAATTCGGAGGAATATTTTATTATTGAGGTCAACGCGAGGTTATCCAGAAGTTCCGCTTTAGCCAGCAAGGCAACTGGTTATCCTCTAGCTTACATAGCTGCGAAACTAGCGCTAGGAATTCCGCTACCTAAAATCAACAATTCCGTAACGGGAGTGACCACGGCTTGTTTCGAGCCTAGTCTCGACTATTGCGTGGTCAAAATTCCCAGGTGGGACCTCCACAAATTTACGAGAGTCAGCACAAAGATTGGTAGTTCGATGAAAAGTATCGGGGAAGTCATGGCAATAGGCCGCAAGTTTGAGGAGGCTTTCCAGAAAGCTTTGAGGATGGTCGACGAAAACGTCATTGGTTTCGACCCCTACCTCCAAGTTGTCAATGATGAAGAGCTGAAAGAGCCGACCGATAAACGTATGTTCGTGGTGGCGGCCGCTCTCAAAAAGGGATACTCGATAGACAAGTTGTACGATTTGACGAAAATCGACCGCTGGTTTTTGCAAAAGATGAAAAATATAGTGGATTGGACAACAATTTTGGAAAGTATCGACCAACATCGCTTAACTAAATCAGTTTTGATCAAAGCGAAGCAAATTGGGTTTTCGGATAAGCAGATAGCTTCCGCCGTTAAAAGCACCGAGTTGGCCATCAGGAAGCAACGTGAGGAGTTTGGAATCAAGCCTTTCGTTAAACAAATCGATACAGTTGCGGCAGAATGGCCTGCAACAACGAATTACCTCTACTTGACCTACAACGCGATCTCCCACGATTTGAGTTTTGACGAAAAACACACTATGGTGATAGGTTCCGGAGTCTACCGCATTGGCAGTTCAGTCGAGTTTGATTGGTGCGCAGTCGGTTGCTTGCGGGAACTGCGCAGACTCAACTACAAAACGATAATGGTCAACTACAATCCAGAAACCGTTAGTACCGACTACGACATGTCGGATCGCCTCTACTTCGAAGAAATTTCCTTCGAAGTAGTCATGGATATTTACAATCTCGAGTCGCCATTGGGTATAATTTTGTCGATGGGCGGCCAATTACCCAACAACATCGCGATAGATTTATACCGCCAAAAAGCGGTAATTTTGGGAACTTCACCCGACTCCATAGACGGTGCCGAGAACAGATTCAAATTTTCCCGCATGCTGGACCGAATCGGCATCATGCAACCTCGCTGGAAGGAGTTGACTAATCTCAAATCAGCTGTGGGATTCTGCGAAGAAGTCGGCTACCCTTGCCTCGTCCGGCCTTCGTACGTTTTAAGCGGCGCTGCCATGAACGTCGCACACTCGAACCAAGACCTGGAGATCTACCTCAACGCAGCCAGTGACGTCAGCAAAGAACATCCTGTAGTTATTTCGAAATTTATCTTGGAATCGAAAGAGATTGACGTTGACGCTGTTGCTTGCGACGGCGTCATTCTCTGCATGGCGGTTTCGGAACACGTAGAGAACGCCGGAGTACACTCTGGCGACGCTACTCTAGTTACGCCTCCGCAGGACATAAACCAGGAAACGTTGACGAAAATTAAGCAAATTTCCAAGGCCATCGCGGCTTCCCTGGAGGTTACCGGACCGTTCAACATGCAACTAATAGCGAAGGTAACTAATAAGTACTGCGCAACGCCCCCAGTTGGTCAAAGTGTCAATTGATTGTCAATGTTTCTTAGCTTCCTTCATACAACGTGTTTAATAGTGTAAATTTTTAGGACAACGATTTGAAGGTGATCGAATGCAACGTTCGCGTCTCCCGCTCCTTCCCCTTCGTCTCCAAAACTCTCGATCACGACTTCGTGGCCATGGCGACGCGAGTTATAATGGGGGAGGCAGTACTGCCCGTTAACGTTCTGGAGGGTTGCGGCAAGGTGGGCGTGAAAGTGCCCCAGTTTTCTTTCTCGAGACTTGCGGGAGCCGATTTCATGTTAGGGGTGGAGATGGCGTCGACTGGTGAGGTCGCCTGTTTCGGCCATAACCGATACGAGGCTTACCTGAAAGCGCTGATGAGTACAGGTTTCTGTATTCCTCAAACATCTATTCTTCTGTCAATCGGCAGTTTTAAGGTAAAAAAAAATTGTTGTTGATGGGTTTGGTAACCATTTATTTGCAGCATAAAATGGAACTTCTGCCAAGCATGAGGGAGTTGCAGAAATTAGGATACAAACTGTACGCTAGTTTGGGAACCGCTGATTTCTACAACGAACACGGAGTTCAGGTGAGGATAAGTTTTAACGTTAAATAAGTTAAAAGCGCTAACTGGGTTCCAACTAACGGAGCCAAAGAGGTTAAGACTAGAAATAAGAAAATAGTTGGAGGAGAATAAAGTTTTCTTCTTCTCCCAATTGCCCAATTTACAACATTGATTTGAACCTAGTTACAAGAAGACTAATTTCTTCAACTAACCAAGAAGGTGCCTAATATTACGTAACTGATTCAGTTAAGAAGTACTCGCTATACTTTGCACCCTTTAGTTTCGTTTCACCGCATTTCTATGGAGTCAGAGAAGTTAACACTTTTTCTACCAGTAACCTCTATGCTGCTGTTCCGAACAACACTCGACCTGCTCCTGAGGTTGCCGGGCAACTTCTTGAGTTTGTTAAAGTTGGTGGTCGTTGACGTCATGCCGCTGTTGAACTTCTTGTTGAGGTTGTTCAAGTTGATGTTGTTGGTTTTGAGTTGTTGCGTCACGTCGAACGTGAACTGAGCGGAGTTTCTTTGGGGCGTTGACGGCGGCATGTGGTCCACAAACGAACCACTTGCGGCCATTTTCTGGGAAGCTTCCTCCTCTCTGGCGATAATATCGAGATAATCCTGCGCGTCAGCCCTCAACCCCGGGGTCTCCTCCAGGATCTTCGTCAAGTAGTAGGCTTGCTTCAAGTACAGAAGAGATTGTCTTTCTGTTGACAACTTGCGACTTTTCCTCGCTATTTCAATGAAGTGCTTGATGAAGAAGCTCAGCAATTCGCGCCGCTTAAAAACGTCAAATTCCTTTTCGCACACCCACTAAAAAGAGAAACTGTTTTATTATTTATTTATACTTTTATGCCCGGTTGTTCGCAACGATTAAGTCATTGTCAACAATGTGCTGAGATTTTAAATAGAAACCTTAGCAACGGATCGGCAATAGCATTAGCGATATTTTGGCTGCTGTGGTACGAACGTTAATAATGCCCAGTTGCAGGAAGCTAACAAGTCGATAACGGTCCCGCTTAAGTTCTGATTAGGTCGGCTCACCACCAGTTCTTTGTCGTATTTAGTGGGTATCTGATGTTCACATTGCAATCTTTTAAATCTTTTGAGAGGAACAGATGGACTTGTAATAATAATTAATAAAATTTTAACGGTCCGTTAACGAAGGATTACCCAACCGTCAAGTTTCTTGCAACTGGGCATAAATCGTTCATCAACGCCTTATCATCTTATTTGGTGAGCCATTGATGAATGATTAATGTTTGATTTACGTTCCTGCTGGCCAAAATATTGATGATGGTTTTGTTGATGTGTTGCTTAGGGTTCTATGTCAAAATCTCAACGCACTGTTGACAGTGCATTGACTTTAATCATTATTCGAACAATCGGACATTAGTTTTATAGGATTTATACTCACGTTAAAATCGATCGAATCAACGGAGCTTTTTCTTTGGTTATTGAGATTCTCATCCTTCTCCTTTTCTTCTCTTCGCTTCTTCAGTATTTTTTCGCGGTTGATTCGTTCTTTCTTGTGCTTCCAGGTGACTTCCTTCTTGTGGTTCATGTCGCCTTCTATTTTGGTGCTGGGTTTTCGTTGTCGAAAGTTAGGGGGTCGCGATGATTCGTCCACCAAATCCTTGTTAACAATCTGAATTCCTTCGGTGATTAAAATGGTGTACAACTTCTTGAAATTAGGGGGAGGATAAAATTTTCCGCTTGTATACCTCAAATTTCGTAAAGCACCCATGAAGAAAACTATTGGCGATTCTAGAACGTTGTGGAGAACCTTCTGGGCGTGCTTCAGGTATTTGTGGGGAATGTTCTCGAATAAGTTCTTCTGTTTTATGAAGAAATCGGGCAAGTTGCCTTTAGCTAGTTTTTCGTTCAAACTTTCAATCAATTTGACTACTTTAGTGCCCAATCGCAATTCGGGCCAATCTCTAGGGTTCGCCTCGCATTCCCAATACATGTGGTGGCGTATATGTTCCACCAATAACCCATGCTGCTTGGTCACCGGTTCTATGTAACTTTTGTAAATAGTTAGGAGGTACAGCATAGCTCTCAGTTGCGCATGCGACATCCTCGAGTCTAAATAGCGTTCGGCTCGTGGAAAATGAATTTCCCATTCGATTTCGCTGTCGACATTCTCGCCTCTTTTGAGGAAAAAGCCTTTAGGAAGCAGAACGCACTTAAAATGCACAATTTCTCCCAGCATATGGTCAGTCGGCCACCTATACCTATCTCCTGCTTTGTCGATGAGAGTAGGTCGGTCGCCCCGCAGGAGAAACTGGTAGGTTTGCTTCGAAGGCCATTGGATGGCGACGGAAGGGTAAATTTCGCAAGGCAATAAGTTGCTGTCGTCGTCTAGCAAGTTGCAAAAAATTTTCCCGGGAATCGCCTGAGCTAAACTGATTTCGTAAGAATCGAAACCAAGAGCTCTACCCAAAGAGTTTGGAAAAACAGCGCTTTGGAAATACGTCATGAAACCTCTCGAACTAATGTAAGAGATGATTTCGTACAAATCTTCTTCGTTGTCGTTACTTGGAGTTTCAGGCTCTTCGTCCGAATCGGAATCCGACGATTGATCTTCGAACTTCTTGATTTTTCTGGTGGTAAAACAAAATTTCGGCAAAGTATCGCGTCGTTGACAACTAACAATATCCAGAGGTTTCGGGGTTTTAACGTCAGTTATCGTTGTGTAGTCGTAAATGGAGTTGGAACTTTCCGAGGTACGGGAAGTACCGGGTAGCGACAAACGGCGCGTATCGCTCTTCTCATCGCCTTTTTCGTCGACTTCCGGTTTTTTCGCCTCCAAGTGCCTCAGTTTCACGTAACCTGAAATTGCGGAATTAGTTTCGTATTGTTATCAATTTTGTTGATCACCTTGCCGTTCGGATTCTTCCATGCACGCTTGGTAACTGGGTTTGTCGATGGCGCTGTACTGCCCCTCGTCCATCGACTCTATAACTTCTATGTTGTCATTCACCACGTAGAGTCTCTTGGGTATTAGCGGCTCCGATGAGTGTTTACTGGGGCCGTGCAGGGGCCGAAATTTCACGTTTTTGTTGACTTTTTCGAAAATTACGTCGGGAGTTATGAATTCCGTTCTCTCGTTTTTGAGGAGGATCGGGTTGAGTTCTTTCTCCATTGGAGTGCGCATCGAATGGATGACCTTCTGCTTTTCTCTGAAATACGCAGGAAGTTGTAAGAATCTCGGATGATCAATCATCGGGATTGCGGGGAATTAACAATATTGACTAGTGTCTGCGACAGGGCCAAACAATGGAACATCACGTTGGACAAGTTACAAAAATAGAAAATAGAAGGAAGATAACACGAAGTTATCGTTTTATTTTGCTCCTGAATTCCATTAAAAATGAGGTTTTAAGCGAAACTAACACGGCATCACGTGTTAAGTCTCATGTTGCACTTTACTCTAAATTAAGAAACTGGAGAGCTGGGCAACTATTATTAGGTGATTGGAAAAACGTACTTTTTACACCAAAATGCTTTTATCTGCATTTTAGATAACGCTGCACGGAATTTCGGTTTGATAAATGATTGTTTGCTTTTTAAGTGATTAGAAAGTCGTTCAAGAGAAATGCTAGTACTATATAATTATTCACTAAAAACCTTTGCAAAGAGCTGTCAATGGCAAAGTGCAACAAGTTTGTTTTGTTGAGACAATTGGAAGATACAAAACTACATATTTACTTCAACTGCGTTAATTCCTGGAACAATTCTAGTCTCGAGGAGATAGCAAAGTTTAAGTATACTCAACATATGTCTTTATCTATCTGCTCTGTATGTAGTTCATTCAAATTGCGCTGCGGTTTTATGGAGCAAGTATCAGCCCTTATCGTCGCTTACATTTTTGTCACTTGGAGCGAGTTGTCTAACAGCCATTTGCTTTTCTGAAACTTAGAGCCTCTAGTAGTAAATAATTTCCGCAGCTCTATAGGTGCGCGTCATCAGTTACGTCACCCTGATCTTGATCTATTAATAACATTTTTCAACTTATCAAGAGAGATTGCGTTAACTTAACTAATGGATAACTATTCTTATAGAGTAATTATTAATTAGAAGCGTACTATCAGAATTGCTTAAATTGTTTCACAATGACATGTTTGAGTCAACATGGGGTGTTATCTTATAATTTTTAGAAAACACACAGTTTTTTGTCTTTTTAAACTAATGCAGTAGAAAAACTACCTCTTTAACAAAAGGCAGACTAAGGGGTCAATTTCAAGTTGGACGTTGCCAAGGTCTCGGTGTCGCAAAGTTGCGAGCGGACCTGTCACTTTGCGATCAGATCCGTCATTTTCCAAGAAGAAACTTTGAAATGTGATTAAAACTAAGATTTATAACTTGCGTAACGTCAATTAAGCCAAAATGGATCACTTTCTATGGAGTTTTGAAGTAATTAGCCAAAATACTTGAAATAGTAGATTACACACCAAGGTGGAAAATGTTTCATTCCTGTCGAGAGCTAAGATAGCTTACCGAGGCCCGTAGGGCCGAGGTGAGCTAATGCTCGAGACAGAAGGAAATTTCCACCGAGGTTTGTATACTATTTTATTCGCAATCATTCATTGTTGGCAAATAAACCAGAATTAATTTGTAAAATTTTACTTTGCGCCATCTATCGAGCGATTTTCGTACTCACAGCTGGTTAGGAATGGCTCCATTCCTAACCTAGAGAGGGAAAGTAAGGTCAGGAATGGATTGTCAGAAATGATTAACTTCCCCACTTCTTAAAAGGTTAGGAACGGACATATTACCTATGATTGCGAATAAAATATTTTATAACTTCGACCTGAGATTGCACAAATTTTTGCGACAGCTGTACGAATTTTTGAAGTGGGGAGTCAAGGTCAACTTGTCGAGCTGGCGTCATAAACAACGAAAATTGGCTAAAATGGTCATCAAAGCATGTCATCATGACTAGGAAAGTTAAAAAAATCTATTGCTCTTATGGTAAAAGTAGTCAGTTGTTGTAAATGAGTTGGACGAGATTTGAAGGTTCATTCTTAAGACACAAAATACAAATACTTATTCAATTGTTCAACAAGCTCTAATTTCTCAATTTTGTCAAAAGTTTTTAGTTATCTACTAGGAGTAGGAAGCTACCTGCTATACTATGATTGACGTCTGAGATATGGTCGCATAGTTATAAATGACTCAATTATCTTCCTATGCACTTGCAAAAATTTTGCAATTGATTATTTTTATATAGTACTTTGAAGTATCCAATTAAATGCTCTATTAAACTAACTACCCCCTAGTTGCCCACGTGACTCTTTCATTGTATTGCTTCCGTCATTTCCCGAAACTATCGATACGAACCTTTCGTGATTTTCCAAAAACATGATCGACATCAAGAGATTATTGAGAACGAAAAGTTGCGGAGTGTCCTTCAGCTCCTTCCTCAGCTTCCTCACTTCCTCTTCGTCGTAAGCGTTCTGCGACACCACCCTCACATGATCGTCACTATGCGGCGAATTTAAAGCAGTTTCGCTTTTGGTTTTTCGCACTTTGTTCTTTTTAGCCCGTTTCGAGCTGCTAACCCCCATTTTTACACGTTCCTCACTCCACCTCCAACATACTACAGCGCGCTATCAAAACTACCGAAATATTTTAACGCTCTCTCGTTATAGATTAGACGCAAAATTATCAGATAAGTTTAAAACAATGGTTTTATTCTTTACAGGTGGAGTCGGTCCAATGGACCTTCGAGAATATCGACAGCATCACCAGCCAGGGAGAATTGAAGCATTTGGCGGAGTTTCTGTCAAAGAAACAATTTGATCTCGTCATCAATTTGCCAATGAGGAACGGGGGCGCGCGAAGAGTTTCGTCGTTCATGACCCACGGGTACAGAACTAGGCGGTTGGCTATCGACTATTCGATTCCTTTGGTCACCGATGTTAAGTGCACCAAACTTTTGGTTGAGGTAATTTTCGGTATTGTTGCGAATTATGATGGGTGATAACGACGTTTTCAGGCTTTGAGGCGAATTGGGAAAGCTCCACCGATGAAAACCGAATACGATTGCATGACTTCGAGGCAATTGTTGAAGTTGCCCGGTTTCATCGACACTCACGTTCATGTGAGGGAACCAGGAGCTACTCACAAAGAGGATTACGCTTCTTGCACGGCGGCTGCTTTAGCTGGGGGTGTTACGCTAATTTGCGCCATGCCCAACACAAATCCGGCAATAACCGACGAAGATTCTCTGGAGTTGGTCAAGAAGCTAGCGAAGGAGAAGGCGAGGTGTGATTATGCGATTTTCGCTGGAGCTTCTTCCGATAACTATTCGTACATCCATGAACTCTCCTCCGAAGTTGCTGGTTTAAAAATGTATTTGAACGAAACTTTCACAACGTTGAAACTCAACGATATGAACATTTGGGAGAAGCATCTGGCTAATTGGCCAGAGAGGGCGCCACTGTGCGTGCATGCCGAAGGCCAGACTACTGCCGCAATTATCGCGTTAGCTCGACTTCAAAACCGGCCAATCCACGTGTGCCACGTGGCCCGAAAGGAAGAAATTTTGATAATCAAAGCGGCGAAAGAGAAGGGGTGGAAGATAACTTGCGAGGTTTGTCCGCACCATTTGTTTTTGTCGACTGATAACATCAAGGAGTTGGGGGAAGGTAGGAGTCAGGTTCGTCCGGTTTTGGTCGCGCCTGAAGACCAACAAGCTCTTTGGGACAACTTGAAAGTCATTGACTGTTTTGCTACCGACCACGCGCCCCATACTGTTGAAGAAAAAGCTGGCCCTAACCCTCCTCCAGGTTTTCCGGGCTTGGAGACTATTTTGCCTCTCCTCTTGAACGCGGTTACTGAAGGTCGACTGACCATTGAGGATATCACCGAAAAATTCCACACCAACCCCAGAAAAATCTTCCATTTGCCGGAACAACCCCGAACTTACGTTGAGGTTGATCTCGATGAGGAGTGGACGATTCCGGAAGCCATGCCGTACAGCAAGGCGAGATGGACGCCGTTTGCTGGGAGGAAAGTCAAGGGCGCCGTGCACCGAGTCGTTTTAAGGGGAGAAACCGCTTTTGTTGACGGCCAAATTTTAGTTCAACCCGGTTTCGGGTTGAACGTTCGGGATAGCGGCAACAGAAAATTCTTCGTGTCCACGGAACCGGCGATTTCGTCCGCTCCTCTAAAAACCCTGAACGATGTCCAAACTAACGAAATTTTCAAGAAATTGCTCAACGACAATTCCAAAGTTCATTTCTCGAACGAAAACGTGTTTTCTGACAACCGCTTTTTAACTGTGACGTCACCGATTCCTCATCATAGGATAAGAACGGAGAGTTTTTCGAACGAAATCGGACATGGTGCAAGTCACGTCCATTCGCTAGCCGGAAAACATGTTTTGTCCGTTGACATGTTCAGCAAGGATCAATTGAACGAAATTTTCAATTTAGCGCAAACCTTCAGGGCCGATGTTGCCAAGGAGCGGTCTTTAGACCACGTTCTGCAAGGCAAAATTATGGCGTCGGTTTTTTACGAAGTTAGCACCAGGACTTGCTGCAGCTTCTCGGCAGCCATGCAACGGTTAGGGGGACGCGTTATCTACATGGACGACAGCAGTTCTTCGGTCAAAAAGGGAGAAACGCTGGAGGACTCCATCGCCGTCATGGCGGGCTACTCAGATGTTGTCGTGTTGAGGCACCCGACCCCAGGCTCAGTTCTCGTAAGTTCAAACCGCAGAAGTTATTTGCTAATTTACAATCTATTTTTGCCACTCTTTGTCGATTCTTAACCCGCTGTTTTCAAAATTTGTTTCAGAAAGCGTCCCAAAATTGCCGGAAGCCTCTTATCAACGCCGGGGATGGCGTCGGCGAGCACCCCAGCCAAGCTCTGCTTGATATTTTTACGATACGTGAAGAAATTGGAACGGTCAACGGCTTAACGATCACTCTAGTAGGCGATTTGAAGAACGGACGGACTGTTCACTCTTTAGCGCGTCTCTTGACTCTCTATAATGTTCAACTGCGTTACGTTAGCCCTCCAACTTTGAAAATGCCGGCTCACGTCACCCAGTTCGTCGCTTCCAAAGGAATTTCGCAAGAAGAATACAACAGCTTGGAGGAAATTCTTCCCGATACCGACGTGCTGTATGTGACGAGAATCCAAAGGGAGAGGTTCCAGAGTCAGGAAGAATATGACGGGGTAAGCAGCTACCAGCCATTCTTTATCAGGTCGAGCTTTCAATCTTCCTTCCGTCATTTTAAAAAATATAATAAAGTGAGAAGCAAAGTTACTGACGTTTCTACAATTTAACTGAACTCAAATTATGAGAGTATTGAGGTTGGCGGCTTAAGACTTGACAAGGTGGCTGTGTACTGAATCAAGCTTATTATTGATGATGTTGTAGGCTTGTGGCGACATCAAGGTGACGCCTTCGTTGATGACTAGGGCCAAGAGGAAGATGGTTGTGTTGCACCCTTTACCCAGAGTGAACGAGATTAGTCCCGATTTCGATACGGATCCCAGGGCGGCGTATTTCAGACAAGCCGAATGCGGAATGTATGTACGCATGGCTCTTTTAGCCATGATTCTAGGAAAATGCTAACTAGCTTTGATCGCATGGTGATAATGAGCACGAGAATACATATTTTTTAAAGTGTAGTGTTGTATAGTGTTATATAATAAATATATACAAGTTAAACGGTTTTATCAAGAGAAAACTGTGAAGCGCGACTCCGCTCAGCAGATAGTTCCACTTTCGGCGAGTTTTCGTCTAAAGAGTCTTGCCAAAGTGTTGAATATTATGTCATCAAGGTTGACAATCTCTGAGCTCCATAAACATCGTTAAAGACTGGAAAGTTATATACTTAGTTTGCAAAATTAGTTTCGCGGTTATTTGTGGTAAAAAATATATTCTTGCGTCAGTCTTACATAAGTTAAGGCCAGGTATAGTGTCAAGCAGCGTTTGTTTTTATCACAAGTCAACCACTTGCTATCGGTGGCTAGACGAATTCTGCAAACCCTGCTTAACCCCCTATAACTTGATACAATATCGAAAATAATACAAATAGCTTACAGATCGTACATAATAGAAAATTGCCTTATTAAATAATACAAGTGGTAGCAGATATGTATAATAGAAACTAGACTATCATGCTGGACGAGGAGGGTTCGTTTTGTTGCATCTTATCAGCTAAAGTTCCTTCATCTTCCCGCACCGGCCGCCCCATGCGCGGTATCTTCAACTTCAGCACTTTTCTCCTGGGTATTGACTGAATTTTAGTTAATTTCCTAAAAGAAATTAAATGCTTCAGTAGGAGATACCAAATAAAAAATTATATCAGTAATTTACTTTTGGAGTATTATTATTGTTGTTTACCAAAAGATAAAATATTTTCGAAGTGCTCTGTTTTACATACTAATAATTACTTACTGTTGCCTGCAATCAATGAAAATTGCTACCACGAACAGAAGGGTGATAGTGAGGACAGCTGATATGACGAAAATGATGATGGTGCCAATTTGGTTCGATTCTTCGAGAATGTCCGGCAAACTTGTGGACTGACTAGAGAAGGTTTCTGCAAAAATAAAACGTGTCGTTAAACTTGCGGACATGGCGACAACGGGGATATTGCTGAAAACTTTTTAAAATGGTTGCATCAATTTGGCAACAACTTGTTTAAATCAATTGTTCGTGTTTAAATTTCAAGATGACAACTTTTTCTTTGCCTTGATTACTTCAAGGCGAAACGTGGCTAAGAATAAATAATTATAGACACGTAGAACATTTGAGTTCAAACGAAGTGAAGATGCTTCAAACTGGTATCTGACAGGTTTGGATGTTGTAAAAACTGGTGCTGTTTTCCGATTACTCAAGAGCACTTGGGAGTTTGAAAATAGTTTGGAAAAATTTGCGGAGCTCGCAAACAATAATTTGGCGCGACCTTCACCGAATAGCCTGCAATAAAATTTCGCTAAATTATCGTCGATAACATCACGGGAATTGCAATTCCGTTAATTACGGGCCTGGAATGCAATCACCTAATCACCATAATCCTCCAGCACGTATGAAAATGTGAAAAACAAACACGTAGGTATAAGCAATAGACTTTTAAATAAGTAGGTAGATACATATAAATTTTGACCATTGTAGATAAGACTCTATAGTTGAGTATAGACGCGGGTGTCACCCAAAAAACCTCAGAAACGGCGATTGGGAAGGCCTTGGCTCTTTGTTCAAAAATGGAGGAGTAAAA
This sequence comes from Schizotus pectinicornis, assembly GCA_951805265.1. Classification (NCBI taxonomy): domain Eukaryota; kingdom Metazoa; phylum Arthropoda; class Insecta; order Coleoptera; family Pyrochroidae; genus Schizotus; species Schizotus pectinicornis. Next base: position 7,175,016 of record OX638207.1, on the reverse strand, counting down.
TGAAGAATATCCAAATTTAAAAAGGCATTCCACTAGTCTTGTCCACGGGGGGATTTGAAAAAAATGCAGTCCACCGCGAATATTTGATACAATAGCCAGCCGCACGTGGAAAGAAGCTCAAAAGATTAGCTAAATGCACTGCAAGTGAATAAGTACCATCTCATCTCTACAATCTACAAGTGCGACAAATAGACGCGATCAGAATTATTTCATTCAAATTTCGTAATTAACCCTGTTGCTTGTTAATCATAATCTTGTTATCAGGTACACGGTATGCGAAAAAATAACTCGGCTATTATCTCTAATCCGGGATTCGTGATAATGAATGCCACACCATTATCATTATCTATTCAATTTAGTGGAAACCGACGTGTTTGCGAAGAGAAAGCTGCTGCATATAATTTATAATAAACACGTCACTGTTGTTCGTCCAAACATTTTATCAATTTAGTTAGAACTGTAATACGTCAATTTGGAGATGGAATTCTGGAATCAATCCTCTTCGAATCCGCCCCTCAGCCTCCAGGATGCAACCCGGCCTTGAAAAGTGCAAGGCTGCGGCGTCAACTATGTGAGGCTTGATGCTGATGCAACTACTGCATTTTTTTATTGCACCTTATTCTAGAAACTTTATAGAGACGACCTGAGTCACTTTCAAATTGTTGCATTTTTATCAAGCATTACTCACATTTAAATCAACACCCGCGCTTATGCGAATTAAATTGTTGCAAGAATTTTAATTTAACTACGTTTTGTTAAAATTGAAATACCTTCATCCATCCAAGGAATTTGACTTTCTTTGGCTTCCTCCATAATTTACCACCAATTACCACTGTACTTTCACAATAAAACTAGAAACCGACTACCAGTACCTCGTTGGTTTTGACTGAAATGTCTGATTTTTTCTTATCTCATCCATGCACGTGCATGCGGCTGATAACAAGCACCATTTGCCTTGTAATTCGGAAACATAACAAACAACCACAAGAGTAAAGAGTTGTTTGGGGGGGACACCACTGGGGACTGGGGCATCTAGATACGGAGTGGGGATATTGGCTGGTACGATTGGTACCGCGAGTGAAGTGAAGACTCAACGATTTCCGCTCTTTTCAGATCTCCAGGTAACAGGTAATGAAAGGAGCTATCGTCCTCAATGGTACGAAACGAAACTGGTCGTGACGTTCAATTTCTTGTTATGTTTATCAGATGGAAAATACGGTAGAGTGATTCCGAGTAATCGTTCGGACAGAGAGATTTGCAGATTTTGGTGATTAGGTTGATCGATTAGATGAGTTGATCTCGGAGAAGAACGAAGATAAAGTCGAGTTTGGTACTAAAGTTTGAAATTGTTACACGGAATTGCAGCCAAGTACCTGATTTGGTTACAATACATAACATAAGTAGGTAAAATAACGATTCTAGTAAAAACTAATTATTACTATGTTACGATACAATAATTATCTTTATGTCAAGACTCGAGACAATCATGTAGTATTCAGTAGGTACTTCTTCCTAGATATTTATGGTCACTTTAAGTATGGAGATTGATGAGTTAATTGTGGTGTAGAGGGTTAACACTAATCGCTTTAACCGAAAACTGTCATAAAGCAAAGTGTCTTTCTTTATAAATTCACTATTATTACTACCTACAAAAGATCAAAATCTCAAAAAGCACAGAATAAAGGTAAACGTTACTATTTAGATCTTGTCAGTTGTAAGTAAACGTTGAATACAACTTTATACTTTTCTATTCTTGGCAATAAAGGACCCTCTCACAGACTAACATTAAATGTAATAATAACAACGATTTAACAGTTATTGTCTTTTCGTAAAGTTGCAAATTAAAAAGTATATTATGCTTTCCTAACATTACTATCATTTATTTCATTCATTTAAAAGTCCATTAGTAAATTTCGGGTTTTTCTAACTTAAAAATAATAAAGGCCATGGCGTGACCAGTTCAATTTAAGCTGCGTGAACAAAGTGGTTGATAACATTCACACTCTACATGCGAACCTTCAATTGATACAGCCATTGTTATCAACAAATTCATTCCTTGTTAACGCAGAATGACAATTTTGAAAATTTGGATTTGGACTTTAACATCTTTATAACGTGTGTTCCAAAATGGCAGGTGACAACTTAGAGCTGCAGATTACAGTCATAAGTTTACATATCCACCACCTATGATAAAAAGAAAAAATGAAAAAGTATGCAACGGGTTAAACTCAAGACTAAAATAAAGCAAAATTGCGAACAAAAATCCATTTGCGTACCAGTGCACAATTTACTTTTACTGTATTGCATTTGTATATTGCTTTGTTTTCTTTCTTTACAACTTTCGCTCTTTTTAGAAGATCATATATGCAGCCCGCGATACGAAAGTGCTTTACGGGCTGCATTCCATCCACAATTTAATTATTCTTCAAACCTGAATCTTTCTTGGATTATAATTAGTGTTATTTTACTTTTAGGCTAAGAAGTTGTGATAAAGAGAAATATTTAAGAATCATGAGGGATGGAGTTACCACTGTTCCTGCACCATGCAGACTAAATTAGCAAAGATTAAAACAACGTCGATGAGAAAGACATAAAGTAAAAAAATAGTTATATAAACGGATGAATAGATTTTTTATCAAAACGATAGCTATAATTCATCAACTTTGACGTTAATCGGTATAAATCTAATATTTTAAAAGCAGGTGGTTAGCAGCTATCTACATTTCCGGCCGGAAAACGTTGTTCAGAGTACTTTGTGATTTAATGCTGATAATAGTCACATAAGAATGTACTCAAAGAAATCTTTTTTTTTTGATCTTATAAATCAGCATTTACTGCTAAATCAACTTTAATTTTAGAACAAAATATACAATTAAAAGCACTTTTAAAAAAACTTAGAAGAAAATAATTTAATAAAGTTAGAAAATTGACAATAGAATAAATAAATATTATCCATGTACTAGAAGGCCTGGCACGTAAATACATATTACAGAGAATATAAAAACAACAATGGAAAATTACGACTAGAATAAGTTACTATTATAGGTTTCCATGGAAAACTATTGTCATAAATGCAGTTAATCTCGAGGATAAGATATAGTTGCCTTATCGTCCTTATCTAAATCCCTTGAAGTACCTGTAGGATTTGTAAGCATCGTATCCGTAAATTAGTCCAACGACAGTGCCAATCATCTAGAAAAAAAATGGTATCAAATTTCCGGTCTCAAAGTTCCTTTATGGCTTAACTGACAATCTTCCATCGTCACCAAAGTGAAGATGTAACCGGAAGTTTCTTATCTAAATCAATCGATGCGATTTTCTATAATCCTCTTTGATGATATTTGATGTTTATAAGTAGGTTCTACTTACATATGACGCACTAATTGCCGGATATGCTTGAAAATACGGTGTGGACACATAAAGGGGATGCAAAAACATATTGACTGCGTATCCAAGGTACGAACCTGAAGAAATGTAACTGAAAGCTGCTATTGTGTTGAACGCCGTTTCCTGAAATCCGTCAAAAATTAATTACGAAACTGAAAACTTGGCGCTAATTACTCACAAAAAGCGATTGTCGCACCAAACTGAAAGATTTTTCTGAAAACACGTAACAAAATACTAGGAGAAACGTGGTCATTAAACACCAAGACGCGGTGGTTAGGAACGACTGGTAGGATGGTCCTATTGTTCCCGAATAACCCATCCCGTAATTTAAAGCTAAACTTTGGCAAAAGAAACCCAATACCTAAAAAAAATTGTTACTACAAAAAATTAGATATAACTTCAAGTTACTCACGAGTTCTGCGATTTTTAAAATTCCAGGTTCGCTCCTCAGGAAATGCAAATTGAGGCAAGTACAACAGCGACAACAACAACATTCGATTCCTTTTCCGGTGTTAGCGTTTCGCACTGTAATTATTGTAGGGCCACGTGATGGGATCATTTTGTGTTAATTTTGGTTAATTTTCCGCGAAGAACTGTTAACTAGACGGTGACTAGGTAAGAAGTAATGGGCGTTTCAGCAGCGGGGGCAATGTGCTTCGCATGGGGTGACAGATGGCTATTTTTGGACGAAGGATAAATATACTTTTCCGGATATTTTGGTAATTACACGATCTCGCAGAATAATAGCGACAGGGATGTTTTAATTAAAGGAAAAAACGGGTCACGTATTGGCGCAAATTAATTTTCAAAAAATTTAGTTTTTTCTTTGCAAAATGCAACACGTTTGAAAAAAAATTGTTTTGCATAAAACGTAAGAAAGAACAGATGCTAAAGACGGTTTATTAACATTTTTTGGTGTAGTAGATAAATTGGGAGACTGCGTGTAGATGTAAAGAGCTATTATCTATGTACAACTTTCAAATAAGGCACGAAATCAAGAGACGTCTTATCTTCTCCAAATGAATTGAGTGTTAAAATTATTAAAAGAGATGAAGAACAAAAGTTGGAGAGTGGTAACGCGTTTTACTCTATACAGCGAAAAAGTTTTATATTGCACATTTATTATCTATACTAATCCTACTATACATTTAACTAAGTTAAGTTAACTACCATTATACAAATGACCATATAAATTACCTACCTAAAATTAATACAAAATTTAAAACATGTATATAAAATATTTGACTATGCATTTTGAACAAGAAATAAGTATGTTTCTTTAAGGCAGATACATTAGGCACATATATACTGACTTGACATCAATGGCAGCTTTAGTTGATAGTTCAGCACTTTTCATCCTTTAAAACTAAAGTAATATTATTATTTGCGACATAGAAGGCTCGGAATGAAAACGAGGCTTACCTATACGCTAACTAGAAGAAATAATAATAAAAAGACAGAGAAAGCTTTGAAGAGAGATTTTGCTGCTTCCTTCAAGAGCTAGACATACAAACTTTGGTGTATATTGAGTTGCATAACCACAACATTTTTTTAAGTTAATAATTTTAAGGCATGTCTATTAACGTGCTTAAGTAAAATAAATGTAAAGGCAGTGAAGAGCAATTTCTTAACCTTCATAAGATTAAAATGGTGGATACGCAATTCAATTTCAAAACTGCTTACAAGTGTTTTTTTCTAATTTATAATTCTGCACATGGACATGTAAAGACACCTAATAAGTGTAACAGTTATACAAAATTACAAACAAATAGACTACTGGCTAGATACGAACAAGACCCAGTAAATAACAAAAATAAATAAGAGACTATTGTTGCGTGAAAATGGGTAACGATTAAAATGGTTGGCTTCCTCCCTACCTTGCCGTCTAATTTATTGACAATAAGGGATGAAGTAGAAACAACATTAAGTGAGATTTGTCTAAGTCCACTCTAGAGTCCTCTGTAGCTTCGCAATGCAAAAATTGTGCTAATTAAGTACAACACCGCCAGCACTAGTCCCATAATCTGAAATTAACAACGTCAACAATCAGCAAATAATAATAAAATTGCAACTCTTACCGCTGCTGCAAAGTACGGTTCGTAATCTCTGCCGTATTGGCTCCTCCAATGGTTGACTTCAATAATGAAGGTTAAGCTGGCCGCCAAATACAGAATGAAGGCGAAGCCGTGGTAAACCACTTCCTGCGGGGTGAAAGAATTGATAAAAAACAGAAATAGGTTCAATCAATGGCACACTTACGTAAATTGTTTTGGAAATGATCGAAGCTGTAGATATGGAAATGAGACACGAAAGTAATAAGAGAAAAGTGCCGACGAGGAAGGTGACGGCCATCAGCAGGAAAAACGTTTCAGGGGTTTGGTTCTGGTGGTGGTAGTCTCTGAAGTAGTAGCTGACTAAGCCCACGACCACGCCGCCGAGGATCTGGAAAATTAACACGAAATTTATGGGGGCCTTGGGGTGCGGCTTTCTACCGCGACCTAGACCCGGTTGCCCGACCAACGCCGTATTGGGCGAAGATCATTGACAATGGCGTTCACCAAATTGGGAATTTAAAAAATCTTTCTTTCCCTGCCATTACTCATAAGTGATCTTTTACAACGTTGCTGATTGAAGCTGATTAAGCTCTCGTTATAGACTTTGGAATTGGGTAAAAATGGATTTTGCTAATTAAGCAATCCCGCAAGTTGGGAGGCAACTTCCAATAATGATTTATAATCAATTAAAGTCCCCACATTGCTCCACCGTCCTGTTTGCGTCCTATCGCTCCTGACGTCGGACTCTATTTTAAAATGCTCCTCTGACGAAATTTTTGCGAATGCTTTGCCGTCTTACCATTTGGGCCAGCTTCAGGAGGCCTGGCCACGTTTTTAAATATCCCGTGTTGATGATGATGGCCGACGTCGTCGTCGTGGTCATGGTCCTGGTCACTGTAACCGTGTGCGACATTCTGGATCTGGAATATCAAACAAATTTTCACAAAAATAGAATCATGTTTAGAAGTTCTCACTCGTGTAAATATTTGGCAAACCGCAAGTGTTTTCGTTGAAGAAAAAGTCGGAAGAAATACGATACGGGAAACCCGGGATATTTTCGAGTTTGATCCCGTCGCCTTGGAAGAAGTTGGTATTTTTAACGCGATTGGTTATTTGCGGTAAAAATGGGTCAAGTGGGAAAATGACGGGAATTTGGAGTAGGGTTTTAGGGAAAACTAGATGGGAGCTTGCCAAGAAAAACTGTAGTTTTATGACTGGGCAATAATAACAATGTAGTTGTAGTCGATTTACGTCCTAAAAACCTAAAAATATCTTTGACAACTCGGCCCTGAGATATCAACATCGATTAGGCGCTGATAGTGGAAAAGCGATAACGTCCCTTGCCTCCAAGAAGAAGCAATTTGCCCTTTTCTCAAAGTCGTTCAATAAATTTGGAATTGAATGAATCCGTAATAGAGGAAAAAGATAAAAAAATATTTAAAACACATGGAAGTGGAAATAAAAGTATTAAAGAAATTAAAAATCAATCCTTATAAAAGCAATAAAAGGTGCAAGATGAATCTCACTTTTGTGCACCAATGATAAATCATCAATACAATATTTGTAAATTTTTTGAAATTGAAAATCTGTTACTAAACATTTAAAAAAGATGCTTAATAAAAATATTCCTGGTGTCAAAATTCTTAAAAACCAAAATACAAATGTTAGAACAGAAACCTGTAAAATGCTTTTATCTTGGCTCTTGAGAAGAAAATAAAACAACTAAAAAAGAGATAAATTGATCAAATCAAATGTTACACCAACAGACTCTTCTTCATGTGGTCCAGAAGAGGTGGAAGTTGAACCCTCTCATGATATATTGTAATTAAGATATTTCGAAAAACTAAATAAAAATTTAGGGCACATCTTCAAAAAAGAGAAGGTGGTTGGTAGTAAGAGTGGTTCTCACCAGCAATCTTCGGATTGACCACGAAATGATATACAGGGTGGGGCAATAGTGCGTCCGACTTCGATAACTCGAGTTCTATGATAGGTAGAAAGTTGATTTAAAAACACAGATAAACTAGAGAAAGAGGTTTATAATCGAAAATTATTTTTGAACATCGAGGATGAGCCAAAACAATTATACAGGGACAAGTGAAATTTTTTTAAATGGAATGTGGTGTGTAAAAGAAGATTTTTCAAAGCCCTTTCCTAGACTCTTTTCAATCCAATATTATTGCTGACTATTTCCAAGCCACTTGGATGTAGCAATTTTTTTTATTCAAATAATGGTATCTGCAAATGCATGTGAAAAAAATCACTACAGTCACAATTATTGAAAAATATAAAATATAAAATATAAGAAAAAAATATGTAAAGACTAGTTAGAAAACGTCTGTGGAATGTCTTTGATCTATTTTAACTTTTGAGAAATTATACACGGTGGCTAAATTTAATTTTTTAGAGCTTTTTGAATTTAATTTTATCCATTTTTTTAAATAGAACACCCTATATATTTTTTAACGATATGATGTAGAAACTAAAAACGAACATTTTTTGTATGCACACCCCTATGGCTATTTGTAACCATTTTCGAAATATCGCCAAATAATTACAAAATTCAAGAATAATCTTAAAAAATTAGATTGTTTTCCAAATAACTCGACAAAAAACTTCAAATGTTTCAAAATTGACACAAAAATGACAACTGACTACAGGTAACTGCGATAAATGTGTATTTCTTGTCGGATAATATAAAATGCAAAAAATAATCAAGATACAAACATAAAGTGAACTTAATAAAAAAACTTATGCGGTTTTTATAAACAAAACATCTGGAGCACTTATTACAATTTTATCGGTCGAGTAATTTGAAACCAACCTAATTTTTTAAAATTATTCTCGAATTTTGTAATTATTGGGCGATAAATCGAAAATGGTTACAAATAGCCATAGGAATGTACATACAAAAAATGTTTGCTTTTAGTTTCTTCATCATATCGTTAAAAAATATAAAGGTGTTCTATTTGAAAAAATGGAGAAAATTAAATCCAAAAAGTTCTAAATTGAAAAATTAAATCTAGCCACCCTGTATAAATTTTCAAAAGTTAAAACAATTCAAAGACATTTCACAGATGTTTCCTAACTAGTCTTTACATAATTTTTTCTTAGAACTCATAATTGTGACTGTAGTGATTTTTTTTAAATACATCTACAGATACCATTATTTGAACAAAAAAAATCGCTAAATCTAAGTGGTTTAGAAATAGTCAGCAATAATATTGGATTGGAAAGAATCTAGGAAAAGGCTCCGAAAAATCTTCTTTTACACACCACATTCTATTTAAAAAAATGTCACTTGCCCCTGTATAATTGTCTTGGCTCATCCTGTATGTTCAAAAATAATTTCCGGTTATAGACTTCTTTCTCTAGTTTATTTTTGTTCTTCAATCAAATTTTAACCTATCATAGAACTCGAGCTATCGAAGTCGGACGCACTATTACCCCATCCTGTATAACAGTAACTAAGAAAATCGAATAATGAAAACAAGTTTTGGATAAATGATTAATTCTTTCATAGAAAGTGTGCAACAGCAGTAGTAAAAAGTGAACATTATTTGTAAGCAAGATTCGCCCGGCGCCTCCACCATTTTCAAACCGCGAACAGTATGTGGGTAATAATATAGCATTGACTTGACGTGGTCTGAGCCTAAGAGAACAAGACAAAGAAATAATTAATAATTTAAATATGAATGTTGTTAGTGAGTTGTCGTAGGAACGAGACAACGGGCGCATATCATTAGCGCAACTTTAACCCCCCGGCTCCTTATTGAGCAAAGAGAAAAAAATTTATTTAATTTTTTAAATAGCAAAATTTATTTTCTTAAAGGGACCGATAATGTCCAATTCTATAAAAGTTTAGGCAACGTGCTGCGAAATAATGAGTCACGAGCAAACGGGTATTTATCATCTATTATGCAGGTATACATAAGTCATTTATTATAAATAACTGTTTACGAAGAAGATAAATATTTGTAAGAATCGACGAGATAAATTCACTATTGAACGAAAGCATGTCAATACCACTATTTACATAATATGTTAATCTCTTTGTCGAAAAGTTTTCCGCCAATTTTTCTGAATCAATAATACAACGGCAAGGAGGAAGTAAAATTTTTCAAAATATTTGGCTGATTGACAGGGGTTGTCTCTCCGAGGTCTAAAAAGCAACATGTTTTGTGTTGACCGGTTCAACTAACTTAATTTTGATTTATGATTGCAGCCACTGTTGCTCAAACAAGCTCGAGCTTAAAATCAAAAATATCAGCCTCTATTTTTACCACACTTATTTAAATTTCACTTTTATTTCCCTTCGCCTCTTCGCCAGCTAGCGAGTTGGGGTCAAGTCGTTGCATTTCTCGGTGATATCATCGCCTAAGCGATATCGCACAACTTAACTTGCCTCACGATTCCCGCAACTGTCGACAGTTTTGTGGCTAATTTAAGCCGACTAAATCACCACAAAAGCGAAAACTAACAAATCTCCACCAACTTCAACTTGAGTAAAATTGACAAATTTACTACTCACGTTTTATCGACGTTTAACTGGCGTCGCGTCTCGAGAAACTCAGCGTCGTCCTGAGATCGATTCGCTTGTGTTGTTTATTTATTTATTCACTGTCGCTTTTTGGGCGCAGGATCTTTCACTTGTTGTTCTGAGCACTGAGGCGACTTTTATTTGTGGCAGACGGTTGTACAACTTACCTGTTGGAGTTATTGTTTATGGTAGGTGGGTGTAACCTCGCCGATGAAGCTAACGAAAGCCCACGAATAGGTCTGGAAGCGCACTGAGGCGGTTAGTCGAACGCGGCATCACCGACGCTTGTTCCATTTTCATGGCTCGCCTACGAGGACGAGGTGGGATTGGCTTTGTTTATTTCGGCAATTTGTTCGATTTTGATAGAACGGTAGATCGCGCTATAACTAGGTACAATTTCTGTAGAAGAGTTAAAAAAGCAGCTGTTCGAGGCTCAGTTTTGACACCATCTAATTTGCTTGGTTTTTGGTTGCCACATAGAAGTTGATCTTTCCTTAACTAATTAAGTGTCTATTTAGTATCAAGATCTAGGATCAAAGGAAGTAAAGTTTGGGTCCACAAAATTTGATCTTCCTCAAAACTTAGTTCTTACTCACCCTTATTTGCTTAGTTAACAGAAACCAGCCCTAGGATGTGCACAACTAAACCAACCCTAATGAAGGCTATAAACAAAGGTAAATAAGGCTTCAGTCCTGAAGTAATCTTTGGTGATCTTTAATTCTGGCCATACAGGTGGAAATGAAGACACTATTCTTGGTGATGTTTCCGATGAGTAAATTAGCATGGCCCACATATTGTGAAGTTCATATTCATGTAATGAGGTGGGTCGCGACATTGGCGAATTCTTGTCAAGGATCTCTGATTATAACACATGCTCATTAAATTTTGATGTGACGTAAACTGAAACGACATCGCTCTACCGGCCGGTGGATAACCTTAGATACTACTTCGTGAGAATGATAGTACTTCACATAAAAAGTTGACCTGCAATTTATTTTTTCTTTATAAAAGCATTTCTGTGTTCCTTAATCTTATATGTTGTTTAGAGATTTTTGCAAGAACACTTCTGAAACTTTTGAACGCTTCTGCTTCCAGTTGGTTGCAGCGTTATAGTCAATAGCTAATGGCTGACAACCTAGTGCAAAGATTCTTTTTCAAACAACTTGAATGTGTTTGCATAAAGTCTAAGTAAGTTCACTTTACTTTGGGCGTTGAGAAGTTTGAACGAACCACTGCAATATCTTCAGAAATTTATTTGTGTATCACTTGGAGATGATTTCAGTCTAATAGTTGTTGGTTATAGCAGTTTGTAAGTATTGCCTTTAAGCGTCAGAAAAGATTTAACGCTTGAGAATTTAGCTTAAAACCTAAGTACTCACTATAGGTTTCATACATGTTAATTTTTTAAGATCTTTAGGAAGGCAAAGACTATAGGTATATACAAGTGAATGAAAGCTTATTACAACACTATAGGCTTCATACATGTTAATTTCTTAAGATCTGCTTTAGGAAGGCAAAGACCATACAAGTGTATGGAAGCTTATTACAACAGTCCAGCCTTTCTGTTTATTTATTTTCAATATTTGGATAAAACTAAAATGTAACATTAACCCTCCACTGTTACATACATAATTAAAAGGAAAAATTATTTTTCAACATTTACAAAAGTTATTGATGATCATGGTGGTCATGTAAACGTCCACCTCATACTCGCATGATGTTGAGTAGTTCATACTAAAATTAATTTATTATTAAGACCGGGATGCGGTTAATTATTCTCCAATGAGAACATGTTTCGAATTGTTGGTGATGACGTGAGTTGTCAGTATTCTTTACGATAAATAAATGAAGATAACTTTTTTAATCACACTAACTTAAAAATAACAACACCGCACTTCGTTACAGGATAAGAAAGAGCTGGTTAACTTTTGATACAGTTTGAGCGTTTAAATTGTAGATACGGTTATACAAAGCCTCCGATTATGATTATACAGAGTGATAATGTTTCCCGAACCGCAGTAATTAAAGCGCACTCTTTTATAGTAGCAACAATTGTTTCCGCTAGTTCATGTAATCACAAGTCGTTACTCGAAAGCGATTGAATCGATGTGTACTAAAAGTTAGCACCACGTGTCTATTTCTTGTTCATCGTTTTCTTGCCCTTAAAAAGAAAAGACCCCTAAGAAGGCGTCGTTGTAAAAACAATGATTTATTTTTAACCTATAATTTACAATATTAGGTACATTATTATTTTCGTGATAAAATCTGAAAACTTAAATATACATAGGTACCTACGTTACGCTTACGTAATAAGTGTCTACAACAGCAAATTGTTTGCGATTCAATTGTCGCAGCTACAGCGGGGCTAGCAGAAAAGTTAATGTAGTTATCAATAAATTACTGGTTGAAACGCAGAATATAAAAGTGAAACAGTAGAAAAATGTGGATGACAGTATGTTTTTCTAACTACACTAAAATGACGATGAATAACAACGATATCAACAATCAACAAGGGTGGGAAAAATTAACAAAATTTCCCCCCTCACCGGCTGACGGCAGTTTCTGCTCTTATCACTAGAAAAATTGTGATTCGACTTCTCAGTCTCTTCTTCAATAACTTAATTTGTCCTGTTGCTCTTGTATTCGATGTGCAGGAGATAGGTGCCGAAGGCGTAAGCGAGGAAGTTGAAAATGCCCAAGGACTACAAAAACAAAAATTGTACTTAGACAAAAAGAATTAGAAAGAACTCACCCCAGCCGCTAAATTGACACCTCTAGGGTGGTAGTAGTAATTGGACCAAGACGTTAACTGGACAATGAAGGCGATCAGGTAGCACACAGTGCAGATGCCCGTGTTGAGGAGTTCCTGCAAAACAGACACAGTCAATAACGCACCACACTATCTGGTTTGCGCCAGTTATTTGTTGTAACTATCTATTTCCTTTTGGGGAGATAACTGGCCGCCACGCTAAACAGCGCCGAAGCCACCGCCAGACCAACGACAAAGAAAGCATAGCGCTTCTAGGCAATAAGTCGTAAATCAGATTTTTACGCCAGTTTCCAGATCTAGAAGACTGTTTGAAGGCCAGTAATAGTGACGGAACTTACTGTGAGTATCCAGTGGATGGGTAAGTTGAGGGCCTCCCTGACGCCCAGTAAGTAAATGAAGACCCATATCAAGGTGCCGATGAAGCTGGTCGTCGCTACGAACAAGAAGAAATGTGTTCCTGACGTCCAGGCAGGTGACGCTAGCGACATGCAAAGAATGCCCAATATCTGCAAGCAAAAACAACGTTATCTATGGCAAATAGTTGCAAACATAACAAAAATAGTCTTGTTAAGAAGAAAAATGATAACAACAGTAACATAGGAACGCGCCTTCTCCTATTAATTACATTGCAATTTTCAAGAATGCACCTCTCTTTCCATAAATGGATGTTAACGTCGCTTACTGTAAATTTAGAACCAAGGCCATTAGTATCGTTTTATAACCTTAAATACATAGGATAGGAGTGTTGAGTGTCAGCGCTACCGCTAGCGGTACTACTTGATCCATCTCGAATTGACACCGCCTATCCTGTAGGTATCATGCATCTTTTAATACAACGTGATCTAACGCTGGTGTCTCACTAATGGCACGAGCTAATGCATTCCACGTTTAATAATTTGTTCAAGTTGTTTGCTGTTTGCATAAAAATTACCCGACGACCTTAAGCACTTGAAATTCCGCCTCGTATTGTTTCGCGCGGAAATTTTTGGTACCACCTACCACCGTAGTAATCATCTTTAGAAACGACCAAACAGTCAACTTAGCCAATCCACTGGTCCCCTAGTACTTAAGAGCGACAATGCTTAGGATTTCCACTAAACTAAGTTTATACCATTGAGAAAGTATGAAGGTACCATTCTTGATTGTTACCAAAGAGTTTTTAAGTAAATTTTCTCCCTAGTTGCTAGCTCTTCATATCTTTAATAAAGAAGATCTATACTAAAGATCATGTTTAATTATCACGTTTAAGCTGCTTCTCATCTTGCCTCTTAGTTCTTGTGGGTCATGTGGGTGGGGTGTTCTTCAGGCGGCAAAGGCTGCCTTTCCTTTGGTCTTTGGGGATCGCCCTTGGACGGCCGCCCAACTTGGGCTGCACCATGACTTTACGTTTACAATTTTTACAGTTACCACCGGCAAGGTTACCATCTGGTCGTGGAGCAATTTCCATTTACCTCCAGCACGCACCCGAACTGGCTCGCATACGAACAACTGACCCATATCCCTTCTCGTGTCGAGACTCCGTTCCGTTACCATCGCGTCTGATCAGAATTGCTATTTGATTAACGGTACTTCCCGGAACCCAGAAGCTGCAATCGAAGACTAACTTATTGAATTAACTGTTCGCATCCATTTCGCGTCTTGGTTCGAACAAAACACCATTTACGATAGTTGTCGGTTATCTTCCGGAGACTGGATCATCTGCTGTTTGTTAACGTCATGATAGCCGCAAGAGGTGGATGACCCTCTTCTGATTACAGGTGCGGCGGCACTCTCGTTACGCTAGCCACGGTCGGAAGTGCAATTGTTGGACTAAACGGAAACAGCACATAACAGTCGGACCGTTCCACAAATTCCTCCAGTCACACGTGCTGCCATTGTTCATGTCTTGGTGTTGAACTTCCGAAAAATCTCGAAACGATGACGAGACAAAACGCCTCTTTACCAAGTGAGGTAGGTGTGACGGAGTGGCATCGGCTCGAACCATATTTGATCCTGCTTTTCGCGTTGTGTCACTACTTAAACCTACCATCACACCCACTGGGTCAGATGGTAAGTTAAAAGTGTTGCGCGACGAGATACGTGGGATTAAAGCTGATTTGGGGCGAAAAAGAAATACTTGTACTAGCAATGCGGATCCATGGGTGAGTTTGGGCAAGTTTGGATTAGGTGGTCTTTCCTGTTGATCTAGAAGAGGCGCATGTGGGTTTACGTCGACATTCCTAAGTCACCGCACCGCAAGGTCGTCTGTCTTATTGAATTTCTGAAGGCACAATCAACATCTTTCCTGCTACATTCATATTTCTGATGGCAAAAGATCGGCAATGCCCACAAGATAGCGCAACTCGCCTCGATGTTCGTTCTTATAATTCAGTGGTCTTCAAACCTTAACAACACGTTTCTAAAGGTTTTCTCTCTTCTTCTTCATTGTTAGTCACCATCCTCCAATAAAAAACTCTTTTAATTGCAGAAATTTTCTTGTGGCCTAAATTTAGCGTAAGCCCTTTTGAGATTGCGTCGTTAGTTTTTATCTCGGAGTTTGATTGCATCACAAGCAACTTTATGGCGAATAAAAATGAATTTATGCAACAAAGCTACGTGGAGGAGTCATTCAAGCTGACCTTAGCCGTGTGTTGTGCATTTTATATATAAAGATGAAGAAACAATCTCAGCAGCATGTGATTCAACGGAAATTGGAGTCAACTCGTCAATTTACTATTATTGTTGTCTATTTCAGTTCCAAACTATCAGGTGTAGGAGGCTATAATTTAGAGTTGTCGCGTCATCCTCCCATGTCCTCAGACAACCAAATAGAATTGTCCACAACGAGACCAAGTTCGTTCCCAAAATTCAAAACTATTGTCATAGATAAGACCTTCATTGACGATAATTTTCTTGCAGGTGAAAAGTATCCGGTTTAACTTCATAACAATCCTCCAACGTCCGTTAGTGGTTCGCCTTTCAACTTGTTTTATTGCGTTTTGTTAAATAAACACCGAAATCCAATTCCAGCTTTGATCTGGCAACTGATGGGCGATGTTGTTGGCGAGTAAAGTTCCAGCAACTGTTGATTGAGTTGCGGCATTCTTCGTCATGTTTTCGACAATGATTCACGAGTTTATTGAGTAAGTTCCCCAGGCAGCAAACTTAATGTTGGCAGTGCCAGAAATACGTTTATGCATCGCCATAAAAACCGTAAGCCAGCTTGTCGAATCGGATTATGATTGCGAGCCAATCTCGAACGATTCCCACGGAAATTAGGCTAACATCTAAGCTCTTGGTCAGGCAAATAACTGTCCACCATATTTACCTTTAGCGTGATCCTTCGAGACACTGGCTTGGCCCCGGCACAAAAAATAATGTTGACACTGTTTGGTGGTTGGAAAGGGGCAATGGCAGAGTCTGGGTCTCAAAAACTACTTTTCTAAGAAATTTGGAATTTAGACCATGTGTCCTTCTTAGAAAGAACTTGATTAAGACAAAAACACAAGAAAGCAGAGAAAATGAAATGAAGAGATAAAACTATAAATTAGATTTAAGTACAAAAGAGACGTAAAGACAAGAAGTAGGATGGATGACTATGAAGAAATAAATGATTCGACCTAATAAAGACTAAAATTTGGAAGCAATAAGAAAAGGTAAATGTAGGAAAAGAAGATAGGTATAAAGACTGGCAGAGAGTAGAAATTTGAATAGTTGAAAAGTTAAGAGACCCTTAAAACTGTGTAAATCAGTTGTTCAAATTTTCAAAATAGTTTTACTGGTTGCATATGCGTCATTTCCATGTCTAATTTGGGAAGTTTTAAGGATAAAACAGCTTCGTCGTTAAGTTTAGTGTCTTTCCTTGAGAAAAGTCACCTTTGAAACAAAAAGATAGCTTTAAGCCCTCCGTGGAAGAGAGGATTGAAGGTCGCATCAAAATCTGAAATATTGGCACTATTTGGTCATTTGCTAAGCAAGGAAGCTAAAATTTGAAATATCCGGCTATTAACATCTTCAGTACCCATGTGCAATGCAAAAATAGTAGTGCGTGGCTAGAAGTGCATTAAGATGCGCCTTGTTTTCTACGACCCACATACTGACCCGCCGTGAAAGCGACAAGTTTTTCGACCTGATGGTAAAAATCCTTTTCACTAGCACCCGAGGCATGAGTCAAAGAAAAACTAATTGACTTGGATTTGTTTCGGGGCTTTTGGGCTGTTTTAGGACGAGAGTGGGTCGAGACAAGTGGGCAGTTGCCCAAAGAAATTTGTTGGAACAACATGTAGAAGGAACCACCTTCGATTGCAACAATTAATTGCCATATAAGGCACGACTTTTGTTACGGTGGAGGTGTGATTCCGATTTTCAAAACAAATTATAACGACTGGGTACGGTCAGTTGGTTATTTACCTAAATACCTACTTAAGTAGAGTGAACATGTGGCATAGATTTACAAGCAATTGCAGGTCGTTAAAACGAAAGTGAAAATTAGACTCGTTTAGTTAATCACGATCGTAATTAACAGCTGAATAACTACTTGGGTGTTAGAAGAAATTTTCAGAAATTCATTGGAGTTACCCTGACAGTAAAGTTGTAAAGCAATAACGCACCAAAGGGAAGGGGAGAGCGATTCAATAATTTTTTTGCATATACCTAGTACTTATATGCCAAACTACTATGTGCTATGTTGATTTGGTTGAGTAGCTTTCATTGCTTTTTCTACATTATAACTACCAAATTAATGTGAGTGAATTTTTGAAAGTGTTATTGGTTCTTTACTTTTTCTTAGATTTCAAACTTCTTAACAACGCTGTACTTGTAGGTAAATAAAAAAGAACCCAAGTAAAGTTTGATGTTGACCTGACCTCATAATTTATTCCCAGAAATAGATTCGCGTCAGCTTCGTTGCAGGAATAATAAAGGAGCCCATGCAGATGAACATATTTATTATTGATGCTGATGGCAGCTTTTCAGTTGATGATGCTAATTTTTGAATAAATAATGGTTATCGATCTTCGATGCGAAAGAGTATTGATTAATTAGGATTCGAAACAGTCTCTACTCAGTTCTGAGGAATCTTCAAATTATTCATAACATGCCTTCTCTCAACTTCCTGTCCGTCTACTTTTACACTCCAGTTTTAATTGCACAGTTGGCGCTTGGACCTCGTCCAGTACAATTCAAAATAGAACCACAATGTAACTTCCTCTATTCCTGTCCAATCTCGGACCGTTAAAATCCGCGTTTCGACGAGAATAAGCACGGGGATCGAGGAGGAGCGATAAAACAAACATTTTTGATTTACTGCGAGGAAACCATTAACACGCATTGAGAGGGTGGTACCAACTCAAGATTTTGAGTCTGCTTCTGAGCGCCAAAAGATATATCGTGACCCTAGAAAATTTCAATCAATAATTTTTAATTTGTTAATTGAGCTTGATGACCTAGAGCTTCAGGAATCCGTGGGGAGGTTCCGCCCAAATTGGGGCAATAAAAGCTCAACAAAAAATAAATGCAATATTTTGTTCGTTTCTCTTACCTTAGCTCTAGGTGTTAAATACTTTGTTAAAAAATGAAATCAAAATATTTTGTACTGCGCTAGTCAGATTCTTTAAGAAGTTGAAAAGCTGATGTTGAACGCATCGAAGAACTATGTAGTTTTTTGTTTTAGGAAAACGTCAATTTGTTGTGCAATGGCGAAGAGCGGATGTTAACGAATTTCAATTGACTCAAGCAAAATCAAACAACAAAAATGTTTTGTTACCTCGGACCAGTAAGCATGACGTCAACAGCCAAATCTGAGCTAAGATAATAGTTTCTTCTTCCTTGCAGCCGAAAGCTTTATAAAATTGCCTAATATAGCGTAATCATTTAAATTCGGCAACCATTTACATTTTTTAATATAAAGAAATATCAATGAAAGTACCTACACGTGTCGTTATCCTCGAAGATTATTTTTGTGGATTACCTCGATGTTGCTGAAAATAGTTGCATATTACTGGCTGTTTATCAAATTGTGAAGATTTGTAATTTGAACAGATGATGGAATTAAAACGCCCACGCGTGCTACGTGCTACTCAAAAATTCTGAGAGGCTCGACCACTACTGAATGGTGCCTCAAATACACACATCTATTAGCTTTCACTAAAATTACCATATTCAAATAAAAATGATTGCTAAAAGCGAGCAAATGCATATAAAATGACTTTGCGGTTACAGTTAGATAAATCAATTACTTACACACACTGGGAAGTAAATGTTGGACATTGTTTCATATAGTAGAGACTTGAGGTAGGAAATTCAAAGCATGTCGCTTGTTATATCGTCTCATTATTTATGTCCTTGAAATAATAGAGTTGAAGTTTCGTTCTTTCAACATTAATGGCTCACAATAGCGGGACAGTACAAAAAGTAAAACTACAGAAGACACCACGAAAGAACCTGTTCTATTCTTCTTAGTTTTGTTTCCTCCTTCTTGTTTAATTTTTCAAATTTCCTTCTTCGTACCTTCTCATTGTTACTTTCTCCATCCTTGTTTTCATTTCAAGTCTTTCAATTCTATTCTTAGTTTCTTTGCTGCATTCACTATAACTATTCTAATCATAGTTTTCTCGTACCCTCATTTTTCTTATTGTTACTTCTAGATACAGTTCCTCAGATTTGTATTTTCACTTTTCATCCAATCTGCCATTCATGCATATCTAAGTTTTCACAAAACAGATTTTATTTTTAGATTCTTGGTTCTTAATCGTTCCTTCAAATTTTTTTTTTATACTTTATATTTAGTAGCTTTGGTTGTGATTTTTTGTTTGTTTAATTCTCACTGGCGCTGCTTATGGTTTAAGCTTCTCAATTATCTTCCTTCCTTTTCTACATACTCTCTTCTTAATTCACTTTCGATCAAGTATTTCTGTCACTACAACTGTCTCTTTATGCTTTTCTAATATTTTTTGGTACTCTTTGTCCAACCTTCCTTTCTTCTGTAATAGTGGCATGCTTCTTTGTTCTTGATATAATATAGAACTATATTTGGTTGCACAAAGATAATTGTGGTTCTATTGCCATTAACCGTTTCACTGCTAGTGGATTATTTTTGAATTGTCCAAGATTACTAGGCCAAATAGACCAAGGAATTAGAAACCGCAACAATGCTTTCTGACTTTTGAGCCGAATATAAACGATGAAAAGATAAATGTTAGAAACAGTTTGTCGCGATGAACAGTCAAAGCGCGTAACGGGTACAAAACAAACGGCAAATTAGTTGAGGAAGGTAAATATAAAAACAATAACTACAACTCTTCAATCGTACAGAATGGTGCAGGTTAAAATTTTTAGTGCAGGACAACAACAATAAGAAGTTCTCGTCAATTAAATTATAGATACATGCATAGATAGACATCTTTTTTTAGAGTAGTCATAAAAAATTATAGTTTTTTATTGTTTCTATTTCTTAAAATTATTTCTTTCTTGTTTCTTTCTTTATACTTTCGCTTGCAGTTTAAGTGCAAAATCTGCTAGTAATACGGCAATTGAGATTTTGACAGTGCGCAATTAAAAATTGTACTCAATAAACCAGTGGCGTGCCAACGTTTTAAATAAACAAGCAGCAGCTTAGAAAATAGACGAGAAAAAAACTGTCAAACAAACTTCTTTTTTTAGCCCTAAATAACCCGTTTTTAAAGCGGCTATTTATATTCCATCATTGGCTGTTAGATAAAAAGCTTCTCCACCTTGCCCCATCAATGCTGTTTGACGACTCTATAAGGAATTTTAAAAGGAGACAGTACTCAAACCACTTTTAAATAAGGAAATTACGAAGAACCCGACATGGACTTGGTGCAACTAAAAAACGTAATGTCGACAACGCAACAGGAAAACTCGACGACGCCAAAAATTTTGGCCGATCTTGGTGTCAGTTTCAATTGGCACCAATTCCGCAATAATTATTAACCCGTCTTCCTGTCGCAAACTGTTTCTGGTCCCTAATTTTAGAACCCGACAAATTTACGTTAATAAAACCAAGTGTTGAATTGCTAGAGTCGCACCTCTTCTTGCTGAATTTTCTTTGGGTGGAGGGCGCGTTTATTGCTATTTGAGTAAGGGCGCGCTTACCAGTTCGGCGATCTTTATCAGTCCGGGGGTGGTTTTGAAGTATTCCAAGTTAATTTTAATCCATCCTAAGGGTTGGTCACTGGTTTGGGGCTTGTTGGCCGCGTTATTGTTGGGTGCCTCCTGGACGTTTACCACTGTTTCTGTCATCATCAGACAGACGTTTTGATGGTCGTACGAGGTTTAAACTTAGTCCGGAGGACTTCTTTAGCACCTGTTAACACCGACACGCTCGCAACAATACGATTACGAAGTTAGCGCGCGACGATCTCTCGACTGACGGTGTGTAGTGGGAAGGCGAGGAATAAGTAGGTCTGCGACTGTCACACGAAAAGATATGGTAATGACGACAAGGTAGGTAGAACAAGCAGGAAGGAGAGCTGGCGCCAAAATTTTGGGCAGGTACACACCCCAAACCCAAAAAGACAAAAGGGCGTTAACTATAGAACATAGAAGATGCGTTTAAAAATTGAACGAGGGTTAGGGCTACGCTTTTCCAATTTGGTCAGATAGATAGATGCTTCCAGTATTTGGACGTCGTTAGACTAGATAGTTTCAAATTCTGTAACGACTGAAAGAGGCTTGCCACAAATTGTTTCTTTGACAATAAACTTTTTGAGGAGTTATTTTAATGCTTTTACTTTAGTGAAATATTGATTCAAAGGTTAACGAGCTAATAATTAATGCAATCTCGTTGTTCCTAATATAACTGTTACTTTTTTGCGACAATCAACTGTTTCAACTTTTCCCAAGGTCTTTACTATTTATAAGAATTGTTTAAGATTACACAAAAACGATGGTTTCTATTAAAAATAATGACCAGTATTTTTGGAAAAGTTAAATTTTTAATCCTCACTAGGGTTTGATGCAACCAGTTTTACACCTCTGTACTTTACGTTGCACCCACAATAAAAGTGTCTGAGAATCAAAGAGCAATTGAACCACAAAGTTCTTTTCAAATTGTGAGAGTGAGGTTTCATAACAGACAAGAGAGCTACTCAACACTCAACTCATGAACCTAGAAGCTAGTTTAGTATGTTGTACAACCAAGTTCAAAAGTAATGTCCATCTATTAAACTTTAAACTCCTTTGATTTCTACATAAAACTGACACAGACATTAAAATTTATATTTATTCTAAGTATATGAAATAATGCAACAGATGCATTGGGTTTCCTTTAGTTTAGCTAGTACCTACATCATCTGTAGAAGAAATTTAAATTTTAAAAGTGTGAGATGGACATTACTTTTGAAACTGACGGTACACTAGCTAAGTTTGTAAATGTTAGAACAATATTACAATTACAAACTGAAAATTTGGTGATGGTTTGTTATTGAACTCTTTTGTCCCATAAGTAGCCTCTTCAGTGGTCATTCTCCCAGTTATTTAACGTTGATCTGAAGACTCTCTGACGTTTGTAGCATCATTGGTAGCATTTAAAAATGTTGAATTCTAGGGCTCTACTGGAGTTGGCAGTTTTTTGGTTTAAAAAGTGCGCCAGTGTGAAACTTTTCGCTATCGATCTTTCGCTAGAATGTATTGTTGGTTGCCTCTCCACTCAGCGTTCATGAGTGTTGATATAAAAAAGGATTCCCCCCACGATTCCTCTGAGTGGGTCAACCGGAGAACCGGATTGCGTCAACCCAACCAACATCCAAGAATTCCCCGTTTTCTTGTCCGCCGAGTCTTCAGCTTCACCCAGCAGCAGTCTAGATGATATAATTATCATGAACCAGATGCTCGATAAATTCGATAAAAGTACAGTGCACGAGATAAAGTTCAACTTGTGAAAGTCCTCGAAGACTGGCCAAAAGTGCTAAGGGTGTTTACGGCCGATAATGAGTGTCTTTTGATGTGGTAAGTGAGCTGGCGATGGAAATAGAGGTTAGGAAACGGAACCATCGTCTTTTGTTGTTGTTAAATGATAATGGCGCTTGGGGACCAACCCTACCCTCCGCTTTGACCCTCACATGTCCTCACTAACGCACCGGATTAATTAGTAATTACAGTTGCTTTGAACGAGAATTTGGCCGCGATAGTGGCCAGTCGTCTTGACAATAACAGGGAGAGCCTCTACCCTTACCCTTTGATGGCATTTCTTTGTTGTTGTTTATTGAACTTTTAGAAAGTGCCGACAGTGACCTTCAATCAATAGAAAGCATTTGGGTCGATTGGTTGGCTTCAGAAAACTTGGAACTCGACCATAATATTATATCCTTCCTTTTTACCATTGCGGCTACCGAATCAAAAAAATTATGTTCTGGAAAAGTTCTTTCAATTAGTCACTGACAAGTCTGATAGTGAGGCACTTATGGTCTTGAAATATCTATAACAAGTTATAAGTTGTCAAAATTTTTGCAAATTAGCGAATATAACGGGCCTTCTGCAGGCACCAGAAGAGAATAGCCCGTTCGAACTGGGCGTTGGGTCAATTATATGTTTTCTTTTTAAATTAGCTTTACTCACGAACACGTACTGTTACATTGTTTTGTTCGACGTAATAACGTATAGTTACATTTTTATTACTGCAGAAACTGTTAGGAAATAACCGTACGGAATTAACCTTTGCAATTTGCACATCTAATAAAATGATTGTTAACATCTCTGCACCCTCGGCTGCACCGTAACAAACAACACTCAATCGTGACGACAATCGGTTAAGTAAGTAGCTTTAATTGGTAGCGGTTTACGCAACCTGCGGTGTTAATTGTTGCTATTATTGATGAGACGCTAACCGTCTAAATTCTATTTTCTTTCCTACACTTGGCATTGTAAATTATTTATCTACTTTCCACGTAATTAAACTTAACGTTGGGAGTTTTTCTGATGGTTGGACAAAGCAAATGCTTAATTGAAACCAGGTTGCTGTCTTACGATTCATAGAGTTGCGCAATTTGGAAAGATGTTAATTCGATTTCACTTGGTGGTTTGTCAAACTAACGGAGAAGACATCTTCCGGATGGTAAACAATAGGCGAGCTTCACTTTCTTCCGTTTTGACTGCCATTCTGGACGATGACGACAATTCACCAATTTTAAGAAGTAATGCCATCGAGAATTGCTAGTGGAATAGATGCAGTTTTGTAAAAGTTGAATTTTCATTATGATCTCATGCTAAGTTTGCATTCCAATCCCGATGTGTTATTCATGGTTGTCTACAGACTATAATTATTAACCACCAGTCTCGCGGGATTAACCACATCCTCTTGAAGATGAAGATATAAGCGTTAAATTCGTTATAAAGAAATTTGAAGCTTGACAGTTGCAGCTTGGCCCGCTTGAAGGCACGCTGGATCGCTTAAAAAGAAAAACTAATTTCTGCGCATTTATACAGTAGAATCGTGCTTACTAGCCTCAATGAAGAAGGTCGTGGTGTGGCTACAAAAGATGCTTGATTGTTAATCAGGGAAGAAATCGAAGAAAGAAGAGACCAAAATGCGAAGATGTCCTCTCTACAAGAAGACATAGAAAGTACTAAACTTTTGTACCTAGAAGTGTTGGTGCTTCTAATTCTTAAAAAGAAAGACAAGTGTCATTGAAACTAGCACTCCTTGCCTTTGGTCCATTGGCATAACTGTTCTCTTTCTCTTCATGTTCGGTAAACTAAGGAACAAATGAGGTTGCAATAGGAAGCGGCGTCAGCTGCAGTTGTTAGGTAACACTAATTTAACTAATTTGTCAATTTTTGCAACACTGTTCAGCGTCCCACTTCTTTCTAATTATTGAGGTAAATGTTAGATTGATTAGAAAATGCAGTATGAAATCGGCAAGTCGATAGCGCGGAACCCCAGTGAAAGGTAGATCGGTTGACATTCTCGCGTGGGACTCGGAAAATGCGCGAAAGTCGCTCTTTCAGCTGCCATTTTAAATTCAAATCCTCTAATTGTTTCCAGATATGGTAATTGCCTGAAAATGACGAGAACCAAGGAGAAGTTTCCCCATGACAAACCTCTAAACGCCACCTACTACGAGCACAAATCCCATCAAACAACTCTCCTGGAAGGATTGAATTCGTTGCGGGAAAAGGGTGAACTACTCGACATCACCCTCCTCATCGAGGGCCGCATCTTCAAAGCCCACAAAGCGGTTTTGTCGGCATGCAGCGATTATTTCCGTGCCATGTTCACCGACAACATGTTGGAGTCACGTCAGAACGAAATCAGTCTCAACGGTTTAACCGCGAAAGGTTTCCATCAGTTGCTTGAGTACGCTTACACCTCCAGATTGATCCTGACTTTGGGAAACGTTCAGGATGTCCTGGAAGCAGCCTCACACGTACAGATGGACGCCGTCATCCAAGCTTGCTCGAACTATTTGCAGTCGCAAATCGACATTGAGAACTGCGTCGATATCGCCACCATTGCCGAAATTTACTCCCTAAGACAACTCAGGATGAAGGTATATCGGTACATGAGCGAGCATTTGATGGAGTTTTCCAACTCGAAGGAGTTCTATAGACTGACGCCGCAGCAGCTCGAGAACTTGCTGGCTTACGACTTCCCAGTTGATTGCTCGGAGGCTGACGTGCTGAGGATCGTTCTCGCCTGGTTCTTCCACGTTGATACCTCAAGGTGAGTTGCAGATATTAAGTCAGCCGACCCTCTCGTCTCAAACACCCACGTTCCAAGAGCCATCTGGCGGCAGCTACTCTCAACGTCATTAGTCTGACTACTTTAATAGTTTTGACGACTTGAATAAGTTGCTTAACACTTCTTCCCTGCCTTTCTCACGTCAGTATACAAAATGCGCGTTCCACCTTCTAAAATCGCCTTTGGTGGGCGAAATGTTGCGGTTTAGTTTGGTTTCCTCGTTTTGACGACTTGAATAAGTTGTTTAACACTTCTTCCCTGCCTTTCTCACGTCAGTACTTCATGATGGATTTAAAAAAATTGAGGTTGCCCTTTAACTGTAGAATTCTGGCCAATCACTGGATGCCCCTTCAATTTAATTTTCGTTTCAGGTTGGAGGTGCGCATTTCCTACGCCATGCGCATCATCCACTACATCCACTTCAACGAAATATCGCGCCGCAAGCTCGACAGCATCCTGGACAAGACCTTCCACGACCGCAACAGCGAGTGGGAGCTGGGGAAGATCATCCTAACGGAAGCCTATCTGCAGAGTAGTTCCAGCAAAATCGGTTCAAACTCGCCTCTCCTCAATTCGCGAGGCATGGAACTGGCCGTCCTGAAGATCGGAGGTTTCGGAATCAGCGGCATCACCAACGAAATCACTTACTGCTTCTCCAGCGAACGCAAATGGAAACATCTAACCACGATACCTCATTTAGAACAATGCAATTTCGGTACGGCAGTCCTCAACAACGAACTTTACATAGTAGGAGGTTGTTTTAACCAGTCTCTCCAGGAGAACATTCATCCCTTCGGTTTCAAGTACAGTCCTAGATACGATAAATGGTCGACGATGTCGCCAATGAAAATTGAAAGGTGTCGGTTTTCTTTGAATGTGGTGGGCGGAATGTTGTATGCTGTCGGAGGCGCTAGTGAAGTTGACGAGTACGACACTAGCACTGGAGAATGTTACGACCCAGTTTTAGATATTTGGTACATGATCAAACCTTTACCGGCTTACATCACCCAACATGCAGGTGCTAGTTACGAATACAATTTAGATTTGAAACTGTTCATAAGTGGAGGAATGGACAGAGACAATGTTCAGTCCGCCATGTACTGCTATACTGTTAACGAAGACAAATGGCACCAGTGCGCTCCCATGCTTCGGACGCGAGCTGACCATGTTATGTTAACAATTGGGGATCACCTTTACGTGTGCGGGGGTTGGACTGAAGGTCTCGACAGTAGATCTCGAGTGCTGGTTCACACGATTGATGCTTACGATGTCAAGAACGATAGTTGGGAGGTGGTTACTACGGTTCCTACGCCGCGGTATCATGCGGGAATAGTGTGTGTCGACCAAAAAATTTATTTTATTGGTGGATTTTACAGTGATGATATGTTCGATAAGAGTACTGCGGCCATAGAGTTTTATGATATTGATACCGGAGAGTGGACGGCGGAGGAGAAGTATCCGCAAGACATTTGGGAACATACTTGCGCAACTTTATTTATTCCCAAGTGGCGGGACGACATGCAGGACATGCAAGTTATTTCCAAGTCGGAGGGTGCGGCTTAATTTTGCTTTTATTAGGTTGTACCTAGTTTTTTATATTTTTATTACCGCTCTGAAATACAATATATTTATTTTGTATCACATTTATTGTTAATGAAATTGAACCCTCTACTAGTGTCCAAGGGCACGATTTTTTCAATCATATCATAAGTCCGAAAGCAACACTTAATGTCGATTACAACCAATACTACGGAAGCGCCTAACTGGCATAGTTTTCATTGAACAATTGTATCTATTTACAGAAAAACTAAATTTAAAAAAAAAAAAAAAAAATTTGCAGAAAAAACTATACAGGGTGGGGCAATAGTGCGTCCGACTTTGATAGCTCGAGTTCTATAATAGGTAGAAATATAATTTAAAAACACAAATGAACTAGAGAAAGAAGTCTATAACCGGAAATTATTTCTGAACATACAGGGTGAGCCAAGACAATTATACAGGGGGAAGTGACATTTTTTTAAATGGAATGTGGTGTGTAAAAGAAGATTTTTCGCAGCGTTTTCCGAGACTCTTCAATCTAAAATTATTGCTGACTATTTCCAAACCATTTGGATGTAGCGATTTTTTTTGTTCAAATAATGACATATGCAGATGCATGTTAAAAAAATCACTACAGTCACAATTATGAGTTCTAAGAAAAAATTATGTAAAAACTAGTTTGGAAACATCTGTGGAATGTCTTTGAATCGTTCTAACTTTTGAAAAATTATACAGGGTGGCTAAATTTAATTTTTTAATTTAAAACTTTTTGAATTTAATTTTCTTCATTTTTTTTAAATGGAACACCCTGTATATTTTGTAACGATATGATGTAGAAACTAAAAACGAACATTTTTTTATGCACACTCCTATGGCTATTTGTAACCATTTTCGAAATATTGCCAAATAATTACAAAATTGAAGAATAATCCTAAAAAATTAGATCGTTTTCCAACTAACTCAACAAAAAACTTCAAATGTTTCAAAATTGACACAAAAATGACAACTGACGACAGGTAAATGCGATAAATGTGTATTTCTTGTCGGATAATATAAAATGCAAAAAATGATCAAGATACAAACATAAAGTGAACTTACTAAAAAAACTTATGCTGTTTTTATACACAAAACATCTGGAGCACTTATTACAATTTTATCGGTCGAGTAATTTGAAAAACAACGTAATTTTTTTAAATTATTCTCGAATTTTTGTAATTATTCGGCGATAAATCGAAAATGCTTACAAATAGCCATAGGGATGTACAGACAAAAAATGTTTGTTTTTAGTTTCTACATCATGTCATTGAAAAATATGCAGAGTGTTCCATTTGAAAAAATGGAGAAAATTAAATTCAAAAAGTTCTAAATTGAAAAACTAAATTTAGCCATCCTGTATAATTTTTCAAAAGTTAAAACAATTCAAAGACATTCCACACATGTTTTCTAACTAGTATTTACATAATTTTTTTTTAAAACTCATAATTGTGAATGTAGTGATTTTCTTAACATGCGTCTGCAGATGCCTTTATTTGAACAAAAAAAATCGCTACATCCAAGTGGTTTGGAAATGGTTAGCAATAATATTGGATTGAAAAGAGTCTAGAAAAAGGCTCCGAAAAATCTTTTTTTGCACACCGCATTCCATTTAAAAAAATGTCACCTGCCCCTGTATAATTATCTTGGCTTACCCTGTATGTTCAAAAATAATTTCCGATTATAGACTTTTTTCTCTAGTTTATTTGTGTTTTTAAATCAAGTTTTTACCTATCATAGAACTCGAGCTATCGAAGTCGGACGCACTATTGCCCCACCCTGTATATTACGGAAATCAATATCTTTTTGGTGCAAACCACTTCTATTGTTACTGTTATTTTCCTTGCCCTAACACATCTTCATCCATAAATTTTGCATAAAATTATTTATCATTTGCACAACATTTTATTGCTTAAAATGGCATTATAATGATGTTTCACGATGGTTTCCAAAAAAAACCTTTCAAAAAGCGAGAAGTGGGCATTGTAAACAATTACCAAATTTATAAATTATGGAACAAATTGTTCGAGGAAAACTATGGCAGTTAGGCGCTTCCGTACAAAACGTCTACTTAGTGAGTGCGTTGTTTTGGATTTGGCTCCCGACGACCTTTTCTTACCTGCGCCCTTGGTCATCAAGCAGTTTCCTTCAGTTAGTTACTGCAGCCGCGGGAGAAATCACACAGATGACGCTACCTGCCAACAGTGTTGCTCCAGCATTGCTAGTGTTACCGATTTTTTTTAAACTATAGTGCCCAACAATAACTAGAAAACAAAAAGATGTAAAGATTTGTGTCCGACGTTATTAAGTCTCGAAAAAGCGATATCTCGAGGCCACTCTCAGGGTGAAATTTAAATTTTTGCGGCAAATTCGCCGCAACTAAAATTGCGGAAAATTGATATAATCGTGACTGCTACGGGGGTACCGGTGTGGCCCAAATTGATAAAGGGCCGGTGGTAATTTACCTTTGAAGTGAACTTAAATTTGGCGTTGTAAAATTGGGCATTTTGCGGAATTCGAAATTTTGGTTCGCGGCTGTGCGCGCATAGATGGCGTTGTCCGCGCCGAGGCGGATTGTTGCCAGTTGCCAGATGTCAGACTGGTGGCGGTGTTGAGTTGAATCACGTCTGGTCTCGGCGTCGGTAGTTTGCGGAGCTGTTTAAAGGAGGCAGGATATTTGATCCTCCATCGTCGGGTCGCGACGTTAGAATGTGGTATTCGACGGTATTCGTTTCAGTCAGACGGTGACTAACTCAGTTCGCGCGAACACTTTGACCATTACGAATCTCGAGTGATCAACAAGACCAAGTGTAGCATTTGCAGCTCGGGATCTTGGTCGTTGTTTGGTTCGATACGTGTTTGCGAGTGCATCGGCAGGACGTCAGTCAAGTGAACGAACTTTCTGTTGTCGATGCAACTGGCAGCAGCAGCAGCAGCAGCGACAGTTCCGGGTGTAATGCGGTTGTCTGGAGACGTTTTCGGGATAAATTGTTAGTTGCGGCACTGGAATATACGGGTTTTAGTGAACAACGTGGGTTATGTGCTGATGGAATACGTTTGTTGTCATTCGCGGATAGGCCTGTCCATCAACGCACAGCCAGTGCGCTTTTGGGATTATATGTCCGAATTATAATGTCGGGCAGTCATATGAACAACGAGCAGGAGCACAAATCTCCGAGGGAAAGTGGCGAGGATTCAGAAGACGAAAGCGAAATTCTCGAGGAGAGCCCGTGCGGCCGATGGCTTAAAAGACGCGAAGAGGTGAGTGTCTTGCCTGTCTTCGATTGTTTTATAACATAACCTAGTCGCGGATTAGCCGGCGACCATCTTGTGAAAACCCCATCCAGGCCGCATGCCTCGCCGATCGGTGACGTCACGGGATCGATGCTGGCGCCGGTGGTCCGCGGACAGGTTCTCTCGACTTTCGCACAAATAACGGCAAATAGGGGCCGTAAAACCGAAACAACCCAGCACCCTGGACGGTGGCTAACTTCACGCCGCTAGCCGTGTTGTTGCTTGATTCCGACCCGGCGCTATTTTTAGAATTTGAAGATTGACCTTCTCCTTGTCCATAACCGGTTTCTTAGAAACTCTGTATTTTCATTTTACTTTTCATTCCGTTTCACGACCAATGACTACCAGTGGGTTGTAGCGTAGCCAAATTCGATGTAATTTGAGGTTAGCGCCAGTGTCAAAAGTCACGGCCGACCGCGATACAATTATGCAGACCTGCGAAACCAACTTCACTTTGAAATTTTGACATGTGTCGCTTTGTTTGACAGGTCAAAAGTTGTTGAATACCGCTGGAATTGCTGTCACCGGGGCCCCCGTAACAAACCGGGCTGGCCCCACTTATTTTTCATATTTTTCCACACTCTTCCAACCCACTATAATTACAGGAACACGTGCAAAGTTTTTATTGACGGTTTTGGGTAACTTACGAAAGTTGTGCAACCAAAAATTTGGACATCAGATAACTGTATTTACAGATTTTTGCCGAAACCCTCAAAGGTCACGGTCGATTATGCAATAATTAGCAAAACGGCCCCATTAAAGACGAACTTACTTCGGGGAATTTATTACGATTTACAGGTTTTGTTTGTTACCGCTGGAATCTTACTGCGGTGGAGAAAGGAGCCCCTCGAGGAGTCAAGAATCTGGCCACTAGCACCAATGATTTTTAGCGTATTTTTCCACCAATAGGGTACCATACCTAATCTTTTTTCAGTGTAAGTCAAGGCCGTTCTTTTGAATTGATACCATTGGGACCAGTCGCCGTAAATCACGGTCCCTTTCTACCTCGGGTGAAGGTAAATAATCTTTTTCTGAGAAAAAGAAAAGGTTGTCGGTTGACATTTCGACCACTGTCTAGATTAACGACTTTTCTAAAGCTTCCAACTCTCCTGAAAGTCTTTTTTACGTAGGAGATGAAAACTTGTCACTTAGAATGTGGCAAGCACTTTTGGGAGAAATTTCTTTCATGGCTTCTTGGACAAAGAACAAAAAGCTACCTAATTGAGTGTTATCTTGTGTTGTCTTGAAGAAACGGAGCTCAATGGGCAGCAGCAATCTGATGTTGATGTTTTTCTACACCTCAATGGATTACTAATTACGTCCCATTAGCAAAGATATTCTTGTTATTCGAATTTTTAATTATTCTTTCTTATCAGAAAGCGTTGCATAAGCGCAATAAACGAAATTTGGATAAGTGAGTACTTCAATTTGTTCTTAGGAATGCGATACTACAAGCCGGAGTGGGGGGCGAAGTACAAAATATACTTACTGACATTACTACCATTGATTGATTGATGACTGCTAGATAGCATTATATACTCAAGATGATAAGGTGATGCTGCAAAATCATTCTTCAATCACTAAAAGTTGAATTTTCCACCTAAAAGTTTCCTGACCAAAAATCCCCCCGCCATATTGGGTTGGTGGTGATTTATTTTGGAGGAATGTTCGCTATCTCCCAAGATTGGGCGCTAATCAGTGGCGCCAAGTTGTTGTTGTTGTTGTTATTATGTGTGGTTGGTCCAGCGAAAGTGAGGCCCCCACGCCTTATTGCAAATCTTCTCGCCGAATTTCCCGGTTACGTACGCGGCCGAGTCATAGTTAAACAAACCGTTGGCATGTCAGTCAGTTCGCGCGGAGAGCCTCCTAGATGATGGATGATTTTTATCTCAAGGCCTCTAGGTCAAGGTCTCGCAACGCTCAAAGGTAACGCCATGGTGCACGGTAGCTTGCCAATTTTTTTTTCCTCAATAGACCTCGGCCGCTCTATTTCTGAACACATCACACCATCAAGACAAGTACACAACGGCCTTCTGTTCACGATCAACTAACTCAATTGCGTCTGGCGAAAAATAGGTCGAAAGCAACAGTTTTAGCGCCAATGGTGCTAGTTAAAACAAAAATTAACAACATCGGCAATTTTTATTTTTGTCACTACAATAAAGTTGAACGGAAGGTTGAAACATCCGGGAGATTGTCGAAATTACAATTTTTCCTGACGATTTTCTTCTGTCGATTCGAAGTAATTAGTTTGGAGTGTAGTCGTTAGGTTTGGAGAGATTGCAGGAGTTTGACGCATCCCTCCATTAGTGCGAGTAAAGCAAATAAACTTCAGCCTTCATATTGTAGCAACATGAGGATTTACTAGTTCAAATATTTAGAATAGATCTCGATGACAAAAATAATGAGAGAAGTATCCCGCTTCTGAATCGGCATGATGCATCTGTTGGGACCAAAATAATAAGAGATGTATCCCGCTTCTGAATCGGCATGATGCATCCGTTGGCTGGCGCCATGGGAAAGTCCCTCCTGGTGACTTCACGATTTTTCCTCCCATTTGCGTGGGGGGAAAGGCGCGTCAATTATTCAGGTTCGTTTATTTGTTTAAAGAATTATCCGCCAATTAATTAACTTCATTATCTCGAGCCCACGACACGCCTAAACTGGATCGTTAAAACGTGGCCAAGAGTCATGCATGCATTTTAGATCCCATTAACTGTCAATTAACTCGAATTAGATCAATTTACAACAAAAGAAACGTAATTAAATCGAGTTATGTTCAATAGAAAATCGAGAGAAAGAGATACGATGATGCCATAAACTAGGCTATGCAGCTCTTAATTGTTGGACGCAACATGGTGCAATTACGTTTTTTTTTTTTTATTTACTTTTTATTATTCGGTTTAATGATCAGTTTCTCGTTCGTCGGTGGAACTTTCGAAAGCGTGATCGATAACGCGAAATTTGTTGTTATTAATAATGCATGTAATAGCGGGGCTATTTATGGTGCCGAAGCGGTTTGGTGGAGCTGTTTTTATTATTCATGTAATTCATTGGAACGGAATTAACTCGGAGCGATGACGTTGTGGGTTATAAGTATGGTAAACAAGAAATTTGCTCGAGTTGGCCAAGATCGATCCCCGAGATGAAAATAATATTCCGAAAAATTTTATCAAGTGATGGAACACCGTTTGGGATCATACGCGTGCACTGAACAGGCTAGATTAGCAGAATTCTGGTTTTAGATTGCAGGTTATTTGTTTTTTTTTTCTAACTACTTAAAAAAAATACACTCGAACAAACATTTTTCTTATTGAAAAATGAACTTGTCTACTTATTGCATTAGATTGCACTTTCGCACGTAATGTGCCCCCGGTTTAAAGGATTGACCTGCATTCATAGGAATGCGATAATTCCGTGTTATCTAGAGCTCTAGGATTAGCCGAGGAATTCCGGTGATCTTTTAATTCCGGTTTCAGGCGAAATCCTAATTAATCTCCTCAAGAATCAGAAGTGGGATATCCTCCGACACTTTCGTAGCATCAACAGAAGAATGCAGTTTAGCTCGTTGCCGTTCAAACTTGGGGTAGGTTCTCCACCCTTATCTCTTGTCCATGAACCGATTCATGCATGCGTGAAAATTTTGTCTTTCATTTTGGTTGCACCGTCTTTTTTTTGTTTTGTCGTGGTTCCCGGTTAATTAGTCGGACGCGTGTATGTGGCAGAACGGCGCTAATTTTCGCCGCGCCGCCGCTCGTTCTCAACAAGTGTTCGACGACTAGACGTTCACCAGCCAGGGTCGCGACGCCCCCGTCGTCCCGACGCCCACTCCCTTTCTCGTCGCGACGCTTCGCCAGCGTCCTCTGTCGGCCGTCCGGACATTCGCACGGTCGTCATTCAGACGTGTCTATCGTCCGCTGGGCCTCTCCTATCTTTTTTTTCTTTTCTCTCGCTGTCCCCTCGCTTTCTGGAATAGAGGCGATCGAGGGCGGGGACGATGGCGGACGCCTTTGCCGTTTTAACATTATTTGTCCTATTATATTGGGTTCCGCAATGCGCCTGTTCTGGTGGATCGGGGAAATCGTTAGAAGGTGTGTAGTTTGCCAAAGTGCCGTCACGGCCACTTTCTTTTGCTCTCGTCGTCGTTTTCGGGATGACAAAGGAGGTTGTTGTTCAGAGAGGCGCTTTTGTCGACGAAATTGAGTTTTTCTGTCTTCGAACGGCGAGTTGCTGATGGTATTGTTGACGCCGCGGCCGGATTGCATAATGGTGATCTGTATAATGGACCTTTGATTGGGCGCCGCGGATGTTGTATTATTGTAGAATGGGATGTGGGAAGGTCACTCGATTTGGAAGCTAGCGACCTTTAAATGTGCGTTATGTATCTCCCAGTCACGGGTTAGTCATCCATTGTGGAACACCAAGTGTGCACTACGTGGCTGGACACACGTCTCTATATCCATTGCTTGGATAATTCCAGACTTTCTACAACCTCGCAGAGGGTTAATAGGTCGTGCAATCCGTTTCGAATTCAAACCGGATTACGTTGTTATGTCGGAAATTACGGTTATGATCCTGCGATGTTCACGTTCGGACATATTTGTGATGTCACCTGCAGATAAATCGTGCGAATCGCTAATTAGACGTTTTATTTGCTTTGAATGCCGGTATTGATCCGCGGGACCTTCCGTGTCTGGGTGGCAGATCGTGATTGCAGAATTGATGTCCTCCGGGGATCCATCCGTGTCCTTCGACTCAAGCCAATTATCCGGCCTTTTTGTCAATTATCGGGTTTCGCCGCTGTTTGTTAACAACGACTTTCCCCGTTGACAGGACAGGAAAAAAGCTCCGCGAGAGCGAAAGGATGCCGCAAAAGCGCCACCGCCCTAGGATCGCTGTAATCCGAGACCAGAATCCCACTTCTGAGATAAAAAGTAAAGTGTGCTGGGCAAAATCTTATTCCTAATATTCACATAGACAGTTTTATATCACCTTTATGAGTCCCCCTGATTTTCGAAAATGTTATGCTTTTGTCTATTAACCAATGACATGTTGATATTTTTAGAATTTGAACCAATGAAAGCAGCAGTGG
Source organism: Schizotus pectinicornis (assembly GCA_951805265.1). Taxonomy (NCBI): domain Eukaryota; kingdom Metazoa; phylum Arthropoda; class Insecta; order Coleoptera; family Pyrochroidae; genus Schizotus; species Schizotus pectinicornis. The sequence goes on along the minus strand of OX638207.1, from coordinate 7,139,631 downwards.
TGATTTGGGCGACTCCACACTTATTATGAAAATATTCGATGAAGCCAAAGATTGGTTTGAATTGTTGACCAAAAATCTGGCGATTTGATGAAGAAATCAGAAAGAAGAAGTCTTGCAAGCCTATGAAAAAGGATGTTTTGAACGAATTCCACACCGGAAAATACATATTGTATTTATGAGGGAGATTTGACCTATATGGTGTAAAACATGTGGAAGACGGGGAAGGTGCGGAATTTAAAAATCTATTCTGAGAACCACACGGAAATTGCTAGAAGGGAGAAGGAATATACGATTACGAGATAGCATTATTGTCTACAATCCTATAGGGCGACACGAGACCATGCTGCTAATGTGACACTGATGGTGAAGATCAACTAAAAAAGAAATGAAAGAATTACTAGCAACTTGCTATAAGGCTTGATAATGCAAGTTGGCCAAGGTGATCTAAAGTTTTACAGATCATATTGTGTAAAGAGTAAAAAATATATTGCCAACACTCAGCAACTTTCCTGCGCCACTGAAACTAGAGGAAGTCTAATTGAAGACAAAATAATCTTCAAAACAACTTTTTAACGTCAGTGCTATCATCTTGAAGGTCCAAAAACTGTACATAATTTGTATTTTTGTTTTTAATAAAAGAATTTTTAAATCTCAAGACCAGTTGAATGTTCAAGTGTCTGCCTAAAGAACTGCTAGCTCAAGGAAGTTTTTTTACAATAATAATCGAGGCTTATCTAGAATCAAAGTGCAGCTTCAGTAGCCAAAAAGATCAACATGACATTATGAGTGCCAAACTATCTGCTGTTCCATCTCTTGTTATCTGATCGACACCACTGCGTCTAAGATTTGTTTTTTTCTTCTAGACCACCAAAATGCAGGTCTCATCAGCAGGAAGATGTTACAAAGCGAATGTAGCTCTTTGGTCTCTAAATTACCCTTGCAGCACAATTTAAAGTAATGTTCCTTTGACCTACATGTTACCATAAAAAGATTTTGAAAGCCCGCAAGATGACGCATAAACTGAATCGCAACTTATAGATTTCCTTATCGCATTTGCTACGTTAACAGCAATAATGCACATTGCGAAATGGCAATAATAGAGTAATAGGAATACAAAGCGCAGGTTGCATGAGTAACGGCGATAACTCAGATGTTGTTCTAGTGCTTTTTTAGCAAAACACCTGATGACCTCAAAATTTCTATGACGAGTAATGACGACCACTATTAAGATTTCTCGATAAATGAGTAATCCAGACGTTTTCAGCTTTTAACACAACAAATCTCCAATATCCACGCACCCTTTAATTGAAGGTGTTTTTTTTTTCTTCCATCAACTAATTACGGTCGATTCTAGTTTCGTCCTTCAAACAAAATTCGCAAGTCTGTTAGGAAGTACAGTTTCAGGTGTGAAAGGTCGAATGGGCGCGCGCACCGTTTCAATGTCGGTTGTACAACTTCCTGTTCCTGAGTGCACTTGAAATTTCCAGAAAATAAATTCTTTTGTTTGCGAAATTTCGCAACTTGTTTTTCCATTTTTGATTACGTTCGTTTTGCAAGTTTCTCGAAAACACTCCCGGAATTCGTTTCGGTTAACTGCGTACGCGCAAAATATTTTTTCGTTTTCATTGACGTGAGTTGGCACGAGTCCGTCGTATTGATATTTCCAGGGATGTACCATTATTATTATTGATGGCCGAATGAGCGGGCGACCAGCTGGATTTTTGACTAGTTAATTTCGGAGAAACAACGATGGAAAGAGGATTGACTGCCAGCTGCCAGGACCACAAATTTTTCACGACTGCAAAGCCGACAAGTTTTGAGAAGTGTCCGCACAGCAATAAGGAGACGATTTATTGTCCTGCATACCTAAAAGAGTGATTTTTGCGCAAATATTCCCCCTAAAATACCTACTGCTTGTCAAAAATAGGAATAGCCGTGGATTTTTCAGACAGAACTAACGCCCCTCTATGCGCGGTGGGCAGATTGTACAGGTCTGAATGCGGGCTCACTCTCCCCGCTCCTTGTAGTGCGCACTCCATCTGAAATTCCACGGCTATTCCTATTTTTGACAAGCAGTACTTGATGACTTTCTTGGCTTTAGAAGAAATTCGCAAATAAAACAGCCAATGACTTATCGCCTTCAAGTGCAGCACACAAAAGATCATGCGGATGCTCAATAGTCTTTTCTGTGTAGTTACCAAGTCTCGAAGTAGATGGCAGCAACATTCTCTTCACTACCTGAACTGTTCTGATATCCTGTCAAGCCACTGCCAGATCTGGTGATTCCAGATCTGCGTCAATCTTCATGATTGATTATTGTTATAACGTTACGTTGTAAATCGATACCAACCGATATCTGACACTAAACTCAGGGTGATCTAACGGCATCTTCTTTTGCCTTATCAGTGGTCCACATGTCTAAAGGTAGCCGTTCGAAAGGCTCAAAACGAAGCAATTTTGCAGAAATTTTGTTTGGCTCTTCTTAATGTGATTAAGAAAATTTAAAATAACAGCGAAAAAGAAGGACAATTGCGAGTCAATTGTCAAAAATATGAACCATTGTTTTGTATGGATTTTTAATTTTCTACATAGAAAAGAAAATTGCTTTTGAAACGAACGTTGATAAACTCACTAAAGGAGCCTTCATAATTTAGATTTAGATTTAATAAGGGCACTTTGGCCCCTACTGTAAATGAATTGGTCAAATAAGGAAACTGAAGGTAAACCCACTAAATACGTTATGACTATCAGGCTCTTACAATTTGGTACTATATTTAGACTAACGATCTCGATAACAATCTTAACCCTGTATATTGTATATCATTTTGGTGGTAGAAGGTATTTGATTCACTAAATTTTGTAAACATAGTCATGATCTAAAAATACATTTCGAGACCCTATAGAAAATTTGCCGTATAGCGTCATTATCTTCACCAATAACGGTGTTTGTTTTTCTGTGTCTTCGGTATTATTAAAATTATCGTTTTCCTTATTGTGGACTGTATATTAACCAATTTTGTTTTGTTGCAGGTGAGTTCTGCGGAATTTTCCAGCCCAGTGGCGCATCCGAGTTGGCACCCCTTCGTCGGACGTTGTGGGTGCTTCTCCTCTATTAGTATTAATTGAGCGATTCCCGATGGTATTGACTGACGAAACCGGCGAGGTTGTTGGTCTGCAACAGTAAATGATGGACTGCCACTGAATCTGCTAATTCTATTGTCTCGTTGCACAGATATTAATTGGAGCACGTTTTTGTGCAGTCCGCGATGAATTTTCGTCCTGCGGGCTTTTGTTGCCGTAACCAATCGGGTTCGTTCGCCCCAAAGGACAGGCCGCCCCTGAATGCTAAATATCGACTCAGCAACAAACGAAATTAATTCACACGAACGGGCTTGATCGATCCCGCTAAAAGCGCCGAAATTGCAAATGGAAACGGGAGGCCGATTTTTGCTCATTAACAAGTCATCCGACATTCCGACTGACTTCAAGAAAAGTTCAGCTGCGGGCAGGCAATGAAATGCAATGATTTAACCGCAATAAGACAGTAACCCTCGGTAGAAAGGACTTCTGAAACGTTGATGGTTGATGGCCACGGAAATCAGAAGTGGGATGCAAAAAATTGTTTCGTCCCACCGCTGAGTTGCGGAAGTCGGGATTCGAGAAATCCGTGACTCATGTTTCCACCTATTCCATCCCACTTTTGAAACGTTGCGGAATGGCAAGAACCGAGTTAAAATGGTGTTGGTGTTTTGTTTTCGTAGCCGGGGGTCTTTAGTGATGACCGGCGGGCGTCGGAGTTATTGTTGTTCTAATGAACGCAACGCAGTTGGTGATTCCCATCGATAACGAATTTTTCCGCCTTTCAAGGATTGAGATAACGCCTTCCATTTCTTTGTATTTGACCAAACATCCAATCGAACCTTTGCGAACAAAACAAAAACACTTTTATCGCATTTGTTGTTATTTTAAGAACAATGCTGGAAGCGATAAGGAAGGTCAGGAAGTGTTCTGCAACACGATCGATTTATATTGAACGTATCCGCTTATTTACATTGTTTATTGATGTTTTCTGACAGTAATTGTTGTTCCTTGGCATATAACTCAGCCGTTACGGATAGTCCAAGACGTGACATTTCCTTATGTTGCAGAGATAAACACCGCCACTTTTTTTCTTGACGTCAAAATCTCCAGTGAAACCCGACAGTGTGTTGTAGTTTTTGACGATTCAAGGTTGAGCTGTCAAAATCTTGATGGATATCTCGTAGTTTGCAGTCACGGGAACTTCCGGATTGTTTTTGTGTTGTTGTCTAGTCGTTTGCCAAATGCGAAATTGATGATTGTCCTCACCGGTATGTCCATTTAGGTGTTGTGACTCATTGCGTTAGCACTGCGTAAGACTTTAAGAACGTGATTAGGTTGGGCGCGTTCAATTATTTGACCCTAATTATGGCGGCGCCAGACCGTCACCAGACACTTGACAATTCTAGTCAAGTGACCGACGATTACAGAATCATCTTCGATTGTAGTCAGCGCCGCCGAATTCGTCACCTTCTCCGTGGAATCGCGACCCACGTGGTTTCGTTCACTTCCGCTCTTCACCCCGGACCAAATTATCGGTCGTTGTCGGCAAGGAAGTTGCATATTTTACCGACGGGTTTGTTGGTCGATTTATGGAAATCAAGGCCGAGGCAAGGACGAGTTTCTAGTTTTTTTTCTAAGTCACCACGAGTTGGCGACAAGTGCCGGCTCCACGAGAACCGGTCGGTCGGTACTTTGCCACCGTATCGCAGAGTTTATGGAACTTCTAGGTCTATGCTCCGAGTTCCCCGTAAATTGACGGCAGATTCTATGCCGAATCGATAATTTTTGACTTGTCGATTCTTCGTCCGTTCACAACCAATTCAGTCCCAGCACAATTTTTAAGCGAAGTCCAATTTTGGGTCGTTCACAACTGACTCGCAATTGTAGAATCCATGGTGGCGCCATCTTGTGCACAAACACTGGACGTAACGTCCTGAAATATCAGAAGGATGATTGCAAAGTTATGTTTATGTTTGTTCTCAGTGCGTGTTCTTTTGAAGAAACGTCAAAGTTGTCAGAACATTTACACTTGGCTAGCGAATTGTGCTGAAGCTGAACTGGTTGTGGATGGACCTTTTTCCTACAACTTACGATTATATTTTTTAAACTGCGGATTGAATCGTAACGAGAAGGGTGCCGCGTTCTAGAGCCAGGTGTGTTCGTAACTCGTAAAGTGCGGAGCGATAAACAATTTTTGCTCGCCTTTATTAGTTGGGAATGGTCGTTAATGTCTTCCGCGTTGTTGTGCTCCTTATGCTTCTTCGCGTTAGCGTTCAATGGAGATATATCATGCCTCCCCATAAATCTAGCTGTTGATCTAACGAGATGGCGACGCCCACAATTTATGCGAGCCGCCACCGCGAGACAGTGTGTGGGACGACGAAGTCGCAGGGAAGAGTGTAAGGTACAAGAAAAGACCGGAAAGATAAATAGTCGCCAGGAATTCGGGTAATGTATCATGGAAACTGTGCGACCGTGAAAATTGCGCGCTCGGATTCGGAGCGGTTTGCTTTAAAATGAGTCGGCCATGGAATTTTGTAACAATATACCTATAGATACAAGGTACTTCATTGATGGGGATGATTACTCGACTGGAAGTGGAAGTTGCGAAGTCATCGACCGCTCAGCTTTTCTTAGGTCGTTATTACATCAGAAGTGAGATACCTAAGCACCATGAAATTTTTGGCAGGAACAAAATTTTTTAGGAAAGTCTACTACTTTAAGAAGTTATCCTAGACATTTTAGGTATACTAGGGCAAATTTTCCTTATAATCGACTCTTTCTTCAAGTTGGATTGGCTCCTTTTAATAATTGCATCAGAAGTGGGATACCTATCGAAGGACGGAAGTCCCGTTGAAACTTTCTGAATTCTTGAAGGGTCGGTCGGCCTCTTAAGTTTCTCGCCCCCTCGCGACTGTTGTGGCGTTTGATTAGAGAAGTCGTAAGAAGTGCAATAACGACATTCCTGGCACGCCGAAGACTATACGACGTCGGTCGGGTGAAGTAACGCGCTTTAACGATTGTTTTTGGAAAAACCGCGCCGCCGCCGCCGCCGATGATGAGAGGAGGTAGTTAAAACGAGTCGTTATCCTGGCGGAATGCAAAGTTAACTTTAGACACGACATGGACGTGAACTATTCGCCTGTTTTAAAACGTTCATATAATTATACCGTGTGCAGTTTCTGGACCGAAAAATAAACAAATAGAACGAGGAGCGGCGAGCGCGCTGTTGGTGTCAACCGGTGACATGCCAAACGCATCTTGGCGGCACTAGTTTTCGAAAATAGCAACATTTCTATTTCGGAGCAGGCGCCAGAAAAACGAAACGTTTCGTAGGTATACCTATCTACATTTTTTTTTTTTTCGTTTCGGATGAAGATTGCGCGAGTCGTCGACATGGTGCGGCGATTAGAAGCCGAAAAACCTATTCATCAGCCGGATTTATGAGGCATAAAAATTAGACCTGTTGTCGACTGATGATGGAAACAATTAGGTGGTCCCTCGATTTAATGGGGATGTGACGCAACGGTTTTCGCAATCAACAGCCGCCGGGCCCGCTGGAGCCTCGGGACAACCATCTAATTGTGACCAACAAAAGAAATTGCTCTTTCCACCATTATCAAATTTCGGTCAGTTGTATGCCCTATTTGACAGGACTATCGAGGAAGCGTCAGTGTTATCAGACAGTCGAAATAGACGAATTTGACCAGACACTCGGCAATTCCTCGACGATCATGTTTGCGTTGCTATAATTACAACGCAGACTCTTCCAAAACTATATACACATCAGACACACTAAACATTCGCGGTGATGATGGAGATTTAACGGCCGTAATTAATCCCTAATTGGTTTCGGAGTCTGTGTAACTGTGCATCCACATGTTCGGGACTCGTTTTGACCAATTTCGGTCGGTGCATTTTTATGTTTGTACGGGTTCGCATGCCGTTCGGTTCGAAAAACGCCCCGACATACTCGAAAACGAGCGGCTAATTGAAATCGAGTTTTGCAGTTAGGCGGCTGACGTCGAACGGACGTCCTTATAAGTATGTACGAATCGGTGATAACATCGCAGACGGCGCCCGAAATTTTGCGTGATCTGCGTCAGTCAATCTTGCGGACGATAGGAAGAAGGCGCCGCTTTCTGGTCGAGGAACGACCGGAAGCTATATTCGGACCCTCAACTAACTTGAGTTGGGACATACATAATTCGTAAGACACGATGAGATCAGGGTTCTTGCTATACATGCTATACTTATGCTATAGTAACGTGTAGGTATCTACTAGGTACTTATGTACATAATTTTTTATATGGTGTAGTAGATAATTGAGTAAACCTTTGGAACACTTAAAAAAAAATTATATGGTTGTTTTTCTACAATCTTTGGATTCTTGTGGGTGAACATTTCAATGGTTGACATCATTGTTGTTTTATCTCAATATGTATAGGGTAATGCCCGGATGGTGGCGTTTAGATCTTGCAGATGTAAGTTTTGAAGTAGTCATGTCATTTTTAGTGGTACGCGAATATGGTGCGCCGCGTACCGCGTTTTGTCGAACTTTACGCCGAGAGTTGAAAATTTCCCAATAATCTCGTAGCAATATAAAAACAAAACAATTGTGGGAAGTGAAAAACTTCTTCAAAGTATGAGGTGGTTCTTTCGTCATCTGGTCGAAAGATGATGTTGGCGTGCATGTATCTAAGTCTATGCAATCGCCGGTGGTAAATTATGTACTCACTTTTACACTCTTTAATTATTGGCGAACGTCCTTGCATAGCGTCGAGTTCGTTCACACGCCATCACCGTATTACATTATCAGTTCAAGTTGGTGGAAAAGACGGACCGCCAGGTCCGTCGTTCTTCCTCGGTTATTTTCCGTCGTAATTTCAAGGGCGCCTTTTCCCATTTAGATGCTAATTTTACGTGTTCAAAAACGCAAAATATGCGCAATCAACGTTGGGGAACTTTCGAAGTACGTTGCAGTTTTTTTTATACTAAATTCAGCGCCTTATTGAAGTTTGCCCGCTACATAACAATGTTACTTCGTTTTTGCAATCTAATCATTTTTTATAATTAGGCGTTTACGTCATCCCGTCGCTCATGTAGCCTTCGTATGCAAAACTGTGATACATCATCAAATCGTTGTCAGCGACACGTGCGACACAGTCTGCTGATGGTGGTAGGTCAGCAGGCATCAGTGACATTTTCTTGCAGACTTTGCATGGCTCTTCATAGTTTTTTAGTTAGCTTTGATCATCAGTTTTATTCTTTTTAGTGCGATGTTTTCTTCGATAAACGTTCACCTCTTCTTCTTCCAGTCCTGGTAGCTTACCTTTTGTATTGGTAGAAACTGAACACGATTCATAAGACCAATGATCAGAATTTTCCAAGCTCTTGCACCACGTGATTGGGGTTTCTAACATTAGTTTTTTTACTTGAAGAAGTTTTCCAATAATATTTTTGAATGTTGAAAGGAGCTCACACATATGTATATCACTTCCGAAATTCTACATATCTGTATTTGGGCCATTTTTAAGAGGCTCGTTAGACAATCGCTTTACGATCACCCAATATTATCCTATGCGTAGTTCTGACAATGACCGCAACATTCTATAAATTAATTACAGCCTTAAGGAGCAATTAGCTCTCGATCCCAAGAGGGACAATTAGCCAGAAAGGTTGTGCCGTTCCGTGCGAGGATGGTGTGTCTTCGTGAAATTAAGACAATCGCTCCTAGGGAAACACTACCAAAAGGTGCGGGATCGCCGGTAATGTCTTCCAATTTCTCCCTTTTACTGCATTCGTCATACGCCGAAATTTAAATGGTTGGAAAGCTCTATATTACAGTCTTGCCGCTTGACAAAAAGTGCAATAAACTATTATCTATGCCGACTAAATTGGAGAAATCTGCGGGATTCGAAGGCGCCGACTGCATTTTCGTTCACTAACCTCGTTCCTTGCATTTTTTCGACGTTTTTGTTTCGCTACCAATTAACTGGCGTGTGTTAATTTCGACTCATTAATTAGATCTTCTAATTCGTCTCACTCTATTTGGAAATTGACGGGGAAACGTTTGTTTTTCAATTAGATAATTTATTTCGTCCGTCCGTGGCGCAGTTAATTTTTTTAACAAATCGAATTGCGCTTCGATCTCGTTTGAAGGTTAACATACGCGTACTGATGCGCTACGTGCGCGTAAATATTTGACTTGGATCCGTGATGATGTACCAACAATTCACAAAACACAGAAAACACACAAAAAACTGATGAAGATCTAGATGCGTGAAACGTCGTAGTAAGAGTTGGTTGTGCATGGCCTTTGGACGATAAGTGGCGTTGATAAGGCAGAGTCTTCAATGGACGCTGATAACGACGCAGGAAATCCGTTCCTCAATAATTTCGACATCGACTCCAGCTGTCAAGGATCTTTATCAAATATTCACGTCGAGATTTCCACAAGTCTATTTTTAGTTATTTATGCAAATAGAAAAAAAAGCTAGAAATCCTCAATGGCACTCCTTACCTGTGCTTTACTATAAACATTGACACAGCCGATCAGCTGAACCACGATTTCAATAACAGTCTCATGGCAAGCGCGAAACTATAACTTTTTAGATAACAGTGCATTTTGGGTCTTTTGAGGAGCTTTTGAAGAAATGAGAGCAATTCAAGAGTGCGTAGTTAATTGTCATCAGTTTTTAATTCGGTCACAACTGTTAAAACCGACCAAGTTGCAAACGGCCATCAATTTCCAAGGGGATGATCTTACCACTTCTGGTCCGGGTGATGTCGGCGCTCCTGCAGTCGAGGACAAGTAATTGGTCGCGTCGCTTCCCTTTGATGGCGCAGCCCTCGCGATCTCGGTGGCGTTAATAAGGTTTGTCGGATGTTCGCACGCACCACCGAACCTTGAGACTGCAATTTATTCAATATTGACAATGAAACGTTTCCAAGGCAGTTTTTTTCGCTCTGGTAATTACATATTTGGCAGCCGTCACTCGAATGATGAAAATTACAGCCTGTCATGCCGATTGAACCGCCAAGGAATGATACTTATTGCTTGCGGGATGCGATTCTGTAACTTCGTATTCGAATCGTCCACCGTATACTCCCAGAAGAACTCTAATTATCCGATTGTCGATGGACGTTTTCCCTATTTTAAGACCAAGAGCTCCAGTCCAATTTTTTGCGGTGTTTTACTTGGATCGATGGTCAGCGACCTGCCGACCGGAGATGCCTGTTCGACTTTTTGCGGATCTTTCCAGGAACCCCGGTGGCTGCCCCGAGTTGGGCGCCACTCGAATCGAAGTCGTCGTGGATCGTCACGGTACTACCCATCTAGCTTCGTCTAGTTCTATGACTGGGTCACGACGTCATTACTTGAACTGAGTGGATGAGGTCCTGGAATCCGTCGTTGAGGTTGTCGCCGGAAACGTCGGCACAATTCCTGCGGTTTCGGACATATCGTCGCTTTTATCGGAGCGTTCGTTCGTATTTCCAACTGGCGAACAGAAGAAGTTGGTGTGTGGTGGTGGTTGGTGGGGTCGTCGTGCAATGACCCTGGATATCCTTGACGGAGCGATGTCTCGCCGGCGACCCTCACCGCCATCAGCTTCCGGCCCCAGGAGGTAAGTTCGCCGTTTGTTCTCTTCAGCACGGGCCCTCCGCGGTAATTGAGAAGTCACGCTCTCGATTCACCTAGTATGATGGCGCTAAAACCTCCTTTCCCTCACAACTTTGCAAGAAGACGCTTCTACAATTCTAGATATACACATAATTGCAACAATGGAAGATCCAACCCCTCGTAGTGAAGCAGAATTCAGAAGTGGGATTAGGAATGGGTGTGATTAGAAACGTGGGTTGCTTAATTAGACAGCACTTATCAGGTGTGAGTCACTTCTATTGGCGTAATGGGCCTTCTTCTTAGTTCATTTGAGAACTAAGGAATTTCGAACTTCTGCAGTACAGTACAGCATCTGAAAAGCTTGACTTCGATTGGGGTTTGTTGCTGGAACGTGTGCTGTTGGAACTTTTCTTCTAAGAAAGACATTTACCGATAGTTTTGCCTTGGGAGGTTATAACGTGGTATAGAGGCTCGGTAACGAGACGTCTTTGTCGGACCCGATAGAAACTTGGCTATCGGACTGATCGCCATCGATAAGGAAAAGTAGAGTGATTTCAAAGTAAAGATATGAAAACGGGCAGTTTAGAAACTCGCATTGCGATGTAATCGAAGTAAAAACCGGATCGTCACGCGACTTCCGAATTAATAACCCAACTTTTCTTATTATCAGCCGAAGAACGAAACTTGCGTAATCCTCGATTCGTGAAAATGACGATGTTGATTGCCGTGCCATCCGGATATTACGAGATCTCGAGGCTGATCCAGAACGGTCCCAATTTCCCTTGACATTACCCAGAAATTACCGCCGACACTCAACCTACAAACCCTCTGATCTACAAAGTTTCTTCCACAATGAACTTTCGGTTAGCAACAGGCCGGAATAAATAGCGTGCCGTTATAGGGGAACGCCGAGTGGACGCCCTCTCGACGCGCCGCGTTGGTTGCATAACACCTCGTAACGGCACACGGTTAGGTGGATCTTGCGTTGGTCAGGACAATGAGTCATCCTGTATCATTGACCAATCGTTAACCCCCGGCCGATGACTAATTCGGGTTTAGCGATTCGTTACAGTTGAATTTTAACATACGGCGGCATCCTTTTTCGTGCCCCTTTCAGGCCCGACGCAAAAATGCAGTCTGCCACTTCCTGATCAAATGCGACGAACGACCTCAAGACTCGCAGTTCGCTCCGCTGGCAGAAATACAGTCCACTTGACCTTGGAGTTTTTTATTGGGTTATTAAGCAAACAGAACGAGGCGTCACTACTACAGTCCACTTGTCCGAATTTTGCTTTGAAGCCTAAATGTGCCAAATTTTTCGTAGCCTTGTCTTCAACAATACGTGACCTGAAGAACTACCGATCGGTCGACGTGGCGAAAAGGGTTCATGGCAATAGTGGCGCAATCGATTACTGCTTTTTGTCGGACATCGGGATTTGTTTCGTTAGATTGGGCGGTTGCGATTTTTTGCAGTCCCGAAACAAATTAACAATGATTTGCAAGTTGGATGCGAGGCCAATAGAACCACAAATCAGACGCATTTGGTGCTGTCATTCCTGCACGACATGGCGACGTTGCTGCAGCAAATGTTGCACTAAAGTGCCTGGTGAGATGCTAATGGCCGCGATGGAGGAGTGACGGGCCAATTACGTCTCGAAATCACGAGGCGCCCTCTCCAATTGGTTTTTTTCCTTCGAGCTGTCTCTTTTGATGACATTGAGATGGAAGGGAAAAGACCATTTACGATGTTCAATGGTTAGAACAGGATCGGGTCAGGTCGATGACAGAGATCAGTGATCCTGGCCGAATTTATCCAGTTTGATACAGGAGAATTAATCTGGATCAAGGAGAAAATGGGGCACCATCCGTCACCGCCCACTGTTAGAACAATCGCGGAAAGCTCACCCAGACGCCGTATAAATGATGTTACTCTAGTTTACATTAGCCGAAAAGTAATAAACTCAATAAAAACTGTTTTAGAAACCCCGTTTTTTTTTTCGTGCTATTCCTGATTTATTGCTGTGGCAGAATTCCGGTCGTCGTAGTCGTCATTCCATTTTTGCATCGCTCCACAAAGTCGATTTTCACGCGCTGACGCTGTAACGAGGCCTCTCTGTATCGCCATCCACATCCACCATGCACTATGGCCAATTTGTTTCTCTCCGTGTTTTATGAAAGACCATGTCGAATGGCCGGAAAGAATCCCGCGACATTCCAGGCCGTTTAGTTCTCTAGCGTTGAAGTCTTTGTTCTATAACGATCTGTAAAGAGAAAGAGGTTGCGCTGGAAATTTACGGGATAACCTTCGGCATTTTCAGCCGGCGGCCGGTAGTTTTCCGGCAATCGATATGTAGGCCCTCCGGAACGGGTCGACACTTGGGCAGACGAGGTCTAGACGGTTTTCCCTCTCGCGTTTCCGCACGCAGCAACCGTCGATAATGCGGCGCATCTAGAAAGTTCTGCAGCTTTACGCAATGGCCACGGCCAGCTGATTTCAAGGTGTCGCACCGCTGAATATCGCACATCTAAATCTGTAAAATTCAAATCCAACATCTTTGTAGTTGACCAAAATCATAGTATCCAGAAGATAGGAGAGTTTTTAAGGTTATGGAAAGATTGTGGCAGTGATGAGAGAGTTTTTAAGGTTATGGAAAGATTGTTGCAGTGATGAGGGAGTTTTTAAGGTTATGGAAAGATTGTTGCAGTGATGAGGGAGAGCTCCAAGAATTTGTCGTTTGTAGGTGTATAGAATCAAACAATTCATAGTTAACCTAAATGTATACAGTCCGTTGCAGCTTAGTTGACCGGTGGGGAAAGGGAGTGTAGAAATTCATACGCACAGGGGAATGTCAAATTCATGGGCGTTCTGCATTCTTCCAATCGGTGAACTCAGCTGCAACGAACAGTAGACCGTACCTACAGATGTAGATGTGTTATAAGTGGATGAGATTAAAAACATAACTGATCGAATATTGAAACAAAAGATGAATTGCTTGCTATACGTTACAAGATAAACTAACGAAAGAAAACACTGAATTACGGACAAAAATGCCTTTTGATGAGGTGGTAAGTTTAAAACTAGAGCTAATCTGCAACTGGGCATAAGAGGTAAGCATAGAAAATGATATAATTAACTCATTTGAATCAATTAAAGATCCATCAAAGGATGAAGAGCGTGCACGAGAAGAAGCAACTCTCCAAATGTAATGCTAAGGAGTCAGTTACATCGTCGTGTCCGCTGCTGCGACGGCTCTTGACAAGGATCAGACCCCCGAAGGAAAAATTGATATAGAAAACAATTGAGGGAGGACCCGAGCGATTTTGCGAGTTCTTGTGAAATGCAAATAATTTGAAAGCTTTGTCCTTCGGCACACGTAGATGTAGGTTTTATATTATTTTTTCCCAAGCTCGCTTTTTATTGCAATATTGCCCCAGGACCCTGTCAGCTTAACTTAGCGAAGTTATGTGGATCTAAACACCGCAAACATTTATTTAACCGTCAACTGAGATTTTCCAGTATTGCTGCAACGGGTAATATCCAACTGCATCTCTTCATCCACGTTAAATTACTGCCAGTGCTCCAATCGACGATTTCCTCGTAGTGAAATCAATTTCTGGAGAGAGAGAGAGGGAGGAAGTGTGCTGCAGCAAGGTGAGGCGAAAATTCAACCTCCAACTGGATCCAAACGAAGAGCTTCATTGTCGCCGACAATTTTATTAATAGTGGCATTACGGAGGCGCCGCTAAAACAAATGTTTACTTGTTACGTCGGTTGATTGCATGGACACATGGAGAAGGGGAGGATAATGGAAAGTGTTTAAATGCAGCTTCCCGTGACTGTGACGTGTTGAATTTTGGAACTGTGTTTACACTTCACGGTTAATCCGCTAATCGGAGGAACGTTTGCCAAATAAAAACGTTTAGCGCAATTATCGCAGTGTTTGCTGGATGCAACCGGGTTGCAAAAGCCAACACCGTTACGAGGTGCTAAACGGTCCAACCGAACCGAAAGCAATGAACTGACACCATAGACGTGCCCTTGAGCATGTAACCCGTCTTCGGCAATATTTGTTTTATATTATACCATGCCTGGCGTTCAAGTATCTCACGATATGGATTGAGTCCTGAAAATTGTAGAATCGTGCAAACGACAATGGTCATATCAACTCCTCTTTTAGAAAAGTAGATGGAAGGTCTGATCATAAGGATTTCAAAGGTGTGTGAGTTTATTCTTAAAAGTTTAGAGGGTGAATGATATATCATGGACATCATATCAAGTTTGAATTTAGAATAGAAAAACTTGAGGAATTGTTGGAACGTCTGATATTGACTTTTGAGAGTTGGAAGTTTTAATGTATAGCGATAGGCCTGAGACGAAGAACCATATACATGGACCACGTCGTACAAGAAGAATCGTTTAAAGATCTGGTCATAGCAATTGAAGTTAGGATGGTCGGAGAGTCTTGTGTAACACGTCATATCAGATCGAAATCATCTGAAGGTCTTGCTATACCAAAGAGATTAAGTCTTGATAGTTGGTACCAACGTCATTCCAAGTTTAAACCCAAAGTCTGGTTATATTCGGCTAGAGATTCACAAATCGAAGACTTCTAGAAGCGTCATTTCAAGTCTCAAAGCGGAGGAGTTGTTTGAAGGTCTGTCTACTCTACAGGGATTGAGTCTTTGAAGTTACAAGGTTCAAATTAGGGGAGTGGTACGAAAATCTGGTTATTGTGGCTGAGACGTTGTTTTAATATGAGCGGACTCTAGAAAAGCGACTGACGAGGCGAGATTCGTGCTTACGTCACAGGGCTCTTCTGTCTAGCCACTCAGCAATTACACTTTTTTCTCGCGCCTTACCTCACGTTATTGTCGTCTGAGGATTGATATGGAGCGGGTGTTTGTTTTGCCGTTGTGCTTTTAGCGACGAGATAGTTATTTGCGCCTCCCGTTGGATGTCCCATCGAAATTGGCGGACAAGGAACCGGCGGTGACGCCACGACACAATTGCAGCTGACGGATGTTTGGGGCCACTGGTCGCCCGCCTAGACGGCTTTGTTTAGTTTCAATGTTGTTGACATTGAGTATCCGTTTGCCGAGTCGTCGTGTTGATATTGGCCTTCGCATGATTAATCCGTTAAAAGCAACGAGGATATTTGCGAAGGGGCAATTGGAGCCATGAAAAATTACGGCCAATGAAACGAACCACGAGATTTGATGAAGCGAAATTTTGACCAAGGGCACGGGGAAGAAAGGAAACCGTCACTTATCGAATCAAGGAAGTTGCAACGCAGTCATGGATTCCCCATGCTTGTACCTTAAAAAAAAAAAAACAATTTGCACACCCACACCAGGCTCAAATTTCTAATTGCCGCTTTGGAGGGAGTTGGAAGCATGGCACTCAACGTGCCGGGGGTAGGGGAGGTTAATGGGGCTACATTTCCAATTTGGATCCGGCTCGAATTCGTCGGAATGGGGATGATTGTGCCATTATTCGGAATTACCTTACGTCAGTGATTTACTTTGTTTGCATTAAACGAGATCTTTCTTTGAATTAGAATTAGGACGAGAGCCGGTTTGCTGCCGTCACAACACCACATGTGCCTTGGCAGAGATAAAAGCAACATTTACATTGGATTAATTTTTGGGACTTCTCCGTCCCCGTTTTTTTTTTTCGTAACCACCGAAAAGCTCGTGCAGATGCATCAGTGCGATTGGCATGGAACACAAAACACCTGTCGGGGAAAAACAAGACCGCCACTGTCCTGCTTGGAACAGGAAGACGGAGATGTGCCAAGTCAAGAGGCTAATTTTTTTCGAGGTTAATTTAACTATTTTCGTCGCTAATTGAATAATTGCATGGGTGTCAAGGCAAGGAGCAGAACAAACACGCGGAAAGACCTTTCGCCAAAGAAATTACAATATTTGGCGTAAGCGTCGCGTCGCTCTTAGTTTATGACGTTGTTATTCAGGGAAGGTATGTAATTATGCGTGCATCGCGGTAAAGCAGATCAGACGAGCGACTCTTCACGTGCCTTCTGGGATATGATCTGTTGAACGTCAGTCTCCGTAGACGAGAGAGCTAGCCAATCTAGTAATTGGTTGTTGAAATGAAAGCTATCTCTAGCGGCTATCAGAAGTGACAGCAAAACTCATCATAAGAAGTGAGGTGTTGGCGCAATTTTTGGTGACTATCAGAAGTGGGATATTGGCGCAATTCTTGCAGACGTAGGTGACTTGTTAATAAGTTCTTAGTGCAATTTTAATAGAACGACGTTTCTCCTTTAGAATTCGTCATGGCATTAGAAGTGAAAATCGAGCCACTTGTTTCGCAATTTCGTGATTCATTGCTTTGAACATTCGAATAGAAACAAAGTGCATTTGTGTTTTTTTTTTGCTTTTATTCAAACTTATTTCACTGTTATTGTTTCGGCGCATCTGACCACCGTTATTGTTATGATTGTTGGGTAATAGGTTTTTTTCTCGGATCTTTGAACTAAACTTCCAGTCACCGGTTGATGTTCAAGGTTGCGTCATAAGAACGTAATCGATTGAAACAATTTTAGACATAACTAATAGATTCGTACCAGCCGACGTTGATGTCGTTGAGAATCCGCAGTGACAGCGGAATTTTGGCCTCGGCTGCTAAAATTGATAAATTTCTTGTTCGAAAAGGAGTTGCTAGTGGTCCATTGGCAAATCCTTGGCAAAAACGCATGATTGCCAACTGCAAATACCGTTTCAAGAATTCGATAATCTTGAGAACTCTTGCTTCCTGTTCGATCTGCAACAAAGAGGCGCAAATCAATTTGTACGCTTAGATTTAGCCGAAGGATGACAATGGCATTGCTGGCGCAAGGCGAAATCTTGATCCTCACCGGACAGGACTTATAAGAACGAAGAGAAGTCCTGTTGAGGAAGAGGGCGAAGACAATGAGGGACTTTAGTGACAAGAAGTTGAAACAGATACAAAACTGAGGTTGGCCGCATATTATACAGTGTGGTAGATAAAACGTATCGTATGGACGTCTTTTAAAAAATAAAATTGAACGTTGTAACTTAACTGATTTATCTGCTGAGAGCTCTGACATGTACCTATTAATGTTAGTGGCGTACCCGACGTATGCGGTTCAACACAAACTGATAAACGAGTAAAACACTTTGGCCGCCACTGACAGTTATCAGTCGTCAAATGCATTATCGATGGAAAGAAATGGAAGGTTTGTTCACCATGTCGATGTGATTTTGCAGATTTGGAGGCAGGCGAGAATTTTTGTCCGAACTCTGTTCAAATAGTTGCTAAAAAGTCTTTTGGTTGCGAGTGGAGAGGTTATGGGGCTGAATTTTTGACCTGCATTACTATCAGATTTGACATTCTATCAGATGTGTTTTATTGATCATGCTGTTTATAGAGATAAGTTCACGTTTCGTGCGAGTGAGGTCGCGCTCTCGAACTCTCCAAATAACCGGCGCTAATTCACGGATTTGTTGATAATGTTTGACGCCTGCAATTACTCGTTGACAATAATTATTTTTGTCATCGTTTTGTTTTGGCAGGATTGCACCGCAGTTTCCCGGAATCGAGCACGGGTGATAACGACTTTTATTAGTCGTAAATATTTTTATGCGTTCTCGGTAGCGTTTCGAGACAGATAAACCGTAAATCCCCGTTCCTGCAAGCGATTTGCTTACATAAATTTAGCGAATTTCATGACGCTTTCCCTGTCCGGATGTGGTCTTCTCGTACGTGTCCCTCATTAGACGTGAAGAATTTGTTTTATTGCTCATTACTAGGAAAGAACGTCAATATTTACGTTGTGTAGTTATCAGAAGCGACGAGAATCATCGGCCCCCTAAATAAACGCAACAAAACTGCAATAAAGATGATTCGAGATAAAACAAGCAATAAAAGTACATGATCAGTATGTGCAACGAAATCTTCAAAGTTGCACATCGACACGTCATTCGTTTTAAGACCGGAGCATTGGTTGAAAATGCGAACAGGTAGCAGCGATTATTTGCGAGCGCGAGGCAGCGATTGTTCGTGTGGAGGCGAGAAAGTGGCAATCGTTTGCGTGGACGCAGAAGCGATCGTTCGCGTGGACGCAGAAACGATCGTTTCCGTGGACGCAGAAACGATCGTTCGCGTGGACGCAGAAGCGATCGGTCGCTTGAACGAAGCTGCGATCGCTCGTCTGACCGCATCCCGAAAAAGTCCCCAGCAGATTCATGTTGCATGCTGCACCTGTCAATCGGATTGTTCCACAAATAGTCGTCCACGTTTCGCCGGTGGCGCGACTTCGTGCACGTAATTTTTCCCATCGGTAATAAACGTCGCGTTTTCTCCAACAAACCGCGCACTAATCTGTAGTAAACATTCATTATTGCGCGTCGTTCGCGCCGGTTTCATTGATCACCTTGCTTGACCTGTGCCGGCTTTATGGGTTTATTGTCCACCTGACTCTGCCCGGTCGTTTCGATAATCTGACCCAATTTCTGGTTTAATTGAATCGTTCTTTGTCTCGTTCGTTATTAAAGATCGACGATGCGTTACGAGAACTGCATTCGTTCGTGTATCTGGAGAGTGAACGAACAGTCTGGTCAGACGTGGAAAACCTGTTGGATGGATAAATAAACGAGACGATGACAAAACCGCAGAAATATTCATTCATTATTTTCATCGATTGTGCGTGTATCGATGATAGATTGACGCTTACGTAAAAACAAACAGCGAGGAAGGAGGTGTCTGAATTCGTGACAGATAAACCTGCAAATTTTCCAGGAGCTTATTTATTTATAGGAGTCAGCCACTCACCGAAGGATTAACTGGAGCGTGCCTGATTAGTTGTTGGGCAAAAAATGCAGCCGATATCGAGTTACGTGCATAATTTCCCGGTTTCTTGAGTATATCCGCCCTCACTATAGTGACTTGTGTATGTCCACTTCATTCTCTATTAGTTCCTCCGTGGTAAAATGACTCGACTCAAAAAAGCCAACAGGTGAAGAGTGGCAGCTATAATTTCAACCGGGCGGCATGGGTCTAATGACTAACTATTTAATTTTACTAATTGATCCCTGATGAAGCTTCGTTGTTCACAAATTCCGTTTTGCTTCAGGTGTCGGTGTGATGTTTGCTTGTTCGACTCCTGTGTTGATATTATTTGCATGTTGACTGCGTCGTCCGATCTTGCGATAACAAATCGGCCAATACGTAGGTAGACGTGTGGCGCCTAGGACAACAGATCCTGGTCACGTTGCAGACTTGTATACGAGGCGAAAATAAAACACTAGAACAGCAATTATCTTTTGGACAATGGCCAGTGGACTATAATATCGAGCTGGTAGGGTAGGTGCAGTCGCGTTTCGGTTTATAAATAGTGGAAATATTCGAAGATCTAACGACCGCACGAGTTCACCATTAGCCATCGAGTGTAAATAAAGTTGGATGGATTTGGTCGAGTAAGATCTCCGCATCATTTCAGTTCGGCGCCAGTGATGTGCTAAAAACATCAGTTGGAGAGGTTTGCAAATCAAAAGCAGGTTCTTTAATGAGACCGAATGGCAGTTGGTACGTTAGTTTAAGAGGGTGCAGAGGAAAAGTAGGAGTAGGACATGAGGCTTTATAGTTCTAAATGTTATGGGAAGAATACGGAGCTTCATGCAAACGAGAAAGATGAAGAATTTTTTGGAATTGTTTTGTCCAGTAAGATTAATTTGTAGCATACCTTAATTTGAAAGTCTGTCTTTGGCCACGAATCCTCGAGACTCGCGGCAGCTTTGCTACCGCCTGGCTTAGGTGAGTATGTCTAAAGCAAGATAAAAGTAACGTATTCAACATGTTTCGGCCACTGGTGGTCAAAGACCTGTCGCACCACCAAGAAATCCCAGTCGCCTAGAGAGGTACCGAACGACCAACCTTCGTCATGGGTGGTTACATACCATCAGAGTACCCAAATGAAGAAATTTTGGGGAAACAGTTTCTGACATGACTGCGAAAAAAAACGCATTATGTATATTAATTAGAAGAGAAATGGTTTCAATCATAGTATGTATGCTAAGGTAGGCGTAAGTAAACAAAATTGTGAAGGCAAATAGGTTATAGTTCAGAAGACAGACATAAGAGGCTGAAGATTCTACATGAGAAGATATGAATATACATATCAGGTTTTGATTGTGAAGAATACAAAATCAAGAAGGAATGTCAAACTGGGAATAGGAAAACATCTACTGTAGAATTTTAGAAGTCTTGGATGCTGAAGAACGAACTAGAAATGATACAAGATGTTTGAAACAAACATTCGAGTTCCAAACCCGCATGAATGAGGAAAGAACTAAGCTGTCGGTGGGTAAAAAAAAGAAGATTAGAAGTGCGAGAAGGTAAAAAGAAACTGGAAGAGAACGAATGGCAATCGAACATTCTTCACGGTTTGTAGAAGCTGAAAAAAGCATTGAGAACTAGCTCAGCAAGACAATAGTTGCAAGCATTGCATCCAATGCAAGTATTGATCGAAGTCTTGAAGTGGATAAAAAAAAAAGATACAGAAGGACTTTAACAGTCAAGAATCTGGCACTCTAGTCGGGACGACACGGGACATTTTAAAGTTATTTAGAATTTTATTTTTAGCAAGAATCCAAGGACGAGGTGATAAGAGACCAAGACGGATTGCATGGCGATGCAAATTTTCGTTGCTGAAGCCCGTTGGCCCGCTGATCTATTTCGGGAGCAAGTGTCGTGTCGTCGATCTCCCTATTTAACGATAATGGTTTTTGTCCAGGTTGAGAGCCGGAAGCGTGCTGTTTAAGGAGCTATTTTCGTTCGCCTTAAATGATAAACCGCAGTTATGGTCGTCAGTCAGTGTTACGTTTTAACCAATGTCTTTGATTAGCAAATTGCTGCGGACAAATAAGGGGGGAAATTGGCGCTCTGACCTTCGTGGATGCCCGCATCCTTCTTATCGCAACGAGAAATCGTCACATTACAAGATATTTCGAGAAACTGTGTGTGTGTGTGTGTGTGTGTGTGTGTAGAAAGTTGATTTTGTTTAAAATTTACAAGTTATTGCATTCGTCGTGTCCGAAAAGTTCAGGTAATTTACACTTTAATCTCGTAATCAAAAGTCATTACCTCATTAAGGCCCCGACCGACTGCATTCGGGAAGGCCAACGAGAAGAAATTTGTTACGGCCACCGGTAAGTTAAAAACACGCACCTAGACCTTCAGGAAGGAATATGTCGATATTCATCCGATCCGGGATAAATAAACTCGATAGGATGCCGTTTGGACTGACGTAGGCACTCGACGTTCTTTTTCTCTTACCGCGTCGATCAAAGCAACCCATTGTGGTTCATCGACACTGTCTACTTCCCCTAAAACTAAAACTTCCCCACATTACGTTTCTTTGAAGTTTCGATTTGCTGTTATCTTTTTCTCGTTGCTAACGGCGGTAGTAACCGATTAGCAACGGTGGTGGTTTCTGCTTGGACAGATGATCGGCTTGTTTCTGATTCCTGGACGGTGGCGTTTCAGCGATTGTCCGACGATTTCCCGGAAAACCGCGATAAAGCCAACAATGGACCTGTTGCTGCTGCTGCTGCTATGCAATGCAAATAGAAAAAGTTGATTGTTTTCCGCCGGTTGTTTTTTGGTAAGACGACTTTGCTGCTGCGCCATCCGAGAGACACCGTCGGGAATTGAATTATTACCGCGAAGTTACAATTATCTTATCGAGTTTCGAAGCATTTTCAACGAGACTGGCGCCGACCGGAATGTGGAAAGCACGTGTCGTAATTTTCGGAGCATTGTGCATGGATTGGCACGATTTTGTGGAGGACACTAGACGAGATCGTAATGTATGCACAAACAACTGCCATAAAGGAATTGTGGCCAGCTTCGAAATTTTATCGGGGGGCAGAAAATAGTTTTGGCGCCGACTGGATCAATTTTTGCGTTGGGGGTTTCAAACGAAAACTATTTGTGTTGATAAGCTTCGATGTGGGAAGCCCCTGATGGATTCGGTTCGTTAAAACGCTTAATTACAGGCGGATCAAGTGAATCCCTAAAAAAATCGCAGGAGCTCCGGATAAGCTCAGACGAGCTTTCTAAAAAAAATCGAAACGTAATTAGGGAGAAGGTTGGGTCACTATTTTTGTTCAATGTAAAGGCCGCCGTTTCAAGGTTACACCTGTCGCGTTTTTGGGATAATACGTTTAAAGAAACTGGCCGCCAGCCAGATTGGTTATTGCGAATGTCATGGGGGGGGGATCGATAGAAGAAGAGCAAAGTGTGATGGTGCAATTTTTCTAGCGCGTCAGTCGACAACAATGCCCTGACCTTCGCCCCCGTTTGTCCTCCCTTGCTGCCCGACGAATCGATCAAACGTCAAGATTCCATATATTTTCTTCCACCTTCCCTTCTGATAACGACCTTTGAACCAGAGAAAAATGTGAATCACCGATGCGGGCTGCGAACCTACGCCGGTCCGACCCACCCTCCACGAATTCGGGCAGCTCTCACCACTAAGCTACGGGACTCACGTACTTTCTCTGTGTTCAATCTCGCTCTCAACTCTCTCGAGTTCCCAATCGTCTACCCAACACTTCTTTTGGCGGTATCCTGGAATTTTCACCAAAACGTATTTTTGAAAGCTCTGGAAAACAAGAAATTGGGAGAGTTGGCGCTTTGAATCGGACATGAGCCGATAATTACCAAATCGCTTTTAACGCCCTTCATTGGAAGAGGAAGGGCAAACGAGAAGCGGATTCAAAAGAAGTCGACTTGATGATTTTGGGCAATAGGAACGAGAAGCGGCTCGATTTGGGCAAAGTTCGAAACACAAACGTCTATTGACTGGGTAGCTCGCTGGTTAAGGGGAGGATTGGCGGTTTTGTTTCCTCGAGGGTCGTTATCAACTCGGGTTATTAATGACGCTCTTCCGAAACGTCGGCCGTATTACAGCCTCCGCCCACGCCACTGTAATAAAAAAAAAAAACGTTGTTTGACGTCATTACAGGGAATTAGATTAGACATGTGTTCACGTCGAGCAATGTAAATCCGTCCGTTCAACCACCGGCTAATAGATATTTGCGTGGGTCCCAATTTATACGGGTTTGCCGGCTCGTTTCGTCCATCAACGAGGGCCGTTATTGCGAAATTGATCGCCAGTTCGCCCACTTAATTCGCAATTATCCCCTGTTAACAAAAAGTCGGGATCAAGTGCCGTTTAGACTCCTCCAACTCGACTGTTACAATCGTTGAGAGGGCGATTGGTACGAAGTTTTAACAGAGAGAGATTAGGTGGACTGATGGATCAGAGGGAAGAGAACCGCCGACGGGCCTGGAGGTCCCGGGTTCAAACCCCGGAGCTGACGGGATCAGGTTCACGATTTTTCTCTGTCCTCGGGAGCTGCGGTTCAATCGAAAATTCGACAGGTGCCCGCCGAGTTCGGCGCGTGGGGCCTCCCGGGCGTAGTTTTTTTTTAATTGTCGCCGTAAATTTTTCTGACGGCGATGTCGGGTTTGACGGAAATAATTGTTACGCAGTCCTCTGTTTGTTGGCGACGGCGTCTTGGCGCAACAGTTTTCGCGCCTCGCCTCGTGTATTATTGTCCCGATTCAATAAATAAACAAACACCGCAAATCACTTGGTATGGAAGATAACGTTCGGTATTTTTAGACTTTGCGCGGAAACGGCAGCGATGTGCGTTTAAATAGTGGCAAGTCGCGCCACTATCAAAGGAAACGATTATTGACTCGAGAGATTAATGAAAAATTAGTAGGTCTGTGTATAAACGTGTTTACTATGTGTATTACTATTTTACGACACCCCCACGCGCGCTTGGCGTTGCGTAGTTGCGGCATCTTCAGGGTCGCACTTCTGAAGTTACCGTTTGGCGCGACCGACTCGCGAAGGGTGTGCCACACAATGTTTTTCTTTTTTCGACAGTTTTAGACTAGAATTTAAATTTTGTCTCTCTCGCGCACACGAGGAGCTACAGGCATGACAGAAAATTTCGCAAATTACTGTGATTTTTATGTTTCAAAACCTGAAATTAGTTTTAGGGGCCGCACTGATAAGTTTATAGAAATTCTAAAAAAAGCGCTGGAGATTCTTTCCGGGATAGAATGAATGTTGTGGCTGTTACGTCCCATGGGTGCGAGGGAGGACGCAACATTGTCTTAGGAATACCTGAATGGTGGTCGAATCTTGGTTGAAACGCAAGGAGAACAATGGGAGATAGGGGAATTTATTGAGGTTATCAGGCTGGGAGCGTCGGTGCCCCCGAGAGCTTTTGGGGCTATCTCCGGGGGTGGCGGGGTGTGTTGGCAGTTTCCGCGCGCCTCATTACGGCTGATTTATTCGGAATTGTCGGACGCCGTTAATGAGGTCCAAATAGGTCTCACAATGGCCCCCTGACTGACTCTATATGCAGTTCGTTTGAATGCAGCCACATTGTTAGTTCGTGAGTCACACACCATGGGCGTCCTTTAATTTCTATTGTTGCACTTTTGTTGCTGCACCCTCGATTTAATGTGGGTTTAGCTGCAAGGAGGGCGTCGGACTCTCCTCGTCTTATTGGACAAATGGCGTCGTTATCGCAAAAAATACTTATTACACGCGGTGTTGCGGAATTTGTTGTATGTAATGTTTGTTTTGTCTGTCTGGCTAATGTTGTTCGGTTTCTGGTTGCAGGTGGAACAAAGAGATGTGCCTGGAATCGACTGCGCCTACTTGGCAATGGACACGGAAGAGGGCGTCGAAGTCGTCTGGAACGAGGTCCAGTTTTCAGAACGTAAAAACTTTAAGAACCAGGAGGAAAAGATACAACTCATTTTTGAAAATCTCACCCAACTCGACCATCCGAATATTGTCAAATTTCACCGATACTGGACCGACACACACAACGATAAACCCCGGGTGTGTATGCAGCCCGTCCAAGCTATCCCAATCCCGCTTCTGAGAAGATTATGCTATAAACTGCGATCCCCTACTTCTCTGCCGCTTTTCCAAAGAGACCCGGAAGATGGTTGGCACTTTCGTTTTGCAAAACCTTGTTTTTCCATTCTCTCCCACAGTTCTTGGTGAGAAAGTTGCACACAAAATTTAAGATAGATAAACCAAAGAAGAACCACATTCTACAAGTTGTTGTTCAGCGTTTTACTCAGACTCCTCATCTTAGAGTTTGGTCTCGATGATACAATGTCAATGGCAAGAGTCCAAAGAACTAAATATGTAGAAACTGACTTCCAGTGATGTACGTTTTATTTCCTCTAGCCAACGTGTTCACGAAGAACTATCCATTAGCTCATTGGCAGCTATCGCCGATATTGTTTGCTGCAACCTTCTGTCATTTTAATCAACAGACCAGTTTTTTCTGTAACTGATGGTGGATCCTCCAAATGTCAGTAAGGAGAAGTCAGATTCTAACTGCTAAAGGGCATAGCAGTTGGAATCTGACTTCTTCCTTGCAGCTATATAAAGATGTAGTTTTCATATGCCAGTCCAGTTCAAAACTGATGGTGGATCCTCCTGGTGTCAGTAGGGAGAAGTCAGATTCTAACTGCTATAGGGCAAAGCAGTTGGAATATGAAAACTACATCTTTATATAGCTGCAAGTGGACTCACTGATGGGACTCCAAAGAAACGAGCCTATTAGAAGCTGACACTTCTGCCATCTTTCCTGAATAATTGTCCTGGAAGAAGTTCTTTGTCAGTTCTCATTGGGGACTTTGTTACTGAAGGTTCTCATTGGGGGCTTTATAACTGAAGGTTTTCCTTATTCCATCCGTTTTCCCAAATTTATCAAGTCCATGCCTGCCTCATCCTTCATCCAGGATATATTATGATTGTTAAATGATGAGAGGTGGATGATAGATCCGCTTTCTGGGAGGTTTTGGATTGGGATTGTTCTTTGGTCTTGTTACTATGGTGGATTTTGTTGCAGGTCATCTTCATCACGGAGTACATGTCCTCGGGTTCCCTCAAACAGTTCCTCAAGCGTACGAAGCGCAACGTGAAAAGGCTGCCGCTCCAGGCGTGGAGGCGATGGTGCACGCAAATCCTCTCCGCTTTAAGGTAAATAGGAGAAATGTGGTGCCGCGTCACGTTCGGTACCAAAATTACCCCCTGTAGTTTTTAAGGTACTTTTAATGAACTAATTTAATTACTATTTAGTCGATAAGATTGATTGTAAAGGTCGCCACGGTAATTGTGAAAACTTGTGAGTATGTAAGTTATCGCTGGCGACCGACCCATATACATATATACTTAATGCGTTTGATTAATTCCGGAGAACTGTTATTGTTAATGCCATGTGTTCACAGTGTCTTCGTAAGGTAAGTGTGCTTTTTAGCGGTGTTGTGTCGCTTTTTGCGAAAAGCGAATGGGTTTTTATGCCATCGCGCGTACATTTTGCCAAATTTTTTCCGCCCGTGCTCTACCAACGTTGTGCATAAAAATCCGAGTTTTGTCAGCAGTTTTGCAGCGAGATCGGCCGGCGTTCGTCAGTTCTATGATCTGCAGTCTGTTTTCTTTCCAGTTACTTGCATTCCTGTTCTCCGCCAATCATCCACGGCAATCTGACCTGTGATACCATATTTATACAGCACAATGGCCTCGTCAAGATCGGATCAGGTAATCACATCGAAAATCTCATGAAATTTTCAATTTTAATCCGAAAAAGTGTCTTTTATTCAATTGGTTTTATTTTTCCAATTTATTATAAAACATGATTATAATTATTGCTGCATAGTCGTCGATCAACAGCGACGGATCGTTACGCGCAGCTCAGACTTGCTCGTTTCAAGCGCCACGTGCGGCTCTCATCGCAACTACCCCTCGATCACCACCACCACCAATCATGCTTGGCCAAATCGCATCACGCCTGAAACGGGCATTAGCTGAACTGCGCATGCGAGACACGTTCTGACGGGCATGCGTTAATCCATCCTCAAGCATTTCGCGTATGTAAGCCGCGATTGCAAGCGACTTACACGCGCTAACAATGAATGGGGATGGATATCCTGTAAAACGCTTGCTCCCATTCCGTGGCTCAATCATTTTCGAAAGTTTGACAATTATCTTTCTAACGCCGTTCAGGCGGAGTAATCGAGTCAACACGAACGTTTTTCGAGAATGGTTCGATGGTTCGCCCGCTGTTGGTTGTCCGCTATCAGCCACACTTGGAGCTATAAACTGTTTTTACTAATTGCCATTTCATTTCTCTAGTGGCTCCTGATTCCATAAACCATCACGTTAAAACATGCCAGGACGATTTCAAAAATATGCATTTCATTGCTCCAGAGTATCATAGTAAGTATCCGAGGGCCAATTTAACAGCATGTTCGTTCTGTGTCGTCTCTAATTGTTTGTCCTATCTTGTCGCAAGTTCGCACGTGATTCAGTTATTCGCATTAATACAGCACCTCCATCTTCGTGTAACCCTAGCCTCACCTCCTTACTTGCGAGATCTGACAAGTGACGAAAATTTCACCCCAGAAGAACTGTCTAATAAAGACAGTTGAATAATGTGATTTATTTAATACCAATTAAACCATGACAAGTTTGGCAAATGTTATTGCTTCCTGCACTCATTTGATGACATAATTAAGCGACGAATTATAGTTTGTGCAACAGAACGTAATCTGCACGATTCTGGTTGAGCTTTTTTTGCTTGGCAACGTCCTGAATGGATGGTGCTCGAGCGTCGATGTTCTTGCTACTAGTTACGATGCTTTTTAATTCATAAATTGGCTATAAATAATTTTTACGACAAAATTACCCTTGAATAAGCTGTAAAGTTTTATAGAATAATCAAAGAGTACACACGTTGGTTTGCTTCATAGTCAAAAAGGTAATTTCGAAGCAATAAATATTTAACTGCGAAATATTTAACTGCGAGTGAAGCAACAAGGCTACAATACTAAACTAACCATTGTTGAGCCACGGCGCAGTAAATTTATTTGTTACTAATTTACTTTGACACTGCTCTTTATCTTAACTTAATTTCAACAAGCAGAATGTCGTTGCCAAAATGTTTTTTTTGATATAAAGGGCAAATTTTTGAAGATGCCCCCGTAGCAGCGGAATTAACGCCTCTCCCCCGTAAACAATTTTACGGAAGCGGCTCCTCTTTGTTTCGCGTTGCTCCCTTGTGTTGTTGAAAATTTTACCGTCACGTTTCATCGTTTTGTTTTTGTTTCTGCAGCCAACATGGGGCCGCCCGGAGACATTTACTCTTTCGGCATGTGCGCTTTGGAGATGGCTGCGTTGGAGATCGTCGGCAACGGCGATTCCGGCAACAAAGTCACCGAGGAGAACATCAAGAAAACGATCGACTCGCTGGAGGACGAGCAACAAAAGGACTTCATCATGAAGTGTCTGCAGAGGAATCCGGCGGACAGGCCGACCGGCAAGGAACTCCTCTTCCATCCGTTGCTTTTCGAAATGCACAGTCTGAAGCTGCTGGCGGCTCACTGTTTAGTGAAGAGATCTGGTTAGTTGGAGAAGAGCGCTTTGAACCTGCCTAAATAGATGCAAGAAACTGTTTTTATTAAATGCCCAAAGAGTAGTCACTGTTATCGGGATTATTATTATTTTATTATTTTAAGATTGAAGCCATATCGCTTCCAAGGAATAAAATTTGTCCACTTTTGTTATTAATTAAATACGGGCTGATGTTACGCCAAGTTCCTAAACTACGAGCTTTAGTTAAAAGAATTGCGTCAAAATTCGGTAAAACTTTCCTAATTCTAAAAAAACCCATTTCCTTATTGAACTCAAGTTCCGTTAACATTTGAAACAACTGTTGTTACTTTACTCATCTGCTGTTTATTCTACGTCCGCTAGATGGCGGTGAACGCGGTTGTTGTGGACGCGATCGATATTTTTGTTTGGCGGCCAAATTTTGATTTTTAACCTTGAAACTCTCTGTTTAATCGCGAACTAGATGGCGTCAGAATCGCCACTATTTGCAAGAATTCTAATTTATTCGTCCTTGTTACGTAACGTTTTTATTTGAGCTTTAATTAGCAACATTTTCATTGCATCACAGCCGTGTTGATCATCCGGCAATTTTACAGCTAACATATCCGAGACGATAACGGACGAGTTGATGCAGAGGTGGTACGGTCCCGATACGATAGTGGCTGAGGTGAAACGCAAATCGGGCCCTCTAGTGCAGATGAAAATGTGCGATGTCCAGATCCCGGAAAAACTCGAAAAGTTCGTCGAAGACGTCAAGTGAGTTATTTTTTCTCTTCTTTTTGATTGATCGATCGACTAATTATGACGCAGGAACGGGATTTATCCTTTAACGGCCTTCGGTGCCAAACAACCCCCTCCGGCCCGGTCCAGGGCTATATCACCGGAAATGGCGGAATCGGTCAAATCCGTCACGCCCGAACCTATGGACGTAGAAAATAGGAAAATTGTCAGTATGATGTGCGACGTCAAACCCAAAGAAGAAAGCTGTGATTTATTGGTGAGTCGTCAATGCAAAGTGGTTGATGGGCAATGACTCAAGTCACCATTGTGTTTCAGTTGACGATTGTGCTGCGTATGGACGATAAAATGAATCGCCAGTTGACTAGTTGTATATCCCAAAGCGACTCTCCCAAGTTTCTAGCTCAGGAATTGGTGCATTATGGTTTCATAAATGAAGTAAGTAACGTAGCACAACAAGCGGGGCCACGAAATTTTGCGGATCTATAATTAGCTCTATTAAACTTTAAATAAGGCAAGACACCGAGTTTCACGTGTATCAATAGCTTTGAGCGTTGGTGGTTTTTTATTTTACAGGAAACTGTAAATCTGAAAAATACTGAAAGCATAGTTTTTTTTACTTGCGCCTGAAAAGAGGTTGATGCAGATTGTGACGTTTTTTGTTTTGCAGGAGGATCGAGACAAGATAGCCAGCTTGATCGGAGAGTCGCTGAAGAACTGTTCGGGTCGCAGCAGTCCTTGCGAGATTTACCTGCCGCACCTGTCTCCCGCCCAGACGGCCATGTCCGCCACAGCAGTGCCGTTAACGGCGACGGGCGCCGTCAATTCCGGTTCTGTCGCCCAAACGACGCTAGTAAACACGACATTGCCTTTGACGGCTGTCAATTCCACCCCCACGCAAGTGCCCATGCACTCCACTAGTTAGTAGTCTTAGATACTGCCATGCCGTCGCACTCTACTATTCAAAGATAATATATCATAACAATAATAGTAATGACAGACAGTGTCTGAAGACTAGGCTAATTCCCAATTCGTCGCTGAAAACAAAATCTAAAAATCTAAGTCGTCAATTTTCACAAAAAAAAAAAAAGGAAACGACATGAAGAGGATGGAAGGAAAAGTGTTGGCGGTCCGCTGACCGGCAACACTTCTCCGGCTAGGCCGACGCCTTATATTAACAACTTTCCGTTGTTGGGTTATAGTCTAAAACGATGTGGAGTAAATTCTGATAGACTTAGGACGAAGAAGACTGTTAAATAAAAAAAAATGCTGGACATTGCACTAGTCATGTGACCACGTGTTAACTGTGATCAGAGCTCCAATGACAAAACACTGGACAATTTTATCATAGATTTCATATAAATGTGATGTGAACGACATTTGATTTCAAAGCTGTTGCGTTGCGGTTTATTTTCTTTCATTGGGACTACGTCAAATTTATTCTTCATCAACCGGTGGGGGCGTAAAATTGTCTGCGCCTTGTCCTTTCGTTCAACTAGAAACGTCACGATAATCTCAACATTTGCTGCGGGGGCGCTTAATTTTTGTTTTGTTTAAAAGTTGTATAGTTATGTAATTGCGCCTCCTCTGGAGAGGCGTTGCGGTTTTGTTTCGTTCCTGGCCGTTAGCTTCCGTTTCTTGTTAAAATACTCCCGCAAATATGTATTATTATTGTTTGCTCCTTTTAAGACTGATATATTTAATAGGCGTAGTGGTAGTTGTAGCAGGCAGGACCAATTGTATAGGAGATTTTTGTTTGTATCGTTGGTTTATAAGGAAAAGGGACACTCTAACTAAGCAAAAATAAAATTAAAAAAAAACTGATTGACGCTGTATCTTTTTTTCCTCTCGAAACTAGTCAATGAAACTGTCCATTGTTTGTTCGCGGTTAGGCCTAAAATTTGCGGAGGTTGCGCGCAGAAAGGTATGACGTAAATGAGTTTGTCCCTGTAGCGAACTTGTACTGATGAATGTATTTAGTATGTCGTAATTACCATAGTAGTAGTATCGAGGGTTTTTATAATAATTGCTTAGAAAATAGGGTATAATTTATTGTAATGGTATAAAGTTAGAGGTCCCGTGTGATATATCGCTCAAAATCTTAAAAGATAAGTATGGCGACAGTGGTGGTAGCCTGTACATATTATATGAATTTTTTATGCTTTTCCCCCGTCTTATAGTTTTCACTATTGCGCAGTTCCGGTAAGAGGTCGTCACACCCCCTCCCCTTCAGCTTCTTTCAATCCGTGACACCTTCAAATACATTATATTGTTCTTCCTTAGATACGAACACAACGTGCAGAGAACTATTTATTGGAACAGGCAGTAGCTGTAGTTTTCGATCAACATGTATTTTATTAGCCATAGTCCTTTATTATTACGTTGTTATTTATATTTATTGCGCAAGGTCGGTTCAATTTTGGGCCCAACAACACTTAAGCTTTTAGAGTAGTAAAGCCCAACCCCAGGTTGAACCGACACTGTACAACCTTCCAGAGAAGGCCCAACCTCGTCCTGAAAACTTCTTGACCTGCCCATTATACAACATTGACTGACATGCCCCGAGTTAAATGAATAAAGTTCTAGGCAATTGCTTCAAATATGTGAACAAAAGTCAAGCAATTTTATTCGTTAGGCTCCTTGTCAACATGTTGGTCAACTAAATTTCTATCGCTGGTTAAAGTTACGTTACTTGAGGTTCTTTTGGTAGATACGCATGACGAATCATGTTCTATCTCCCGTTTATTTCACAAATCTCTAATCTTGCAGCAAGTTGTTTTTTGGGCGAGGCTGGGCTGGCTCTGGCCAGTTAGCTGGTTTAGTGTCGAGCCTTGCGTGAAATTCTCGCGTCAAGGCAGCTTCTGCGTTGTAAGCCATATTGGTATGGAACTCATTTTCTGGTTATGTTTAGGGTTCAACGTCAAAATGGCGGTGATATGCGAATGCCTTTTGTTTTTTGCATTACTTTAGGTCCCTCACGTCGTAGATTTAGTTGAGTGGCTCTGCATGTTTGTTCAACTAGATTGCTCACATTGAGCAGGTATATAGGGAATACTGTATGGAAATAAGACTCGCATTTAACAGCTTTTGCCAAACACATTATCGCTGTCTAATTTCCACTTTGTAAGCTGGTCGAGCAACTGCCTCGAGTTCGCATGTATAATAAAAACATAATATCACAGACTGTTTACTGTATACCTTCCTAATTTAAATAAATCGCAATATGGCCAATTGTACTTTCGCCTTTTTAATTCCACTTCCCCGAGTTCGCATAGAACACCATACGACAGCAACAATATGATTGACTAACCACTATCTAGACGAACAACCTGTTGTTAAAATGGACCATCACCGCTAGATGTCGTTGAACTGATTTGTCTTGAACAAATTTAAGAGCTAAATGTTCTCAATCTAAAAACATTGACTAAAAGTTGGTATTTATTTTTAGATTAGTGAGTCTCAAACATTTTGCAATTAGAATTTGTACGAGACAAATCAGTTCCACGACATCTAGCGGTGATGGTCCATTTTAACAACCGGTTGTTCGTCTCGATAGTGGGAAGTCAATGGTAATATTTGGTTCAAAAATTATGAGGTGATAACTTTGAGCCACTTGGGTTGGTTGTGAACGAACCAATATTCTCATTATCGTCATTTTTATTTCACAATATTCCCTCTCGTCTGTTAGAATAATACGAGAGAGCTACAATCACTCCTTAGAATTAACTCGAATTTTTTTTGCTGGAATTATAATGCTTCATAGCATTTTGAGTAAATAACTTTTTGGAATGTATAAAATTTGTTTATTTACAGAATAAAATATATACAACACTTGATAATATTAATGGCGAAACTAGGTTCACTTCGGTGTGATCACTGGTTCAAATTTCATACTTTAGTTCCGTTTTGTTGATGTTCACCTATAGTCACTTGCGTAACGAACGGCCCCCTCGGCTGCCCTCTGCCGTTCGGGTAGCGCCCTTGCACCGGTTGTTGTCTCGGCAGCGAATTCGAATTGGGGTCTTGATACGCCCCTCCCTGTGGTGTCACTGGTAGATGTGGCATAGCCACGTTAGGCCTGTTGTTAGCCCTATTATTCAACATCGACTGGATGCTTTCGTACTCGTAAAAATTCGAGACCGGCCTCAATTGGCTATCCCTGCTTTGGCGTTGCGAATGGTACTGATGCTGCTTCCGACTGTCAACAATTATAGCCAACGTTAAAAACGACAAAATTGCTGTTTAAATGGTCGCAAAAACAGTTGAAGCCAACATGCTGGTTAATCGCCATGCAAGGAGTGTAAGGAAACGAGTGCATACCTTTCTTCCTCCACCTTTAACCTTTGTTGCTGCACCTGCAGACGCATCTGAACTATCTGACTGTCAGATAGAGGATCTTTACGGCTGCGTGGACAAAATACAATTACACAATGAACAATTATCACATGGGGTTATTTACAATAATCACGGGCGTCATGCAACAATTCAGTGTTAGTGACAAATGAAATGTGCATAACTTATAGACAAGACTTGAGCCCTTCCGCAACCACGCGAACCCGTTCACTCACCTCAGGTGGTTTTGCAGCTCGTTGTAGTTCACGTAGTGGGTGAAAGGGACGGAATCGGTGATGCCCGAACGGCTGCCCGGCCGCCCCCCGAACTCCCCGTACGCCTGCTCTATCCTCTGAAAAAAAACTATTGTCAAGTCCTTCGCTCAATTTAGAAGTCCAGCAACTACCTGAGGGGGTTGACACTGGTCATATAAATTATCTCTTTCCTCGGATTGGTAATACGTGTGCCTCAACCTCTGCTCGTGGATCTTTCTTTCCGTCCGTTGCGATTGACCGGACACGTGGTTGCGGTACTTCACAGGCGGCGCCACTGAGTTTTCGGGAATGACCTACAAACAACCCGAAATTAATTCGTAAGCCAACAATGTTGTCTTATTACGGACCTGTACTTGTTCTGCATGTCGATGGACCAACCCTCCGTGTCTCTGATAGATGGGTTCACGCTGAATTTGCTGCTCCCGTTGCTGCTGTTGCATCAACTGTTGCTGATGTTGAGTTTGTTGCGGTTGTTGAGGCTCTTGCAACCTCTCAGTCTTGCCACTCTGTCCTTCGCTGTGATGTCCTTGATTGTCGCTTTCCTGCTGCGCGTTACCGTTCCCATCGAACTCGTTGCTGGGGTTGTAATGTTGCGTTTCTAAATTACCAAAATCCATTTTTCTATGTTTTCCGAACCTACCGAAAACGCCCAATAAGACATCGCGCAATCGTCCCACCACTCAAATAAATACCTGAACATCGAACCGATTCCTTTAAATATACTGGGCTTCTTCTTCCCGTGTTTATGTTTACTATCCAAGGCGGCGTTGAGGGATGATTGTCTAGGGGCGCCCCGGACGTTACTGAAACCGTCAATTTCCCTTTCGTCGACAGGTCCGTCCAACAGCCAATGTTTCTTCGCACCTTCAACAGAAACGGTTGAATATTTTACATTGAAATCGAGACGTACTCACTTATTTCAGTTGGGTGATTTGGGTCGACAATATTGTGCTTGTCAACGGCGGCCCTAAAGCTCTGTTCACAGCCTCGACCTCTTATCACTTTCAAAGCACCGGAAGGGCCTCGATAGCTGTAGGCCGGATCGCATTCTTCCTGCATCTGGATCTGTAACGCGACTTGTTATTTAGGCACCAAAAACCCTAACAATTACCTCTTGCACCATGGTCTGGAGGGATTCGAGACTAGAAGACTTTTTCATACCCAGAGAAGGTCCCAGCTGGCCCAGCTTATCGGCATCTGATAGTAGAGAAATTATTAGTAGAGAAACGACGAAAAAAGAGGAGAAGAAACACAAAAGAAGATGCTTACATTCAGGGTGTTCGGATGAGCGATTAACACTTATAACTGACTCCACTGACCCAACTCGTACTAAATTAGCTGTTTAATGGATGAAAAACAAAAAATTAGCACACAAAGCAAGCGGTGAGAACACAAAAAAAAAAACACCCAATTCCACGAAATCAACTGACCTCCACCCTCTTTACTCCTCCTTTCCTCCCTCAATTTCTTGGTCCTTTGATACGTATCGGTGGTTTTCGCGTCCAGCGTAGCGTGCCTCTTCTCCGACATACTTTGTCTCCCGAAAGCGTCCCTCGAGAATCCCTGAGGATTCTCGAGCGACAACTGACTGGCATAAGTTGCGTCGGTGGCTTGAACAGTCGATTGAGACGTCGAATCTGTAGTTTTATTATCGCAAGTGGTGGCCGACAGACTCGCTTTGCCGTCCGGTTCGTGATCGCTGCGATTTTCCGGAATACTACCGTTCGTTACGTTCATTTTATTGGTCATGTGAACGTTGATTCTGTTGGAATTTTGATGGGGAACCACCCGAGATCCGTATTCGTCTTCGATCAGGATAGGTTCGGCCGTTGTCAAGTTCAGGGCGGTCGTCGTTAGAGGGCCAAACGACGTATTGCCGGCCAACATGCTGGTTGTCCAAGTGTCGTGGGTCGCCTGTAAAGTCGCTCCTACTTACTGTCTCTATAAGATGATAAAGTTTTCTACTGACCTTGTAGTAGCTCTCGTTGCGCAATTGTTTATTGTTGCCGGTGAGGCGGTCCAGGACCGGATTCCAAGTGTGCATCGGGCTCAAATTCGGAACCTGCTTAACGTCCAAACCGTTCTGGTACTGGGGATTGAAGATTACCGTATTCGTCGAACTACCGCTAGCTCCGGAATTGTTGCTGTGGGACGGATCAGTGTCAGTCGACTGGTAGTGTTCACCTAAAAACGTTGCGAAATGTAGAAAACAAAAGCCTCATTTATAAATTTCGGTTTAATTATTAAGTAACTTTTGTTACTGAATCAAAATACAACTAATGCCGCGCTGGAAGAGGGGTACTTCGGTGTTTCTTCTACAGAGCTAATAAAGGAGTATTGCGGCAGTCCCTACCCAAATAATATCCATAACTGATTTCAATTTCAATTAAAATACGTTTATTGTACAGTAAAGCATGCACAAAAGGACCGAGTTCAACAGGAGTTGGCTTTCAACTCGATTTGCGCTAGGAGAGGAGTATTGCGGAGATCCCTGTTCAAATAAAATGTAATCAAGCTAGAGGAAGGGTACTGCGGGGTCCCTGGTCAAATAACATCCACAATATACCGATCGTATCAAGGCATAAATCGCTTCTCCGCATGCGCGACGGAAAGTTAGCTCCGCCTACTCTTAGTTACAAAGTAGCCAGCGCTACCAATCTAACAGTGAAATTAATATTACTTTATGTATACAGGGTGGGGCAATAGTTCGTCCGACTTCGATAGTTCGAGTTCTATGATATGTTGAAATTTTGTTTTATAAACACAGATAAACTAGAGAAAGATGTCTATAACCGGAAATTATTTTTGAGTATACAGGGTGAGCCTAGACAATTATACAGGGGCAAGTGACATTTTTTTAAATGGAATGTGGTGTGTAAAAGATGATTTTTCAGAGCCTGTTCCTAGACTCTTTTCAATCCAATATTATTGCTGACTATTTCCAAACCACTTGGAAGTAGCGATTTCTTTTTGTTCAAATATTGGCATGTGCAGATGCGTGTTAAAAAATCACTACAGTCACAACTATGAGTTCTAAGAAAAAATTATGTAAAGATTAGTTAGGAAACATCTGTGGAATGTCCATTTTAATTTTTGAAAAATTATACAGGGTGATTAAATTTAATTTTTCAATTTAGAACTTTTTGAATTTAATTTTCTCCATTTTTTTTATACGGAACACCCTGTATATTTTTTAACGATATGATGTAGAAACTAAAAACGAACATTTTTTGTATGCACACCCCTATGGCTATTTGTAACCATTTTCGAGATATCGCCAAATAATTACAAAATTCAAGAATAATCCTAAAAAATTAGATCGTTTTCCAAATAACTCGACAAAAAACTTCAAATGTTTCAAAATTGACACAAAAATGACAACTGACGACAGGTAATTGCGATAAATGTGTATTTCTTGTCGGATAATATAAAATGCAAAAATGATCAAGATACAACCATAAAGTGAGCTTACTAAAAAAAACTTATGCTGTTTTTATAAACAAAACATCTGGAGCACTTATTACAATTTTATCTGTCGAGTAATTTAAAAAACAATCTAATTTTTTAGGATTATTCTTGAATTTTGTAATTATTGGGCGATAAATCGAAAATCGTTACAAATAGCCATAAGGGTGTCCATACAAAAAATGTTTGTTTGTAGTTTTTACATCATATCGTTAAAAAATATACAGGGTGGTCCATTTGAAAAAATGGAGAAAATTAAATTCAAAAAGTTCTAAATTAAGAAATTAAATCTAGCCACCCTGTATGATTTTTCAAAAGTTAAAACAATTCAAAGACTTTCTACAGATGTTTCCTAACTAGTCTTAACATAACTTTTTCTTAGAACTCATTAATGTGACTGTAGTAATTTTTTTAACATGCATCTGCAGATGCCATTATTTGAACAAAAAAAATTGCTACGTTCAAGTGGTTTGGAAATAGTCAGCAATAATATCGGATTGAAAAGAGTCTAGGAAAAGGCTCCGAAAAATCTTTTTTTACACACCACATTCCATTTAAAAAAATGTCACTTGCCCCTGTATAATTGTCTTGGCTCACCCTGTATGTTCAAAAATAATTTCCGGTTATAGACTTCTTTCTCTAGTTTACAAGTGTTTTTAAATCAAATTTCTGCCCATCATAGAACTTGAGCTATCGAAGTCGGACGCACTATTGCGCCATCCTGTATATTGGAATTTTGCAGCCTTGATTGGGCGGAGTTTGCGCATGCGGAGAAGATCTCAAAGAAATCTGTGTATTGACGACGTTAGCAGAGGAGTATTGACTCACTCACTTTCTTGTTCCTCTTTTCATTACCTGATGTATTGAGTAAATTGGGGTCGGACCCCCTACTGCTGAAGCTCCTGTTGGTGCCCGGCGACGACGCCCTCCTGGCTATGGTTAGAGTGATGTTTCCCGGTACCGGTCCTTCGGTGTGCAACATGGCCTTCCTCAAAGTCTCCATTGCGTCGCTGTTGCTTTGCTGGAGCAACGAAATTCCGTTAACGTTGAGCAACTGGTCGTTGGTTCGCAGTCTCTTGTCGCGTGATGCGGCTCCACCATTGATGACGCTCTTGATGAAAATCCCCAGGTCTTGAGCGCCACTGGTTTTACCCTTAACACTGATACCTAGCCCGGCTTTTTCCGAGTCGTGCACAGGAATGTTGAGAGTCAAGATCTCGCGATGCTTCCAAGGGAAGATCATGCTGTCATCGATCTTGTCCGGAAGCTGAAAGCGCAACGAAAATCAAAGACGGTTCCGGAAATAATCGCGATAAAACTAAAGCTAAGAGCGGCAAAACGTGTTAATTACTAGGATTAGTGAAAGGAGGATAGAAACAATTATTACATGACTGATGGTGGCAGCTTCTTGAAACTGCGAAATGATTTTAGCGACAGAACCGGGTTTTTCTCTCAACAGATGGCTTTGGGGCAACGGGGGTATGTTCGGAGGTACGTCACGAACTTCGTTTGTTTGTTCTTCTTTCTCGACTTGATCGGCGTCCTGTGTGACAACAACAAAAACTACAGTAGGTACAGTGATCAAACACTAACAAACAGTGCGGTTGTAAGCTACTCGAGCAACGAACAGTACTTACAATCACTCGAGGCAGGCCGTTGTCGATAACGTCCTCTTGGCGGGAAACTACTATACCGACTTTGCTGCCCGGCGGCGCGTTCCGCAACACCGCCACGGCTTCGGCCTGACTCTTTCCGGTCATTTCGATCCCGTTCACCTCCAGCAGCCTGTCGCCGATCTTCAGACGACCGTCCTCGACCGCAGCGCCCTGCAGCGACACAATTGTTCAAATCACAACCCTAAATTTACCGATCAGTGTTTAAAACGTAAAACTACCACCTGTTACTAGTTAGAAACCAAAAGTGACGCGATATTTATTTCGAATATTTTTGTTGGGTGCCAATAAGACATCTTCGGCCCCGTTATGTTACACGAAGGTAACAATTACCTTTGGTATTATGTTTTTGATGTAGATGGGGCAGTTGCCGCCGGCCGGGTTGTCCCTGGTTGTGATGCTGAACCCCAACCCGTGCGGCCCCTTAATCAGTTCGATTTCGATTTTCCTGCCGATCTTCCTGGTGTTGGCCGTCAGCAGCGACTTGGGGTTCTTCGAGATCGCCGGCATTTTCTTCGTGGGCGAAACCGTGGCCACTTTAGTGTTTGTACTTTCTGCAAAGCCACCGTTCAATATCGCACCCCCCGAACAGTCGGTAACCTTACGTTTCTGTTCGCACTCCACCATAGAAACGTTCTCTTTGTCTTCCGGAAAGCGCGGATAGATGGGTGGCGGCGGTTTTCGGAGACTATCTAACGCGTTGTTTTTCACAACTTTCAGTCTTAATTCTGGCGAAGTAAGGGAAAGTTTGAACATTTCTTGCACCCTAAAAAAAAAAAAAAAACAAAAACTATAACGGCCGCGCGATCACGTTGACTCGGTACCTTTGGAATGGCATGTTGAGTAAATTTTGGCCGTTGATCTCGATAATGCGATCGTAAATGGCCAATCTTCCATCCCTATCGATGCGGCCTGACGGTTCGATTCCTTGAACCAACAGCCCCCGGTCCTTCCCTAACCTGTCGTAGTCGGGAACTACGTGAATACCGAGAGGTCCAGGTTCGTTACGTATTATTATAAGTTCAGCTCTAGAATTAGTTTCGTCAAAAATTGTTAAAAAAACAAAAACAACACAACTAACTGGTCATTCAAGTACGGTACAGGACTGGAGGAGTTGTTGGCCTGTCCTAAGGGTTCTTTCCTCTTGTTTTCCCTGGGCAGCGACGTGCTTGTGTGAGCTTTAGAGTGTGCCGCTCTCTCTGCAGCTTCCGCCCACCTGTAACTAAATTTCCAATTAGTTACGTTAGACCTAGGGTACGTCGTCACACTTACCCTCCGCCGTCGCCCAAAAATTGCATTGATAGCCTATTGCTGCCATCTCTCGCCACTCGTCTGAACCCCGAATGTTCTTCGTCGTCCTCTTTAGTGCTCTCGTTCCATTCGATATTGTTGTATCCTAATTGGGGAGGTTCGAGGATCAGGGGAGCTGCGCTCCACCGTTTGGTGTGTTCGGAAGGTGCTGGCGGTCCCACCGGGAGCTGGTTCAAAGCCGGTTCGCTACCTCGCCTCACTTGGAGGGCTCCTGGTATTCCCGACGCTATTTGCTCACCGGTCACTTCGATGTCGGTTCTTGGATAGTTGGGGCCGTACTTGTGTTCGCCGTCCTGCCGGGAAACACTCTTGATTACGTCGAGATACTTGACGATCAACATTGTTGGAGGACTAATACTTTTTTGGAGCAACGCGATATAGTTGAGTATTAACATTGCGGTTTGGTGGTGAGAAGGCACCGAATTGGCGCGATCGTGCCGAAGTGTGTAGTAATACTAACAATTTGTAACATCTCCAACTACCTACCAATTCCTTTTGGAGATGTATCAGCAACACCTACAACAGTGATGTATTTGGCGAGCATTGTTTTCGTTGTGTTCATTAAGGTACACGCGTGACTGTTAAATGGTTGGTAACGTTACAGCTGAATTCTGCACAAAGTATTATGCAAACAAGTAATTATGATGCTAGAACAGCTCAACTGATTTGGACAAAGAAAGAAAAGGTGGCTATGCCAGGGTCAATTAGTAAAACGATTAGCTACTACGAAAAAATTGAAGTAAAAATGTTTGTGGTAAAACACTAACAAAACCATACCTTGGAGAGTTACTGGTGTCGCCTACCAAAATTGTGGTCAAAATCGAAGACATTGAAGAGATTTATAAGGCGCCAAAAGTTAAGACGAAGAAAGAGACAGCAAGATAAGAATTTTAACCCTCGACCAAGAGCGTGCCAAAATTTTGGGGGTAGGTCCACCTGGCCAGTTTTTTGCTCGGCGATACTTACGTGGAAGATGTCGGGACTGCCGGTGCCCACCGAGCTGCCGCTGGCGCCGTCGCCGCCTCCGTGGTGATGGGCGCCGTCTCCGTCTTCGAAACTCGCCAAAATTTGCTCCCTGTCGTCCACCACATCGCTGAGTCGGTCGTCGGGATCCAGAATGCCGCCCCCTTGCGACTGCAAGTTGTGAACGGACACCCAAGAATCCGAACCCTGTAACAACAACGAAACTAAATTTTTTATCGCACGAAAAAAATTACGTTACGAAGAAAAACAAAAGAGGCGAACTGAGATGGGAAAAAGTTCAAGTCTGGTGCGTTCGTCCTTGGTAATGTCGGTTCGTGTACCTGTTGCCAACAATGAACATTGCTCGGGAGCAACATTTTTTTTATTACACGCTACTTACTCGGCAATAAAGCGAGCTAGCACGTTTAGCATGGACGATGCAAGAGGAGAGATCCGTATCGCGTTAACAGGTTGCTGGATAAGTGTGCGTCGGATTGGCCACAAATGGTTATTAATCGCATGGAAAAAAAGTTGAAGAGATAGTCTAGACCTGAGATCATGGCAGCCAGACGGGATCTAGTGGCATTAGTAGTTTTTTTCCTATTAGAAAACGAAGTGATATCGTCTCCCAGTGAAATTAGAATCACCAACAATGAAATTGCAACTTTGTCATTTCAGTTCTTAATACATAAAAAAGTAACTTGACGTGGGTCTGGGGATCTAAAATAGAACAAGATGAAACAGACTAGAGTAGAATCAAACAAATGAGCAGTAATGAGGAAATTGTGAAAAGGAAACATACAAACAGTAGCCCAATAACAATAACAAAAAAGAAAACTTATCATAAAAAATGCGAAAGTAGAACGTAGGGAGAATATAAAATGGGACTAAAGAAAACTAATAGAAAGAAGAAATAAGAAGAAAAATTTTAGATGAGGCAAAAAGTTTACGTGGAGATATCTATTTAGGTGAGTAAATTAATGAAGAAAAAAAGATTCTGAAAAAGAAATTGATTGGTCAAAACTTAATGTAAGAGAGTATGATGTAATAGTTTAGTTACAATACGTTCACCCCAGCTAATCTGCATTACTCTTGTACCCTGTGTATGTGTAAGCAAAAAAACTACACTTCGCTATGACGCAAGCAACTAATGGAACGATTGGGGCAAATATTTCTAGTGACTTTTTTTAGTAACTTTAATGTTGATATTTTGGCTGTTAAGTATGCTACCGCCTTTCCGAAAAGTGGCATCAAACTTGACAACCAATAGTACCAACATAAAAGTTACTAAAAAAAGTCACCAGAAATCTCTGCCGGCATCATTCCATTGAACATGTGCACAAAAGTCAAAATTTTACCTAAAAACTTAAGTTTCTCAAAACTGATGCGTACGCTAAGAACTAAATTTCGTGTAAGTTGCATACCTACAACTAAGAAACGGTTGTCACTAAACTTTTCAATCGCGCTCGTAATCAAAGAAGTGATACATTCTAGAGTTTCCTCTTGCACGCAATTAAATAAAAGGACCTTTGCGTCAGCAAGGCCGGCATCAAATTACGTTTCATCTTGGACGGTAAATCTGACCAAAAGGAATGTTGGTTGTTTACTGACAATTACTTCTAATAGCACCTGAGGTACCGCAAGATTGCAGCAGAATTTGCGGTTTGAACGCATTTTTTATTAGTCAACGCAATTTCTAAGGAATCCATCCGCCTTCCATCGACTGGAAGGTATCTAGCAAAAATTGAGGCGGCTTTGAAGGAATGCAGCAGAAATCGCGCAAGTCATCCGACAACAACAATAGAGCAGTTCCGGACGACCTCCGCAAGTGGGAATCATTTGGGAATTTCCACATTTAACAAAATTCGCCGGAACTTGGTTCGTCTACCACGAAGATTTTTTGGTGTCGTCACCTTATGACAACTAAATCCGCTTCTTTGTTGACCACACGTATCCCAGTCTTTAGGAGGATCGGAGGGTTCGGCTGGGTTTGTTGGTGCACCTGTTCGTCCCCGAAATGACAATGGAAAATATTCAAAACAGCAACGCCTCATTAGGCGAAGCTAGAAACGGCTGAGAATACAACTACAATTAAGTGTTGCTTTCTCACGACACCGCCGACTGACGGGATGAAAGTCGATACTGCTCAATTTCACTTGGACGGTTGCAATCCGTTTTATAATTCGTACGGCACGAAAAGTGGCAAACATCAATTAGAAACTTCGATAATCCCAATAAGCAACGAGGTAAAAAATCCATTAGCACTCTTCCAGTAACCGGCAATTTGGCGTAGTT
Organism: Schizotus pectinicornis; assembly: GCA_951805265.1. Lineage (NCBI taxonomy): Eukaryota > Metazoa > Arthropoda > Insecta > Coleoptera > Pyrochroidae > Schizotus > Schizotus pectinicornis. The sequence continues at coordinate 7,095,392 of OX638207.1, read as the reverse complement.
AGTTGATTGACGACACTCGTGAGCACTTACCCTAATCAACCGGCGACAGGTCGCCGCAATCACCGCCAAATCAGGGGCGGCGTCAGAATCACCGCTCAGGAGAAATGGTCAAAATTTCTATTGTTTACGACAAGAGGAACGTGTGTCCTGGCTTGTGGCAGTGTGCTTTAAATTAATTTTTACGACCGTTTGGCAGCGTTCACAGTTTTCGACGCCACTGCTTCGTTAATGTAAAAATTAGAGTCGAGATTCTTGAATAAATTTGCTTCGCTCCGCTTTAGTGCGTGCATGGCAGAAGATGCCCTTCTAGCGGCCATGGTCGCCAATGCGGCGGCCATAATTGCATGGGATTTTAACTGTTTACATCCTTTTCGAGTTCTTTATTTTCCACGATTCTATTGACTTGTTATTACATAACATAATTTCTCCATTAGTCTTCCAAATAACTCCACGAGATTGAGGAAATTTTAATTTCTACTCCGTGGCATTAGTCGCTTTTTAATTGGAAAACGCGCGGTTAATATTTACGCAAATTAAAACTTGCGCAGGAGAGGATATCCGCAACTAATTATTAAACAACATTTTACCAGTGTTAGCTACCAACGTTCCACTTTCTTCTCGACAAATACTTGAGTTTGTTCTCTTGTTCATCGTGGAGAATTCGAGATGATTTATCGATTGTAATCGAAATTTTCAGACGAAACTTAATTGAATTGTCTTAAAGAGGAGAAAGCGATGGCACATCTTGGAGCCAAATCTCGTTTTTGGACCAAACGTAATTTTTGTGGTTAATTAACCTTGTGCCATGTCTAATGATGTTCAGAATTCGATTTGTTGTGACGTGAAAGGAAATTGCCCTAATTTCTGCCGTTCGGCGCAGACACGACTTTCAAACCACTCGGCTGTTCCTCCAGTTTAGCATCTTCAACGGAAAATCAATAGGCGCTAAGGTAGCTCAGCACCAAACACCGAAAGTAAATTTTTGGCAAATTTTAACGCCAAAATTCTCTCCCTCATCTCATCAAGATAAAAACTGTTAAAAGATTTACTTCTTCACCAGTTGCTTCAGCTGTTGCTGTCTTCAGAAGTCTTACCTACTCATCGCTGATGGTCCAGCACTGGGATCCCCGACAAAGCGTTTCGACCACGTCGTTTCCAAAGCGACCAAAAAAAGCGATAGCCTCTCGTAACTCCCTGTTTAACCGATAGAAATGCAAGTCCACTCGGTCGACATTGAAGATTTTCGGTCGCTTTGGAAGCGACGCGGTCGAAACGCTTTGTCGGGGATCCCAGTGTAACTATTTCTTCCTCTCTCTATTGAAATTAATTTTTCAAGGAACAATATGTTAACAAAATACTGTTCTACCCTTCGGCCTGGGAGGATTGGAGTATCACTCTAGTCTAGAATATCGTTCGCCAAGTATACTGACGCTAGCCGCGAGCAATATCACGGACCAAGTTCGCAAACTCGTTGAGCAAATTGCGATTAGATGATTGCGTTGAATTGCTTGCGGATAATAAAAAACGACCTCCTATTAGTTTACCTAACGTTGTTTTATTTGCGTAGAGTTTATTACGCCATATAACTTTCTTTAGAAATGTTGCAAAATGGCCAAAATTTGCATAAACATGCCCGATCAAAAAGTTTGAACGCTAAATGGATAAGTAAATCGACGTGACATAACTTTATGTTGATAATGCAATATCAACTATTAACTGTTGTTTTTAGGATTTTAATATTTTGTGATTATATTTCTCAAAATTACATGTAGCATTGTTCTCTTATCCCTCAGCAAAATAAGGCTTATATTATCTTTAAGAGATCCAAATGTGTTTTGGTGCCTCCATGGATTTAACCTGTCAAAATTTCCAAAAAAAAAATTTCAAAAAAAATCTAAAAAATATGGAACAATACGAATCCTTTCTCCAACGCTACGAGTAACAATTATATCATTTTGTAGGCAGAAAGACCCCTTAATTGGCCCAAATTCCAGACGAAGCAAGCTTAATTGTTGCCATAATAGAAGTGCTCCTTATAAACACAATTTGACCGCTTAATTCTAGTTGAAGTTAGTTAATGGCGGCGGTTTCCCCGAAAACAACACCTTGGTCTCTTACAAAAACACGACGGCTTTCCTAATTCACTTTTAATTGCCACAAAAACTCACCATTTTCACGCGGTTGTGTGTAAATGAAGCCGTGCGAAATTGAACGCCAACAGGTACTTCTACATTGCCACACGATACCCTAAAGAAGAGATCATGAAACCAAGACCAAAAAGTTTTTTTCTTTTGCAAAAGTAAAGCGGTTTGTAGCGTAGCGGATGCGTTCCACAAACCTAGTTCGTTTAGCTAGTTCAAGTGTCAATGCGAAATTCGAATTATTGCCGCGACCACGACTACCTCTTCCATTGACGGATACCGACGGGACCTTGGAGGAAAGTGCAGATGTTACCGATAAAGTCTGGGCATGCTGGAAATGACGGCACTTTCACTCGCGATGCCGCCGGCCAAGGCGGCTTTCTTTATTTCTATAAACCGACGTGGAGTTCCTGTGCTAGCCTAGTCAGCAGCTGCCATCGAGCAGTTGCCGAAAGAATACTCACCTAAACCGCAACTTCAAGCTTATTCACGAACGAAAACGCGACCGAAACGATCAAAGAGCGCCAGAAGAGAACTTCAAGGTCAATTGTTCAAAATGGCGCCACCAAATTTTTTTTAACGCAAAACTCTTCTCGAGGATCTTCACTTAGTAGGTATTGAATTTGAAACAAAACCGACAAAAAATCCGCTTTTTATTGAGGTTTATTGAAAAATTAACTGACGGATTTCGTTCGACCTTACCTCCTTTAGGTCCCTTTCCCGGCAGGGCGAGGACCTGGTGATGGAAATTCTGGTGGTGGCCCTCCCGGGCACGTTCCTCTGCAGCTTCTCGACATTGTAGGTCTGTCGCCAGCCGAAAAGCTGGACAATTTTCTCCGCCACTTCCGTACACTTCGGTACGGCGTTGATCGTTTGACAACTGTCGAACATCTCACATTATTTTGCGGCTCCGCTACACGCCGACGTCACAATGCCGCTGCCGCCATTCCTTTTGTTTCATATCAACAGTCAACGTACTCGCTTGCGTAATTGAATCACGACTTCCTCGTTGCTCTTCTGATTAATTAATATCGATAATGTAACAACGCGAATTAGTGGCTGCGGAGCGATTTATTCCGCAAGCCAGCCAAGAAATTTATTGCATCAACGGGTAAAGTAGCGTTAGTCCAGTGGTCGACCGTAACTATTATAACTGTTCAATTTAATTTTCATGTAGCTTATGCAAATACGGACTCATGTTCACTCGAACAAACGAGAAAGGTAAACGCGAACACGTTTACGTTCCCGATGCAACTCAACTGCACGACGTTCGTTTTGTTTTCTTCTTCTTGCAGGAACCGGCGGTGAAATTAAAAAGGCACAAAACTTGAATGCATTCCTGCGAGTGCATGCCTCATGTGCAAAAAGTGCAATTTCCATTCAAGGCCAACCAGATACCTCGGCGGCAATTAATTACAGCTAATTGCCGAGGCGATTGGTCGAGAAGTAACGAAGGCAACGAAGGCGCGAGGTTCTAGGGACCAGCAGGATAGATATAGAAATGTATATGCACCTACATCCAAAATTACGCCATCATAGAGTAAGTTAACTCAGTTAAGATTTTTGTAATAATTTATTTTTCAGCTATTGTTATTAAGACCATAATTGTGATGTGATTTTTCCTTGGAACATAGAATTGCTCTAGTCTAGAAGCATCTATACAAAGACCAAAGTACGAGCAGGAAAAAACTATTTGATTATGGTCTGAGCTTTCAACGAGACAAGGATCGAATTGAATGTAAAGAGAACCACGTTCTGCAAAAATACACTGCACTTGGGTCTATTGCTTCTTCTCACACTAAGGTCTCCTCTAATTCTACCAGCTCAAATTAAAAATTGCAAAAGAGCCCATTGAGCTTCTTCTGCTTGCGGTTAAACTGCATATATGTCCCATTTCTAGACAAAAAAAGATTTCTACATACACCTAGTTACCAAAAATTGGTGAAGATTTTTAATAAAGAAACTGCTGCCGAAAATCAGAAATTTCTAACAATTTATTGAATGGGCTAATTAAAATTCCTGCATAGAAAGTGGCAAGAGATCATGGGAATATTGAAAAATAATGACTCGGTCTAATTTTCGATTCTACCTCGTCTAAAGAGGTCGTTGTACTGATAGGAAACTGCCTTAATCAAAAAAGTTATTTCGACCACAATCGGTGACGGCGGGTGAGTAAGGTGGAAGGAGTCCTTCTTGATTTTGGATATCCACGAACCGCCGACTACATATTTTGTGCGGGAAAAATTTATTAAAGGATGTCATTAATTCACTCTTGAAACGGAGATAACGACACGGTAAAACAATGTAATCGCATGATAATGATATACCAACATTCTAGGCGTCGTCGTGCAATTTTCTAACGAACAGAGTTCGCCATCGTTAAAAATTTATGGGAACTTGGCATTAAACAATAAATCGGTTAAATATAGGTGAAACCCACCTAATTTCATCACCGATAGATAGGCAATTTGGTAATCTGAAAATACTAACTATTAAAGATTTCAAAATTTGACTCATAAGGTGACTGGAGTGAAAAGTCAACGAAAATTGCAAACATAAAAAAGTAGGCCAAATTTTGAAGATACTGCTGCTTGTAGAGCAGCAAGTTCTCTAAAAGGAAATAAGATGCTGGACTAGCAGAGACAAAAAAAAATCGTATGTGTTTTGATCAATTTGCAAAAAATAAAAAGACAATGTGAGACATGGAAAAACTACTTTATCATAATTTGGAATTAATTGGAACCTAAACTAAAAGACAGAAGAATAATTGGAACCAAAATAAAGAAAGATAAGAATTTATGGTAGAACGACCAAAAAAGAAAACAGAAAGATATGAATATTATCACTAGATGGCACAAACTTTCCTCATAATCTCTCCAATACATACACATTACAATACATATGCATTTGCTCACTGAGAAAAATGAAGCGAATACAGATGAGCAGAAGAATGAGAAGAATGAAGACTTGATTAATCTCATCTGCTTGGAAAAAATGTCTAAAAAGGCACAGGCCAGAAGGGTGATAGTGGAGAACCCCATGCTTTAAGGCGCTCGTAAAGAATATAATGTTGTATGAAGTATAGATCTGAAGATGGAAGAAACCATTAAAGATGAAAGTAGTAGAGAAAAGATTTTCTACATACTAGGGAGCATATAGGTATAGTTAGAGAAAAGAAAAAGCAGTAAGGTGAGATTAGAGATGGGAAAGAGAACAGTAAAGCAAGAAGAGGAAATGGTAAAAAAATTTACAAGACTTCTAAAAAAAGCTAATAATAAAGTAGAGTAAATGGCGAGAAAGAAGATGGTATTAGGAAAGAATTGTCTCTTTTTGAATACCCCCAACGCCCTAATGGTAATTCCTAGCCTTGACTTTTGCTTATAAAACGTCTCGAGCTAATTAAGTCAGTCGTTCCCTCAAACTGGCCATATTAACGTTTAACGTTACATTTTAATGACTCGGATCTAAAATATGATATCCAAAGTATCTACCTGTCCATTTATGCTGATGGCGGTGTGACGGCGGACACTGACCGGATACATGCCGTCGTGCATTTTGTTTATGGTTCGATATTATGAAAAACAGTTGACATTTCCTCGATAATTTCAAACATCGCCAGCCATAAAACTAGATTTACCTACAACGCAACAGAAATAGAAACAAATCAACCACCATCACATAAACAAAGAATCTGTTATGATCAGCTAACTGGACCAGCGAACCGTGTCCGTTGACCCCTCTAAAATTAGTGATATTTTGCGTAAAAACTCCACTAACCACTAAAAATATGTTTCTTAACTGTTAGCAAGAATCGAAGACAGTTAGTTACTCGAGCCACATGCTGCTTTCAGTCCTTCATTGGTCGGTTAGAGTCTAATAGCTTGGGGGAGCGATTACTTTAATAACGCAACAATTAGAATAGTGGTGAAGAAGTATCCTCGCCCTGCACTTGTGACGAGGCTAATTAAAATCTTAATTGGACGGCGCCGCCTGATTGAAGTGGTTATACAGCGTCTATTTTTACAAGATTTTGGGCCTTTGATGGTCCTCTTCTTGCCGAATTTTGACGATAATTAAACGAATTAATAAGCGGTCAGCGTTATGTAATCAATTCGACGTGCAGCGATTCCGAACGAACTTCCTGCAGATTTTTTTACAGTAAGATCGGTTTCCGTTCACGGCTACGGCTATCTATGATCTACGTATCTATTAATCCATAATGGCCAAGATACTGGTCGTTCTATTCACGCTAAATGAACACAGCGAGTTTCAGCAATGGAAGAAGAATAGCACTGAAATCCCCGACAAAGCGTTTCGACCACGTCGGTTCCAAAGCGACCAAAAAAAGCGATAGCCTCTCGGAACTCTCTAGCGATAGAAATGCAAGTCGACTCGGTCGACATTGAAGCTTTTCGGTCGCTTTGGAAGCGACGCGGTCTAAACGCTTTGTCGGGGATCTCAGTGGAGGACCGGAGCGGAATTGAAATTTCTGCTCAACCACTTCTCTTCGGCTTTCGAAGAAAACTGTCAAGTAAAGATCAGAAGAAAAAATTTCGAAAGTAAAAACAAAAACGACCAATGAATCGGTAAATCAAATGATTAGTGGGAAATTTTCTGACCAAGTCAAGTTACAATTAAATCATCCGTGAAGGACTCATTAAGGCCTCCTTCACACTAATTACAATTGTTTCTATTTTGTCTTCTAAGCGATAACGATGATAAATTAAACTTTTTGTCTTAATTCTCTTGGATAAATTGGTAGTTTCGGAGTGTAAAGAAAACTGTTAAATAAAATGAGAAGTAAAGAAAGTTGTAAAACCATGATAATAAAATAATATCGCCAATCGAGGATGATTTTCATATCCAAGCCAAACCATGCGTGAAGGACTCTTTAAGACATCCTGATGATACTTATCTCTGGTTCTCTTTGAAGACCTTGTAGCAAAAACAAGTGTGGAGCGGTTTTCACCGAATTTGAGGTTCAAACTTCGGATAGTCACATTTTCTTTAAATTATTTTTTTAATCAGTGAAATAGTTTTTAAATATCGAGAGAAGCAAGAGACTCATTATCCACATTAGTAGCTAGAAACTATAGCATTAGGCAAGTTAGCAAAGGAAGTGCCTCCCTATACGGACTATGGCCGCAATTAAAAAAAAGAATTTCACGCATTCCTTGAAGAGAAACTTCAATTTTACGTAATCACTATGTAATTTTGGCAAAAAATAACAAAAGCTCCACACACATAAAACCTAAAGGAATTTCGTCTAATATGTCAAAAAATGTAAATATGTTACGCAGTCTAATTCCGTCGAACCTTGACTAGTATTAACAAAGTTAACAAATTTGCGTACAATTAACCCGCTCCAATTGCACAGTATTTCAATTACAAATCCAAATTCCTTGACCAGTCAAATGAAAAATTCCGACGTACCTACTCGAACATTTTTTCGATAATCTCAGTCAACAAACAATCGCGTCGGCATACTTAAAATTGTTATTTTCAATAGTTAGCTCGAGTGTTGCTGTTGGTAAATAAAAAAAAAAATCGTAGAAAGATTGTTTACATTGCACTTTGGCAAAAATTCCGTTTCTGCGCACGATTATTTCAAAACGTCGAACTGGATGTTGGCGTTTCGTTTTCCACTTTCCACACGCCTTTATTATTGTGGTCGAAAGCTACTACTCACAGTTGATGCACAACTACAATGAATCCAATGTTGCAACAACACTTGTCGTTTAACAACAATTTTTGACCACCTGACACACACCTCGCGTCACCGTCCGGAACTCACTGCTTCCTTCACCGTTCAAGCGGCTTCAGCAGCACGTTGTTTGTCGCTCAGCTGGTGGGGCTCCTCCACCATTCGAGTTTCCCTTTCTCGTCCGGCACACAAAACAATCAATCGCGTTATCACCGTCACAAAAGTGGTAGACAGATTTTTGTAAAATCCCAACAAAAACCGGAACGAGACACTCCTTCTTTTTATTGAACAAACCTTATCGCTATGACGCGCTTTTCTGGCAAATAAGATAACAATTTGCATGCGGCGATTAAACAAATCTATTGCTGGATCTCTTCACAAATATTTAACTAAGAGCATAACAACTGCAAACAATTACCGACAAAGCGACGACGTCAAACGGACTTGGAGTTACGGTGAAGGTTTGCGCTAAAATCGTCCAAAGTGTAATACACTTATTAGAATTAGAGGTGCAGATTGGAATTTTATCTGATGGCGTTGGTGCAAGGTGAACGCGATTGAAGTTACGCAAGCGGATTCCGTTAGTAGCAATTCTATCTACAGGGGTGGCATTCGTACAAAATCTTGTCAAAGTAAATGTGCGGATTCATTTTGTCTCAAAATCCGAACTTTTCGCAAAATTTGTTTGAAATTCAATACTTCAAAAGGAGGCGATATTATACACCTTCACGCGTTGAAATTTTTCGCCTGGTAATATTTTGAAAAATCGACTTATTTGTTGTAGAATCGTTATTAATCGTTTTATTGAATTGCTATTTAATACGTTTACGCTAAATGATGCTGTAGAACGTTTGCTGTTAATTTTTTTTGTATAGAACAAATCTAAAAAATAGATCCAAAAGTGAAAATATGATCAACAATAGTTTTATAATTGCAACATTTAGTCAAATTTCTCTCAAATTCAATACGATTAGTGTAGAAGCCACTATGGAAATGTTCACACATCAATATAACAGATACTACACTACACTTCAATACTTTTGGTGTATCAAAAGAGTCGAAAATAGTTATTTTGTTAAAATCAATGTTAATCGTGTAACTTGACACAATTCAATTTCTTGTATGAGGGACGTAGAAATTGCAAAACTGATCCAAGAGTAGTGGCAGGATGCCCAAAAATGATTTTTGTCGTAAAATCGTTATCATCCTTCTGATTTCTTTCCAACTCAATACCTTTACAGTAGACACCACTACTAAACTTTTTCCGTTTCAACAATTTACCTAGTGCCATTTTGAAAAATTGACCTTAGTTGACCTCCAACAGTTCAGTCGTAATTGTTCGCGTTTTTTCCATACTATGGCTACCTCTTGCCGTTTCCTTCGGGGTTCGCGTGCACTTAACCCATTATTTACCTTGAAATCTGTTAAAAATGCCGTCTTCGTTGTCATCCGTAAAGTGAAAAAGTAACCCCATTAGTAATGGGTAAACAATTTTTTTATCACTTAATTACATCGTCTAGAGCGAGGTTGTAATAATGAATGAAAATGACAGTGTAACTGCCCACCAATCGCCTCGGTCCGCCAGTCCAATCTTATCGTCTAGCAACAAGAAGTGATTTGTCCTTACAATGGTCGCAATCTGCATACAATCAGCCCGCCACACAATCTCACATACGCATCCAGGGCCGGCTTCGGCAAATTTCCAAACAAATTCCGTCAACTTGACCGTCAAGTATCAACGTTTGCTGAAACCACCCTCAACGAGTCCAAGACCGAGTACTGACCGCCAATAGATGAGTCACCCACGTATCTTGCGAGTCTCCAAATTTCTAGGAATTTCTAGAATTGACAATTACTACCATATCTAACAATATATTGTAGCAAGTGTTGTGCACTCAGCACTGGGATCCCCGACAAAGCGTTTTGACCGCGTCGCTTCCAAAGCGAGCAAAAAAAGCGATAGCCTCTCGGAACTCTCTGTTTAACCAATAGAAATGCAAGTCGAGTCGATCGACATTGAAGATTTTCGGTCGCTTTGGAAGCGACGCGGCCGAAACGCTTTGTCGGTGATCCCAGTGCAGGTTTGACGCAAAACTGCCGCCGGTCCTGTACGCGGCGTTATTAACTTTTGTCACTTAACACTTGTGGCGGATAATACGACTTGGACACACCCTTTGCATTGTTCCGTTGCTATTTACCATAATACTCAAACTTCCTCAGGCTGTATGAATAGAGAGAAAACGCTGGTTGCAATTGCCCAACGTTTCGCATAGCGGAACAATTTTAGTGCTAACAACCCTCAAGACAAAAAGCCACCTTGAAAATATTTTTGACAACGTCAATGTTGGGTCAGAATCTCTTTTAGTTTAGCCCCAGTAAATTAATCAAAAAGCAATCAATTAACCCAATTGTAACCAAGCCCCTGAATATGCATTTTACGCAAAATTCAAAATGTATGGCGGAAGCACGTGACAAAATGAAAGTTTATTTAAATTGTGTATCGTGTATCTATGAATAATGAGAAAAAATAAGTAGGGCATTTCATGTCGAGAGGTGCGCGTATGCAATTTTACGACACCTGCGTATAGCTGGTTGCCTATCTCCCGTTTAATGGCTTCGAATCTTCGTGTTCTGGAACGTGTTTTCAAAAACAACATTTTTACTTCTTTATTTGCTAATAGCAACAAATTTTTGGAATCGCGCGAAAATAGTTTATGGCCATCAATAACTTCAAACCGCTTTTTTAACAGAACTGGCCACCTCTTGACTAACTTTAGCGCCTCTAAACGTCCACTAATACAAATTCCTGCACAAACCCAATTTAAATGCAAATGTCTCCGGCAAACTCCAAATTGTTATCGTCTCGTCAAAATCGCCAATTCGCCACTTCCACACGTGCTCCCACTTTCTGCGTTAAAGATAATATGCAACAGACCGGTCCGCAGTTAGAATTTCAAAACACCTTATTTCAAATCGAGAAAACGTGACGGTGTCGAGACGAAAGCCACCCTAACAACCAGACAAACATGCAAATTGCGCGAAAATAGACCACGACTCTCGACTGTTTTTCGAACAAGTGCAGTTTCAGGCACGACACCAATTGAGGCGACCGTCCTAAAAGCTTTGGAACTGCGAGATTATCTCTGGAAAAAAATCTAGTCGGTATTCATGGTGTAGGGGATAACGTATTGTTCGAGGACAAAGGCGGATTTTCAAGAAGCAATGCTCGGTTCAATGGGGAGTTATGTCTCGAGGTTTTATTGTGCTGTTATCCTTACCTTGACCCGTAATACAATATGTGCCTTGAATTTAATGGGAAATTCCGTAATGCCCTCAAAAGGGCTTCAATGAATAATCCCGAGATTCCTGAAAATGTCCACCTGACCTGAACCACCTCCCACCCTTCAAACACTAAGGTTTCTTTGAACTGTAACTGCCGATTTAATTCATATGATCTACTTAAGGATCAAGGATACGGAAGGTATGCAGCGTAATTATTCACGTGTATATCTGGTTGCCTATATTGCAAAAATCTGTAAAGCTATTAATCAAAAGTTATTGTTTCGCTTTCCCCTTAATTGTTGCAGACAAGAAATAGACGGACCGTTGCCACGTCACTGGCTTTCAATTAGCAAATAACTTTTCTTGCGTTTATGTAAATAGCTCCGATATTGTTAAAGGTCCCGCAAAAACACTGAGATTTCATTCAGGATTCGCTTATCAGAGCTCAGGGTGGCTCAGGTACCAAGGGTTATGGAGGAAATTAGTTATAAATCTTATGCGGTTATGTGATAATGAGGCACGATAAGATGAAGTATTTTCACTCTTTCACTCCCCATTACTTCGTTACCGTCTAGTTAAAAAGGAAATGCCGAACAGTTAACGCTGTCTGCAGGAACCGATAAACTTGATGTAAACCACTTTGGTTGTGATTATTACAACATCAGCCCAGGTACAGGTGCAGCTGTTCAGAAATTGTAGGCATTAGAGCAGGAGCGGAACTAGTTTCAGTACCTACGGCTTTGAAATGTTTTGATCTAATTGTAATGGAACGTGGTTATTCGACGCAGCTATTTGAGATTCCACAAAAGCAATCTTCTTGGTTCTTTGGGGCCAGACTATACTTATCATTTACAGGCCCACGACCACATGATCCTTCGTGAGGTGTCATTAGCTCTGGAAGTCCGATAGATAAGCCTCGTTTGTACTGACATCATATCCACCTGTGATAATTCTAGTCACCTTGGACGATTGAATAGCTAATTTCACGATCGAGTGGGCCAAAAAATGCAAGTGACCCTCCCGAGGACCCTGCAAAAGGTGTCACCGCGCTCAAGTGATGCAAGAAACTCTTTCAAGTTTCAAATCAAGACGCAACTACAATTATGAAGTGTTGGAAGATTTTGGAGGACCAACCCGAAGAAGGTTGGCGTTAGGAAGTTTGTGGTGGCGCCTTCTTCAAACTGGTTTCGTGGCCACATTTGCATGGTCCCGAAGACCTGTCTCCTTGATTAATAGTTCCACGTGACCCGCCTCTCATTTCGGGTCCAGTCCATGAATTTGCCGGATGTCCTCAAGTGCATCCTGCACAACAATTTTTTCGTTGCATCTGTTTCCCATCATTCGTGTCGTTATGAGTTACCACATCTCTTGTTCACTTCTGCACCCATTTGGTGTGGATTCTGTTTGTTAAATCCGACTCCGGCCGTGAACTTTGCCATGCTCGACTTGGCGTCCCACGGCTTCGAAACTCGATCCATCGTCCACAAACCCCGACAATGCCGTTTACTCGGAATTTCGTGGGTGTTGACCACTGACCGTTCACTTGACCCGGCCATGGTGCAGATTTTTCAGTTTTCTTCGGTCTAACGATCGCGCTGAAGAGGCCGAAAGTGAGCGACGACGCGGAGGTCGTTGCGCTTGGTCAAATTATTCCAGACGCGTCGTCCCCTGGTTTATTGCCATTGCACTAGTTCACTTGACTTTCAAATGGAGATGGCGACGAACAGGTCTCGGATGCGCGTAATGGCATCCGACCAAGGGTGGGTTAATTTAGTCGATTGGCCTAGCGTAACGGCCGTACCTGGACTTCTCATGCTTATGATGCACCTGCTTCCTTCCACTGACTACCTGCGTATCTCCTGTTCGAGGCGGGCCCTCGCGGGTAAAACCACCTTTCTGGTATTAGCACTCGAGACCAAACGAGCAGCCTCGCAATTAAACCGGAAAAAATGCACCCTCAAACCAATGTCTTCCTCCCCAATCAGTCCTCAAGGCGGGCGCTTATGGCGCCAAACTCGCCAACGGAAAGACACAGCTAAAAATGGCAAAAAGTGACAACAGCATCACGTTACATACTATAACAATTGAGCAATAAAGTAAGGGCGGTTTACAGGGTAAAATGAAGACAGGGTTGCAACAATCACAATAATTGGTTCTCCCTGGGGCCAGGTGGAAACCAGATTGAGCAAAAATAAACATAAAAACAAAATTTGCTAGAAAGATGAGCACAATAAAGAAATAAAGAGATAAAAAGAACAGTAACAAAGAGATATTTCAAGTTTTGACCAAAACAATCCCTAAATATTCACATTACAACAACTAATAGTAAGCTATAGAACAAAGAGTTAAAAGATTTTGAATTTATCAATGGTGATGAACATTTTGTTTCTGCGAAACGCGTCCGTCTCATGGATGCTGTGACGTGTCGCTGCCGCTTTTTTCGTTTCCTAGGTGTCGCTGGATGAGTCACTGGGCCACCGGAAGAGCAATTTTGATTCGACCGGAATCGGTCTGTTCCCGTGCCGCAAACTGGGGTGTGATTGGGCACGTGGTCAACGGCCACGCGCCAAACGGTTGATGCATCTGCCGTTTCGTAACCGTCATTGGGGTTGTTGCATTCAAACCACCGTTATAGAAATTGCATCGCTACGACCGACCCAGGTCGGGGCACCACCCACATTTTTATCTCTCTGCCAATATTGACCTACAACACTTCCACGTAACCCGATTGCGTTATGAATCAAAGCTGTATTTCCACATAATTAAACGAGGCAAGCACGTCATTAACCAAATCGGTTATAGTTGTACGCCTTCCTACTCGAATTGCCCAGACTCTCATGGGATTGGTAAAAAATCAAAATTAAAGTGATATTTCAGAAACTAGGTCCAATTTGTGTCGAACTCGTTCATAACTGGAACGGTATTTCCGTTGACATTATCTCGTTAAAATTATTACTCTTGCTTTGGTTTTGATGATTTCGGTCGCTTAATTGCTCAGGATTGATAGAATGGGCATGCCACATGGCGTGATTTGATGGTGACACTTCAGAAATGTTTGTGGGCAATTTGGGTATTAAACGGCACGAATGGATTGGAGTTAATTACTGGCAGCCGGTCTCTCGATCGAGTTTCCTTTCTCCGGATGCAAATATTGAAAACTTGACTCGTACTTTAACATTAAGATACAAATCCACGAGACGTATTCCTCAAGAGTCTCAAGTTATTCAATATACTAAGAACCACTTTAGAACCCTTTTCTCTGATGAGTTATGTTCACATTCTACCTCATGCAACTAAGTGACGTTGTGTATGTTCCCTTGAAGATAAATGATCAACATTGCATTATTTACAGTCATCGGTGATCGTTGTCCTGTAGAAAGTAGTAGCTGAAAGTGCACAGCAAGTCTCGATTTTAATACAGTAATCCAGGAGAGGCTCTGCAGCTCACAAACGTATAATCCACAAAATATTTCGTTATGACTTAAAAGATCTTCAGGAGACAAAAATTGTCTTTCTAGAATATGGTTTTTACACTTACGAAATACCACTCTAATGAGCTTTAATCCAATGAAGCATATAGTTCAAATAGTCAAAACAAATGTTAATGTATGAACAAGAAGATTTTTCGTTATTCCAGGTTGTCGTCTTTCAGCTCTTTGAGAAAGTTACTATCTCTGACGGTGACAAACCTATATGTTTCAGTGACAGTGGCTCTTCGTCTCCTCGTACAGAGCTTCTTCTAGTCAAGGAAAAAATTTTGATTTCCATAAATGCATGTTTTGAATCAAGTCATGAGAGATTCATGTAGTCTCTACTATCAAATTTTGATTTGCCAACTCAGCATGGCCGCATTGTTCGATGACTTCGATGCTTTCTCCAGTTGCAGTAGTTGTAGGTCTTCCCCTGCGAAAGTTATCTTCTTTACTGTCTCACCCACGTTAAAATTCAGCTGCCCACTTCTTAACCAACCATTATGTATTAGGGACAATACATTTCCAAAGTGTTTTCCACGTTTTCACAAATGTTCTACAGATCAGAAGACTTTCTATAAGAAACTCAAGACCAGGGTAAGTTCTCCAATGACACATGAAGACAAAATCTCTATGAAAAGTAGCATTTTAGTCAAATTGTAAGTGGTAGAATCCTCATTTCCAAACTCTAGTTCATCGTTCCAAGTTGGATGATAAAACATGTGTAAATTGCCATCAGTACGGAAACATATGAGTGTACTTACAAGAAGTTCCAAAACATCTAGAAAAGACTTCATTTTAGAAAATTTTTGCAAAACCAGAAGGGAACCCACTGTCAGCCTTCTAGTTTTGCCAAAACTTGATAAACTGACCTTGAGAATAAAATTTGTTCCAAATATTTTGCCAGTAGCTACACGTCGGAAAGCACTATTACGTAGAGTACAATTTGGAGACTCCACCAAGAATGAAGGCTCTCCCTTATGTTAGTTACATCGAACAGGCACTAAAAAATGTCTGCTGGCATGCATAACAATTCGGAACACGAGTGCTTGGAATGGATATTATAAACAGACACCTGATAACTACTCAATTCTCTTTATCTACGCACTTAATTACAAGTAGTGCATTCACTAGTCCGATGGGTAATTACTGCGGCTAATAGATGGGTAACCCGAATCGTGGCAACCATAAAGACTCAACGAGACATAATAAAGACGTCAAGATGGAAATCACGACGGTTCTCAACTAAAAATACCTGAACCAGGTGTAATTGTATGTACATATAAATTGGTCGCTCACACTTTTCAATGTTTATTGTACTTCCATTGAACGGCTGCGACTGAGTCACTCTTATAGTAGATACGCCCAAAAATGTCTTCGAGGAACTCGTTTGAATAACTACCAAGACTCGATTCGAGAATGAGTGACATCTTTTGAGTTGGACGTTTCAACAATGGACGATATAAATCGGTCCTATATGTAAAAAAATATGTAATCAAAAACTGGCCAAGAAATAAAAGGCAGCTGCAGTAGGTTGTTATTTTAGAGAGAAGCAGGTCGTTAACGTGGCAAAATATCGTTTCCAAGCCTTCTTTTGTTCTCGGGTTGGACTAATACGAATTCATCGAATGACTAACATCGACGCATGTACGAATGGTTTGAATGCAGACGAGACCGGCGTGTTAATGCAAATGACATGCTTAAACAAAAGTGATTGTTTATTTTCAACAAGGCGGTGCGAGGCAAAAGGAATTAGCACAGGCGACCTTCGTTGACAAATCGTACAACAATTTTGTAATGCTATAGCTTATCGGTCGTTGATCAAACGTCAATAGAGGCTCGCTATGGGCCCATTTACGATCATCTATCTATACTAACATTACAGGTAATAACAATAACATTGTGTCAATTCAAGGTTCCGCTAGGAAACACAAAAGAAGGAGGAACGCGAAAAATCATCCAGCAGAGTAATGAGGGACCTGAGGATACCAGAGAGGTGGGATAGGAAAAGCCAGCAGCGGAGTAATGACGGGCCTTAGGATACGGGCTGCAACCTACAATTTTTGCGATAATGCTCTGGGTATTAACCTGAATTACATAATGCGTTCGAGTGATCGCTAACTGCCATTATGAAATAGTCGAGTTTACAATGCGATTAGGCGGGAAAAACTCTTCCATTAGCAAAATCCTGAATGTTTAAAAGGCGTGAAACCAACAATGCCCAAGAAGAAACAATCCCGCATTGTCTTTGCGACATTGTAACTCCGATACTGCACCGGACTGGTCGATTCGTGAGCCCATGACCAATGAGCAAACCTGCAAGAAGCATCCAAAGTTCAAATCGATAATTAAGTAATCGGATTATCAGTTGGAGATAATCAAATATGGCCATAGAAGTGCTCGCGTGGTGTTCTCGGGCAGCACAACGCGCCCCGCGTTGGGCGCCAAACATTGGAACCAACATTCAGTACGATGCCCGATGTCGCCTGGAGATGCCAAAACTTTCTCGTGGTCTCTTTAAATCCGTCACAGTTCCATAACAAGTCCGCCAAATGGGTTGAATCGGAAGTCACTATTCCATCTATGTGTTGACAAAGACCTTAGCTGATTAGGAAATAAAACGTAGCTACCTCCTGACATTTAGATCTTTATGGAAAACGGAATGCAAGTGGGCTTTAATCGAGTCACACATTTAATTCCCGCATTCATTCTTCAACAATGCAAATTCTTCGGCGTGATTCATTTTCTCCGTACACGCCGTGGCAAAATTGCATAAGTGCATAATGGACCGACCGTCGTTTTTCTCGGTATTACCCTCAGAGAATTATCAGCGTTTACGCAGATTCGTGGAGAAATTTTCGCTAGGACAATACCTCGTCTTTTTCCGTTTCGCTTCTTTGAAACCGCTTCCAGTGTTGTTTTCTTCTATCTGGATTAGAGCTCGCATGACTGCCACATTAACTCGAGTCCGAGCCGTGCCCTTTATTCTCGTCTAGAATAAGGACGGAATTTGGTCGTGAGCCTCGAAGCCTCAGAAATTCAATGATAATGCTCTTATGGAGTTATTCAGCGGTTTGTGGCTGTGTGGCTGCAATCCATCTCTGGCGTCGAGTCATTTTTATCACCAGAAACTTTCACGCAGCAATTGCGGTGATTACACGTAATTTCTGGTAATTAAAATCCAGCAGCACAATGAGATGAAACGTCCAACGATATTGTCCCAATTTCTTTTTCTTTTTGTACAAGAAAGTTAATTAATGTTGGCGAGTTTTGGCGCCCACCGCTTCGAGTTTCGAGTTCAGCCACCACGTGGACGTTAAAGCGAAAGAACTAGTTCACGTTTCGACCGTGGCGCCAAGAACGTTCACCTTAAGGCACTCGGATAATTAGTTTTTATTAAAGCACCAACTTTATTTACAGTTGGAAGAGGTTTTGTGTTGCGGGTGCCGTCGCGGTACGCGATGACTTGCGCGCTTTTTGTTGTCACATAATTAAGTTTCGAGCTGGAGAAAAAGGTACCAGAATTTTCCACGGTGGGCCGAGAAAAAGGCACTTTCAAGGAAAATGGGCTAACAACGAAGTGATCGCCACAGAAACAAGATCAATTGCTAAGTAATGAAAATCGAAGAATGCCTATTAAGAAAACTTTCTTATTAGGGCATCGAAAGTCAACGGTCATGACTAATTGTCTCCATAATTCATAATTATGACACATAAACCGCACGACGTGCGTTACTAATCCCGAATGGTACATACTTGAGAGGAAAAGAAAGACACAACGCCCAAAAAGTGAAGCTTTAATCAATTAGTATGTTCTCAAAAGGTCTCTTATGAACATATTTCATTTATTGAAACACATTCGTTAAATGCGATAGATACCTATAATAGAACGTATTCTTGGTGTTTGTCCTAAAAGTACTTTTAAATCGGACAAGGGAAAAAGAAGCATGTCAAGTGCATGTCAACATTGTCAACTCAATGTGACATTCGTAGGAATAGTCAAATGGGCAAAAAGTTCACTCTTACGTCAAAGATTACTTATTTAAGGTTAAGTAAACGAAAATAACTTTTCTAAGGCTTAACACTCACCTACTATGTATTTAAACTTGTAGCTAAGAGGCTTCTATTGCTGACTCTCAGTGCTAATCTATAGACTTCGACGTCTGGTTGTTCAAAGTAGATGAGGTTGCTATTGGAGAAGACAAGAAATTGATTGCCCTATGGTCTCTACTTTCTGGTTAGAAGAAAAAATTGGTTTCCAGATGTTATACAGTGGTTTAACAGTTACCAACCATAAACTAAACTTCAAAATTGGGAGATAAAAACCCATAAATAAATGACGGGTTTGTCTTCCAAATTTTAGAGATGTGTGTAGGTATACCGGGTGTTTCAACGAGAACCGCCGGTGCCAAATTGCGTATTTCTAATGGAGTTAAAAATTTAAAATTTGGCAGAAATAAACTTTAATGAATGCGCTACAATGTGGCCAGGTATATGTTCCTGTTGTTAAAAATTTGAAATTTGTAGTTGAAGTACCCCTAATTGTGTTTTCAAGAAGTTCATGGGATTTTGACGAATTTATGATACGACTGTTTTATTGAAGCAGTCAAATTTGGTGACAAAGACCGCCTAAACGGTTCGGTTATTTATGACTTAAAAGCGGTACCTACTCAAAGATCTTTGCAGTGCAAAGACAATCATAAAACCTAATGCGGTTATCCGCAAAACTGGCGCCACAAAAGTGTCATCTGTCAATCAAAAAATCCCCTGAGGGCTAAAATTTAAGAATCCATGTAATTCAATAACTGTTTGATATAAAAATATTTCAATTGCTCGTTATCAATCTTGGAGGTCGTGGCACCGGCGGTTCTCGTTGAAACACCCGGTATACAGACCATTCAAACTTCGAAGAGATACAGTGCATTTAAATGCTTTAGATTCGGCGCTAGAATTATTTGGATCATGGCAGTTTTGCCAAAGGTTGTACTTTGGGGGCGACATAACTTTGCCAATGAGGCGGCCCTGGCGAGGTCCGCCGTCAATGTCAAAGTGCCCAAAAACCCCGAAACTAACACTGTTAAAGTCCACACCGCGATTCCGCGATGTCACATCCAAGGTCACCGTTTTCACGGCCACCCTGTTCCTGTAGTCACCGGCGTCCATCCGTACCCATACCATCATGAATCGCTTCCAATAATTATTACCGGTCGTTCGCCACGCATACAAATGCGTACAGCCGCCCTAATAAGTAATGTTAATCCTTCTTCTCGGAACGCGGCTAAGCCAGTCGAGAAAACAACTTTCAGTCGCCGCTTGACTCGCAGGAATTCAAATCAATCGGAGATTTAACATCCTTGCCTCTGGCCAAAAACGTGAAGGTACCAACAAGTATGCAAGGTGGGTCAATCCGAAACTGATGGACAAAAAGCGGTTGTGGTATGAGGTATGAACGTGACGTCAGCGGTACGTACAACGTGATCGCGGTGATGTGACGACAGGATCTCGCATCAGAAGTTTTTGTGACAACCTCGACAGGGTCATGAGTACCCCAATTGTCCGGAATTGCACGAACAACGTGAGAATACAACAAGCTGACGATGATTAACACGAAAATTAGCTGGCATAACAAAGAATGCCTGTAACAAAGTTCAAAAGTTATCTAACGCACTATTCTTCGTTAACAACTGTGAGATCGAATTGCCATGAGAGAGTTGGGTGTCTTATTATAATAAAAGATAAATAAAAAAAAAAAACGAGAAATAAACAAAAATAATCTGGAATTATTAATTCAATGCCATGACCAGTGTAACAGAGGTTGCTCTTATTTTGCTATTCTATGGTAATTTTACGTCGAATTTTCCTGGTTCACACGTTCGCAGGGTAATTACGTAACGAAATTCTGCCGGCTTGTTTCTTCACGGGTCGAGATTTCGGCTGAATTAAGTCAGTGTGTTACAGTGTTGAAATGCTTTACGCATTTTATGGCCGCCGTGACGGGTCAAACGCGCGCCCAAACGGCGGCTTTACCAAAGCAAAAATTTAAAAAAAAATCGCACACATCGGCAACATGAAACCTCTTCTACGATTCAACCAAAGAATTTTATTCAAAACTTCATATTAGAAATGTAAATGTTATATTCATAATAAGAAGCAGCACTCTAATCTTCCTCAAGTAACAGTCTGCCGCAGCTTTTTCTTGCCTGGTCTTTCAAATGGCGTGAATTCGATTATACTTCCTAATTGTTTAGAAGTGCTGGGCAGAAACCATGGAGGCAAAAATTCAGTTTTTTCCTTTCAGAAATGTAGTGTTAAAAGTCGCATTATCTTCTGTTATTCAATACGAATTATACTGCGAAACCACACAAAAACTTATTTTCATTATTACCAGTATCGCCGTTACACAGAAATTTCAAGAATTATAAAGCCTATGATCTCATAAAAAGTTGACAGTAAAGCCGATTCCCATAATTAATTATATACCCCTTTTATAACCGCATTGAATAATTATACCGGAGCATTAACAGTCTCTGAACGCTGTTTGTAAATTATATGGTCGATTTATAAAAAAGGGGAAATAATAGAAATATATTTTCACTCAAGAATAGAAAATAGAAAGTAACACCTATTCCGTAAAAGATTTAAATCTAAACCCGAGTCTAAACCCATCTAAGTTGACAGATAAAAAGTTAACAATGTGAAGTTTCGTCACTTTGACAGTTCCAATTGATTTTGATAGCTTGTTTGGGTACCTTTTAATCTGTCAACTTAAGCCGGTTTAAAATTTAAACCTTTTTAGCGAATCCGAATGTAAATTTCCTTCAGCAACATGTAAACAAACCCTTTAGGTGGGTTCTTTAAAAAGGATATCCGTCGTGTGAGGGCACCTTTACTGGCTATGACCTTAGAATTCACCACTATAGGGGCGTAAATTACTGGCGCAAACACCAAAAACGCACTTATAAAATAAAAAAATTAAGATAAAATCTTAATAATGACAGTTGTCAAAACAATAAACAATTGCCCGCAAATAGGGACACTTGCGTTCCACGGCCCACTCAATCGTCATTATTGGAAGACAATGCGATTGTTAAATAATTATTGTTATACAAATTTTAAATTCGATACAACATTGTATTCAACCAAATATTTTGCGAAGATAATAAACTGCGTAATTACCTTTTTAGCGCTAATAGCCGCACAAATTTTTGAATCGGGATCTGCTGATTTGCGTCGTGAGGGCAGTAATGGACACGCCCCCTGGCGCTTATCTTAGAACAAACCATTAGAAGCTATTATAATAGTTTTAAAAACTAAAACCAGACTCTGGATTACTAAAATAAAAAAATAAAAGGTATTAAAATAAAATTTTCATTTTTGACAGTTGTCAAAACAGTTGCCTCAAAATCCAGATTTCACCTTCTATGCCACTGCATCGGGCGACAAGGCGATTGTTGAGTTATTCCGCTAAAATTTTGCTTAAAATTTAAACAATTAAGGATACACTTTCCGATTTCGAAGGTTTTTAGGAAACACGTTGCGTGTTGCAATTTAAAAATTTCAGTTGACAGTTTGTCTGTCAGATCGCAAAACCGCCACTTTTGTTTTCCACGGCCTACTTGCGCGAAAATTAATAACGGCCGCGGTCGTCAGTCCGTATCTGTCAAATCGCATCCCCTAACCCTAAACAACAAAACTTACCTTGCCCGTGGCCTTCTTGTAGCGCAGGATCGCCTCCCTTACGAGGTCCCTGACCAGGATATCCCCGTGTCCGCACGGCACAACCACTCTGACATTACCGAAACACACGGTCACCTTCATTTTATCGACGAAAACCAAAAACACACGGAATGATTCGGCCCGTCGTCACCACACCAGGTAACCCGATGACGCCATGCTGCACCGCTCCAGGTACGGTGGTTCCGCGAAACACCTGCCAAACACCCTACCGGAGTCAACGACAACAATAACAATAAAACCAAACAAAACCGGGAACGGGTGCGCGCCGTCACCGGGACGTCAACGCGATTTCGGTTGCCCCAACTTGGAAAGAATTGCGACAACTGACAGCGACGCGCCTTTCACTAACTTGGCATTTTACAAACTAAAAATTTCATTCAAACGAGTTTTTCCCCCCACTTGTTTACCTGAGAGACGCGCTTTCGACCAATGGCAGAGCGATTCGAGGGCGGCTAACGTGCGAACTAGCCGGGGAATGTTGTGGTTGGACGACGCCACCTGGCGGGCAGGTGAAAAACTAGGACTAATACGAAATAAGCGCGCCGAAGGGCTAAAAATTTTTTTATTTTAAATGTTGCTGCAACAACTACAATTTAACTGCTAACAACACGTTAAATATTTGCAAATTAATTAATGTTTAAATGCTAATTAGAATTCTATTATTATTTAGAATGTCACGCTCTGTTAGAGTTACTTTACTTTAGCTGCTAGAATACAAGAGAATAATAATTAAGGAATATAAAGATAAGAGCAGGTTCTCATTAAGCATTCTTATTCGAAAAATGTTGTTTCTCAAACCAATTGCAATTACACATGACTTGGCTAAGCATGCAACATGCAAGTGAAATTACAGACTTGTTCATTATTGCCTCTATTTATTATCTATTTTAGTGCTCATTGCAGTGGGTCTGTTTGGAACTATGTAAATTCAAAAAAATATTGAAACATATACTAGGAATTAACAAATAGACAATTTCTACTATATTACCCTATTTTTAGTATACTGTATATCACTTTCTATAAAAAATATACATATTGCGCCAGTAGGTATTCTTTGCACTGTACGTACTTATTTATAATAAAATCAGGAAAGTTGCTTCTTGTAACCTCAATTCAGGTTTCAAATTTATCATGTGTCTCTATGTTCTTTAAAAACTACAGATCAAAAGTTACATGCTTTCTACTTGAAAGTGGACGACAAACTTTCAAAAGAAAATAATTTAACTAAAAGTGGTGCTCAGTACTTTAAACCAATCTACGAGACTGTTCCAAAGAGACAAATCTAACATAAATACTTGAATTACCAACTAAGTGCAAACTTTAAACCTCAGAAGTTATTTATTAGGGAGTAAATTCTTTGAGAAGGGCTTTGTTGCCTCAGGTAAACTTGCGGTCTCAAGTCCTACGACACACCTCTGTCGTTTTACAGAAATCTTTTAAATTTAATGCATCTATCGTTCGTTACCTACTGAAATAGATCATTAATAATTATAACATGGCATTTAATTAAATAAGTGAAACTCCTAATAATACGCTACAAAACTAATTAATATTGCAGCAAATGCCCCATTCCTATAGTTTTTTTTTTGTCTTTTGTACTATTCTTTACTAAGTTATCCTATAAAAATAAGGGAGGTGAAATAGATGCAAATGTTGCTTTATCATCAAGATTATATTACATTACTTTCTAAAGACAATTTGTTCTTGCCAGCAACATGATAGGATATTCCAGTAATGCAGTTTACATCAAGACTTTCAAATCTTTTTTTTTACTCTAAGTTTTATTGATTAGAGAGATTGACAAAGAAACACTCACTTACTTTACTTCCCACTACTTGAGCTAAGTTCCTAGTATTTATGGACGGTTTCGATAAGAGCTTAACTCACTTGGCTGTGAGTTCTTCAATTACCTACGTAGATCTAAGAAAGAAAATTATAATTGCACAACTAAATCGGACAATATTTTGGAAAATGGGTTGTCCGAAGGCTGCATCAATAGAGTGGGTGATTTTGTATCGTTGTCCACCATGGCTAATATCTAAAACAACTTAATCTAATTATTTAAAATAGCAATCGTTTGGTTCTACAAAAAGAACAAATTTACCCTTTGACTGTACGTTTTCTGATTTTGGATCGACTCTTGCGAAATTTTCCTTTGCAACGTTTCAGTCACGTTGCTGGCCAAATACGGATCATCGTCTCTAATCACTTTCGCATGAATCATAACAGATTTTTTCGGTCTATAAATCATAGCACACACAAAAGTGATAATAAAGCAATTGTCAGACGCGAATACCTTCCTCTTCGTCTCGGTTTCGATTTATCGGTATTATCCAATCCTTGAAAGAGGCTGAATAATAGAGCGGTATTGGCATTGGTGACCATCTCGATTTTGTTCTCTTTTATATTTTCTTCGTTATTGTTGCATTCTGAAAAAAGTTACGCCATAATAAATAAACAATAAAAAGTAAATCTCAATAACAATTTTTAATTATTGATAGTCCACGTTTGAGTAATTTTACCTAGAATTACGTCGTCGTTGTTGAGGGTAAGAAATTCGGATCCTGGCGGCATCGATGGGGTGTTGTTAGGTTGCTGCCAGAACGAACTGGGTAAAGCCCTCAACTTCATGGGAAGAGGGGCTACGGTAAACAAATCGCTACCTGTTTCGTCCAAATAATTTTTAACTTACGTTTTTTGCGTTTAGCATTTCGGATGTTTTCTGCAGATTTACGTGTGGTTCCGAGTTTTTGTTTGGTGGTGGAGTTATGAGGTTGTTTACCTTTAGCTTCAAGTTGGGATGTTACACAAGTACTAACAAAAATAAAAGTGGCATACCTTTGCGGTTCATTTTATTTCACAGATTTTAGAAAATTGCCTGGAACCCCCATTATTGGTACAATGGACTAAAGTCGATGTATGGCCCGACCAGCAAGGCGGCGTTGTTATGGAAACTCCTTACAACAATAACACTGGTGGATTGGGGCGATGGAAAATTTATGGAAATCGAAGTTTATGAGAAACATGTCAGCTCAAATGTAGAAAATCACTAATACTTTGGAAGTCTCGGTAGCCTATTCTTAAAATTACAATTTTTGCGCTTTTTCTATAATTTAGCTGCGTTATCTCAAAGTTTCTACTCTATTTTCATTAATAGATACCTATTCTTTAATAATTGTTATAATTAAAAAAAATCTTTTTCTACTTGTATTTATGGTCCTTTTTCTTGCGAAAAATTGGTTCAAGATTTAAAAATGTTTTGGATAATCTTATAATTAGAAGAGCATAATAGGGAAGCTACAATTGCAAAGTTGGCTCTTATTGAATATTATTGTACATCTTAAGGTATGTTCGCAGCCTCTAATCTTTAATTATTTTATTACAATCAGATATGTTTTCTTCACTTCAGTTTGTTCATCTTAGCAGGGTCTCAATCTTAGTAAGTATTCGCTTCTCATTTTCTAAAAGAATGTACCTAATACTTATCAATTATTTATTGCTTGTGATGATATTTTCTTCTCCTAAATCATTAACGAGCCACCGATAGGTTGTTAATACTTACTAAAAATTAATTATGATTATTTACACTTTGTTCTAACAAAAGACGCAAAATGTATATTTGGTTGCATACACACTCAATGAAGGTTTTAGGTATAGGCTCAATGGAATGGGAATAAACCAACTCTTCTATCAGTTTCTTGAACAACAGATTTATTATAGAAATTTAGTCTAATTCTTCGCTAAAGGATTCTTTACAACAATATCATATCCATGGTACTCCATTTGGTCATACAAATACTTTCTATGTACCCGGCAGTCGATCCCACATTTTTGCGATCCACATTTGGGACACGCAAAAAAACACCCAACGCAATCCTCATGCATGCAATCACAAAGATCCGTATAAGTGGCAATATGCACTCCATTCTCGTCATAGATGGCCCCGGGAGGTCGCTTGACAGTACTGGGCGGATTAATTTTCCTGTTCAGTTTCCTCTTCTCCCTCACGCTAGTTTCAGGGTTAAAATTTTCCAAGAACCTATCTTTAGCCAGGGCTTTCACGTTGTTGCTAGTAAGAACCCTGCGAGTCGCGTAGGGTTTCGGAGGCGGCGCCGTCGTCGACTTCCTCGCTACTCGATGCGGCACCTCGCGAGTGGGACGTCCCCGGTAGATCTCAATCTCGTTCTCATCGTCGCTGCTGCTTTCGCTGCTCATCTCCTATAAGTTAAAAAACTAACAAAAGCAGAATTCATCCAACAATTACAAACTTTGTTGATAATATTTGACAGCTGACAGGTGCCACAATTCAAATGTCAAAGAATTGTGAGGTGAGAAGTTTGCTGTATTGGTGGCGCCTCCTGATCGCGAGGTGGCGCTAGTGATGTTGTTTCTGGTTGCGTCTCTGTCTAGCGGCTGGGAGTACGCATGTTCCGCGTTTTCTCTCCGTCGTACTCACGCTTGTCGGCGCTGTTTGGGGAACATCAACATTTGTTTTTGTCAGCAGTTCCCCATTAGTCGTGAGGTTCGCGTTGCCCGTTCTTTGTCTTCCAGGCCGGAAAATCGGTGGAATCGGTCGAAAAGGTCGAAAATATTAGGGATAGAGTCGAAATTGTTGTTGACCGGTGTGAAAAATGATCGCGTTAAGTGATGAAACGGCGTAATTTGGCTTTTCGCGTTGAACTAGAGTGCTGTGGATTTGTGAATGAATTGTACTGGTTGACCCACCCCCTGTCAGGTTAGCTGGGTTAAATCATGTGCTCCTTGATGGTATGAACCCAGTGGATTACCAGCTACCATCATGATCTGATGGTAAGTGTTGTTATTGATTTGCCACCACCGCTTTTCCGAACCATAACTAACGTCAGTTGTTGTTTTTTTTTTTTTGTTATAAATAGTGACAAAAAGAATGACATCACGAATTCTAATTCCCACAAAAAGCTGGATTTTATTATATTTAAGTTTATTTAACTAGCGAAACCAGTTGGCTATTTATATTGTTAACTATAAAAACGCCAGTGTGTTGTCACGATTTAATTTGTTTATGACAGGAACCGCTGCAAGAACTCCGAGACTCGCGTTTAACGGCCCCAAATTCAATTTATACAAATTAATCTAATCAGATTCCGCAATTAACGACACTCCATGCGTGTCGGAAAGTTACGTCTTATCCAGAAAAGACGTCGTCGGTTGGCAGCAGTAATTAAAATTCATGTTTGCGAAAAAACAAACACTAATCAAGTAGGCAAACAAATTTTCACGCGACGTTGCCGCTTCATCGTCGCTAATTAGACTTTTCCATCAACGTTGCCATGACAAGAAAACGTCAGTCGAGTGACAAAAAATTTTTCGCAACGTTGCCGGTTGGGCCCTAATAATATTTCCAGCGGTGTTGCCGCATAATTAATGGAGCCGAAATTTACGAGGTGCCGCTTAATTTGTTTACGGGAAAGCTTAATTGTTTATTTGCAAATTCAGTGACCCCGCTTCAACCATATTTGCATTATTTATGTCTCTATTATTATAAACACCCAAATAATTTGCGGCTGGCGGTAGTTGCGGCCCCAACTAATCCAGAGCTATTATTTGGATCACTAGTGGATCTTTTGTTCGCGAGCCACAGCCCCAGGCCTCCGGACGTTGTTCGAATTCCTCAGAAATAAATTTTACACTTGGACATCATTTTGGTTGTAGTAGTTACCAAAATTGATTGATGGACAATGTGTGAATAATTTTACACCCCTGTCCGGCGGTCGGTCCAATGGAACTGAGGAGGTTCGGACAGGCGAATGCCGCACGGATTTCTAAATGCTCCAATACCTTTCCATACTTCGGGCAATAAGAAGTTTGAGAGTTTTATTCAGCAAAAATTCCTGATCCCTTTTACATTTTCAGGTTTTAGCGGTCAAGTTTGCATCAGGTTCAGTTTTGAAATTGATATACTATGGCATTTTATGGAGAACTTTTTTAGCAATAACTTTAATTAATAATTAGGAAAACTATAAACATCCTGAAAACTAATATGAAGATGCTCGTGGTTGTTATACTTTTCCATTTGGGGACTGGCAACCTGAAACGGCCATCCAGGTTTGAACCTGACAATGGGAAGAGGTACACATGTCGGTCCGGAACCCGACTGTCCAAATTTGATGGTGCGCCTCTTTCATACTATCCTGTTTTGCCGGTCAGGTACCGTTCCGGATGTAGAAAGTAAGTGTCAGGATTGTATCAGGTGTTCATGAAGATGTCAACCGATTTGTCCGGCTGCAATCAGGTGCCGGATCTGCGCCGGGCAGTGTGAAGAGTTACTGTGATATGCTTATCCGGTTTTTGGAAGCCGGTCGCTAAGTTTGACGATGTGAAGGGAGTTTGCTGCCAATAGCTTTTGCATCCTGCCGCCCCCCGGTTACCGAGATAATGACAAAGGGGATGCGCTTCCAAGAATTGATTTTGTTAAAACGCACCATAATCCAATGAACCACAATAAAATCCAATTCCGCGACCGAAGCAAATTGCGTTCGGAAAAGTTATGAAGCTCGACGGCATGTCAGCTTTATTGGCCCCTGAAAAATAATATCGTTTTGCTAGGAAAACGTAATTTGCTCCGCTGGCCCGAATATGTTTATACAGTTTTGCCTGCGGTTCTCTGTCAATAATAAAACGTGATCAATAACGTTGGAAAAGTGAAAAACAAAAAGAGCAGCATAACTAGTATCGCCTTCTCGTCATTCCGGCAAATTTACAAATCATATCCTTTTTGAGACAAGGGGGTTGCAAACTAGACGAAAGTCGTAAAGAAACATCAACATAAGACGTGTATCATCCTGACGTGTATTCAACGTCCATTACGGAAGAAATAAAGTAAAAAATGCCTCGTTTCTTTTTCACCCCGCCCGAATCTACATAACTCTCGCAAGACCTAGATTACAACAGGGCAAATACCGCGAATCTCTATTAATCTGGTCAGATATGTAATGAGTGGATAGAGGTCTCCACAATGCTTTCAGTGTTTGGTAGGAATTTTTTGAACCGACGTGGTGCACCTACGCTGAGAGTTTGACGGTCAGTAATTCATGGAGTTTTCAAGGTGAACCGCCTCGCTCCATTGTAACACTGGCCCATTTAGAAATTTCCGAATTTTATTGCCACATAATCGTTCAGGTGTAAAAGCGTCTTTTGATCGCTTCCGCCACCGTTAATGGCCGTCGCCAACTAGCGCATAATTATTTTCGTGCATGAGTACTTTTTCTTAATTACACCCAAATTACCGGGCCAACTGTCAAGGGAACGCCAGAGGTGAGGGGTCGAAGGGCAATCAAACAATTAATCAGAAGTAGTAAGTAGTTTGGAGTAGTCACGCGATATTTTGATTTGTTGGGATTTGTGAAACCGCTTTATAGTTGGTTTTCTTTTATTTTTTTAATTATGCGTCTGATCTTTTTGATTTTAGTAGCTGCCCCCCTCCTTCTTCATAGTATATGATTTTGGTGGTTGTGAACCTACCACGAAATTACTGGGAGTTGTAGAGACTCACCAGCAGGAAGTCGTTGTATATGATTTTGGTGGTTGTGAACCTATCACGAAATTACTGGGAGTTGAAGAGACTCACCAGCAGGAAGTCGTTGCTTTTGCAAGAAATTCGACAGCTGCTTTCGTTGTACCTACTGGCGATGTTGCCGGCACCGATTCCATTCCTGGAACTGTAAAACTAAGTAATGCAATTGTTTATCCTGGTCTTGTAAACGTGAACAAACCCGTAAATGTTTCTTCGCATCGCATGAAAGGCAAACAATTTAATTATGTCCCGGATCAAGCTGCATTCATTTCCAGTTGCTATTTTCGTCTTGGGTCTTGGTAGTGGAGATTCCCGTTTCCCTATCTCTCCGTCGGAGGATATGATTTATTTTTGTCCTATCCGACTGGTTTTTATGGATGATAATTAACCGAATAGATAGTCGTAAAGATAAGGAGGCAATAAAAGAAACGACGAAAATATATTTGATTTCTTTTAATTAAATCTCACATGTTCGATAATGGGACTTGTTTCAAAATTATCTCATTTGTTTACCAACACATCGTTATCACGGCCTCAAGTCGTATCTGCGGAGTGACTCACGGACAGTTGTCAAAACCAGAGGATGTTGCTCCGATTTGCATGAAGTCAACCGGAAAAAAAATGATAACTAGGAGATCGTCCAAATTTTACAAGAGTCATTCAAGAGATTACGTTATTCTGATCAACGGTTGTGACTCATCTCGTGATCCTCCCGATGGGATTAGGGAAGCTCCTGCCGCTCTAAGCTCGTGCCAGGAATTATTGGAGACCTGTTGGGGGAACAGCAGGAAACCTGGAGACCCCTAATGATGAGGGTCGGAACTGTAACGAAAGAAATGGGATATGTTAAATATGACTTCTCGCTAAAAGAAGGGTGGAGAAGATAATCGGATTATATGAACCGTTTGGGTCGGCCGGGAGCTAAAGGAGCACGTTTCCGTTGGCGTCTATAAACGCATCAATATCTTCCCATCTATTTACCACAACAGGTTATTTATATGAAGTTACAGTAACATGTAAGCAATTACTTTGGATGGCCTGGTAGGAGTAAAGCATAAATTACTGCTGATGGAAATTGGAGATTTCAGGTTGCGTCGACGAGTTCTCGCATGGATTTAACATATTTATGTCATCTGTTCCAAAGGTTGTTCCATTATTCCAGCCGTTCTTAACAATGTCTAAGAGAATCGGAGGTATGTACCGAGAGAAGGTGACAGGAAACTTTATCCGGAAATAGCGTTGACGCCAGAAAGGCAAATTGCCAGTCGTGCAGTCATCAGCTTCCTTTCATAAGGTCGTTATCAAGAAAGAAACCTCTTCGTTTTTCCAACGCTCTCCCATAAATCAATCGGACTGAGAAGTTTATTTTTCCTACCTTCCAGCCGTGTCCATCGTTGAGGTGTTGGCGCGGAAGCCGTTCTTTCGTCGATAAATCGATAGTTAGCTAATCAAAGTCTTAATTACGTTTCTATAAATACACGATGAGACATCAAGGTGCCGTAACTAAGGTGCTCTTCGCGCCTCCAACAACGTTACGTCTCCACAAAGAATGCTTAATAAATAATTTGTGATGGGAATTTGCTCGAGGATGTCGCATCATGCACCTATTGTCTTCGTCACATTGCACGTTGAACAATGGACATTACTACAAACTGGCGCTTCACCACAAAGTCGTTGCTCATCCGCCGTACTCGCAACGATAAAGTTGGAGGAAATTACCGTCTTGAAACTGGGTGGCGGTGGGCAGAAATTTGGGTCGGTGATGGTGGAAATTCGTGTCAAGTTGGAGGTATTTGGACGACGGCCAAGAGAGGATTACAAAACGCGACGAAACGTGGAGAGATGACGGGTATTTTGGGCGAAAACAATGCAATTGATGGGGTTGGGCACGTGTCGCAACTTGGAGGGACGCTGTCCTCGACGCCGCGAGGACGCTACCCCAACGCCACCAACTATAAGAAACTACTTGCTGCGAAAGGATAGGAAATAGAAGTTGAGTAAGTTGATGCAGAACACAAGATAATGAGCATCGTAGTTTTAACTTGAAATTTGGTGTTTTGGAAACTAATGATTGGAGGAGGTCAACGTCAGAAGACAACGTCAGTGGAGAGCTTACTTGAAAAAAAGTCTTTGATTATCTTTATTTTCATAAATATAGTGTGTTATAAAGTTTTGTATATCTATTTTAAAGTTTTCATAACGTTTCGTACCCTTAGAAACTCTTGATCTAATTTTAGACTTTTCCTTGGCGTTTCTTTTTTAAAAACTTATTATTCTTCTTTCTATTTCTGCTCAAATTAGTCAAATTATTCTTACTTTCGTTTCAGGTTTCTCGCAAATTTACCTCTTCAGACTGAACATCAATTTTTCTGCTGCAGAACGGAAAGTCAATCCACAACGTTATTGTCCTACCTGATCGATCAAGTGTGGATCGGCACGAACTGCATTATCAATCACAATGTCCAGATGGCGTCATTGTCGGTGGGAAGACTTTGAGAAAACACATTATAGTTTCTCTTCCTCTGAATAGCCAAATACCGTTCTTTTTGTCTTCATTTCTCTTTTTGTGGTCGTTTCGCTTGCCCACCTTCTCAGTGACTCAGACCACCACCGAGGTGGAAGGTGCCAACAAAAGTGAATCACTCTTACCGCAATCTGAAATTTTTCGCCCCAGGTCGACTAAACATTCATATTTTAGCTGCAGGTGAGTCACAATGAGCAAAGATGCAAATAGCTCAAGTAGCATGAAGAACTGTCTCGCCACATGAATAATTGAAGCACCTAGCCGAACGTTGACCACGCCAGGCATGTCTAAAAATACAATCGATTTGGCATTATGTGGAGCGACTGATGCATTTTCATTAAGTTGTCGGGCAATAAATCAAACCGTGTGCAGATTATTATTGCCAATTCGAAGACAAGTTTTTGTTTTTTAACACTGTTGAGTGAATTCAAGCTATTAGAGAGATTTTTCGCCAATATTAGCGGTAATTTATCGCGTTTTCGATCGTTAATTACTTCGTAATTTCCTTAATAAAATGTGGGAAACAAGTCAATTATGGCTTAATTATAATAATTTGGATGCCGACGCCTATCTGCGCGCATATAAAGTGTGTTCATTAATCGGTAGGTTATTAGAAGCGAAGCCAGTTTCAAGGCCCTGTGGGTTAGCTGGGCTAGTTTCAACTTACCTGAAGAATCTTTACAGACAAAACGAATCATAATCCAAGCGATTGTATTTTTGGGTCCTCGCTCCCAACTACTTAATTGTTGTTGGTTCTACCAAACTCCCGTTGTCGACGTCGATTTTTTCAAAAATAAGAGCTTTTTATTAATCTGCGCGGAGCCGGACACGCCATATCCAATATTTCCCCTGTCAATTCGCCGTAGGTGTAATCCATACCTTTCAGTAACGACGTGCCAAACTGTTTCTGACATCTCCAGACTGACGCACATAAATCTAAAAATAATGATAAAGCTCGAATCTTTGTAGGCGACGAAAGCGCGGCGCTCGGGTGATTTTGGCCGGTGGCCCCCCAAGGCCGACTCTATTATTCGTCGCCGATCAACTTTCAATTAAAGGTCCGATCAACTTTCAATTAAAGGTCCGATCGAAATCGCGTGTTACGCCACTGCCTTCAGTTCTGGTACTCACCTCTGGTAGTGGGTCTCGTCGTGCTTTTGGGTATGAAAAAGGAGAGTGAGTGCGCGCGCGAAGACAATTTGCTTGGATGAATGAAATACTGGGTTAGCGTCGCGTGTGCCGAAAATAGCAATAAAGGACAGAGAGCTGCAATGACCCAGAACAACGACAGCGAGATAGCCAAGTGGGTTGTGTTTTGGTGCATCCTCCGGGGACGGACGGAATGAGGCTGATTTTGCATTCAAGGGTTGTTCGCGGGCGCGATTTCAGTTCGTTATTCATGCGGGATTTGCCGCTTGTTCCAATTTTGATGTAGGTCTTCCAGCGACTCGATAAACAATAATCGAAGGCGGATTGTGGCGTTATTGATGGCAGCTTTTGGATTTTGCTGATTTACTTTTCTATGTTGCAAGCTATAGTTGAATTTTTCTAACTCCACAAAACCATATAAGCGGCGATATATGCCGCTGCAATCAGCTGCAACAGGCGTATTGTATCGACTCTCTCTCTCTCTCTCTCAGTTGGGTGGCAAGATCAGTTAACTCGCACCTTCGTTAGCGTTTACCATCATTATTATTATTATTACACATGCATTTCAAATTTGAAATTTATACTTTTAAAATTAATGTCCATTTTGAGGTTGAACTCTACTATTGACTCACCTGGTATAATTCTCCAATATTACATAATTACATAATTTATTAGAACTCTCATGTTGATCCATTAATTTCCTATCACGCAACAAAAGAAAATTTATAGACACTAAAACATATTATGTGATTTTTGTTTTTATTTCTGTGCGCCTTTTGATCAATATCCGTCGTACTCAGTTTTTATATCAGGGAGACTCTTGTAAAAGACGAACATTCGCACCCTAACGATCGCCGTTTGACTCGTTATTTTTTCATGGACTGCCACACGTGGGCATAAGCAACAAGGGTAAAACACTGAAAACTGTTTCTGTTCGTCACTGAAAATGTTGGTTTCAGGGATCGGATCGTGAGTATCCTAAAATCGGATCGCCGAATTCAGAGGATCAATATTTGTTTTTCATTTCGCGCTTAGGCAGAAAACAATTTTTCTCATAAAAAAAACTCTTGCCACTGTCACATTTGTTTAGTATTTTTTGGTTCTTTTTACTATTTACGTGTTTGTTTCAAATAATAGTTAAATTTTGGAAGCAATAACACAAAATATTTATAAACGCTGTTCACACAGCAACGGAAGTTTTCAACTAACTATAGTCCAATTTCTGTTTAGGCACTAACCTAGTTTTGTATTTTTTTCATCCCTTTACCATTTGTGCCAGTACCGGGGCAAACTTCCAGTTTGCGTTAAAATCCGGGATTAACGGGATCGCAAACAGCTAAGCCCGTAGCGATCGCAAACGTTTGAATAATAGTTAGATCCATCCGCAAATTTCGTTGTAGGTGTTTGAATATCAAAATTAGTTGACTTAATATTCATAAAAGGAAACGAAATGAATATTGAACGAAAGTTCCGACGACACAGAGAGAAAGCCTCCGGGCGAAAGCCTTTTGGTTCATGAAAAAGCTCTTTGAAATTGTAAGTTATTTCGTGATATAAAACAAATAAGATTACGTTGCCTCCTTATTGTTTCGTCTGCTTTTCCAAAGACGGGATCTCGAGCATACGACTCTCGATTCTTCCATTATTTAAGTCTTCAGATCCCGAAAAATAACTAAAAGGCACGTTAGGGCGGGTAAAGCTACAGTCGAGCCGGCGAAGATCTTCCGATCGTTTCGCGCCAGCTTCTCGCCCAAATTGACGTCAAATTGGTTGTTAACCAAAGGCCCGCAAAGTTTCTGCGCAGAAAAGGGGAGAGAACACAGTGCCTACCTAATCATATTTTTATTGTTAAGAAATCCAAAGCGAGATGTATAGGAGATTGGAGCTTTCAAGCGTTTCAAGAGACCGAGAAATGAAAATTGACGCTGATGTCTCAAGAACGAACGAGGACTGCCTTAATTACTAAAGGGTCGTATTTAACAGTCTACCAAATTTACCCAATATTTTCATACGAAAAAATACTTTTATTTCCCAAAAATACTAAATGCTCACCAAAATTAAGAAAATACATAATCTTAAAGCGACAACCAAATTTTGACATAATGCTGGCCTCTTATATATTTTGTTCGCCAAAAATAACTTTTGTTGACCATAAATACTAAATGTTTACCAAATTTTATTCCGCATTTAATTCTAACATACCTAATACCCAGATAGCATTTAATTTTCGACAGTGTCTTATATTATTTAGCAGTTAAAAATACTATTTGTTGATCAAAAATACACAAGCAATAAAATGTTGTGCAAATGGTAAATAATTTTATGCAAAATTATAGATGTAGATGTGCTAGGGCAAGGAAAATAAGAGTAAAAATAGAAGTGGTTTGCACAAAAAAAGACATTGATTTCCGTAATATGTAAATGCTTTGTTGTAATTGGCTTGCATTATGTAAAACGTAAAACTTCTTTTAGTGATAATTTCTAATCGTGCTTTTTAAAAAAAAAAAGATACAGGGCCCTGAACTGACCTTGTACAAAACTTTTTTCGCGTGCCTCTTGCCTGGAAGTGCAAGCGGCAAGGAGAGATGCGCGAGCATATTTTATTTTTGGAGTAATAGAATAATTATTTGACGCACAAATAGTTTTTTTGAGAAACACTAAATATAAATGAATAGCGCGAATATTTATTATGTACAGCACGGACGCCTAACTTGGCGCCTAAATTTGGTGAACATTTAGTAAAATTGATAGACATGTAGAATATAAAATTGAAGCAATGATAAAACAATACGTAGCATAGTTATTTTAGTGGTGATGTTCTCATTTTCTGATGTATAATAATTTGGATTTCATTTAGATTTTTTGATGCTCATTAAATTTTCTGGTGGACAGTCCAAGGGATGTATAGTTTAATTTGGTGTACATTATATTTGTTCCCATTACTAAATGATGAGGGAACAGTAAGGAATAGTTTCTAAGAAAACTGCGAAAAAATTGCTGTGTCACTTAGCACTAATAGCTTTCAACCCCTTATTCCTGAGCTATAAGAAACTACAAATATACAGTTTTTTTTTATTATATTATACTGTAAGTGATAAGGCTTAGTATCATTACATATTATAATTATAATTATAGGCTAAGCAGTTTGATTTTGTTATCAGCTATATTTTGATAATGATTCGTATAATTAATAGTAACTAGTCGTAACATTAATCTTGGTAGGCCATCTACGCACTTTTGATTCGGTTGCGCCGTCGGTTACCTACTAGCGATATTTATCGTTACCTGAGCAGGGGTTGCATTTTCCGCCCGTTCGTCCGCCCCTGAGTGAGTGTGGGAAATTCGAACGTGCCAGCGCCAAGTTTCACGGTTATATTGGTAGAAGGTAAAACTGTTGGGAACACGGATGGCACGCAAATTTATCTAGTTATAAGTTACCTTGTTCGCCCACTTTATGCAAAATACCTACGCGGTAGGTAAGTTGCCTTTTTGCATGCCACACAAGCACGGCCTAATACTATATAGCCGGTCTGCATCGTTAATCAGGGCCATGCAACTAACTGTTTCGCCTTGACTTACAAAACTTCGATTCGCACAAAAAGACTTTCGGCCATAACTTCCTACAGGTGAAAAAAATTAGTTGATGTTACGCGAATAGTTGGCAAGAATGTTTCGTTTTTACGGCCGCGTGGGAAATGCCAGTCCTTCCGACTATTTCCATTAATTTTGCATCAGTGGCGATTTTAATGAACCTAAACTTTTGGATTTGTTTACATTTTAACATTAAGTTGTTGGCCGGAAATTGAGATTTTGCGAGAAGCTGATGGTAGTTTGCTTCCAATTAACGTTGCTCTAATTGAATTACGAATCTCGTTAACTCCTATACCTAGATGCGGTTTGAGGGAGAGTAACGCCGTTAGCTGCACTTTGTTGCAACAACCACTGAATTAGTTCGACCAAGCGACTCGTTTTGCAATTAACTCCACGTAATTACAATTTCAATTTAACACAAGTTTCGGACGGATTCACTTTTCCTCCCTCTGAATTACCTTTGCCTTAGGCAGCAATAGTTTTAAAGCTACCTTGGAAAGCTTCTACACGCCAGGATTTTAGGGCAAAGAAAAGTCCTGTGGGCGCGGGAGGAAATATTTCACTTTTCTTCCCTTGTGAACGGAAAGAACTATTGTTAGCAATTTGACCCCGTTTGTAGTTTATAGTAAAAAACCCGTCAATCATAACTTATGTCGATTATTGTACTGGCCTGCAGAATTGCCAATAGTTGTAGCGGAATTGGCCATTGTATTTGTGCAATTGATTTGGAGCCATCACCCACGCTTCGCTACTGCAAGATTAGGGTCACACTTGGATCAATTGAAATGAAACAAGGCAAACAGGTGTTTGGAAATGTTTGAAGAAAACGACAGTAACGGATCCATTGAAGAAAAACTGTTGTTTTGAAAAAACTGTTTGTAGAGACTTTTTTTGATTAAACCAATACAAACATTTTTACTGCTTCCTCAATTAAATTTGGTGTGTAACGGGCGATTTACAGCTTTTACTGGATTCTTTGAGCGTGGTGTTTAAAAATAGGTCGAGTCGCGTTAATCACGAACGTTCTTAGATAAATGATGAACCGGAGGCGGGTACAAATGAGGTTCTGGTTGTTTAAAGTTTTGAACTTTCTTCCCTGATGCCCGATTCAGGGAATAGTTGTCGGCGGTTCTTGAGGTGGTGCTGGATCAATAGGTGATAAGCAGTTCAAATTGAAATGGTGTTTGAATAATGGTAATTACAAAAGAGCCGCCGTAGATTAAATGTTGCGTTAATTACAAGATCGTAGTGCATCAAACGCCAACAATGTGCTTGGGTGCTGTTGGCATACGACTATACGACTGGCGTGTGTGTCAATGGTCAGTGAATTATTGTTATTCGACATGTGGAAAGGTCAAAGACTAGTCGCTTTGTCTACCAGCACGTCATTCATTGGGTTTCGAAATTTCGTTTCTTTCAAGATACAGTGGAAAATATTGTTGAAGGTTTTTATCAACATTTTCATTGTAATTATTGGGCTGACCATGATACTTGAGTTAATTTTTGTGCACCTCTGAACCTTCCGTGTATTTATAGATATCTTATTGTTTCAGTAATTTTTTCTTATCAAAAGTTTTGCCCTAAGTTCTGGTAAGTGACCCTGGTGTCACCCAAGTTGAAACTTCCTCACGAACAATTGGTCAATTAACAAACCAAATTGAGTCTTGATGACTCTTCAGAATGTTAACTGATCTACCTGATCCCTCTGATTTAACTCCATACGATTTCAGGTTATTCTTAAAGTTGAAATAGTTTCTAAAAAGGGAATTTGATATCATGGAGGAAACTGACTAGACAACTGAAAGAGGTTTCCAAAATTTAAAAAAATTATTTCAGAAAGGAATAGCAGGGAGATGAAATGAATGGCTATTACTTGTCGGACAAAGGTCCAGTCTTCTCAATGGAAAGACCAGAAGTACCAAGGAAAGCACTCCAACGTGGAAGTCATGTGAAAGGCTGTTTTCTTTGATTACAAAGTTGCGGTTCCTCGATAAATTTCTCTTAAAGCGTATTTCTGAACAAGACTAACAAGGAGTGCTGCTTGGTAGCTCTAGAAATAAAAGTTAAATGAGGAGGTGTGA
Organism: Schizotus pectinicornis; assembly: GCA_951805265.1. Taxonomy (NCBI): domain Eukaryota; kingdom Metazoa; phylum Arthropoda; class Insecta; order Coleoptera; family Pyrochroidae; genus Schizotus; species Schizotus pectinicornis. Next base: position 7,056,161 of record OX638207.1, on the reverse strand, counting down.
AAGAAAGTGTGAAGTCTTGGCCACGGCAACACTTCAATTCTATTATCTCATCTTGTTGAAGAGTGTTTTGATTTCGAATCTTCTGTTGGTCTCCATCTTCCGTTGATCATCCGGCTTCTGTTGGTTTCCAAAACTGTATTGTCATTTGACGAGGCATTTTTAAGATATTCCAAAAATTGAGTGGAGGGAGAGAGAACACAGGAAGATTTAGTGGTTAGGACTAAGACATTAGCACTATTGTCTCTTTCAACTTCATCCAAATTATTTGTCCTTATTGTTCTTACTTGGCGTCTCCTGTGAACTTCCAGTCCCGAAGACTACTGGAATAGTTCAAAAGGAACCAACGTCTTTATTTAGACACAAGTGTTTCTTCACGATCGAAACCTTGAATGTTGCACTTTTCGAACGAGCCAGTTCTCGTAATAGTTGCAATAGCCGAACTAGTGGAGGCGGCAATTGCCGCAATTTTTGCACTCCGTTCGATCTTCAGTACCACTTTATAGTTCAACACTTTCGACCTGTTCCCCATGTGTTAACGTACGAAATCGCGTTAATTGTCGAATGACGACGTACATTCGCAATTCCGCACCACCCACACAATCAGAACGTTGGCAAATATTTAACTTTCGCATCATGACAGGATCGATTCTTGGCAATTTAATGAATGACGTCCAATCTCTCAAATTCACCATAGCCGGAGTCCTAGAGAGAGATTAATGGATGCGTGCGTGCACACGGTGAACGTTGTTCCTATTCAGATGTTGCAGCGGCAGCAAAGCAATTTCTCAAGAGCATCAAACGTAGGAGTGCGCTTATAGCTGCTCCTGCTGCATCCGTCTTTCATTCCATGGAAATTTACTTTTCTAAAACTAATAAGAGGATCTTCAGGATCCGGCGGCGCCAGCAAAACGGTGTTTTTAAAGATTTAAACTCTTTGGATTAATGATGCCGCGTTTTGTTGGTGCGAGCGCTTCATTGGACCAAATTAACTTTTGTGATGAGGGTCGATGTGGCACTTCTAAGCTTTACGCTTTACGTAATAATTATAAACGAGTTACTTTGGCAGAGTTTTTTTGGGGGGATTTCAATACATAAGCAGAAAGGTGGGTTATGTATGCCTACAACTGTTTGGAAGCGTAACTAATTCATCCCTGACACGCACGACTTGCGTTACAGGTAGCTATTCCTTCGTTCTTTGTTAGCGTATCTACACAATGGAAGAATGGAAATACGTGCTATAAGTCTTATTAATTGTCCTTAAATTTGCACAATAGGCCAAGAAAATTTTGACTACACAACAAACAGTGTAGGTTGGATAAATACTCCTCCAGAAGACGAAAGATGTAACAAACCTAAGGAGGGTTAACTAAAAGTCTCGGAATTTTCGAGCCACGAGAGTAGAGGTTGGGTAATGGCGCACCTGCACCAAGAAATTGAAAATATCCGGCTCGAAGGACCAAATGTTATACAAGAATTATGACACTTTAACCCCACTTAGATCAAGTTCATGTTTTCTAGGCGTTTTTTTCCAAACCAGTGGGACGTGGCGAACGCAGTTATGACGACTGGAACGCCGGCGATATAGTAAATTTAAGTTATCCCAGTGAGCGCGCCATAATTTTCCCGTTACATACAAATGTCGGTACGGCTGTTCCAGCGACCACTAACTGTCGCATAATTCAGTCGAACGGTCGCTAATAAATTCCGCGACATGTTCATTCGGGATAATTTGGGTCCGCGGGAACCCCCGGACCGTTTACGAAATTGAAATACAGTCCACCTGTCACGTCCAGTCAAATGGAACGTGCCCTCTGCACGCATCATGCTCGGATGAAAATCCTGCCAAGTGCTGTCGCGACGAGAAAACAACATCCCACAAACCTATCGCACAATCCTTTCCGCTGCCATTCAACTTGGACTGGAGCGTATCCATAGCCTTATCGAGTCCTGCAACTTTTGCTGGTGTGCATGTGGCAGCGTCCCGTTTCGTTATTGAAATATTTTGTCGTTTTCAGCAGGTCGCTTAATATCGGCGATGATGTCGAGTGCCCAGATAAATTCGTACACGACTCCATTGGTTTGATTTCGATTAAGGTGCGATAAGGGCCAAGTGCCGGTGTTACCGCTGTCAACTGCTGCTGGTTGACGCGATAATCGGATTTTGATCAACAAATTCTGCTGCATATTCATTCATGTTTGAAACAAGCCGCTTCTGGATGGTATGCAGTTACAAACTTTATTAACAACAGACACAATGTTCTTGAGGATGCGTAGAACGGAGATATAGCATTTGAAAATATGATCAGTGCTAATTTAAATAACAGCTTTCTTACGGATCTTCCAAAGATAGCTGATGCTTACAGTGATCTTCCTATAGACCGGGATGAAGTAAGTATAATTCTTATATGGATTGTCATTGAATTTATTCTGCTCATCTGTCTGCATCTATTTTTTTCAATTATTGCTTTGTTTAATTATTCTAGATGGGGGAAGCAGAAATAAAGATTTTTTTGGACTATATTTGGAAAATAGAAAATAAGTCAATAGAAAAAATGCTTTGAAAGAAATAAAAGATGAAGAAGAAGAAGTAGAAAAAATAATATAATAATAGAAAATTTAACTTAATGAAATTTCTTTCAATCCAAAGATTTCAACTTATCTCATCATGGTTACAAATAGAAGATCTCAAATGTAGTTTGAAGAATTTTAAACTGAAGAACTATACAACTTTAGAAGACCATAAAAATGAAGAAGACTAGTGTGCATTGGAAAGAGCGTGGACTTGACAGTGTTCTTTGAATTAGTTGGAAATGGAACTCTTGAACAATAAGTTATCGATGGTGATATCTATCTATCTGGCTGAAGCCGGTTTCTTGAACCAATCATTGTTGAATTGTTTGAGCTACGTCCCCTTTTGTCCAGCGGTTTGTTCTAAAACGTGCAATTACGCAGCGCCTGAAAGCTTTTAGTTGGCGCTCAATGTGATTGACGGACGGAAAAGTCGAGGAAATTCTGGCAGTGTACGTTAACGGTCCGAACATGTGTGTTTGTTTGTTAAAGTATTGAATTAAATAATTTAACATCGGCGTGCACTTCCGCCGCGTATATTACGACCGTTTTCCTCCTAGGATCGGGTGGACATGACCGAATTTAATTAATGACCAAGCTCCGCTAATGGCGAACTGTTTAAAACAGCAGCGACCTGGACTAATGGTTTAAGAGCGACAAGCAATTTCATTAAAAAGTTGACATTGAAGCGCACCGACGCATAACTTTATTATACGGCATGACGTAAGGGAAAAGAAAAGAACGCCCAAGACGTCCTGGAAAAAAAGCAAGAAAGTGATGCTGGATTTCGTTTCACCAAAAGCTAAGAATAAAACTGTTACTGGAAGACAACTGTCTTTTGCTCTACCAAGTCGACTCCCAACATTGGCGTATCCAGAAAGATTGTTAGATTTAGGATTGCTGTGACAGTCGATGCTCCGGAGGAGTCAACGCTGAGATGTGGAAGGTTTTAAATTAGAGAAGGAGATCGTTCCGTGGCTCAATGGGAAGAGCTTCAGGCCTATACGGGAATGGACGCGAGTTCAAATCCCGCCGGGTTCGACATTTTTTCTCTGGTTTAAATCCTTCTTAACACAATTATCGTCTTTAGACGACTCTCAATGGGAGGACACCGTTGCTAATGTGTTGTTACTAGAATTTGGCGTAGAACAGCGAAAATCAAAGGTAGCGACATCAAGGAAGCGCAATCTTTGCATCGAGAGTGCACAGGTAGATCGTGTGTATGCAGATAAGGAGAAAGCTGTATACATACGAGATAGTGTAAAAATTATAAAAATGGCGCAGTGCATAACGATAACAGACCGCTATTTGCACATCAGCAATTATTTCTAATGTTCATGTACTGAGATTCTTATCTCTATTAGCGATACCTTTGCGAGTCATGAACCATTAGTGTAACGTGCCAAGGAAGGTCTTCGGAAATTATTGGGCCGCAATGAAATCGGTTGTTATTTACGCATCGTTTGGATGGTCAGGGCCGTGGGTATTTTTAACTCCCGACATTTGCATCTTGTCTTGTAATTTCAACATTGCTTAGCGCAGGTAAAATTTGGACGAATGTTGACCAACTGCAGTCTTGTCGAAATCCGGGTCCGTCAAGTCCCCGAACCCGATAAATAATGCACTTACGAGCCGGAATAATTTATTATATTCACACCTGGCCACTTAAACGCAACCAACGACCTACATACATTTACATATTATACAAACATATCTCTTGGCGACGATTAAAAAACCTGTAAATATGCACTTTTTCGAACTTCTTATCATCGGACGGAAGTCGTGCGTTAGCGCTGGTAACCCGCAAAATTCCGAAAAACGTCGATCTAGGGCACGGAGGAAGGGTGTATGTCCTGATGTAATATTTTTAGAGGAAGGTGTTGAATTCGGCTCAGTGAATTTGCGAGGCGATCGGACAACCTGAATTGTTTGACTGGCGGACTAGAAAATTATTTTCCTGGAACAGTCCCAGCGCTTAAAGGCCTTTGTAATATGTTACGGCATCGATTAGAGCGGTGTTAATTCCCGAACGCGGCCACATGACGACATGCATTGAGATAGGTCGGTAAGGCAGCGCACATATCAACCACCCACGTTTGACAGCAGCGCCCTCTTGACATATCCCCTATTTGAAGCTAGAGCCAGGATCTCCCACAGGTAAAGCTAATCAGATGAAGAACAAGATGCAACCGGAAAATCTCTGCTGAAGAACTGCTACAGAGCGGCAGCCTTGAAAAATTACATCAGCACAGCGACACACTTGCGGCGCTGCCGCTACGCCGCCGCGCGCTTGTGCCGCAAGCGTTCGCCGGGCTAAGGGCTAGTTATACGAAACAAGTTGATCTCAGGGTTAGGTTGCCAGTTGCTAAGGTACTAGCGATCTGATTGGCTACTAGGTTCACCACTACCGCGGTTCAACCTCTTGTACAACGTCTCCCAACACGGCTCAAGAAGTTTTCTCGAAGAAACAAATACATGTGCATAACGCAGTACGCGTGTTTTGCTCGTCAGAAGTTCAACTAGCAAGGGTGGGCTTGGGTTTTAATCCTAGTCGCCGGTCGCTGAAGACTATTTTGATGCTATATTGCTCACGTATTATGTTAAGGACCCTATGACTGTTGGACAGCTGAACTGCGACACTCTTGGTTGACCACGAAGACGCAAGCTGAAGCCCGTACTGCGGCGTGTAAGAATGACGGAATGTAATTGGTTCGGTTAATCAAAGTTTGTACGTGTTCGGAATTTAAAAAAATTTGGCGTTCAACCGGGTCGAGGCGTCGCGCTTAGGTGAGTCACCGCCGTGCTTGAGGGCTAAAATTTTCCTGCGCGCTCCTTGGTGCGACGCGACTCAATTGCCTTGATTCCCCCAAATCGAAATTCCTCAAGTTAGTTATTTCAATCCGAAAAATTATGGCGCGGTATTACCGTCGACGAGCCGGGGCCAACTGGATCCACATGGGAATAACGTCAAACTTTGGGAGCGTCTTCTGCTAAATTACGTAGCTTCGAGTTGTGCTCAGTTTTAAAATATTGGTTCGTTCTTTTGGCGTGAACGAAATTCCGCTGGAAACACCAAGTTCAGTGAGAGATCGCACTTTCAGCGGTTATTCCATTAGCGAACGGAGAAAGGTGAAAAATTAGGGGGTGTGAAAGGAACACAGCGGCACTGACGAGCTTTCGGGATCATTGCCTGCCATTTTTGGGAGTAACGGCAGTTGGGAGATGGCAATTTCGCTTCTTGTATTCGAAAATTAGGTGTCTGCTGCTTTAAAAGCGACAGCAAACTCGTTACAAAACATCAGCGAAAGGAACGACGACCCAATTTGTAAGTTTTTTTTTAGTTGCTCCATGCAAATGACAGTGGAAAATCTTTCGCTCTCAAAACGACAAATAACTAACTGATGGAATTGCCGTGGCGGCCGAATTTGTGTTTGGTGACGTTTGAATACGAAATTAGAAGGCTACTTAGTCTCAACAGGTATCCGTGGAGTATTTCCAGACTCCAAATAGTTAAATTTAGTGGCTGTGGGCACTCGATCAAATCTATATTTCGGGTATGCCTAGCTATTAATACGTAAGTAATTGGCTAATTTGGCGCATTTGGTCAAGGTTAACGGTGTCAGCAACATTTTAATTCGAATTTTGACCAAGAGGTGCAGAATGGTCCAGGCACCTCGGAAGACAGCAGGAACCAATTCTCAGCCAACTTCGTCTTCTAGATACAAGTGCTCTTCGTTGTAATAGTCGTTTGAATTGGAACATGCTGTCATATTATGTCGAGTTAAAAAAAACTATGTTTGGGGTAGATATATTGATGCGATCCTGTCATATTATGTCGAGTTAATAAAAACTATGTTTGGGGTAGATATATTGATGCGATCTTAATTTGCTTCAAAATTTCTTGAAGTAAAATTTCATAATAGACATCTGTAGCAAAAAGTGAAGCTTTCTACTTTGCACAACCACTTTTAGCGCTATTTTTACTCTTCTTCGCATGAGTACAAAATGTTTTTTCGGGAACACTGTAGCCACTCCTCTAACAGTTATCTCAAACCTACCTACCTGGTTTGCGGCTGTTTTTTCAATTGTTTAGCTCATCCCGATTGGGTTTGACTCCCGCCGCCGGTTTATCGCTTTTCGTGAGCAAAATTGTCGGTTTTACGAGCTTTTGCTTAAGAACTTATCGACGCTTCACGAATTACAGGATATCGCAATTAGTATTAATCGTGAGCGTTGCAGTTGGCCGGGCATAGCGGTAAAAGCACCGGTTTTGTTTATTTGAAGGACTCTTTATGGACAATTCCGAACGTCGTCGCGGTGCCACTTAAATATTAATTAGGTCCAAGTTATAGAGAGTCAACTGATTAAACGAGAAAAAACCTCGTCGGCATTCTTGAGACTTTTCCTTTTCTCTCTTTACCGTTTGATCTCGGTTCTCTAGTTATAATACTTGTAATTTTCCCAGGAGAAATTTATTAAGTCTGGCGGACGTGATCTGGATCTTTTCCCCCCGTGCGGTTGTTTTTGGTTTTGTGCAGTTTCCATGAGGAGCAAGTGGAAGCAATGTCAATGTCTGGCGGACTCCCTTTATATCGATCTCGTCGGTTACTAACCCTCTGCTTGTAAGCACACACGAGGTCGGGTCTTCCGTGCAGTTGCATAATAATTGCATTTCCGCCCAGCCGCCGGTTCGAATCTCGATCGTTGGCCGCGATCCGGGAGAAACGGAGGCAATTTTACGGAGCATCTGAATTGATTGAGTTACAAATCGAGAGAGGGTCATGGTTTATTGCGGGTTTTTGCATGCGGTTAATTTCGTTTTTGTGGAAACACGTCCAATTTAGTGGTCAGTGATTGGGATCGGCACGAAATCGCTGACGAGCAGTTGTTTTCAGAAGTTTTCGCATAACCAAACTTCCAAATGTTGCAGCTTTCAGCAGGGGCGAATATAATTCCGCCGATATCGATGTGCCAATCTTAATTTGTGTAAACGTTAAAAGTGCCGAACAAGCGGAATCTGACGTGTTTATTGAAAATTTTGCAAAAATATACACGGAGCGAAAGTCTGCTTTGCATCCGCCGAGGCCGATTCTTGGACATGTTGATTACTCGAACAGTTTCTCTTTTACGCCAACGTTCACTCATTCTTTACCTCAACAATCAATATTACGTCGCGGTATCTCGAAAACGAAGGCAAGTGCCGCCACATTGCCCGATTTTGTAATTATTTTTAGATTTTACCACTTATAAATTTAAAATTTTGGATACATATTGTTAGAGGGCTTTTACCACGGAAAGCGTCCACTGAGAATCAAACTCTTGACACCTCGGACCGTCGACTTAGATCTGACGCCCGCTCTCTCCGCGTTAGGAACGAAGTAATTTCTCTTGTTCGTCCATGACGTTTTCAACAATATTATGAGTAATGTACTTATGACAAAAGTTTTTTGGCAAATATTTGGGGAACGACATTTTTATTCATTTATTTTTGCCTTTTGTATTTTGACAATGAAAATAATCAACGTCTCGGTTCTCAAATATTGTACATTTTTGAACTTTTTGGGTGGAAGCGGTTTAAGTTCAGACCAAGCGTTCAACTAGATGACGACTGAAGATTTGGATTGTCACTCCTGAGTCATTAAAATATTTTGAAAATTTCCTGTAATTACTCCGAAGACCAAATACTTGAAATCGCTGTAGCTTGGACCGTTAGTCTTTAGACTCGGTCATATGGCAGTTTTAATATTCTCATTATCGAATTTACCTCTGGCAATTGCTACATAGTTGCGGGAAGTCATTGCATTTCCGGAAATTTGACAACAAATTTTTAATCACCTATTAAACATATTTGTTTCTTTTTCTTATGGAAAGTTTTAATTTTTAATTCCGGTGTTGGCGGTGAAGCTCAGGAAGCGCGCCAACTTGTTTTTCCGAACTTTTCCGGATCTGCATTGTTCCTTTCCTGGAAGTGTTTCTTTTGCAGTGGCGTTCTTACCAAATAAAGGAAAACCCAACACTTTGGTGCCATCCTAATCGATACAAGTGCCACTAAGTGGCACATTGTGCTCGCCGCCCTTTCGAATCTTTTTGTTGGACGTCCACTTCATGTGTTTGTCCAACAGACCTGAGGTGATGTTGTAAATTTTTACACGTAGTGCGTGCTCGAAGGTGTTACGGCAACCCTCACACCGGCATTAATAACTTACCTTACCTCCGAGAAAATGCTCACTAGGTTATTACAGAAAAAATAAGTTAATTATCTTTAAGGCATTGTTTTGAAGAAGGGCGTGAAATGTGGTATTCTCTGAAACTTTCTCTGAAACTTTCTGTTAAACGGAATATGGACGGAACCCCGTTAAAAAACTGGGTTTGGGGATAATCCCGATTCCGCGTTGAGTAACGGTTTTCTCGATTTTTCATAATTTTGCACTCATGCCATCGAATCGCCGTCTATTTTTCACTGAACCGTTTTAATATGGAGAGGAAGGCGTCGTTATTCTTTTGCAACGTTCGGTGCTCGACAATTTGATTAGGATTTGCACGCAATGCGTTAAATTTACTGGCTGTTTGAGGGTAATTTTTTTAAACTGGAGGTCCTCCAAGATTCTGTATAAACTTTATGCTAGGGTGAGTGGGAATTGTGGCACGGGAATTGCGTGGAATGAACAAGCAACCCTTAGGCCGATGAACTTTGTGAAAGCGTTGTAAACTTGACCATCGTATATTATACTTACCTATATATATATTTTGGCAAGGGTCAGCTCAGCATGTTCAAGTTTATGAATTTCAGTCAGTAATAACAAAGCAGGGCAATGGCTTGAGAATATCTAGTTAGATAGTTCGTGCCCGTACAGCTATGTTCAATGAAAATGAACACCTCCGGCAAATCACCGACCTAATAGCCCATTGAAGCTTGTTCTCCTTAGAAAAAGACTATAGCAAAATCTATGCACAATTCCGCATGAAAGAGGAAGTTGGTTTATTTACTTGGTTTATTAATAATTGTACAGTTGAGAAAATTATATAGAGTTTATACGTTGCGGGTTTTATTCTCTGTTGCAGAAACGTTCATCATTAGTTAATGATGAGGGTTTAAATATGCAAAAAAAAATAAGAATAAATCCTTACAGTTTCTCAGCGCATACACTGAAATAGTTAACAAACTAGGGTTGGGCGATTAAGGGTTACTGGGTTAATCAAAATTTGTCCCTTTATTAGCGAACTATTAACGAGTCACTTGTTGACTTGAAATATGCTTGTTCTCTTGTTCTCGTTGCCCGGTAATTTTTTTAAGAAGTTGTTGGTTTCATCTTTTTAAGCCTTCAATCCCCCTTCCTGTTGGTCCTTTTCTCTCAATTCTTCTTTACCAGTCTTAACATAAGTTTTTCTGTTCTTTTTTCTGGTCTTGTTTCTTTCTTTTCTACAGTTGTTGGGTATTTTTTCAGATTTCATGTGTTCTCTTCCGCTTTTCATCTTCCTTTAATTATTAGAAGACTTTTGTTTTTTAACTTTTTGTCAAACTTTTCCATTAATTGTAGTAAAAACTGTTTTAAATGTGAGAGCAGTAGCGAGGAGAAAGGTAGAGTGAGAAAGAACTTTTTTTATTCTATGTATAATTTTTCTATATCTTAAAAAAACCTTTTCCAAACTGGCTGTGATCAAAGTGGGTGTTTAATTTTTTAGACTAGGTACTTCTTCCTTGTTATATTTTTTTTTCAATCTTTACTAAAATTTAGAGAGATAGAAGTTACGTTGAATAGCTTTTGCTACGTTCTTTTAGAAGATTAGAAGATTTTAATTAGCATTTCTTTAAAATTTGAATTACTATAATTGAAAACTCTTCTAGCTAAAAAAGACACCAAAAATATGATTATTTTTTTGCCTTCATGCGTCTTTCTTAACTTCTTTTGGTTCGTTTTTCTCTCATTTTCGTTCTCTCCAAATATTACTTTTTACCTCTATTTTTCTTTCTTCTGAATTTTTTTCATTGACCTTATTCGTCTTGTGCTTTTACCAGTGATCGTAGACGGTATTTTAGCATCCGAATTGAAGCGACGAAAAGGTAAATTATCGGACTTACTCCTAATCCTCAGAGGATTATGATTCACCTTGACTGACGACGTCCTCGATTTAATTGAGAGGTCTTATAGGAATCCCAACAAGGTCCAGCTTTTGGTATCCTATCCAAAGGTTTCTGTGGGGTCAATATTATCGTTAAGGACTTTCCAATTAAACTTAGTACATTCAAGTAGATGGAAATCGTACCGGATGTGGTTGATAACACAACGCAGATTATTTTGCGGTTGATATTGAAGTACCTAATATGAAAGCTGATTCGTGAAGAGAATTAGCACTATTGCGGCAGCTACTTATCTGATGGCCTCTTCATTATTAATTGCAATCAATAAAACCGAATTGCTTTGATTAATGTTGCGACAATTATTTAAACTAATATTTGCGTCCTCTCCACGTCGATTGGGTTCCTGGTAATTAGTCCACTTGACTCCCATCCATTAGCTCTTCTCTTCTCTATTAATTTAAAGAGCTTCGGTTTCTAACACTTTATTTTCTTTGCAGTGATGGCCCGGCGACGCAAGCAACGCTTCAAAGTGTCTTGAACACTGATAACGGGGAAGCCTCAACCGCGTCATGGACCACAGCGTGAAGGCGATGACTTCCCCTCGCATCCTCACCAGGATGCTGAATCCACACCGTTTCGAAAACGACGAACTCGAACAGCTCTACCAACGTTACATTTGCAAACTGCAACATTCGAGCGTGGCCGCAGTCGTCGCTCTTTTCGTCGTCCTCACCGCCCTTCTGGCAAATTTGGGACTGCTGTACGCCTCGCATCCCACGGCTCAAAACGTTTACCACGCTGCTCATTGCATTTTGTTCGCGCTACTTCTCGGCTTCCTCCATACGAGATTCATGCAAGACGCCTATTTGTTGTGGGTTTGCTACGTGGTGCTCTTCTTTCTGGCGACGTTCTGTGCGTTGGCGCTGCCGCTTTATCCGACGAGTTCGGCGGCCAAAGTGGCGGCGGAAGGGACGTGGCAGGTGGTTTTCGTCGTTTTTTTGGCGTACGCGATGATGCCGCTGAAGAGTTGGATCGCCGCCGTGTTCGGACTGTTGCTGTGCAGCGCCCATATGACGGTGGCGGCGCTCATGACCACGGATTTTCCCCATCTCATGTGGCAGCAGGTACGTTGCAAAAATCCCTTAGCGGGCGAGAAAAATTTGTAAAAGCTCCAAATATTGTCGAGGATTTCTGCAGATTTCCTATATTTTCGATAGATTTTGCGGGATTTCGGGAGCGTTTGGAGATAAAGTGGCGGATAGATTTGGTCGAGGTACGGTAACTACGTGCGGTAAGCCACTTTGTGTCGGTTGGTTGGAGAGGTTGCGAAAAGGTTCCAGAAATTAGGAGGGTGTTTTGGGGCCCCTCTGTCCGGTGAAAGGACGACGCGGCTGTTGAATGGGGAATTTGCGCTCGATTCTGCACGGGGCGTTTATTCGGTTTGATTAATTTCCACTTCAGGAGCGCTTTTGGGGCTCAATTGGATCGAGGGCTTTGGCAAACGAACAAAACTGTGATTATTGTTCTCTTTTTGGAGGATTCGTTAACGGAATTGGGCATAATCAGGCTGATTTTACGTTCAAATTCGATTCAACTACCTGGATAACGTGGCGCAAATGGTGGATGCGCCGGGAGAATAGCCTGTGAACAATTAACTTTATGCAGCTTGCAACAGCACAAATTATTGGATTCGCATCGGACGGTCTTTGCAGTCCATTACGTCATCACATGCGATTACGTTTTATCACCTGACTTGCCCGTAGTTGGTGCTTAAAATAGTTAAGAACTCTACTAAAAAGTTTCGCAGAACAACATTTTTAAAAAACGCTTTGCTGTTATTTATCTCGAATTACATTTCATTTAATGATTAAATACTAACGTTTTCCAGATTATTCAAAACACGTCAATACGTTGCCAAAATCGATGTTTTCTGCTTGAGTGCTTTTAGGTAATTACCATCTGGTATTAAGTCTGAAAACTAATGGAGTAAAGAAACAGCAACTGGCGGAGTGACAAAATAATATGACGATATTTAAATAGAAACTGACGTAGAAGCAATAATAATTGAAGGCGACCTTGCTATTGACTAAGGTAGTAAAATACATTGTTCATCTGTTTTTAATGACTGTTTTTAGGCTTATTTTCGTGTCAAACTGCGCCATTACAACGTTTATCAAATAATAGCTGGTTTTAATGCTTTTAATACGAATTGAAGATATTTTGAAATGCAGAAATTTGGAAGTGGCTTGAGGTGGCTCCATCGATAGCACACTGTAGAATGCATCTCGTTCATTTCTCTTACACTTTGCGCATTCAGTGGGAGGTTCCAGACTTCTTCCCCATTTCTGTGAGTTGTAGTTTAGATTATCAAACTAATTTTTATGAAAATTGGGGATTTTAAAATTTTCCCCCCATTGGCACATGGCATTTCAAAAAAAAATTGATGATTAACTGATTTGTTTTGTTAATTTTTGTAGTTGTATTGTAATTTCTATCGGGTCGTATTTAACAGTCTACCAAATTTACCCAATATTTTCATACAAAAAAATACTTTCATTTCCCAAAAATACTAAATGCTCACCAAAATTAAGAAAATACATAATCTTAAAGTACAACCAAATATGGACATAATGCTGACCTCTTATATATTTTGTTCGCCAAAATAACTTTTGTTGACCATAAATACTAAATGTTCACCAAATTTTATTCCGCATTTAACTCTAACATAATACCCAGATATTTAGTTTTCGACAGTGTCTTATATTATTTAGCAGTTAAAAATATTATTTGTTGATCAAAAATACACAAGCAATAAAAAGTTGTGCAAATGGTAAATAATTTTATGAAAAATTATATATGTAGATGTGCTAGGGCAAGAAAAATAAGAGTAAAAATAGAAGTGGTTTGCACAAAAAAAGATATTGATTTCCGTAATATATAAATGCTTTGCTGTAATTGGCTTGCATTATGTAAAACGTAAAACTTCTTGTGGTGGTATTTTTTAATGGTGCTTTTAAAAAAAAATTACAGGGCCCTGAACTGACCTTGTACAAAAACTTTTTTCGCGTGCCTCTTGTCTGGAAATGCAAGCGGCAAGGAGAGATGCGCGAGCATATTTAATTTTTGGAGTAATAGAATAATTATTTGACGCACAAATAGTTTTTTTGAGAAACACTAAATATAAATGGATAGCGTGAATATTTATTACACAGCATATATACAGCAGCGTCACTCACAGGGCGGCACTTTGATCTGCTTGGAGCAGTTTTCAGTGACCTCGAATTCGCGCATAACGTCCCGCGCATCCAATCTCGGGATCCAGAGCTCATTCAACACTCGGCATCGTTTGGGTGCATTACGCGATGGTACGAGAGTTGTGCCAGGAGCGTATTCAAAAAAATTGTACCGTTTATCGATGTTGTTTAATTCTATAACTGTGCTATAACGATGGACTATTTTTGCGATAAATAAAAAAATATTGCCCTTAATATGTATTGTATGGGTTTAATAAAAAAACATCTGGAATTAGTAAATCCACCTCTATTACTAATTTTGCACGGCGGTGCCCAGAGATAATTTATTTAGTCTACTTATACATATATGCTGTATATACAGGGTGTAAGCAAAATAAGTGCATTAATTTTAACTGGTAATAGAACTCTTCAAGACCAAAAACTTTTCCTAATATATTTTTTTTAAAACGTTTTAGTTTTTGTGTTAAAATTATTTTAAAATTTTACACAATTTTCTTACACGCCACTGGAACCAACGTTATCTAGTCAACAAGATTACCTTATAAATTAATTGTATTATTATTGTTCTTTGTTGAAGCATTTCATAAAAAGCTCATAAATTTGTAGGGGAAAAAATTATTTAAAAAAATTAGATTTTGAAAAAATGGTACATAGAATTTTTTGGTCTTGATGATTTTTACCACTGGTTAAAATTAATGCACTTATTTCGCTTACACCCTGTATAAGGTTGAGGAAAACAATTAAATATAAATTAAAATATTATAATTAATATAATATATTAATATTAATATAATAAATATTACAATTAAAATATAGACTATAACAGTTAATTTTTTACTTTCTAGTGGATATGAATCCAGTTGGAATCCTAAACCAACAGATTTTATCTGCAGTTCTCATTTTATTGGAGATAAAAGGGGAGAAGGAGTCCTAATTATACAGGGTGATTCATATTGAGTGGTATCTTAGAAGTATCTCGAGAAGGGAAAAAGTTACTGACCTGAAAGTTTGGCTAAGTCCTAGCGAGGTAGGATCTATTCACTGAAAATATTTTCAAAATGGTGGTACTTCCGCTAATAACCGGAAGTTGACATTAACTTTGTTATTTTAAACGGAATACTTCAATTTTTATTTTTTTTCTGGATTCTATGAACAATTTGGACATTATTTTGTTAATAAGTCCCTATACCTAAAATCAGTATCTTACGAGATATTCAAATTTTCCTGAAAAATTTGACATAAAAGTGATGTAGCTAAAAAGTTAAAATCTCAGCTACAGTTGACAGAAATATGTTGAATTTTTTATATAGGTGAGAAATTAAGGTTTCATAAAATTTCAATAATATTTAACAGTTAATATTCTAATGAACGACATACGTCGACCTCAGAAAAACAGCCAAAAGTCCATTTTTTTAAATGGCATGTTACCTAATTACATACATCAATTGGTAGAGAAAAGTAATGCGTTTCTAATGATGTATGATGTTCCTAAACCTAAAATGTATGGTTCTTTAGATATTTGGCTTTTTACAAATTATAACCTCAATTTTGAATGTAGAAACGATAAATTATTCATTTAAACGTTATACTTACCGTGTATTGCAATTCGATACATCGTTGTTTTAGGTTCAAATGTAAATAGTAGTAACGCAAATTATGATATTGAAGTTGTACCAAATTCAATTAGTTTAAGTGGTTGTAAAAATGTTACATTTATTTTTAATATTAATAAATAAATAATATTAATTTCCTAGCGAGAATTTTAGGGTATTATTTATCTCCGGAAAATAATTGGTCATATATGTCATAATTTTGTTGTCATAAAAATCGACAAATTCTCCCGGCTGTAAAAAAAATATAGAAAACATACGTAAAATGTTGTGTATTTTTCATAATCTTTCTAACAAAAAAACATTCGTAATCCGGCCCTGGTGCCTAACAGCGACACGCTTCATAATTTATAGATTTGTGCGTAACCCGATCCGATACGTGTGTTTTATAAACAACTTCGAGGTCAACGAAAATTGCACTACCCCCACCAGGCAAGTGACTCTGCTGTATATGCTGTGTTTATTATGTACAGCACGGACGCGTAACTTGAGCGTTCTAAATTTGGTGAACATTTAGTAAAATTGATAGACATATGGAATTTAAAATGTAAGCAATGGTAAAACAATACGCAGCATAGTTATTTTAGTGGTGATGTTTTCATTTTCTGATGTATAATAATTTGGGTTTTATTTAGATTTTTTGAGGCTCATTAAATAATCTGGTGGACAGTGAAAGGGATGTATGGTTTAATTTGGTGTACATTATATTTGTTCCCATTTCTATCTGGTTCCTCCACCATTTGGTGATTTTCTACAGTTAGTGGCTATTGTTTAAAATTTTTCAGGAAAACAGTTTAAAAATACTAATTAAGCAAGATTCACGTTTTTACTAACAATATGAACAATTTTGTATCTAAATAGTTATGCAGAAACAGGTTCTTATTGATGAAGTTGATCCAAATTTCGTGGAGCTAGAACTACGTGAACTAGATGTCGCCCTGAAACACGCCGAAAATGGTTTTGATTAAGGGTAAAATCTTTCATCGAGAAGAGAACTTTAATTAAAAAAATTCCTCAACGCCAAGAAACTGTCGCTTGAGAATTAAGGACGTTGCTCGCCATGGTGTTTTGGGTCGTAATTTCGATTAAGACACAAATCCTCTAATCTCTGGGTGTGTTTGTGGTGCAGTAATTTTAACAAGTTTGTTGGTTCGATTACCAAACTGTAGATACTCGGTTGACCAAATGTAGGACTCGGCCTTACATGGGGTTTCGGTTGGAAGAGCTTCGTTGATTCGGTTGTAAACAAACACCACGTGGTTTTAATACTGTATTTAAACTTAAGACTAAACAGGAATTCGAGCAAGTAGGTAATAGGTATAGAAATGATTGAGTAAAGAGTTGATAAAGACAGATAAGAGTTACGTAAGGTAAAAACGGGTAAAGAGCCCGTGCTAGGTCGGGCGCGGCTTAAATAGGGGTAACTAGCTACCTGTTCAGGAGGGGGGCTAGTTACCTGCCCAAACAGCTGAGTTGGGGGATGTGCTGCACCCAACATTCCGCCGCCTTGAAAGGATTACTTTCAATAATTAGCATGGTTGAAAATCGGTTAGGTGGTTAATATGAACTTACATCGCTAAGTTAGTACAAATAACAAATTGATAAAAATGGTAAACAAAATTAATAGCTAAGAAAATCGGTTAGTCAAAATGAACTTACATTACTAGGTTAGTAACAAATTGATAAAATGATGAAAAAGATTTATGGTTAGTTAATGTCTCTTATGATGATCGTCGTCAATTCCGGTCTGCAACCTGAGCACAAGAGTTCGATCACAGAGGTTCAAGAGGTAACACACACACTTTTGTAATTGACCTTTTCACAACACCATTTGCGGTTTTCACTGACACCACACGCACCAAGTTGTCGCTTCCAGGGTGGACGTCGGTGATGCGGCCTAGTTTCCAGCATAATGGCGGTAGGTTGTCTTCACGTAACACAACCAAGGTTCCCACGGTCAAATTGTGTTGTTGCCGGTTCCATTTGGGTCGTTGCTGCAGGGTGTGGAGATACTCCGATGACCACCGTTTCCAAAAATGCTGTTTCATTTTTTGGAGGTGTTCCCAGCGGGAGAGTCGATTGGCTGGTAATGGAGTTAAATCGGTCTCCAAGGGAGCAGTGAGTGGCTCCCCGATTAAAAAATGCCCTGGTGTTAAAGGACTCAAATCGGTAGAGTCATTCGATAAAGGGCAGATGGGCCGCGAGTTCAGACATGCTTCGATTTGAGTGAGGAGTGTGTACATTTCCTCAAAATTCAACAGCGTATTTCCCAAAACTCTCTTAATATGGTATTTGGCCGATTTTACTGAAGCTTCCCAAAGTCCTCCAAAATGCGGGGATCTTGGTGGTATGAAATGCCATGTTATGTTATCGTTAGATAATTGGGTGACCACATTGTCTTTGAATTTGGATGATTTGAATAGTTTCACAAGATCGCTTAGCTTTCGGTTGGCACCCACAAAATTAGTTGCGTTGTCCGAATAAATGTTTAGTACCTTGCCGCGTCTTGATATAAATCGGTTTATCGCGCTAATAAATGTTTCTGATTTGGCATCACAGACCAATTCTAGATGAACTGCCTTCGTACCAAAACATACAAATACTGCAATATATGCCTTTTGATAATTATATATTAATCCTAAAGTTTTCATTTCGTCTTGTTTATCGAGATTAATGTTAGCATTAGAGTCAGATTCGGTTTTTGAAAATAAATAAGGTTGATTAGATGCCCATTTACGTAGGTCAAAACCTCCCTTTCTTAGACATTTAATTAATTGATCGCGTAATGACATTGCTTCCTCCAAGCTATTTGCACCGGTCAATAAGTCGTCTACATAAAAATCTCTCATGATTATAGGATAAGCTAAAGGGAATTGATTTCTTTCGTCGTATGCTAACTGTTGTAGCGATTTGATGGCAAGATAAGGAGAAGAAGCTAATCCGTAGGTTACGGTTGTCAACCTATAAGTGTCAATTGGTTTATTGGGATCCTCACGCCAAAGGATCCGCTGATAATTACGATCGTCTGGATTGACAATGATCTGACGATACATCTTCGCAATATCTGCTGCTAAAGTTATTTTATGCGTACGAAATCTGAGGATTATTGAAAATAAATCCTGTTGTAGAGTTGGACCTACACATAAAACGTCATTCAAACTGTTACCGGTTGACGATTTTGCGGAACCGTCGAATACTACCCTCAACTTGGTTGTTGAGCTTCCTGGTTTTACTACCGCGTGATGGGGAAGATAAAAAGTTTTCGTTGACTCATTCAATTCGGTTGTTGGCACTAGTTCCATGTGCCCTAATTGTTTGTATTCGTTTATGAAAGTACTGTAATCCGCGTGAAGTTGCCGATTCTTGTTAAATATCCGTTCGAGAGATTTAAAGCGTCTTAAGGCGGTCTGTTTGGAAAGTCCAAGGGGTTTATGGTCCCTTTTAACCGGTAGGTTGACAATGAAACGACCGTCGGCGGCTCGTTTATGAGTTTCAGCAAAGTGATCTTCACAGAACCTTTCGCTGGGGGCATGATTTGTTTTATTGCTTCCTTCTTCAATTGTCCAGAATTTGGCAATTTGAGTTTCTAATGAGTTTTGCGATAAGTTGCACGTGCTAGGTTGTTCGGCAACATTTGCAATGGTACTAAAATTCATTTTACCTGTGATTATGTACCCTAGAGAGGTTTCTTGTAAATACAGATTAGGGCCCAAACGCCGCTTGGAATTTCCCAACAGTTCCCAAAAGACACCTGCACCCAGTAAAATATCAATTTTGTTAGGTTTATTGAAACCGGGGTCTGCTAGCGTAATGTCGTTTGGAATTTCTAAATGAGAAATATCGAATGGGGTTGATGGGACATAATTAGTAATTTTTGGTAACACGAGGCAAGATAAATGTGACTTAATGGTTGTTGATTTAAATTCGATGTTAACATAATTTTTGACTGTTGTTAATGACTGGTTGATACCTGTGACTGGTATTCTAATCGATTTCATAATTAGGTTTAATCTTTTACATGCTTCTTGTGTTATAAAGTTACTGTCAGAACCCGAATCCAGTAAAGCCCTTAATCGACACAAACGCCGATTTTTGTCATAGACGTGGATTAACGCCGTGGATAGCAAAACACGAGATTGCATTGCTATTACGCTATTTGTGATAAGAGAACTACTGGCGCTAGGTTCTTCAATTATTGCTGTTATCGGTTCGGTTTCTTCGCGATGGAGAAGAGAGTGATGTCGTTTGCCGCACTGTTTGCAGTTGCCGGCAAAGCATTTATTGGTTGCATGGTTGTTTCTGAGACAATTGCTGCAGAGTTTCAATTTCTTGACTTCGTTAATTCGCGCATCGACAGATAACTCAAGAAATTGGTTACATTGATTTAGATAGTGATCCTCTTTGCACAAAATACACGGAGGTTTGTTGCGCTTTACTCGATTTGCGCTAGACATGTGTAATGCAGTCTTATTTCCTGAAAGCTTTGTCAGAATGTTATTCGATTTATTAGGTTTTTGGATGTTCGAAAAATTATTGCGATTTGACTTGTTACTGAAATCTAATGATTCGAGCATCTGATATCTTTCCGATAAGAATTTGTTCATTTGGGCCATTGTGGGAAGGTCATTTGATGCTACGGTTTTGACTGATGTTTCCCACTCGCGCTTTGTTAAATAATCAAATTTACTTGTCATTAGAAAGATTAGTAGATCATCCCACGAGTCTACCGGTCTATTCATTTGTTTCAGTGCTTTTAGATTAGAACTTACTTGATCTTGCAATGATCGAATTGATTGAGCAGATTCTTTATTGACTGAAGGCAAATTGAATAGTGAATGAATGTGGTGATGTGTGATTAATCTTTTGTTTTCATACCGGTCTTTAAGTTGCTGCAATGCAACATCGTAATTGTTGTCGGTTATGGTTAGGTTGCTGATTGTCTGTAGTGCATCTTCATTTAAACATGATTTTAAATAGTGCAGCTTTTGTACGTTTTGTAACGAATCATTGTTATGAATTAATGACTGAAATTGATCATAAAACGCAGTCCAATCTAGAAAAGATCCCGTGAATTTAGGTAAAGCAATAGTTGGCAAATTTACCCGCATTGAGTTGTTGGTATCTTGTGACTTTAGAGAACTCGAATTTTGATTATTAGGTTGATTTTTGCTAATTACAGTTTTTACCTTAGCTATGACTTTGAAATATTTAGATGTAAACTCGTCTGTTTCCTTGAATATTGCTTCATTAATTGCATTATCGTCGCTATTGAGAATTATGTCGCTTTGAATATCCCGAAACTGATTGTGGATGCCATCGAAATCTGTTAAACGTTCCCGAAGCTCGTCGATTTGATCCGGTATCGTTAACGATTCAGCAAATTCTACAAATCTTGATAGTCTATCTTGTAAAATGCTTTTTTGGGTTGCCAATTCTTTTGATTTAGCTTCTTTCGGTTTACCCATTGTTGTAAGAGTTTAATAAGCGGTTTTGATTTAATTAATACTTCACATTAATTGAGAGTTTTGTGAAATCCGCCGCCAAATTCAAGGAAAGATACTACACTAGTTACACTACTCACGAGCAATAAGAACATGCGACTTACTTGTGTTTGTTGATGGTTGATGTTCGTTGTTGGTTGACTCCTGATTAGACTTTACGGGTGTTTAGGTTGCGAAGGACCGTATTTGATTGATTTCGATAGCACTGGTTAACTGGTTATAATCCGGAACAAAATGACCAAAAATGTCGGTTCCGGTTGATATCCGGCACGAAGTGACCAAAATGTTGGTTCGATTACCAAACTGTAGATACTCGGTTGACCAAATGTAGGACTCGGCCTTACATGGGGTTTCGGTTGGAAGAGCTTCGTTGATTCGGTTGTAAACAAACACCACGTGGTTTTAATACTGTATTTAAACTTAAGACTAAACAGGAATTCGAGCAAGTAGGTAATAGGTATAGAAATGATTGAGTAAAGAGTTGATAAAGACAGATAAGAGTTACGTAAGGTAAAAACGGGTAAAGAGCCCGTGTTTTTTTTTTTTTTTTTTTTTTTCTTAGGGAGGGGAAATCCCTTCGGACACCCAGCGCTTGGTTCAATCACGCTGGGTAGTGCCGGACTTGAACCGGCTAAAACCCCTCCGGACGGGCCGGGACACTGTCCCTTCACCCCGTTATCTTCTGGAGAAAGCGCTCGCGGTGTGGAAATGTGTGTAACCTAAGTCAATGTCGTGTGTCGCGGTTCGCGAGTTGACGCGGATGGTTTTACCCGTTTAAAACCATTTTCGGCCGTTTTAATCGATAGGGTGGTTCCTCGCCGTAGTCGACGGCTCTACGAACGAGGAGGTTCGGGTGGTCAGCTGCTGTTGCAAAGAACTTTATCGCGACATCTTTGAGATGTTCATTGATGTATTTAATACTAGCGTCTTTATGTAGCTGGTTGTTTCGAACAAACCAGGGTGCGTCGAAAACAAATCTGAGGGACTTGTTTTGCACCACTTGAATTTTGTTTAAATGCGTAAACGCTGCGTGACTCCAGACGGGAGACGCATAAGTCATTATGGGCCTGATAATTGTGGTAAAAAGTCGTAATTTACTTCGCGGTGACAATCTGCTCTTTCGGCAGAGCAGTGGATAAAGTTGGGCGATACATCCTCGCGCCTTGTTTCTGGCTGTCTCAATATGCTTGGCGAACGTCAATCGCTTGTCCAGGGTGACCCCCAGATATTTGGCTGATGCCTGCCACTGGATGGGCTCACCAAAGATGCTCAATTCTCTATCAGGTGTTACTAGGTTACGACGTGTGAAAAGGACTGCAGTACTTTTGGCTGCATTGACGTTAATGAGCCATTCGCGATACCATGTTTCCAGATTTTCCAAAGCTCTTTCGAGCTTATTTGAAATTTGGAACGCATGTTTGGCGCGCGCGAGTATAGCGGTGTCGTCGGCGTACTGAGCAAACTCAACTGTCGCGGGCTGAGGCATGTCTGAGATGTAAATATTGAACAACTGTGGCGCGAGTACTGATCCTTGTGGTACCCCAGCCGCCAGGGGGCGACTGGTTGATCTGATACCATCAATTTTAACGCGAAAGCTACGGTCCGAAAGAAAAGAATAAATGAGTTTAATAATTTTGCCCGGATAGCCCAAATTGATCATCTTATATATGAGCCCAGAGTGCCAGACACGATCAAAAGCTTTTGAGACATCCAGAAAGACGGCCCCGGTGTTGTATTTCCAGTCGAAGCTGGTGTAACAGTGCTCTACCACCCGAAGGATTTGTTGTGTTGTCGAGTGTTGTGCGCGGAAACCGAACTGAGTGTCGGGGATAACGCCATGATCCGTCGTGAACATATTTAGCCTATGGAGAATGCATCTTTCCGCAAGCTTTCCAATGGTCGAAAGAAGACTTATGGGGCGGTAATTTGAGGGCTCTTTCGGACTTTTGCCAGGTTTTTGAAAGAGAATGACGTCCGCCTTTTTCCACGTTTGTGGGAAGTGACCTAGCCGAAGAGTGGCGTTAAAGATTGCGGTTAGATGCATGATTGCTAACATTGGCAGATTTTTCATTGACAAGTTGGTGATTCCGTCTGGGCCTGGCGCGCGACGTTTGTGAAAAAATTTAATGTGACTCGAAATTTCCTGAGGGGTAATCGGATTGACGTTTCCGACGTCGTTTTCTACTTGATTTTCCAAATGTTGTTGAACAAATCTCTCTATGAAGCCAACACGGCCCAGGTCGGCATGGGTCGTGTCGGTGGTGAATTGCTCTTGCAGTGAATCTGCAAAGAGTTCGACTTTGTCAACTGGCGCGGACACGGGTCCCGTTGGTCCGTTAAGCGGGGGGATTTTGCGAGGAGCGGAATTTCTAAAAACGCGGGTCATTCTCCAAAGACTTTTCGAATTTTGCCCGTTTAAAGAAGTGAGTTTGTCTTGCCACGAGTCATTGGCGCGAACTGAGAGCGCGTCTCTCACCTCGGTTTGTCGTCGGTTCAATTCGGTTTTATCTAAAGGAGCTAAAGTCCTTTGATATCGCCGTTTTGCCCGATTTTTGTCACGAATTAAATTTTTTATAAAATTTGGAAGAGCTGGACGGTTATTTTGCGCGGGTTTTGTGAATTCTGCTGACTTTATTGCCTGAATAATGATGTTTTCTAACTGCCCGACGGTTGAATTTAATTCCGGAATTGAATTTATAATTGGAACGGGGCCCAGTGAATTACCAACATTGCTTTTGAATTCTTTCCAGGCTACCGATTGTAGCGGACTTGGTCGATCGTTGGGAATTGTGCCCATTTGGAGTATCACAGGGTTGTGATCGGAGCTAAGGGCTGACAGTGCATAGATAGAAGGGTGTAGGGGAACATTTTTCAAAAGAGCTATGTCTAGGACATCAGAGGTCCCATGGGTCGAGAAGTGAGTGGGTTCTCGGGGGCCCAAGGGAGTGATGTCATTTCTCAGCGTAAAGTCATGCAGCAGTCGGCCATTATTACTAACGGTGCGACTGTTCCACATGTGGTGTTTGCAATTTAGGTCGCCAACCACAATTGTGGGGGCGTTGTCTGGGAAGAGGGCTTGGAGGTCTAGGTCTTGGATAGGATTGTTCGGCGGTTTGTAAGCGGAAATAATTTTGATCGGCCCGGATGTGGTTTCGATTTTGATCGCGGTTGTCTCGATATTAATCGCGGCCGGATTGGGTAGTTCGTGATGTTCGATTTCATTTTTAATATAAATCGCGGTTCCACCGCCCTGCCCGGTAGTTCTATCGGTACGATAAAGCTGATAATTTTGAATTTTGATTGCGTTGCAGGGTCTCGCGTGTGTTTCGGATATGAGCATGACATCGATATCGTGCTCGTTCATAAACTCGCCCAATTCGAGTTTCTTCTTAGGAAGCCCGTTCGCGTTCCAAAAACTAATCAAAAGGGAATTTGGTGTAATTTTGCGCAGCATAAAAAGTTACTGAATTAAATTAGGTTGTCTAAGATAACGCGGGTGTTTAAGACAAATTCTTTAGTTTGGTCGTCTGTTGCATTTGTTTGGCTGAAAGTAAGTAGCATTTGTGCCAGAGCGGCCGAAATTTTGGCATACTTGTTTCCGGAGTTTTCGCGCGGATTCGCGGTAGGCTTTGGCACCGGTGCCGGTTTTGGGATGGTGGTGGAGGGCTTTAGGGTTGGTGCCGCAAGGACCAGAGGTTTGGCCCAAGCGGAGGTTTTGGGAATGGGAGCCGGAGATGTTTTTGGGATGGGAGCCAGGGAGGTTTTTGGTTTGGGGTAGGCTGAGCAACCCCGGTAACTGGCCGGATGCGCAAGAGAACAATTTGCGCATTTCGGCGGATCTGATTTTGCCATGGGGCAATTGAAGGCTTGGTGGCCGAGCCCGCACTTGACGCACCTGAAAGGCGCCGTACACTTGCTCTGGGAGTGGCCGAAGAGTTGGCAACGATAGCATTGCCCTTTGCTTTTGGACTGCCTAAGGGCCTCCACTCTGACGCGGAGGCCGACACAGGTGGTGAGGTCGTAGATCTTACGACACTCACGCGGAACAATGGCTATAAATAGGGGCATTGGAGTCTTATCCATTCGGATCATTGGCGCAACCTTGACCGGTCTGTATCCAGCTTGTGTCAAATCGTCGATGATGTCTTCCGGATTTGTCGTTTCCGGAAGTCCGCGTATCACTACTTTTAGGTTGCGTTCCGACGCGAAAGTGAACGTATGGTACGGTGTCTCGTTTTTGTCAAAAAGAGCGGTGAGCGCGCGATGTGTGTCAGCGTCCGGAACACTAATTTTAATCCCCTCGTGGGTTACTTGAGCCTTCGTGTAAATAATATTTCTCCTCTTTAGATCGTTGGACACGCGGGACCAAATGCTCTTGTTGCGCATAATAATGGGAGGAATTCGTTCGCGAGTTACAGCGTTGTCGGTGTCAACTTGTTCTTGTTCCGGGCACTCGTGTGTGCGCGTGGCAGCTAAGGGGCGGGGCCTAGTTGTGTTCGGTGTTTGGCGCATGCGCGGTGTTATGCTTACTTGGTCATAATCAATTTCCTGTTCGTTGTTGTCGTCCTCTGCTTCTTCTTCTGCTTCCTCTTCGTTTCCGCTCAGAGGGCTGAACGGATTTCCGGTGGCGACTTCCATTGGGGTTGTAGGGGAGGCTGGGCGGGCGGTCTTTCTGGGGGCCTGAAATTCTTCGTCGTTGTCCGATTCTGCACGTCTCTTGGACATCCGCTCTATCTGGGCGCTGCAATGGAGAATTATCTCCCTCAGCTCCTGGATAGACCAGCTGTCAGAGGACGTGGCTAACTTTTCCATCGCTTGTTCCTGTAATCAATCTCCTGCCGAGTTTTAATAAAAACTTGGCAGTCGATTTCGACTCCACACAAGCAAATTCTTCTGATTGTCGGCTTCAGCTATTCTGACGAACTGCCGAAACCGGACTGAATTGGTCAAAAACCACGTGGATTTTCCTAACCGTTTGCCGCAGTTTTTCTGACGAACCACTGAGACTAGGGTTAGGGCTGTTCGCAAACTCTCACAAGACCCGAACTGATTCACTTTCGCAAAACTGTTCACAATCTCTCACCGTTTGGAAACACGTCAAGTCACATCTAGCGCTGCCACTCGACAGAAGAGCCCGTGCTAGGTCGGGCGCGGCTTAAATAGGGGTAACTAGCTACCTGTTCAGGAGGGGGGCTAGTTACCTGCCCAAACAGCTGAGTTGGGGGATGTGCTGCACCCAACAAAGTTTACCTGTCGCCTTATACGTTGATGGTCCGTAAATCACCGAATCGACTTCTTAATTAATTAGACATCTACTAAAAAAGTCATTAAAAACCGGACCGTTTCACTGATATATGCGACGTTGGTGTAGTTATTAACACTATCGAGTTATCGGCTCGCCCGAGGTTTTTGCAAAATCAGAAAAGTCGACCAACTAGGTCAAGGTTTCAAGTGTAAAATTATGAATTTATAAAATCGCACGTTAGTTGTTCCATTGCGTGAAGGTTATGTCAACCGAATGTGTCTTTAAACAAGCGGTTTCACTAACAACTAACGGTTGCTTAAAAAAATTGCAAAACTCTGGAGTTTTCTAGTTGTCGCTTTGAAAGGCGCCTTTTAAGGTGAAATTTATGCAAAAATTCATGTGTTTGTGGAAACAATCCGAGAATTCTTCGTAGTGAATGTCACTTCTAAATATTCAGCTAAATACTTTCTTGCCAAATGAACGATACGATTTTTTAAAAATATGACAACTTAGCACAATTTCAAAACAGTAGAACATAGTTTTCGTTAGGTAAGTTCAAACAATTGGCACCTCACTTACCCCAGCTGTCTGGTCGGCCGATGAAAGATTTACAGTTCAGTTTGCCAAAGTTGCGATTGAAGATGGAGAAAAGAAATTAAACGTTCGACAACTCTCAAGGTTCCAGGATAAAGAAAACTTTAATAGACTTTTTTTGTTATGCAGCTACATTCATAATATACAGGGTTAGTCAAAAGTATGAAGCCAAGCTTCTCCCGTTTAAAGTGCTATATCATTTGTTTATATAACTTATAACTTAAGTTATATACCTATACCTATCACATTCTAATGGTGTTGTCGACTGTGCATTGTGTTGGGATATTGGGATACACCCCCATCTTACAGGTTAACCGAACTGGGTGGACCTTAATAGTAGCCTATAGTTCCTCCTGGGACGCAATTTTTTTTTCAAAATAGACGGGTTGATGTAGAAAAAAAATGTTCCACACTTGTGTGGAGAATGATTTTCTTCGTCAAACTAAATAGAAAAATTAGTATCTACGTCGCCACTTCAGAAAAAAATCGGCGCAGGCAAAATGGCTATTTTCGTATTCCATGTAAAGAAAGAAAAATAGTTTGGGGATGCGTACAAAAGCTATAAAAGCGTTTGATAGGTTATCTAAACTTGGAGACTTATGAAGTATGGTTAGTGAGGAATGATTTGACGGTACAATGAAAAACTGCGCAATAATTTGCGAGAACAAGGTCGTAAAAATGTTGAGTTTTATGTACATTCTCAATAAATCTAACCAAAAATATCGCTCGTTTGCATCATTCTTGCTGTAACCGAGAAATTCGGCGACGTTATTGACGAGATAGATCGGCCACATTTTTACGAGGCAACCAGCAGCCGGACAGTTCAAATTAATTATGAATAAATTATTCCGCCCAATTACACATTTCAACACACTTTTGTTAGGAGACACACTTGTCGTTGTCCTAACACGAAACAGTCCAACCATCAGCCATTCGGTTAGCTGCAGCGATCTCCGATAACGTCACTTCGGCCATATCATCAAATCAGTCATATGTTAATTACGAGTAATTGGTGATCAGGGACGTAGTTACACAGCTTTTTCCTACGCAATTGCTTCAAGTCATATTTTTTTTTGTTAATACAATTACATTGTAAGTGGCGCGTCAGTCATCGACTTATCTCGCCGTCACTTGTCTCTTGATGTAATAATTTAATAGACTTTTCCTTTGCATAATCAATTGGTCATGTTATCCGACATCCTCGCGCAACTTATCGAAACGGTTGTCAGACCGGAATACCGCAGCGCTAATTAAGTGCTCACGGAGGCGCAATTAAATTCTCCGGTCTTGATGTGCCGTGATTGCAGCCACCGAATCGCTAATGGGGTCGAATTTCGTAATTGGCGATATTGTTTAATTAAAATGTAGGTTATAGCAGCGCTTGAAAAACATTCAAATCGCTCCTCAATGCGATCTATCTTTTTCATTGTGTACTTTACTTTCACTTGTCCAAACGGATAACAAGTTTGACTCGGCTGTGATACACAACAGAAACGCATTGTGTTGCATAATGGCAACGATAAATATCTTCGGTGCCTTTGGTAAATTATTACTCGACGACTTCTTGCTTATAATAAGTACCGGAAAGTTTAACGCGATACTACCGGCATTTTTTACATGCGTGACTGCGGCGAGGCTATTTATTATTAATACTGGTGAAGCAAAAGTTTAAATTAAATTTGTTGGAATGATTGTTAAAATTCAACAGAAACTGGGGGTCGATATTGCCGCAAATTTAATTCGCTCTCGGATATTTAAGTAAGAAAATCGGGCAAATAGGGGAGTTGATATTGTTTGAAAGAGTCGAAGCCGAAACGTTGAGAAACGCCAATGTCGCAACGTTGAAAATCGTAATAAATTTTTTATGAATTTTTATACTATGACCTCCATCTGGTTCCTCCACCATTTTTCGACTCTCGCTTATAACGTCAACTATTTATTATCTGGAAATGTTTGGTACCTAGTACAAGATTTTGTTTTACTCATCCACTTTCTCAATAACGAACTAAATAAAAAAGAGTCCTGAACTGTGCGTTGCTTGCTGTGCAACTCTTTCTATCTACCTGAAAAGCCCTAATTTATTTTTTCTAATATCGTTATCATCCAAAATTATGATGTCAAGGTATAAAGAAAAAAATTTGTAGTTTTTGAACAAAATATCGTATAGAAACGTTTTATACCATTCTACATAGAGTATGTTTTTCACTTCTAGGAAAAAAATTGACTTTGACTAAATTTTATTGGTTAATTTTTTATGATTTTTTTTCTAATATCGTTGTTATCCAAAATTATGATGTAAAGGTATAGAGAATAAAATTTGAGACTATTGAACAAAATATCGTATAGAAACGTTTTATACCATTCTGCATAGAGTATGTTTTTCACTTCTAGGAAAAAAATTGACGTTGACTAAATTTTATTGGTTAATTATTTATGATTTTTTTTTTAATATCGTTATTATCCAAAATTATGATGTAAAGGTATAGAGAATAAAATTTGTAACTATTGAACAAAATATCGTATAGAAACGTTTTATACCATTCTGCATAGAGTATGTTTTTTACTTCTAGGAAAAAAATTGACGTTGACTAAATTTTATTGGTTAATTTTTTATGATTTTTTTTCTAATGTCGTTACCATCCAAAATTATGATGTAAAGGTATAAGGAAGAAAATTTGTAACTATTGAACAAAATATCGTGTAGAAAGGTTTTATACCATTCTACATAGACTATGTTTTTCACTTTTAGGAAAAAAATTGACGTTGACTAAATTTTATTGGTTAATTTTTTATGTTTTTACCACCGTCTTTACCAATGCGAGTTGTTTTTAGATGCCTACTCGTAGATATTTATGTAATAAAAAAAATTCTTATTTAACATTATTAAAACCTTTATGAGTAAGGAGCTAGACAAAAAATCATAACTTTTGAACTAATAGTGGCGTACTGAAGCACTTCTTATCTAATTAAGAAGACCTAATCTCATAGTCTCTAAAAAAAAATAAGATTTTTCTAACTTTATTCTTACTTTTTTTAGAAATTTTCATATTATGATCGTTATAATTTGCCTCCTCCACCATTTGGCGGCTTTCTTTAGTTTACAGAATTTATTTAAAATTTCTTAGAAAGAATAAAGTAAAAAAAAATTTTGTTTTACATTCAGGGTTTTTTCACATTATGATCTATACGTGGCTCCTCCACCATTTGTCGTCGTTCTTCAGTTTGTACAATTTTCTCAAGATTTTTCAGATACAGTGTTAAGAGACCAATTAAGTGACATTTATGTTTTTCTTAATAATGCGAACTAATTTTTACCAGAAAGTTGCTTCTAGATGAACGGTGAGAACTACAAAAAAATGTTATTTCTGAACTAATAATTGTCACACTGAACTAGGAAGCACTATGATCACGTAATTCCATGGTAAAAGTAGGCATTCAACAATACTCCGCTAAAAAGAAATCAGGACAGATCCTGTGGCGCGAAATCAGCGTAATAATAATCAAACTAATCTCTCCACCTCATTTTCGAAATCTTAGTAGGTAATGAAAATACTATTGAGCTGCACCTGGTGTCGGATTTTATTTATTTTTTACCTTTTTGCGATAGAACACGTAACAAGAAGAAATAATGACAATTCGCCGGCTACTTTGACGCGACAATAACGGACATCAGGGTTATAAAGCACGAAATGCTCCGTTAACATTTAACACGGTGTAAAGCGGCCGATATCCGTGCGACAAGTTTTTTTTTCGATCTCCTCCTTGAAGAAATGTCAATTGAATTGCCGATGGATTTATGAGGCGAGCTCTCGCGCAAGAATTTCTTCAGTAAATCCGTGTCGAATTCAATCGGGCATACGTCATTTAATTACATACCGGCGATATTGAAAAATAATCCGGTGATGCAAGCGAGAACGGGGTGCAGTTACATACCGGAGGAATTCGATTTCACCTCAATTCGCGTCTTAAATAAAACATCATCGGCGACATTCTCCGTTGTACTATGAGATTTACGAGGCTGCACTATCTAGGAGGAGAAGCGGACGGTTTTGTTTGTCATGGAGCGAAATTTCAACGTTGAATAAAACAATGGCAGGCAGAAGCGGGGTCGTAAAGTGGCAGCTTTGGACCAGGACTGTAAAACCGAAAGACCCCAGTGAACGAGTTGGAGGCGGGTTTCATTTTGTTTAAAAACGGGTCCAGCAATCCGCAGTCTGTTTTAAAATTTTACTCGCAAATTTAGCAAAAATTTTAAAAATTCTACATAATTATATGGAGATTGTGAGTGGACACTTACCTATTACAAATTTTTACACTTTTTAGGCGTTAAATGGCCGTTTCACATTAGAATTTTTTCGATCTTGATGGGTTTTCAGTGAGTGATGGATGGAGATCCTGAAAAGTTTACAATATTGCTGAAAGTTTTTTCAACAAGAAGCTTTATAAGGGGGCAATTATGGCACCATTCAATTTCAGCCCGTAAATAAATAATTTTAATCTGGTAAACGGGGAACTGGGATCGATCCATTTTTGGGGCTTTAACTAATTATTATTTGCTAGTGGCTCAAATCCCTCCCATAACAGTTTGCTAGTTTAGAACTGCAGTTTCAAAATAAAACGATCAGAAGTTTGGTTTCAATCTAACGAGTTGCAACTGATGTTTTCCCGTCTGAATTTACAGCCCTCTGGAAAAGTAATCAGTTTCCCGGAATTTCGAAATTTGGTTATCTTTTCTAAGGGTAGTGCAGGTTAATGTGCCCATCATTCTCCACCTAACCTACGCGATTGCTTTTACAAAATTAAACAAATTTAAAAGTCTTCCGAGGATTTTTGAAGTGGTCGAGAAGAGTTAGTTGATTGAGTGTGTTCTTTAGATCTAGGGTCTGTTGGCTCTTGCGGCTGGGAGTCACTTAGGAAATTGGGTCTTCGGGCCGATCTGCACGTTTAATTGCTGACGGCAGCGAACTTTGCTACAAAGTTTTGCCATTCGGAGTTAGATAATCAAATTATTCGCCCGAATTACACTGTAATCCCGGTTTCAATGAAAACGTCAAATCTAGCATCAAATCAACAGACAACATATCTCCAACCTTTCTTAATAATTATTGTCGGATTGGAACAGTGAGAGACGTAACGGCTCCGCTAGGGGGAGGTTTCTCTTGTAACCGCAGGAGGGATCGAAAAGAAAGCTCTCCGCTGGCATTCCATCTTGTTACGTTACAAAACGCTCCGAATTAGAGGGCGCGTTGATGTAATGGACGCCCTTATTGTGAGGGGATTAATTATGCGGCTTTCAAAGACGGATTTAATTCTCACCTTGTCATTTTGTCTTTTTTCTGTTCCAGTTGAGCGCCAACGTGGTTGTTTTTCTGTGCGTCAACGTGGTGGGTGTCTTCATGCATAATTTGATGGAACATGCACAACGAAAGGCGTTTCTAGACACCAGGAATTGTATAGCCGCCAGATTGGAGATGGAGGATGAAAATGAGAAATTGGTAAGTCAGGCCCAACGCACACCTGGGGTGGCGTCGTCAAAACGCATAAAGCATCAACATGCAGAACATATGAACTTTTTCCCAAATATTTTTTAAGGGCAAGTTATGATTCAATATTTTTTTTTTTAGCTTTTTACTTTTTCAAGTTCTTCCTCGATTTCGACGAGGATCATTATCCAACCTTGGTACTTTTGGTAAAACTTGTTCTGGCTATCTTGAGCTTTAGAAATAGGTCAAGTCAGTTGGAGTGAATAGAACATAATGGGGTACTTGTCTCATGTTTGGGAAATATCGGGAAATATAATATTTAGAAAATGTAGGCGATTTTATTAGACCCGTATTTTTTTATTTGGTTCTAAGGTCGATATTACGCCCAGAATTAATTTTTGGAGTGGAAGATTTGTAGCGTAGTCGGCCCCTGCACGGCGTAGTCTTAAAAGAAATCGTATGATAACGCTTTACTCAGATTGCTTGCGTTCGATGTATAAATCGAATGCCAATCCGATGTACACATGTCGCGCACTCCGGTAGCAGCGCAGCATAGTAGCCAAAAGCAAGAGTCCATTCAATATAGGTGTGAGTCTTGGATACGGGGGGCCAATGCGTCATCAAAAACAAAAATTACAAATATTTACGAAGAAATAAAATAAAAGAAATGGGAAAAAAATATTTAAGCCTCTTTTAGTTATTTGCATGCATCTAGACTCTAAAGAATAAAAAGTGCAAAATTTTTTTTAGGCAAGTACCCCATTT
The DNA here is from genome assembly GCA_951805265.1 of Schizotus pectinicornis. Classification (NCBI taxonomy): domain Eukaryota; kingdom Metazoa; phylum Arthropoda; class Insecta; order Coleoptera; family Pyrochroidae; genus Schizotus; species Schizotus pectinicornis. The sequence continues at coordinate 7,023,061 of OX638207.1, read as the reverse complement.
AGAAGTGACTCAGCTCAGCTTGCCTCAAATGATTTATGAATGCTCGTCAGAATATTGTTAAAAGTACTGTAAATGAGGGTAACTTTTCTTTATGTTACTGGGAAAATATGCCAATGAAAGGGGCCAGCATTGCAGGGAATGCCGGAACAAAGCCGAGAATTAGTGAAAGAGTCATTTAGAACTGAAGCCCCGAAATTGTTTCGTTCCGCATCAAAGAAGCGTATATTTAAACAACTGATTGCTTTCTTGTTTTTGCAGTCAGTGATTAATTTGTTAATTATTTAATCGCCTGATGGAAAATTAAAAATTAACACACCGGACCCGTAAAATTTGCGGAACGTCGAAATTAGTTACCTAACCTTATAAGGAAGGACCATAATATTTATTTGCCCCAAACGATCCAACAGTGTCGCTCAATTTGCATACTTATTTTTTTTTTTTGTTCGCAGGAAAGACTTCTTTTATCGGTGCTGCCGCAACACGTCGCCATGGAAATGAAAAACGACATAATTTCACCGGTGGAGGGACAATTCCACAAAATTTACATTCAAAAACACGAAAACGTCAGGTAAGTTAAATTTCTCCTTTTATCCCCTCAAACAAGTTCCGAGTTTACCCGGGCAATTGCTGCGAATCTCGCAGACAACAAAGATGCGTGGCCAAGAACTCAAATAATTAGTACCTAACGTGAATGTCTTTGCGTTGGAAAAGCGCGCTATTTTTACTTTTATTGGGAGCTTCCGCTCTTGCTGCTAACTTTTATTGGAGTTGTGTTATTGTGGAGGGTCTTTTTAGTGATTGGATTGTTGTTTCTTAGGGCAGGAGCGGAAACATGCGGGCTTATTGCAACGGTTTTGTAGCTTTCGAGTTTATTGGCTGCGTAAGGAGAACCCTTTAAATCGCGATTTGGACAGATGACCACCCCACAAGCCGGCCACTGATTGATTAACCAGCTTCGGCCCCAACAATTCTGCCAAGACCCGCTAAATGACCAAATAGTTGCCCTGCTAGGTAGTTAATACCTAAAACTTCTTATTTTGTAATTATGTCTACTTGAAGCTTTTACAAAGTTAAGGCTGCGACTGCCAGACTGTCAGATTGATGCCGGCCATAAATTACTGCCAAGTTAGTTATTCCCGTGTTATTCCCAGTTCGCGTGTAAGAGGAAAGAAGGACTACGTTTTTGTCTTTTTAGTTTTTTTGCCTAATAACTTTCTATTCGTCTCTTCGTAGGGTTGATAGCAAACATAACACTTAGTATAATTATGCAACAAATAAAAATTTTAGTACCAAATGGGAACAAATATTCATTCCAACTTACGGTGTGCTTGAAGCTGTTTATAATTTGAAACTGAAATGTGACGCTCTATTTCGATCAATCTTAGTTCACCTGTGCGGTTCTCAAACAAACTCTACCCCGTGGTTTAGCCTGGTTGCAAATGTAACGTAAGTTGGAAAGAATTCCACTTCACCCTGGGCTTCTTCAATGACGGCGACTGTACACCAAATTAAACCATACATCCCTTGCACTGTCCACCAGAAAATTTAATGAGCATCAAAAATTCTAAATGAAACCCAAATTATTATACATCAGAAAATGAGAACATCACCACTAAAATAACTATGCTGCGTATTGTCTTACCACTGCTTACATTTTAAATTCTATATGTTTATCAATTTTACTAAATGTTCACCAAATTTAGAACGCTCAAGTTACGCGTCCGTGCTGTACATAATAAATATTCGCGCTATCTATTTATATTTAGTGTTTCTCAAAAAAACCATTTGTGCGTCAAATAATTATTCTATTACTCCGAAAATGAAATATGCTCGCGCATCTCTCCTTGCCGCTTGCGCTTCCAGACAAGAGGCACGCGAAAAAAGTTTTGTACAAGGTCAGTTCAGGGCCCTATAATTTTTTTTAAAAAGCACCATTAAAAATTACCACTAAAAGAAGTTTTACGTTTTACATAATGCAAGCCAATTACAGCAAAGCATTTATATATTACGGAAATGAATATCTTTTTTTATGCAAACTACTTCTATTTTTACTCTTATTTTCCTTGCCCTAGCACATCTACATCTGTAATTTTGCATAAAATTATTTACCATTTGCACAACATTTTATTGCTTGTGTATTTTTGATCAACAAATAGTATTTTTAACTGCTAAATAATATAAGACACTGTCGAAAAATAAATATCTGGGTATTATGTTAGAATTAAATGCGGAATAAAATTTGGTGAACATTTAGTATTTATGGTCAACAAAAGTTATTTTGGCGAACAAAATATATAAGAGGCCAGCATTATGTCAATATATGATTATCGCTTTAAAATTATGTATTTTCTTAATTTTGGTGAGCATTTAGTATTTTCGGGAAATGAAAGTATTGTTTTGTATGAAAATATTGGATAAATTTGGTAGACTGTTAAACACGACCTGTACAAATTTAGGAGAAAAAGCTAAATAAAGAAAATAGAAAAAAAGCACGAAATTTTCTTCGAATTTTAGATGATCTCTTCTGGTTCGGTTCAGCCTTGTGCTTTAAGTTCCAAGACTCGATTAGAAGTTTTTGCTTTTTCTCTCCATTGCCAGTTTTGATTCACACGTAAACTTTAACTGTGTTAAGCCGGATAATTGCGAACTTTTCAGAGTAACAACTTTTGCGATATCGATCTGAACGGGTTGTTAAGGGCGATGTAACTTTTAAGTTCTTTCCCGTTTTCCTAAATCCGTCATTGGGATGTAAATTTCACTTTCACCACACCAGCTCGACCTTTAGGCTTCTAACCTTTACGCTCCACCGTGCATTATTAAACATCTCAATCATAATGCGAAATCTTTCCCAAAACCCTTATAACCTACGACCAAATATCTCGGTCGGATTCGGCCCTCAAGTAAACGTCTATAAAGTGGGTGGACGGGTTGAAAACGTGTCGTGTTCCCGAATACGCTTACAACATCCAAAGCTCGGGCTTAACATTAACCTTTTCGGGTCGTCCGGGGGGTATTATATGGCCTTAAACATATTAAACTGTACCCGGTGTTGTTTCGTTAACGGTGACAAACCGGCATGTAGCTACTGCGTCACCCCCCGCGAAATGCCAAAGGTGAGAAATTTTGGGGAGTAAAAATCGAAACGGCACAATTACCTCCAACGTGTATTTGACATGTTGTAGCGGCAGCGAAACGTGAAGAAATCGGTTAACAATAACCAACTTTGCCGGTTTGTAGGGAGACTTTTGCTTTATTTCGGCGTGAGCAGGGCACAGAAGCGAACTTCTGCCTTTATGTTCCGCAACAATATATAAATTTCGCTTTAGTGAGCTCCAAGCTGACAGCGCGTAGGCCACGCATTAACACACAACGTATTTTACGCCGAGCAAATCTCTCATTGTGGCCTGATTAACCTGGTGAAAAGCGAGCCGAGGCGCATCCACCAATTTGACGTGAGCCCCGAAGGGGAGCTTTTTCCGAAATGTTTCGAATTTATAGAAAAGGGATTGTCGGATCATAAAATTGTTAACGACGTTTTAATGACGAAGCCGTAAATAGTTCGTGAACATGGCCACGTGGGTGTTGGCACCTAATAGAATTTCTAAGAACAATTAAAAAACGCTCCGGAGCTTCCGGCTGAATTGTGAGGTTCGGTCGTTAACGTGTGATAAAGAATCATTTCGCTTCGCTTCCAGAGCAAAAGTGACTGTTTAAGTTGCACGGCGAAGAGGCGTTAATCTACAGCTGGGAAAAAAGATAACTCAGAATGCCTCAAACAATATTTGAACTCCCAATGAGCCAGTTAGGTCGGTGCCGGTTCAAGAACGTAAAAATGCCTCATACAATATTTAACTCCCAATGAGCCATTTAGGTCGGTGCCGGTTTAAGAACGTGGCGACGAATCGCAGGTTTTAAAGGTTGGCTGTTGATCCACCATCGAGCTTTTGTTAATTTTTGAGTGCTTCATTAATTTGGTTCATTACTTACATTGTAGCCTAAGAAGAAATTAGTGTAATTAGGAGTCGGGTTTTGTTGCCATGATTCACGCGACAAGAAAATTACTTGTTTGTATTATTTGCTCCAACCCAAAACCATTCTCATTTTAATTTCACGTTTTCATGTTGAACTACGCACTGACAATTACCTCATTACTCCAACATCTTTACAAAAGCATTTTTAACTGTCGAAGCGAAGATGACTATCGCACATAAATTACAAATTGTAACACAGCGATTGTAGACGTCGATAACAAAAATTATTTATGCAAAACGTTCCGCGTCTTCCTACAAACTCTGCAATGAAAGCTTCATTGTAACGGTTACGCCCTGCAGGACCTGCTGTCCTAAATTTGGCGGTTGTCGGGGGGAATAAACTGTCGCTTTTTTTTCGGTTTAATTACCTATTTATACACTTTCCGCTGGCGAAATTGCTGCAAATATTAAAAGTTCGTGTTTTGTCGCCGAGATAGTCGACACGACAACAAATGAACTTTGCCTTAGCTTAAAAAAAAGATCGATGAGTTCGCAACGGTGGGCGAAGAGAATTTATTGCTGAAGCTCCCCCGTTTAGAGCTTATAAATATTCTAGAGGAGACTCATGCAATATTTAGAGGATCGCAATTAAAAGTCGCACTTTTCATTTTCCTGAAGCGAGAGGGCGGATTTTGCATAACAGGCGAGAGAGCGTTTCTGTTATTAACGGAAGTTCGGCTTGATTCACACCACATTACGACATGTGTTAATGAAATTGTCCGAATAAATAAGTAACACTCACGAACCTACCATATACATAATTGTTGCGTCTTCCCATTTTTTAATCCACAAAAATACTTTTGGTTAAATTTTTTTCTACAGAACGCTTCAAAGGAGTGAATCAGCGCCCTGTTTAATGGATCATGTTGCTAGTAGAAGAAAGGTGACAAAAAACATCTTTTGGTGTAACTCTTGAAGAGTTTACCTAAGAATCTGGTTCGAGCTTTTTAATGATCCGGTTGTTAATTGACGATATTGCCTCATAAAGCAGATGGTGCTCGTTTTTCTGTATAACAGTTGCTTTAAGTGGCTTAAAATGAAAATATGAAGAGGAGAACCGACTAATTGACCGATAAACAAGATCACCATAACGAAGAAGAAAAAAATTGCTTTCAGAACCGAATATTGTATACAGGGTGATGATTTTAAAGCTTTCATCAATGAGCAGTACCTAGATAAATCTCAAAATTATGGACCCAGCTTCCCACGTGTCCCATGTGTAGAAACTTTAAACCAATATTTTTTAGCTGCCATCACATGGCAAGGTATCAAATTGCCACCCTGTATAGTTTTCTTACATTGAGAGCGATTATCTGGGAGATTTTGAAATTCTTGAAAAAAGCGTTAATTTGAAATTATCAAAATATTTTATTAGCGACCCAAGTGGTTTTCTGGGTCTAATTTCCGGCGCTAGTTCCAGTTTTCCACTTTTTCCCCGTTCAGCGCTGATTATTGGGTAACTCTGAACGTGTTGAAGCAATTATGATTGCACGCAGGATTTATTGTCTTGCTGGTCGTACATATTTGGGCAGTACGTCGTCGACACCGTACATTCATTATTCAACACAAAAACAGGTTTAACGGGCCGAAAACTAATTCGTCACACCTTTTTTCTAAAATTTTAACCTCCCATTAAATCGTCGATCATAAAAAATTAAACGGAAAATAATCAACAATTCATCCATCATTCCCGGACGACAACTGAGAACGGCCCTAAATCCCCCTAAATTCGGGCTGAAACATCAACTTCACATCCAGATTATTCCACGAACCAAGATTACAGCGTTCTCGACGTGTAAAGCTTTTAATATATCCGGCATTGTCCCGCATTAACGGGCCCTAATAACAAAAACACAAGTGCGTAAGGGATTTTGCGAGTTCTTTCTTTCTGGGGTAATTGTCGACTTTCAGCTGACCGAGCTTTTGTTTTCAGCATCCTGTTCGCCGACATTGTCGGATTTACCGTCCTCGCCTCCCAGTGCACCGCCCAGGAACTGGTGAGACTCCTCAACGAATTGTTCGGCAGATTCGACCAGTTGGCCAACGTAAGTGGAATTAATTAATTGTAAGAACGTGCCGAGGCAATCTTGGCAATATTTATCCTAACGTGACGCCACTGCTGCCTCCGTTATTAATAATGGCGGTTATTTGCACTTACTAACTACTAATGTGTTCGTTAGCAGGACAAACAGCCCGTTTGTTCTGTTGGATTAGGCGCCGAGATTAATTTGGCAGCGATTAGTGCTGGCGGTTAATTTTCAGGAAATTTGCTTAAAATTATAATTTTTTGTCGTGTTACGTAAAAAGTTTGTATTTTTCGGGGTGAAAAGTGATTGTGGTTGCCGGCATTTGTCACAATTACGCTTATTAATGGTGTTTTTCTCGACATGTGGAGGGTGCACGAACTGCTATTTTTACCGCCTCCGGTTTACAAATGCGTTTTACATTTCCTTGCGGCAGTTATATATAAGCTTGATAGTAAATAAACTTATCCCCATCTCAGTCAGCTTCAAAGCCCCTGTAACAAATTACTACTAACAGGCTCTGTTTCAGGAATGAATTAGGAGGAGAGGCGGTTTTATGCCGTGATTTGATGCGAGAGATTTTTCCAAAGGGCCGTGATTATAATTTATTTGAAGAGAGAGCCGTAAAAGTTTAATGGATACACCTACCAAAAGCATAAAATTAAATTTAAATTCCACCAGGAATTCGTTCCAGTCCGACTCGTCCACCGAATCGAAACTTTTTGATCTTAATATAATTTGTTAATTTTATTTAACACCTTTCTGCTTTAAAGTTATTAGGACTCTAATAAATTGCAAAGTACCACTCTCAAATAATTATTCTTAACTTAATTTGGTTCGTCATTTTGCGTTAATCCTGAGAAGAATCGATGGTATTGTTCTTCCACATGTTTGGCTCGAGGACTCATGCTCATGTCGACAATTTTGTTTTGCTTTGTGTTTGTTGTCGAGTGCCTCCCCGCCTTCCTATTTGTGCACCCTAGGTCGATATCAGGGTAATTTAACGTTCCACAATCACGCCATCACCCATTCCATTGCCTGTCCTCCAAGTTCTGTAAACGCGTCGATGCACCTCGTTCTCAATTTCAAACATCCCCGGAAGTGCCACGTCATCGGAAAATTTTATTGGGGGTTTGCCCTGTTTTTCATCTTGAGTCTTGCGTTTTCTCTTTTCACTTGTTTTCCGCTATAATCTGCACTGATTTGTGAGAATTGACATTGTTTGTGTATTGATATTTAAATCTTTAGACATTTCTCCACTTCTGTTTGCTATTCCTTTATTTCGCATTTTTTCCTCTTTTTGTCTTCTTTTTATTTTGTTCTTTTATTTTTATTTTTTTTTGGTTTGTGAAAAAGTCTTTCATTCCTAGCAGGTCACTTTCTCTACGTCTTAATTTTTAATCTTAATAATAAGTTTTTTTATCTTTTCCACCACCTCTTCCTTCTGGTTGTTTCTTTTCTACAACTTTTTTTATATTGTTTTTCATCCGATCCTACTTCTTCGCTTTTCCGTTTATTTGCCTCATTATCATTATTATCATATTATCAATTATTAATTAATCATTAATTATTATCATTATCAATTTTACCTTAATGTTTTTTTTTCAAGCGAGAATACTTTCATTTCATTCTTTTTATGGGTGATTTTGGTTTTGCAGGACAACCACTGCCTCAGGATCAAGATCCTCGGCGACTGTTACTACTGCGTGTCCGGTTTGCCGGAGCCTCGTTCCGATCACGCCCATTGCACCGTGGAAATGGGTCTGGACATGATCGACGCCATCGCCAGCGTCGTGGAAGCCACCGACGTCCAACTCAACATGCGAGTAGGCATCCATTCCGGCCGAGTTCTCTGCGGGGTGCTCGGCCTCAGAAAATGGCAGTACGACGTGTGGTCGAACGATGTCACCCTCGCCAACAACATGGAAGCCGGCGGTGAACCGGGGTGAGCAAGCACCAACCTCCGTTCCCGTTCCTCGATCGAATTGAATTCAACAGAAAGCCGAAGAACTTTACGTGAACTGTCCCTTATTATGACGAGTTAACTTAATTGCGCCGTTAAAATTAAGCTTAATAATACTCGCCCCCAAGGCGGATATCTAGTTGCTACTTAATTCTATTAACACTAAAATTTGCGTTGTTCAGAAGCAAAAGGGTGGCGAGCTTCGAAAGCGCTTCGCTATTGCTGGCGTGGCTAACTCAAATGTTGTAGAATTGCTCGGGGTTCGTGGCGAAGATTCAAAGCGATTTTGATGGTAATAGCTTCTTTCGGGATTATGTTGATATTATCTCATTTAGATGTCGCGTCGTTAATTTTAATTACTCCATTCCTATGGTGATTACCTCAATTTCTTTGAGACTTCTTCATAGTTGTTTTAGAATCTAACGGAATTATTTACGGACTCGAGAGGAACTCTAACAAATCGTTAACAACAAAGCTGTGAAAGCTCGTTACGTAGACACGGTTAGTGTCAATAAAATCAATCAATCAATCGCGGTAAATATACTGTCTGCAATGCAAGACAGTTTACTTGAATAGCCGCGGTAATTGAACGGTCTTCAAACACACGAGGCGGACCTTATTTAGATTCGAGCAAACCACTTGCGGCTTGCGTTTCAAAGATTATTCTGCAACTTTATGTCGGGCAAAGAGGAAGAGCTAACGTCCTTTATGTTTACAAATTCGGAATTGAAGATTTTTGTTAATGATTCAGCTTGAGACATTCAGTTGCGACCCAGAATTTGAATTTAAAATGCTTGTCTGTTGCAGAAGTGCCACGCCCAATAGTTTCACTTTTACGAAGCCTTTTTTATAGGTTAGGTACTACTGAAGGGAGAAGATGCAGATTCTCCCGGCGCATCCACTATTTCGACCATTTGATTTTTCGAAGTTCAAGAAAGAAGGAATAGAATTGTGGCAATATACATATACCTACATACATAAAGTTCTTCAAGATTTTAAGCATCTGGATTAAAAGCATTTGTTTTTTTGTTTTGCAAGGAAGAGTATCACGTCACTTTACAAGAAACTATTCCATTGAGATACGTCTTGTTGGTTTTTTACATCCTGATATGAAATGATTTTTTTCTTCCTAGTAAAAGTAACAGATTCTTCCGGCGCATCCACCAATTCTACAACTGGAAGCCCATACTTACTATACAATACACACATAAAAAAAAGTTTCTCAAGATTTTAGCCATCTTGGTAACTTTGTGCGTCCTCAAGAGTATCGAGTTCAGAGCGTTTGAAGTAATAGAAAGTTTACGTCCCTTAGATCTAGCTACATATTTATTTTTCTTCACCAGCTGTGTTTTTATTAGAACGTTCTGGTTGATCGCCTAGAAAAATTTAAAATATCTTTCCCCTCCCAAATTTTGTCATTACCCAACAATTTTTTTAGTGTTACCATTGCAGGAATTGGCTGCAAGTATTTGGAATTTTGAATTTCTTCTAAATGCCATAACGCCCTCTGGAGACTCAAACGTGAACCTATTAAGCACATTCTTCTCACCTACTTCGAATAAAATTAACTTCTTAAGACTCTTGAGTTTTAATAAAATTCAGCGAAGTGTAGTTCATCATTCGTTTCTGTGAGCAGTTCAATTTCTGAACGAGCAAATTGATATGTAGGTTTCCGGAAAATTGCTGCCGACTCCTCTTTGGTCGAACAAAATTGAAATTTCCATCCACCGAGTCTGGTTCTTATTTTCGAACAAAGAACGATTAGGGTGCATTTCTATAAATAATCCTCGCCAAGGCATTGATTCGCTTCCAGTACCGTAATTACACAGCCTCATTGCAATTTGCCGTCACGATAGTATGCTGCAATTTCAGGCCGCTTAGATTAGCCAGCCTGATAAGCAAATTAATTGAGAGTGGCCAGGCTTGAAAACGATTTATCATCATACAAGTTGAATTTCCTAATTGAAACAGTGGCGGCGCAGAATTAAGGGGAGGCACCTGGAGAGCTTTCATCTTCATTATTTAGGTTCAGATCCAGTTTTTAAGGAGCTTTTTCTTGAACGTTCTCGATTGTTGTAAATAATCGTTTCACCCTTCCTTTGTGGGGTTTAGCCAATGCCGCAAACGTCAACCTTAATATCTGGTTATGGATTTTTGTTATATCCGCAAGATTTCGCTGAATTCGCAGATGAATAATGGCAGCCCCTTTCCCGCTATCTTTGATAGCCGGCGCTCGAATATAAATGGTGTGCGTCTTAAAAACCTCGTGACCTAATATTTGTCTTTTTTATACTCCCAAATATGGCATGGAGCTCGAAGCCGCCGAAGTGGGCGAAATTAATTTTTTCGATTTACCAGTAATTAATTTAGATACCCACTCACCTACATTCTTGATCGTATTGTAATCTGAACTCCATAATTGCGGTCGTAACTGCTAAACACGCGTCTCCTGCGAGAATCATCAACCCCTTACGGCAGACGCACGAGTTTATCCCCCAGGACCGGTCATCATCCCACAATTGCGCCACTAACAATTAAAACTAGCCTCATACATTTTTGAAGCCCTTTTGTAACTCGACAACTTTTCTGAAGACTTTTGGCACAAACTTTGGTCAAATTTTTTTTAATCCATTCTTCTTCGGTCTTCTTTCGTTGTATGCACTATAATTTTTCTGCGTATTGGGTCGTTTGCTGATTGTTATTTTTTTTGCAGGAGGGTGCACATAACGCAGGCCACTCTGGACTACTTGGGTGGCGAATACGAGGTGGAGCCCGGCAATGGGGCTTCCCGCAACCAGTACCTTCGGGACCATTGCGTCACAACGTACTTCATCGTACCGCCGGCCCGTAGGAGAAAGGTACTTGTCACTCTCGATCACGCCGATCACGACACACACTACTCTTCGTGTAACACGGAATGGTTTGTTAGCGACAGCATCGACGACCAACGGTTCTGGAATGGCGATTCAATCAGGAACGTGATTCGAGAGGCAATTTTAAATCGAATCCATCTTCTTTGCTGTTCGAACAATTATTACTCATTGTTGAAACAGTTGCGGGCAATAATAATTTAATTGTAAAAGTTTTGCGTAGGTAACAACGTTTATCTTTACGCTGACTAATAGAGAAACAACTTGCTACGAAATAAAAGTATTCCTATAGCAGCAATTATAGTCAGAGTTAGAGGATCGGCGAATGGAGGAATGTTTGCTAGATCCTTCGGATTTTTTCAAGGCGGAAGCTAACGAGCCAAGTTCGGCTGGGCTAATGTGTAGGTTGTGCTTGTGGGGCAATCAATCATAATCCACGACGTGAACTTGCACATTTCCAACCCAGGGTCAAGATTTCAAGACCCGAAGAGGCGACAATCCATCGATTCCTAGTTGGGTTCTATTTTTGACAGACACTATGAGTCTGCTTTGCACGATATTTTTAACCGGAAATTTGGATAGAGTTTGAGTCAAGGACGCCTGCAAGGAGGCAGCAGAAGGAAATGCACGTCCCCAAAAAGTTGAGTGCCGGTGGGGCTTATTACAGAAATCGAGTCCTTAGTAACAAGCCAGCCAAATGCGAAATAAATTTGTGAAGTTCCTTTCCTCCAAATTCAATTGTTGAACAGGTCTTAGTAACAATTCGGCCAAGTGCAAAAATCGAAGAAAATGAAGCTCCTCAAATTTTTGGATAATTAACTGACGTTCTCATGTTTTGGAGCCGGAGCGTCATTTGCGAGGCGAACGCTCCCAATTCGGTCGTTATCCTCGTAATTTCAAAGAGATAAGGCCAGTTGCCAGTTGCCCACAATAATTCCCAGCAAATTGCTGTTTCTGTTGAATCGGGAGGTTCATTTTTAGCGTTAGCGCTTGAAACTTGTGCAATTTGTCCACTCGTTACTCTTGAACCGTTGAAGCGCCATTCCAGGGCAATCTGCGTCGTGTTTCAGCCGACAAAAAAAACGACAAACTCATGCATTTGTAGCTTTTCTTGTTGTCGTTGAAGATTGCACTGTTAAAAATCGAGTACTCTTCTTCAATATTTTTATGTAGTGTGACAGGTATGGATTAATTTTGAAACTGTACTATTTACTGTTCTATACTTGAAATATTTTTGTGTTTCCATTATTCTCCCTACCTGCAAATGCAGCGCGGATTATCGTGCGGATTAAAAAATCTCATAATGCCGCTTTGTGTTTGTCAGGTATCGCGAATAATCTCTTGTTTCCATGCCTATTCTGTTTACCTCACGATCCCCCGTTGTTTTCATTGTCTTCTGCACGGCTCTTGCACTTTTATTTTTTTGCGCTCTTACCAGCCTTGGTTAGAACAGGGTTTGACTTTTATTAGTTTTGGTTTTCGCCACTTTCGTAGTGAGTAGAGTAGTTTGACGCCAACACAAATCGAATAACTAGCCAAAATTAATCGCGTGCGTAGCAACTAGAAAACCACCAGGAATTTCTTTAAACCTCATGCAAATTTAATTACGCGATTCAATTGTCGCACGTCCAACCAACTGCCAATTAATCCCAATCATTCCGCCACCAATGGCGCTGTTTATTGATACGAGCAAAAAAAAGTCCGATCACCTCCCAATATCCCTTCGAAGTTTGCACGTTCGACAATGCGTTGTTTCCTGGATTTTGCCGAGTAGTTAGACCGGATCCCGTATCTAACCCCTGTGACTAACCTGCCCTCCCCGGCCCTTCCGGTGGATCTCTTCCAGCCACTCTTGTTCAACACGCTGCAGGTCCGATCGGCTCTTGGTGCGGCTCAGAGGCGCAAGTTGAGCTTCAAGAACGTGTCGAACGTGGTCGTCCAACTCCTCCACTCCATCAAGTACTCGATGGAAGTGCCCTTCTCCAACATGGCCCTGCAACCGGACCTCAAGTCAACCAGCGCCAGAAAGGTGAGTCCTCCGCCACAACCTCCGAAGAAATCTCGACGGCCGTTGCACGACGACATGAAACATCCACACCGCCAAAAAACGAACGGAGTCGACCAGAGATGGCGCAGCGCCCGAAATTAGTTTTAATGTAGTTAATTATTTAATTGATTAATTAAGTAAGTAATTTGGTGATATTTGAAGAAATTTTTGAGGGCCGCCAACTTTTGTCGGATCGCTTCTTGTTGGCCGAGATAATATTTAAACAGTAACAGCGGCAGATATTGACAATGATGATCGATAAGGCTGAGGCAAATGCCGGTGGAAGAGAAAGAAGCAAACATTGGTGTCTCCAATGTCGCTTGTTTTAAAAGCGTAGGTGTCGTGTCGTTGTTGCAACGTTTGTCGAGGCGAGTTGACAATAAGCCGTAGTGGTACTAACGCACTGATTAATTTTTTTAACTCGCACTTTTTGCATAAATGAGCACAATCACTTTTCCCGCGCGCTGCAATCAGTACAGATTTATTAACGAGCACTCACCACAGCACTAGATACGTTAACGTATCAATTAGTTCACTGCATAACAATTACGGATTTTGATAAATGTACAGATAGTTTAATTAAACCGTTGTTGATTCATTATTGTTGTTAACTGTGGAACGACGAGATTATAGGATTACAGCCTCTGGAATGCTTTATTTGTAGCGGTTCGAGCTTTGCCTTTCCAAGTTGAAAGTGGCTTTATGGCCTACAATTTGTACTTGCTTGATTAACGCCCTTAGAACGGGAAGGGAAACGGCAATTAGGCCTGGAGGACTTCCTGTCCCTAAAAATAAGATATTTATGCAGTTGGAACTAGGTAATTACTTCCTGTGGCCGTCCGGATTTGCATATTGGAATATTGCATATTTTAAATTATCATCACGAGTTTGCTGGTGGCAATTATTACAGGAAACACCTATAAATGGAGTGTTTGCATGATGTTTCGCACGAAGCGCCAGTTCTGACGCAACATAAATCCTCTCTATGACACCCGAACTTTTTGCGGCGGATCGACTGCCATTACACCCGAATTTTCCTGTCACTATTTACGGCCATAATTCAATCGTAGGTAATTAAACAATCCAATTTGAACGGTCGTTGGTACAGTGTGTATCAATAAATAAGGCACGCTGCTTTTTCCTAGCGTAAACCAACGCGGGCTATTGCGAATGGCCCATTCCCAGTTGGTTAGTGATCGCGCGGTCGGTGGTAGGTAACCGTTGGGGTAACCATATACATTTTTTAGGAAAAATGATTCAAGATATTGGTAAGCTTGTCGTTATAAGAAAAAGCACAGCTCTTATTATTTTTGCAAAAAGTTTTAATATAGTTAGTTAATATACAAATTAAATAAAATGTTATTGTTTTGTTGATATAAGCCCTAGCTGGAGTAACTTCTAAGTTCCCTTTACGATCTCAAGGAGAGCGCATATTTTTGTTGAGGTTTCTACTCTCCATGTATCAAAAGCAAGTACAAATTAGCTATAGTTTCCTCTTCTACTGGTTCCAGTAGATGGCGTTGCCATAGCTGGTTAGAAAATTCCTTTTCACCCTTTAATTTCCCTAATTTTTGTTGATAGTTGTTAGAACCTAACAGTAGAGGCTCCCCCGAAGCTACTTATGACGCCCCTAAACGCTTTTGTTTACTGTTAAGTCCTGTTCAATGTTGTTACACCGCATGACAGTGTTGTTTGCATTTTAGGATGCGGTAAGTGTTGTATCTCGTCACAAACACGTAACTTCTTAGAACGTAATGTGAGTAGCCAAGAATTACTTTACCAGTGGTAAGTGTTCATACTTGCTGCTTCACCGTCATTATTTATCACTACTAAAGCATTTTGTTCATCATTTAAAAGAAAAAAAAGAAATTACCAGCACATTTTTTTACGAAGACAAGAGTCAAATTCTTCAGGTCGTTTGACGGTTGCGGTCGTGAAGCGATCTGTCGTTACATTTGGACGACTAGTTGGATGTCTGTTGGTGTGACTTTGTCGCTTATAGGTGCTAGATCTGCAGCGGGTGCTACACGCGGACCCTACGTCGGGCGACTCGACACAGCACCCTGCTGAAACTAGCAGCAAAGTGAGTTTTGTCCGGCGTTTTGCACCGTTTCATCATCATTAGCTTGTTGTTCGGCACAAATCAGTCGTCATTGCACGAACCCCGCGCGAAGGTGCTCCAAAACAGGAAACTGTATTACCGGCCCGGGTTCCAAGCAAACCCCTGTCCGGTACCACAAAACTCCACATATGGGTGGGTCGAAATAGAGGGACATTGAATCAAATCTAAAATGGTGGGGGTCAGATAAAGTTTTGGGTGGTTTGGAGCTCCTCTCGCCTCATGTCGATGTTAAGTGTTACGTGTCGTTCTCAAGCAATACTGAACATTGTCTGTAACAAAGGCTCGGGTTAACTGGATGTTGATCGTGCCTAACGTAGACGTAGTCATTAGTTGGTCTAATGTGGCTTATAGGTGCTAGAACTGCAAAGGGTGCTCCATGCCGAAATCTCACCCTCCACAGAACAAACACTCTACTCCCCAGAAACCGAGACCAAAGTGAGTCCCACTCACTGGCTTGCGTGTCAACGTATTTTTTTTATGAGATCTGAATGTATACGACGCCGAGACGACCAACAATTTCAATGACGATTCATCAAAAAAAGAAAAGAAAAATTAACAACCGTCAGTTGCTCGTCGCGGCTCAAAGCCGTTAATTCTTCAAACTAACTTCTTTCTTCAATTCTTTGCGAGATGCTCTTGTTAGTTTTGGTTGACGAGGAACCCATTTCCTTGTCTATATAACACGACACTAACATTAATAACATTAATAATTTTTGCGCGATACGAGCTTTCCACACACGTGCTTACATCAGCTTCATTTCTTGGCGTTTAATGGCGACGCTGCTTCATCCACTAATCGCTTGCGTGATTTTTAGAATAAAGTGACGGAAAAGTTCAAAAGGCCGTTCAAGAAGAGACACTCCAGCGTCTACCATCAACCCTCTAACAGGGTTAATAAATACTTGGCGCAGGCGATCGAAGCGAGGAGCGTCGACAGGGAAAAGTCGACACACGTTAACTTGTTTACTCTCTGCTTCAAAGACAGGAGCAAGGAGAATCAGGTTGGTATTAAGTTGGGTAATTAGTTCTCTAATCACTCTTGTTAATTTTAGTATCACGATGACGTCGATGTTGGCTACAGTTCTTCGTTAGTTTGCGCTCTTGTATTGTTGGTCCTTCTCGGGGTTCTTCAAGCGACGGTGTTGCCGAGAACTATCATATTACTCTTGTTGTTTTTGACGGCTTTTATTTGGATCTCTGTCGTTATTATGCTGCTATTGGCCGTCCGGTTGAGATGGATCCTTTGGGATATTTCACGTAGTTTCGTGCTGAGACTCGCAATAACCGTGTTTACGATCGTTCTGATATACACAGTGGCGCAAGTTAACGTGGTAAGTTTTCATGAAACCTCCTCAACCTCAATTTTGGTTGAAACGGAATTTTGCAGTTTTCTTGCCGATCGGACGTTGATTGCGTGACCCGTTCCACCGGCAACATAACTTTGGATGGGGGCCCGATCGAGGGCAGGCACCGGGCATGTCCGTTGCCTCAATACATTGTTCTTTCTTGCGCCTTAGGTTATTTGGCCGTCGCTATATTCCTCCGGCTACCAATCCTATTGAAAGCCACCCTTCTAGTTATCATGTCGACGGTGTACATACTTCTAATTGAATTATCCCATATCGATCTCTTCCAGTGTTACGACATTAGAGTGGGGTAAGTGCAATTCTCCGAGTTCGAACTGGCCGTTGAACACTGTTTTCGCTTCAGCTTCATTATTCCGACACACGTTCTCAGCGTTGTTCAGGTACTCATGTTCGTGTTGGCCGTGCTTCTGCACGGCAGACAAGTCGAATGGACCGCTCGGTTGGACTTTCTTTGGCAAGTCCAGGCCAACGAAGAGAAGCGCGAAATGGACGCGCTGCAGCATTCGAACAAGAGGATCTTGTTCAACTTACTACCGGCCCACGTGGCGACTCATTTTCTGGACAACCAATTCAGGAGCAATATGGTAAGACAGTCGCTGGTTCTTCTAAAGCGGGCGAACCAAAGGAGCCAACAGAGGGCGGATGGTCGCGTCGTCAAAGAGACTGAGATAATTTCTAAACTAAGATGAAATTCCTCAATAGTCGTGAACAAAAACAAGAGCTTTTAAAATTTAAAACTGCTCTTATTAGTCAAGATCTGAAGTTAAAAATCTAACTCTGCGCCGTCCTCGGTTGTCTTCTCGGGTTGGCGCGAGGCTGAGTGCTGGCAACATTCCTTCTTTCTTCACTCTCTTGATGTCTTGTCTTTCCGTATCACTTTCTCGATGTTGTTCGCACAAAAGTTTTAACCTAGAAGAACCTTCTCTTACAGAATACTCTATCACAGGAGCTGTACCATCAGAGTTATTCGCGGGTCGGTGTTGTGTTTGCTTCGATCACAAATTATCACGAGTTCTACACAGAATTGGACGGTAACAATCAGGGGGTTGAATGTTTGAGGTTGCTCAACGAGATAATCGCCGATTTCGATGATTTGCTCAGTGAGGAGCGTTTTAAGGCCATTGATAAAATCAAAACGGTTGGCTCGACCTACATGGCGGCCGTGGGGTTGATGCCTGATTTAAGAATTCTCGACGACGACGAAACGACGGCCGGAATCCACTTGAGTACTCTCGTCGAATTCGTTTTTGCGATGCGCGACCGGCTTTTGAACATCAACGAGAACTCCTACAATAATTTCATGTTGAGAGTTGGTAAGTATCGCGGGGAATTTCCAATAACGTTCTATTGATTCGCTCCATAGGGATCAACATAGGGCCCGTAGTGGCCGGAGTTATCGGTGCCAGGAAACCTCAATATGATATATGGGGCAATACCGTTAACGTTGCCAGTCGTATGGATTCGACCGGCTTGCCAAACCACACTCAAGTTACCGAAGAAGTTTACCAAGTGCTTAAGTCGTATCCTTACGAGTTTCAATGCCGCGGTAAAGTCAAAGTCAAGGGCAAAGGTGACATGACCACCTACTTCTTAATCGATAGAAAACAACCCGGCACGTTACGGGTCGAAGAACTCAACAGTCTACGCTCGAACGCCACGTCAAGTACGCAATTTCACTCTTCTTTTCGTATCCAATAACTTTGATTGTTTCTTCAGACGCGACGAATATGTACGGAGGCGTCGCGACGCCGTTAGCACTTTTACATCAGAACGAAATGAACGGGAGAACGAAACATTCGGCGATGCAGAACAGGTCTAGTTCGAGAGATGACAGTTACAGCGGAGCCAGGAACGCCATGCGATTGCCTCCCTTGAGAGAAGCCCCCCACAGGGACCACGTGACCAACGGCTGTGAAAACGAACCCTTGCTACCTTCCACCGGGTGCAAGGCGGCCAGGAACGGCAAGAAGATGCCCTTGGAGGAAAACCTGCCGCCACCACCGCTACCCCCGCACAAGAGCAATTATCCGCCCGTCCAGCGACAAACCTCGCAGGTTTGTTGAAACACAATTTGCATGATTTTTCTTAAATGTATCTCTGATACTATATTGTATGTTTTTTTCTTTATTTATTTCTATCCTTTATTATTATTTTTTTTATTTTATTTTTTGTTTCTTTTTTTAGTTCACTTGCTCGAAATTTTTTTGCTTCATTGTTGTTACCAGAAATTCTTGATTTTGTGTTTTTAGGACATGAAATACACGCCCCCGTGGCCGCGGGCGCCCAACCCTTACTCGGCGATCTCGCCTCGCCCCACTGAAAACATCAAACCCTACCTAAAGCCTTTGCCGAAGCCTCCCGGGAAAGAGTCCCCCAACCGCCACCACAGGAAGCACCACAACGGAGGTTCCGGCCCCATTCCCG
This sequence comes from Schizotus pectinicornis, assembly GCA_951805265.1. Taxonomy (NCBI): domain Eukaryota; kingdom Metazoa; phylum Arthropoda; class Insecta; order Coleoptera; family Pyrochroidae; genus Schizotus; species Schizotus pectinicornis. The sequence goes on along the minus strand of OX638207.1, from coordinate 7,004,213 downwards.
CTCCCCACCAAGTCATCGCGCCGTTACCCCACCAACGAACCCCGGAACGTACCCCCGAACTGTTACGAAACAAAATCCAAACCAGACACAACCCTTTACAGAACCGGCACAGTCCTCTGCATTCGCGTCATAGTCCTCACCAAAACCGTCACAGCCCCCTACAAAGACACTATTCGGACGAAAGTTTGGGGGGATTGTACAATTCGGGGGTGCCTCAGCGTATCCATTCGTCAGCCGATGAGATCAGTTCGTTGAATCATTCACCCAGCATCAGTAGTTCGGATGAGAGTTACAGCAGAACTACCGACGCTGACGCTTCCCCCTGTGTTTCGCCCCCTTTGCCAACGGACACTCAACAGTTCCTATTTCCGTCTGATATTCAAGTGAATCCGTGTTCGTCTCCTGAAGTTTCACCGCGAGCTTCCCTGGATTACATCCCGGCAAATTGTTCGTTGCGCAACAACAATTCGACGGATAGAGTCAGCACTAAACGTAATAATCTACCCCCGAACGCCGTGTTAGCGTTAGCTGGAACTTGTAATACGGTTGATTCTTCGATAGTGACGAGCCCGCCGGTTTTGGATGGGGAGGAGAGTTGTCGGGGGGAGAGTTGTGCTAGTTTCGAGTTTGTCAGTCGTCCTAAACAGAAACCGACGTCGCTGTTGCGGGCTAATAGCGCCAACGGCGCCGTTTCCAAGCTACCAGTCAAACAGAAGAGCTTAGATAAGCGCACTAGGAATGACAGTGATTCAGTTTTAGAGTGTAATAAGTTATCGGCCAACTGCAAGCGTTCGCCTAGTTTCAAAGAAGCGGAGGAGATTAAGGAATTGTTGAAGGAAGACGATGCGAAAACGACGGCGAGTAGCGAGAGGAGTTTGAAAAAAGACGGTTGTTGTCAAACCGACAAAAAGGATTTGAGACGGTTTCGAACATCTCCGTCTGGATTCCGGGATAAGATCTCGCCCAATGCCAAACTTAATAACACCGAAAATGAGAATATTGTGGGACCTTTCGAAAGGGAGATTCAGAAGTTGTTGGATGAGCAGAATTTGTTGCAGAATATTCCACCGAAATTCGAGCTCAGTCAACAGAACAAAGATTTGGCTTTGGAGCCTTTAGTAAGGTACGCTCCAAACAATAATAACCATCAGGTGGGCCTCGCCGCGATACAGGCCTTGGCGTTAGGCTTGAGAGTGAACCCCACCGGCAGTGTTACCCTACAGTGCATGTCCCCTCCCAGAGCAAGCAGCAAAGAGGGATCGCTTAAGAGGGGTGCCTCCCCTGGACCGGCCGAGTCCCATAAACAGCCCAAAGTGTCGCCCCTTGACAGGTATTTCGAAGCACTAACCCGCCGTGTTTCATCTAACAAACCTGACGACGCGCAGATCTTCGAGCCGGCCATACCTAAATCACTCCCCTGCATGACACCAAATCAGATCATTACCACCGGCCACTTCCAAAAGTAGCTAATAGTCCTATTCAACTTTTGAAAAGACATCTAGTCAAAAATAATCGATTCTTGCTATCAATCGATTATTGATTAATCAGACAATCGATTAATCAGATCATTTGCTCAGCTCTAATCGCACGAATCCGTCAGTAAGCAACAAAGTAGAGATGGATGTCAATTTCAAATTAATTCCAGGGAGTTATATGATACAGTCAAATAAAAAAAAACAGCAGCGGTACTCAGAGAGAGGGTGTGTGGGTTTAAATGGGAATCTGGAGGTGGTGAAGAACCCCATGACAGACTTGAAGCGTCTCACCCTACCATGCCATCGTAGTTATGTTCTGGCCAAATAATTTTTACGGAACTTGTTGGTTGCTGGTCTCAAATTTCTGCCCGTCGCACATTTAGCTGTCACATAGCTTCATTAACTCACTGACCCATGCTGCTTGCTCGGCACAATCACGCTTGCAGTTTCACTTACATCACAAAGGGCACGTAACTGTTTCGTCAACCCTCTTCCTCGTTTTCACCCCTTTATTTTTTCTTAGGGCCCCGAAGTCGACGGAAGACGTTGATATTGACTGTGATATGCCCGAGGTTCAGATCAGGGATGACGACACTGACTTGGAGAGTTTTGAAAGAGAGGAGCAACGAATGGAAGAAGAAGCGGCTAGGGTACAGTATTTTCGCTACTTATTGCCTTTAACTGCCATCCGCGTAGGGCAACATAATTAGAAACTTGCTTGATTCAGGTCCTCGCCATCAAAACGTTTCTTAATTAAAAATAAAATTACCTCCATCTCCATACGTTTTTCTATGTATGTTGTAAAAATTAGCAAATTTCTAGTTGCAATAAAGGTCATTTACTCAATTGTTGCCCTACGCGGCGATTTCTGGTTTGAATCAGTCTTAACTTCGTTGTGTTTAACGCAGCCCGTGGACCGAGAGTTGGTAAAGTCGACCATTTATCATAATTACTTAAACAATTTGTATATATCGCGCTTGCAGGAAGAGGAAGTTAAGAGGCTTTTAGAGGAGAAAGTGCAAGAGAAGTTGCGAAGTCTCGAAAACGGAAGTGGCGAGCAGCAAACGGTCGCCGAAGGTGGCGGCAGTCAGTCGGAATGGTCCGAAGATGAAGATGGCGGTGCCTCTGAACCTCTCCTCAACGATCGCGAGTCAACCGGGTACACAACCGATGATCCGGCTCTCGAAAACATTTCGATGCTAAACGAAACCGGTCTGACAGATGCTGAAGGTTTGTTTCCGCCCTTCTAAATCGCGTTATGATCGAAATTTTGTTTAGGTGCTTTGAGCGACGTTAATTCAGCATATAACGACCACAATCACGAAGGTGATATGGACGACAACACCAGCATGTCTTCGAGGGCTTCATCGAGAATCTTCGATTCGGACGCCATGATGTCTCTGGATTCCCTAAGTGCTCTCTACGATTCGGAATATGATAATTGCTATAGAACAGATGACGATCTAAACGCTGTACCTGATTTGGACAGACTTAACTATTTCTCAGTGCCTGCCAACGACGTGCATCTCGCCAATATCCGGTCAATGAGTGAGAGTATTACTAGAAACTTTGGACAGCCTCGCAGCGAAACCGATCCCGAGAGTGACGTTTGAGGGAGTGAGTGCGGTTAGGAAATTTAGTCAGGTTAGATGGATCTGTTGCAATTTAGAAACGAAGAGACTTTGTCGATATTAAACAGTTTTTTTGAGATGTATTTTCAAGATCGGAAGTGGAATTTTAGAAAGGAAGCGGGAAAGAGGCCGTTACTTTGTGAGGCTGAAAGATAGAAGGCGAAATTGGTTCTATTTATGAGTGTTTTACCCCTAAAGTTGTCATCAAGTTTCACTGTTATCTGCAGCCTTACCAAAGTAACCAATTGTAATCATATCCAATGAAAATCGTCTTTTTTATTTTATCTTTTGATATTTAGAGTAGATGGTGAAACGTTGGTGCTTTTAGCAGGGGACTGAAGCGTTTGTGATTTTAGGCAGCTCTCTACCAAGGCTCTGTCGGCACCCACTTACCGTTGGTTCGAACCAAAGAACGCAATTTTTACATTAGTGATATCTTGTTTTGTTGTTCATAATTTTAATGGAAAAAACCATATTACTGACGTACCGTCTTTACGTAAATAAGATCTAGGCCAGCCTTCCACTCTTTAATTTATTGTCTAAATAGTTAGTGTTTTGCCAATTGTAATTTAAACATCTTGTTACTAACGATGCAATAATTTTACTTTTTTCTATATTTTATATAGTTTATTTTCGCTTTTTATTTTGTACTTAATCTTTGTATTTGACCACTTCGTTTTTATTCTATTAACAGTTCCGTTTGTTAGGAGCATGTTTGTTGAACTGATACGTTACACTCTGCGATTTTGACGTGTTTTTGTTTCCTCTGATCACCATTTATAAATGTAGCACTCTGTAATGTTGTGGTATGTAAATATCTTTCTAATTTTTTTCTCGAAAATTAATCAACATCCGATCTTGATGTTTACCAATATTGTTGTTCGTTCATTCTCTGTACTTTTTTGTTAAATAATATTTTCTACTCTACTCTGTAAAGATAATACGATTATAGTATGTGTTGAAGAATTTTTATTAATTTATTATATGCTTATGAAAATGAAACTATATAAGTACACACCTCACATCTTGCATTCTGGACTACCCCTTAGTCTTGCGTTTTTTCTATATTTTGTTTGTTCTATTAATTGAAGATGGAGTGGATAAGGAAAAAAATGGGGATTCCATATGTCCCACGGAAAGAAAGAAAGTGTAGGTTAATATAGAAACGAATAAATATAAGGACGTGAAGTTAGATAAATATCCAGCAAATTACCAGTCTATTCAGTCTTATCCTGTATCCAAGATCTTTGGCCTAATATGAGTGTTTGCTATTAATCTTATTGACTGTAGCGGCCTCTGTCTGCTTTTGCTGGCAACTTCTTGTTAAGAGCCTTTTTAATTAAAATTTCGAAATCCTTCTTGCGGGTAGCAATCACCTCTAGTTTACGAACTTTAGCTCTGGTCATCATAAGGCAGAGCAGAGATTCATAGAGTCTAGACTGGACCATCATTGTAGGTGCCATCGTGTTATCTCTAGTGCCACCTAGCGGTGCGTTTTGTTTGAAACTGTTGGGTAATCAACAACAGTTGAATCAGTTGAGGTTATGTAATTATGTTATCAGAGATCAACAATGTTATCAATTTTTAGACGCTTAATTTCCTTAAAGGCCCCAAAATTGGCTAAAACTTCATCCTGTATCCGCCAATACTCCAGTTTGCGCCTGTTACATGAAATTCCAAGATTGGCCGGCGCCCCTTTGCACCATAACCTCCAAATTTTTCGCTACAAGAGCAAAGGTGGCAAAAAGCAGCCCGTGGTATCAGAATCGGAAACTGAAGACGAAAATAACGATTGGGACAATCAAATAGCCGATAAGAACACGAAAATTATGGATGTCACTCTTAAATCAATGCGGATTGATGGCCTTCTAAAAGCCGGACTGGGGATCGCACGAAACAAAATAGAAACTCTTTTCTATGAGAGTAAACTTAGAGTTAATGGTCAAAAGGTTCTAAAGAAGAGCGCCTCGGCAGCTTTAGGCGACGAAATCGATATTATCAAAGGGCCAAGTCCCCAAAATCCCGACTTCTTGAATGTGGCGAGGGTGGAAGTGTTGGAAATCAAAGAAAAGGGTGAGAACCTCAGCGTTAAGTTAAGAAGAAACAAGTCGTTAACTATTGAGAATTACGGTGATAAGTGGAAAATGGGTTCAGAATAAACTGTATTTTTTGTTCCTTTAATAAATTGTTGCTACTTTTTAGTTGTTTTTTATATTAAACAAATTTGTTCGTTAAAGCTATATTGTTCATGTGGCTTATGGTAAATTAACATGACTACAAAAATACTGGCAATATATTAGTGCACTAATTAATACAAATAAATTATTGCGTACATATTTACAACATAATGGCAAGATGTAAAATAGAACTTCTGGACCAAGGTATTTGGTGCCTTAAAATGAAGAATAAAACCTTAAAATTTTGGTGTTTTCACGAAAGTAAACCGAAAAAGAGCTAAAATCCTTCAAAAAACACTAAGAAGACAACGGTTATGACGAAGGAAAAATGGAGTTTGTTTTTGACTTAAAATCTAGGAAAACAATTTGAATGAAAAGTCTTTGGTCTTTCAAAGAAATGAGGGATTTTAAAATGTTCTTAGGTTCCACTCACGTTTTTAAGGAGCCAAACACTTTGATCCAGAAGTAACATTTTACATTCTACTCATAACTACCTACTTATTGGGAATGACTGATGAGCTCAAGTCATTTACTAGGAAATTGTAAACGAAGTTTGCTTTACCTCGACTGGCTTGAGGCTTGGAATTACGTACAGGGTCTCTCAGAAGGATATCACCGAACAAAGAAGCTAAAGTTTTGGCATCATAACCATTGTCGCTGTAGTGTTTCAGCAATTCCTGCAAAAACATGCAAATGTACAGGAAGACGTTCCTGTGCAGATCCGTCATTTTCGGGAGAATCACCTGCAAAAAATCGTCAAATTCGACAATTTACAAAACAAAAAACTCACGGAGCGACAATTTTGGTAGTTGTTAGCTGCAGCTATGCAATGCTCGTGAAGGTCAACCGGCACTACAGGGTCTTTGGTGTAAGACAGAAACACTAACAAGGACTCTGCGACCGCTTGAACAGTACCCGCTGACATCTATTAAGGAAATTGAAAGACAAAAATTGTTCTAATTGTCCAAATTTTGTGTTTGGACATGCGACGTGAAACCGACAACATCCATTTAAAGAAATATTTTTTTTAAGACTTGAAAGGATACGAATGGGCTCCAAGGAGCCGAGATCCAGCCAGTCCCTGATCTGGATCAGTTCCTCGTGAAGAGCCGAAGACTCGAACAGGTCTCTAGTTTTCAGGCCGTGTCTGTACAAATGATCTATGAGCAGCCACAGTTCTCTTGGAACCGAATAAAGGGCAGGGGTGTCCAAATTTCTCTACAACAGGAAAATTATTGACAGAACCGCAACGATTTTAGCAAATTACAGCGTGTTTCCACTGTTCCTCTTTTAAATGCATCACAGGGACCGAGGTCCGACATAAAGTTGCCATACTACACGTAAAACAGGACCTCTGACAGTCCCCGCTTATCGTGATAAACATGTCTTTGCCGCCTTTCAAGTGCAAAACTAGAATGTCGTCGACTCTTTCCAGACCAGTTTCTAAATTAACTTCCAACCTTACGTCACATTTTTCACCTAAAGCAACAAATTGTAAAAAACGAGACAAGAAGGAAGATGAAAGTACGGACCGGGATCTATGGTTGCGCAATACGGCGTGATCCGCAACCACTCCTTACAGTAACTAGTTTCGTCCAACTTCTTGATAAACTCAAACTCGGTAGGTACCTGTAATTACAACAGAAGCTCAACTAGGGGCTAAAACAATAAATCTCGTTACCTGTCCAGTGTTCGCGATGATAATTTCACGCGTTTGCGGCTCCCTAAACTTGATCGTGTCAAAACGAACTTCCATTTGATCGACGGTGACTTGCGGCAAAAATTCGTTCTCCAGCTTATCCATTTTCTTCAACAGATCCTCGTGGACTTTCCGGTATTTCTGTTGGTCGGTGACGCTGATTTCGGATTTGAACAGCGCACTGACCGGTTTGTGGTCGCTGATTCTGATGTTCATGTGACTTCGGTAGGCCACCTGATAGATGCCGTTGCCTCTCCACAAGATGCGATCGGTCCAGGCTGGCGGTCTGGCCTTTTCGCTGGTGTCAAACACGTCCGTGTGCAAGTCGTACTTGTAGGTCGGTTGGAATGTAATGTCGCCTTCTACGTAGTCCTGAAATTAACAGCGAGTTTATTGCGGTTATCAGTGAGTAATTAGTTGGTTAGTCAGCACTGTGGCTGACTGGAATCTAAAATGTTGTAATTATACGCGATTATTACCAGGAGGACGTGGCCGCGCTCCTTTTGCTGGTTCAGCTGATCCGATTTCAGCAGAGTGGTCATCTCGCCCCGGGACAACAGAACTTTAACTTGACTAGTGTTCAGGTCAGTTATGCGGTAGTTGAGGTCGCCCAACCAGTAGATTTGTCTGCAATTAAATATCACCGCTTATGATTTGAATCGCCATGCACAAAACCCGCTTTTGAAAGCTTCGTTAGCCGCGGTAGGTAAAAATCATTCAATGTTAAAAGATGCGTAACGATAAGTGAAACGCCCTTCAATCTGCCTAGAACATACGCTGGTAGATAATAAAGCACATTCTACAAGTTCAATGTTAAAAGATGCGTAACGAAAAGTGAAACGCCCTTCAATCTGCCTAGAGAATACGTTGGTAGATAATGAAGCATATTCTACAAGTAGGAGGTGACAGAGAGGGGCAAACATTTCTACTTAGCGCGACTCCTGCTGTTTAGATGAGTTGTCAAAATTCAAAATTGACAGGGCATTTAAACCATCTAAAAAATTATAAAGAAGTTGGTACCGACTTTTGACACACCCTGTATAGCAGGAAAACTTGAAAAGTTTAAGATAAAGCGAACAAATTTGTAATCCAACCGCAAGTTGAAAAACTTCTAACGTGAATCACCCTGTATATCATTGTTTTGAGCAACACTTAATTTTTCTCGACCTACTTGATACCTGAATCTCTCAACAGTCGCCTCTGCGTAACTTTTAGCTGATAAGTTATCAGAGGCGGATTTTAGCGTTTGAGCAACTTCAGAGGTCGGTCAACTTACTCGTGATTCTTGATCGATTGGGGGCTCCTCCTGAAATTGATCCTGGCGTTGATGTCTTTGTAGTCCTGGTTCCTCCTCTCGTACTCCTCGGTGTGAGCGGCCAAGTGGCAATTAACAAAACACAACGACGTGTTATGAAGCTCCAGTCTAACAGCGACACCGCCTTTGTTACCCTAAACGAAAATTGCCGAAATTAATACGAAACTATTTTCCAACCCTACCATTTTCCCCAAAAGTCCTGTTCCGACTGTGTCAACTGAAACGTTCTTAACAAATGGATAATGTTTACTGTTCACCATCACCACTAGCTGCATCCCTACAAGTCTAGTAACAGCCACCAATCGATACTTGGCTTTGGGATGTACCCCCTCCATTACATATTTTCTACAATTTCCTCATTAGTTTGTCATTAAGAATTATTTTGAAAACTCACTGCCACTCCGCTTCTCGGGGGGTGTCGTTAAAAAGAAACGCTTCTTTGCTCAAATCAATTTCTTGAAACCCTATAGAATAAAGATCTGGGGGTTCCTCGTCGCAACTTAGCCAAGGTCGAAGCGAGACACTCGGGGGTTGGCCGTTAACGTTCCAAGTTCCCACGAAAATACTGAAAGTTTTATTATCTCATCTTAACCAGACAACAATGGAAATATTACCAAAACTCTTGTTGTTGGGTATATTCCGGTTCCTTGAGTTTCAACTGATATCTGAGAATCGATTCGCGATTGGAAGCGGCTTGAGCGACGCGATGTCGAGGAAGCGGAATATCAGGTGACTGCAATTCGAAAATGGTTTGAATGATTATAAAGGTGTTTGATTTGAAAACTACCTGCTCGGTCATTCCGAAATTATTTTCGCAATTTTGGCTGCTGTTGGCCCCTGGATACTTATCGAGCCAGTTAAATTCCGGATTGTTGTATAATGACACTGAAATTTAGATTTTGTAGTGACAGATTGAAAAGTGGTCGAGTTGCTCACTTTCTTTTGACCGAATCACTTCAGAAGCGAAATTTGAGCTCTCCGTTCCTATTTCAATTTTGAATTGAAGCTTACTTTTCTTAAAACTGATTATGAAGATTATGTGACTTTGACAATTCTGTATGGGTTCAGTGTCTGGAATTTACTGGAATTAATTAAGTATGTTAGGTGCTAGTTTCGGTAACTTTACCGCAAGAGAAGTATTGGTCAATTGGTATTGCTGTTTCGATCGTCAGGTCAGAAATACTGGCAGGTTTCGGCTTTTCTGATATGACTACAAAAAGGGCATACGACGCGTTGTGTTCGACTAAGGCTAATATTCTGAGGTCGTCGTTCCAGGGCTGATCCAGCAAAGATACGTTTAAATGTATCTAGGGCTAATTTAAGGAAAACACTGGCAATTATTAATAAATTACGGCCCCAAGTACTCAAGGATACGCATTTAACCACTTCAGCTGCCGGGAACTTTGCTTGTACTATACTAACAACATCTTGGTGTATTGGTAACATAATTGCACTTTTATATCAGGTCCATTTCGGGCCTTCACTCTCAAATTCGTTTGAATAAATTGATCGCATAAAACATAACCTCATTCCGCCCTACCGCAGCTGCCAACATAACTGGAACGTAACTAAAATCCCTAGAAATTACTGAAATTACCAACATTTTCTGTTTACAAAATTTAAATTTTCCAAGTAGGCCTCGAATCATCCTTAATAGAAAACAATTGCCTAATTTGACATTGTTAAAATTTTGGGAAAATGGCCGATTGGTTGCAGTGCAATCGATGCTCAATCGCACCTAGCAGCAACGTTAAGTTCTTTTTGACCGAGTGCGGGCATATTTTCTGCCATAAATGCGTGGAGAAAATTAGTAAGTCCCCGGAAAACCAGTGGTAAGCAAGCAAATCATCTTTTTTTGCTTTGCAGAAGAAACGGGAAAATGTGGCTTCTGTAGTAAGGAGACGTCGGTGCTGGCGCTTGGAAAAGACGTGGAACCGAGCATTTTGGAGTTCTTTACGCCCCTAGAGACATCCCTGAAGAAGATTATTGAGGTAATTTAGTGTAATGACGTCAGACCTAAAGTTAATTTCAGTTAAGGTGTAGAGGGCGCTGCGAGCAAAATAAGCGGAAAAAATGACGTTTTGCCGGTAATATCGCTACCTTCAAATATTAAAAGAAATTAAATTAATTAATGAAATTAAAAATTAATTAATTAAATTAAAAATTAATTAATTAAATTAAATATATTAACTGTTTCAAAGTTTTTAGTAATTTATTTGTTACAGGTGTCCGAATTTCAAACCCGCCACCGCAACATGAAGTACCAGTTTTTGCTGAAAAAATACAATTACATCAAAAAAGAGGCTAGCGCGTGCAATAACGCCAATAAACGGCTTAATTCCGAAAATAAAATGTTAAAATCGATGCTTGGCGTAAGTTTTAATCATGTTAGTTGTTGTATTGAAAAATAATTATTATAGGCTGCCGGTTACAACCAGCCGTTTTTGACGAGTACGCCAATGTCGCAAGGAGGAACGAATCCATTGTTTCACAACACCTCGCGAGTTTCGTCCATACCATCCAATATGTTGAGTTTTGGAGACCAAGAAAAAACACCCCGAATGTACCCCGGATTTCCCAAAAGGTTTTCACAGGTAATAACCAAGTGAGAAGAAATAAATGTTTCATTGGGTATTCGACCTTTCTGATTTCAATTTGAACTCCATTTAGCCATAATCTATAGAATCTATAGAATTACGATTTTTCTGAATTTTCAAATCCTTATTGTAACTTCTGAATGGAGAAAATTGTAGCTACTGAATTAAGATACATCAAACTAACTGGTGCTTCAAAATAAAAATGAGGATTTTGACGAAAATTTCGTGTCAAAACTTTTAAATCGTCATAAAAAATTTGCCTTCTACATAAAAAATTTCTCCAGATTTATGTTAAACGGTCCGAACTCCACAAAGGTCGTAAAATCGATGTTAAAATTTAAATAGATATTTTTGAATTTTTATTAGGTATCTTAACCAATAAAAGTTCGAAATTTTCCCAAAATCACTATCGTTGTTTCAAAGTAACAACGTATTCCATACAATTTGAACTTTGAAAATTGCGTCATTTTGTCTACGGAGTGGAAATTGATCTTTATATTAGGGTGATTTTTGTTATTTTAGCTGTCGAGTTCTAAAATTTTTTACGTTGGGCATATCTACCTTGATGTCGCATTCAAGGTCTAACTTATTATTACTTTCAATTGCAATGGGACTGGTGTATCGCGAAATCCTCATAAATATGTCTCCTCGATGCTGCACATCTAGGCGTGTGTGCACGTTTTGCGCAACTTATAGCTATGCATGTAGAATCGGCGTACTTATACATACAGCAAACTCTTGAAACTTTCTAACGTTATTTGCAGAAGTACACAACACGATGCTGATAACTGGCGCAAAGCCAGTCGATAACTTTAATGACTGAACGATAGCATAAATTATTAAAATCTCCCAAAACACAAAAAACGACGACGTTGCTAGCGCGAAAGACTTATCTCAATTGAAGGGTGATAGTTTTTTTACACTAATTTAACAAGAAATTTAAACTACATACTATCAGTAATTGTTCTGCTGTCGATGGGATTCTTCGACTACTTATCTATAATTAGGGGTTTAAAAATTGGTCAGCCCTTCAGCTTAGTAACCCAATATACAGAGAAAATTAAGGGAATTTAAAAAATAACCTCCCACAAGCGAACAATACAATCGTTTCACGGTGGCGTAATAATTACTGTTTACTATTTTTTAGGATATATTGTAATATTGTAAAGTCCTTTAATGGCAAATAGTGAAATTGACTGTTTTTTTCCTGAGCCTTATTTATAACGACGACCAAGACGCTTTCACTTTACATCTTCGGATAATATATCCTTCCGCTAGTTGATATTCTGATTTGAGTCAGGTGGTTTTTACGTTGAAATCACGATTTTAGTCCAAGAATAAAGAGTACTTTGTGATTGCCGTAAAAATTTTATACTTATCGTACGAGAAGTCTTTATTACTTGGTCGCCCCCAAGAGGCATTTGCTCTATTGGAAACCTATAAAGCCCGCATACATTGTCCGATGTTACGCCACTCTTGATTAAGAGGATGTTATACAATCAATTTTTTTTGTTTTCGCAAATTGATTTTGCGTTAAGAGCTATTCAATCACGGTTATTTCGAATTGCCAGCCAGCGCCCTCCGGAAAAAATAGATTGACTGTCCTAATCAACGTGCATGTACCTAAATGAAAGGTCCGTGGTTCTGGACAGAAGTGTTGTAAATAGAAAAATTTTAAGGATGCATCATCTCTAATCAATCCTTTAAAATGCTTCAATAGATCTCTACTTACTATGGATTAATGCTGTTGATACACTCAGAACGTTTACCGAATTTGGTTTACTGAGATATTCATTTTTTTTTTCGAAATTTTAAACCCCACTTTGAAGGTCTATCACTTGTCAGGGGTGCAACCTTAAGGGTAAATTGCAAATTTTAGGTTTCCCCACATGCCCCTGATCTGTGTCGGTTCTTATGCAAATTACCCTTTACAATGAGGGAGGAGATGTTGGGTAAGCGGCACATGAAGTCTTTCTTGATGACTTTGTAGTTACATCTAAACCTAATTTCAGTACGAGGTCTGTTCGGAAACTGTTTTACCAAAGCATAAACCTTACTTACCTTTAAGGCTAGACAGCCTAGGTGGAATGAATTTCGAATTGAAGAAGATGCGGAACGATTCTGAAGACAGTTGGAGTGAACTGATATAGTGCACCTCAAACCTGATTGTTCTTATGTTAAGCCTTACCTAATAATTATTAATTTATAGGTTTCGAAATAAAGTAGTCACCCTTAACAATAGTGTTGTCATATGAATATTAAAAAGCGAACTGTACTTATTAAGCTCATTAAGCACGTTATTAACGTCTTTTTGTTCACCCGAGAGTCATTAAAATCTATGGCAACTTTCTAGTTTTAACCAATCGATTAGGTGAATAATCGATGGTCAGCGAGTCTAGGCCGCAATGTTTTATTCAGTTTTATTGAAATGTCGGTTACTTAAAAATTGAGATTGCGTGATTCTTCACCTGGCATTCGAGTTGATTGGATTATGTTTTACTTATTAGCAACTGGCGCTGCCGACAAAGTGACTTATCGGTAGCTGCATATTTACTTAAGAAAGAAAAAAAACACCTGTAATTTTGAAACAGCAATTTATCAAAGTCTTACAACTTACAATTTACCCTTCATTAGAAGGTAGAAGTTGACATAACCAACACAGTTTCGTTATTATATTACGATTCAACTGTAATTTAATTATTTATGCCCATGCCCTTATACAAACTTGACAGTACCTATCTAGTTCTTCTCATAGTCAGGTAAGTGTCCAGGTAGATTTTAATTGGAATGTTGCTGTCCAGGTCAAATCTGGTTCCCGAGAAGTAGATAGACATGGCTTTTCTCGCTATTGCCTTGAGTAATCATGATCGACGTCATTGAGCGTCCTCACGTGCGAAAAAACCAATAGCTCGCGATGTCAACTAGGTAGCAATTATTTTTGCAATGTCGTTTGTCATAACTCTCGACCTTCTCATGTTATGTAACCACTCACCTGTGTTGTGGGTGATGCATAATACACGCAATTTACTATAGTCACCTAATCAGCTGTACCATACGGTTCACACCTTTATGTGATTCATTAAATTTAAATCGCTCCAGCTTCCGGTAGCATCCCGAAAAAATATGAGTGTAACTCTGTTGTTATGACAGAACTTTCATTTCTGGTTGAGAAATGAAGCGAAGCGGAGAAGTTTTTTGAAATTTCCCAACAAACGGAAAACAACAACAAATATCGCTACAGAACCAATATCTTTACGTAAATGTATTGTCGAAATAATTGGGGCGATATATGGAAACCGCGCATCAGTGTTGCATTATTTATGGGGCAATTAATCATAATCGTTGTTGGATTAGCGAGATATATTTTTGGAAATGGCCCAATAATTCAAACACATCGTTTCCAGTTCGCGAAAATTGCTATTTTTGTTTTGGGAGAAATTTCAATAAAACAATGCAGTTCACTATTTGCCACATCCGCTGTGAGGCATCAAGGACGCATTCATAATAATGTGTACACTTTATAGGTACACTTTATTATTATTATTATATTATTATTTATTATAATATGGAAGAAGCATCGCGATGCTGATAATGCTGAGTGTATTTCTCGGGGTTAGTGTTAATCAGTATAAAAATTATTTTTAATTTTGAGAACGATGCGTTTTATAGGTTTCAGAAAAGTTTAACAGTAAAGAAACGGTCACTGAATATTAAAAATAATTTAAAAAAAAATAATTTTTTTTGCAATATTGAATAAGTAGATATTTCAAACGAATAAGTGAAAATGTAAATAACTGTTCAAAAGGATGTAACATGTCAAATTATCATTTGGGTCAAAGTTTCTGATTTACTTAAGGTCCATCGCTTTTTCAATCAGATGCAATTTTGTGGCAACTCACAGGACCGTTTTTAAAACGTGTGCAATGAGAAAATAAGATTATTCACGAAAATAAGCAGAAACTCTTGTGTCATTTAATAAACCTAGAAGGAAACCTTTTATCTAGCTTCGCCTTGACATACCTACTTGTTCCCGTTATTCCAAAATCTACCAGTTGTGAAGTCTCTAGCAGCAATTGGTGTTCTGTCCCTGCCATCAGGGCCACGTAATTGAAATTTTTTTGCAAAAGGGCGTCAATATTTACTTCAACCACAACGCGTAATGTATGATGTAAAACCGAAAATTTTCCGGTTTCTTTGATTGGCAGATCGTCGGAGCGGCTCGAGGGTCGAGGGATGCCCCTTCGAATTGTCAAAGCTCGGTTGTTACCGTGAAAAATGATTTGATTGTTATTTCGGA
This sequence comes from Schizotus pectinicornis, assembly GCA_951805265.1. Lineage (NCBI taxonomy): Eukaryota > Metazoa > Arthropoda > Insecta > Coleoptera > Pyrochroidae > Schizotus > Schizotus pectinicornis. Next base: position 6,989,022 of record OX638207.1, on the reverse strand, counting down.
GTGGCGACTAAAAACGGGCCTTGTCGTGTATTATTAGCATAAAACACAATACATATTTGATAAGCCGATTTCGATGGATCGATGTCACCCCTAAATAAAAGACGAGTCTCTCGCATTGAGGAACGACTCATTCTGGTCGCATTGTTATGCAAATCGAAACGTTTGCAGTGACCCTGATTTCAATATGAGCGACACTTTGCCTTCAATACTTCCCATTAGTCTGGAACGTATCTGCAACAATTCTAATTCTGAAACCGACTGAAACTTTCCGAATTTGGTGATGTCGACATACTGGAGCTTTTACATGCATGTCCGCTGAAAATGTCGCCACGACGTGTTAATATGGGCACTTGAAGAAAGTTGTGACAATTGTTGCCTTAGAAAGTGAGCAAATACAAAAAGTGAATGTTTAATCAGTAACTGGCTGGCATTTTCGGGATTGAAGTAATTTTATAAACCTAGATAGGTATACCAACAAATGAATGTTTTAGGAATGAAAATCCTTCAATTATCTATTAGGAATTTTAAATATTCAAATGGAGAAAAACTGCCCGACTTCGTTTCGTTAATGTAATGGAAATCCTGGTTTTGAAACTCAAATTCATGATGCTGAGCAAATTTGACATGGTCTTTTCCGCGTCTGTTTAGCTGATGCCTTGGCGATGGCGACGTTACATAATGCATGTGGCCTAAACATACACGGCGCCTTTAAAATAAAATTCAAATTTCGCTAAGGCCAGTTTGATGGACGGCAAATTAGGGGGATGCTAATGAATTTCCACCGAAGCTCTACCTGCTGCCCCAAGTTTGTTCGGGTCTGAAAGGTAGGATAATGGTAATAAGTTAAAATAGAGGTGGCGTCGCTTATAAAGCTGATTATTTTATCAAGTAAGCCGATGGTGAAGTTCGACTGGTTACAGAAGTTACGGCTTTGTTGTCTGTTGAAATAATTAAATCTTGTTTTCGGAATTTCATCGAAAACTAACGAGCCAGATTGTTCGGGAATTGCGCAAGTTTCGGGATGCCCTGATTAAATAATAATTTGGGATTCGGCGACCTCCCACGGTCAAAAACCACAACTATTGCAACTTCCAGGAGAGGTATGCGATAACAAGATCGATATCATAGACAATTGGACACAGAGAAAGTTTAATTCAAAAAAAACAATTTTCTGATTTCTGAAAACTTTCGAATGAACAAGAGGGTGTCAAAGCAACGTAATGTTTAGTAAACATCTTCAACCCTTACTAATCTAGACCTAGAAAATTTCAAAACAAATTTTATTCAATAAAGGTTGCGGATCGATGACTAAAACGTCAAGCTCCCAAGCAAAACTGACGTGGAAACGGAAACCAATCATTGGAGGTAAATAAGCAGTTTTACTTCAGTTCACAGTTTGAGTAATTAGTAGGTTGACACAACAGAATGCAAGTGTAACAAGTTATTTATTATGTACCTGCAAACTTTGAAATGAATTAGTTATGTTCCAGCTATGTTGGCAATGTTTGACTTTTGTTCAAACATCGACCTGTGAGTGGCAAGTTGCACGTTGCACTTTAGCATCAGTGCATATTATTTTCGTTCTTGTATCCATTTTAGTTAAACTACATTAGCACCAATTAAGTGCACTTTTTAAATAAAACAATTCTTTTGAAATTTACGATTTTAGTTGACTATCCCTAACAGTGATCCAGTATTATCTACTAGGTTTTAGCTGCGCTTGCAATTGAGTTTATTTCTGTTTTTCTTTTTGCAGCTTACAAGTTTTGGGACACTAACCTGCTCCTGTTCTTGTAAAGAATGAGTAATTACGTATTATAAGCCTCTAAACTTGCAGGATTTGAAGTTTCGCCTGCTTCCGATGCATTACGTTGAAAAAGCGTTAAGTCCGAAATTCTGTGTCGCAACGTAAAATAGTGACGGTTTCTTGGAGAAAATAGGCTCGGTGGATTGGAAACCCATTATATTTTCAACCGAGTAATTAGCCTAACAAAAACAGAACTCTAAATATAGGCTGACTCGTCATTGTACGCCCAAAACGTGTTATTTCGGGTCATTTGAATATTTTACCTGACATAAAAATATGTCTTTTTCTGTTTACACTTAAAGCTAATACAGTAAATGGGAAAGTGAAGACGCAAGGTACCGTCTCTATACATTGTGTTTATTTTTGTAAATGGGTTACATAAAGCAACGACGTGTCGAACTTCTGCGCGGAATTTGGAACAATTGCACAGACAACGGTGTTGCAAAATAATTCTTGAAACTTTTCCGAACTTCAAACAAAAACTAATCGGCCAATTTTTTAAAGTTTGGGGTTGGGCCAAAGAAACGAGATTCGTTCAACAATTTATTAAAAATTAACAAAATTTGTACTTATTTTCAGACTATTACACTTCTTTGGCACGTTTCAGAACGTTTTTGGTTCGTCCTCCACCCGATCTTACGGCCCCTCTCCTGGTCAGATGGTCCCAACCCTTCAGCGTAAACCCCAAGTGCCGGCCGCTGTCCATAGAGGCAAGACTGGAGCGATGTCTCTGGAGGAGCTGCTTCGCCGGGACAGGATGGCACCTGTCGGGAGAAATTAATTTATATTAATAGGTTCCAAGTAATCGAAAGTACATACGTAATGGTTTAATTTCGCGTTATTCAAGGTGGAGGAAAATTCTGTGGCTTGGAGCTAAAATGTTAATATTTGAAATATTTTAAGCATTGTAATAGATTTTTTTCCTTGCTATCTCTGCAATGCTCAAGCATTGCATTCATCAATAACTGATCTATGAACTTTATAGATTATTGTATGATTAAGTTTGAGCATAGTAAAGGTAGCAAGAAAAGAAATCTATACAATGCTTAATTCAAAATATGGACATTGACCCTTTTAGCTCCAAGCCACAGAATTATAGATGCAAGTTGGTGTGGAGCGTAACCGCTGTTAGTTCGAGTCGAACGTTCAATTTTATAAAGAGCAGTTGAATGGAAATGTGATGTTATTGTACTGATGCACTTCCTACGTTTAAATAGCAAACAGCGCAAATACAATATTAATTCCGGCACAGCTTGTTCAACGTTAACAAAACAGCGAGTTGCAATTGGTAATGATTTTGGTTTGGGGACCTTCCGCACGTATGTACTCCCGTTTTGGTTACGATAACGTCTAGAAATATCTAATAAAATACATAATTATTGTTGTTCTGTAAAAGTTAGTCAGTGGTATTATAAATGTCGTTCATTAAATATCTTGTTATACACAAAATATTTAGTTGTAGATCTGAAGCGGGGAGCAATTTCTTTTTAGCTAAAAATTTCTATCTGTTAGTGGAACAGTTAATGGTGTTAGCTAGCTAGTGTTAGTAGATGAGAGCCACTTACTGTAATGAAGACATGTACATTAGTAGACACAGACAGAAGCCACACGCCACGGTATTCGCTGGACCGCGCCAAGACAGTAGTACTGGTAGACACTAGGTGGTATTACAACGTGATTACAGCACTAGAACAGCAGCGGTAAATGCTACTACAGTTACTGACGTGAGAGACAGTCTAACACCAAACAGACAGGTTTTCACAAAAATCTTGGGCAACTGTGGTAGAGATCCAGCACGTATAGGCTTTATGTACCATCGGGGTAATTTTGAGCGCGTATAGTAAATTTTGGTTGACAATTTGGACAATGTCTGCTTGGTGTGGAGAGCTAGCTCGAGATGAAAGACATCGCCCAAGTGTTTGGTCTAACTTTGGTTTAATCAACAATAGAAAATAAAGGTACAATTCATCAAATACATGCTGATATAAATAAATGATAATATAATATAAGGTAGACTCAGAACTAAACAAAATAATCACTCAACATTTACATGGCCTAGACGATAGAACTAAACAACAGAGGATGTCTACGCGCGTACGCCACGAAACACAACTTACAAAACCTATCGAACCAAACATGATAATAATTATCCAAACATAACACTTAGGTTCCCGAACATCCTCGTCATTCATCATATACATAATCATTTATTAATTTACAAGCAGCGGTCGCCCGCCGCGTTAACTAGTAAAAATATCTCACAGTTCGTATAAATAGCAGCTAGATGAAATCCTGAGATGGGCACAAGACACTGGCACTGTGCTGTGTTGTACGGGTACTGTCGCGAGTACTGGTACGAGTTGACTGGCTGTCTCTTTGGCTAGTAGGGCTTGGACGCCTCCTTCGCCCTTTTCAGCTGCACCTTGAGCCGCTTGGTGCCTATCTGGAACCCGTTCATGGCCGCGATGGCCTGTTGGGCCGACGTCGCGTTGTCGAATGACACGAAACCGAAACACTTCGATAGATTAGTTTGTTTGTCTATGAACACCTTCGCCGAGATCACAGGACCGAACGGCAGGAAAGTCGATGCCAGGTCCGTATCAGTAAACTCCTGGGGCAGATGGTAGATGAACAAGTTACAACCATCCGGACCTGAAACATAACGCCCGTTTACCACCCCTGAACCACAAATTTCGTTACCGACCATCTCGACTTTAGCGAAGCTTTAGAAGGCATCAACAATTTCTCAATTTTACGATATCGCCAGCTGAAACGTGTTGTTAACACTGGCTGTTTCTCATCCGGTTCATTAGATTTACGACATCGATGTTTAGAAAATTACTACAAGTTGTAACAGTTTCTAATTGAATAATAAAACGGGATGGGGTCGAAAAACTGCAGCGCGGCAGGAACGTTTAAAAACACGACGCGGACGACGCCAACACAATATTGGGTAACAAAGGGGGAAATCGGGGGGCTTACCGAACCGATGTAATCTGCGCCTACTAGACGCAAAAAATTGCATTTGTAACGTGAACGGATCCTGTGAATAATGGAAACGTACATTTATAAAGGATTATCCGTAAAATCCAAATCGGATCAAATGCAACTCTGAGTTTGCCCCGTACTCCGGTTTACGCGGTATTAGTTTGTGAAACTCTTTTTGCGCATTACAAAGATATTACATATCAAACGTCAAAACAAAGGTTTTGATGTTTAGGTAACAAAGAAGAACACTTGTGAAACATTCAACAATAACGTCCGTAAAAACGCCAAAGGCTCACAGTCCACTTGCAACTCAAATAGCTCCCTTGTTGACTATGAACTTCAATCCTGTCTAATAGGTCTATAGATACATAGATATTCATACTCCACCCTATAATATTTAATAACAAACAAATGTTTCTATGTTTCATTAAAATTATAGAAATATTTCTCTAGGTTACACGACGTTGTAAAAAGCTCCGTTCAACTGAAATTAGTGTCTTGAACCTTTTCTCAAAATTTGGTAAATTACTTTGACTAACTGTTAATAATGGAAAGCTATATCAATTACTCAACACTGCTTACCCCCTAATTTAGAACAATAAACTTTCTTCAGTTTAGCCATTTTGGGGTTGGGCCTTCAAACGGGAAGACGTGTTGCTAACAAACCTAATGATGAATTTAGGAGCGTCCTCAGGATTATGTAAATTATAGTGGCTATCATATCAATAAGTTGCCAGAAATAGATAACAATCGAGGTTGATGTTTGCCATAATGAGAAAATTATCGTTTCTGCGTCCAAAACAAATTTGTTTCACTGATGATGGTTCGAACGACTTGCAGTTAAACGATATCTTTGTCCTTTATTTGACCTCAGCGGCCTAATATGGCTCCAGTATGTTAGAAGCGTCTGATAACACCCGCTGAATACAAAACAAAAGGATGACTAAACCGAGAGTCATGTATTTACATTCGTTGAAGTCTCCGAGAATTGATGATATTATTGCCAGTAGCTCTGCAGCTAATGCCACAGGTGTTTACAAGAACGGTCAGAACAACAAAACAGATAACAGCCGAGCGAAGAGATAACTTGCGGAAATGGAAGAAGTGCAGTCTCCGTGTCGCCCACCATGCATCCATCGCGCGAATGATTAATTACGTAACAGTAAAGCTTGGTTAGGTGTTGAATTGATGAGTGCGCTAGTTAATTCGAAATTCGACACTCCATATTGGCTTAATGGCGCCTCCACTTACCCTCGATTTGTTTTCCCGCCGCCGCAATCGCCGCCGCGTTGATGGTGGCGTTGGTGATGAGCGACCCGTAGGTCGAGAGGTCCGGAGTCGAGATACCCGACTGCAATCCGGCAGTCAACGTTCTATCAACTCCTGCACCCTTACTCAACAAATTAGCCACACACAAAGGCGTCCCCGACGGTTGCGACATCGCCGCCAGCGTCACCAAGTTCTGCACACCGATCGGCGCCAACAAGTTGTCGGCACCGGTCAAAAGTTGCTGTTGCAGCAACGATCCGCTACTCATCGCCTGCAACAGTTGCAGGGATGTCGCGTCGTTCGACAGTACAGGACTGTACTGTTGGGGTGGCGATTGAAGTTGGGGGGCGGCGAGCGCGTTCCACACGTTCGCCTGCATCTGCTGTTGACGTTTCAGTTCTTTTTCTTTTTGGGTATCGGCGAATTTGACGACTAGAGGAGCTGAACAGCCTTCCATCGTCTGGGACTGGTGGAGGGCCTTTATGGCACTGAGAGCGGACTGCTTGCTGGCGAATGTAACGAAGGCGCAACCCTTGGAGTTGCCGGCGGTGTCGCGGAGCACGGTGCACTCCTCTATCGTGCCGAAGCCGCTGAAGAGGGCGCGGACGTCGTTCTCGCACAGCTTCTTGCTCAGCATCCCCACGAACAGCTTCCGCTCTGCAACAGGAAAAAAGACTCAATTCACCGTCAGTCAATTGACCGAAACATCGCACCCAACTTCTAACTTATTCTAAATTTTCAAGAACATTTGGGAGCGCAGAAACCTTGTGGGGACGCCGCAGATCCTCATTTTTGAGGACGACAACCATACAGGTCAGCAACGAGAAACTAAAAAAGACATTGGCGAAATACTTTCTCGAAGAGAAATATGAAGACAATAATAATAGATGTGCCATAAAAGAAAAAAAAGATTTCTATATTGCGAATTTTATCTTTTGGGTTTAATGGCGAATAGTGAAACAAATTACAAGAGCAATTGTGGAAAGCTGGAGGGCTAGGATCTGGAAATAAACTCAGAATTGGAGTGAAAAACTTAGGGGATGTTGGAGAGGGATATCCATGAAGATTCTGGAGTGGCCCTGAAAGTGCTCCTGTCTTTTTAGGTGCGGAAGGAGTCCGCAGGCCGCGCTTCCGTAATGGTTATTGAAATAAATGTAAGTTCGGCGGAAACTGGGTCTTAACAAAATTGGTTTTGCTGCATAATCCGCCGCTTTATCTCCCACTTCTGAGTTTTCCTTTCCCTTTGCGCCCGGATCGAGCGGGAGCAGAACCTACGCAACGGCTTCGATTTGAACTCTGGTAAACCGTTGGGTAGGTGTAGTTGTTAACACCTTCGAATTTATAAAATTTCGTTTACCATACCGAAAAGTAATAGTCTTTGGTCTTGCGCCAAGTATTAAGTGGATAGTTAGCATCGTTCCCGAGTTTATGTCCATGTAAACCATCTAAAATACTTAAACATCTCCCGGCAGCCAACAATAAAATTTAACCACTAAATTAAGTTTGCAATAGAAATAAATTGAATTACCCCCAATTTCTGCCGACCGCGTAAACGATGCTTATTTTATACCCCTGCCAAGTTTGGCTCGGGGGGTGGTTCGGGGCAAATTGACGTAATATAATGCTCGGATTGGCGGAAGAGCCGCCTCTTTACGTTTTTCAACTTAAAAGCCTTTTCCCTGCGCTGTAATTAGCGGCCAGCGGGCTGTCGTACGAAAAAATATCACGCGTCGCTATATTTTTAGATAATCCCTCTGTCAATAACGCACTGGCCAGAATAAAGGATTGCCATTAGGTTGCCATTTTTCAAGTGACACTTCCAATGACGCGCTTTTTGTCCGGATAATCTTGAAACACCGCCCGAAAAGCACAACTGAAAATGTCGCAACGCATTGTTGTCTATTTTTAAACATATTTTCAAATTGAAGTGGCGTTCGCGAAGTTACCGGCGTAAGTAGAAGGGAAATCGCTTTTTCCACATGAACGTTCGTCGTAAAACGTTCCGAACTATGCATTGTTCATTGTTTTCGATTGCAGAAATATGATTATTTTCAGTTATCGAGTTCTCGACGAATTGGCTCGTTTCAGGTTATCAACAACAATGAACACATTCCTAGAAATGCAGTAAAATCAAAACGAATTGAGAAGAAAAATCGCGCAAGGTGCTTATTTTCAATGGCTGTTAAATGTGGCAATTTTTGCTCGAAATTCTGATTTGAAACAAAATTTTTTCCTCGACCCCCCGTGGACCATCTTTTTGCCAGATGTTGATGGTTTCCCTACCCCTTGCTCCTGAAGAAATCCAGGCCGACGCTCTCATTCTTTTTGACCGTGAGCCGTGTTCACCTAACAATTTTGCTAATTGTCCCAACTTTAGAAGCGCAATTACCGATTAAAACAACAAACACTGTGACCCGCTACTTAAAACGCGCGCCTTCCACGATAATTATCATATTTAAACCATTTTCGTGCTTAATTGCGTTCCGGAACTATGTTGATTTATTGTGTTTGGCGGGAAGCGCCCAACTTTATCGATACGAAGTTTAACAATGGAAAATTTCCTGCAGTTGAAACTTTCATAATGCAATTCCGTAAATTTTTCGAACGTGCGGCAATAAAAATAGCGCACATCGCTTACCTATCGGTTTTTCGAAGAGACAGGAAGCGAAATTCGATAAGCCTGTTGCTGACTGTTTAGTTTCCAACGTGCATGGAGAAAATGAATTTCGGAAAACAAAACCGCTAACACACTATATACCTACCCACGCCCGATCAGAGAGAACGGCCGAAATTGTTTTTTTTTTTTTTAATTTCCCATACCGATCATCCCCAAAGTGCGCTGGACCAACCTTGTTTCCAATCAGCAGGAATTTTCAGCCTTATTTCCCGCGGGATCCCGCCGAATCACCGCGATACCTAATTCGTGCGGGTATTTAGTTAATTAAATTTTAAAGACCGCCCACACCTCCGGACGATTCGCAATAAATTCGAAAAATAATTATGGAAATACACCGAGAAAATCGCCAAAAAGCCATTAGTAACTCGACAAACACGGTGATTACTTTCCAACCCCCTGCGGCATTACAGGAAAGAAGTGGCACCGTACAACTCGATAACGTTACGATAACTGCAAAAAGTCAATGTGGCGTCCAGAAACTCAGAACTAACATCGCAAACAGGAAGTTTTAAAGGTTGTCGTGATATTTACCAAGTTTGAAAATAATAACTCGCGGTAAACATCGCGTTACGTTCGTTTCAGACGCGAGATATTGGAACAATAACTTGCGAATAGGTAACGAAGTCGAGCTAACACGGTCCCGCAAAAGCGTTGTTGCATGACTGACGTCGTAATGCATTTATTTACCTGAAATAAATCGTGGGTTTCATCGACGTGGCAGGAAGTCAATATTTACTTAAGATTTAACGTTCGAAAATTTAAAAGCGTAAACAATAAGGCCTTAGTGAGGGAAATCGGTTCGGGCCGTTGGAAAAGCCGTAAATCGGTGCTAACAGCGAACTTGCTGTGGTTCAAGCATTCATCTCTCCTCGTCAGAGCTCCAAAATATCGGACAATTTCCCCGACTCCCCAAAAACGATAGACACAAAAGGTAAAGTTTTTTTTTAACAAAATTAAGCCACAAAACCGACGTTGCGGCATTAGAGCATTTCCGCGCTCACAGGCATGAAATGTGTCACAATAAAGAACATTCAAAGGATGTTGCGAGATTCTACTCTACCCAGCAACAATAATTGTAGTTACAAAGAAATTCGTAAAATACCATTACGACGATGCAATAAAACATTTCACGAGTTGGAGGAACGTTGTTTTATGATACTTTCATTAGCTCCATTTTAATAACTCCATTACGACTGTAACAGCATTAAAACTAAACTGAAACACTGGGAGACGGTTTGGATATGAGTAATTGTTATTTATAAGGCGTTCTTGGCTAATCTTGACCAACGGCAACACGAAGCAATTTTGCTGATCCCAAAACTTAAGACCGCTTCACTCGTAAATTAAGTCAAAATTCATTACGCAGAAATATTCAGTGATTCATGCAACCGAGATAATTAAGTTTTAACACCTTGCACCGAGATATAATTGGATAGTTCAAGACATTATTCATCTTTGGACTATTCGCGGGCGATGCAGCACCATTGCCAAAGGCGTTCAAGCGAAAATTATCTGATCTCTTCACGAGAAAAAACCGCGTTGTGTAGGTAAAATTTGTTAAAAAATTTTCTAATTTTAATATTTTTAGACAGGCCAAACAACTCTGTCCGAGTAAAGTTCGTGTTTTTTGGTTCCGTAAATTTTGAAAGTTTCTGTTAAAATTTTGATTTCACGTGATGCTGACGAACGGCCAACATGTGCCTTCGTAATTCTCGTAATTTGTAAGAACTAAGGTCCAAGGCCGTCATTGCTTCACTACACATACGTATGTATGTTAAACAAATAAACGTAACGACGTAAATTTGCTTAAGTTTTTCTAAATAAATAGCGAAAAATTGCACAGCATCGTGACGTCTCGATCGAAACTAGCACGAAATCAGGAAACTTACGTAAGCAGAAGTTGCTATAAAATTATTAAATTTTTCTGTTGAAGGTGCTCATTTCTTTATTTTTATGAACAGCACGGACGTTCTCATACCGTGCGTCAGGTATAGCAAAACTACAATGGCTTCAACGTAAGTTCTATAATTAAAGTTAGAAATTAATAACACAATTTTTGCCTCATTTTTGAAAAATACCACCTGTAAACGTCCTTGACGATTCGGCACAAGGTTTAAGAATATTAAAACAATGAGCTTCTGCTTGATTAAGTACTCAAGATTCCGCTGTCTAAACCATTAGAAATCCATTAATAAAAACGCAAGTTTCCTTTAGTGCTGAAACATTGGCGGCCTTTGAAGTGGGTTGTGGTCGGCTTTATTGTACGTGTACTGCAATTAACAGTTAATTTTGCTTTTTTGTCCCCCTCGTATCGCACCGACGAGGTAAATACAATTAATGTCACATCCATTTACCTATACACAGGTGGCCCAGATAACTTAACCGATGTAGGGCCGGTTTTACAAAAGGAGAATATACCAGGTATAACGCTATTCCGGAATAGATGATTTAACGTTTAACGTCAGTCAAATCGGCCGAAACGTTTTAAAGTTAAAAAATGCTTACGCTACTTCTCCTTTATTTTGACCGAAGCAAGGAACCTGTGGTCAGTCCACGTACATACCTTTACTCACATGACACCCTGTAGAACAAAAATAAAAGAAACTCGTGGTTAGTCCAAGTACAGACCTTTATTTACACGACGCGCTGTAGAACAAAAATAAAGTTATCAAATTTTATTTGATTTTTATTCTACATTAAAATTTTATCGAGAGTCGATCCAATTGGACTGAAAATTACATTAACTAACTCATAAATTTAGAGCCCAGATGAAGACTTGGAAAGCTCGCAGAGAAATGTTTAAACTGATTTCTTGCGGTTCACAACAAAATCGATTCCATTTAAACACCAGATTAGAGGACCTACCAAGAATCAAAGAACGGTATGGTTATTAACCAATTATGGTCGATAATGCAGAGACATTTTACTTTTTCAACTTGCAGAACCTTAACCTTTGTATTCCTTACGTCAACCAATTGTACCTCGTAACATCAAGTGCTAATATATGTGTGCATCAGCAATTAGACCTCTTTGTGTACACAAGAACCAGTACTGACTTTGTTATTGGAAACTTTAGTCTGATAACTCTACAAACAAGAAGATTTGTATCGTGTTGGATATTCTGTATCAGAGTGGCGAAACCAAAACTTTCCCAGCCAAATGTTGCATTTTAATCAAAATTTCAGCAACAGATAAATGTTACTAGAAAACCCGCGGCAGACGCAATGGGTCGTCATTTTTCACAGTATATTAGGAGAATCGTGACGAACCTCGATCTATGGATTTATCCACGGTTATTAAAGTAAACAATGTTCGTTCTGAATGGAGGCATTCGAAAAATAAGGCGATATCGCTTCTGTGTCAATATTTAAGGCCGATGGCGAACCATTTCAGGGTTATTGGGACTAACCAAAAATTGCGGCAAAGCATTTCCGATAACCGTTTCCTGTTTACTGACACACGATTCTTGCAATATGGGGTTGAAATTCGAAAATTAAACTTCCGCAACGTTCTTGGAATTGTTTCCAATTTTCTTTAATTCGTGGCCTATTTAGTCGAGACAGAATAAAAGCTTTACGAAATTTCGAAAAAGTGAGCTTTGCGGAGCTTTCAGCTCGAGAAGCGTTTTAAGAAATAAATCTCGTTTTGCGGGTAATTTTGTTTAGTTTCTCGCGACTTTGCCCGAGTGCCCGTATGGGGGATAAAAGTTAAAAGCTTGTTAGCGCTTGATTGAGACGTCACCTCGTGGTGAACTTTTGCCGACGATGCGAATAGCGGTCGCGGCGTCGCGGCACGTTAGCCACAATACGCCCATTGTCCGTCCCGGCGGTGTTTGTCGCATGTGCGATCAGAGCGGTGACCCGTGACGGCCGATGCAAGCGAGTGCAGGCCGTCGCGACGTACTGTAGGTACCTGGCATCAAGTAGGGACTGGGTACCGGCGCCGGTTGCCAGTACGAAGAACTGATGGCCGGATAGAGGCTTTTGGAGGAGGCGCGGCTCTTCATCTCACTATAACTACAACTTGTTGCCGATGCACTCGCCGAACACATCACATCCCGGCCAAATATCGTCGACGACGGCGGCGACGCTCCCGACGCCCGACCACCGCAGGTGCGAACGTACCGGTTTCAGTCGCGCAACTGAACACGAGAACACGGAACAGTACGACTCATTTAACTCGCACTCACACAACTGACGGCCACCGAGTTAAACAGTCAGTCACGGCAAGCCAAGTTATGTGACGAATACAAAACACAAATATATATCCGACCATCGACGGTACGCCGGACGTCACCGTGCATACCAAGCGAGAATTATACGAGGAATAATGGGAATGGGCCGATAACGTCCGGACTTTGGAGCGGTGGCGGTTCCTGCCTGGCCCGCCATTCCGCCGTTGTCGACGACTCCAGCTGATGGATGCAGACTGCAACTGCGGCGGCGGATCACCGCTAACCCAGATTGCACCGCTACTTGCAGGCTTGGCCTACTCAGCCGTGCAGCCGACTTATTCGCACAATACTCCTCTGTGCAACCGTTTTCAATTTCCACTTTTTATTTTCGCAGACCGCCGGAAATAACACAAACAACGGTTGTTCGTGCTGACCTCGCCGCTGAATCTTCGAGGAGCTCGCGACCAAGTCACCGCTTTCTTCTTTGCCCTTCAGCAGGTTCAGGTCCTTAGCGATTCCCTTTTCTTCTTGCACCTACTCTTTCTTTCTTTTGACACTTCTTCAATGAACAAAACCATGTTGTTTTATGTCTTCTAGTGATGAGTAGTAGGACATTTCTTTTTCAAGACTTTTTTAGAAGGATTGAGCGTCTTTTCAGATTTGATCTTTAGTAGACTCATCCTACTGGTTTCTGTTCTTCCTCACTGATCTTTGATCTTCATGAAACTTTCCCAATTTACTGAATTTCTCTGCAATTTGGCAATATTTTCTCCAGAAGCACAGTTCTTCCCCATTTTCATTATTACCGGTTTTTTTGAAAATTTATTTAGTTAAATTTAGTTCCATAACCCTTTGTTCATGATCCCCATCTCCACATCAAAGTCTTTCTAGGGGTAATTTTTATTGGGAACAAATATAATGCACACCTAATTAAACTATTATACATCCCTTGCACTGTCCACCAGAAAATTTAATGAGCATCAAAAAATCTAAATGAAACCCAAATTATTATACATCAGAAAATGAGAACATCACCACTAAAATAACTATGCTGCGTATTGTTTTACCATTGCTTACATTTTAAATTCTATATGTCTATCAATTTTACTAAATGTTCACCAAATTTAGAACGCTCAAGTTACGCGTCCGTGCTGTACATAATAAATATTCGCGCTATCCATTTATATTTAGTGTTTCTCAAAAAAACTATTTGTGCGTCAAATAATTATTCTATTACTCCAAAAATGAAATATGCTCGCGCATCTCTCCTTGCCGCTTGCGCTTCCAGACAAGAGGCACGCGAAAAAAGTTTTGTACATGGTCAGTTCAGGACCCTGTAATTTTATTTAAAAACACGATTAGAAATTACCACTAAAAGAAGTTTTACGTTTTACATAATGCAAGCCAATTACAGCAAAGCATTTATATATTACGGAAATCAATATCTTTTTTTGTGCAAACCACTTCTATTCTTACTCTTATTTTCCTTGCCCTAGCACATCTACATCTATAGTTTGCATAAAATTATTTACCATTTGCACAACATTTTATTGCTTCTGTATTTTTGATCAACAAATAGTATTTTTAACTGCTAAAATTATTTAGCTAAAATTATTTAATTCTAACATAATACCCAGATATTTAATTTTCGACAGTGTCTTATATTAATAAGACACTGTCGAAAATTAAATATCTGGGTATTATGTTAGAATTAAATGCGGAATAAAATTTGGTAAACATTTAGTATTTATGGTCAACAAAAGTTATTTTGGCGAACAAAATATATAAGAGACCAACATTATGTCAATATTTGGTTGTCGCTTTAAGATTATATATTTTCTTAATTTTGGTGAGCATTTAGTATTTTTGGGAAATAAAAGTATTTTTTTGTATAAAAATATTGGATAAATTTGGTAGACTGTTAAATACGACCCGTTTTTATTTCGTCCATAAATTTTTCCGACCAGAGTTTGACCCGCGTAGAAGTGGTGAGTGTTCGGGTTTTACGTAACTCATTCAGCGTTTAGATAAATAAGCTCTTCGCCACGTTGAAATGTTGATTTCCGTAACATAAATTGAATTGCAATTTTTTTGCTTTCCACCTTTTTTAAATTCATTATTGCGGTTTGTGGTTCCTCCTGACTTTTGTGCCGAATTCGATCCGTGCCGCCTCGGACTTTTCGTCAAAAAGTGATTCCTTTCGAACTCATCGCGTTTTTGCGTGTCGACTTTCAATGAATAATTACCGACAATTCTATTGTTGTTTACGACCCGCATGCATAATGGAAATGTCACAACGTGTGCCCAAATCACAAATATGCATGGTTCCTGAATATTTCCACGTTATACATGCATAATACCTCGTCTTGTTCAATTTAATTTAGTTAGGTACCCCACCAAAGTAATTGCTTAAGTTTAATCAAGTCGTATCACATACAAACGAGGTATTAACGTGCGTGCGATTTCGTCCGGTCGCTAATTTCGTAATTTATATAACAATTAGTCGTTTTATCGCGGTAAATACGCCAAACTCGGTGCGGTAATGCACGCAAATAAATACGTGGTTCAACGAAACGTTCGTATTGACTAACAAATTTGTTGCTAACGCGAACGGTCCCTCAGGTAAAGTGTTATCTTGTCTATAACTGCTATCATGCAAGACAAAGTAAACAATTCGTTTAGTAAAATTATTGAGGACGTTCGAGGCTGCAACGACAATTAACAACAGAATCAACTTTGATTGGTGTAGGTAATTCCCCGTCGAGACTTTATTGCCGCGACTAATTAAATCACAAGCCCCAATTCGTCGTTTCGTTGTTTCGTCCATCGCCCATCAAGATTCCTTCGATCGTCGACAACATCGAGATCCGCTACGAAAATTATTTACGCAAACAACGTGGAAAACAGCGGAATCTTAAAATTTCCGTGACTCACCTGTTACATAATCATTACCAAAGTGAATATTTTTGTACATCGGCGTTTAATAAAGTGCGTGGCGAATTGTCAATGACATTCCGAGTTATTTAGTTTTACACAATCTCTTGCATTCGTTGCGTGTTGTGGTTGGACTGTTGTTGTTGGATGGCGCCTTTTCAAAAATACAGATCTGGCACTGTAACTGTCGCTGGTAATTAATGGCAAAATTCGTGCAGGTGGAAGCGCAAAATGGCGTTTTAACTTTAATTGCTAGTTAATTGACGTTAAATGGTATTTAGATCGCCCTCGTTGTTTTTTCCAACGTCACTCTAAATTTGGGACGTTATTATTTTTGTAAATAAAGCATATTGGTGGGCACAATGTTGCTTCGTTAATTTTTATCCGTCCCTCGTAACAATTACGGTTCCTCCTGGCGCAAAATTTCACCATGCCCGCCAGTTTAACGAGGTCGGAAGCCTTCAAAATGTTCAAGTACCCGGCAACGTATTTATCGAGTGACTAAACTGGAGGAAGCTTCACGAGTCTTTATCGATGTTTGTTTTTGGACGCTTTATCGAAAACAATTTGCTATCGGTGTAACTTTAATAATTTACCGATTACGGTCGCGATAACGCCGCCGAGTCAATATTTAGACGATCGCAATCAGAAGTAGCAATCTTTCCAAATATTAACCGAGGTGTTTTTGAACAAAGTTGAAGTATTTGCGGGACTTCGTCGCGACGCCCCGGATGCTCCGTAATCAAACAAATAACTGCTCATTTATTCCGACAGTATTCCCACAGTTCCGGGCACCTTCCACATTTATGATGCCAGAAATATTTTCGAGATCGCCGCATTACAGAAAAAATTCTCATCAATTTGGGTAAAACGCGAATAAATTTCGACGGCGTTCCCGCTTTCAGCCTTTCATTTTGCTCCTTCCCACGAGAGATCCGTTTAAACATTAGACGCAGCCGCGATAAAATTACGCTAAATAATTGATTAATTATGCGAGGACGCCGAAAAGATGCTGTATTAATAATGGTGCATTAAGGACCACGTCATTCCGGTAACGGGCTGCTAGCTGTTCGGTTGGAATTTGAATTTTCTTGATGCGAGCCGTTGCACATTCATCATTCCGTTTCGTTTCCCTTTTGCATCAAAACCACTTGTTCTTCGCTCAGAATTAACAACTCCCCCTTATACGCAAATTTTACAGCGGCAAACTGTACGTGTCAGAACTGTCGGGAATGATCAAGTGGGCCGTACGACTCAGAAACTCAGTACAGAGGGCCGTGTGGCAAAATGGTTCAAATAGTAAATTCCGTAACAAATTCGCACCTTTTGGACCAGCGGTCCACCAGACAATGAGACACCCGGATGAAGTTACGGACTGACTTAAAATTCATGACGAGCAATTATGCAAACTTTTAACCTTCACATCTAAGCAAGCATTTAGACAGAATGTGTGTTTCTAGTCTAATGAGGATCCTAAGTGAAGGGAGGCTCAAATACGTCGTCCACGAAGCTCTATCGACAAAATGAAGAGAGCGCTGCTCGGAAGTTTGGCCATGTAGGTAAGCTCGTCGAGGGACAGTGGCGGGGCGTTTGGTCTTTCGAAAAGACATTACTTGTCAATTTTCTTCGTCAAATTATCGTCAATCACTTACCGTTTCTGTTCTCGCTGTCGGCGGGCTTCATCTGTATGGGATGGTGCATCTGCAACAGACAGGGCATCGCATGAGATATAAACGTCATGTCGACGAGGTGCATCGGTGGCCCGAATGGCGCACCGGCGGGCATAAATAGTGCATCGACGGTGCTTGCGGACGGCGGGACGTCCGCCCCGTCGATATATAGAACGATTGATTTAGAACGACGCCGCCGTCGTGCTCCGAGTGTGCCGTCGAAGGTGAGTGATGCGAGTTATTTCGGACGAACAACGCGCGTCTGGAAACGTTGCAACGGCCGCAATATGGACCTGCCAGGAAAACAGACACTGCCAGATATGAGGCCGTCAATTCGGGCAACGTACTGGCCAACTGAAAGCTCCAACTTCATCACAATAAAATCCAGCACTGCCAGAAAAGAGCTTTTCAAAGCCGCTTTTGCCAGCAAAACAACCACAACTTTTTGCGTTATGTCTTTATTTGGTCTTATCGCAAACGTCTTCAGCAGACTGTAACTTCCAAATCGAAATATTTTCTATAACTATTTGCTAGTTACACCACAGTTCGTGAGAACCAAGAAAATTGAGAGTTGGTACAGAATATTCAGAGCTATAACACAGACTATTAATGTCTGCACAACACCTATGACAGTGTTTGGTAATGCTCTCCGGATGTACATATCTTCCCTCTGGTTGTCTCTCAATCAGAGACAACAATGGCCCGTTCTCTGTGCTGCCAGGTGCGACAGGTTCTCATCGTGACGTTCAATTTGCAAACGTGTCACGGAAAGCACGCTCCATATGTACCAAGTCATCCGGTAGTGCTAGTTGGTGATCCGGTCTGGTCAATTGCCAGGACGTCAACTATCCAATTGAATGGAGAATGGAGCGCCACGTAATTAATTACACATGTCGGGCATTAGCATCGCAGTGCTGCTGGAGGACCAACCCAATATGAAAAGAAAAAACTAAAAAACATATGCAGCTCGAGCTTCACAGGGTGCACTTGCAATTTCAGTAGTTAGTTCCAAACAATGATTGGAAGGGCCGAGCTGATTTGGTAATAACGGCCGAAATTGACTCTTCAGTTTGTCGGTTTAATTATTTTTTGACTTATCTTAAGGGTCAATTCTCAACTTAACAACATTTCTTCTTCTATATACAGCGTATTATGGGCTTTCAATAGCATTACAGTAATTTCGTCGTTACCCGAAAAAGATTGTAAAAGGAAGATCTTGAGTTGATGAAGCCTTTCAATTCATTAGATACAGATAGATCAATTTCAACTCAATTTACGCCTGGCATAATTGGGCGGAGTAGCGCTAATCGGTTGCGCTCAATTTCAACTGCAAAATGCAAGTTGCCACTTGAGCTAAAATTGACCCAAAAGATGGTAACAATTATTTAACACAAGTATGTGAAGAAATAAAAAGCTATCATTAATGTCGTTATTTGACAATTTTATTTCTTCAAAAAATCCTGTTTCATAACTTGAATACGCCAGCAACAAAATACTTTTATGTCTTGGTTCTGGTTAATGACGACTTATTGCAGATCTTTGGCCCATAAAGTTGCCAACTTCCGTTTTCCGTTTCTATAGGTTCACGACGAAACGTCGCGATAGTTGCTTGACCCCGATCCGGCGCCGCCCCCGCAAACTCCTCAAGAAGTTTCGATCTCTCCTTGCACCTCCCGAATTTGTTCGATGAGATATACCGACTGGTTGCACCCCGCCGTCCCAATTCTCATTAAACCTAATCGAGAGAAATACGATTCGCGAAAGTTTCCTCCTCGCGCGTTGTCTGGTGCAAACGGCGCTCTCCCGAAGGGAACAGATTGGTTAATCTGTTCGCCGTCGACGTCCGCCGTTCCAGGATCGAAACACAATACACCTGAGAAAAGGAGGGAGCGTCGCGGCGGTGCCGACGTCGCTTTTACCCCGGCCTAATGGAGGACGGCCGGAATTAACGGGCAAAGAAGGTATCAGGCCGGAGCCACGCAAATTTCGACCGCGCCGCGCTCTTTTTCTCATTCCGTCAGCAAAGAGCCAAAGAGGCGGAGGCGAACGTGCCCGGAATCACAACGGAAACGCCAATCTGAATAACGTCCGAGTCTCGACGGCCAGTGTGAACCGACTTCAGGAACTGTGGCGGAATTAGACGGCAAAGCGTCGCGACGCGAAACAAGAATACTAAATTTCGGCGCTAATTAAGGGTTTATTCGCGGCTCTCTCGTAATGCTCTTTCGGATTTTTTTTTGTTAAGTTAAAGAAGAAACGGGCGCGTTATTACTTTGCTTGCATGAAACTTGCGAGGATATTCAGGGGAGTAACATTGATTTGGCAACGAGCATTGAAAAGTAAATTGGAGCACGACTGCGGGGTGATTAATTAGGCCAGATCGTAAGGAACTTACCCCATTTAAGGTTTTCACATTGTGTAGGGCGTCCTGCGCCTGTAGAGCTGCTTTTCTCGTAAAGAACGTCACGAAGCAACAACCTGAAACAACAACGTCGAAGTTAGTTTTATTGTTTCAACTACACAATAGGCCGGTGTCCCGAAAGATGGCAGACACCGGAAGCCCCATCCATTTCATAAACCGACTAGGAACAATAGTTAACTCATAGTCTTCCATTGTCCCCAGCAGCTTTTTAATGCACGCATCCGATCAGAGAACTAAAACCTTTGAACAGACTCCATCATCATCCTTATTATTTGCTATAATAATAAAATAAAATTAAATAGAAAAATTTGTGTGACTTGAGGTGGAAGCAGCAATGTTGTTCCACTCTTTAGAGTGATTCGCCCGGCGCCTCCGCCATTTGTCGCGACTTCTCTATTTTGGCGTCGAAGCTTTGCCGTATCTTCGGAGACGCTCTAGGTCTTGCAGGTTGCAAGTGGTGCGGTTCGAGTTGGCGGCCGTAACTCCGGACGGCGTCGGCGTCGCGATGCCCCCCAAGTCGCCGGGGCGGAGCGCTTTAATGTTCGCGCGCCCGTCCAAACTTTGCCCATCAAATAGATTTTTATGTCGTCTCGAAACATAAACCCGGCGAGCTCGTTGGCGCTGTTTAACAGGAAACCCGCGAGGTCCCGTGCTCGTAATTACCGGAAACCGACCCGGAGTAATGCTTTTACGTCCTCGCCCGCCGTCCATTCCTGCCAATCTCGCGGCTCCCCCGGGACCGGTAAAGAATTATCAATGCCTCCCTCAAGCCCCAACTCGGACGGGCGGCTATTAAACGGGGGATTTCTGACTTTGAACGGCCGCCTAATGGGGGCGAGGTAAAAGTGACGCGCTGAAGACTACAGCGACGGGTTTAATTGGGCTGTTGAGGAACGCAACATAATGGAAAATTATTGACGGCCGAGTAAAATACGTGGGAAAGTGTCGCGATTTATGCGGGTTGATGTAAACCGCCATAAAAAAGCGTTATGCAGCCGATAAATTTCCAGGGTTTTGGCACCGGTCCAGAGTCGACAGTAATTTTATTTACACGTCCCTGGATCTTAGCGTGGTGATTAATAAAAATGAGTTATTACGTTTTTGATATGCCTGAAGTTGTTCGATCCAAGTAGGTGTTTTGCTGCTGGACGTTTTAATTAACTGGGTGTGTGTAAAAACCCGCGCTAATTTGACACCTTGACAAGAACTTTTATGCGTGACCGAACCGACCTAATTTAAGGTAACGACGCGACGCTATCATTCAACGTTTTTACGAGACAATTAGTCAACTGACACGCTCACATCTTCATTAATAATTTACTTTCGAAGCAACCACCTTCCAGGTATCTAATGACATAAATAAAATTTCCAAAAAACTGGTCTGCTCAATCCTAAGAAAAACTCGACACTGTTATGAACTTTAAATAAAGATCAAATATGAGAAATAAGGGTAACGTAGCTTTAATAGTACTACATCAGGGTCCTACAATCCTTAAGTATAAACATCGGATTTATTTCAAACCCCGCTTATCCCTTATCAAAAAAAATTATATAGTAAATCATCCATGGGATAATGACCAAAAATATTTTTCGTACTCAATTCCTTCTAGCGGAAGTACATACTAGGCCAGTGAGTAGGTAAAAAATTTAACATTAATTCTAACATTTTTTAAACTTTGCCGTGTAATGTGTAACGAATCGAAACGCAACTATAAAATTTTGCAACTCGTTTAAAGGTCGGCATCATTGTGAAAATCGGAAAAATTTAAATTAAGCGATATCTCGACGAAAAAAAATATAACATTGTTGCAAACTCGATAGAGTTTTCACTACAATATTCAAAATGCACAGCAAAATTTGCAGGAACTTATGAATTAAGCATAATAATTAATTATCATTAATAAACATTTACGAATGCAGTCATTTGCAATTGACATCTACACACGTTATGTTTTTGTCGAATCGTTTTTACGTAAATAACTATTAATTTTGTTGTAAATTATAAAAAATGGACCATGCCGTCACCGAATAGAGTTGCAAATTTAAAGAGTCTTGTAAGGCGATTTTAGCAACTTGATTGTAGTTTTGCAAGCATGTTAATATTTTTACTGAAAAATTAGATGAAAAAATGTTATTAATGATAATTAATTATTATGCCTAATTCATAAGTTCCTGCAAATTTCGCTGTGCATTTTGAATATTGTAATGAAAACTCTATCGAGTTTGCAACAATGTTATATTTTTTTTCGTCAAAATATTGCTTAATTTAAATTTTTCCGATTTTCACAATGATGCCGACTTTTAATCGAGTTGCAAAATTTTATAGTTTTGTTTCGATTCGCCACACATTACACGGCAAAGTTTAAAAAATGTTAGAATTTATGTTAAATTTTTTAGTTATCATGTCTCTATTCACTGGCTTATACATACAATACATTTTTTCTTAAAATTTTCAAATCTGATGAAAGACCTTTTAATCGGATGCCTATAGCTCAAAGAACCTTATGACAAGCAAACTGCTTCAAAATAAGTCTAAAGTTTCATAGATGTGGGATATTAAAAACTTTAACAATAAGCATTTGGATTAGTTAATATGAAATTGAGTTTCCCCAGTTTTGCTGGCAATATGGCCGAAATAATGTGCATGTTTAAGATTCTCGACGAAAGGCGTAAATTTTCTAGACTTGGCGGTGATTAAATTAATTTAAAATAATTAGCAAACCGTCTCAAACTGAAACTTCCAACACCTGAACATTCCTGAAACTTGACGAAAACAGCTTCTTCTCCTATTCAAATATTTCTGTGCCATGGGCTAGACGGAGGAGAATATTAATTAATATTTGCTGTAGAACTCGAGTTAGATAGCAACGCCGGTCCTGTAAATAATTATTTACGCTGAAACAACACAATAGGCCGTCGGGCCTCGCATGTTTATACAAGACGGCGGTTCGGTTAATGCAGAAATCAATTTCGACCCTCAGCGACGACGCGGCATTTGAATGTCTTCGCAATTCCAATTTACCCACCTAAATGCTCCATATTCGAATTTGGAATTTTTCATTTTGAAATTACATCGACTTTGATCAACTTCGAAGGGGAAAAGGCAGGTAAGTATAATGGAGAAAATTGCTTTTATACGAACAAGCGTTTAGCGAAAGAGCCCATTACGGATTTTATTATAAAGATGAAATGTAAACGGGAATATTAAGAATTCAAGAGTACAATAATTGTTGCTCGCGAGTCGCGAGCCCTCCTCCATTGATTTTGAGAAGCCCCAGAAAAGACAGCAGAAGAGGCCCCGTCGCGGCCGACTATTCTACTTCTGTAACTACTAGAGAAGACCTCAAAAAGCGAATGCCAAAAGCAAACGTCATTTTTTCTGCATAAACTGGTAGGACGTTGCTGCGACGCGACCACAACGCCATCTCGTGACACGCAAAAGCAAAACTGAAGTGTCAATAGGTCTCAGGTGTCTTCGTGTCAAATGAATGTTGATTCTAGATTATTCGCTATGTTCGTTGGTCTCTTCCTAAAGAAAAAATTTGATCACGTCAAAAATTTTGATTTTACTCCTCCAACATTCCCATATTATGCAGCTAATAAAAAAAGTAAACAGTTGAAGCAACTGAACGTTAGTGCAACCAAGTGCCTTCACTATCATTCTTTCTCTGTAAGCCGTAGCTAATTCCTCTTGGGCTTCTAAAGACTAAACTCTAAATAATTTGAATAGATGTGCAGCTAATGGGTGCATAGTCAGACGTTTCTATCCCGAGCCTCCCCATCCGTCGACGTTCTGCGCCAACTTATCGATGACATTTTCATTAATTCAGCTTCGGTCAGGTTTGCCCTCGTTCCCTCGTTGCCGGTTTCGTAGTGCATTATCGACAACGTTGTGATTTGGGTGTAATTTGCTGTTTGTCGAGTTACGGAGTGATCACGCGCCATTGAACTGAAATAATGAATCGCACAGGCGCCGATATTTCCGTTAAGGTAACGGTTCTCCAAACTAACGAGCGTCCCTGATGGGGACGTCCTCCCGAAGGACTCTCCAGTTGCCGGATCGAACCAATTTGGACGGCGCGATCGTATTCACGACGGGCCCCCTAACCCCGACCCCGAAACTTCGTCCCATCCAATTACCCTCAAAAGTAACTAAAATCGGATTTAGAGCCCTGATGGGCTGAGGTCGGTGCCAAGAAAGAGGGGAGAATGACTTTTCACAAGAAAACTTTCATCCCTTGCTTGCACCACGACCGTAGCTTCGCCGCCCCGTAGTTGATGTCGTTACCACTACTATTGGGTGAACAGGGCAGAACTGTAATTTATAGTTCCAGACCTGCTTTTCTGGGATTGAAGGTGAGGCGAAATCGGGGCTGATTCACGCTCTTTGTTGTGCGGGGCAAAAATCCTGCAAATGGATCCTGGTGCCGCCGCCTTGCAGGAGGCGGTCGTGACTCATTTTCGGTAGCGCCGTCGCAAGGAATAAATCCGAGTCATTGAATATTAACCCCCCGGTGAGGGGCGAATCGTCGACACTATTACGCAAAAATGGAGATAGCGAGGTGAGTCCTGCAACAATGCGTGAAAAATGCCATTACGCGTTATGAAATATTGGGGTATTGTGGAGTGTAATGTCTTTTGTGACATTTCTATATGGGTCCTCGCTTATTATCTGACATATAAAAGTCTCCTTTTCTGAATTAACTGTCTCCTCGCGGAATTCAAATTATGTAGGTAAGGGAAAAAAACGACTCGACACCAGCATCCACCTGAACACGAACAATTTCCTTTCCAGTTATCGAATTACGTTCTAAGCGTGCATCTTTAGTAATTCCGTAATTCTTTTTATGCAGCGTGAAGTCTTTGAAGTTGTGCTGCACTCTTTTGCTATGCGGATAAGGTCTGGATTGCCCTGACGGCATTGGTTTGTCGCTGTATAGCATCATCTTGTTCGAAACGTGTTGCAGTCCCATCAGCTCGGGGTTTTGTGCACTGGCGCATCGCCACGATGCAGTCGGATAAATCGCATTTTTGCGACAAATACTAACAGTATCGTTGTGCTGCGATCGTTTTGAAAAGCTCTCGGAAGAAATCGCTTGCACGCCGAAAGGAAACACTGCGACCTGTCGCGATTTACATTTTATACCGCCATTTTCCGGGTTAGACGAGCTCAGGAGAGGCTTCCCCAAAAAGCGCAATCGAATGAACGAAATTCGACACGTGCAGAAGTTGGCGCTCATTTATCTATAATGGGAATGATGTGGAAGGGGCAGTTTTTCAAATGTTCCATCACCGGCTATTTCCATCTTAATTTTCTTGGTGAAGTGTCTTGGTGTAGGTCAAATTCTGTGTCGATTTAATGTTGACAAGTTCTCTTTCACGCCTGCAAGAGTTCCACCGTTTATTGTTGTTACATTTAACAGTTTGATGAACTTTTGCAGTTATGACCGGAAATCAAAAATAGAAAACACATAAACCGTCAAATGAGAGACCGTTAATTTTGAATCGTTTCAAAATTCGCAAATACTACAGAAGCAACGAACTATCAGATTATGTTACGTGGTGCCCCTGGTCCCCTTCCATAGTTTCCATCAAGTAACCGGTATGGTAAGTTCCATGGCAAGATTGAACAGAAAAAGAGTACTTTGACATACTTCTGCAACGTGCCCCAATTTTTTGTCTCTACTTTATAAACAAGTTACATCAAAAAATTTGTAAACATTTATTTAAACTGTTGATAGAGGATACACTTCAAAAATCTTCCAAGCAATCTACTATTAATAACGGGGATACTCATTAAATTCGGGGTCGTATTTAACAGTCTACCAGATTTACCCAATATTTTTATACAAAAAAATACTTTCATTTCCCAAAAATACTAAATGCTCACCAAAATTAAGAAAATACATAATCTTAAAGCGACAACCAAATATTGACATAATGCTGGCCTCTTATATATTTTGTTCGCCAAAATAACTTTTGTTGACCATAAATACTAAATGTTCACCAAATTTTATTCCGCATTTAATTCTAACATAATACCCAGATATTTAATTTTCGACAGTGTCTTATATTATTTAGCAGTTAAAAATACTATTTGTTGATCAAAAATACACAAGCAAAAAAATGTTGTGCAAATGGTAAATAATTTTATGCAAAATTATAGATGTAGATGTGCTAGGGCAAGGAAAATAAAAGTAAAAATAAAAGTAGTTTGCACAAAAAAAGATATTCATTTCCGTAATATATAAATGCTTTGCTGTAATTGGCTTGCATTATGTAAAACGTAAAACTTCTTTCAGTGGTAATTTTTAACGGTGCTTTTAAAAAAAAATTACAGGGCTCTGAACTGACCTTGTACAAAACTTTTTTCGCGTCCCTCTTGTCTGGAAGCGCAAGCGGCAAGGAGAGATGCGCGAGCATAATTCATTTTTGGAATAATAGAATAATTATTTGACGCACAAATAGTTTTTTTGAGCAACACTAAATATAAATGGATAGCGCGAATATTTATTATGTACAGCACAGACGCGTAACTTGAGCGATCTAAATTTGGTGAACATTTAGTAAAATTGATAGACATATAGAATTTCAAATGTAAGCAATGGTAAAACAATACGCAGCATAGTTATTTTTGTGGCGGTGTTCTCATTTTCTGATGTATAATAATTTGGGTTTCATTTAGATTTTTTGATGCTCATTAAATTTTCTGGTGGACAGTGCAAGGGATGTATGGTTAATTTTGGTGTACATTATATTTGTTCGCTTAAATTCGTCATCTATGTGTCCTTGTCATAGGTAATTATTCTGGAGTAATAATTGATTCCATTATAAGACACAAATCATTTAACTCTTCCGTCTTTTTCCCTTCACGTCTAAACGAGGTGTAAAATCAATATTGAAGACACTTCCCGTTTGATTGATTAGTTTCTATTAAATATAGACGCCCCGGCGTTCTTATCTCCCCTCGCACCAACTGTTTTCACGTGTTATTGATTTTCTGATAGCAAGTATGCCACCACCATTTACAAAACACAATAGACTCTTGGGACAAGTGTTCCTAAATTAGAACACTCACCTTATAGATAATGCAAAAAAATACATGAAAATCGCCCGGTTGTCAGGTCAACAAAAATTATCTCATCAACTGTCCGCCAGCCACACAGCTTGATTCACTCCAGAAAATAAAAATAGCACAAGGGGCAAAGGGTATTTTTAAATTGGCACTATAGATCGTCAACCATCAAAGAAAGAAGGAGAAAGAGAGAGAGAGAGAGGGAAAGAAAGAAGAAAAGAGAGAAATGAATGGTAAGAGATGAAGAGGGTTGCGTGCAAAAATCTGAAACAAATTTTTTTCCTCGTCCTTCTAATTTCTAACTTCTTCCATTTTCCATACAAAGAAACTTCTTTGTATTAAATTGTGAGACGATTTATGTCTATTAAAAGGCAATTCCTATTTGAGTGGTAACACCGACTAACATTTTGGTAACGTCAAAACTAAGACCAAATCCTTTAATCTGAATTTAGTGAAAGAGTTACACTTCTTCACAATATTGTCTGCATTTCTAAAGACAGTCTTTGAGTTTGAACGATCTTACTCTGGTTGCATCTACGTAGGTTTATTAGCTTCGAAGATCTGCCATTAGTAGGACAAAGCTAAGTCAAGAGAACACTACTTCCCGAGAATCCCGAGTTGTTCTGTCTAATTTTAAAGGTAGGTACTTATTTATCCTGCTCATTAGCAGGACCTGACCAGACCTGACCTGACCTGAAGCAACTGATAACTGAGGTAGTTTGCGGGAAAGGGGAAGAGGCTGACTTTGGTTGTAATGGATTAGAATGCGGCGTTACGGTCCTGACTCGAGATAAACGCGACAATTCGCACAAATAAGATTCGTTGTTCTCGCCGTGAATAAGTGGCGGGCGGCGTCGGTAATCGAACTCTGTCGATCCTTGGCGGTGCAAACCGCCCCGTATTCATCTTCGCCCTTCCCCCTTCTTCGAGAGAGAGCAAGCACCCTCTAATTTGGCACGCGGCTAAAATCCAATCCGTCTTCTCCACTTTTCGATGTGTTTGTTGCACCGCCGCCGCTGCCGCCGCCGCCACCGGCGAGATTCACGATTTCGTCGAGAAAGTGGAAACGGAGAAACAAAAGGAGCGGCCCGATGAGACAAATTGAGTTTTTCCAGGACAATATCAGTCGACGACGGACGATTTCGCAATTGCCACACCATCCCTGACAAGACACAAAGACCGCGTCACGTGACGCGACAAACTGCATACGTGAGAACATCTCGGAGAAAAATAATGCGCGGCCGGCGGAAGGAAAATCTGATGAAAGGCGGCGAGTCGGCAGGAAAATTAATGCCAGGAAAGGGAAATCTCGCGGCGGGTAATTGACCCCGGATTCGCCAACATTCGTCGCTGAATATTTCAAATAAGGAAACAACGCGAGAATCTTCTCGCTCCAGCCTCTCAGACCTAATTAAAATGCTCGGGCAGCCCGACAGCCGACGTTACTCAAACATTGGCTCGGGACCAGCAAAATCTTCAGAACTTGGAACTCGAGCTTTAGCTGTATCCAAATTATCGCATCCTCCTTAGACTATTTTTTCGAAGTTGGAAACATCCCTCACACACAATAACCAAAACTCTAGAATCCAGAACCAAAAAAAAAAAATAAATTCCTCACACTATGGTAGATACTTATAGCTAGTTGCCAAAGAAACCGGATTTTGCCACCCTTATGTGGAAGAGGAATAAGGGCAAAAGAGCGCATAGCACCTTCGATTTCATTTGCTCCTCGCTACTAGCTGAAGATCAGAAAATGGTGACTGACCAGAAGCACCCAACACCATTATTCTCTTCTGCAATTTGTAGCCCAACTCTGGGGACTCCTTGCTGCTAAAAGCGGTAGTAACTCAGTAACGGGGGGAACAAGTATAAAATAGATAAGCAGCGTGGGCTAGGTGCGAAGTTGCAGATAATAAATGACGAAATGTTCGCGTTGTCGGTGTTAAAGCTCTACTTCAAAAATAATTAAGTGTTCAAGTTAGAACTTTACATTTATGCGGAAATCTGCAAGATGAAACATTAAGTCCTACCTTAGACTATTTTTAGTAGTTGTTGGGGAGCTTAAACCCGATCCCAAGAGCCACTTTTCGCTGGCGTTTAATAGTAACTTTTTTGTCCGATTTACGGTCCGCTCATTTTGTATTTACGAAGAAAAAGAGGACGCTTCTGCTGCTGTGCTGGTGTTTATTAATTAGCGGAAAATCTAATAAACGTCATGCACTTTACGAAACTCCGCTGCATTGTGCGGGGAGGTTAATCGCTCCCCGAGGACTCCTCTCCATTAAATGTTCGCCCAAATTAATATTTACTTGTCACGGGATCTTTCAGGGAAAATTTCATTCATCCACTCTGCCTCGCCCAGATTCCTAATCGTTATTCATGTGACGGGCGGCCTTTCCGCTTCTGTTGTGATAGCCGAGAATTAAGTTCGATTATCCAGAATTCGTCAATGAAGCGAAATTTAAATTTCGTCCTTAAGGACAATTGGGCGAAATTTAAATTTCGTCCTTAAGGACAATTGGGCGAAAATTTAACAGCGTCTCGGTCCGCCGACCCAACACCCACTTACTGCAGTAACTAAACAGTTTTTCTAATCAAATTGGCCAAGTATTAATGATTGATTGCATAATTATCGCTACACGAAGCTTTGACCCGTTCATTTGCTAGTGCTGACGCAATTGTGTGCAGAGAACGGAAAATTTTCTCAATAAAGGTACAATCGAAAAAGACCTTGACAGGTTAACTCAATCTTCATATCTCGACATATTGATACAATAATTATTGTTATCGTTATGAAACTTTTTCTAAAAAAGTTTTCAACTGAGAAACATTTGCTGAGTAGCCCCCATGCACGCAACAGAACTTTCACGTCAGTAAAGCGTGCTGCCTATCCCACGACAACGCACCAAGAACTCTCCTCTATAAAAAGCCGAAAGTTTCCCGAAGAACACGCATATAGGGGGGAATACGACGCCTGTTTATCAGGACTGAAGTCGACTTTTTCCGTTGAAACTACGAAACTATTTTTCATTAAAAAACTTTCTAGGTAGCCGTACGACCGACCCCCAATTATTTCGTTCTTCGTCAGGACGACCAACGACCACACGAAACGTTCTCGATTTCTACGCGGGATTTACTTTTTGACTCTCCTTTCGTCGGTTACGATGAAATTGGGCGCGCAAATCCGGCACTTTTTAAATATTTGCACGGTTTGCCCGTGGCCGAGGGATGAATTTTTAAGCGGACGGCGGCGGATTAGCAAATTAATTCCGCGGCGGCCTAATTTTCCGGAGAAAGCGGCAATAAGGGGAGAGCCGCAGTCCAAAGTACGCTCGAGATGAATTTTTGAGTCCACCGGGTCGCCCAAAGAAATTTATCGCTCACCAAGTAGCTCGTAAAGTCAGACTGGCTTTTTGGGAAACCGAAAAGTATCAACCCCCTTTAATACAATCCAGTAGCGTTCACTGTACGACATCCAAAATGGGATTGTTGCGCTTTGAGACGTTGGTGGGAAAAGTGGCGAAGCTCTTGAGGTATGACATCCAAAATGGGATTGTTGCACGTCGGTGGGACAAGTGGCGAAGCTCTTGAGATTTGGGGTCGCGGGCGTTACAAAAATGACGAACGGACTCACCTTTGCTGGCTCCGGTGGTCTTGTCCCTTAGGACGTTGATGGAGTGCACCCGTCCGTACTCCTCGAACATCCTCCGCAGGTCGTTCTCGTCCATGGACCTCGGCACCTGGCCCACGAACATCTTGATCGTGTCGCTGTCGGGCTCCTCCTGTTGCTCCAGGTTTTTGACATTGTTTTGTTGGGATGCGCTGAGCAGATTGTTGTTGTTGCTACTGCTGTCGTTGTTGTTCGTGCTACTGTTGTTGTTGTTCATCGCCAGGGCGCTGCAACAAGTGAGATTAACATTAAACACGACCAACTGCACCGACGATGACGGGATCACTAGGAGCTAGTGCGTGTAGGCGGTTCCATCAATATTGTCTTATGTGAAAAGAGCCGAAGCGAGCGGAGCATCGATGTGATGCACATTTGCACAATAACACGACTTCTCGGCTTTACAAACAATCTGTTTAAGTGTAAATTGAGCGCCATTAAGTCTCCGATGTGAATCACCCCCCGAAACCGAGCCGAAGCGAAGTTACGTACCTGGAGAACGAACTTATCTCGCTGTTCGTCAGACGATAATGGCTTTATCTAATTTCAATTTAAATTTACCAGCCGATTTAGTTGGAACGCCGAGGAGGAAATCCGAAACGCCCTGAAGGGCCCGCTCCAAATTGTGGAAATAAATCATAAAAGTGTATCTATAAATGCGCTGTTAGAGCGCCGTTCGTATATGGGCCGTACTCATAAAACTCGCGAATTGGCTTTATTACTTTTTACAGCAGATTGTAATAAAAAAGACATTATGCATTATTACGAATTTAGTACCTACTTCCAGGACGCCCCTTCTGCTCGAACTGTCACAAGTCGTGAATAAATTGCGAAGCACAGCCTCCGACCGGTGAAACACGACTAAAAGATTCCGGTGGGCAGAGGATTTCAAAACTGAATTCGTCTAGTTTATAGCTTCGCGTGAAAATAGTTTTTCCTTTATTCATAGTAAGGGCAGGAGTTGCACCGTACACTGTATAGAGGCAGCATACAGAATTTACGAGACTTGAACTTCTCCGGGACTCCCTTTGAAAACGGCATACGTAAGATTTACTCCCGCAGGAAAGCCAAGAACCAACCAAACCCATCCCGCTCAAAATTAAAAACGGGAACAAATATAATGTACCCAAATTAAACCATACATCCCTTGAACTGTCCACCAGAAAATTTAATAAGCATCAAAAAATCTAAATGAAACCCAAAATATTATACATCAGAAAATGAGAACATCACCACTAAAATAACTATGCTGCGTATTGTTTTACCATTGCTTACATTTTAAATTTTACTAGATGTTCACCAAATTTAGAACGCTCAAGTTACGCGCCCGTGCTGTACATAATAAATATTCACGCTATCCATTTATATTTAGTGTTTCTCAAAAAAACTTTTTGTGCGTCAAATAATTATTCTATTACACCAAAAATAAAATATGCTCGCGCATCTCTCCTTGCCGCTTGCGCTTCCAGACAAGAGGCACGCAAAAAAAGTTTTGTACAAGGTCAGTTCAGCGCCCTGTAATTTTTTTTTAAAAGCACCATTAAAAAATACCACTAAAAAAGATTTTACGTTTTACATAATGCAAGCCAATTACAGGAAAGCATTTATATATTACGGAAATCAATATCTTTTTTTGTGCAAACCACTTCTATTTTTACTCTTATTTTCCTTGCCCTAACACATCTACATCTGTAATTTTGCATAAAATTATTTACCATTTGCACAACATTTTACTGCTTGTGTATTTTTGATCAACAAATAGTATTTTTAACTGCTAAATAATATAAGGCACTGTCGAAAATTAAATATCTGGGTATTATGTTGGAATTAAATGCGGAATAAAATTTGGTGAACATTTAGTATTTATGGTCAACAAAAGTTATTTTGGCGAACAAAATATATAAGAGGCCAGCATTATGTCAATATTTGGTCGCCGCTTTAAGATTATGTATTTTCTTAATTTTGGTGAGCATTTAGTATTTATGGGAAATAAAAGTATTTTTTTGTATGAAAATATTGGGTAAATTTGGTAGACCCATTAAAATCTGAGCCAAAAACTGCAACTAGCAAAAGTAACGAAAAAATTGCTGTGGTGAGGCTCCGTGACAGAAAAGGCAGAGGTGGTTAGTCCGTAAAATAGAGAAACACACCACAAAGTGCGAGAGGCGACGACAAAGTTGTAAGAAAGTAGCTCAAAGTAAAGAGACAACAAGACGTGGTAAACCAGAAACAATCTTAAGACACTTCTGGAAGCTAACGTGCAGGTCGAAAGTTTGGCCAGGAAAAATGGACTTTGGTCTTGTTGCTGGGAGTTGCGTGGGGTCCGGCCCTGCGGCGCCCGTCGCCGGCCGGATTAGACGTGGGGGAGGGCCGATCCGCCGCCGAATGTCGATCGATTCCGCAACATGTGAGACATGCAACTGCGATAATGGCAGAGCAAATCTGTGGAAATCCACGTGGGAACTGCATGGCGTGCAGACGACGTCGAATTTGCATATTGCTGCGGCGTAATTAGAAGCGTCCCGACGCCCAAACCAGCCAATTCCCGATGGCGTATGTGAACCACGTCCGAGGTGCAACTGCCGCAAAAAAAAATTGCACAAACGTGATTTGGCTCATTGAAAGCAGTTACAACTAAAGTACTCGGCAATCACAACTAATTGCGCCCCCAACTTCAAGAACTTGTCGCGAGAAAATTTTATCCAACTTCAGCAAAAGAAGACGCAGTTGCTTTGTGTACGGTTGTAGGTGGAGGGCACGTCGATGGCCTTTAACATCGATTTAAGTGCGATTTCGCGAATCCGGCGGATAAATCTCGACGTGTTCGATAGAGGACGCCGGAGGCCTTTGTACTTGTTGAGGGCGAGAAGTGGGACGGAATTTGCATTTTTATGGGGAAACTCAGATGTCGGATGTTTCGTCGAGTCGAAGATGATGATTGGAAATAACGGGACGGGAACCGAAAAAGATGCGCGAATGGGGAAGACAATAATTGCGGAACGACAAACCTCTTAACACCGTTTTGGCCGTTATTGTTCTTTCACAACCCTCTCCGTTCTTTGTTTACAGCCGTAAAGAACAAAGGGTCAAACAAAACTAATCAATTAATCTTTTTATTACATTTCGTGAATGCCACTAGGGCAAACCTGAATTTCTTAAAATAAGTTGTTTGACGTTCCCCATTCTTCTAAATAAATTTGGCTCTTTTAAAGTTCGTCCTGGCGCGCCCTCCTGGCCAATTAAATTTTAACGAATCCAAATTAAAGTTAATAAATTCTAATGGAGTTGCCAAATATTTAAGAAACCCGGCAAAAAAGCCCGGGCGAATCCGGGGGAAAAGTGGCCCCCACCGCCGTCGGGTCAGATCGAGGTAATTTTAATGTCTGGAACGCGGCCGTAAAACGTTTTATGGCATCGACGGTGGTGGCGGTCTCGTGTTGCATCGCCGGCAGGATTGGCGCATTCTTATCCTTATTTCCTTTCGGGAGACGAGGGGAGATGAGTTATCCTGTTTCGGGGGATGAAATATGAGGCAACTTTTAATAATGGCTCCTTCTAACCTTGTGTAGTTACACGAAAAACACGGACCCCACATTATTTGTTGCAGTAGATGTTTGCATAAACATGTCGAGCATCCGGATTTTGGGGGTGGGCGATGAAACGGTCGTGGGAGTTTTTACCATTTGTTTTGATGATTAATTAAAAAAAAAGGTTTCGCATAAAAGAGAGCTTTCAGGTGATCCTGAAAACCGGGCAGGTACGCGGACGAGCTTCCACCACCACCGCCGGCATTCCGACCGGATTCTTTTTCAGCCCCGCAAGCTATCTCATTAAAACAAAAATTTGAAACATTTCAGTTCATCTCGACAGTACCTACTGCAGAAGGAATAATTCGTTTTCTCTGCGAACATTTTGCATTGTGTCATATTA
Organism: Schizotus pectinicornis; assembly: GCA_951805265.1. Lineage (NCBI taxonomy): Eukaryota > Metazoa > Arthropoda > Insecta > Coleoptera > Pyrochroidae > Schizotus > Schizotus pectinicornis. Next base: position 6,954,409 of record OX638207.1, on the reverse strand, counting down.
TCTGAGGAAATAATGAAATTTTCCGGCGCTATCGGCAAAATGCATCCTGAATCCGGAACATTCGTTTTACTCTAACTTGGAAGGTTGGTTGAAAATACTGGCATTTAAATAAGTTAATTTTACAATAAAAGCAAACTTGGACAGTTGTGTTTATAGTTCTGCAAAAATGCCTCCATAACAGTCACAAAGTTACACAACTGTAAATAATTAGGTACGAGCAATGAGGAAGGTTTTGAAATGCACTGCCATTGTGAATGACGATTTTGCGCTTTAGTCGTTCGGACGTTGGTTATTGTTGGCTCTGTACACGCTTTTACTGCAATCGGAAAAAATGTCAGCGCCATTTCATCAGCAAAACAAACAAGTTCGTTCAAATATTATGAAGAATTTGATATTCAAATTAATTACGGACGTAGAGATAAACGTTTGAAATTTTAATTAATTTACCGAAGCCCCTATATTACATTATTGATCCGGAATTAATGAAGTCAATGTGTAATATTTCACGAAATGTGCAGTTTATTTGTTCCAGCAAATTAATTCGCTTCCATAAACAATACAAACAAAATTCTCAATTTCCAATGAACAAACAGCGAAGCTTTCGTTGATCATCCATCAGAAAATTATTGTCGGGCATTCAGTAATTTTTCACGACTTAAACAGGGCCGCATCGTCATCGTAACGAAATTTAAACCAAGATCGATCAAGCCCAAATCGAAATTGATACCGACATCGAGCCGTTTCAGTCAAGCGAAACTTCCCGACGTCTTTGCTAATTTCGTTTGGGTTCGTTGTCTTCTTTCGTCCATTGATTGAGTAAAAGCGGGAGCGTTTCAATTTTTCTGCATTTCGCCCCCGCGTGACCGGATTTCCCGGATCGCTCCCCGGAGTTCATAACACGCGAGGACGTCGCCCCGAATCCCGAAAGCTGGAACCGGGAATTTACATTAAGCGTCGCCGCAGATGGGCTGGTGGCGACCTGAGATCGGCAACGGACTTTATTTGTTAATTTAGTTTCGCCATCACAGAAGCGCCACAAAAATCTATTTAAACCATTTCGGGCCAAATTTAAAATTACAACCAACTTTTTCAAAATTTAAAAAAATATTGAATTTTGGTCTTGCGTTGACAATGGTCTGCACTGGGATCTCCGACAAAGCGTTTCCACGTCGCTTTCAAAGCGACCAAAAAAAGTGATAGCCTCTCGGAACTCTCTGTTTAACCGATAGAAATGCAAGTCGACACGGTCGACATTGAAGCTTTTCGGTCGCTTTGGAAGCGACGCGGTCGAAACGCTTTGTCGGGAATCCCAGTGCTGATGCGAAAATTTCGGATTTTGGCCACAACTTCGATAAAGTCGTAAAAACAAAGATTGTAACTTTGTCGATTTTTAAGTATGACTCAACAATTCCTGTTAGGGGTCAAGTTAAAGTTTCAAAAAATAGGAAAAGGAGAGTGAAGAATAAAAACTAGAAGAAACCAAACTGTTGAAGAAAATAGAAGGTATAAAAAGGAAAGAGTGCACGTGTATGGTGATGGGGAAAGTAACGAAACGAATAAAATGACGGCTATTAGAGGCTTACGTAGAAGGCAAACACTAATTTTGTCCCTTGGGCCCGTTTCAGTTATTGTCTCGGAAATTATGCCACGTGGAAGATTTCCGATCCGATCAGATGGCTGTAACGTCACGTTTCTGCCATGATAACGAAAAAAGTAAATCTGTAAGTAAATAAGAGTTCGATTTAGATGCAGAACCGGCAGCGAAAAGACGGTTTTCTCATCTCCTCCATCCACCCCCGCATTCGTTCATTTTCCTTCCCAAACACTGCGCGACATTTCTTGTATCGAATACGAGAATTTAATAAAGTTGCAGGTGAACTTCACGACCACACCGAGTAAATTGGTCTCGTCGACCCAATTTCCCGAGCAACACACGTGTGTCCTCCACTTACATATTGGCGGTTGTTTATCCCGGTGCGTACAGCTCCTGTTTTGCTTTCGTTCCTAATTTCCTCCGCCAGCTCCGTCACGCTATGCAAATGTTTGATCAAACTCCATACCGAACACATACAGTCGCAATACGTGTTCCCGTTAGGGGTGGGGCAATAAATCAATTCGAAAGCGATCAGAAATTGCCGGAGAGAATTCACGCGCTAATTCCACCAAGAAGAGATATTTATTGCGTCGGGCAGAAAACTTTGTCTACAATCTCCGCCGGTCCGAGTCGAGGAAAGCGCGCTGCTCTATAATCCACCCCTGTAATCGCAGGGGCGCAGTCGTTTCGCTAATATTCCTTGACTAGTGCGACACGATACGTCGACGCTAATCATTTAAAACAGGGCCTGACCTGTCCGTAAATCACCGCACTTAACACCTCTTTATGACCAATAAAAAGCTTCTACTAAAGAAAAGCTTAACAATCCCGTTAAAATTATTACGAAAATAACCGACGACGTGTTTATAGCGCGAAGAAGCCGGAGACGATAAAAGCTCGCGCCATTTCAACCCCGGCCCTGGTCATAGTGGTGGCCCGTCGTTTGACAGTCAACGGATTAGTCGAAACTTTCAACCCAAATAATTGTTTCAACCTCTGCAGACCCCCAAAAATCTAGTAATTTAAACCTACAAATATTATTATTATTGTAAGTACAACCATCCATGAGTTTAAAATCTTGACTTGACCGTTGCTCCTGCCGGCAGAAAGTCTTTAATCACAGTCGGCCTAATCTTGTTACAGCAAATTCATTCCGGGATTGTTTTCGGTAAGACTTTAATTACTTCTGTTGCGGTTTTATAAACTCGAGCGGCGGCGTAGTATTAAGTTATAAGCGCGAGGGGGGTGAAAAGACGACGCAGCTGAGGCGTCACCTCCACCCCGCATCCGGGGGCACAATTCCGGTTATATTCCCGTGTTGGTTGGACGCGCCGGCTCCGGCTAATTCGAAATGTGTCAGTAAGTTAGTTAACGTGGCCGCAAAGTGCGGAAGATAATAACGGGACGCCTTCCACTTGGCTATTGATCCCGCGACGTCTTCCGCCAACAATAGCGTCGGCACCGGGTGAGTGCGTACGAACGTCGGAGGGGTTCGTCGTCATCGACCAGGGGTGGACTGGAGATATTTACATACCGAATGCGGCCGGAATGCATCAATATATCCACACGACTGTTTCTATTACGCGGGACTCGTGCCGGCGCTGAAGAATTTCGATGCCCCCCAGGACCCGGCGCGACGGAGCCGGTGCCGAACGACGGGGCGGAATAACGAGCAACACCGGTTTCGATGGAAATTATGGACTGTTACTTGCCGTTAGCTAAATTTCAAACTTTTTTACCTCCAAACTGACGATCTTCTCCTAAATAAATTATTTTGGCTATTATCCTTTTGAATTATAGTCCGCTCGTTACTGATATTGATGTTTATAATTTTTGAAAATAAATTATTTTGACTACTATCCTTTTGAATAATAGTCTGCTCGTTACTGATATTGATGCTTATAATTTTTAGAAATAAATTATTTTGACTATTATCCTTTTGAATTATAGTCCGCTCGTTACTGATATTGATGCTTATAATTTTTGGAAATAAATTATTTTGACTATTATTCTTTTGAATTAAAGTCCGCTCGTTACTGATATTGATGTTTATAATTTTTGGAAATAAATTATTTTGACTAATATCCTTTTGAATTATAGTCCGTTCGTTACTGATATTAGTGATATTGATGCTTATAATTTTTGGAAATAAATTATTTTGACTATTATCCTTTTGAATTATAGTCCGTTCGTTACTGATATTAGTGATATTGATGCTTATAATTTTTGGAAATAAATTATTTTGACTATTATCCTTTTGAATTATAGTCCGCTCGTTACTGATATTGATGTTTATAATTTTTGGAAATAAATTATTTTGACTATTATCCTTTTGAATTATAATTCCGCTCGTTATTGATATTGATATTTATAATTTTTGGCATTGAGCGTCAATCAGGCACATTGTCGGGGCGAAGATGCTTCTATTGATGCTCGTTGAGGCCTGCCGCTATTGGTATCTATTTCAGTGAGAGCACGTTGAGCTAAAAGCAGCTCCTCCAACTTAACGAATCGATTTTATGCAAAAACGTCAAACTTCATTACGATCGCATGTCCAATAACAAAATATGAACAGTGTTCAACAGCTGCGTGTTAAAATCAGAATATTTCCGTTGCTTTGCGATAACGCGAAATGCAGAAGAAATTATTTTGTAAGTCTTCGTCATAAAATTTAATAACCTCACCGCAATTTGTGTTCTTGGAGTCGGCAATACTGACGGTGTCCTCCCCGTCCAGAAAACAACAAATTTGTTTGTTTTCATTTTTTTGGCCCAGGCCTAAAACTGGCGATAGCGTTTTGGCCATCGCCAGCGATATCGTGTCTATACGCCGCAAAAAGCTCGTAACTTTTTTCTAAATAAAAAATATCACGGCCCTTTTCCACCGAGCCCGATTCTCCAAGAGACGTTTCGTTTCGCCCAGACCCGACCGCGGAGGCAACAAAGCCCTTTGAAATCTGCCCCGCCGCCCCCGGACGTATTCAAAAATTCCCAGATATGCCGACGGAAGATTTACAATCCCCGTCGCGACCCCCATTTCGACGTTATTTTTCCGGGAAGCCGTCGTGGTGGCGCGTACGCGTTTCCCGCGTCCCGACGTCGACTACGCCGGGACGACGACGAGGAGAGGGCGTCGTTAAAATATACAATGGGTTGGCGGCAGCCGCGGCCGTATCTCAAACACTTACCCGGCCAAGATTTCCTCGGAAAAGGCGTCGAAAAACGGCGATTCCAACATGACGACGGGAAATTCACGACACACGCACACTATAAAAGGGGAGAGACGACGCAGAAACGGGTTCGAACACCACGTGCGACAGGAACAGGAGGTCGCTCCAACTGGACGCGATGCGATAAAGACGGCACGGGGACAAACCTGAACGGGATTGGACGGGCTTATCGCGATCCGATTCGAATTAGTGCGGCAATGGGCAGAAAGGCCCAAAATATCACACTCTTTTCACCCCTTTGTTTCGCTCTTTACCGCTCTTCTTGATTTTGAAGTTTCTTCCTCAACAATCTCTAACAATCACTACAGTCTTGCATGGGAATGTTAAATCAAAGACCATGGGTCCGGCGGTAGAAATTTTTTTTTTTTGAGAAAAATTTTTTGGCGGAGATTCCCTTATTTATGTTGGTGCCGCGTCGGTAAATTTTTTTCGGGGCGCTCGCCCCGTCCGTCTTCGCCGCCCCGAAGTGGAGTGGCTCGTTTGTCGAGTCGCCGGCGACACGGCCATCATTCGTCTAATCGAATCCTGATCTTGCGTTTTATGGGTCGGTCGTTAAGACAAAAGTCAAGAGAAAGCACGCCACCGGCCCGTCGACTAATTTAATTCGTCCGGGAATAAAGGATCTGATTCCCGTGGAAAAATTGATTTCGCCGTGGGGGACGCCCGGCCGTGGAAACGAATTGCGTCCCGACGTCGCAGAACGGATATTAAACGGTCGTCGTACGTGCGGGCGGGCGGTCGACGGGGACGGGGAAGCGTCGTTTTAAAAATGCACGCGTCGCGACGCCGCAACCCTTGCATCGCGGCGTTATTGTTGGAACCGCTCTCCCCGACCTGTTGAGTTTTAATCGCCGATGGCCGCAGGACTGAATGCACGATGTGATGGCGACGAGCCGCCACCATCCCCGTCTGCCACATATTTTGAATACGTATTAGATTATTAGGACACGTGAGCGGGATACGGTTGTGGGGCGTCGGGCCGGCCCTCTCGTCGGCTTTTCATCCTAAATTGCTCAGCAAATTTGACCCGAATTAGGGCCTTTATTCGGCTGCCGACTCGTATTTTTGCATGTTTGTTTTACTGAAGCCGCTTTAATGGGTTAATTCTGATGGCTGGGTCGGGCTGACCCGCTCGATAAATCCCAGTTGCAAGAAAGGAACGACACCTATTGTGAACGTTGCGACGCCGTTCCGTAGGGCCTGTACAATTGCCATTTTAACGATTGTAACAAAACTCACTCAATTGCTGGAAGGGGTGGCTTTCAAAGAAAACATTGTCAACGATGGCGATTCGCCACCGACACGCCAGCGACCTCAACAATGTCGTTGGAGTGTCAAGTTTCATCCAGGTACGAACGACTTGGAACTTGGCTATTGCCTCCATAGCGAACGGAAGGATTCATCTACAATAATAAGGCTTCTGATCTCTTCGCCGATTATATAATTTCAATTAGAGAAACTCCGCTTGTTCGTTCCTTTCTGTCATTTATAACGAGGTTCTGTGTACGAGGGGCTTTGTTCGAAATGCATGCAACTATACGTCTAATTGTATTTCATTTAGAGGGAAAAAATGTGAATTGTGCAACGACCTCAATTATGGATGCCCGTCCCTCGTTCGTCGAGATAATTCTGCAAATTATGGTTCTTTTGGTTATGCAACGATAACAATACTCTATTGACTTGTCTAATGGAATTCGCATCCAGATGGCACGTAAAACGCCATTGCACGAATGATCGCGACTAGACTGAAGGGGCCCACAGATACCTATCGCTAATTAAACACATGCATCCTGCTGCCAAGTATTTATCCTTTCTTTAGCATGCACTAATTCGTTCTCAGAATAAGAAAACCGACGGGCACTCGACGATAACAAGAGAGCAATAATTATCTTCGATTCCAATGCGTCCTTGACGTTAAACTCACTTTTTGCATATATTGAAGAAACTTTTAAGAGGTTGTTCTAGTGCAGTTCCTCTCAGTCTCCTCTCATTCTTGTTGTTATTTTAGCATATTTAAATTTCGACTCTTTTAAATTTGTTAACTACCGAAGAAGTTGCCACAGTGTTCCGGCAAAACAATAATGTTCCCTACTCATTCGAAGAAGATATCCAACTAGTGATTTCGCGCATGTCATATAATTTCTAAGCATGTGATCGGACAATTTCCACTAACGCGACTAATAAAATGTTCCCTCAAAAATTAAAAATTAAAAAAAAAGAGCAGCCCTCTATCGGTTTTAAAGTAAGATCGCCTGTTAACTTATCTGACATTAAATATCTGAGTTTTCCATTTCTTTACTGCCCAACGGCTGTAAAAGAGAAGGTAGAAATAAATGGGTCGTATTTAACAGTCTACCAAATTTACCCAATATTTTCACTTGATTATTTCCGGATTATTTACGTTTTGGAAATGTATGAAAATAAAATTTCCGGATATTAATCAATGCACAAGGGCATATTCGGTAAGAAAATCGCAACGACACGGACATTGGTCCATTATGTCATTATGATGTCATTATTAATAAATAAATGATTTTGATTAGCTGAAATAATTTCCACTTATTAATTTCATGCCAGGTGCAAAAATTTACAGGAAATTTTTACATTGTCATACAAACGACACCGAATTCTATTTTTCTATTGGCTACTTTTCAGTGTCGTGCGATTTTCATACAAAAAAATACTTTCATTTCCCAAAAATACTAAATGCTCACCAAAATTAAGAAAATACATAATTTTAAAGCGACAACCAAATATTAACATAATGCTGGCCTCTTATTATATTTTGTTCTCCAAAATAACTTTTGCTGACCATACATACTAAATGTTCACCAAATTTTATTCCGCATTTAATTCTAACATAATACCCAGATATTTAATTTTCGACAGTGTCTTATATTATTTAACAGTTAAAAATACTATTTGTTGATCAAAAATACACAAGCAATGAAATGTTGTGCAAATGGTAAATAATTTTATGCAAAATTATAGATGTAGATGTGCTAGGGTAAGGAAAATAAGAGTAAATATAGAAGTGGTTTGCACAAAAAAAGATATTGATTTCCGTAATATATAAATGCTTTGCTGAAATTGGCTTGCATTATGTAAAACGTAAAACTTCTTTTAATGGTAATTTCTAATCGTGCTTTTATAAAAAAAAATTACAGGGCCCTGAACTGACCTTGTACAAAACTTTTTTTGCGTGCCTCTTGTCTGGAAGCGCAAGCGGCAAGGAGAGATGCGGAAGCAAATTTTATTTTTGGAGTAATAGAATAATTATTTGACGCACAAATAGTTTTTTTGAGAAACACTAAATATAAATGGATAGCGCAAATATTTATTATGTACAGCACGGACGCGTAACTTGAGCGTTCTAAATTTGGTAAACATTTAGTAAAATTGATAGACATATAGAATTTAAAATGTAAGGAATGGTAAAACAATACGCAGCATAGTTATTTTAGTGGTGATGTTCTCATTTTCTGATGTATAATAATTTGGGTTTTATTTAGATTTTTTGATGCTCATTAAATTTTCTGGTGGACAGTGCAAGGGATGTATGGTTTAATTTGGTGTACATTATATTTGTTCCCAAAATAAATTCGAGGAATGATACAAAGTAGAGAAAGGTTCAACAAGAGGAGTCAACAAAATTTGCAATTAGTCGCAAACGTTTCCTTGATTAATATCATCAATTACGTTCTCTCGTACGTTTATGTCTACAAATGGAATCTACCTACGCACAATAAATAATTTTTCCCCCGAAAATACGTATCCCACATATTTTCGCGACCGATAAATCTTTCCAACCCCGACGACACATTTATCTTGAGAATACTAGCAAATTTATATGTGAGAAACGGGAGAGGGGCGAAGGCTCTACTCATACATTAATAAATAGAACGTTAAAATATGACTGAAGCGTTAAGAGATAACGCGGAAACGAACGGAATTGCATTTATTATTTTTACGACTTCATCATTTTGCGCGTTTTTTCCCCATAAACGGAAGCGAAAATCGGCGGTTCCGCTGCCACGCATGACAACAGCGACCATCGCGATAATGCGGAGACAACTAATTTATTTTCTCTTGTCTTGCGGTAGCGCAACTTATCACGATATCGTAAACTTTTATTTATATTTACGACCCAACCGTTAACTTTGTTGTTTTTTTCAAATTATTTTCAAAAGTTTCCATTTCGGACAGGAAATAATCGTGAATTTCCATCGACAAAAACACAAAAACCATCGACAGGGAAGGGGAACGAAATTGCATTGTGCAGATTTTCAATTAAATCCGGTCGTGCTTTTTGGCAAATTTCGCCCCGACCCCATGAATTACGGTCGCGATTTGGGTGTGTAGCGTAATAAATGGAAGGTGAATTCTGGATATGTGGCCAGTGAAAAATTTCGAAGCACATTTAATTTTTATTCGTATGATATTTCAACGAAACTCGAAAGCAACATTCCGCGTTTATTCCAAAGCTTGCGAAAGCACAACATTTTCGGCCGCAGGGCGATATATCGCAGGGGGCCGTCGAAAGCCCGTTTACGCACGGGCTTTTTGCATAAGCACCCGACCAATTTTAAGGAAGTTTTATTGTACGTATTAGCTGCGTACATATGCGGATATGCGCGTTCCCGGCTTCCGGCCGAATTATCAGAGAAATAGAGGGAGCGTTTTGTTTGTTGAGGAGATTTAAGCTCTGCTGGGTGATGTAGCTTTGCGGCGAGCACCCGCACTCATGGTAGCCCAAAGGGTGTTATTTATGGAAGCAGGTACAATCAGTTTAAAAAGCAAAAAAAAACGGGGGTGGTTAACGGCAATTGTTGCTACAATTGAAAATTTGCTTAGTCGTCTTGAGGTGGTCAGTCTATGAGCAACAAAGTTGAAAATTAAGTGTTATTTTGAATTAGGTATCACGACGACATAGCTTCTAGTCCTCTGAAAAGGGCTAAAGCTCTGTGGAAAAATTTTTACAGTTTGCATAATTTTGTTCCTAAATTAATAAAATGTGCTGACTTTGCCTCATCTATGAAAAGTAATTTCAATGAAACAGGGAGATTCAATAATAGCGAAGTTGGCGAAAGGGGTGCAAATCTATTCTAGTTGTCAATCTGAACAATTTCGAGCAAGAAGGCGTCGATAACACTCTCAAATGTTCACCATCATCCTGTCACTTAAGCGAGGGTGCATACGAGATGCCTGCATCTGGGCCCGTTCCATTAATGAACCACCCCTTTCAAGCGTGCATCATTCCGAGCAGCACAATCCATTACCCCATTTCGGACTGCCTTCCCCATCGAACAAGTTACTTTCGCAGATTTCGCTAATACCCTAATAGTTTGCTGAGCCATCATGTTTGACCCTGCGAGCGGTATCCAATATTCCCCAAAATTAATTTATTGGCTTTATTGGAACCGACCAGCAACGCCCTCATCCATAACGGTTTATGCGACCGCCGTTCTTGCCGCGTCGTGCCCATTCATCGTTTAGGCAGGCAGGCCCCAAATTCGAAATTCATACGCCGCCCCCGGCGACCTTGAAACGGGGCCGCAAAAATCAGCTTGGAGCCAAAGTTAGGTGGAGGTGTGGAGAGCGTTATTAATGGGGAGCGAGATCGAAGGACTGGCCGGACTGGTCGTCGATTCCGCTTTGATGATCATTACCCGGCCGCGTCCGGGGGTGGAATGGCAAAAACAAAACGTCCCGGCACAAAAGCCTGTCCCGAGAAAGTTTATCTCGTTCCCGTTGTGTTGCCGACGTTTATTCCTCGCCAGGATCGCATTGTGTTCGCTAAACAAAGATCGGATCCCGGCGAAATCCCTCCCGCGACTTGTTCCCCTCGACTTTTTCCAACTTTTTGTCGTTTATCCGGAGCCTCGCAGCAAACGAAGTCACTTACCTCAACGTGTAAGTACCGCAAGCCCGCAGGTCTGACGTTTATTTTTGCGACAAACGCCATCATAACGGCCTTTTCGAATTCCACCGGCAGCAACGAGGATTTCTGTCAAAAGCAAAATCTTTTTTGGAGGACGCGTCCGGGCAGAGAAATCTCATACGCCCAGAGGTAGAGGGGACGCGAAGGGGGCAAAATTAAAATTCAATTGAGTAAACATCCCGGTTTTGTCTCCCTCCCCCCGTCGTTTCTCTATTCTCTTGGCGTTTGTTAATGTAATTGGGGCGCAGAATTCGTCATTCGAATTTCGGGTCTTATTGGATTTCGCGAGCAATTGGCGCGACTGCTTATTGCGATTTACGACAACTTAAAATTATGCACGAAGAAGTTGCGACGGCGGCGCCGGAGCCATTAATTATGCTGTATTGCTCCCAGTTCGGGGCAATGAACAATTTTCCATTTAATTTTATGGAAACTGCAACGTATTTTGCGATGCCCGCCCGGAAAGTTGGACGTTTTTAACAGTTAATTAAACCGGAATCGGCGAGATGGGTCGGCCACTCTTGTTCTGCAACTTCAAGTTTTACACGTTCCACCGAAGCGGACGCCGGGAACATCCTGCATTCACTTCGCCATCGAATTGCATAATTACATCCATTTTTCCGTCCCGATGAAGCGCGGCTCCAACAAGAACGAAACATCCTCAACGTGGCAGATGGACGTGCCAACACGACGCGGCATCAAATGAGAACCGCAGTAACGTTTAAATAATTTTAGCCAAGTTTGATTTTTGCTACACAAAACAACTTATTGCAATTAATCGGGAAATGTTACTCGTATGGCAGCTTCACTAAATACGCATTGACCTTATATCTTATATAGTCTAACCTAATTCACCCGGCACCACAGTATTGCACACGACACCATGGTACATCCGGTGGCGGCCAAAAGAACAAAAGATGGTAACCTCATCTCGGCGAAAAGCGGATCAATAAATAACATGCATGAATGAGAGTTTGACGCTCGGACCAATTAATACACTGCTCAAAAGAATTAGGGGAACACTTCTTGTTGATCCCATAAATTTTAAAATAGGAACGCTATTAAAGTAAACTTTCGAAATTCTGAAAGATACGCATTTCTTCATGAGAAAGTGGCTTCAGCAACATTCAACAAATCTGTTAATCTAAAGACTTAAATTAAAAACGGAAAAAGCAACATACCCCTGATTATTCTTTTTAAATCTTCTTGAGGAATTTTCTCCTATTCTTTGATTGTTGCTTCTTCTAGCTGCTGAAGAGTTGGAGGTGCATTGAGACGCCTGCAAATGGTTCTTTCTAGCTTATTCCATACTGGCTCTATTAGCTTTAGGTCAGGACTCATTGCTGGTCATGCCATGGTTTTAATATGCAGATCTTAAAGAAGTCCATAATAATGCGTGCAGTATAAAGTCTCGCATTATCCTGCATTAAAATGAAATTTGGAACCAAACCATATGCAGCAGGCACAACATGACCTCCTAGCACTATATCGATGCAATTCTGAGCATTTAGATTTCCGCGGATTACCACAAGATCAGCTCTTCCGTTAAGACTGATTCCCTTCAAACCATAACAGAACCTACCCCAAATTTTTGAACTTTGCATATCGCAGACTGAGAATAGAGTTTGCCTGGACGTCTGTACTCACGTACTCAACCTTCACAACGTGTGAGACGGAACCTTGACTCATCAGTAAAGAGTATAGGTCTGCGATGTCAAAGTTGAAAATTAACGTGTTCACGCACAAAATTTAAACGGTATCTTTTGTGCCGCCGGGTCAAGATTGCTTTTTGCACGGGTCTTCTGGACCTGACGTCCAGAAGACTGGCTTCTCTAAATCGGTTTCTTATGGTTTGACCTGAAACTTCCAGTCCGTGAGTCATCCTGAGTGAATTTTTGTTATCTTTTGCTGTTGAGATGCGATTACGCATGGAAGAAAGGACTAAAAATCGGTCTTGATTTGAAGTAGTTTTTCTCACACAACCTTGTCCGTGGCGTTTTTAATAAAGACCAGATGCTCTATAGCAATTTCACAAACGCTGGATGATGGATAGACTCTTACCAACATCTTCTGCAACTTTCCGAATCGAAGTCCCATTTTCACGTAGAGCAACAGCACATGCAACTTCTACCTCACTGAGATACCTCATTTTGATTCTGATAACTGGTTAAATGACATTTAGTGTTAGTTTTCACTAAGACAATAGACACTTGTTAGTTTAATCAATAAAAAGTTACATCACATTTACTCTGATTTTTGTAGTTTTTTTCATTTTTTGTTCAAGTCTTTAGAATAAAGAATTAGTTGAAGGTTACTAAAGTCACTTTCTCACGAAAAGATATGTATCTTACAGAATTTCGAAACCCCATCTTAATGACGCTACTATTTTAAAAGTAATGCCGTCAACAAAAAGTGTTCCCCTAATTCTTTTGAGCAGTGTAACATGAGAGTTTGACGGGCGGGCCAATAAATAACATGAGAGTTTGATGGGCGGACCAATAAATAACATGCATGAATGCGAGTTTGAATTTTATTTTCAACAACATTAAAAAATAAAAAATAAAGATGCATATTCTAGCATCAATAAAGAATTTCCGTAAACAATTAAATGAGAAATCGTTGGAGAAATTTTAGCTGCAGTACAACTAGAAACAAGAATTCTAAAAGTTTGAAAAATTCCAAACACGCATTTAAACAGGACCAACGAAAGACGGACAAAAGTAACAATTGACAAAGGTTTTCAACACCAGTTGTACATAATTTGATCAGCCGCTTGCTCATTAATTTGGTTCCGGCGTTTTTGCATGCGAAACGAAGGTCTTTCACCCTCTGCGACGCACCGTCAGTTTTCACCCTCTCTTCGAGCGCCGTACTCGACCTCACATATCTCTCTGTATGTCCACCCTCTCTTTATCCTTCGGCTACAAAGACACGGGGTCACTTTATGGCCCTTCACGTCGATTCGTACCGAAACTCACTCACGGTCGAGAGATAAAATAAAATAATAAAAAAAAAAGTTGCGCCCCCGCCATCACGGGAACGCTTTTATTGTTGACATCAGACAAAAAGTTTAATTGCGGTCATTTGCCGGGCGCAAGTACGGTCCTGAGTGGCCCCGCGGTCGAGTTGCGTGCAAAAGAGGTCAATTTGCCGGACGGTTTTATATGCCGTTTGTGCGCTTCGCTTTTTTCTGCAAACGGGAGGGTGCAGGCAAACAAAACGGCGGGAGGGGCGGAAGAGGGCGCGTAATTACGCCGCCAGAGACGGGACGGACAAATCCAACAATAAACGTCGGGAAATCGGCGGAAAAATTGGATTCTGATCGGGCCTACCACTGATGCGTCAAAATGACGCAGAAGTTGGTCGGACACGTTTCGAGTTGACTTGAGCACTCCCCAATCTATAGTGCGCAACTATAAATACTCTTAAACATTTAAATATAAACGGTAAGATATAACAGAATGTACAGGATGGAATGGCTGGGGAGCAAGCAACACCTTAGACGCCACTGACAGTTGTCAACTCTCAAACCCGGGTGCAAAGAAAACGACTGAAAATAAGTTCTCATCAACACTGCGAGATGGTACTGTTTACGTCACATTCAATAATTTTGAAACACTCTGTAGAGTATGCTGTTGTCGCTAATTACCGGATTTTCGACCAATAAGAATTCGACTCCACAACTTTGTTTATCGTTTTAAAAACGGAATAGTAAAAAGACCATATTCTTCATTCCTCTACACCCTACGATCACTTGGATCTATTATCTCTATTGAATCTTGTTAGATCTTCTGGATCTATTGAGATCTTTTGAAATTCTCGCTAGTAGGACCCGCCGTGTCGGGTGGGCAACCCTGGAAGTTCGTTCGAGAAAAATAGCCTCCACTCAACACCCCGGCGAAGATGCTGAATAGCCGGTCGACGTCCTCGGGTGCCGGAAGCGCCTTTCGGGACGTCCGGAAACGCGGCCATATTCCCGCAGGAATCACGGCGTCGTCGCCGGCTGAATTTCTCGTCGAACACTTGTCGAGGCAAATAAGACGTTCGACTTGTTTCCCTCCACCCGTTTTACTCGTTGATGCGAGGGACGTTCGACGTTTTCGAACCAGTTGATGACCTCCGTTTGTATTCATGCGGCGCGACGGACGCGACGCTTAATCGTCGTTTGCACGCCGAAACTCATCGATTTATTCAAATATTCCAACAGAATAAACCGGCGACGATATTTATTATCGCTGATGGGGCGGGAAGAGGGCCGCAGACGGGGGGGGGGGGGGGGTTGAAAATTATGAAATCGAATAGTAATAAGAAAAACATCGATAGAGAAGATGGTTATTGCAACGAAGAGGATGTAAAAATGTTATCGAAAATGTGTAATGGCGCGGTTGTTTTCAGCGAGATAATAGGACGTCGAGAGGCTGGTGCCGTTCTCGTACTCATTTCGGGATGTTAATAAAGGAATTTTGGAAAATCAAGCGCTATATATGCCGGATTTGCCCCAAGAAGAAACTGGCAGAATAATAATTTTGTGACGCTGGCAAAGCCAGCCAAAAAGCTGCGATACGCGAGACACAGGATGCTAATAAATAGGGTAAAAGTGATTAATTTGAATACTACTATGGAAGATTAAAAGGCCAGAGATTCCAAAAGTAAAGCAATCAAAGAAGGAAGAGTATGGTGGTAATAGTAGTTTGATAAGAAAGAATTGTAAGGATAAAAATAAAAAAATTTTTTTTTGAAAATATTGCTGGACTAGAAAAATAAATAGAATAGAAGAATAGGTAGAAAAAAAAGCAGTAGAGCATAGACAAAATGAAGCAAAAATAACCCATAGAACATTTTGGCAAGAACAATTTCAGTTGATCAATCCTTCCTGATAAATCCATCAGTGGCGTCCCTGCGGATGCTGATTGCAACCGCGGCCCACGATTGTACGATTTTCTCGCGTAAATTATAATTGCAGCAAGCCTGGATAAAACTGGGGGTTGTTCACCTACGCCGTCGAAAGCTTCCCGAACAACCGCCGACGCAGCATCTTCTCGTTAAGCCGAACCCGCCACTCCCCCGACGTATAGTACGCGGCTCATCCGCAATTATCGAAGATTACGCGATTTTATTGGAACAAATTTTAATAATGCCCGACTTGAGCCCCCCCTCACGTCTCCGGATTAGGACGTCGTCTAGCAGCTTCCTCAGCCAGCGAGCCATCGCAGCAAGCTTTCCTTCTTAATTTCTTCCTCGTCGTCGACCCGGCAACTTTTATTGGGTTCTCGCGTGTGCACATCTCGCGACGCCGCGACGCCGACGTTAGCGTCCCGGCAAATTGTCGTTTTAAACTAACTAATTCCCAGTTAATTCCGGCAAACAAACTTAATTTGCGCAAACAAGTGGGTCCCGGCCCGGCGACGAGTCTTCCCGGAATGCGGGAGAGCGTGTCGGCTTCGCTCACTGATTTTTGTCGTTCATCATCCCGCGCTCTGAACAAGAGCCAATAAATAGGTGAACGGAACGTGTCGACCAAAAACTAATATCTACATGTCGCAATTATCTCTCCGATAAGCGGCTTATCAAATCGACGTGTCCAATTAATTTCGAACGTAAACACGTCGATTGCAGTTGTTTCTTAAACGACACGTTTATGAAGGTAACTACAATAGAAAAAGTCTGCCAATTTTGGCGGAACCTCGAAAACCCCGCAATGACCCGCTAATAAAGTGTTTAATTTAATCACGCCGTTAGCGCGACCGCGACGGTAACGCCATCTCGCTTTCCGGTTTTTCCATTAAAAATTCACTGTTTCATACCATTTCCATATGTAATATGGAAGTATCACGGCAGTTGAGGCCTCCCTATCTTATCATAAACAAACAGCAGCATTATTAAACCCGCATTTTTTCATTAAATATCTTACAAATATTTACGTGCCCTATCTAATCATTTTCAAATTTTAATTAAGTCGGCCAATCGCGTGGCGCCGCTTTTTCCACCGACTTCAATACAAGGCCTCCAGGTGGGTCGGTGCCCAGTTTCATAGATGTTGTCGGATCAACTGACATCATTAGGGTGGTGCGTTGAACTACTATATAATATGGGGTGAATCGCACGAATCGATACCATCACCGGCGACCGGATTATGATGTTGGCCATTTTTATTAAATTCGCTTCAGAAATAAATTTTTTACAGCGCATTAAATTCCGTGTTTCATGGCTTCATAAAGCTAATTGACGTTCGAACTACACTGTTGCCGAAGCTGCAGGAACGGCACCAGACATGTCTCGCTCGATTATTATTGCAATAGTTATGGAGCTAGCAATTTCGCTAAATTTAGCACGTTTCCACGTAAAAGCAAGAAATGGCGTCCCCGATAAGTTGTGACTTTCAAACTTTACCGCGGATTAAGAGTACGATGCCGGAATATAAATTTAAGGGTAAATTTAATTAATGCCAACTAATTTTCGCGACAAACCGCCTTTTTCACAACAATTCTAGTTTAAACTGGTTGCAGCTCAAATGAAAGCGTTTTAATGGCCAGACATTACTTTGCGCCAATTTTACTCCTAAGAAAAATTTATAAAGCCAATCTAAATGAGGGGTGAGGAGTTAGAGCTATACAATACGTTCAATACGGGGTTACAGTTCAATAAATAAGAAATAAGAAGAAATAAGAAATTTCCGCATAAAGATATTTTTAAGAGTAGGGTTAATGTAGAAGCAAGCAACTAAAACAATTTTATAATTTAAAAATTATAAAAACAGTCCCAAAAAGCCCAGAATAAATTCTAACCCAGTACTAAAATATATAGTTCCATTTAAACGTTAGTCACAAGCTTATTGCAAACTTAACTATTTAGAATAAAGAATAAGAATAAAGAATGAGAATAAAGAATAAGAATAAGAATAAGAATAAGAATAAAGAATAAAAATAAAGAATAAGAATAAAGAATAAAGAATAAGAATAAAGAATAAGAATAAAGAATAAGAATAAAAAATAAGAATAAAAAATAAGAATAAAGAATAAGAATAAAGAATAAGAATAAAGAATAAGAATAAAGAATAAGAATAAAGAATAAGAATAAAGAATAAGAATAAAGAATAAGAATAAAGAATAAGAATAAAGAATAAGAATAAAGAATAAGAATAAAGAATAAGAATAAAGAATAAGAATAAAGAATAACAGCGTTTTAATGGCCAGACATTAATTTGCGCCAATTTTACTCCTAATAAAAATTTATAAGTAATAAAAATAATAATCAGAATCGAAAGGAAGCCAATCTAAATGAGTGGTGAGGGGTTAGAGCTCAATACGTTCAATACGGGGTTACAGTTCAATAAATAAGAAATAAGAAGAAATAAGAAATTTCCGCATAAAGATATTTTTAAGAGGAGAGTTAGTGTAGAAGCAAGCAACTGAAACAATCTTATAATTTAAAAATTATAAAAACAGTCCCAAAAAGCCCAGAATAAATCTTAACCCAGTACTAAAATATGTAGTTCCATTTAAACGCTAGTTACAAGCTTATTGCAAACTTAACTATTTAGAATAAAGAATAAGAATAAAGAATAAGAATAAGAATAAAGAATAAAAACCAAGAATAATAATAAAAAATAAATAAAAAGAATGAGATTTAAGAATAAGAATAAACAATAAAAATAAGTTATTAGCACTCAAAGCATAATATTGTATTTAACGGTTTTTGAATTACCTAATTCTATCTTGCCTATTATAACTTATGTGATATTAATACCTACCCCAAAGTTTTTATTTCTATAAACTCGTTCTTCGCAGCATTTAATGCAAATTCCCATTAGATCGTTAATTGCTAGTTCAGAGACGAAGTGATTCCGTCTTAGATTTTGCTGTCGGCACGGGCCAAAACTCGTGGAAGAACTGTTGGTGCAGCTGTCCAACCGAGTGGCGGAGCTGTTAGTTATTTTGCGAGCACGAGCCGAAGAATGATCTCGCTGTGCTATTTTGGCGCGCCTCCCATATCCAATCAACGGTAATTGCCTAATCCTTAGGTGGCAAGATAATATTTCGTCTTTTATGGATGGCCAATTTCCGAGCGCTAATTTCGCAATAAACAGCTTAATCGCAAAGTTACGCCACCTCGAGCTTGCAAACCCCATAAATTCAATTTAGCATAATTCAACTCGTTTATTTTTCATCCCTTACCACCGTAACGGGGCTCGGGGGGAAGCCGTCACCTTCTCTGCGCTGTACACCCCGGACCGCGGGTCGTGTTCGTTTTTTTCCATGTGCCATCGATTCGCGGACCATTTAAACCGGCAATTTCACTAAAACACCTCGCGACGCCGGTAGGTATCGCATTTCATCCCCGGAAAGGTAATTTCGGTTGATGTAGGCGTATCAAAACCGCGTCCAGGTGGTCCCCTTGCATTCGTTCGCCTTGCAATCTGGAAACCACTTTCCGGAGTGTCCCCGCTCCGGTTCACGGAGCCACAGGGGACGCTCACGTTTCCAATTAGCTTACAACGACGACGAGGATTCCAAAGTGGAAAAGGGCTCGACGCCAAAGAGAATACGTGGGTAGGTAAGGTACAAGTACCTTGCACTTTGTCGCGTAACGCACGAATTTCCCGAATTGCATAATTCCGTCCGTTTTTATTGCGGCAATTCACGACACCGCCAAGATGATTGCAAATGTGGAATGTGGGTCAATACAAATAGATAACAACTCCTCCAGTTCGGTTATTGTTAGGTCGAAATCCCTTAAATCTGTTTACGAGCGTGATTTTTCCGTCGAGATCCCGAAACTGATCCGTCACATTATGACGATTGATCATGACCGCCCGACAAGTAGTGTCCACGTTTACACCTGCCGGACGAAGATCTTGATTTATCATCTGCAATTGCTCAAAGCTTAAGAGGCCACCCGCAATTCCCGCCGAAGCGCAGATGTGAAGAGTAATAATCATACTTCATTAGGCGTGACGCGATAATTTCAACGGCTCTCTAACTCGCCGTTATCAGTCATGTCTTAACGCCATTAATTAGTTGCAACGCGACGCCCCTCTATTGAGTTACGGTTTTTTCTAATCATTATGGAAGCGAGTAACCGTGATAACGTCGCCGCAGATGATTTCTCTCGGGGCGCTTTCACCAGAACAAACTCGTTCTTGCACTTTCCGCCACTTTTGCCGTAAAACCTGGAAATAACCGATGCGATTCACGATACGGCTTCGCATACGAAATCGGACATGTTTTCCGACATAAAATACGATGCAATAGCTCCGTGCTGACCACTCGACTAAACAAACCGAATCTCGGTCGAAATCGTCGTATTGTTTTTCTAACGCAATGCCAATTCGGATTTTGGAATCAATCCAGGAATTTGGCATTGTTGTTCACGCCGATTTAAAAAGGACACCGGCTAATTTTAACAGATTGCTGAGGTGATCGAGCGAAAAGCTCTTTCGGGTTGGCCGTCCCAAGAACTAATTAGTTCCAATCTGTCTTCAAACGGCTAAATTCACGAAGTCTTCGGAAGCAACTTCTTATTAAGCGCAGGGAATTATTGAGAAACTTGAAACTTAATAATTTTTTTTTTATAGCAACACCCCTAATTAATTAATTGCCTGGCAATAATACGCACAAGGCTACAGAAAGACAAAGAAATGGGAGGAAGTACAAGATGGAAGTCTTGAGATTCTCTTTGTAATTGGACCTTCAAGTTTATTTATTTAGAATTTTTAAAACTTCCAGAATTTTTGAAGCTTTTAAATTCGCAATGGGAGGCGTGAGAAAAGCACAATTTCTATTGGGATTAAGTCGAAGCGTAATTTTGCAAAGTAAATATAGAAGTTGACAATAATTGCAAAAAAACTAGGTTACTGAGTTATGACCAGTGGCGTATCAGAAATTTTGGTACAAACTAAATCAGTTTAGTTTATGGGAACAAATATAATGTACACCAAATTAAACCATAACCAGAAAATTTAATAAACATCAAAAAATCTAAATGAAACCCAAATTATTATACATCAGAAAATGAGAACATCACCACTAAAATAATTATGCTGCGTATTGGTTTACCATTGCTTACATTTTAAATTCAATATGTCTATCAATTTTACTAAATGTTCACCAAATTTAGAACGCTCAAGTTACGCGTCCGTGCTGTACATGATAAATATTGGCGCTA
This sequence comes from Schizotus pectinicornis, assembly GCA_951805265.1. Classification (NCBI taxonomy): domain Eukaryota; kingdom Metazoa; phylum Arthropoda; class Insecta; order Coleoptera; family Pyrochroidae; genus Schizotus; species Schizotus pectinicornis. Next base: position 6,933,481 of record OX638207.1, on the reverse strand, counting down.
TCCTTTTATATTTAGTGTTTCTCAAAAAAACTGTTTGTGCGTCAAATAATTATTCTATTACTCCAAAAAAGAAATATGCTTGCGCATCTCTCCTTGCCGCTTGCGCTTCCAGACAAGAGGCACGCGAAAAAAGTTTTGTACAAGGTAAGTTCAGGGCCCTGTAATTTTTTTTTACAGCACGATTAGAAATTAACACTAAAAGAAGTTTTACGTTTTACATAATGCAAGCCAATTACAGCAAAGCATTTATATATTACGGAAATCAATATCTTTTTTTGTGCAAACCACTTCTATTTTTTCTCTTATTTTCCTTGCCCTAGCACATCTACATCTATAATTTTGCATAAAATTATTTACCATTTGCACAACATGCTATTGCTTCTGTATTTTTGATCAACACATAGTATTTTTAACTGCTAAATAATATAAGGCACTGTCAAAAATTAAATTTCTGGGTATTATGTTAGCATTAAATGCGGAATAAAATTTGGTGAACATTTAGTATTTATGGTCAACAAAAGTTATTTTGGCAAACAAAATATATAAGAATCCAGCATTAGGTCAATACTTGATTGTCGCTTTAAGATTATGTATTTTCTTAATTTTGGTGAGCATTTAGTATTTTTGGGAAATGAAAATATTTTTTTGTATAAAAATATTGGGTAAATTTGGTAGACTGTTAAATACGACCCTTAGTTTATTGCAAGTGAAAATAATTTGTGTTCAGAACGTTTCCGTTGAGAGATCTTTTTAGTTAAACCAACAATTCGCCGTCAATTCTCACTCAGCACCTCGAACATCTTTGAACTGCAGACGCCTCGACAACATTACCGGCCGATGTCGTGTATTTTAAGACACATTTAGATATCTGAAGATATTTTTGGAATCTACAATTTCAAGTGATTCGTACTAGCGCGACACGTAATTAGACATGTGTAATGCAGAGCATTAAGAGCTAACGGAATCTGTCACCATCTACTAAATTAGGATTAGGATTTGTCTGATTTCTTCAGGTTTTTTGAGAATTGTCCTTAAACGCTTTAAAATCTGAGTCTCACAGAACTGCCAAATACATTATTTGGTGCTTTGTGCATTGTGTGTCTAAAAGAAAAAAAAGTCTGGGATATTTATAGATGAATGGGTCATTATAAGACTAATGGACCTTTCTTTCTGCAAAATTTATGTCTCCTTCTTTGATATCCTATTTTCATTTTCGGAGATACCTACGTTTTGTCATGTTTTTCCTGTCATTTTAATGTTGTTTCCGAACACCCAGTGGCCATTGACAGTGGGTAGTTAAATTGCGTTCATCTCAATTACCAAAGGCAGATTTAAGTGGTCCTGCAAAAGCTCAATCGTTCTTGATGATTTGACACAAATACTGCCAATGAAGCAGAATCAGTGAGTTCGAAAACGAAACCGTCAGCGTCAATCCCTTTCGCCCTCTCCTTTCAACTTTTAATCCTGCGGGGGTCCGTCTGCGATCATTTCGGTCCAGAGACGATTTTCACTCATCTCTTCATCCCCGAACGCGACTACATGCACAAAAATAAAACCGTACAATTTCACGTCCCCGAAGGCCGTTTGTTTCAACATTTAATCCCGTCGTCCACGAAACGCTAATTCCCTTCCGCCGAAGAGTGGCAGTGGCGGCGGCGGCGGTGGTAAAGCTAACCCGCCTGGCGGCGGCTTGTTAGCCGGTATCATAGTCGGTGATGACAGTTTGACCGGCGGCGACGGTTCTTGTCTTCAGGAAACGGATAATCGCTGACGTTTGCCAAAAGCCTGAAACTCCGCCAGGGCCGGACTCAATTCCAAGGCCATTCAGAACGGCCACTGTTGCAAACGGAACATTGTGAAATCAACTGAAAATTTTTCGATAGAAGAGAATCGATGCCAGTCCGTTGAGAGTAGTAACTAAATCTCGCATTCTTGTAGCAAATTGTCTAGCGTAGCGCAAACACGGACACAAGATCTTTCAAGATCGGAACAGTCGCTCCCGAGTTGCACAAAAGACTTGAAGGGCTGATTGCAGCGGGGAAAAGAATTTAAACTTTCGTTGTCTCGTGACTTCGGCGACTGGTCAATAAATTAAGGACCAGTTTTCAATGTTTCAGGACTTGTCAGCTATAAAGAAAAGTAAATGACCAAGTACCGGGTGCGCACCACCCTCCAGGGTCCAGGGCTCGTTCGAGAAAGTCCGCATCTTTCAATTGATACTCGATATTCCTCTCGTGGCAACGCCGGGGAAGAAGTTAGGTAGATTTGGCCGTTTCGATGTAAATTCTTGCGCTTCCCGCCGGCATATGGAAAAACTCGATGATAAGCCTCGAGCTTTCGACCTCCACTCTTCCCCCTTTTAGATTTCTAATGTTTTTTGCGCGTTGCATCCGCGGTCCGCGCCGTTTATTTTTACATCCCGATTCGGTCTTTCCTTTTTACAATTCGCCCCGCCGGAATGCGGACATCTGCTTAAGTAGATGATCGCGCCAGATGAACGAAAAAGGAGAACGACGCCGAGCGTCGAGAGGATCCTCGAAAGAAACAATGACGATTTTCACGAGAAGCATCAGCGATTTTTGCCAACTTAAAACGGCTGAACCGGAAGGGGCAGAAGAACGAAAAAAAAACGTGATGGTTGCACGTTTCTGGTCGGGAAGAGGACGGACGTCGTCGGATAGCGTCTCGTTTGAGCACGGTCATTAGCGACTTTGATAATGGGCGCCCTGTTGACAGGGTCGGGCCCGGACCTAATTGGATCACGGAGACGCTGACGCGGGATTTTCAATATAAAACGGCGACGCGGGGGTTCCAGAATCCGCTATTAGGAGGAGACACGAAAAGGAGTAGTTCAACGAATAGTTGAGACCTAGCCAGTGTTTGTTTGGGCGATTTGTCAGTCATAATACGTCGTTAAATTAAAAATAAAAATAAATAAATAATAAAAAATACAGGAGGGTCATCATTTGGAAATTACACTTTCTCCTACAAGCCGGATTCAGTAGTTATGGACGAGCGGTTCTGGGCCAAGCAGCGGCAATGACGGGACGCCACTGGCGTGAATCGTGCTGAAGATGGGAGAGTTCCGATGACGGATTTAAACTTGTTAGCAATTAGTCGCGCCTTTGATTATTCCGGCAAACGGCAGACGAGATAATCGAGATTTTGAAGATACGTAAGCAAAAGTGGCGTTTTTTTAGAGGAAACGCGATAACCCTTCGACGAAAATAATTAACACTTCCAAATTGCGCCGGTTGCTGCAGCGCTTCCAAACAAAGTTGAGAGGTGATATCAGCAAAATCTGAACGTTATCAAATTTTTTACGTCATCTTCAACGATTATCATTGATGTAAATCGATGATAACAAACGACTTGGTCGCTTTTGCTCAGAGGCTTTAGTTGTCCGGGTCCCGATCAATTTTCCCCAAATTGAATTTCGTAAGATCGCCCGAAGGGGATCGACGGTGATTGCGACGCCCATCCGGCAACGCTGCTGTATAAACAATATGAGTGTTATCAGTTTATGTAAACAAGAGTTTGGTCGCGAGAACAACACACACGTCGTGGCATTAAAACGAGCCAACGGCGGCTTCATATTGTAAAAGTTTGGAGCGTTCCAAAGCCCCTTCTGGTTGCTTTAAATAAAAAACTTTTCAACAGGTAAATTACGGACGTTTTACTAAACGGAAATCGGGCCAGGTTCTCCCGAACAACATCAGCGACGGTGATTCAACTTTATTAAATCAACCGTTTTTATTGTCTAAATTTACTGAAAAATTGGCACGTCGTCTCGTGCGCTAATGTTATTTATTCTTTTACATCTTTATGAGTGGGCGGACTAATATTTCTTTCGCTGGCGGCGGCGATATAAAATTTAACGTAAATATTGATCGCGCTTTCAAACGTGATTTATGGACGCGAGGGCGGAACAATTCGGTCTCGGGGATGTTCCTAGACGAAAGGGGTTGATTGGGGAAAGAATCGCCGTTAATGACCGCCAAGCGCGGCGCTTCTGGTCGCGATCAAAATAAAATTTTATTTAAAGGATCAAGAATGTAGGAGAGTTGGCCGTTGTCCTGTTTAATTGTGTTGACCAGTGGCGCCACCACGCTCGGGGCCCGGGCTCCAACCGGAAAACTACGCATTAGCAAATGTAATCTTTACGAAGTGGAGCTTTAATCAGAAACGTTAAACAAACTTTTTCATATTGACAGCGTCAAATAGCTAGAGGAATATCCAGAATCTACCTTTGACGTTTCTCTAAGTGCGAAAGATATTGTGAGGATGATTCTGGAGGAAGAAGAAGAATGATTGAATTACAGCCGAGGTTCGGTCATGCGTAAAAAAAATCGTATAATTTTACATTATCCACCAAAGACCAAAAATTTTCTCTGCTAATTTTGTTGCCTTTCTTGGCTATTGCCACAACTTTCCAAAATAAGTTACCAGAGTTGATCAAAGCAAGTGATAATTCCCAGAAATATAGGGAGAGTTTTTTTTTAAACTGAACACTGTCTAGAAACTCTGAACTGAGTTGACCTGAAATGTTTTGAAAGCAAGAAAACATTTCCATAAAGTTGACCGCATTGTTCAAACAGAAGATAACTGTTGCTTCCAAACAAACGTTATTTTCCACCAAACAACCAGAATACTGACATTAAACTTATCATTTTAAAAGGTTTACGCGAGGGGTTTGGTGTTGCCATTTGTTATTATAACTGAAGGCCCCCATCATTATTTATAACGCCGTCGCTTTTGAAACTGGAGCTTGTTGCTGTATTGCACCAGGACGTGTTTTGTAAAAGTGATAATGCGGAGACCCGGATCGACTCTTCACCAAAGTTTTCACGTAACCCTCGCAACCCCCACGGCTACGCCTCTGGTGCAAGCAACTATTGTCTGATGACTACGACGACGCCGACGTCGACGGGAACGGAGGTGATGCAGGCGAGAGAATGTTCCCCGAGGCTCGTGCAGAATTTGGAATTGGATTCGACGAATTGTTCGGATGTCACGCACGTCCATTTAATCTAAATATACGAGGCGCGTCTGGCAACCAACAAGACAAATACTTCTTGGTTTTGTCGGAGGTTCGGGGATGGCGACGCGGTTTTTTGGCGCGTTGGTGAACTTACGTGGCGGTGTTGGTGGGGTTCTGCTTCAGGTAAGGGTGCACTCTGTTGGCGTTGGTGTCCAGCACGGAGGACTGATGGGGGTTGTTTTGGGTGGGCGTCGCGGCGCCCGGTGACAATTTGCCTGCCAGCGCGTCCAGCGAGTGCAACATAGTCGATAGGACTCAGCCACGGGACTGGCTGGTCTTGGTCTTCTCACCTGTGCGATGTGCTTTGATAAGATAAAGCACCTGTTATCAGTCCCTCGTGATAGTGGCGACGGAACAGCGACACCACGAGGCTCCGAGGCGCGTCGACGGGATGCCTGGCGGTCACGAAAACACCGACGACGGCGGCGTCGAGGAACGGCACATCAGCGTCATGACACACGAGGTCGAAGGACAATAACACAAAAACACAGCCAGGCAGCAGAATAGAGGACGGCACACTACGGAAAATACTACGCTAGGGCCTGGAAAAGCACACATCGAGTTAATCGCTGCGTCCAAGAGACGGACGGGACGGACACACGTGTTCCGGGGACGGCGACGGCACCGCACATGGACGCCGGCACCGTCGCCGTCGCCGGCACACAAGCGGCATCAAGAAGGCCGAACAGAACGAGTCGGGACGTACAGGACGGACAGAGCACACTAAAAAATTTTTTAATGGACTGCAACAGCTACAGATCAAAGAAGCACAGCGGCAGCTTGGCAGTTATGATGGCGGCGTTGGGGCGTTTCATTTTTTTTTTCTTTATTATTTTTATCTACCTGGGGGTGGTCGTCGAGTCCCGCGCCCGTCGCGCTCTGCTCGGCGCCGCCGAGAGCGCACATACCGGCCGTCTCGACGCTCCGCACTGCACTGACGCCGCTCCTGGTCGACGTACGACTCGCACCGGCGCACGCGCTTTTCAGGAAGACGGCGGCGGCGGCGGCGACGATGGTGGCGGCGGCGGCGGCGACGATGGTGGCGGCGACCAAGTGCGATATGAAGTGCATCCGACGCGAGCGTCTGGACGCCACGACGAGCCCGCCCGTCGCCCCACCGATGACGGACAACCGATACGGGGCGGATCGGCGGCAATTAACCCAGCGCCCCCCAGACCCGCCGCCCTCAAAAACGAAAATGACCACCTGGCACCGCACAACAGCTGACAAGAAGAGGGCGACGAAGAAGAAGAGAACGAGAACTTGCTGGCAAAAGAGAAAGTAAAGCGATAATGATATAGAAAAAGAATTCATGGAAAAATAAGGAAACAGGTAAAAAACAATATAAATTTTGCGAATCAAATAGTTAAATTCAAAATAACAAAAGAAGAAGAGTTTTCAAGATGGTTAAAGGAGCAGAATTGAATGAATAAAGGTGTGGCATATACAGTAAAATTAGGTGAAATATTTAAGAAGTAACCAGAGGGATCAAAATTGATCGCTGGGAATTGGGGCATTGTTTATGCTTCTGGAGGACGCTTCTGGGGCCGCGGCTCTCCGGGGACGATAATTATTCGCTTTTTCGCCACTCGTCCCCCATCCATTTTTGCTCCCCCCCCGTCCGACCGACTTCATTAAGCCGAGAGTTTCGTCGGGAGTTTAAATCTGTTTTTGGTTTTGTCGTTTAATATGCGCGAATTATACGACGAGTTGTTAATCCGGAATTGTGTGAATATGTTCTTGGGAAGATTAACTAATTCCACCGGAGGCAGAGCGCGACGGCAGCGGCGGCGAAATAGGTGGCGGCGATGAGACGACGACTTCTTCCCGAGATAGGCAGCGTCACCATTCCCGACGCCACTCCCGCCGACGCTAATTGTCTTAAACCGCTAATCTAGCATCTGCCATGTGCCGAGCCCCGCGAGAAAACGCCAAAAGTCCCCAACCAACACCCGTCCGCAGATCCAGAAAATCCCACTTATGCTGTGGGGCGCCCCTTTTGAAGCGAACAATTTTTAATGGCAAAATCATTAAAATTTAAGCCAAAGATTCCTCCAACAATGTCCAACAATGAGATACTGCTGTAACCTATTTAAGAACAACCAATAGTTGTGGAAGCAGTTCCAATGATAGTGTTAAAGCAAAAGTGGTAAAGTAACGTCAATCGTGAAGTTTGATCCTTTTGCTTTGCAGACCGGTACCGACCTAAACTCCCACGTCTCTTTCAAACTACATAGTTTTCTCTGACTGACGATTCGAATCAATCATTGCTGCGTTTTGAGGTGCCCAAAATGGGTATTAGGCCATTAGCGCCAATGTGGCCTTGAGTGGCCGTTGCTGCCCTCCGGGTCCAGATCCTGTAGGCGGATCTGGCGCGGCGCAGCTGCCTGTGGCCGGGTTCAACGTTCCGCACATAATTCCTTCTTCATTTGGATTTGTGTTGACTTGGACGGACGCGACTACCTTATTTATACTGTTTACTTTTGGCGTCGGCCAGCAGACTCGCCCGGCTTTGCTGCACGCTTTTGTGGCTTTCAGAATTGAAACAAAAAAGTAATCTGCGATAACGTACGAGCTAGACGGCCGGTGCATCGCATCGCCATCGGGTTGCACGACTTCATATTATGAACCCGAAGAGGGAGACCAGAGGGGATGGCGGAGACAACAAGGGCGCCATGCCGTAGAGTTCCGGGAAACAAACGAAAATATTTTTAAAGGGATTATTTTCCTGCATGATTCAATTGTTGGACTTTTATTAACTTCCGCGCTTTTCATTCCGGGACTTTTTACCGGCTGCATATACAGCCCTAATGAAAACAGAACGCGAGAATTGCCAAGAAAATAAAAGCACATTGGCGGATATTGAATTTAATGCCGGTTTTCCAAAGGCGGGCTAACCCACGCCAAATTAAGTTATCTGCTACTTTGTACTTTGCTTCTAGATGAGAAAACTGCATTCTGATCAAAAACATCCGGGCTCCATACGATGTGCAAATTTTCCACCCGGTTAACGATGTAGGAATTCACCCGGCGCCTCCACCATTTGTGCCGTTTCACCATTAGTGCCGTCCAACTTTACTTGATATCAATCAGTGTCGATATCCCGACCTCAGCTCAAGTACAAAATACATTTCTGAAAAATTAGTTAAAGTTTAATTAATTCTTCAGAAATATGTTTTTTCCAGTTAGTTTTGTTCTTTGTATTCTATTTATTTAAAAAAAATTAAAACTACATAAACATTCTTTCAACAAAAAATTAACTTGTCCAACGTCCAGTTATCCAATCCTGACTTGCGGATTGGAGTTCGAAGGACCTCTTTAGATGCAGCCATATCCTGTCTAGGATTAATAAAAAGCGAGCTTTTACGATCCTTGCCAAGAGATAGGTTATGCTTCAGCCAAAAATTCGCAAATTTTCCTATAAAGACATCTCCAGCGTTCATTATTCATGCCTCGACCGGGTGTTTAAGAGAATTCGGCGATAAAGGGCGAGATCGCCTGTTTTTCTCGATAAAACAAATCAAGCGACCGGTCGCACTTAATTCCGCCCCTAATTCAAGCATTCACCAGCCGATTAATGCGCCCCCGCACCCAGAACCTCCCCAACGGACCCGATTAGAGGGGCCGCCGTGTCATTTGGGGCGCGTCCGACACACAACGGGGGATCCCTCCCGTCCGGGAGAAGATTGCAAGTACATTTTCTACCCTTGCGATTTCGCAATAAAAATAAAATAAAAACCAATACTGTCCGTCGGTCGGAGGGATGCGGTTAGCTCCGTATCCCGGGAGATTCGTCCGGCCAAACAACAAGTGCAGAGATCCATCAGCAATATGTAACTGGGGGATGGGGGAGCGGCGGAACTGCCCTGTTTATCCCGTCGGCCGCTCCAATTACAAACTTTCACCCGACCAGAGCCGCAGAACTAATCGAACGCCGGAATAAATCTCGACCAAACAGGGTGGGCAGATCATCCATCAAGCTCACCGCTCCCGGCACCGCCACCGCCGCCGGTGAGAGGCAGCGCCGCGACGCCTTCGTCCCTCCGCAACAGGCTGAGAGGATAGGTACTAATAGAATGAACTAGCTCTAACCTCGCTGAAAGATTTAAGCGCTTCATTTATTTTAACGCAAAAAATCGAAAGGAATTCCGGCGTCATCGAGGAAGAAGAAGACGGGGACGGCAGGAGGAGAAGCCATCAAGTCCACCTGGCGTCGGAGTTCTTTAATACCGAAGGGCTGCAACAGGCAGGGACGGGAAACAATACTTCGGTCGATTCGGCGTCATAACTTTAAAAATCCGAAGAGAGGGTGGATCCGAAGGGTCGTCCTTGCTTCGTCCTCGCCGAACCCCCGGTTTAATTTAGTGCGGCCGGGTGGCTCCAAGGCGGAAAATAACCGATACCGTGTCGCAGCCCACGTTTCCGACGGCTGAATCATTAGCACATAATTGCATCAACGCACCAGGCGCCCCATTCGCAGCCAGATTAAGAGTCTGACCCTTCACCTGCCTCGCTCTGGAACCGTGGAGTTGGAGACTCCACAGCTGAATCGCCGCAGTCACACCGCCAAGAAAGGTTTAAATTATAAACATTTTTAGTGAAATTGGGTGAATAATTTTGGCAGGTTTTTTGGCAACCCCTTGGTCAGGCGGTCATTAATTTTCAGGTTCAATAAGTAAGAAATTTGTTCAGAAATTTCCCCAAATTTATTTCTCTTGTTATGCTGCGATGCTCAAAATGTTTGTGAATTTTCTGAATGCCCGAGCTGGAGGAATGTAACGGAAAGAATTCTTTAAACCGAGTCAGGTTGGTTTCGGAGTTCATGTCGGGGAGAATGATTACTAAATTACTCCCTTGCTCGGTATAAAATTTCTAAATGCCATTTCGGCCGTAAATCCGCGTCGCTAAGACCTCGCGATTCGGTCCCCGGCTCGGGCGAAAAGGTTCAATTTTACGCGGCAAACAATTTTATTTCCGGCGTTAAATTAACACCAAACATTCCCGATTTTTACGTTCCGGAAGGCTGGCAACACCGGAAAAAGGACTAATTTCGTGCCGCCCGCTATATTTTTATGCTTTTTCATCATGAGCTCAATCTTGCGCATCGAGCTCAAGGAAAACTACCTGAACTTCTTAATGAAATCGGGAACGGGGTCGGCGACGGGACGGAGAGCAAGAAGGAATGAAGAATGGGAACCGCGATGACGACGTCGACGATGACGACGGCAGTGATGGGAGAGAACTTCCCGCTCTGCCGCTATCCCGCATCCGACCGGCAGACTAAATCAGAGACGCTCCAATGTTTACGTACATGGTTATTCCATTCCGTAATACAATTTGTGATTTAACGATTTCAACCTGTGGATGCCGGAGCACTCCGGAGCTTCCCCCGTTTCGTTACATCACGAACGCGACGGACGGCCGACGTCATCGATCCACGGGGCAAATAAGTTTATCGCGTCCGCTTCCTGGCCTTTATAGGGGCGCAAATCAGCCAAACGACAACTGGATCCAGCTCGAAGCGCGACTTTTAATAAAGTTTGCAATTTTTTAATTTTTACCTCCTTCTCCCAGGTCAATGCCCGTCTCCCAGCCGCAATTCATCTCCATCACCTCCACGTTGCTACTTCCAGCTTGATTGTTGCAGGTTCGGAACCCACACAGCAACAGTTTTTCGTTAAAAAAGATTTCAAAAATCTTTTTTTCTCATTGAGGAAGGCATGAGTCATTTATGCTGTTAATTTTTTTTGCATGTGCTTTGTATGACCTCCTGGACCAATTTTTTGGACGATCGGCGTCGAAAATTTCCGTCCGGATTAATAATGGATAGTGTCACCCCCTCGACGCACGCATCAAGCCGGAGGTGGCGTCCAAAACGCGATCATAAAATCATCGTTTGTCAAGCTTTCAAAAACGCTTGTCGTTGTTCGCAAGAAAGAAAAAAACAGTCCCGCCGCCATCAGCGCAGCGCTTTGAGGTGTGTTATAAATCGCACGTTACTCGGATTCCTTTTTATTACATCCGGATCGTTCGTCTTGATCGAGAACGGGGGGCCAGTTAAAAGCACCTAAACGCTTTGACAAGTGCATAACTCTTGCGTGAACGACGTGAAAAATTAGCGCCCAGAACGACGAATCGCTCGTAATAATAAACGTAAAAAATTAAGGATTTTCAAATGTTTCGGGCATTAAACGAAAGCGAAATTGGCGCTTATGCTGTCGTCTCGGAATCAATGACCAAACAACTTCAAAGTGACTTGAAGGTGCTGTTTATTGATTTATAAATATCTATCTAACATTATAGTTTTCAGCAGCGCGGTTAAGATTTGACAGAACCGTCTAAATTTGCTATTTATACGGAAAACGTGGTCCACTTTCGCCACATGCTTTAGAATAGCTCAGTGCAAATAAATATTGAAAGAAACAGTATGATAATAAATAAATTAATAAATTAAAATAATAAATGAAATAAATTACGGGAACAAATATAATGTACACCAAATTAAACCATACATCCCTTGCAATGTCCACCAAAAAGTTTAATGAGCATCAAAAAATCTAAATGAAACCCAAATTATTATACATCAGAAAATGAGAACATCACCACTAAAATAACTATGCTGCGTATTGTTTTACCATTGCTTACATTTTAAATTCTATATGTCTATCAATTTTACTAAATGTTTACCAAATTTAGAACGCTCAAGTTACGCGTCCGTGCTGTACATAATAAATATTTGCGCTATCCATTTATGTTTAGTGTTTCTCAAAAAAACTTTTTGTGCGTCAAATAATTATTCTATTACTCCAAAAATGAAATATGCTCGCGCATCTCTCCTTGCCGCTTGCGCTTCCAGACAAGAGGCACGCGAAAAAAGTTTTTGTACAAGGTTAGTTCAGGGCCCTGTAATTTTTTTTTAAAGCACTATTAAAAATTACCACTAAAAGAAGTTTTACGTTTTACATAATGCAAGTCAATTACAGCAAAGCATTTATGTATTACGGAAATCAATATCTTTTTTTGTGCAAACCACTTCTATTTTTATTTTTATTTTCCTTGCCCCAGCACATCTACATCTATAATTTTGCATAAAATTATTTACCATTTGCACAACATCTTATTGCTTGTGTATTTTTGATCAACAAATAGTATTTTTAACTGCTAAATAATATAAGACACTGTCGAAAATTAAATATCTGGGTATCAGTGGCGGCCCGTGGCCCTCAGAGTTGAGGCGGCCAATAATAATAATATGTAATAACAATACCCCTATTTTTTCTCTAGTTTGTCAACTTGAATTTTCTATTATGCGAAAAAATTCGGTCATGGTTTACTTTACCTACTCTTCAATTTTCAAAAAACTAATTACACCAACGCATTCCTCACCATGTATACATTACGAAAATCAAAATCTTTTTTTTGTGCAAATCACTTCTATTTTTACTCTTATTTTCCTTGCCCTAGCACATCTAGGTACATCTATAAATATTGTATAAAATTATTTATCGTTTGTACATTTTATTGCTTAAAATGGCATTATAATGATGTTTCACGATGATTTCCAAAAAAAACACCGCAAAAAGCGAATAGTGGGCATTGTAAACAATTACCAAAAATTCAAGTTGTCCAGCAAGAACCAACGGGGAGGTCTAAGAGTTTTCTTGCCAGGATTGTCATTTCTCAATATCAATCAGGCATTGGTGAACTCAATGACCAATCGAATAAATGTCCAGAAGTTGCGGTAAGTTTAAATGTAAGACGCCGTGCCGGACCTAGCTGCTAAAATCGTTGATTCAGAAAATTTATTAATTCATTACTGTTAAAAAGTTCTGGAATTCTGGGATGTCCTTTTAAAATTCCCTTTGATGGAGACTTGATTTCGGGTGAACTTGGATGCAGTTAAAATCCTGTTGTTATTTTATCGTTAAAACAAATGGAAAACACGTGACCTAAGCCGGCACTCTCGGCCCTGGCCGACTCTGGGGAGTATTCTTCGACATACGTGCTGCTCAAACACACGGAGCTGGGTCAAAGACGTACGCGTGTTCTTGACGCTCAGCATCGGCCAAACATCGCCGTGCCGTAGCGTTTCCGAGAATGAAGCGAATTATTCCGAGCCGCCACGAATCCTGTATCTACATTCCGCGGCACGAGTTTTTCAAATTTTCAAATATGTATTACAATTTTAAAGTAAAAATTAAAAAGAAACAGTTTTTTTCTGTCTCTGAATTCTTTGGTACGGCAGGGCCGTACTTGCCTCCCCTGACCAGCCGCCACTGCTGGGTATTATGTTAGAATTAAATGCGGAATAAAATTTGGTGAACATTCAGTATTTATGGTCAGCAAAAGTTATTTTGGCGAACAAAATATATAAGAGCCCAGCATTATGTCAATATTTGGTTGTCGCTTTATGCTTTAAGATTCTGTATTTTCTTAATTTTGGTAAGCATTTAGTATTTTTGGGAAATGAAAGTATTTTTTTGTATGAAAATATTGGGTAAATTTGGTAGACGGTTAAATACGACCCATAAATTACTGCCATAAATTGTGAAAAATATGTTGTTCACGTCTATTATACCAAAACTGTTCGTCTGGACTTGTACCAAGTTCGATGCTTCTTCATTAACACACAGCGTGCATGCGGGTGAATCCGTCGAACGCCGCCCCCTTTTGGCCCTTTCGGGAATATTGGTGCGACGTGTCCCCTTCGTAAATCTCGCCGGCCTTACCGAAACCGTCACCCCGTCGCCCATTTCCAACCGTAACACGAGTGCGGAAACAATTAATAGTTAGTGCTGATTTAATGCTTTGAATGGCGCAAAACGCGCCACCGTAGTTTAGAGGGCGCCCACAACCGACCACCCCCGTCTTCCTTCCTCCCAACAGCAGTTTTGGGCGAACGGTGGCACTGATGGCGCGCAATTTCGGACCGGGACCCCTTTCCGGACCATACCTGGTGGTTGGGAGCAACAAAGCGCGTAAATTATTTAACACGAGACCGTCGGAGACTAAACTAATGAAGTCGGCTGCGTCTAATGGGATTAGGTGGGACGGCGTCGGCACGTTGTTGCGGGGAAGGCGCCGTGGGGACGGTCAACGCTGCGACCGCCGCACCACCGGCATTAATGTCCGCCAACGCGACGGTCAGATTGCCCCATTTTAGCCGAATTTGCGGTTCCGCTTCATGGAGTCGCGCCCCGATAGTTCCGCCGTTCTCGTTTCAGTACTCAAATGTTCCATATGGACTCCCCAATTTGCTTCGTACAGCGCTGGGCCGCCCCAATAGGGAACATAAATTTGCCCTCAGTGGCGGAGCTCCATCCGAAACTTCTCGTAAAATACACAAACAGCCGAGTGACGTGGCAAAATGGCATGGATTCAATAATCACTTTTCAGCTTCTTTTCATTGAATTTTGTTGTAACGTACAGTGACGAGCAAAAATTAGGCACGACTCGTGAAGCAATATCGGCGTTTCTGAAGTTGTGTAAAACGGGCTGTAGAAGTGACTGTGTCAGCGAGACCCCCTTGTCTGCCGTATTGGACCCCAGAAATTTTTTATTGCCCAATGGTGCTACGGGTAATAAATATTTATGCCGTTTAGAGTTTATACTAGAGCTGGGACTTTTTTGATTTTTGGTATTCGAATAGTCATTTGAATATTTATTCGAATATTCGAATTATTCGAATAGTCATTCGAATAGTCATTCGAATATTCGAATTATTCGCATTATTCGAATTATTCGAATATTCGAATATTCGAATGACTATTCGAATTATTCGAATATTCGAATATTCTAATGACTATTCGAATTATTCGAATATTCGAATGACTACAAAATGAATGAATACAAAAGTATTATGTAGTAAAGTCTTTTTTTTTGACAGGTAACTAAAAAAAACACAATGAAAAATAATGTAGTAATTACTCATTATGTTTCATTGTGTTTTGTTTAGTTACGTGTCAAAAAAAGTATTTATTTAAATCATCTGCGCGGGATAAATAAAATGCTGCTATTGGCTACCTTCCTTATATTACTTGTTTCGCACGCCTTTGCGAAAACAGAGATTTTTAAACTTTTTCTCTTGAGGATTATTGTTATTATTCTTCTCCCGCATTTTTTCTTTTATAGATATTAAGTGACAACGCAATAAATATAAAGCAAAGTTCAAAAGTTTAAATTACTTACATTTCGACGTGCAATTGTTCATTAATTTATTAGTAATACGTATATATAATTCTATAATTCGAATAGTCATTTGAATATTCTGATTATTTGAATAGTTATTCGAATACATAGTCTATTCGAATAATAATATTCGAATAGTCATTCGAATAATTCGAATATTCGAATAGTCATTTGAATATTCGAATATTCGAATAGTCATTCGAATATTCGAATATTCGAATAGTTATTCGAATAATTCGAATATTCGAATAGTTATTCGAATAATTCGAATATTCGAATAGTTATTCGAATATTCAAGTAATTGAATTTGCTCGTATTCGAATTTTACGTGTTCGTCAAATCGAATATTCGAATAATTCGAATATTATTCCCAGCCCTAGTTTATACCTACCCCAAAGATTGCCCATCTCGCTCGCCCGGCAGCAAATCACCTGAAAATGGGTGGTTTGCAATGCCCTGCCCATCCTACCGAATAGAGGTGATTTACGTTGGGAAGAAACATAGTGCCTAATTTTTTACTCGTCACCGTACTTGAAAGAATTTTTTTTTCTCAGATTGCAGTCGAAAAAAGCCAATTTTGAATATCAAGTCTGCCTCAGCAGAACTTTATAAATAATACTGCTGTTGTTGCTCGCGTTTCCTTGTAATAATAGGGCGAGCCAATCGTTCTTGTCCGCACTTTAAATTATTGCATTCTGGATGAGGCTAATAGTTCTTTTGCGTCCGCACGCGAGTTTTCTCACGTTATTAGCTAACAACATTCATCGTTCAGTTGCCACAAAACCGAACAATTCACTTAAATCGAAATTACAGCCAATTGAGGCCTTTTCAATTTCGTGCAATTATGCGTTCGTGTTCCGATCCCAGCTCCCTACTTTTGTTATTGAACTCAAAAATGCACTTGTGCATGCTGCGGGTTATTATTTCATTCTCCCATATTTCACATTTTAAAAACGCTATTTTTCCATTATCGCGCTAACGAAGCAAAACGATTACATCAGCCACTGGCGCGCGGGGGTTGGTCTTACGTAGAAATTAAATATTAATTCAACTTTTGAGCCTTCGTAATTGTAAAGTTGTCTTTATTACGTGGCTGCTGCGTTATATAAGTGGCAGTTAAACTCGGATTAGAATGGCGAATATATGCGATGATAAAAACGTAAAAGTAGTTAATGTACATTTTTACTGCGAGCCATAAAACCGAGGTGTAAAGATCGTTACCGAAATATGCCCCCTCGGTTAGTTGGGGGTCCACATCTTAGGTCCCCCACCCCCGGTCGCCAACTCTTAAGGAGCATTCACAAAATATCCGCTTCAAGATTTAGAAACTATAAGCAAATCATTTCTTTGTTACACTAGTTTATAAAATGTGGTAAATAAAATAAAAACATTTATTTATCATTTAGTCCCTCTTCCACTATCGCTGCCATTCGTTGACCAGTTTTAGGAGTGTAGCTCTAATAACCGCCTTGTAATCGTTACTCAATAAAGTCCTCGGGACGGAATAGACTGTTTGTAGAGGAACCCTTAATACACAAGGACATAACCGAACGCCGATAGGGAGTAATCAATCAATAACATTGTCAATGATACCTCGAAGATTAAGGGTCCGGGCCGCGACGAGAGCGCCGGGATCGAAGGGCAATTCCGCATTTTTGGAGCGGAGGCCGTAAACGATTTCCCAGGACGCGTGGATATGTGACCGACGTCTGTTTATACGTCATAAGTTTTAATGCGACGCCGGTGACCCTTTTCCTTGGTCCCTTTTCCGCCGTCTGGACTCGCCATAGTGACAAACCGCGCCACCTCCTCTCTCTCGACCGGTCGGTCCTTCGACCCGGAAAGCACCCAATTCCTTCCCCTCAACTTCATCCCCCTTCCCTCGTCGCTGCCACTCTTTCTTTTATTTTTGTCGAAAGGGAGGAAAGTTTTTAGTGCGTCATAATCATAATCTGTGTTCGTTTTAAGTTGGCCGCCGGATAAGGACCGGTCCAAACCTCCCCTAGTGCAGGTTCGCGCGACTAACTCTGCGCTTGGATGCCATTTATCAGCGTTACAGAGCGGTGGCGGCGACGGCGGCGGAAATATTTACACTGTTTTTGTTGGTTTTCGACTTTGCCGAACAATCGGTCTTGTGTAGGTCTGGATAACGTCGTCGGCCCGGTTTTACGACGGTAATTACGTCGATGCTAATACGGCAATGCGACGTTAAGATCCGAATCTTACAGCGTCGTTTAGGACCACTTCAACCGGGATCACTTATGAGCAATCAAACCGGCGCCAACTCCAGGTCGCCTCCCAATTTGAATTCCACCTCCAGGAGTCCCGAGCAATCACACCACACGTGTTATGGAACCGAACTGTCTTTGCTCCGATATCCGACGTCGACCTTCAATGATCGATGTCCGATCTCACATTTCCAATCTCCAGGATCCGATCGAACTTCAGATCTCTAATCTCTAATGTCCGATCTTCGTTGTTTAATCTCCAACGTCCTTTTAATCTCCTTCCTCGTACCTGCGTCCTCTGATCTCAAAACTCATATATTCACGAAATAGTACAAGATGGTTAAAAAGTTTGGAGTGGTGAGCTAAAGAATAAAATTATTTGTTACAACGTTCAATCTCCGATAACTGAAATATGATCTCTGAAGTGAACTGGGCTTCAGTTAAAATACAAATCCGAGAAGAAGGGGGCCAACCCTGATAAATTAGCGCGCCCTATTCGCGTGTGCGGTCGTCGGGACAATATCGCCGGCTTCTCGCCGTTGCAAGTGGGACGATCGTTCATCTTCGCGGCGTTTGGTCTGACCTGTTCTCGTCAGTTTTCCCCCCTTCTTGGGGGTGATTTACGGGCGGTGACGTAACGATTCCTTGTGGTTTTAATGGACCCGTCGCTGTTTAATTGAGACGTCCTTCTGGACGCGCGCCCGTAAATCTGCAAGACGTCGTAAATCCGGAGCGTCGCGTCGTCGTCGACGACGACGACGACGGTTCTCCTGCCGGCGGCGGCCTTGGGTGTTTGCACAAATCGCGACGCACGTTTCCTAAGTACACGTTCGTGGCGAGAGGGAGGAGAGAGAGGACTTGATTCGGTTTTCTTGATACAACGCGCCCGATACACATTAATTTCACCGAGAGACGTCGCGGCGGCGGTGAGAATTTCCACGCTAAATATCTTAATTTGTCAGAGCCAGAAACCTCTCATTAAGGAACTCGGGAAATTCTGGTTTAAATAATAAATACAGGTCGGACGGAGAATATCTAATATCGCGATTAATATTCATTACGGCCCTCACAAAGGGGCTTGCAATATTAATTGTAAATATATTTCACGCCACTACAATAGACTCGGGACTCCGAAAAATGGAAGTGGGGAATTACTGGTGAAAAACGAGTCGTCGAAGGGCAATTAACTGCATCGACCGTCAACTCCGCAAAGTTAAAGAATTAACGCCACAAAATAAGTCGTCATCATTGAAAACTAGTCGTCACGTTTCAAATTTCGACTCCACAACAACGTTCTAGCATACTACAACTCTATGGAAGTCATTGCCGACTAATAGAAGAAGTTAGAAACCGATTCTCTGCGTTCGATAGCAACATCCCTCTGTGCCATCTGTTTATTTCGTCATTAGAATAACTCGGAGGGGTCGGACGGACGTCGACGTCGCGACGCTCGAAACCGTCGTCCGTGAGTTGAACCGTGCACGCGGATAATTGAATTTGTTTAACGCCGACCATCACCCTGGCTAGGTGGCTGAACGTCCTTAACACAAACGAGGTCCTTCGCTGTTTGCTTTGCGACTTACCCGCGCGTCATTATTTAAGTTTGAGGCGGCAATAGGGGCGGCCGGGCCCCCGTTCGCCTCCAACATCCCCCATTAAATATGTGATAATTAGGGCAGTTAGCTGATGGCCGCGCCGGAATTATCCCGTCCTGAGCAAACACGACGCCGGAAGACCCGGGACGGAGACGCCCCCAAAAAACTAACCAAGCAGGGGATGGGAAACGATAAGCCAGGCAACATTTGCGAGAAGGTGTGTAGAGGAAGAAGCAATAAAATTAATCAAAAATAGATAAAAAGTAGGGAAAAAATGAAAAGTAGAAAAATCTATGTTAACTGAGGAACTGAGGAAAGTAGCAAAGTTTTCTTTTGTGTCCGTTCAACGATTTTGCAAGAGGAAAAAAGGTAAATGAAACAATAGGGTATCAAAATTGTTGGCAAGCTACAACAATTTTCCCTTTGACGCATGTCGATTGTCCTCCCACGTGATCACCTGATGTCACAAAAAGCGTCCCTTCTCCGCCGGCCGCGTTGTAAAAGAGAAATCCGAAACGCTGACACATGCAACTTTGTAATTAGGCAAAAAAGGTCCGTCGAACAATTGATTCGGTCAGTCAGAAGCTTTTGTTTTCGCGTCACCACCCCTCGCCATTATCGCGGTGGTGTTATTATTCCCTTTTACAATACGAAATGCCGGCCAGCACATTACCAGATGCTCGTCCTTCCGATAGTGACGGCGTTCGTCCTTTGCGTTGAGGGATCTTTGCGCCCTTGCGGCCGTGCAAGTTTTCGAATTAAAGTTGGGAATTTTCCGGACGATTTGTCAAACCAATTAAATTATGTTATTTAGTTCCGATACGCCACAGACAGATCGGCAATATTGCAGACGATCGCCTCTCTCCATTGCCTGATTGCGTTGCCTTTTGTGCTCCTGCCCCTGGGAGCGCCCGCCATGCCGAAGAAAGCCTAACAGAAATGGACGAGAAAATATTATTGCGGAATGCAGTCGGCTCGCATCGGGGAGGCAACAAAATAATCTATCGAAAAATTTGACCTCTGAGTCTGCGAGGGCACCTCCAGAGCTCCCCATCAATCACTGGTTCACAAGAACAATTTGAAGGGCAGACAATTTTGGCCAACGCTTGAGAATAATTATTAGGCAGCAAGAGGTTGTTACATTAGATACACGGTATGCAAGTGTAAGAGTCTAATTGTACCTACAAGCAATGTCTTTATTACATTTTGGTATACTGTGTACAAAAGGTACAACTGTCTACGAGTAGGGGAGGGCTCGAGGTGTAGTCTTACCTAATAATAAAGGTTTAAATCACTCCCGTTAATATTGAGGGTTCGTTGGTGCCCTTATTTGTGCTTTTACCAGACTCCTACGTAACAAAGAACATTATTAACCAATAGGGTGGTTTGTTGCTCCTGAAGGACTGTCTTTGGTCGCGCTGAATTGCGGAGGCAAAAAGCCGTGTCAAATTTGTATCGGTTCCGCGACTCTTCCCGGATTCTGGAGCGATTGCTCGCCTTGAGCCAGTGCGGTTAGTGATTCGGCAACTTTGCCTTATTCCCCGCCGAAATTGCCACGTCATAACATAAGTAGATGCCGTTCGAGTAAATTAACCGGAAAACTGCCAGAAGCCATGCAAATTTCCGCTCGGTTCGATTTTCTCTAACCGATGCCGGCAGAAGAAAAAATCGGGCATGTTCTCGCAATTTAATTATTTCCCCCCAGCAGTTTTTCGTCGGTAATCCTCGGTTATCGCCAACCTTTTGGATCGTCGTTTCAAATTTGGCGATATGAATGTCGTCTCGTGTAGGTCGAAAGACACTCCCGGTCCATGGTCCGGGTAATAAATAAGGATTCCCGAGTGTATGAACTCTCTCTCGGTGAGTTTTAGTGCGGCGCTATCGTGATAGACCAGAGCCCCCCCGAGGTGGAGCTCCCGCTCACGTATTATCTATATCAGAGATGGGCCGAAAAGCGATACACTTAAATCAGTTAACCGTTCCGGGTTAAACTGGAGGAAAACGGTCGGTTTTACTGCAAAAAATATAGGGATGAAGCGGCCGGATAAAAACAACTGTAGTCCTGATCCGGAAAGGAACGATAAAGTAATGCCGGTTAAGCCCTCCGAATGAGAAACGAAATGGTCGCGAAACGGAACGAAACCAATAATAAAGAGCCGAGCTGATTTCACAATATGCTTTCAATTATGGCCCGCCGGCAATTGAGCCCCAGCAATTGCCTTTGCGGCCAGAATTCGCCATTCTGCAACGTTTTGAGTTGATTCCGCTTCCCTTTACCGTCGAAAAGCAACAACAATCAAGACTCAACCAATTTAGGGGCCCCGGAAGATTCTCACAGCAACAGTCGGCTTGCCAGGCTTCATACTAACGGCCCGGAGCAAGAACTTTGGCTAAGGCTACCCAGGAGCTGATGGGATCGCAACAACATTATTAGGTATATCTAGTTGCAAAGAAAATCGGGCAAATCCTGCCCCACCACCATTGTAGGCTCTCCTGGCTTCATTTGCAACTAGCTGTACCTACTAGAGTCTGCAGATTCTTTTTGAGATAAGAGAAAGGACGTCAACAAGCGTAAAGCAAAAGAACGAAGAAGACAGTATTGTCGAGGTAACTTCATTAACTATTGTGAGGTGATTCCAAATGGGAACAAATATAATGTACACCAAATTAAACCATACATCCCTTGCACTGTCCACCAGAAAATTTAATGAGCATCAAAAAATCTAAATAAAACCCAAATTATTATACATCAGAAAGTGATAACATTGCCACTAAAATAACTATGCTGCGTATTGTTTTATCATTGATTACATTTTAAATTCTATATGTCTATCAATTTTACTAAATGTTAACTAAATTTAGAACGCTCAAGTTACGCGTCCGTGCTGTACATAATAAATATTCGCGCTATCCATTTATATTTAGTGTTTCTCAAAAAAACTATTTGTGCGTCAAATAATTATTCTATTACTCCAAAAATAAATATGCTCGCGCATCTCTCCTTGCCGCTTGCGCTTCCAGACAAGAGGCCCGCGAAAAAAGTTTTGTACAAGGTCAGTTCAGGGCCCTGTAATTTTTTTTAAAGCACGATTAGAAATTACCACTAAAAGAAGTTTTACGTTTTACATAATGCAAGCCAATTACAGCAAAGCATTTATATATTACGAAAATCAATATCTTTTTTTGTGCAAACCACTTTTATTTTTACTCTTATTTTCCTTGCCCAAGCACATCTAGGTACATCTATAATTTTGCATAAAATTATTTACCATTTGCACAACATTTTATTGCTTGTATATTTTTGATCAACAAATAGTATTTTTAACTGCTAAATAATATAAGACACTGTCGAAAATTAAATATCTGGGTATTATGTTAGAATTAAATGCGGAATAAAATTTGGTGAACATTTGGTATTTATGGTCAACAAAAGTTATTTTGACGAACAAAATATATAAGAGGCCAGCATTATGTCAATATTTGGTTGTCGCTTTAAGATTATGTATTTTCTTAATTTTTGGTGAGCACTTAGTATTTTTGGGAAATCAAAGTATTTTTTTGTATAAAAATATTGGGTAAATTTGACAGACTGTTAAAACGCCCCATCCCAAATTGCGATAATTCAATTTATCTGAACTTTCCTAAGACACCGGATCGTGAAACAGTTCAAAAGCTGCCTCCTTCATATACGCAACTTTTGCTCGAAACCCGAGCATTTTGCATCGCGTCAATTTTTCTTTTCCCTTTATCTGTAACGACTTCCGAGTTCTTGGCTGCGAACTTCCAGCGGTTCCCCGTTCAGCCCTAACAGTTCGACCAGTTCATAAACTGTTCCACTCCAAACTTGTGCGTTTCTCCATTGTCGACACACGTCCTGTGTTCGGTCGGTCTCCCCGTTAATGTTCCTGGTGTAATGAAATAATGTCGAGAGCCGGCAGTTTTCCACATAATTAATTCCAAGGGGCATCAATCAAAACGCGATCCCTCGTTGCCTGAGCTTTCCCCGTCCGGATTTCGCTTTTATAAAAGATGCCATCTTAGGGAGCTTCTCCCGTTTGACAGTCGCCGTCAAAACGGCAAAGTTCTGAGAGCCCCGCGAGTTATTATAACGTGATGGGAGAGCTCTGTTCGATAAAGTCAAAAGAAAAAGATAGCTCGTCTCCGGGCGGATGGGGGCGCGTCCAAATTAAATTGATTCCGGTAAATGTTTACGGGGTAACTTTGTTAATTATCTGGCGATTAACCGCCGCGCCGCTAATATCTGCCCCGCGAACAACAGCCCTCAACAACTGCATTAACCTGAAGATCGAGCACCTCCGCGCCCACCGATGGGAGAAGACAAACAAGCATGGGGCAAAAGCGCCATCCGATAAAGTTTTCATTAAGAAGCACCTTAATCTAAATCTTTCATAACAAAGAAACAGCGTCTAAAGTTAAATTCATTTTTATAGTTGGATCAAGGGAAGGACTTCGTGCTTTTGTTCCGTTTGGGTCAAGTGCGGCGACCAGGGGCCCACCACTCCTCCGACTTGACGGGTCGGGTGGCGGTAACGTCGTCGTCGAGCCGGTTGATGTTTGGAAATCGCGTTATTATGCGAACGGTACGGCGGTGGTGGCGGCGTGCTCGACTGGATGATGCCCCCCGTTCGCCATTATTCCTCTTGATGGATGTTGCGCCGTCGTTCCCCGCTCTTAATGGCCATGTTTACCGCCTCCACCCGTTCCCGTCGAGACCGATACGCTACCCAACCCCTCCCCAACGGAAGTGCTGCCGGAAGCTCCAAGAGCAATAATGCTAGACAAATAGTGGCGGCCGCCGACGCCGCTCCCCAGCATCTCTCCGGCTGTCGCAAACTGGGCTTCTGGCAGCGCATTTTTGCCCATAATTTATAACGCCGACTCCTCGACCCCCGGGCCGTTTATTAACACCAGACGGTCCTCAATTATAAAGAGGGAGCTCGAGACGCAGTGCGCCGGGATGCGTCCAGGTTAAGAACGGGGCGAAGGTACGGGAATCGGGAATAAGAGGAGCTCAGTTACTGATCTTGACCGCAAAGAACCTCCTCTGGCAGAGGCACAGTATCCAGATACAAAGAAAGTTATTTAAATAACTAAGACTTGAAGTAAGAATGCAAATGATGGAAAGCTTTAAAGAAAATAGAGAAAGGGATGGATAACCTAAGACCTGACAGAATAGATTGAGCGCTAGTGGAAATAAAAAGGAAAAGGAAGAGTTGATCTTGGAAGTTCTATCTTCAGATTTGTTGTTAAACGTTGGCAATAATGAAGACCCCTCGACTCTTCGACTCCTCAACTTCCTTCCGTTTAGTGGTCGTTTTGATCATATCGACGCCGTGGTGACCGGCGGTTCGTTAACTGATGGAGGATTGTCTACGCTCTGCTGCAATTCCTTCCGTGGTAATTGTCGCGCACCCTGCAACGTGGGGTACCGTTGTTCGCCTCGAACGAAGGACTTCTGGAGTGGGCATTGTGTGTGCGTTGGGGGCGCACAAAAGACGAACACTCCGCTAATTTTATGGTCGTCGGGAAAGTCGATATCGAAGCGCAGGTAACTAACGGTCGGGGACGCGAGGGGACGCGCGACGTTCCGCCTGTGTCACGCGAGGGGTTTCGTCGAGCCCTTCGTTCTGTCAGTCCTTCACTCCTTTTTCCCTTCCCCCTTTTGCTTTCTATCTTTTTCTAGCTCTCGTCCCGTCGTTCCCGCATACATGTCGACCGTCACACACGAATACACCTCGTTCTCTGCAAAGGACCCTTATCGGGCCACAAGGACCGCGTCACACAGCGCTTATGTGTGACTATGTGTGCGTGTGTGCACGCACAATTCGGGCTTGTCGCTCCTGTTTTGTGTGTATATGTGTGCGCTTCGACGAACAGGAGGACGGGAATACCCGCGTTTTGATGACGACCCGCTGAAACGCGAAACAGCGCACTTGAGGACACGCGACAGCATCGGCACGATACGCGAGGATCCTCTGGTTATGATGGCGTGTTTCACACAAAAATAAATTGGCGGTAAACCGACCACTGATAACGTCATTACTGCACGGGAAATCTGGAGACTTTGGCAACTGAAGGCGTCACCTATCCTATCTCACTCGAGCCTCGTGGCTTCACTGCTGGTCGCGCTTCAGAGAAAATTAGTTTCAATTATGTAAAGTTTAAAATATAACAATAGACGTAAATAATTATAACTATGGCGATGCCAAAAGATAAATTATTCTAGGTTGCGTAGACGTAGACTTAAACAGGAAGGAACGAGGAAAAATAATAAATTAGAAAATAATTCTGTAAGCGATCATGTGAACAAAATAAGAGAAATTTTGGAAGACAAACACCCGGAATAAAAATTTGGTAAATAGAGAGATAAATATGAACTAAAAAAATCACTAAAAAATTTAAGCAAAGAGAAAAAATTAATTATGATCCAAATAACCCAAGAAAAGTGTCAAAGTGAGGGCTTTGCTATCAAAAGAGATCAAGAAAGCGTCCAGAAATCCTCAAATCAACAAAGTAATAAAGATAAGAAAATTTGAAACAAAATTAAGACCAAATAAGAGGAAAGTAAAATTAAAGATTTCAAAATGGATTAATTATTGCTGAACAATTATTAAATCTGCATTAAGTATTGCGTGTTTGGTTTGGGGGTAATGGTTCTATCTAAATGTATCGATGGATTAGTGCAACGGCGGCGTCGGCGTGGCTCCTAATGTGCACTAATGATGACTCGCCGCTTAATGGGGGGGCTGGGGCACTCACCTATTGTAGATCTGCTGGTGGAAGTTGGCGGTGACGTCACAGCTGTAACAAGAGACACACACAATGAGGATAATTCGCATTAATCGTGTACTAATTAGCGACTCATTAGGGCGACGGATATGAACCAAGGGGGGGTTCGATATTGGCACCGGGCGAGCACCAGGCACGTCGCCAGGTATGCCGGCGTCGTTGCATAACGTCGTTATTAAAGCGTCGCGGACGGCTTTAGTGGCCAATAAAAAAAGGCCCTAACGGCCGTGTCGCAATTGAATTCGGAAAATGTGCAATTGCGGCAGAGCGCGCGTTGGGAATAAAAAAAAATCGATCCTCTGGAAGATGTGCGCGTCAAGCGACTTGACTGTTCTGCGACAAAGACGGTGATCCTCTTATGTGCTACAGTGGAAATCCAATTAACCTCAAGACAGCCGGAGACTGCAGGAACAAGCCGGTCGGCTTCACGTACACCGATCCCGGACAACCTTCCCCAAATCCGTCGCAGGAACGGCACATCTCCTCCCACATCGCAACCGACCACAATAATCGATGAGTGCAAACACGATGAATTTTGATTCTAGACACGAAACTACGGAATTTTCACGGAACGTCACGGCAAAAATTTTTGAATCCCACAACCGTTTCCATGGATATCCCCAATTCCAGCGGCGCACGAAAATTTGCTGTTTTAATTTTTTAGAGGGAGATTTAAAATTTGACCTGCAGAATTGGGGTTGGAAAAAGGGAATTGGGTTTTTGGTCCCGTCCTCGAAACTTGATGGAACATAAAAAACTAACCCGAATCCGCACGGATGACATTTGGCTTCAACACCTGCTGTCGCTAAGCAACCTTTTCTTAATTGACCTTTCTCGTCGCATTCTGGCATCCGTCACACGTCACAAAAACCTCCGGAAGCTCCACATGACGCAACCTGAATTTTGTCACGAAAACTCTGTTAAGACGAGGGATTGCGGGCAAAAAGTTAAGCGAAAAGATGGCAAAGGGAAGGGATTGATTACGACTCGCAAGGCCAACGAATCACTTCCGACTGCCAGCAGAAGAAACTCAGAACCAGCAGCTTCTCGCTTTCGAATTTTTAACGCGACAACAATACAAGTTTCTTCTATTGTCGCTGAAAATTCAACCAAAAAAAAGCAACTTTTTAAAAAAGTTTAAAAAGTTTTAAAAACTTTTATAAACTTTTAAAAAGTAACCCAAAACTTTTCGAGAATATGTAAGAAATCTTCCCGACTGTAGATAACATTATGTGGTTTCTACGAGGAGGACGGGCCAAGCTGTCGTGATCAATTGAATAATTTGGTATTCTCCCGGCGCATCCACCATTTGTCGCGGTGCGCACTGGAAACTACATGACGAGATTTCGCCTAATAACGAGGTTTCTAATTTTTGAAAATTCCGGTTTACTCGGCGAACTGGGTCACATTTCCTGCAATTGCGGTTGAGGCGTGAAATCCGCCGTAACCTTCTGGATGGGCCGAGCCCCAGGTGCCATCGCCGGGACAAAATTAATCATCTAATGGAATTCGCGAGCGCTCCAAAGCGACCTCAAAGCAGCCCTGTCCGGAATCTCATCTTCCAAGTTGCTCCCCGAATAGTTCCCTTTTCAGTTAAACACGTCGATGGCGGCAACCGCCGGCCCGATCCAGGCCGAGATTTCGTCGACGATCGCGATTGCAACAGTTTCACCCGGATTAATGCCAGTTAGAGAAGCCATTAAAGACGTTGGCTAGTTGTGCAGGTATAAATCCCCGTTAATGGTCCGGGAGCGGCGCACCTACGGCGGGGATTCATCCCCAAGTATAAGCGGGCGCGGGTCCAGGATTACCAACTTCTGAAGTAACCACGTAACCACTTAATCTGTGAGGGTCAGGTCATAAACCGGAGCTCCGGAGTCCGGTAAAGTTCCGCAGCACGGCTTTACGGCCGCCAGGAGAAGGGGCGCGCGCACTCTTCCCCGGAGCACCGGTCGCTTCCGCCGAGAACAAAGCCCGCCGAAGATCTATCGGCTAAGACGCCGATCGCGAGCTTTGTCCGGACAGGAGGGCCGGCTCCGGAAGCGCTCGTTACGGGCCTGGATAGCGCTAAGCGGGATCGCCGATTCGCTTTAATTACCGCCCCGACAACTTAATTACTCCGCCAAAACGCCCCAATAAACGGGAAATTTTTAATCGCCCGAGAATTGCAAAATCCCGAAGATAGTAGTTTTCGATTTGTAATTTTATTTTACAACTTAAAATTTTTATTTAAAAAAATATTCTATAGCTATGAAAAAGATTTTGCGCTTTATCAGGTTTCGAAGACGCAGCAAATGAATGCACATGTTCAGAGCGCGACGCTTTAGCTTCTGCGCCAACACGGATTTATTTTATTTTGGTTTTTTCATATGCCCTATTTTTGGTGGTCTGCAAATATTTAGGTTTTTTTGGGGAGCAAAAATATTAATGCTTTTGAGAAGTTGCACGCTTATGTTGTTTACGGCACTAAAAAAAATTCTAAAATTTTTTCATAAAACTTCCAGTTCTGAGAAGAAACAAATGTGGTTGGGGTTAAAATTTCAGAAATGTGTAAAAAGAATTTTTTTAATTTCAAGCTCAACGACAAGTGTTTTTGGAAAATCGCTCGTCAGTTCTAATATAGCGTTGTGCCGCCAATGGAGGATTCGGTTTGAGAATGATATCGAGAGGTCGGCGAATTGATCTTTGAATTTCGTCCGGAACACACGGAACTTTTCCGGAGTTCTGCAACTGTTTGTGTAATGAACGGGAAAGTGGTGGAGAACTAATACGAAATTACTCTCCAATTTCGTAGAGATTTTATTAGAATAGCGTTAAGCTTGAACGGAGCAAAGGAACTTCTCAAAGCACTTCCTTCGCACTTGTAAGCCCCTTAATTTGCCTAGAACTGTACTACTTCATTATTAGTTCTTTGCAGAAGCAGGAACTGCTACGGTTCACTTAAAATCAAACAAAGCCAAGTTGCCTGCAACTTATCGATTTGGGTGTTCCTCATTTCTCATATTTTACGTAGCCTGCATTAATTTTTCCCAAAATTTGGAGACAAGAGTGATGCTGACAATGGAATTTTGCGTTAATCCTCGATTCCTGTTTGCACAACAACAGGAGGTTTTACAGTTTCCAGGTAAAAGTCGCAAATTTTACCGAAACTTGTCAAGCTAATCTCTGTGGCGCTTCGTTTGTTTTCCCTTTCACCGTCCGATGAGTGATCCACTTTTGAACCCGCCGATCCTTCCGCATTATCGGAATTGCGTTGACCCTAATTCCAACACAAAAATCAGACGTGTGTAGGTAATCGCAAAAGCGGCTTTACTTTACATCGCAAATAAACCGAAATTACTTCTGCTTCATTCGTCCGTGGCCGCGCTCATATAACCGCTTGGCAATAAACCACCCCTCGGTCCCGGATAACCCACCACCTCTCACGGAGCGCGCATTAATTAGACGACAAACACGGCCATGGTAGGGCAAGCAAGCTCAGCGAGTTCATCATATCATTGTGTTTGATCAAGTGCGCTGCTGCGAATGTAGAACCGTAACCACCGTCGACCACGGAGTTGATGGGGATTAGGCCAGGAGACGGTGGCGGTGGCGGCAAGTGGGTGGCGAGCGGATGACAAGGCCGCCCTCGGCGTCTCCTAGCAACCCCGGCTATGCAAACAGCACCTGAGCCTGGAGCTCGATGTGCACCTGGGGCTGGACGCCGGCCACGACGACCCGCGTCGCCCCGCCGACGCAACCGGAATACGGACGAGCCGGCGACCTTCAATCACGACCGGTGACCGACACCGCCGCCGGCGGATTTTTAAAGGGGAGGAATCTGCCAACTGGCATTTCAAGCTACACCTCGTATTCAGGATGTGATGAAGAAGGCGACGTGTTATTATGTTTGCCACGAAGTGCTGAATGGCGGAAGGGTGGCAAAAATCGGCTTCTATGACTGAGTCTTTATTTGTCTCCACGACTCACTAACTAGGTCAGTTGGAGGTGACAGTATGATAGACGGTGGCGCTAGGTCACTGTTAGCCGACTGTCAATGGCAGCAAGGCAAACAGACATAAATAAAACAACATATTGTTTTTGACTGTCGTCCCTTAAGAAAAAATTCTCGCAACGCCTACACAAGATTTATAACTTTCTGGTTCATTATTTTCTATCAAGAAAAGTTGTTTGTATTTTTAATGAAACCTTCTTTTATTTGGGGCAATTTTTTATCTTATTACACGAGAGAATTATGTTAACTTCAAGACCCTCGCAAAATTTACTAGTATTTTTCCTTGGGTCGTATTTAACAGTCTACCAAATTTTCCCAATATTTTCATACAAAAAAATACTTTCATTTACCAAAAATACTAAATTCTCACCAAAATTAAGAAAATACAAAATCTTAAAGCGACAACCAAATATTGACATAATGCTGGCCTCTTATATGTTATGTTAGCCAAAATAACTTTTGTTGACCATAAATACTAAATGTTCACCAAATTTTATTCCGCATTTAATTCTAACATAATACCCAGATATTTAATTTTCGACAGTGTCTTATATTATTTAGCAGTTAAAAATACTATTTGTTGATCAAAAATACACAAACAATGAAATGTTGTGCAAATGGTACATAATTTAATGCAAAATTATAGATGTAGATGTGCTAGGGCAAGGAAAATAAGAGTAAAAATAGAATTGGTTTGCACAAAAAAAGACATTGATTTTCGTAATATATATAAATGCTTTGCTGTAAATGCCTTGCATTATGTAAAACGTAAAACTTCTTTTAGTGGTAATTTCTAATCGTGATTTTAAAAGAAAAATTACAAGGCCCTGAACTGACCTTGTTCAA
Source organism: Schizotus pectinicornis (assembly GCA_951805265.1). Taxonomy (NCBI): domain Eukaryota; kingdom Metazoa; phylum Arthropoda; class Insecta; order Coleoptera; family Pyrochroidae; genus Schizotus; species Schizotus pectinicornis. The sequence goes on along the minus strand of OX638207.1, from coordinate 6,902,779 downwards.
AACTTTTTTCGCGTGCCTCTTGTCTGGAAGCGCAAGCGGCAAGATTTTTGGAGTAATAGAATAATTATTTGACGCACAAATAGTTTTTTTGAGAAACACTAAATATAAATCGATAGCGCAAATATTTATTATGTACAGCACGGACGCGTAACTTGAGCGTTCTAAATTTGGTGAACATTTAGTAAAATTGATAGACATATAGAATTTAAAATGTAAGCAATGGTAAAACAATACGCAGCATAGTTATTTTTTGTGGTGATGTTCTCATTTTCTGATGTAGATATAATTATTTTGGTTTCATTTAGATTTTTTGATGCTCATTAAATTTTCTGGTGGACAGTGCAAGGAATGTATGGTTTAATTTCGTGTAGGTACATTATATTTGTTCTCTTTTTCTTTTATGTCGTAAAAGTAACAATTATTCATCATCAATATCAAGTCATCGTTTCAGGATGTAACTTGCCTTCAATACGTTTCTTGACCACTAAAAAAAATCAAACAAAGCAAAATCCGACGAATAAAATGTGTAAAGAGAATATTTCTTTACGAATGTTGTTGAGGTGAATTTTATTTAATTTATTCTTGGCACAGTTTTGCTGGAAAATTTTGCCAAAATCTGCAACCAACCGAAGTAGTGGAGGAGCCAAGTACAAAACTTTTTAACTTTTTACTTTTGCAACGTTGGCCGAGCTCTAGTTGTCTAACTACCTGCAGACGATTTCTGACCTTTTTTGGGACTTGGGACCAACTGGCGAGTTAAGGCCTAAGTCGTGTTTCGATTTCTGCCGGCGTCGAGAGGTCGAGTGCCCAAATTCCGCTTCTTCCTCTATTCGTGCACACTTTGCATACCGTCCAATTCATGTGCGGCTAGCTAACACAAATCGATATTTAATTATGGAAATAGGGCCGATCAAAGGCCGCCTCGATGTTAGCCATCATCAGTTAAAGCTGTCGGTCGTCATTCCGACATGCACTAATATGCCGCGGTCCAACTGCCAAAGCATCAGATTTTGGGAAATCGTGCGATGGCCGCGTCGAAATCATCGACTCCATAGTTTATTTGTGGCAACAGGTTATTAGGCCCCCTTGACGGTCCACGCACGAGACCGAAACGTTCAAAGCGGAGTTAATAAAGCTCCCTCGTTGTAAACAAAGCGCACGGTCACTGTGGCCGCACCGTTCTTCTCCGGGCAACCGGAGTTGCAGGTCGAAATAATTAAACTTCTGTTTCCCATCTTGGCTGATTACAAGCGAAGCCAACGGTGCACACCTGAAAACGGCCATTATTTTCCCGGCACCGAACAAAGTCGAGCCCGGATGGATTTTCATGTTTAACGAGCTCATTATGCGACATTGTTGCATGGGTTGTCGAGCAAATAAGGTGTCGGAAGGGCCTTTTTTCGATTTATGCCCGCGCCGTAAAATTTTAAATAAACCCGATCCGAGACGCACTTCGCATGGTGTTTTTTTTTCTCGTGATAATAGTTGGGCTTCAGTAAAATGGTGTTGCATAAAAATGAGACAGCCGTCCGTAAAGCGAGAGTGATCATAAAAGGGAGCCGGCGTCGCTCCTAGACTTTACGGCCGTCATCTTGCCACGCCGTGGTGAATTATTGATAGTTTAATTCGAGCAAATGCCGAAACATGAATCTTGCATCCGACATATAGATACTGGTTCAGAGGAAACGGCAGCTCGCACACAAACTGATTGCTTACCTTCCACCGCAATCTCCACCGTCATCCACTTAAGAACTAGAGGAGCCGGACCCGGCCAGGACGAATTCGAACCTCTTACCGAAACATCTACGCGGAAATCCGGCGAAACCACCCACCGGAAATAACAGCCTTCACCGATCTAGGCGAGAGAGCATTTGGAAATTATTCGAAAATAGATTTCGTTTGAAACGAGAAATAATTCATAACTTCATTTTTGTCTTCACACTTTTTATTCTTTCTATCTGTAATTTTTTATTATTTATTTTTAAGTTTCTTTCATTGTTTTCATCATCATCATTATAATAAGAATGAAATAAACACAGTGATTGAAGCAATTGAGAAGTAATGTCGTTAAAGAAAAAGAAGAGCTAGACATAAAGTAATAAAAAAAAATAAAAAAGAATGTATCTTTGAGAAATTGCAAGAGAGATACAAAATTTTGTATTTATTAACTTTACCATTGATGTTGTATAATTATTATGTATTATTTTGCCACTTTCCTTTCATTTATTTATCTTTCATGAATTTATTTTTAATGTAGGTAATCTTTTCTTTTTACTAACTATTTTAAGTTGCTTAATGGCAATAAAGCGTAATTTGTATGATTGTCAATCTTTCCGCAATTTTCCAATTTCGGGGATCCTTCGAAATAATAATTTTGTTGGCCCCGCCACACCCTCCTTTGTTCTTTGGGTTTCGGTCGCGTTTCCCGCAGATCCAGATGTAAAGACTGTACAACAATTTTCGTCGAAATTGATGGAAAAGCCAAAAGCTGATTACGCATTTCATACAATGGAAACGTAAGCTCCCCTCTTCAGAAGCTCCTGGCAAAAATCAGCTTTTAAAAAATTAATTACGCGTATCCTAGCAAAGACGAAACTGTTGGGGAAAAAATTGAATTGACGTCGGCTCCTGTTAATTAAAAGTCCAGAATAGAGACAACGTAATTCCGGCGAGGCAAAATCCCGAACCGAAATAGTCGTTCCGACGTCCTGCACGAAAGCTCCATATTTCATATTAGCACCGGTTCCAAATGGATTGTAGTGGCATTTATTGATGTCCGTCCTTTGAGTAAACATTTATGAAGTTCGATATCGTCCGGTATTGATCCTTTCCAGTCCATAATGGCCGAGCAACTACAGTAATTACATCGTTCCTTCCCCCAGAAACTTGATGCCGCCGTGGAGAAAAATAACCGCTTGAACGACGTTCTTCATAAAATATTTATAGAAACGTTGTATGCACAGAGAATTAGGACACGGCCCTACTGCTGTAATGGTCCGTATTAATAATAATGCTCATCGCTTGCAATTAGCAGGAATAAACATGCTAGGTACACCCCTTCGGGGGTGGGGTGGTTGGGGTCAATAAATAATTAGCTGCCTCCAACGTTGATCAATTTTCTGGTCGCGGCGTCATCCAATTAACTCATTGGACTTGTATCGTCGTAATTTTACATGATTGTGGATTTTGCGCAATTACCCCAATGGTCGTGTCAGTGATCACATCGACATGCGTGTCGACTTAATAATACAGAATAGGTCACGCAACTCGACGTTATCAAAAAAATCGGAATCACTGCAGCAACTCTCAACAACCGCCCCGACCTCATCAATCCGGCCGCCAAGGGTCATCTTTGCGTGAAGAGCTTCTGTCGTTAGCAGTTGTAAGCCGCTTTTATTGCGCCCTCCCCCAAACGGCGTTATTAGGCCGCCATTTGTTGTCGCACACTCTCCAATTTATTGTTAAAATAATCCGGACCATTGTTTTCGTCGGCGAGGACGACCGGAATTATTAAATTACGACCACTTGACCGTCGTTTGATAGTCAAGGAAGCGAATGTTTCTGCAGGAAAAGCGACGCAATTGGTTCGGTTGGGGAGTTGGATATTTGCGAGGAACAGGACATGCGATAACTTTATCGGGACTTTGTACTTATCGGAGAATGCACTGGATGTTTCGTGCGATCGCAACGACCGTTCGGGGTTGCCATTGTCTTGACCGTAAAATTTTCCGACGTCGCAAAGACCCCGGAGGTGAGCCGTCGCGTAATTGATGAGGTTTTAACGAAAAAGCGCAAAGCATCGAAAATATCACCGCAGCATTACTGATGTTAGCATTGGTCTGAATTATGAGGACAAACAGAAGCTGAGGCGTAATCCCGTGAATAATATTGGCGATGATGCAGCTTCAAGAACAAACATCGATCTGTTGACGGTCGCAGTGTGGGGTTCAACTGTGGAGTCGGTCGCCAGTTTTTTTCGGTAATTGAGGGTTAATTCAATTACCCCGAAAGCAAATATTTTTACTTCCAATCAAATTATTGATGGTAACGCCAAATATAGGAGCAACGTAAATCGTAATGAACTCGGAGGTCAAAAAATAAAAATATTTGCGTCAACCAAAAACAAAAAAAAAAATCAAACATAAGTACCGAACCTACAAACACAACTAATTATCACTATTTATCTATTTACTTTATTTACTTTGATAACACCGTAATTAAGCGTTTATGGAGACATAATTTTCGTTGCAGGTGTGATAGGCAAGTTCAGTTGAATAATATTTTGCTGTAATTATTGTTGCTGTAATTTGTAAATGATGGCATATGGTCATTTGGCTTTCAGGAGCCCCTTTGCCTTTAATGCCTCCATGAATCCATTAGAAAAATTGCTTCTTTTCGTGTTGGCAATTTCAAAACTGCATAAGTCTAGACTTGTCGCATTTTAAATCCGATTAAATTTATAACAGAGAGCTTTCCTTACATCTCACTCTTTACTGCTTTTTCACAAACACCCGAGATCCGTAGAAGAAAAGAAATAGGATTAGAGACACAAAGGGTTGGATTTTCTATCCCCCGCCACTCGTCACCCCCCTAGTGCAAGCTCGATTAAACATCCAACGAGCCAAGTATCTCCCGTTCCTGAACACCGCTAAACTCAAATTATAAATTCCAATAGTCAAGAAAACTACTTATTCCTGATCGTTAATCAGACCTCGAGTTCTGCGCTTTCCATTTTACCTCATCGCCATCAATTCAGGGGTCGAAACGCACTTAGGCCGACCAAGGAATTATCTCATCACCGGACATAATCCTTATTGGTCCCGACGGCCTGCCGGTCTCTCCTCCATCAATAAGTCATCAGCGATGGCACAGTCGGGCACGTGGCCTCCTCACCCTTCCGTCCGGCGTCACCGTCGCCGCCGCCGCCTGGAAGCGTCGTCGTTGTCTGACGTGTCCGTCCAGCAATGGCCGCCGCAATCGATACACTCAAATAAACCGCCACTAATCGATATTTTTCCCGGGGACACACGCCAGGGATAAGTGACAGCCGAACGGGGGGAGGGTCAACGCATGTAATATTCAGAAGAAGCGTTGGACCAGGTGCACGGTTGCCATGTCAACTCCTGTACGACGTCTGGAATTATTAAAGGGCCGCGTGAGTGACAGCTGGCTGTGGCCCATTTGGGCCCGCTATTAACTTTGATTTATTAGAGCCGGATTACGGAAAAATCGAAGTCACAATGGGAGAAGTATCTAGAGGTGGGATCTCGACGACGACGGGGGAAGCTCAACGACGCATAATTATAATTGATGAATCGCCTGGATGCGTGAGGAGGAGGCCGGGAAGTTACGCCGGCCACTTTGATGGGTCGTAACCCCGATAATTACCGCCGAAAGTGGCGGGGAGTTTTATTTTCAATCACTAGACGTCCCGAGGGAACCGCGATAGTGCCTGATCGAGAAATAGTTTGCACAGGTTTGAAACGATAAAATCAACAAATGAGGCCGAAACGGAGGATTAATAAGAAGACGACCGCGCGTGATTCTCCCGGCGCCTCCACCAAAAGTTGCTCGGCATTTACCCGTCGCAAGGTGTTGTACAAACCCCATTCAAAAATCAATCTTTAAACCATATGTGGAGATGGCGCTTGTTTACCCTCCCTAGCGGCTCGATCGCATGACTGACTGGTGGCAATCAGGGAGATGGGGAGTTCCCCGCAAACATCAAACAGCTCGCAGGAATCGTTCTTAGATTCCAGGACACTGCTGCCACATAACATGCATTTTGTTCCTTAAGCGGCCTTCTCGGCTGTGGCATCACTTTATTCATTGAAGAAGGAAGTAATAGAGTATCGATAATCATCTATTAAAAACTGTTATTTATGTATCAAGGGAATAAACACCGATTTTAATCCCGAGAATGTAAGTAATGCACGAGGCGAAGCCGAGGGCATTTTCATTCGAGGAATTAACGATGTTTATTCCAGAGATGCATACAAAACTTTCTTCCCAACCGTTTAAGTTAATAATAATAATAAATTAGAGAAGAAATTGTTATAATTGACAGATACCTAAATAAAGTTGGCTGATGGTTATTATGGAAACGAGTTTCTTTATGTTATATCGGCATTTTTTTTACTTTATTCCCTAAGGAATGAAGTGGCACTTTATTCCCTCATTATGAGGGAATAAAGTACCACTTTATTTCCGGGTGGGAAGAATAGTTATTTATGTATCAAGGGAATAAACACCGATTTTAATCCCGAAAATAAAAGTAATGTACGAGGCGCAGCCGAAGGCATTTTCATTCGAGGGATTAACGATGTTTATTCCAGAGATGCATACAAAACTTTCTTTCCAACCGTTTAAGTTAATAATAATAATAAATTAGAGGAAAAATAATTGTTAAAATTCACAGATACCTAAATAAAGTTGGCTGACGGTTATTATGGAAACGAGTTTCTTTATGTTATATCGACGTTTTTTTACTTTATTCCCCGGTAATAACGTGGTACTTTATTCCCTCATTGTGAGGGAATAAAGTACCACTTTATTCCCGGTTGGGAAGAAATTACTTTTACCGGTTTGTGATTGTGTAACTACCATCACACTCTCAAAGTGATAAGCGTGGAACAAGTGGTGAAGGGGTAAAAAAAAGAAAAAAAAATTATGGCGCTGAATGGTTGGCAACTTGATCATGATAAATTAAAGTCGAGGGAGAAATCAACCACTTTAATAGCTTAACTAGTCACTTTATAAGCCATTGCATAAAACAACGTTATTTCGGACCTCCCGTCTCCTCTTTAATCATTTCCCGATGTTTCTCCAACAGCTTCCAAATAAGGGACAAAGTGGTTTCAAAACATGCAGTTTAAGACCACCATCATTACTACCCTGTACGCAGGCTTCCGCTCCTTATAAATAAAAATCGAGGTCAGAATCTGCAAATTAAATGCAGCCAAATTGCTTTTCGCCACCTAATGAAATATCATCGAGTCGACGTTGAAAGCTTTCGCCGTGAGGTAAATTTGCACTCGTTCAAACTGCCAATGCCGTGTCCGATTGCACAATTAATGATTAATTAAAACGTGTGCGACCACCTTGTGTCCGTCATCGGATCGAGGAAATAAAATAAAAAAAATTCACATGACAATAAAGAGCTTTATAATTATTCTTTGAACGGGGAAGCGAGGCTTTGGGTAAACTTGGCGCACTTGTCCCGGCGGCCTCGCTAATGCACTGTCGACAAACCTTCCGCCTCTCATTTGCATAGACAAGGCAATTAGTCGCGAATAGTTTTTCAAGGGTCTTCGGGGACATTGCTGAGAGCGACAAACACTTAGCAAAGCTGTCGAATTTGTTGAACTGAGGTGCCAAGATCAAAATTTTGAGCAACAAAAATTGACTGGTAAAAGTTCTGAAGATCTTTTGGGGTTGTTAGTTTTTTAGGAGGTGTCACCTAAGAATAAATTTTGAGAAAAAAAAATTGACTGGTAAAAGTTTTGCAGATCTTGTGTTGTTAGTCTTTTAGGAAGTCTCACCTAAGAATTTGAGTGGTAGCTGCCCATGTGGGGCGGCTAGTCAAGAGACTAGAAAAGTTGCCAGCACTAGATTTTGTCAAGATTTAATTTTTGGGGGTGTTGACGCGTCTTATCTTTGGCGGCCGTAAATTGGCACATACGCGCTTCGATCCGAGTGCTCTTCTTTGTTTGTCACTTGGGGCGCTTTTATGCGGCGATTGCTTGTTTTTCTGTAGCTTTATAAATAGCTTTTCCGCGTTTGTAGAGTCAAAGCGGGCGAAATTCTTCCCTTTGTTCCATCATGTTCGTTTTTACGTTCAGGAAATTGATATTTCAAATACACATTCTTGGGCGGTGACCTTCGTCGCGTGTAGCGACAACGACGAGGGGGAGCGAAAACAAAACCGACATCGGCATGTGGTATATGAAGATAAATGTAGAAAAACACCTTCGATATAGGGAGGGTAACAGCTTGTCTTGATCGAATTGAGGGCACACTTTACGATTCAGTATCGAGTCGACCGGAAGAAAAACACTGAACTGCTACTGCTGCAGACGAAAAAGCTCGCGCGAAACCTTCACTTCACCCCGACCGGATGATTCCGACACGTACCTTTCGCCACTCGCTGAAACATTTCAGATTGTTTTTATTTCGGCGGTTATAAAGCGTTTTATTTTTATTAGCGTCGAAGCGGTGTCGAAAAACAATTACAAAAGACCTCCCTCCGATTTTATTTCCAACGTAATTCAAACGTTTCACAAAAACCGTCACTTGCTTAATTCGATAAAAGGGCGAGTTTGGCGGGGGCGGGAAGTGAGGTGCATTTTTTTGAAATTAGCATTCGCAGCGGGACTTCGGCGACTAATGGCCGGCGGTTTCAGGCGATTTCGCATGTGTGATGGCGTGCACGCTGCCAAGAAACGCTCCGACACATGGAAACGGCACCGAGATAATTAATAAAATGTCGTTCCGCTTAATTAATGGCGACAATAAAATTGTATAACACGTTCCACGATCGTTGCGAAACTGCTTTGACTGCATGCACTCGCCGCCCTAATTGCGGTCCTCAATATCCACCAAGCCCAGCAAAACTAAAGAACAACCCCCCAAAATTTACTCCCAAAATTTTGCAATTGTGACGGACCATTTGCGGAAGAAGAACGTTGAGACCGACACAAACCAGCCCCTAAACGTATATTCTCCAAACAATCCCGCTGATATGTATATCGAACCGAAGAGGAGGCGTGCATAAAATGGCGAGAGAAAAATTGCGTGTTCTCGTCGCAGCCATTAGACATAAGTGTGTATTTACTTAGGGAAAACGTAGTGTTATCGGCGCCGGGGGCGCGCGGGACCGCGAAACGGTCCATATTCCTTTGATCTGTCACCGCATTCCCGCCATACTTCTGTACGAAATGATTTCGTTAGTGCGAACGTGGAGAGAATCCTGCTCCTATTTCTATTTTGTTCAAGTCGCGAACCTTCCTCGACCCTTCGGCCATTAGGCAAATGTTTGCTGCCGAGAAACAATTTACGTTATTGTCTTATAGATTTTCAGTTTGCGCCGGCGGTTGGCGACGTGTCGAGAAATATGGCGGGACTTGTTCGCAACTTCATCCGGGACCAACTCCAATAAATACACGTGCCGACAAACCTCAAAGTATTCGGGGAGAATGAGTCCGCGTCGATATATTTGTGTCAATGGCAACTGCCGGTGATTTGTTGTTGTGTTCGATTTGGGGACGGGGGTGGCGTAGTGGGCGCCTTAAGCGGCTTCTGACCGGGGCCGGGATAAAGGGGTACCTATCTGGACTGGACAATCGCGGAACGGGTCGTTATCGAAACCAAAAATGAGTTTGCCGGCACTGACAAAATGGCGATAACCGATCCTAAGTTAGAGGTAAATGCTTTATTCGTCTTTGCGGCTGTGGGTAAAAAAAACTTTTTGAAACTACTGCGATCGTTGGGATGATTCCAATAAAAGCAACAAGTGCTTAACGATGCCTGAAAAAATTCTTTTATAGCTTCCAAACTCGCATCGAATTCCAGAGCAGATTACAGCGAAAACATCATTACATTATCAGCCTTGTTATGTGAGCCACAAAAAGTTAGTCAATAATTTATGTTGATCACGGACAATAATTAACCAACCATTTTATTAGGATTGTTACAAAATAAGTGGGTACGTCTGAACTAATTTTTAGTCAAATTTACTTGCGCTTCTGCCACGCCTCTAGTTATTAATTTTTAAAGGGTCGTATTTAACAGTCTACCAAATTTACCCAATATTATCATACAAAAAAATACTTTCATTTCCCAAAAATACTAAATGCTCACCAAAATTAGGAAAATACATAATCTTAAAGCGACAACTAAATATTGACATAATGCTGGCCTCTTATATATTTTGTTCGCCAAAATGACTTTTGTTGATCATAAATACTAAATGTTTACCAAATTTTATTCCGCATTTAATTCTAACATAATACCCAAATATTTAATTTTCGACAGTGTCTTATATTATTTAGCAGTTAAAAATACTATTTGTTGATCAAAATACACAAGCAATGAAATGTTGTACAAATGATAAATAATTTTATGCAAAATTATAGATGTAGATGTGCTAGGGCAAGGAAAATAAGAGTAAAAATAGAAATGGTTTGCACAAAAAAAGATATTGATTTCCGTAATATATAAATGCTTTGCTGTAATTGGCTTGCATTATGTAAAACGCAAAACTTCTTTAAGTGGTAATTTCTAATCGTGCTTTTAAAAAAAAAAATTACAGGGCCCTGAACTGACCTTGTACAAAACTTTTTTTGCGTGCCTCTTGTCTGGAAGCGCAAGCGGCAAGGAGAGATGCGCGAGCATATCTCATTTTTGGGATAATAGAATAATTATTTGACAGACAAATAGTTTTTTTGAGAAACACTAAATATAAATGGATAGCTCGAATATTTATTATGTACAGCACGGACGCGTAACTTGAGCGTTCTAAATTTAGTAAACATTTAGTAAAATTGATAGACATATAGAATTTAAAATGTAAGCAATGGTAAAACAATACGCAGCATAGTTATTTTAGTGGTGATGTTCTCATTTTCTGATGCCTATAATAATTTGAGTTTTATTTAGAATTATTGATGCTCATTAAATTTTCTGGCGGGCAGTGCAAGGGATGTATGGTTTAATTTAGTGTACATTATATTTGTTCCCTTTTTTAAACTATCTCTGTACTTTAAACAAAAAATAATGAGTGAACAGTCTTTATAAAATGCTTTTAAAACTGCCGAAAAAATTTCTTTAATATTGAAAAAACCGATTTATTTGCTCCAAAAGTCTAAAACCTTCAGCTGCCCTGTAGCCAGCTTTATCAGGGCGTCCAGCTTCAGCACTTTTTCCGGCAGCTTAATTTCTGTTAATTAATTCCTCCCTGCTCGAATTCCGCATTAAAATCGGGCTTTTAGCCCGCCTGCATATGGATAGCTCCCCGTCCGCCCGACGTCGAGAAGGCTACGTAAACATCACCGAGAAAGTAATTAACTGAAAAACACGAAGTAATTAGCATTCGCCGATCCCCATTCGCAATTTTGGCACTTTGTTGTTAGTTCAATAACGACCGGTTGCATCATCTGAACACCTGTCAGAAGCAGGGTGGGTAATTGGCCACTCGACGTGGTGTAAGTCGCGTTCCTTCTCGAACAAGCGCTCCTGGGTTATAAATCCGGGAAGTAATGTCCGACCTGACGGTCATTAGGGTCTGTTTTGGACAGGATCAGATTATCTCAGACCATTTGATTAGAAAAAAAGGGGGGATGCGATAACCTCGGGCGCTGTTTAAACAAAGACCGAGTCCTGAACGTAGAATAATCAACCTATCCTAGCGGTCGACGTCTACATTGTTCGGGATAGTTAATTTAAAACACATACAAAACAAAACGGACAGAGCTTGAGTAAATAAACTGTTAATGTTTTTGTTTATTGTCCGAACTTGCGGCAAGTAAATAAATAAAAAAATATGCCGCAAACGACTCGACGAAGTCAAGAACTGGCAGATGGCACAAGGGCGGATAGTTGCACTCCAGAACTGGCGGCGGATATTTGTTATTAATAATGAATTTGCTAAAACTTGGGCGTTAGTGATGAAACTTCGCCAACTATTTGTCATATCGGAGCCGAGCTTGAAGGGGAACTTATTAAACAATAATTTCGCTAAGTGGAATGGAGAAGTGGAAAAGTAATTTTAATTTCGAACTTGCCGTCGCTCCAATAAAGGTGATATAGTGCAGCGAGGCAAAAAGCGCCCCTAATTAATCACCTCCGCTGCAAAACGTCGGTTTCAATTACGTCGACGAGCAATAAGGGCGACGCCAACTCCACGAATGACATAAACAATAAGGGTGCTTTCAACTTTTGAAACTAACGCAGAAAAATGACACTTTTACCCTAAAGTGACGTAGGACTTGCCAATTAATTGTTAAGAGTTCCGCTGCAGAAGATTACGAAACGGTTTGTTAACCTTTGCTTTAATTAGTGTTGCGCATCTAACGAAACTCATTGCTGTCGACCTTTGGGTAAATGGCAGCGAATGTATTTTCGGTCGAATTGGTTCAACGACTAAATCCAATTTGCTTAAACTCACATCGTGTCATCACCCCCAAAAACCTCTTTAAGGGTAGGTATAAACTACGTAGGTGGGCGGCCCAAAAATGATGAAAAATTAAATAACGCCCAAATATTAGGGCCTGAAGGAAAGGGAAGAGAGGACTTCAATTCAGAAACATTTAAGACTTTTTTGAAAATTTGGGGTATGAACCTAAAGAAACTAGAGCCACAGTTTTCTTCAATGCTAGTGACGGTCCTTTTTCACTGCAGGAAATTGTTGTTTTCTTATTTTATAAAGGGGCTTATTTAACAGTATACCAAATTTATCCAATATTTTCATACAAAAAAAAAACTTTTATTTCCCAATAATACTAAATGCTCACCAAAATTAAGAAAATATATAATCTTAAAGCGACAACCAAATATTGACATAATGCTGGCCTCTTATATATTTTGTTCGCCAAAATAACTTTTGTTGACCATAAATACTAGATGTTCACCAAATTTTATTCCGCATTTAATTCTAACATAATACCCAGATATTTAATTTTCGACAGTGTATTATATTATTTAGCAGTTAAAAATACTATTTGTTGATCAAAAATACACAAGCAATAAAATGTTGTGCAAATGGTAAATAATTTTATGGAAAATTATAAATGTAGATTTGCTAAGGCAAGGAAAATTAAAGTAAAAATAGAAGTGGTTTGCACAAAAAAAGATATTGATTTTTGTAATATATAAATGCATTGCTGTTATTGGCTTTTTGAAAATTCAAAAGTCGGTAAAGTAAAGAATTACCGCATTATGTAAAACGTAAAACTTCTTTTAGTGGTAATTTCTAATCGTGCTTTAAAAAAAAAAATTACAGGGCCCTGAACTGACCTTGTACAAAACTTTTTTCGCGTGTCTCTTGTCTGGAAGCGCAAGGGGCAAGGAGAGATGCGCGAGCATATTTCATTTTTGGAGTAATAGAATAATTATTTGACGCACAAATAATTTTTTTGAGAAACACTAAATATAAATGGATAGCGCGAATATTTATTATGTACAGCACGGACGCGTAACTTGAGCGTTCTAAATTTGGTGAACATTTAGTAAAATTGATAGATACATGGAATTTAAAATGTAAGCAATGGTAAAACAATACGCAGCATAGTTATTTTAGTGGTGATGTTCTCATTTTCTAGTGTAATAATAATAATTTGGGCTTTATTTAGATTTTTTGATGCTCATTAAATTTTCTGGTGGACAGTGCAAGGGATGTATGGTTTAATTTGGTGTACATTATATTTGTTTCCTTTCAAAAATTGGGATTATTGATGCTTGCATTCTCTTATTAAATTGTCAAAACTTTTCCGAAAATAGTTGACTGGCAAACAATTCTTGGTCACAAATGGCAGATTCGCCGGGAGAATCCAACATCTTGAAGAGGGTTTACTAAACCTGAAACGGTTTTCTTGTCAACCCTTGATGCAGCTTTGGCAAAAACTTTGCCTAAATGTGAGGGAGGCACTTCCCAAAGCTTGCAAATAAAAAATAAAGTATTTCGTTTACGCATTTTGTTAAGTGCAACTTTGTAGCTTCCTGAACGGTCGCGCCTTCTAGCGGCTAGCACCTATCGCGTCGAGATTTAATCGTCGCTGGAAAACGAGATTTCATCCCTCCAATTTGTAGGAGGACGTGTCGGACGACGCACGCAGATTAGAACGTTGTAAGTTGTCACTATAACGGCCGGAGGTCCTCTCGTCCTGGATGTTGTATAAAGTTTAATGTCGCCATTCAATAAACAGAGGAAAGATTAGATAACGATGTGAATGAAGCACGCGCGGTTTCCATTGGGAATTCAACGCATCTGAGTCCGGTGATTGCGCCAGCATTGTCGACAAAAGCTTCGAGGTCGTAGCGCACAGTTTGCACCACCAAAGGCATACGACCGGCCATTATTCGCGACTGAACACAAGAGATTCAATGGAACTTCACCGGAATTTACCCCGACCCTTTCGCTACCCCCAAAACTACTCGAAACTAGATTCGAACCATTACTATTAGATTTCCGGCTATTTATCGAGTTGCCGAAACAATGGGACGCACGTACTGCGAAAAACCGATTTTGCCAATTATTGTAAGTGGGACAATCACTGTCAGGGCGGACCTTTCGTAATTATGGCAACCGGCAGCTGTCGGTTTTTCAATCTGTATATTTGCGCAATTACAAAAATCGACAAATAATATTGACGGTTTTTCACCAAATAAAGCTGGACGGCCCCAAATATTTTTAGTTACGGTTTTTGAAACTGCAACGATTGACAAGTTCGGAACAAAACTGGCGGTGGAGCTCGCCGGAGGCAATGATGTGTTTGGTTGAAATTTGTGCAAATTACAAAAACGAATGTTCCCTTGAACACTAACATCAAACGGCCGCTTTTTCATCCCCTGTCGCAATTAGGCCAATCAAAATTGTCACACCGAATAGTTTTTGGAGCGAGCCCGGCGATGTATCTCTGGAATTGAATTGGCAACAAGGCAATATATTATTTTGTGCAAGCCCCCAACCTCGTCCTGTTTATTCAAAGTCAACACCGACCAATATTTCATCGGCTTTGCACTAACGACTTTTCCGATTGATTTTCATTTGCTTAAAGCTGAATTATAACGTAACCGGGCGGCGGCGGGGCCGTAAAAAATGTCGTAAACAAGAGCCCCGCGTGTATCGAGATTTGAACCCGGCGCAATATTAAAACTTTCATGACATGATAAAGTGATAAAAAGCGTGTGTGACTCCGATGGTGGTGGTGTATTCATTGCTAATGTAATATTGGGCGTGATTTATGGGCTCTGGCGGCGTGATATCGGGCGCATACTTAAGCAGCCCATCTGGTGCCTGTATCAGGGCATATGGGGCGAAAGGCAACAAACGAAGCTGAGTTATTGATAATAAGGCGTCGCGGCGGCATTATTACGCGCCGAAATTACGCATCAACGCCAGATAAATTTAGTAGGCTTGAGCGTTTTTGAGGGATGTTTATAGATCTGATTAATAAAAACGCTGAAAAGTCAAAAATAATTGTAGACCACCAAAAATTGGGCACGTAAAAAAACCTTTAAAAATTACCCAAAATAATGCAAAATTACCTCAAGAATGCCCTAAAAAAACTAACAAAATACGTTGTTTTTAAACACCCCAAAATGGCTTTTTATTTCTGGACCAGACCAATTGGCGAATGCAAAAAAAAGAGAAAAACAACACCAAATCAAAGAGGTATATTTGGCGTCTTACAAAACAAGGCAGAATCCTAAAAAATTATATGTGTTTCCAAAAGAAATAATTTCCTTCAAAAATCATAATTTTTTATGCGCTCAAAAAATAGTCGAAAATCACGAGACACTCGCAAAACGCTGCTGTTTCGGTTTCACGTGCAACCTGTTACCCTATGGGAACAAATATAATGTACACCAAATTAAACTATAAATCCCTTGCACTGTCCACCAAAAAATTTAATAAGCATCAAAAAATCTAAATAAAACCCAAATTATTATACATCAGAAAATGAGAACATCCCCACTAAAATAACTATGCTGCGTATTGTTTTACCATTGCTTACATTTTAAATTCTATATGTCTATCAATTTTGCTAAATGTTCACCAAATTTAGAACGCTCAAGTTACGCGTCCGTGCTGTACATAATAAATATTCGCGCTATCTATTTATATTTAGTGTTTCTCAAAAAAACTATTTGTGTGTCAAATAATTATTCTATTACTCCAAAAATAAAATATGCTCGCGCATCTCTCCTTGCCGCTTGCGCTTCCAGACAAGAGGCACGCGAAAAAAGTTTTTGTATAAGAGGTCAGTTCAGGGCCCTGTAATTTTTTTTTAAAAGCACAATTAGAAATTATTACTAAAAACGTTTTACTTTTTACATAATGTAAGCCAATTACAGAAAAGCATTTATATATTACGGAAATCAATATCTTTTTTTGAGCAAACCACTTCTATTTTTACCCTTATTTTCCTTGCCCTAGCACATCTACATTTATAATTTTGCATAACTTATTTACCATTTGCCCAACATTTCATTGCTTGTGTATTTTTGATCAACAATAGTATTTTTGACTGCTAAATAATATAAGACACTGTCAAAAATTAAATATCTGGGTATTATGTTAGAATTAAATGCGGAATAAAATTTGGTGAACATTTAGTATTTATGGTCAACAAAAGTTATTTTGGCGAACAAAATATATAAGAGGCCAGCATTATGTCAATATTTGGTTGTCGCTTTAAGATTATGTATTTTCTTAATTTTGGTAAGCATTTAGTATTTTTGGGAAATAAAAGTATTTTTTGTATAAAAATATTGGGTAAATTTGCTAGACTGATAAATACGACCCTTACACTATTACCCTGAAATCACGACGTACAGCCTACAATTCTGGGCAACTGCCGAAGAAGTCCTGGCTCTATTAATGCATTTTATTTCATCACGTAAAGAATCAATATTCGGAAGATTTAGACTTGAACTTTCATAAATCTAGATTCAATGTTAAAGCAGGTGAGAAAGAAAATTTTTGTTCTTTTCTTTCCACTTTTTACATTTCTTTTTTTTCATTTTTGAATGTCATCCTCACAGGTTCAACTCCTTCAAACTTCTTGTTCTTTCTCTTTTCATCTTTCTCGGTTTTCTCCTCGCACCATTCTTCGTTTCTTCTTGTTGCTTTAGAGATCAATTTTCAATCTTACTCTCCCAGTTTTCTTCTCTCGCCACTCCTCCTCTCTCCTTGCTGCCTTCCTTTTTCATTTCCTCTCGTACACTACTGCACTGCTAACTGCGAATTGGCATGATTGTTGTGAGTGGTTAATTTGTCCTTGCCGGGTGCAGGGAATCTGTGGCCGAGTCCACATTTCTGGGTCCATAGATCCGCTCGAGACTGCGAGATTAAGACGGACACTTTAATTACGATTCGTTCCCTTCGCCCTTTGTCGGGTAATAATTTTTCAGCGTTATGACCTGGCGGAAAGCTTAAAACTTCGTTTTCAGAGATCATAAAGATAAAACCTCTGCGATAAGAATAGCGAATCGTACCTCAAGCGACGACTTTCCCATCCCCATTCCGCGAGTTAACTTTAATGTATTCACACTTGAAAAGTAGCTCTCAGCCCACTGTCCTTCGCCGTGCTGTTTTCAAAGTAGACATAAGCAGATTGAGCTTCGCAAGTCGAACAAGAGTTGGAAATCCGCAACGGGATTCGTTCATTCTTTCGACGCCCACCAGGGTAATTAAGCGAAAAATTGGTCTTGCAGCGAAATTAATAAAAGCCGCGCTGCCGGCCAAATTAATAATATAATATTATAAGCGCGATTAACGCAAGTTTCTGATGAAATATTCGTTCAATTCTTGACTTTAACGTAATTTGGGCGAGTTGTTTGATTAAATTCTCCTTCTCGCCTCTCTGCAAGAATGCAAACGTTAAAACGTTGTGTTTTTGGCGTCCGGCCAATGGATAAACGGCGCGTCTAGCAGGAAATTTATGTTATGTGGGTCGAGTATTTTGCCCGCAGCTTTAACAATCGACTATTGCCAACTTAAATCATTAATTATAGACGGAATTAATTAATCAATTGCTCAATTAAATCCCGCGAGCAGGCCGCCAATGCGGAACGGGCCTCTTCGACGTACAAGTCGCTCTATTTGAGGCGAGTAATTCCTAGTTGAGCTTTCCGCCCGGAAATATTACCTCAACATCTGGGCGGCTCTATATTAAACATATTAAGCGCGATATTTCAAACTTTATTAGAATACTCAGCAGTGAATTTGTACCACTTCCAAGTACTTCTGACGGATTGCGCCAATTTGTCACTGCGAATCCGCAGTGGAGCGAGATTTCTAACGGGGCCAGTACCCATCAGATACAGCGTGTCCAAAAAATACTGCTAAGCACGAAGATGTCATGTGTTTAAAGAATTAAAAAAAAAGAGTTATTTTAGATATTTTTTAATGATTTGCTGAAAATTTTATTCAACCGCTTTTGCGGAGGGCTTTCTCATTACAGGGCGATTAGTGTCATTATTGAGCTGCATTGAATGCGCGGGTAAAAAATTGATGGGAGCCCCGACAGAGGCGCCAAGTCCGTAATTTATCGATTTTATTTTTTAATTCGCCGTTTCATCCATTAAACATTTCCAACAAGCCGTCCGTCCATTCTATTCAATCCCTTCGAAAATAATTTGAAATCCCCACGTTACATTATGAATAATAAATAATACCCGGGCATTTAGAGTGAAATCCGTTTTAACGTTCCCGACGGCGTTATGAGGCTTCCACGTTAATTACATTTTTGGGTTAATTGTGGCGTTGTTGCGGCCAAGTTGCAGCGATTGTCAAAATTGAATTAATAATGCGCCTTCGGTTCGGTGCTCCTGGCCCAGACTGATGGAAAATAAATCCCGGAAATACACCCAACGAACATACATCATGGAGAGGGCGCATTCGAAAAATCCGGAAAGAGCTTTCGTACTAAAGTAATATATTTCGTAAAGCTAACCTGTTGAAAGCCACGCTAATGGATTGTTAAGCAGATAACATCGGCCTGCCTTGCGCCATTTATCATTCGAATTATTATTTCGAGAGAGCAGCAGCGGCAGGTAATTCGATTATAATTGCACGTGGATACGCACCCGGCCGCCATCATGGAAAATTCCGGAAATGCTCATCCTTATTGTGGGCAATTTGGAAATAAATTGCGCGGCATCTCGGGACGCGGAACAAATAAAAAGAAAAATTGAAATAGCTTTTCAATTTGACTTGAGGCACTTGATGGATACAAACCAGCGAATTCTTGGAGGCGGGGTGTTAAAGTCACGCTCAATCAAGCCTGTATTTTCCGTTATTGAAAAATGATTTGTCCCTTGAGTCAATCCAGAATAAATGGCGCTCAGACACGCACGATAACGGCGCACAGAATTTCAATAAATATCGACCGTCGATATTGCTAAATCGAATGAGCGCAATGCGTGCAAAAAATAACGAAAAATAACCGTCGGCGGCGCATTTACCTAAAGCCCGGCCGCAGAAAGCACGGCGATAACGCAAAAATCGCAAGAACCACCCCCGTCCCACCGACCCCAGATTACGGACGGATCAGAAATCAAACTTTTGATCCGCCAACCCGATCGCAGCTTTCCAAACGTGTCGGCGCCGCACAAAGAGCTTTGCGCCCCGTTTCGGCCCGAATTCGCGAATTTCGACCGCAATCGGTCAATTTAATCACCATATTCACCCCAGCACTCCGAGGAGGCTCGCCCCGTCACGGAACCGCCACCAGCGCGCCCCTTCCAATTTGCCACATTTTTTTTTGCAATAACCATGAAGATGGGATTGAAGCAAACTATCTGAAGCACTTTTCCCGTCTTTTCCCTTTCTTGTAGTATATTGACATTTTCGTCACATCCAGAAGGGCCAATTTGTACGAACCGAGCTGCAGTGGCTGTGAATCGAACGAACCCAGCACCTGCAGCTGCGAATCCAGCGACACAACCCACAGCGCCACGACTTCACCTAATCTTTTTTGTTAAACCTTCCTCTCGTCTCTCTCGAGTTCCCAATCCTCCGTGATTATATTATTATTAGGGAACAAATATAATGTACACTAAATACATCCCTTGCACTGTCCACCAGAAAATTTAATGAGCATCAAAAAATCTAAACAAAACCCAAATTATTATACATCAGAAAATGAGAACATCACCACTAAAATAACTATGCTCAGTATTGTTTTACTATTGCTTACATTTTAAATTCTATATGTCTATCAATTTTACTAAATGTTCACCAAATTTAGAACGCTCAAGTTACGCGTCCGTGCTGTACATAATAAATATTTGCGCTATCCATTTATGTTTAGTGTTTCTCAAAAAAACTATTTGTGCGTCAAATAATTATTCTATTACTCCAAAAATGAAATATACTCGCGCATCTTTCCTTGCCGCTTGCGCTTCCAGACAAGAGGCACGCGAAAAAAGTTTTGTCAATTCAGGGCCCTGTACCTTTTTTTTAAAGCACGATTATAAATTACCACTAAAAGAAGTTTTACGTTTTACATAATGCAAGCCATTTACAGCAAAGCATTTATATATTACGGAAGTCAATACTTTTTTTGGGCAAACCATTTCTATTTTTACTCTTATTTTCCTTACCCTAGCACATCTACATCTATAATTTTGCATACAATTATTTACCATTTGCACAACATTTGATTGCTTGTGTATTTTTGATCAACAAATAGTATTTTTAACTGCTAAATAATATAAGACACTGTCAAAAATTAAATATCTGGGTATTATGTTAGAATTAAATGCGGAATAAAATTTGGTGAACATTTAGTATTTATGGTCAACAAAAGTTATTTTGGCGAACAAAATATATAAGAGGCCAGCATTATGTCAATATTGGGTTGTCGCTTTAAGATGTATTTTCTTAATTTTGGTGAGCATTTAGTATTTTTGAGAAATGAAAGTATTTTTTTGTATGAAAATATTGGGTAAATTTGGTAGACTGTTAAATACAACCCTTATTATTATTATGATAACATAAGTATTTTTTAATTTTTTTAACTGGCAGAAGCTAATTTATACAAGTTAAAGAAACGTTGATGAGAAAGCTAGAACTTTCGTTTCAGAATAGCAGTTTTGGGACTGCTTTATTGAAAGGTGCTTATTTCTGGAAAGTTCCACAATTACTTTTCGTTCTTAAGCTGATTATATTACCTTTAGTGCGCACCGTTTCCGATACCATCCCCGCTTTGTGTCTTTCGCCGTTTGCTTCGACTTTGTTTGAAGTTACCTGTACTTTACAGTCCTTTGTGCGACGGGGTGACTTTACGATTAGGTAACTTTTTTTACATAATTATCGTGCACCTGCCGCTAAAAACCGTCAACTCCTGTCAACTGACGTAACATAAGAATGAATGTAACACCGAAGTGTTACGTCTCCATCTCCATACATTCAGTTCATTTTACAACGTAATTTCATGTCGGTCCAACCTCCTATTGTTAATTTTCTTGGCATAACTATGCCGAAACTCGATAGCCCGAGGCTTACGGCTAAACCGCTGTACATTTAATCGAAATTAAGTTCATTATTAAACTGGAAACCCTGCCCGAATGTTCCAATTATCCAAAGTGTAGCGAAAATATTGGCAGAAGCAAGCCAGACGCGTACGTTCTCTCATAACGACGTTTTAACTAACCACCATTACCAGATAAGCTCTTCAAACGACCCAACTCGCTTCTCGATTATTCAAAAACTAACACTGATGCTCGAAACGGACCTCACGTTTCCCAATTCTCGTCCACGTCACCTGGAGCGAACCCAACAAATCCCCGAGTTTTTGCTGGGGCTGCGGCCAAATGATGGCAAATTTTTAAACATTTACTTGTCGCGGGGATACATCAATGTTGACCATATTTGGCAATTGCAACACTCGAGAAACAGGGTCGTCGATAAATCTTGGCCAAACTTTCCGACCCGGTGAAAAATCTACAAGTGCTCGACGTCCACGGGGTGCGCAAGAAGAGAGCAAATAGCAAAAATCCGGGCGAGTTATTTAGTTTGGAAAATTGCCAACTTCACCGGATGTGTCGCCATTTCAATGACGGTCCTCGAACGGAAACGCGGGTATTTATGAGGAACTGTTTTCGTTAGAGAAGACGCCCAGGCGACTCTTGAAAAGAACTTTTCGAATTAATTGAAACGTCGAGAATAAAGCCGAAACATTGCCACTCAACCGCGGAATAAAAGCAAATTCGCAGTAAGAAGGATCAAAATTGTCGTAAAATACTCAGGTTCGAAGAGGAACCTTCTCGGTTTCGATGCTGCAACAAATAATCGGCTTCGGTAACGATAACGGACGATAACCGGCAATGCGGGGGGTGGATGCTCTCCGCAAATCTCCCATCACGTAAAACATTTTATCGCCGGTTATTGGACTTATTGGGGGTGCGATTTATCGGGCGGCGCAAATGCTTTACGGTCTTGCATCGGGCCTTGAATTAAGTTACGTCGGGATTTTACGGCCCTAACGTCCTTTATCGCCGCACTAATTTTAGGGAACCTTTAACTTACACGTATAGAATAACAACGAGTTATTCACGCTTAACGGACGCGATGTGGCTAATTTAGTAGGACATAAAGTGTTACTTCTGGACCAGAACATTTGGCGTCTAAAAATCAAGGCAGAACCCTAAAAATTTAGCTGTTCTCCCAAAAGAAAACAACTGAAAAAGGCCTAAAACCTCCCAAAAAGCATTAATTGTTTATGGGGTCGTATTTAACAGTCTACCAAATTTACCCAATATTTTCATACAAAAAAATACTTTTATTTCCCAAATATACTAAATGCCCACCAAAATTAAGAAAATACATAATCTTAAAGTGACAACCAAATATTACTTTTGTTGTCCATAAATACTAAATGTTCACCAAATTTTATTCCGCATAAACATAAATTTTTAGAATTCTGTCTAGTTTTGTAAGGCGCCAAACATACCTCTTTGATTTGGTGTTGTTTTTCCTTTTTTTACATGTTCCAAATGGCTTAGTCCAGAAACGAAAAGTCATTTGGAATGTCTAAAAAGAACGGATTTTGTTAGTTTTTTTAGGGCGTTCTTGAAGTAATTTTAACGGTAATTTTTAACGGTTTTATCATGTACCAAATTTTTGGTCATGGTGGTCTACAGATATTTGGTAGTGTTGAAAATAAAATTCAAACTCTCATTCATGCATGTTATTTATTGATTCGCCCGTCGCCGAGACGAGGTCACCATCTTTTGTTTTTTTGGTCGTCAGTGGATGTACTGTGGTGATGTGTGTAATTAGGTTAGACTATATAAGGTCAATGTGTATTAGTTTTAAGTTGAGTTCTAGTGAAGCTGCCACACGAGCAACATTTCCCGTTTGATTGTAATGAATTGCTTTATTAAATAAACGTTTTGTATAGCAAAAGTCAAACTTGGCTAAAATTATTTAACAGGCACTTTTGGGGTGCATAAAAATTAATACTTTTTGAGAGTATTTAGGCCTCAGTTGTTTTCTAAACTAAATTTTAGGGTTCTGCATTGTTTTTTGAAGACGCCAAATGCCCTCTTGTCCAGAAATAAAAATCCATATTGGGGTGTTTAAAAACAAGAGATTTTTAAGTTTTAGATCTTTTTCGGTTTTTTACTTTTGGGAAAACAGCTAAATTTGTAGGATTCTATCTTGATTTTTAAGACGCCAAATGTTCTGGTCCAGTTAACAATTTATGTCCTACTTAATTTTATTTTCGGGAGTTAACTCCCGGAATTAACGACAACCCTTTAACACCACATATACGGAACAATGAGGAAGTTTATGGTAATTTAGGGGGTACTTTCGCTGTTTTTCCGGAAAATAACGTCATGGCAACGTAACTGGAACGTTTGACGACGAAGCGTAGGTAATTCCCGAATTCGAAACATTAATGATCTATGCGTCTGTCACTGGGTAATTGTGAATCCAGATTAATGTTGATCAAACGAGGTTGCAACTAAATAGATAACGTCAATTGAATATCGCTGCTGATGTGCACAGACTGCGAAAATTATTTTTGTTAAAAAGGGTCAGACACTGATGCAAACAATCCACAATCCACTAAAGTATCTGCTAATAATAAATTTGGATGAAAATAAATAAGTTGAGATCCAGTTTTACAATTTTTGCTCAAGGGTTGATCTCTTTACACCTCAATTTGAGTAATTTGAGTCCAATTTTCTTCTAAACTTTAGGGATTCAATTTTAAATTAATAAAAGATTTTTACCCGAAATCCCTGCTGGTATATTGGGTGTTCAAATCTCAGAATGAAAGAATTGTTGAGTAAGCTCCCAATATAACACAATTTTGTAGATAGTTATTTATTACTTTTTGTACAGTGCAAGAACGTTAAGCGCGGGCGTCATATAACTTTGAGATAACCCCCGAGTTCTGCACGATGATAAATTTAAGTGAACCTGGGGTCACAAAACTATTATTTATCACCTTATCGGAACAGTGCATCCAAGCTATAAACATGCCTCTCTTTAAAACTTTGATAAACCAATTACGTAAACGAGGCGTTACATTTTTATTAAATCTTCTCAGTTCGCAGTATTACTCTGATAGCGATTGCCGTGGTTATAATTGGTATTGAGTAAAAGAACAAAACTTTTTCAGTCGACAAGAGTCATTGCTCTTTCAGACTCATTTTGAGCTTCAATTTTTAGAATAGTCTCATGGAGGTAGTTACAATAAGTAGATCAATTTAAAGTCGCATTGGTGACAATAGAACTACTAATGCGTGAGATGATGGTGAGCCCCTATCCAAAATCCAGAAAAAGCCGGTTCTAATAAAGACTGGAAGGGAAAAAGATAAAGAGAAAGAAAATCTGAAAGGAAAGAGGAAAACTGGAAAATACAGAAAAAGGCTACAAAGTAATGATAGCACGAAATTAGGGAAGGAGGCGAGAGTAATAAAGAAAAACAAGTGTGGGGACTACTTTTTTCCCTTTCCTTATTTTCCTGTCTCTCACTCTTTTGTAGCTTCCCCTATTTTTTCCACTTTTCTTTTATTTTCTTAGGTTCTTTTTTCCATCGTCTTTTTCCCTTCCACGAATTAAGTTTTTAGACGTATACAGTCCACTTCTAGAACCGGGAGGACAATTTCGCACTTTCCAATTATCTTTTGTTTCATAACGTTTCGCATTCCAATTCTTCCTATTTTTCTTTTCCCCAATCTTTATACAACGAATCTTTTCTTGTTCTTTAAACTTTTGGCGTTCCCACGCAGCAAAGTATGTATTCAAAACTGCCGTAGAGCAGTAAATTGGACAACGTACTTATCCAATATAATCACAGCTGACTACTTCGGTAGCAATTTCTTTATCTCCAGTTTTAGCAGACTCCTTTGATTCGCCAGGGAAATCTGCGACAAAGAGTTGCTTCATAGTCCCCTGCATGCAAACTGCAGTTGTTTGTTGGAAGCACTCCCCTTAGTTGGACTAAAAAGCGTCATTACCCCAAGACACGAAAAAACCTCCCCATCCTGCAAATAGCGTGTTCAATGTGGCATTTCCGATTCTTCTGTGACGCTCAAACGTGCCGCCTATCGAACGGACCAATCCCGAATAATAACCGCAAAAAAGCTCGTCCCGTATCGAGCTCCATTCCTGTGGGCATGTTTTCTTTATAAACAACTATCGGAAGAGCAAACAGTGGAGGGCGTCGAAGCGTTGCGCTCTCTAAACTAATAAAAAACCATCCGCTTCCGGGATTAATAAGAAACATACGTCTTCATGATAGAGGGTCAGGAACATGTGCTCCCGATGTTGGGGTGGAAAACTCGTGTTTTTGCGTGAATATATTATTTCCCGGAAGATTGATGGTTGTAATGTTCATGTGACAGCTGAAATCCAGTTAGGAATTCTACGTGATTTTTCTTCGATACGCAGATATAAAATTTTCGTGCCATAAATTTCGACGTTTCCTGCCATTCCACGTCGCGCACCCAGCGCAATTAGACGGCGAAAGAATCCCTCGGGAACCGGATCAATTTTCCACCAAATGCGCCTCTAAACCAAACTTACAACCTGCCATCGTAATCACCGGTTAATTAACAACCCGAACAATCGAAAAACCTTGAAAATTATTATTGCCCCCAATACCTCGAAACCATTGTGTTCGATAAAAAAATCCAATAAAGTTAACGGTCGCGATAGTGGCGGCTATAGCAGATAAGAAGTGAATTATTGAGGAACCGAATGATAGGTAGAAAAGAACGACGCAAGTCGAACCTCACTTAAACGCGTGTTGAACAAGGAAAGAACGACGACTTATTGGGCCGGAATGATGGAATATGAAGACGTATCACGAAGCTGTCGCTCTCACAGACTTAATATAAAGCTAGAGTGATAAACGACGCACTATTTGTGCGAAAGCCACATTATAGTTATTTACCAGTAGATGGCCGTCGTAAATTGCGGAAACGAGTCCGATGTAAAATAAAAGGCTCTAATCTGGCCAAGATCGGGAGGCGACGGTGTCCCCGGAAAAGGTAATGGCGCCATCAATTTCCGGCCAACGTGTACAAATTATTTGATCAGAGCCAAAATACCTGCGAGCAACTCCGCCGGACCGGAAGGTTGCCGGAATCGCCGCCATCTCTCAAAACAAGCCGTCCAGTAAATTCTCGGCTGCTCACTTTTTACCTTGAATTTATCTCATTTTGGGCCCGCCACACCGAAATCTCAAGACCTCCCCAAATCACAACTGAGTGAGCATTTTTTCTGTTTCACCCGCTTTTTTTTAGAAACACTAAATTAACTGCAGGTCGAGCGTATTTTTCTGACGTGACGAAGGTTGCGAAGTGGTGAACAAAACATCAAGAAATTTGGGGCAACTTCGACTCAAGAGTCTTATTATGAGATGATTGACTAATGGCATAGGTCTCAGTTTGTATTTTCTCTCCCATCCCCTTCCAGTTGAAATTTGCAGCTCGTGGGGGAAGGTGATTCTTCTGGGAAATTCTCTGTGCGCTAAATCTGAGGATGATAAGTTGGGGAATGCTGGAGTTGTTCGTGGAGATGCTTCAGCATTGTTGCTGGCAGGAGATGGCGTCCTGCAAGTAGACACGTCGTATTTCTCGAGTGCCGCTGCGAGTACTGAAAGTGTCTCTTTTACGGTTCCCGTTCCCGGCGGGAAACCCAGATCAATCTTGATCACAGTCCATTTCGCTATCAGTCTATCTCTCATAGTTATTACGCCACCAAAGAAAGTATCCGCGGTCAGGATACTAACAAACTGTCGCATCCATCATTCAAGCCATAACTTTGTTGGACAGCGTTCCATCTACTTATATTTATATAAATCAATCTTACCCTTCAGGCAGGAATCGAAATTTAATATCCGTAATGCACGCACTACTTCCCGCCGCCGTCGCCTCAACTTCCTGCTGTGTTCCAGCAACATCGTTATTAACCGTGCAGAGACCTGTTTGGTGAAGAGCTGAAATGTTGTGATTGCAGAGGCCGAAACCCGTAAACTGAAATTTTCTTTTTAACGACTCCGCCAACTTTATGTCGTGGAAAGGGATTATACACAAAGAAACGGTAACGAGATTGGGAAGCCCGCATTAAACGCCCCGTGATTCCGTCCTTTTCCCAGCAGAGTCCGATGAAGAGCTTCTGATTCCTGAAGTGCCGCGTATCGACCTCGAAGCACCCTCAACCTCCTTTGACGCAGCCTTCGATATTTTGCTTCCGTCCACAATCGTTGTCAATAACCCCCAAAATTTGCCCCGGTGTAAACTCGAAGCTTATTCAACTTCCTAACCGTAAAACAATTAATTGTATTTATAGTGCTTTTTGTAGATTTAGTAGTTTTCTTTGCGACCTGTGAACGGTTGCTCTACCTATCTACAACCTTCACGTTCAACGAACATATTCTGAATACCTAACAAAACCGAGGGAGAGTAGATCCAGTTTTTTTTTTATTATTATTAGATCGCCAACCTGGAAGCATTAGGCAGATACAAATTGGGATTAGGTCGAGGATTGGCAGACATAAAGCAAGTCGGCTTCTGGCGTGCACGCACGAAATTGCACTTCTCGAAAGACGAACCGAACATCAGATAGGGGAAAAGGGGAGAAACCTCATTTGCGCCATTGGAGAAGGTGGCTAATAGGGTTTCGCAGGACGACCCCGATTCAAAAATAGACACGAAAAAACAACTTTTGACGCAATATTTTTTTGCCAATGTTCAACCGGAACGACAAAGCGACATGAATTCCAGAAGCATCAAAATCTTTATTCACGAAGGTTGAGGAAATCAGAAATCAATCGTTTTTCTTTAGTTAACTGCTTTATCCAGACTTCCAAAAACTCGAAGGGGAGTAGACAAGTCCCATTTAATTTGTAACTGATGTCATACTTAAGTTTTTTTAACAAAAGAAAAAGTTGACAAACATTTAAGAAAATATTAAAACTAAAAATTATTGCGAGAAAATAGAGTAGAAGTAGAATTAAAATATATCCTGATAACAGATTACTAGATTGCTGATGTGAACTAGCACTGAAAATCTGAAGGAGAAAGACATTGCCACGCTCTCGGCCAGGTCGATAGAAGAAAGCTGCAATTTCTTTAAATTATTGTAACTGATAAGATAAGGGTGCGAGAAGTTGCAAGAGATCGAACAATAATTTAAGATAAATATTAAATAAACAAATAAATATATATTATCTACATGGTGGAAAAAAAATGATGGATCAGAAGATTTCGAGCAAATATCAAGAATAATATCTTCCAGTTAAAAAAATTTCGAAAAAGTAAAAATAAAGAGAATAAAATTTTAATGTAATTTTTTGTGCAAGCCAGTATTGTAAATTTTTGGGCCTAGAGAATAGACATTTAATGCGTCTGCCTGATGGCCGGCCTGAGACCCATGAGTTCAGTAAAGAGGTAGAGGTCGACTAAAGAAGGTGATTGGTGGCCACCTGGCAGTGCTTAAAAACGGGAACAAATATAATGTACACCAAATTAAACCCTACATCTTTTGCAATGTCCACAAGAAAATTTAATGAGCATTAAAAAATCTAAATAAACCCAAATTATTATACATCAGAAAATGAGAACATCACCACTAAAATAACTATGCTGCGTATTGTTTTACCATTGCTTACATTTTAAATTCTACATGTCTATCAATTTTACTAAATGTTTACCAAATTTAGAACGCTTAAGTTACGCGTCCGTGCTGTACATAATAAATATTCGCGCTATCCATTTATATTTAGTGTTTCTCAAAAAAACTATTTGTGCGTCAAATAATTATTCTATACTCCAAAAATGAAATATGCTCGCGCATCTCTCCTTGCCGCTTGCGCTTCCAGATAAAAGGCACGCGAAAAAAGTTTTGTACAACGTCAGTTCAGGGCCCTGTAATTTTTTTTTAAAGCACAATTAGAAATTAACACTAAAAGAAGTTTTACGTTTTACATAATGCAAGCCAATTACAGCAAAGCATTTATATATTACGGAAATCAATATTTTTTTTTGTGCAAACCACTTTTATTTTTACTTTTATTTTCCTTGCCCTAGCACATCTACATCTATAATTTTGCATAAAATTATTTACCATTTGCAGAACATTTTATTGCTTATGTATTTTTGAGCAACAAATAGTAATTTTAACTGCTAAATAATATAAGACACTGTCAAAAATTAAATATCTGGGTATTATGTTAGAATTAAATGCGGAATAAAATTTGGTGAACATTTAGTATTTATGGTCAACAAAAGTTATTTTGGCGAACAAAATATATAAAAGACCAGCATTATGTCAATATTTGGTTGTCGTTTTAAGATTATGTATTTTCTTAATTTTGGTGAGCATTTAGTATTTTTGGGAAATAAAAGTATTTTTTTGTATAAAAATATTGGGTAAATTTGGTACTGTTAAATACGACCCCTTAAAAACTACAATCATACCACCTCGAAATTCGAACCTTTTTCGACCATATAAAAGTGGAATTAGAACTATGTAGCGAGAGACCCACCTCTAGTTACCCCAAGAGAACAACGAAATATTCATTTGCTGAGTTTTTATGCTCGATGATTGTCTCGCTTGGCTGGTTTTTTTCGTTATGAAAGTTTCAAATTAGGTTTTGCGCCCGTCGTTTCGTCGTTTCTGTTCTTTTGAGTGGCGGCATTGGCTCGTCCTCGAATCAATTTCTGTTTCCAACAATAAGTCGGACGTCTGTCGCCAACAAAGCCCATTGTGTCCGGTTCTGTTTTCCATTAATTTTTATCTGACCGAAAAGAGTGTCGCGGAGAGCCGAACGGAAAACGCGGAGACCATGTATAGGAAACTACATCGACGACCCCAGATATTTATTTGCGATAAAACCATTGTACGAGTCCGATTCAATCTACGTGTGCATCAAACACCAGCCATAAATGGGGAAACGAAAATGGAAAAAACATCGGCGGCTTCTGGAAGTGACTTGTCCAGCTTTTTTGTTAGACCGTATTCGGCATCTCCGACATGACGACTTCGCCCAAACACAAAAACACGCATCGACCCATTCTCCCCATTTCTTCACCCCCCGACGAGTCGACAATCTTTTGATTACTCTTACCAACTCGGTTTCGAACTTATGAAAGACATTAGGACATCTGAGCGATTATCAATAGAAACGTCATTTAATTCCAAAGAAGCTTCCCAATTAATCAACATGGATTCTGGCTGGAAACGAACGTCGCGTTATCATTTATTTCGCGCCCCAACGACGGTTTTGTATCAAATTCTGAAAGCTCTTCTTGTCTTTGCCTCCTACCCCCAGACGGGGCGCGACAGAAACGAAGCGCTTTCAATTACCAAGCTATGAGAATCTGACCCGGCATTCTTCTAATCACTCAAAAGAATCACTAAGAGAAAGAACGGAGGATTCATTACTGGCAGCAGGAAATGTGACACTGTCGTCCCTTCAACCGACCGCCAAACTACTTCCCCCATCTCTATCCCTGTTATCGCTAGCACAGCTTCCTTTTTTTTAGTTTTAGTTTTTCAATTTTATCCTATTGTTAAATAAAGAATTTTTAATAGAAAAAAGGACAATTAATACTCGGCTTAAATATTTCTAGTTTCATGAATTACAAAGGAATGTTCTGCTGAACTAAGCCAAAATTATCTCTATTGTGCGTCTCTACGCTTCTTTTATGGGGTGTCTCCAGTCAAAGGGAAGCTAGTGATATTTGTCTGCACGCAACTGCATGAATTTTGAAACGGAACTCTTTTAAACAAAAATATTTTTGGTGGCACAAAAATGTTGCATTAACTGCTCTCTTTTACAGCATTTGCTAAAGAGCTCTTGACCCGAAAGCTCGCTTTTGTTGACGGTCGCCGGAATATTAAAAAAAAATACCAAAACTCTCCGGCAACGACGCCTCTCTAAAATCTTCCTTCATATTTCGAGTGTGCATTTAAAATTTTCAGCAAGTCGTTTTCTCTATCTTTGTTTGCCTCGTTCCGGGAGGTGTTACCAAAAAGAGATGTGACGTTGCGGATGGCATTATGTATGTCCGCAGCTTAATTGGGGAACGAACGACCAGACTTTAGCGCATAAATCGGACTCGGCAAGTGGATTTGGTGGGTTTTGCACCCGCATTACATGAACCAGGCACGCTACTATTATTTACGGTCATATAAAGTACAAGTATGGACTGTAAAATGCGCTTTGGCCGGCTTTTAGCTTAATTCGGTACCCGAACAATTTCGCGACTGCCGGCAGATGGCGGCCGGGCCAATCGCGTCAACCATTCCGAAATTTTGGGATCAAGCTCCAAAGCTGCGAAGAACGACAGGTATCGAGCCAATTTCGGTGAGGAAAAACGGTAAGGGTGGCATTCACTAACCCCAATGTAAGGGTCAGGAAAGAGATGTGTAGACTTTCTGCCGCAAAGAGCTGATAAAAATTGGCAGAAGGCGCAGTTAGAGACTTGATATTTTTACCACTTTACAAAGAAACCTTCAAAACACATACAATCTAAGAAAAATATGTAATAAAAAATAAGAGAAAATTTTGAATTTATTAGACCTGAAATTTTTAGTCCAAAAGCTCCACGTTGACTTTATTTGTCAACACAATAATAAAAATGACGAAAAATAAAAACTTTTTTTTTTATTTATTAAAGCTATAGAACTTTTTGGTCTAAAAGCTCCGAGTTAACCTTTTTTAAAAACCCTCTACCTCCTACAGTTCTGCAGCCAGGTATTACATAGTAAAGACTAATAAGTGTTCTTCTATTTTTTCGTTACGTGCAATTGAAATAAAAAAGTTGGGTGTGGGATAAGAACTTCGAGCTTTCGCCTCAAATTACCATATTAAAGTCCCGTTTGCTCGACTTGTTGTTTCGGGCAAGTTAGGCTATCGCTACGGTAAACTTCCCTAATTTCGCGGTTTTGGTCGCACCATCTTGAAGTAGTTCTGTCCCCGGTAACTCTTCCTCTTTCTTGTTCCTTTTCACTTCACTTCGAGGCGGAATATGTTTGCAAATAGGACGTTTACACGTCTGCACAGCGTACCAAGTCGGGATTAAGTTACGTGACTTCGCTCGTCGTAATGCACCGCGACGCTTTCGTCGCCGTTTAATTAACAAAATCGAAAAGTTTGCCGCATAAATCTAGCTTTAAAAAAACGTAAGACGTAGATTTAAATTAGCACGAAACTCCGATATTTGGTGGCGAAGTTGTATAATACGGTCCAATTTCCCGGTCGAATTAGCCGGGAAATTTGGAAAAAGTTGGGCGCGGTTTTCATTAAATCTCGGCCGACTCGGCTAATATAATAACCCTAAACAAAATTTAAATATTTTTGTACCTGTCGACGCTAATTAATTTAGGAGGTCGTTTGTGCGGACCGGGTCGGAGACAACCAAATTATGTTTAGTTGCCCGGAGGGCTTGTAAGCAACTTTCTAAGCGAATTAATTGCGAAAATGGCGAATGATCCGGCAAACCCTGCAGAATTTTCACCTAAATCAGCGGATTCGGCCGTCGGGACGCCTCGCACAATTAGATTGCACATAGAATATTTGCGGCCGGAGCGGCGCCTGTAATTCAACGGACCGCCAACAGGAATGCGCAGATGCAACCGGGTTTTAAATATTATGCAGGACGAGCAGAAACGCATCATTGGTAAAGTGCCTCACAAATTTGCTCCTTTATTTAATTTCTGAGGGCATAAATAAGCAATTAACAACAAGCTTACGGCAAGTTAGAGTCCTATCGAGTCCCAATAATTGGGGATGTAAATGTAAATTATCTACAGAATCCTTATTCTTAAAAAAATTTGGTTAAGAATATTGTCTCGTAAAATATTGTTCCAAAAAAGTCAAATCCGAGAACGTTCAAATAACTGTGTCTGCCATCTAAAAAATCTTTATTATTTGGTTTCTAGGTGCTGATTCTGCATCCCTCACAGTAATTGTGAAACGCCATCAGATGACAGCCTTCGTGCCACTTGCCCTGCTATTGTAGGGCGAGACAAACGGCGTCAAATCCCGAGCTCAGCAGCGTATGCGGAAAATATCATTCGTATTAATTATGCTGGCATTAATATCCTGCAAGCTGCAGAAATGATTTCTGCCAGCTTGCGGTTGTACGGCAGCAAAACGCAGACATGTCGCTTTTCGGTAATTAACAGCGCGTTAGTTTCACCCCGCATGACGTTAATAAGACCCAAGTTTCGGGTTCACGTCGCCGTTTGACGACCTGTAAACAATGGTCTTAAATCGTGGCAGTTATCCCACAATCGATACGTTTCCTGAATGCACGCGTGCAACGACTGCACCCCATGTCACGACAGCCCATCATTTCAGGACCTAACCGAGCTTGCATGGACGAGCCCGTCACGTTGGACAGAAACGTGCCTTAAAGGCTATCCGGCCGACCATTTAGTCGGTAGTTGACACCAGTGGAAATATTTAATCAGAAAAGCGCCATTAAAAGCTCGAAACAAACACTGAGTTAACTCTGCAGTTCCACTATATTTGCTCCAGCCTCAGTAGTGTTTTAGGAACGCCACCAAGTGGAGGTACAGAAAAGAAAATAGCGCGAAGGATGTGGTAAAGAAAGGGAACAAATACAATGTACACCAAATTAAACCATACATCCCTTGCACTGTCCACCAGAAAATTTAATGAGCATCAAAAAATCTAAATGAAACTCAAATTATTATACATCAGAAAATGAGAACATCACCACTAAAATAACTATGCTGCGTATTGTTTTACCATTGCTTACATTTTAAATTCTATATGTCTATCAATTTTACTAAATGTTCACCAAATTTAGAACGCTCAAGTTACGCGTCCGTGCTGTACATAATAAATATTTCCGCTATCCATTTATATTTAGTGTTTCTCAAAAAAACTATTTGTGTGTCAAATAATTATTCTATTACTCCAAAAATGAAATATGCTCCCGCATCTCTCCTTGCCGCTTGCGCTTCCAGACAAGAGGCACGCAAAAAAAGTTTTGTACACGGTCAGTTCAGGGCCCTGTAATTTTTTTTAAAAGCACGATTAGAAATTACCACTAAAAGAAGTTTTACGTTTTACATAATGCAAGCCAATTACAGCAAAGCATTTATATATTACGGAAATCAATATCTTTTTTTGTGCAAACCACTTCTATTTTTACTCTTATTTTCCTTGCCCTAGCACATCTACATCTATAATTTTGCATAAAATTATTTACAATTTGCACAACATTTTATTGCTTCTGTATTTTTGATCAACAAATAGTATTTTTAACTGCTAAATAATATAAGACACTGTCGAAAATTAAATATTTGGGAAGTATGTTAGTATTAAATGCGGAATAAAATTTGGTGAACATTTAGTATTTATGGTCAACAAAAGTTATTTTGGCGAACAAAATATATAAGAGGCCAGCATTATGTCAATATTTGGTTGCCGGTTTAAGATTATGTATTTTCTTAATTTTGGTGAGTATTTAGTATTTTTGGGAAATGAAAGTATTTTTTTGTATGAAAATATTGGGTAAATTTGGTAGACTGTTAAATGCGACCCGTAAAGAAATGGGATTAGAACGAGAAAAGGAAGGGACCTATTAGTTGGAAAGAATTAGTAAGTAGAATATTGGGGAGACTACATCTCAATGTAATATTAGCAAAGAGAATGATAACAAAAAAAAAATTATTTTTGAACAAAACATTGGGCGGTCGAGACAAAAAGTGGAACTTTCAAATACGCCATCGCTTCATTTTTCATTTTTAACGTCAAAACCAGTGCAAAATTTTGTTTAAAAGATATTGCATACTGAAAAGACGAATCTTAAGAAAAAAGCCCAAAATGCAGCTTTAAAAGTGGAAAAATTAAGAGGGTGAAAGTAGAAGATTTAGGAAAAAATTGAAAACTGTACTGAAGCATCTTAAACAAAGTCGGAGAATAGAAAAGTTAAAGAAATTAAAAAAAAATACAAATCTATCAAAGGCCGAAAATCACACTTTACTCCCGTATACAATGTTAAAAGGTCCCAGGCGGCAAGGGCGTAATTTTGTATGCACAACTTTGAATGTACAAAGTACGTTGTTTGCTTAAAATAAATTAATTTTTTAGCAATAACACGTTAAAATTATTATTATTGGCATATTTTCAGGTCGATTAAAGTTTCCAATAACGTAGTGCAAGACTTAAGAGTGAAGTTGTGTCATACAGTTCGGATGGTTGCTTCCCGAACTCGCACAGTGGTGCTCTTTCTATCTAAGTAAACTTTAAATAAACAGAAATTTATTTGCAATTTTCAGAAGGCGGAACATGCAATAACGAGCACCACGACATGACTTCTTAACGAGGCCGCAAATGCACGCAATAAGTTCCGAGATGTTAAGATGTGCGGTGCATTAGCCAATTACCTGTTAACATTTCTGGAAGACGTAAAGTGTCGTTTTCTTGTTTGTTTTTGTTTTCGTGAAAACCTGATAAAACACGTGTTTTATCTGGCTGGACCAACAGTTTTGAATCGGTTCCAAGATTCGGAAATAATAATAATTATTGTGCTGCACGTCAGACACTATTGACATTTAATGGGAAAATTAAACGTAACAGAGGCGAGCTCAACGCATTACCTTCTCATTAAAACAGGGTAAAGCTGTAATTAACCTGGATTACCATATCGGCTAATCCCATCATTGTCAACAAATAAACATTACATCAGCTTTGTGCAGTGTCATAATTCGAAACGCCGACAACGACACGCAGAAAAAACTTAGGAAGGAAATGATTTTGCGCCATTATGCGTAACGTTGCGCAGTTTTTTTTTTTTGGCAACGTGCGGACGCAACAAAAGAATTTATAACTTTCGGGGCATTTAGCGATTATTTTTAGCCGGGTAAATAAGAAGAATTATGAAGTGCAGGAATGTTGATCAAAAGAAAGGAGGTTCGTAAAAATAGAAAACCGCGTAGCGTCCATTACCGGAACTGAATGTTCTTTTTGCGAAAAGAGTCGATGAGATTTCTTTGTGATGAACCGACAAGAACGACGCTGTTTCTACAAGAGCGCGGGATAATACAACGAAACTGTCTTTTCGAACTTTTTAATTAGACGTTGAATAATATTGAATTACCGACACTTAGATACTTTAGCAACAGAAGGCTGCAAGAAAATTTCGTTTTAATGGCGATATTTAATTACATTTTACGCGTTATGACAAAGAGAACACAATCGGGCGCGTTTTCCAAAAGCCAATGGGAAAACGATACGCCTGAAAATTATTCGGGTTAAAGGGCGAAATTCAAGCCTAACATTAAGAGCTTTCAGGCCGCCAAAAATTTTATTAAACTCGCGAGAATTGCCAACGGAAAGAACAACTCTTAACTCTTAATGAATAGAGGAATACTATTATATAAAAAATACGCTGTATTCTATGAAAAACGTAGACATCATCAGTCGCATAAGAAAGTAATGAAATATTTACTTAGAAGAAATTCTAAGTTAACATAATTTTTTTTAATTTCACGATAATATTGGAAGGTTTTACCAACAAAAATATGTAAAGCTTTCGATTCTCAGACCTTCGGTTCAGATCTGGCGCGCTCTCTCCCCACGCCAAAAGTCAATTAATTTTTCTAAAATTTATAGTAACGATAATGACATTATCACCTTTTATGAAACTCATCGAGTGGTCTTAATATTTCTTAAAAGAAGAAAAATTGCAGTAATTACTTTTTATGATGCTGCTGATTGTCTTGGACTAAAAATATTTTTTGAAATGATGATGTAGATTGCCAATCCCGTCACGTGTCAATCAACGCGCCCAATTTCCGTTACGTGCGAATCGGCCACTAAACGTCGGAATCGTCGCACCTGAAGGGCCACCAATTGGCACGTGTATCGTGCGGTAACCCTTCGATCATTCGATTACCCTTATCGGGTTTCGCCGTTCCCACCCTAATTAATATCGAAACCTGCCGGTGTACACACGTGAGACACGAGGACAAGCAAAACTTGTACGATTGTCAAACAAAACCTGCCCCCAACAGGAACCAATATAAAATCCCCATACATCATTCCGACGGCGCCACGGGAAAGTAAACAACGTAACAGGTTTCATAAGCTGCAAGTTAGGAATGATCGTCGTTGTCCGGGCAACGGACGCCCGGC
Source organism: Schizotus pectinicornis (assembly GCA_951805265.1). Classification (NCBI taxonomy): domain Eukaryota; kingdom Metazoa; phylum Arthropoda; class Insecta; order Coleoptera; family Pyrochroidae; genus Schizotus; species Schizotus pectinicornis. Next base: position 6,865,415 of record OX638207.1, on the reverse strand, counting down.
GTCGTCGCTCTAAAAATACCCCACGTGCTTCTTGCCGGTTTAAAAGGCCGAAAAGACGTCGCGACGCCAACAACGCCCAACATCTTACCGGAAGAAAATATCGTCCGTTTTCGTTTATCTCTGGACGATGGGTCTTACGGTGGCAAGCAACAAGTCGGGTGATGACAACAACACAAACAAACACACGTGGACGAGACACAGAAAAAAAAGACGTGGACACACAAAAGACGGACACAGGACGACACAACACACACAGAACTGATGGTGTTCGAAACACAACAACACGGAGATGATTCTGGCCTCTCGACGACGCTATTGTAAAATTAGCGGGGCGATCGGTTCGCTAGATTCTTCCAATTGGTGGCTGCGTCTTATCGTCGCGCTCGCTGTGACTTTATTGATAAGGTTATCGAAAATCGAGACCCACGTCGGTTTGGTACACGACGAGTCATCAACGCGGCGGGTCTTGGAAAATCCGCGTGGCGATCCAGGCCGGGCTGCGAAGGTCATGGAAGGACGAGATTTCTGCAGGGTTAGGACGCAACATTATCTTCCGATTTTAAAAAGTTTGAACGAAAACCGAATTGGAGCAGAACGTTATCTCAAAAAATTAAAGAAAAATTCTTCAGGTCTCTATAAATTGAGAGACGTTCGGGTTCGGGTGGTGTTCAATATTTTCTTTTTCGCTGGTAGGCGACTAGAAGGTTAAAAATATAGAGCGCGGCGCCAAACTAATCACTCGATATAAATTGTTTAGTAAAAACACAAATAAGCTAGGGAAAAAAATTTATAACCGGAAATAATTTTTAAACATACAGGGTGAGCCAAGATGATTATACAGGGGCAAGTGACATTTTTGTTTGTAAAAAAAAAATTTTGGAGTTTTTTTCTAAGACCTTTTCACTCCAATATTATTACTGACTATTTCGAAACCACTTGCATGTACCTAGAGATTTTTTTTTTAAATAATTGCACGTTAAAAAAATTAATACAGTCAGAATTACATACAAGTTTTAAGAAAAAAATTATGTAAGTACAAGTTAGGAAACATAATTGAAACGACCACGAGTCTTTAATCGACTGCGGAAGTAAAGGGTGTTATGCTCACCATCCATCCTTCTCCTTCGCCATTGTAGTTGGGAATTACTGCAATCAACATTTGACAAGTTAGTTTCAATCTCGATCCTCAATTCTTTGAAATAAATTGGACGATAAAACTTAAGACTTAATAAATAAATATATATTACCCTTAGTGGCAACACCTGTCGCAGTCGTCTACTATTAGTCACTACACTCACTTCACTACACAGCACCCTTACTACATTGCAAGTTCTTTATTCCTGCAACAATCAACAATAGAGCAAAGATGCTCAAGTACGCGATGATAATCTTAATAGTCTTAATGCCGAAATCGAACTAACCGTAACCGTAAATCCTTATCGCTTAATTTATACAAAATTATATTAAAATTATATATATATTATAATATATATATATATATATATATAAATTATATATATATTAAAATTATATTTTCTTCACGTAACTAATACGTAACAACATTATCGAGTGAGTCCGTGACGGAAGTCAGGGCCGGCCTTCACAGTAGGTATAACCGGGCATCATCGTTGAATTCAGAAAGAAAATCCCTATTTTGTAGAAAAAAATTGTAGGTACTATCAATTTAAAAAGTAAAAGTGTCGTTTTGGTCTATGGTGGAGCAATAGTGCGTCCGACTCTGATAGCTCGAGTTCCATGATAGCTATAGAAATTTGAGTTAGGAACACAAATAAGCTAAAAAAATAATTATAACCAGAAACTATTTTTGAACATACCCCTTTATGTTTTTAGATTGAAAAATTAAGTTTAGCTACCCTGTATAATTTTTTAAAGGTAAAGACGATTCAAAGACATCCCACAGATGTTTCCTAACTAGTACTTACATATTTTTTTCTTAAAACTCGTAATTGTGACTGTAGTAATTTTTTTAACATGCATCTGCAAATGCCATTATTTTAACAAAAAAAAGATCACCACATTCCAGTAGTTTGGAAATAGTCAGTAATAATATTGAAGTGAAAAAAATCTAGAAAAAGACTCCAAAAAATCATTTTTTACAAACAATATTTTATTTACTTGCTGTCTTGGTTCACCCTGTGTTTAAATTTCTAGGTATCATTGAGCTCGAGCTATCGAAGTCGGTCACACTATTGCCCTACGCTGTGTATAAGTATTTTATTTTTAAACACTAAATAGGTATTAAGTTTGAGCTGGTTTAAGTTAGTATTTCTATTTTTACTTATAATCGAGTATTTTCCGCACAACTGCTACTCATGTTTTTCTTGTCGTTTTAGCACAGTGATTGCATAAAACTAATCTGGCAAGTACATAATAAAAACGCAACCTTGTTATTAATGCTGCGTTAGAGCCAAAGGCAATGCTTTGATCTCCGACGTGGATCTTGCATCCAACAGACTTGAAGCGATGCGCTTGTATGGAGCATCATCAGATTATGGTTAATTAACAACAATACGGTGTTCTACATATTGCATCGGCATCTATGCAGTAATTCTAACTAATCATGCCGAATTATTCAACTAACGCTAATGAGTAACATCAAAGATAATGTAGGAAACCATAACATCAGGCTGGATCGTGCAGTTAAGTTTATTCAAAAGTTGCATTCATGTTATCTAGTAAGTGAAGAAGACGTAATTTTAAAGTAACCGTTTCTAAATTTCTTCTGTGTTTTCAAGAAGACGCCTCCAGTTAAATTGTGACATTCAAAAGTCTAAGAATCTCAATTTTGCAGAATTTTGCATTTTAGAGAAAAGTAAAGTTAGGTAGATTATGGTTGCAGCATCATTCTTCAGGTACGCGGTGCAGCAGCTAACCCACGAAAGTTACGATCTCATGAACCAAACGACTATTGCAACATTGTTGCAATTAAAACCGATGACGTTATGAAAAACTTATTTCAGCGCAACAATGAACGTCATGGCCGCAGTGAATTACGGGTGTGTGATAAGCGATCCCGCCCGTCCCATCAAAACAACATCGACTTCATCGCCTGCACTGTTTATTGTGTTCATTTATAAAACAAACACACTGTAAATCGATAGCACGGTCGGATCCTCAGTTTTTGTGTCGACTCTCCCTCACCGACCGGCCCTTTCAAAAATTCCGCCCTGTTTCATTAATTAGAAGGTCCGGCAAAATTTTGCAGATATTTTATTAATTAATTTTTGGGGAATGCAACAAAAATTTTTGCGAATTACACTACAGCTCGCATCACGGAGACGTGACAGCCTAAGGTTAATTAATTAAAAGTTTGAGACTGGATTAATGAAATTCATATTTTACAACTCTCCCTAATAAATAATAACGCTAATTAAAAAGTTTGACATTGAGCTGAAGCGCGAACGACATCCCAGCGATGATCGAAATTGTTCGCCTTTTTTCGCGGCTAGTCACCCCCAAGTGGAGGCTAAGGAAGAACCACCATTTTTTTTACGAGGCTCCTGGAGGCTAAAAATAGAAGCAACCACCCCTTTCCATTAGGAGAAAAAGTTAGTGTCAACATTTTTTTTTCAATTTTATTATTATTTCTAACATATTATTTTTGTTAGCCCTCCGAGAAGCATTTCTGCCAATGGCTTCATGTTGCCCTCAACCAGCAGGTTATTAAAATTTTTATTTCAGCTCTAACCATATAGGGTAGCTAACACTTTCTGTCGTCTAAATGGATTTTGCTGAATAATGCCGGGGCTTTCCTGTTAAATTTCGTTACAAACGCGTTATTTAATTGAGCAATCGTCAGTGGCCCCCGCACGTATTTCATTTCGTACAACACGACCCCCAGTTTATGAGGCGGCTTGCACTCATTAATTCGCAGGCCGTTTTGTCCGCTAAACACACGACCGGACATTAGTCATGACATTTTGAGCGGACTTGTCACAACCATGACATATGAAAGGACCCCTTCAACTCCATATAAATACTCCATTATGTCGCCACCAAAAATTCTCCACTCGCACCGTTATTTATTATTGTATTTAAACTAAACGGCGGCCGGGAACAAAGAGACGCTTAATTTCGGAAAGAAGCGCCGCTATCCCCGATGTCCTCGCCGGATAAAAAGGACGAACTAGGAGGAAACCGCGATCAAACACTACAAATCTTACTTATCGCTGGAATTAAACGCGAGGAACTTACTGTTGCTGGCCGACATACTTTACGGCACCCAAATTAAACTGGAGGGGTTTTTCCAACGATTCCGAGAAGGGTGGGTACGTTAAAGTCCTCCGTCAATTACTAATCTGCAAAAAGTAGGGTTGTTTTAGGCTTAAAGCTGCAATTGTACTGAGACAACAGTGGGCGACATGTAGAGGGTACGAGTTGCATGCCACATGTCGTATAGTGTCGCATGTTCAATGTGCTGCTTTAATCATGCCACAATAGGTTGCATACGATTGAAGCGTGTCTCCACTCATCCATTTGCAGCAACACTGTCGTGTCGCCTGAGATTGTAGCTTCAGTCGCATGCAACACTAATTGTCTAGCATGCTTCACGCCGGTTGAAAGTCGAAAGAGTCGGTGTGCATGCGTCTTTGTCGCATGCCACACGTTGCCTAAATGTTGCCTGATTGAACTTTTGTGCACTTTGTGGCCCTGTCAATCGGCGTCCGCTATCGGAGTCGCGGCTTTAATTAGAACGGGCATGTAAAATATTTCTGGGGAATGAGGGTCGGTGATAAAGCATCGCGTTTCATTAAGTCCGCGCTGTGTAAAGCTTTATGCTTTTGCAAATCATCTCTTTGTCGCTGCCGTCTCTTGCGTTGGGCACAAATGAGATTGCAATATCAAAAATAAGCCGGCAACACAAACGAAAATTCATTTGCAGCAGTTCATCGCCGGTAGAACCGACAATTCATCCCGTAATTAGACAGAGCCTATCTTCCCGGATTGCCGTCAACTTTATTAGAAATTTCCCTTTGTTGTGTCGCAATAATGAACGCCGCTCTTCGGCAAAGAGACGGCCGGACGCGCTGCTAACTAAATGAATAGTGCTTCGAAGCAAAATATCGGAGGGCAAAGAACAAATCGAAAGCCGCAGCGCTACAGGTTGTGGTGGGCACTCAATTTTGCACTGAGGGTAGTTGGTTATCAAAATGAAAGCGTGGGTGGCGATTTACTTGTTAATCTGTTACTAACAGAGTTTGTGTCGGAGCTGTTTATTAGATTAACATATGAAAAGGTGCCTATTAGGGCGCAATTAGCGGGGTTCACAAAATTAGGGCTGCTGTGCAAGACTGTGCGGTAAGAGATTCCACCCCATCAAACGTCGGTATCCAATCCCGTTAAAATTTCGCCCTTTCATCAGAACCACCTCTATATTTATCCACCGCTACCCCTCCCTAACGTTACATTATCAAATATTTGCCGCCGCATTGCAGAAACAGGGTTAAAGGGTTTTTGTAATATTACTTCAAACCTCTTGCAAAACCCATTCAAACCCTTTGTAGCGCCACTGAGTTTTTTGCTCTCAAATCCCAAATTAAATTTTTGTTTTAAAAATTGAATCAATGATGTTACATAATTGTAACAACTTCAGTTCAAAAATTTTAATTTAAATATTGAAAAAGTTCCTGCTTCATTCAAACGTTAATAATTTTTCCAATTTTATTTCTCCATACAAAGAATGTCTCCGGTTCTAGTTGTTAACATTGCCCTCCTTGGGGAGGAGGCTCGATAAAATGCTCGAGACGCTTTTGGAAATCGGGAGCTTTCGCCGTCGATGGGCGCTAAAGCGAGGACGCAATCTCGCCCTCGTTATTTATTAACGGGCGATCTGCGCGTCGGCGGTTCGATACGTTGCAACAATGTGCATCATTTTAGTTTGAATAAATCTGACGAAAGCGGCTAATGTATGCAAACTACCCCCTGATAAAATAACTAGATCCCCCTATTTTACGACTACTTTTGTGTGTTTCAATTTCGAGGCGGGCACGTGCGTGCCAGCAAAGCAATAAAACCAGATAGCCGTGTTCGCTAAATATACCCTACGTGCAACTGCACCGCAAACACTTCTTTCGAAATTTCCAAATTGATTTTGACCCCGGCGCGGACTTAGCATGAATCACAACGAGGCCTCCAATAAAAAAAAAAAGTCAATTCCGGAGACAAATAGAAAAAGTAAATTTCGACACGGCAGCGGCGGGCGTGATGAAGGAGGCGAGACACAACACATCGAAAACTTTTTGAAAGGAAGTGACAAAAAGCGCGAGGGAAATTCGGTACGAGACCGCATTATTAATAAGATCGGGCGGGTGGAAGGTTCATCCCTTGGCTTTTAAATGCTTTTGAGATTCTTTGCGAGTTCTTCGGGGCGGCCGTTCTCTCCCCGGCGCGGATGTGTGCCGAATTGAATAAATAATATATGGGGAGGGTTGGGCGGTGGTGATCAAATTTTACGATACACTTTCCCCGGATGGCACCTGTGCAGGGTGGTTGTTAGGTTTCTCTCTGTGTGACCGTTCCATTGTGCCATTGAATTGTATTACGTTGTCTATGGAAATATTGCCGTGCGGATCCGCTTTTGCCGGCTGCACGGCCCGCAGAGCTGCACTTTAACAGTGATGCCAACTGTAAATGCAAATTGAGATCCGTGTAAATGTATTACGGCTTATTGCCCCGACCGGATATATTGATATTGCTCTTTATTCGACGAACATTACTACAAGCCAAACCTAAAAGCGACTTTATGACGCATAAATCTAGCAACTTACACAGGCAGCAAGCTACTACACATTAGATTTGATAAGTAAAATATAAACAGCTTTTTACAATTTGTAAGTTGCATCTTTTTCAATATCCAAAATAAACTTATAATTATACTTTTCATTTACATAGGTACTCATTCTGGAATAATAGATACTTTGTCAATAAGAAACACTACGCCATCTGTTGCTAGTAATGATCCGAAAATACGTCTTATAACTCTCTGGCTATTAAACTTTGGATCCTATTTAACAGTCTACCAAATTTACTCAATATTTTCATACAAAAAATACTTTTATTTCCCAAAAATACTAAATGCTCACCAAAATTAAGAAAATACATAATCTTAAAGCGACAAACAAATGTTGACATAATGCTGGTCTCTTAAATATTTTGTTCGCCAAAATAACTTTTGTTGACCATAAATACTAAATGTTTACCAAATTTTATTCCGAATTTAATTCTAACATAATACCCAGACATTTAATTTTCGACAGTGTCTTATGATATCTAGCAGTTAAAAATATTATTTGTTGATCAAAAATACACAAGCAATAAAATGTTGTGCAAATGGTAGATAATTTTATGCAAAATTATACATGTAGATGTGCTAGGGCAAGAAAAATAAGAGTAAAAATAGAAGTAGTTTGCACAAAAAAAGATATTGATTTCCGTAATATATAAATGCTTTGCTGTAATTGGCTTGCATTATGTAAAACGTAAAACTTCTTTAAGTGGTAATTTCTAATCGTGCTTTTAAAAAAAAATTACAGGGCCTTGAGCTGACCGTGTACAAAACTTTTTTCGCGTGCCTCTTGTCTGGAAGCTCAAGCGGCAAGGAGAGATGCGCGAGCATATTTCATTTTTGGAGTAATAGAATAATTATTTGACGCTTAAATAGTTTTTTTGAGAAACACTAACTATAAATGGATAGCGCGAATATTTATTATGAACAACACGGACGCGTAACTTGAGCGTTCTAAATTTGGTGAACATTTAGTAAAATTGATAGACATATAGAATTTAGAATGTAAGCAATGGTAAAACAATACGCAGCATAGTTATTTTAGTGGTGATGTTCTCATTTTCAGATGGTATAATTTGGGTTTCATTTAGATTTTTTGATGCTCATTAAATTTTCTGGTGGACAGTGCAAGAGATCTATAGTTTAATTTGGTGTACATTATATTTGTTCCCTTAAACTATTATAAAGCTGGTGTGAGCGTCCCTTATGTAACGTTGAGGCGAGACCATTGGGGTACCAAAAGAAGTAAATATTTATTATCCATAGCACCATTGGGCGATAAAGATTTGCTGGAGTCCAATAAGTCAGACTATCAGATCTGCTGCTACAACCACTCCTACAGCCCGTTTCACACAACTTCAAAATTGCCGATTTTGATTCACGGGTCGTGCCTTAAATATTGTTGGCGAGTGTACCTACTACTCCCTAGAACTACGACAGAAATCCTCCTTCATGATTGAACGATGTGTCAATAAATTCGTTGATGGATCCCATCCAAATATAGACTGCGTTAACCGAATTGTTGTTTCACTTGTTTCATCTAAATGCAATTACCAATTGAGGGACGGGCTGCACTGCAAGAGAAATTTATTAGGCGCTTCGAGTTCTTGAACTTTTATAAAAGTTGTTTAATAGTAAATTTCATAATAAAGAACTCTCATGAATAAACTTGACGATAACAAGGACGACTGACAATGGAGCTATAAGGAGTTCTTTTGAAACATAATTTATTGAGAAAATTGAACGTTAAAACCTTTCAAATTTTACGCCGTAGTGCAAACGACAGCATTTAACATTTAATATTTTACGCTTTACAGCCAAAAGTTGTAGCTGCATTTAATATTGAACATACTGCAAATAAGTAAATCGCAGAAACAACCCAACCTAAGAAGAATGTGGAAACTATAATTCTACTAAAAATGGAAGGAAAGTAAGTAACTCTTAATTCCTTTGCTAGGAATAGTTATTTAATTAGTAGCTCATTTGACTCTGTGACGAGAATAAGTCAATGGTAGGACCTTACAGAGGATATAGCAATAATCTAAATTTAGAAGGAGCGCAGAAATAGAAAAATCAATAGGTGATAGGCACTTCAACTGAAAGAGAAAATTAAAGAAACGACGCATTTGAAAGAATCTACTTGTTATAAAAATGTTGAAGACTTGAATCATAGTTATTAAGACCCTGCAGATATCTTCATTAATAATTTTAAGGATTAGGACCGAAAACACTTTTGATTATGGGATTCTTCTTACAATCAGCATTGAGTCAAATAAATCTAAATGATGACTTTCAAAATTAAGTTCGGATTATGGCTGACGAATGGATTTTCCGAACCAAGAAGGGCGTCGCATTACAATAAAATGTATCGACCCCCGCTCTTCATCAATTTCGTATTAAATCATAAAAATCGGGAAACGCGAGGGAGCGAAAAGAAATTTGAATTACTATCGCGTGAAGCCCCGGGCAAGAGCAGCCGTAAATAGGCACGTCATCAGGTCATTATCAATTTATTATCAGGTGCTGAACTATGTTCCAAGTTCGGAAACGAGAACTGCTGCTTGTTTGAAATTAGACGATAAATATTGGAGAAGCAGGCGATTCCTCTTGCCGTTACTGTCCATTTTTAAAGCGATTATTTTCCAACCCTCGCCAGCCAGAAACCCTAAGCTTTTGAAAGCAAATTATGACGCAATTGCAACAATTCGACGCAGCGCTAATTTCGGTTGATTCTCCGAAATTATTGGCAGCTTGCGACGTTAAGTTTTCGGCGGCTTCGCCGCAATTACCTAGAAACTGCCGTTGGGACGCAAACAATTCGAAAATTTCGCCGTTGGCCCGAATTTCCAATTATTACAATGTTGTTGTTGCCGGATTTTTCTTAATTGTTTCCCCGGAAAGCCGATTTCAATTCGAGCAGGGGATTTTTCGGAGCCTAATTGAAAAACCGTGCTGCTCCGTCAAACTTTTAATAACCTTTATATAATAGAAGAGAAGGACCTGCGAAACAAATAAATAAACTGAGCAAGAAGGAAAATTAGGACGGCAGCAAATTTAAGAGGAACGACGACGTCCCGGATATTCCCGCTTCCCCTTCATTTCGTCTCCAACAAATTCTGGTCGCATCTGTTCAGCGATTCCCGAATAATCGTTTCAATTCGCGTAGTCAAATAAAAGGAATGAATTCTTTACGACGTTAAAAAAAAACATGAAGTGTGTGCCTACAGTTCGCTACCCTTAATCCTGGCAGGAACTGCAACACGCCGGAACCGGCAGCATAATTTATTTAGTCGGCGAGATGGGGACGCAATTGACCGTTCGATGCGCCAACGGGTGCCGGAGACGGGTTTGATTTGGCCGAGGGCCCAGCTGGGACCCGTCGACCACACGGGGGCTAATGGGCGCGCTCCGGCCGCTAATTGTGCGTTAAATCAGCAAATCTCAGGGTTGTTAAGAATTTTCTGTACCATTCTATTCTATTAGCGGGCACCCAGATAGCAGCTTCACTAAAATGAAAAAAGTTTTACACACAACCCCCACTTTCTTATTTGTTTTTCTCAGTCTCTCTCTCTCTCCCTCTCTCTCCCTCTCTCTCTCTCTCTCTCTCTCTCTCTCTCTCTCTCATTCCCAGATTTTTTCTTTTACTAGTCTTTCTCTTTCTCTATCGCTGTTTCTTTTTCTTTCTCTTTTCATTTCTTTTTTTATTTTTCTTTCTATCCCCATCGGTTCGTTTCTTTGTTTTGATCCGTTTTTCTCTTTCTCAGTCTACATGCTGGATTATGTTTTCTTCTCTTGTGATCCTTCTTGACCCTGATCTTTTTCCTGTATTCTTCTTTGATTCTTCTTGCTTTATTCGTTCTGGAATCTTGTTCTTCTGACTCTGCTTCAGTATTTTGTCTTGTGATTCTTCTCTTATTTTTCTCTTGCCCAGCCGTAACAGTAGTTAGTCACCTATACCTATCCTGCAGTGAAAAATAGACAACATGCGGCATGCTGCTCGCATATTGTTCCCTATTGTTGCAACTGCACTTTTATACACTTTCATTGTTGGCAGCTCGCGTTCAGTTCTAGCAGTCAGAGATACCTGGATGTTGTTGTTAAATTTGAGGAGAATGGAGAAACTTTCTTTATTTCAGCCAGCTCGACATTAACGCCGGCTACTTCAGGCGTGCAGTCGATAACACGTTGAAAATAAAGCAAAAAAGTGTTGCAAAGCCCGACGGGGGCGATTGTCATTTCGCGAAAAAGTGCAGTCTACGAACTCGAGAAGTTGGCAGTTAACTTGGCTCGACGTTATTTGGGAGTCAATCGAACTTTTCCTGGAACAAAAACAGTTCGTCAGTAAACTGAAATTAGAGTTGCACAAAAGAAAACCCGCTGCCGTGGAAATTAAACCAGATGACTTTCCATTTTCCTCTTTCCCTGGCTGGGGGTGAATATAATAAGTGATTCGAGTAGTCAATGTGCACAACGCTCTTGATCCGGTAAGAACCTGGCATTAGCTAGACCGGAGTTGTTTGTGGATCATTTGGACATTATCGGCGGTCGCAGATTCCAACGTAATTATCCGCGGTGATTAGTGCAACTACATATCTGTAGTAATCTGCAAAATAATTTCGAGTTCGTTCGCAATTCTAGCTGTTTGCTTTGGCTTTTGCCTGCCCGGTCTGTTTGGTTTATTGGTTCGCTGGAGCTTCATTTCGATTATTTGGCGTGGGATCAAAATTACTATTGGCATTAATAGAGGGATTATGAGCCGGCCGACCATCGAGCGGTTACTGTGTCTATTTAATTCGCAAACCTATTAGGACAGCCGGAAAATTAGCACAACCAACAACTGCTGACAGTTGCTTCACTAACAAAGTAAGGTGGGAATTTACTGATTTATCGATTCGCAATATAAATTACCCACCAGCCCCCAAGATGCACTACGTCTAGCTTCCACACAGACGGAAGAGATAATTAAGTGGTCACCTAATCTTCGCTAGCCTTTCCAAGGGCAATTCAGGCCACTAGGTACTAGCTTTTCAATCAACAAACAAATTTATGGCATCTTTTTAACTATCCTTTAGAGCAACTTTCTAGACCTAGACTATAATGTAAAAAAATTTATTCAAAAAATATATACTAGCTCCTTGACAGCGGAAAATAAATAATTTCGACTCTCACGATGATAACTTATCTTTGCCATTTACATGAAAACGAAGACTGATGCCCGTTAACCTAATAATAATAGTAATAAAAGCGAGTGTTGTTGGGATCGGAGCTCGTTCTGATGCTCGTGAAAGGAATGTGCACACCATTTTCTGCACTGTGCCACATTTAATATCGTGCATGTAGCGTGGAAAACTCGGCATGAAAGGAAAACCGGCATAATACACCTATGATAAATAGAAAAGGACTTCGCTAATGTAGCGTGAAGCAACACGCGCCGACTGTCAGGAATCAGATCCTGCAGCTCCCGACCAGGTTTTTCACATTTCACGCTTTCCCGTTTTCCATACCCTCCCCGAGAAGTATTAAACGTAATGTTTGGTCATGTTGATTCAAACTTAATTCAATTCTCATCATTTGGACACGCAATTGACGGCTGACAACTGTCAGTGGCCTTCGAGGTTTTCAGTCACTCATCACTTCGTGTTTTAGTTGCGTATTTAATAATAATTTTAAGCTCTAAATAACAAAATGTGGATAATATTGAATGAGTAGCGACCAATTTATTTAAAAATTTTGATTATCGCCACTGACATTAGCACATGCCATTATAGCGGGTAAAGTTGTTCAGTATCGATATCGGCACATGCCATCGTTCTAGATAAGCCTTTACCTACTAAAGGAATTAAACTATGCAGGGTAGGCATGTTGCTATAAAAAAACGAAAAACATGATTACAAAAGAACACTGAACGTCAGCCTTAGAAATAAAAAGACAAAGACTGAAAATAAGGCAATAGAGAAGATTAAGGAAACTTAAAGAAATTCAGGGATGAAGAAGAAGAGGAAAATATCAAAAAAGTGCGGAATCTATTATTTGCTTTGGGACCATATTGAGTACCGAAGATGACAACCCGTCATCTTTGATACTCAATATGAGGAGAAAAAATTAGAAATTTTCGAACCCTTGTAGAAAGATGCAGTCAAGTGCTGATCAAATAAAACTAATTTTTTTATTCAAGTCAAGAAGCTTGAGAATGGCTCAGATGTAGAATCTAATTTTGTTGAAACGTACTAAAAATAAAAGGTTTTGTTTGTTACTAATATTTTTTTTAAATTTGTTAAGGTAATTTTTAAATAATGAACCATTAAAATCCACAAATCCATTATTATCTTACATTAATTAGGATTTATTTAAAAATTCTGCTGTACTACCCCTAGGGCCAGAACTGGTATTGTATTACCTTCTCTGCTTGTGGAGCTCGCCCAGAAGTCCGATATTGGAAGAGCTCATTTGGGGAAAGTATTTGTGGATAATCTCCCCGTGTAAAAACGTTTAAAATAATTGAGTTTGCGCGTTAATTGAGAAGCGATCGAGCAATTAGTTTTGGATTAATTCTAAACAAGGGTCTGACGCGGATATTTTAAATTTGAAATGCATAAAACATCGGGCGTTCTATAGCCATCCGCTAAAAGTATCACTGACACGCGAGACCCTCATCTCCGCGCCTCCTGAATTATTCAACTTCCCAATAAAAAGTAAACAGCTGAATAGACGATTCTCACTTGGATTGACTTTGGCCAACTCGAAACCGACGTCATGAACAAAATCAACAGACCACGACAGAAAAATTAAAATAATTCAAGAAGACGGTAACGCGCGAAGTCTTGCTTTCGAGAGCTTCCTGTTTTAATTGCGCAGCTTTCACGTAAAGCTCTCAACCAGAGAAAATGTCTGAAAAAGCTTGTTAGAGGAAACATCATTATTTTTCAACACAATCCTCTTCAAAAATTTGGTTCTCATAATTTATTGGCCTGGTCCGCAAATGCTCAGTACAATTGCCCAACTTCACTTTTACCTCAATATTTTATGGGAAGAAAAAATATAATGTACACCAAATTAAACCATACATCCCTTGCACTGTCCACCAGAAAATTTAATGAGCATCAAATAATCTAAATAAAACCCAAATTATTATACATCAGAAAATGAGAACATCACTACTAAAATAACTATGCTGCGTATTGTTTTACCATTGCTTACATTTTAAATTCTATATGTCTATTAATTTTACTAAATGTTCACCAAATTTAGAACGCTCAAGTTACGCGTCCGTGCTGTGCATAATAAATATTCGCGCTATCCATTTGTATTTAGTGTTTCTCAAAAAAACTATTTGTGCGTCAAATAATTATTCTATTACTCTAAAAATGAAATATGCTCCCGCATCTCTCCTTGCCGCTTGCGCTTCCAGACAAGAAGCACGCAAAAAAAGTGTTGTACAAGGTCAGTTCAGAGCCCTGTAATTTTTTTTTAAACGCACGATTAGAAATTACCACTAAAAGAAGTTTTACGTTTTACATATTGCAAGCCAATTATAGCAAAGCATTTATATATTACGGAAATCAATATCTTTTTTTGTGCAAACCACTTCTATTTTTACTCTTATTTTCCTTGCCCTAGCACATCTACGTCTATAATTTTGCATAAAATTATTTACCATTTGCACAACATTTTATTGTTTGTGTATTTTTGATCAACAAATAGTATTTTTAACTGCTAAATAATATAAGACACTGTCGAAAATTAAATATCTGGGTATTATGTTAGAATTAAATGCGGAATAAAATTTGGTGAACATTTAGTATTTATGGTCAACAAAAGTTATTTTGTCGAAAAAAATATATAAGAGGTCAGCATTATGTCAATATTTGGTTGTCGCTTTAAGATTATGTATTTTTTTAATTTTGGTGAGCATTTAGTATTTTTGGGAAATAAAAGTATTTTTTTGTATGACAATATTGGATAAATTTGGTAGACTGTTAAATACGACGCATATTTTATTACTCAAACACTTCTCTATTTTGACTTGATCTACTCCCTCTTTGTCAGTTGACACAAATTGTTGGCATTAAATTTTAGCGATAGGTTCTTGGAACTAAATTTGTTGAATAGAAAAATAAAATCACAACTCAAAGCTGATTTTATTATATATTTTTGTACTTTATTTATATATTTATATTTTTTTATAAATTAATAAAGTCTTAATTAAAAAAGAAAAAAATATTTAACATAATAATGCTGATGCGATTGTGAGAGGAAAAAGAGCTTCTCTGAAACATTTGTTGGGGCTTGTCCTCCATCATTTCCGATAGGAAAGTTCGTTACAGTTTGCAGGCCGCTTAGTCGAGAGATTCGGCGTCTCTTCAATTTAGGGACGTCTCTGGTTCACCGGTTTTCTTTACAACACTTTGCAGTTTCATTATCGAGGACTTAGTGTCGACCTTAAATCCAGGTCGCTCGTTCGGGCCGAACGCCGAGAGGAAATTAAAACAAGAATAAAATTATCTGATACTAAACCGTAACAATCTAATTTGTCCATCGGGGCCCCTCGCAGGCGTTTTTGGCAGCGTGCAACTGTAAAGTCGCGGCCCTAATTTCTTCTCGAACGGCCCATTAGAGTCGACGTGATAAACAGTTTAAATTCGACAAAGAATCCGTATTCTTTCCGGCCCTTTCGATATTTGCACGCGAATACCGACCCGGACGTAATTACGTCGAGAATCGAGAACAGCGTGCGGTCGGAAATTTTCAATTGCCGCACGAAGAGAATTCATGTTTTATTATCGGAAATTGAATTGGCGCAAAATCTAAAGAAAATATCGAAACCCTTTCGGGAGCCCGATAGGGATTTTCAACGGGAAGAAACGAGGAAAGTTTATATCGGGATCTCTGGAGATTATTGCCGGCCTCCCAAGTCCCTTTGTTTCAGGTACTGGAAATAAATCACACTCTGGCCCGACACGGAACGAGTCTTACACAAAAATCGTTCTTGTTTTAAATCAACAACACCTGCGAGCCGGACTTGGCGAAAAGTTAGCGAGAGAAAGACAGCCGCAAGAATAATAGGTCGTAAAGCGCACCAAATGACCTCGTTTTAGTTAATACTCAGAAATTAGATGTGACAAGTGTAAAGTTTGCTAGTTTCCACAAAACAAATTTCAGTTGGTAGTTTGTTTACGAAGTTCGTTTCCAGGCAAGACGCCAAGCTCTTTAACGTGAATAATCGCCGAAAAACTGCAACTATCTCCTTAATTTATGCGTTGTAGTCGCGACAATCAACTCTAAAATGCCAACGACTCCAGGAGGCGGCTTAATAACGTCCGACCTTTTTGTCAAACACCGTAATTGGACGTTTTGGTAATGTTGTAAAAATTTCGAAATTGCGAATAACAGCAATTAAATTCTCTGTTGCGCTCCGTGCTTGCCAAAGTAACTCAGCTCCGGAGCAAATATTCAGCCTCTGTTATTCTTTGTATCGCGAGGAATTCGTAATATCGCAGTGTGTCCTTCGTCCTCCGCCTTCGATATTCCCTTTGAATTCAAACGCTCAGACCGAGCTACAAAGGCGTATTGTAATATAAAATATAATTAGCGAAAGGGCGCAATAGCCTGAACTGATAAGATAAATACAATTTAGCCTGGATATTAAATTTCGACTCGTATTATTCTAAAACAATTTATTATAGGGAGGCCGGAGCAAATTTACATTCTATTCGGCAAAATAAAAAAGTTGGAGACTATCGAGATTACCTTAGTTACAAGTGGGCGTAGAGGACTGTCTAGGAGCCGAGAACGGGAATAAAAGCAATAAAAACTTGTTCGACAACAGGAGAGAAACTCCCAAAAAGTGTCAAAATGTTTCTTTCATGCTCACGAAATATGGGAGACGTCTGGAAACTTACAAGTTATTTAAATGTGTATATGTAGATTTTGCAGCAGGTCGGCCATCAACTTAACAAGTATGATTCTTTCACTTCACTTCATCTCACGTCAGCTCTGCCGCCCCCAAAAACCAAATAAAGGTCGGTTCGAGAAATAATTATTCAACCACAAGACCATTTAAAGTTATTTTAATGGGAGACAAATATAATGTAGGTACACCAAATTAAACCATACATTCCTTGCACTGGTCCACCAGAAAATTTAATGACCATCAAAAAATCTAAATGAAACCCAAATTATTATACATCAGAAAATGAGACCACTAAAATAACTATGCTGCGTATTGTTTTACCATTGCTTACATTTTAAATTCTATTGGTCTATCAATTTTACTAAATGTTCACCAAATTTAGAACGTTCAAGTTACGCGTCCGTGCTGTACATAATAAATATTCGCGCTATCCATTTATATTTAGTGTTTCTCAAAAAAACTATTTGTGCGTCAAATAATTATTCTATTACTCCAAAAATGAAATATGCTCGCGCATCTTTCCTTGCCGCTTGCGCTTCCAGACAAGAGGCACGCGAAAAAAAGTTCTGTACAAGGTCAGTTCAGGGCCCTGTAATTTTTTTTTAAAAGCACGATTAGAAATTACCACTAAAAGAAGTTTTACGTTTCACATAATGCAAGCCAATTGCAGCAAAGCATTTATATATTACGGAAATCAATATCTTTTTTTGTGCAAACCACTTCTATTTTTACTCTTATTTTCATTGCCCTAGCATATCTACATAATTTTGCATAAAATTATTTACCATTTGCACAACGTTTTATTGCTTGTGTATTTTTGATCAACAAATAGTATTTTTAACTGCTAAATAACATAAGACACCGTCGAAAATTAAATATTTGGGTATTATGTTAGAATTAAATGCGGAATAAAATTTGGTAAACATTTAGTATTTATGGTCAACAAAAGCTATTTTGGCAAACAAAATATATAAGAGGCCAGCATTATGTCAATATTTGGTTGTCGCTTTAAGATTATGTATTTTCTTAATTTTGGTGAGCATTTAGTATTTTTGGGAAATAAAAGTATTTTTTTGTATGAAAATATTGCGTAAATTTGGTAGACTGTTAAATATAACCCATTTTAATGCAAGCAAAAGTTTCTGTCATTTAACGTTTAACTTTATGACACCAAATTTTACTGAGTATTGATTGGGCACTTTTTCGAAGCTTTTTTGATAGAAGCATGTTGTGGTAGTAACTCTTGCGATATTTCCAACAAGTGTGTGCATCTTGGGGGCATTACAATATTGTACCCATCCGTCAAAGTCTCATGACTTTTTTGACGTTTAATAACTTACCAATAAAGTTGAAAGCTTATGAAAAGTTCAATGGCTACGTTCTGAATTAAAGAAATATGACATTGCTGCAAATGGTGCTTTCAGCATCTTGCATCTGCTTTCTTGTAGATATCTTTAAAAAGTATTTTGAAGATGTTTCTCTTGATTCAATGCTCTTGTTCACTATCTCAGTAATAAAATAATGGATGGCATTCTATGAACGACAAATATGGCCTTTTGAAAGGCGATTTTCGGTAATTTTTATTTGTACGAAAAAAATACTCCAAGAAAGGGATAAGATGGCAAAAAAGTTTCAGATAGTTTGATTCAAAATTATCTTATTTTTGAATCGACAAAAGCTCCCTTGGTAAGGATATTGGATTATGGGGTTTCTTGTCGCCCGGAACTTTACTTTCCCAGAAAGCTTAAGTTTGGCGCTCGGAGTTTTCGTGTCGCGAGTTTCTAAATTATTGCGAAAAAATGTCAACTCCATTTGGCACTTGACAACTTGAACGAGTTTCGGTTCTTTCTACATTTCAAATGTTGGAGGGTCGTTCTTTCATGTCCTTATTAAATCTAAGCTTTATGTAGGTTGCTGCGTTTAAATGCGGTAATGAAAGTAGATTTGAATGTAAATACGACCCGAATCTGGGAATTGTATACAGGATGTATGAGATTTGAGTGCATCGTCAGTCAGGAATGTCTCCCGATGACCGCATTCACGTCTGCGGCTTACCCGCTTCATCCTGAGAGCTTTATCAACCCAGACAAATTATTCATAGCATCGCCCTTAAACACCCCATATCTGTCCAAGACATGGTGAATTAATCAACTGGGTATTGTTAGTGCTCGCCCTCAGGTAGCGCTCCAGCCACGTCAGAAAAACGATTTAAATTTGTTAAGGGTTCGATCGCGTTCCGGGATCGTAGCTGAAAATGAGCGCAGTTTAATGGAACAATTACCTTCGGGTAATGGAAAGGTGACGTGGTACGTGAATTAAAAAGGAGCCGTAAATTGCGGAGTTTTATTGCGGAAAATCCCTAAAAGGAAATTGTCTTGGCAAGATAATCAAAGTTTTCTTTAAGTTGTAACACAATAGGTATCCGAGTGAACCCGACTCGGAATTCCCCGCTAAGCCGGCCTGCACTGAATGTAAAACTCCGGGATTTATGCCGGTCCGAACGATGCCGGGAATATTGATTTAAAAAGATACACGTTACTCGAAGACTTATGCAAAATCGCACTTTGCATATTTCCTTTGAAGTCGCTATTCTATTCCACAACCGTCGATAACTAAAAATTTGCATCTCTTTGTGCTGTTAATAATTTAGCAATGGTGCAAAACAAGCGAGTCGAGAAAAAAATCGCTGCGACATCGGTGCAATCTAATTTTCGTCCAGACGTTTCCATAATCCCGTTCCGGAGCAATTATTTCGCACAACAAAGAACACTTTTAATCATTTTTCTTGCGTTTCGATAAGATTTCGTTTTAATCTTAATTCTCCGGCTAATTAAACATCTATGTCTTCCAACTTAAATGGATTTTGTAATGAGATTACGACGGGGAAATTCATGTTTTAAAAGCTTTTTTCATGAAACTCGTTACGCAACATGACAAGGTTCATTTTTCTCCAAACTTCGCGGCCAAATTGCGAAAATGGAAATATCTACAATCAAATTAATTAACGGCAAATTTTATTACCCCGACCCAACGCCCCGACGGCGGCGCGCCAATGGCGTTTTTTATTCATTAAATTAAAACAAGTACCGAGCCACAGCCGAAACTGCAAATGCCTCCTCCACCTCAACGTGACCCTTCGTTCCGCCGCGACGGCTCACCAAAATTAAACAAGTTCTTTGTCCCATTCCAACCAACAAATTTTTTTAACTCAACATGACCCTTCAGGACAAAGATTTTTTTTATAGTTTAGTTTTTGAGCTATTGACAATGGTCTTTGACGGTAATAATAATAAAACTTAACCTCAACCGACAACTTTGTAGCATACCTCAAATTGATATGCTGCCGTCGCTTTGATCCATAACGACGCGCGGCAGCTACGCTACTGCCTAGCTTAGGTACACTGACGTCTAGAACGCCTGGAGAGGAGCGAAAAACATATAATATCTCAAAATAATGTCGCCAATAAGCTTCTATGTATATCTAACTGACGAAAAAGCTCCATAATCTACGAGTTTTTCAGGTTTCTAAATCCTGGAACAACTCGGTAAATATGGAGCAAGCAGACTACGGGCGTCGGTAATCCTGTGCTCTTTGAGAGCCTGTCTCTTTCGCCCCTGCTAATCTGTTGATATTGTGCGGAACTGTCGAAATATCCCTATTAACGGCGTAATATTGGGTCGCCATTTCCGCAGATTAAAGGAAAACACGGAAAACAAACAGTAATGACAAATAATAACGGTCGGGAATAGCCGGTCGTTATTAAATGAAATTGGAGACACTTTACGAGCCAATTCCGCCGGCAATAATTTTCCAATAGGCAGTAAATTGAAGCGATGGCAACACCACAAATTAACACTAATGAAAGGAGACGAACGGAACTGCAAGCGAAATAATCACTTAGAGGGACAAAGATGGGCCATTTAATATCCGGCTATCGTTCGAGGAAAGCGAGCGTTAAACTTGGGATTTATAAACAGATTCGCGCCGAGATAATGGATTTGGTGCTTTTTCTGGCTTGTTCTTCCTCAATCCAGGGGGGTGATGAAATGTCAGACCGCTGTTACGGGCTCAATTCGTGGTTGTTGAAAAGAAGACCGGATTCGGATGTTGCTCCGCCGTTGTCGGCGATCAACGCGACTCAACCACCACCCATTGTCTCATCTCATTACCAAAACAAAATTCCACTACACCATTAAACAGTTCTTTTGCACCCCACAACCCCCAAAGACGTGAACGTCCCTGAAGCTGTTGTGTTGTGGTGACTAAATAACAGTGAGGGGTTCTTCTGCAGCCGGGGCTGAATCTCTTTCAACAGTTCAGAAAGTAACTTGATTGCGAGTGCGATAGCAATTTGGTTAGATTTTAAATAAAACAAGCAAATTTTTTAAAGGGAACAAATATAATGTACACCAAATTAAACCATACATCCCTTGCACTGTCCACCAGAAAATTTAATGAGCATCAAAAAATCTAAATTAAACCCAAATGATTATACATCAGAAAATGAGAACATCACCACTAAAATAACTATGCTGCGTATTGTTTTACCATTGCTTACATTTTAAATTCTATATGTCTATCAATTTTACTAAATGTTCACCAAATTTAGAACGCACAAGTTACGCGTGCGTGCTGTACATAATAAATATTCGCGCTATCCATTTATATTTAGTGTTTCTCAAAAAAACTATTTGTGCGTCAAATAATTATTCTATTACTCCAAAAATTAAATATGCTCGCACATCTCTCCTTGCCGCTTGCGCTTCCAGACAAGAGGCACGCGAAAAAAGTGTTGTACAAGGTCAGTTCAGGGCCCTGTAATTTTTTTTTTAAAGCACGATTAGAAATTACCACTAAAAGAAGTTTTACGTTTTACATAATGCAAGCCAATTACAGCAAAGCATTTATATATTACGGAAATCAATATCTTTTTTCGTGCAAACCACTTCTATTTATACTTTTATTTTTCTTGCCCTAGCACATCTACATCTATAATTTTTCATAAAATTATTTACCATTTGCACAACATTTTATTGCTTGTGTATTTTTGATCAACATATAGTATTTTTAACTGCTAAATAATATAAGACGCTGTCAAAAATTAAATATCTGGGTATTATGTTAGAATTAAATGCGGAATAAAATTTGGTAAACAATTAGTATTTTATGGTCAACAAAAGTTATTTTGGCGAATAAAATATATAAGAGGCCAGCATTATGTCAATATTTGGTTGTCACTTTAAGATTTATGTATTTTCTTAATTTTGGTGAGCATTTAGTATTTTTGGAAAATGAAAGTATTTTTTTGTATGAAAGTATTAGGTAAATTTGGTACTGTTGAATATGACCCTTTTTTAAGCGCGTTTTGCTGGTTGCATATACAGCGTTGCTACGTTTTGTGCCCTAAGAATTTTTTGATTGACCTAAATTAGGGCAGCAGTGTCGGATCGCGTCTGCTGATTAAACCCTTTGCTGCTCGGGATGCGCTTGAACGTTCGTTTTCAAAGCACACGTCCCATTTCTCGGATTAACCGTAATTTCCTCCTGGAGTGGAATCAGAAACAAAAACAGGGAGACGGGACGGGACAAAATCTCCTTTGAAACGGGTGACGTCTGTGATCTTTTCTGACGTTCTTTGTTCGACGTCGAGCGCCCTTGATTCCTCCAAGTATCTTTTAATTTGACCCGACCCGATCCGAAACTTTTATATCTCCGCAGAATTATAGAGGATCTACATTTAATTAAACTCATTGCAATAAGAAGTGCATCTCCTCGACTAAATCCAAACTGAACGTCGGCGCTTCATAAATAACACAAAACGAAACTTTGCTCGTTGCCAGTAATAAAACAACTCCGCTATAATTTGAATCACGTCTAAGTTTTACATGTGGGCGTCTCCTGAAATTTATGTTTCTTATTTGGGGCGAGAACGAGAAATGGCGTTAAATTTTTTTCTCGGGCTTCCTTATTACGACGACGAATTATTTGGGTGCATCTTTTTCCATTCCGAATGAGAAATTGAAGAGAGGAAACGTATTAGCTTCCGAGACGCGTTATTTCCCTTGGTATGAGTAATCGCGTTCAAGTGTAATCTGAAGAAGCTTGCGACCGCAACGGGAAAGCTCAGTCTTTTAGGCTGAAATTCAATTTCGTAAGCTCCACTATTCTTGGAGCTAATTAGCAATTACTGCCTTAAATGAGTTGATCACTCAACACGACGCCACTTCTTAGTCGGTTTCCATACGTTTAATGTTCCAAGTACGAAGTGAAGTACGACGGGAAATAAAGGACGAAATTTAACACTAAGGACGTGCGCGCCAATTTCTCCCAACAGTTCTAAGCAGCTTTTCTGCGTTAGATACAGGTAAAGAAAGATAATATAGACGGCACATTGTACATAAGTACAGTGGATGTCACAATTAATTTTCTAACTGAAACAACGTGTTGACTTTAATTTGTTGTAATCGTGAACAATTTTTGTTTTTCAAATTCAGATTTTTCACAGGATTTTTCTTATTCGCAAATGTTTGTTAACAAACTCTTAGTCATAGTGAATTGTAGACAAAAATTTTGTTATCTTAAAATAAAATTAATAATAGTTCAAAATTTTTTTGGAAAAGTGCTTAAGAGGAACGTCCTCGCTGTATCATTTGTGATTGTAAAACGTCAGCAAATGCATTGTTTGTATTGACGTAATAAAAAAAAAGCTCCGTACATCTGACTTTTGTTTTTAAAATCTGATACGTAACGATAGAGACTCCAGCGCTGAATACTTTGAAGAAAGTTAACACGCTCGAGATGACGTAGTGCAATTACTCTGCAGAATACTAGAAATGATCTCGCGTCAAACATTATAAATTTTGTCTTGAGTTAATGATAACTCAAGACAAATTTTATAATGTTTGACTGGCGCGCGAAAACGAGGCTTGTATTAATACGTTTATTCAGTATGAAGTAACAACGTGTGAAATAGTAACCTGGTGAATACGACACTGGAACAAGGCGGAGCGTACCACTGTGGACCAGCTGCGTATTTAATGCATGCGCGCGGCGTTATTCCATTCCTGGGTTGTTTACTTGCACTTGACTAATTACTAATTCCATTTCCTTTTATGCAGTGATCTAAAATGAGAAAACTAATCTCTGCACGTCAAAATGCATACAGTGAGAAAAAAACGTATGTAATAGCGAAGTCGTTGCCCTTAAATTAAAAAGATAAGATAAGATTTACTTTTTTGATGATAGTCAGCTACTTTGTAGCATGTAGAAAAAAAATTTGAATTTTTGATAGGTTATCTCACATTTTGTGTGGAGAGAAAGCTACGACGTAAGCGAAGTTGGACCTCGGATTGTCTTTAAAAACGTCTCACTTTACCCAGCACGTAGTGGCAACTTGTTCCAATTGAACTTTTTGGCCAAACACACAATCGATTCGACCGCCTGTACTCAAGTTTGTAAACAAATTCCGAATTACCCCGGCTCGTGGCACTACCGGAAAGCAAATTTTATGCTGAATTTGCTTAACTAACTGACCATTACCGATACACTGCCATCAAAGGAACGTTCTCTTGCAAGTTATCTCGCTTATTTACCGCGAGCCACGTAGGCAAATGTCGATTTGATTTGATAAAACTTCCTCGACCGCTATTATTCCTTTTAATACAACTCAACAATTTCGGTTAATAACTGGAATCTTATTAAAGCTTGTAAATAACGAAGACTGTCTCTCTATTGAAAGTATTGATCCTAAATTTTCCGGAATAATTGGTTCGGTTCCTTCTCGTCGACTTAATTATGAATCGATACAAATTGCCTTCTAAGAGATTCATTAGCAAACAGTCCAGTACCTACTTTGTTATTTGTTGTCGTTATCCATATAATTGCCATTTTGTGGAAGTCGGCAAGATCCATAAAGTTGTCGTTACGAAGTTTCGATGTTTGTGGTGCACTTTGCCAAGTACACCAGGTTCTGGCCGCAAGTTCAGGACAACCACAACCAAATCACTCAATGCTGAAATATTCATAATTTTTTTCCATCCCTGATAAAAGTATCATGTGCCGTGCCACCAAATCGACATCTTTGCTAGAATTTTGCAAAATACGTAGAATTTTTGGAAATAAAAAAACTTTATTAGTAGGTAGAGAAAACATAAAATTGTTCAATCTCAACAATGTTTCAATATTTGTTACGGCCACTGTACCTTACAGCGCAAGCCCAAAAATCTAACGTTGCCCACGATACTGTATAAAAGGAAATACTAACTCTTCTTCGCATGAGCGAAGGTTAGCGGATGGTTCACAATTGATTAACAACAGTAATGACTGTCGTCATTACTTAATGGTTATTTTTAACTGAAAAAGTTTTATTAGTCAAGAGTAGGGGGTCAATTTTTTGTTTGACGAATTTTTTATCTCCCGTTGTAGGACCGCAAAATTTTTCACCCTTGTCACGTTCGGCTTCGGGATAAACTTGGCCGAATGGCGTTAACAAAATTTCTCAATTCATTGACAAGTTACTCTAATAGGGCCGGGTTCGTCGCATATTAAATTAGGAAAAAAGTTGATTGCACCTGGTGGATTTGGCAATAAGTTGCAATAAAGTTGTCGTTCGCGTTTGATTAGCCGACGGCGGTCTTTTGTGTCGCGCCCCTGCTTTGAATAAGTTGACAGAACGTTGTCTGAACTGTAAAAAGTTTGCGCAGGTGGGTTTAAAAGCAATATAAAAGTTGAAGTGATGGATCGAGAGAGGTTAAATAAAGATGTTGCAAGACGACGACGTTTCCGAAGTGATATAATTACTCCCGAGATTGTTTGCCGAAGTCAGCCATGCAAATAATTCGAGGCGTTGATCGAGCTGGAGAGGCCATTATCACGTCTAAACGTCGAGTGTAAAAACTTCATTATTGCCTTCGTTAAGTCTTATCATAATTGAATTTTATTGCGCGATCCGCACGACTCAAATTACGGAAACGAACAACGAGCCGACAGTGTTAATAACAATATTGACAAGCAATTAATAAAGCGCGATTCTACATTGTGGGCAAATTGCCGAGGAAAAGCGACAGGTCGGGTCACCGTCACCGGAAGGAAGCGACTAGGACCCGGACCTTTCACTACATAGTTACCTCTAATTTTATGAAGTCGAGTTAACTTGTTATTCAAATGGTGTTAGTTCAGTGGCGGTTCGCAGAAACGGACGAAAACTGTATAAATTTACAAGTAACTTGCAGTTTTATATTGGGGCAAGAGCAGCGTGTTTGGGGAAAAATTACCGCCCAATTAGAAATTCTAATGGCACGTTAACAGTTGGGGCTGTTTGCTTTTCTAGTTTGCGCCCAGTTTTGTTGCTGGAGCCGGGAGCGGAATTGGCCGTTATTCCACCTTAGAGCTCCAAAACATCCCTTCTGTCGGCGAACCAATATTTTACTCTCCAGTAAAAAGCAAACATTGGAAGATACAGGGCGATAAAGATTATTTACTTTTTTGATTTTTTAAATAACTCTGAAACTACTGATAACAACCTTTGAACCAGAGAGAAATGTGAATCACCGGCGGGGTGCGAACCTACAACCCGTCCGCCCTCCACTCTCGAATTCGGGATGCACTAACCACTGTGCCACGAGACTCACGTACTTTTCTCTGTTCCACCCTTCTCTCAACTCTCTTGAGTTCCCAATCGTCTACTCAACAATTATAACACTACATTAGATTTTAGCGAAAAAGTGAGAGTAGGCAAGAAGTTAGTTAATAAACTTTTTTTCTAAAGTATGTAGAAGAAGCTAAAATCCAAAAAAGTCTCATATGGGAAAAAATATTCAACAATCGTAGTGAGAAAAAATGATTAATTTAAAAGAACGGAAATAAAGGCGAGAGAAATGTGTGCTGTATCAATAATTCGGTGCCTACCATAACTTTAGAAAAGAGAAAATGGGGCAAATTTTTATGGAGGTGCATTTATTTGAGACCGGCCTGTGGAGCGGTGGGTCCGTCGTTCGGATCGGTTGTTTGCGATTAATATTAAATTTCGAGGGCGCCGTCGACGGTTCTTAAACCCGCTTAACCCCGAACATCGTCTCCTGAGCTATTATGGCGAGAATTATATCTGCGTCGTGAACAAGCGCTGCGAAATTAACCACACACAAATCCTCCAAAGGAGTTTAATTAACTGCCGCCATTTAAAGAAACACGTTGGTAAACAGGGCCCCCATCTAACATCATTACGTTGAAATCCGGCGGAATCTGTGAGTGCAGTAACACGCGAGATCTTCAAATATTTACCCGAAAGGAACTGAATATTCAGGCCCAGACACCTATTTTTAATGCAGCCAAGTTGATTTTGCGAAAAACTCTCGATAATTACAAATTTACAGCGGAAGTTCTCGCCGCCGGAGCTTTTAGTTTTATTAAATTATTTCGGCACGGCGGAAGTTCGGTTAAAAAGCAGCCTGCACTAATCCGGGTTATTTAAAATATTTAACTAGCGAGGACAAGGTGGCCGGGCTCATAAAACAATATGCGGAAAGGTGGATTAATGTTTTAAAGTCTCTAGGCGAGCACGCTTTTTATTTAGGTAAGCGGATGCGGTTAAAAGCTCCAAGGCCACATTAAAACATGTGCCGCAAGCTCTTATAATAAATGGAAGCTGCATAGGGGCAATTTCAAAATCTCCTAGCCGCCATCACCGAAATGAAGGCACAATTTTTTTTAATCGGTGACGTTGATAAATTTTTCCAAATTGCTGCCTGAGTGGTAGCGGAACCGGAACTGCAAAATCCGGGCCGAGAACATCAGTGCCAATATCAAGTTACGTTTTAATTACATAAAAGCCCGGGAGGCAACAAGTAACTTTGCACGACTAATTGGCTTTTATTTATCTAGAGCGTTTCGCAAAAATGAATTATAGTCTAAGCATCTACCTAAAGTAATCTTATTACCTCAACTATTTACTCCTGCATCGCTATCAAAGAGCTGCAATTTCCGTTGATGAAGTCGCGATGCAGCACGGCCCGCGGCCCACCAACTGAATTGTTGGTGAATCAGCACTCACTTAGGGGATGAGTTTTATTTCGCAGTTTGGATCAAAATCGCGAGTTTATTTGGAAAATATTTCCGAGCCGTCAACCGGTGTTTCGATTTTATTTGTTTTGGACTATAATTCAATTCGGAGGTGTCGTTCAACAACGGGATAGAAACCGATCCTCATACCTTGCCCCTATCTCTTTCGTTGCTGGCATCGACAACATAATTCCACATCGCATTAACTCGACGTCTGCACATTTCGATTGTTCTTCGCTCGAATCGTTCGCTGTGAATTTTCCGAACTATTGGATTCACCCTTCGATCTGATAGCGAGACGAGTCGGCAGAAATCAATTTCGCACCTCCAATTCCCCGCAATCAACTTCAAAAAATCAACGCCAGATGCTCCAAACCAGCCAAGATTTTTTTAACGTCAAGAAAGGTAGTTTTTAATGGGTCGTACCAAATTTACCCAATATTTTCATAAAAAAAAAATACTTTTATTTCCCAAAAATACTAAATGCTCACCAAAATTAAGAAGATACATAATTTTAAAGCGACAACCAAATATTGACATAATGTTGGCCTTTTATATACCGGATGTTCATTTTGAGAGGAAACGGGCATTTTCTCCTAAATTTACCACTTCATAAAAAAAATTTTTAATGGGAGCTATTTTACAAACTACAGTCTTCTCAAATATGCTTTTCAACATTTTTATTCACTTGTCATTTAATCAGAAATGATATCAACTTTATTATTTCAAATAGCAACACATAATTTTTTTACCAATTTCTGGTAGATAATTTAATTCTGAATCCAGCGATGTATTACAAAGGGATTGTTGTATAAGAAAAATTTTGAAAAAAATGACTAAATGTGAAATTACAATTTGCGGCACAGCCTTACTTGATAATGTCACGTCGAGACACAGGTAAAAAATAAGATAGAGCGATTATGGAATTATTGTTGAGTGCAAATGACATTGACATTGACAGTTACAAAAAATTGACATTTCTGCTCGATTTTGAACAATAAGACTCCGTTAACGCTGTTTGGAGGAGATGTGCATGTGTATGGAACAAAGTGGAATGCAGTTCGAACATTTATTTTAAAGCCATATCATTTGCATTCAACAATAATTCCATAATCGCTCTATCTTATTTTTTACCTGTGTCTCGGCGTGAGAACTTTTCACATTATCAAGTAAGGCTGTGCCGCAAATTGTAATTTCGCATTCAGTCATTTTTCTCAAAATTTTTCTTATACAACAACCTCTTTGTAATACATTGTTGGATTCAGAATTAAATTATCTACCAGAAATTGCTAAAAAAATAATGTGTTGCCATTTGAAATAACAAAGTTGATATCATTTCTGATTAAATGACAAGTGAATAAAAATATTGAAAAGCATATTTGAGAAGACTGTATTTTGTACAATAGCTTCCATTAAAAACTTTTTTTCCTAAAGTGTAAAGTTTAGCAGAAAATGCCCGTTTCCTCTCAAAATGAACACCCGGTATTTTGTTCGCCAAAATAACTTTTGTTGACCATAAATACTAAATGTTTACCAAATTTTATTCCGCATTTAATTCTAACATAATACCCAGATATTTATATTTCGACAGTGTCTTATATTATTTAGCAGTTAAAAATACTATTTGCTGATCAAAAATACACAAGCAATAAAATGTTGTGCAAATGGTAAATAATTTTATGCAAAATTATAGATGTAGATGTGCTAGGGCAAGGAAAATAAGAGTAAAAATAAAAGTGGTTTGTACAAAAAAAGATATTGATTTCCGTAATATATAAATGCTTTGCTGTAATTGACTTGCATTATGTAAAACGTAAAACTTCTTTTAGTGGTAATTTCTAATCATGCTTATAAAAAAAAATTACAGGGCCCTGAACTAACCTTGTACAAAACTTTTTTTGCGTGCCTCTTGTCTGGAAGCGCAAGCGGCAAGGAAAGATGTGCGAGCATATTTTATTTTTGGAGTAATAGAATAATTATTTGACACACAAATAGTTTTTTTGAGAAACACTAAATATAAATGAATAGCGCAAATATTTATTATGTACAGCACGGATGCGTAACTTGAGCGTTCTAAATTTGGTGATCATTTAGTAAAATTGATAGACATATAGAATTTAAAATGTAAGCAATGGTAAAACAATACGCAGCATAGTTATTTTAGTGACGGTGTTCTCATTTTCTGATGTACATATAATAATTTGGGTTCCATTTAGATTTTTTGATGCTCATTAAATTTTCTGGTGGACAGTGCAAGAGATGTATGGTTTAATTTGGTGTACATTATATATTTGTTCCCATTTTTAATAGTTTTGACCATCAGGGTCAAGTAGTTTTTTTAGAGATCTGAACAAATTTTCATCTCAAGCAGTCTTTTTAGAGGAGATCTGGTCGAACTTTCAATCAGTTGGGGGTGATTGAAACAGTTCGGATATTGATATCGCCATCAAGAGTGATCGTTATGTACAATCGGGTCCATTATGTAACACAATAGCCGGCGAGAAGACGTTATAATGGACGGTCATTGTATCTCGTATGGTTAGTTGGAGGCACTGACACCTCCCTTTCACGGTCCACTTTCCGGATGGTAATGTGGTAATTGAACGATAATTAATTAAATCAAAAGCCGGTTGGTCGCTCCAAGTAATACTTAATTGAATTATATTCAGTGGTGAGTTGGACTCCTCACTGTTTTGTGACAGTTCTAATGCCGTAATTGAATAAAGTTGTTCCGTCTTTGTTTGAATCCGCTTCATTTTGGACCATTCATAATTTTAACGAGGTTATGGCGGGTTTGCTGCAATTTTAGAACGCCTCTAGAACGGGTGCTTCAAGAGTTTCGGACGTTTCAGCAAAATTGTTCTTGGCGCATCATTGAAGTGTTTGTCATTTTCTCAAATTCTTTGGTATTTTTCTCTTCGAGTCATTAAACGTAGATATTCTTTACTTCACTAACACTCAAAGACTTTAAGCTCCAGAATCATTTAATTCGCCCCCTAAATAACGTTACTTCTTTAAATTGACTAACACTCAAAGACTTGAAGCTTCAGAACTTTCAATCATTTAATTCATCCCCTAAATAAGATCACTTCTTTAAAATGCATTTTTGCGGAAATTTATTTGCCCTTTGTTGCGATCGCCGCCAAATTTGAATAACGCCGTCTTCGGTCAATAACGCAAAGTTGGCAATATCGCCCCTCGAACGTGCCGGGGGTCGTCGAAAAGCTGCGCTTGGCGGTTCGGTCGACCCGTAGTCCGTCCGCAACAAATGGGGTTCCTGTACATTGTGCGGGTGATCGTGAGTTTGCGGCTGGCCAGAAATGAGATTTTCGCGTGGTAAAGTTTATTAGTTGAACACGATCATTATTAACTTAGCGCGTTAATGTTTAATCCGATAGTCACGTGTCAAGTTGTTACTTTAGGTTGGAATTAGTCGGTGAAATCTGGCCGTTACATCGACCCGAGCCCCCTCAGAAAAGATATCAACTACCGAAACTATGCAACAATAATAATACGCGTCATTAAGCCGGGGAGCGATACGAAACGTCCGTGGGGGCGCATTTCCGTTTCTCTACGTAATTAGCTGGGTTACAATAATTTACTTAGAATAGCGCCGACTGGTGAAGTTACGCTATAATTTCCATAATTTACACCGTTAAATTATAAATAATAATCTTGGCGGGAAGGAAAATGTTAATCTAGTGTAATGTAAATATACGATATTACCGCACTGGTAATAAATAGTTTTAGTGGTGCAGCTGATTAAAATCCGCATTGGGATTAAGTAACTGCCGGCCGAAGACAGCTCTTTGGAGACCGCCCCAATGTCTCTAACTTTGCAACACTTTCTATTAAAACAACTTATTGAGCTTAACTAGATGTGAAACTTAACAATCACGTAACAAAAGTTTTGACGGTCTACGTAAACAGACTGTTCTGCAAATTTGGGTCACAGCCTCCAGTACTTGTTCCAGATTTTTGAAACCTCAAAAGCTCTACTGATCAACTATTTATTCACTCTTCCATTTCAAATATTTATTTTTGGTATTAAAAACTTTAAAATTTCGATTTTCAAACTATGTAGAGGTAATAGGTACAGTGATCAATTATGAAAACAATAGAAAAATGGATTTTCCAATATTGAGCAAAATTATTTTGGTCCAAATACATAATCCTAGTCAACTGTTGAAGACGGCAATTTCGGTGAGCTTACTTTCAATTCGTCCTATCCTGAAGTTGTTGTTAATCAGTTATTTCGCTTCTTAAGAACCTCATCAAATTAGGCTACTGAACTGTGCAAGGGAGCGGACTTCGGAGCACGGAAGAATGCGGATCGTATATGACGGCATTATTGGCATCTCAGTCCCTAAGCCTCCCCTGTCGTGAATGTATTTCCGCACTTAATTGGGAAAGTTTTTTTGCTTGACTGCATGCCTGAACGATTTTCCTTAAGCCCCTTCGCGCTGCCGGACTGCATTACCCGAATAATCCCTCGCATTATAAATGGTATAATTTAAATTCCGGCGCCGAGACTAAATAAAGACGGGGCAAATGTGAAAGCACCCCGACAAGGTTGCTGTTGGCTCCTAGATTAGTCACCTTAACTTTTTTACAGCTGAACGCCGCTTAATATTCATTATTCGCGCGACGAACTGAACCGCCGCCATTTATTTTAATTTAAAACACAAGAAAAAACGCAAATAGAAGGGGTAAATGGGCAAAAATCGGGCGGAAGTCGGACGGAAATTGGAATTGCGTTCGGCTGTTCTTATTAGATTCGAGTTAAAAGCACGCGATCGGAACGGATTAGGTCCACCATTTCCCTATGCACTTGTTTATTAAGTTCCACTCGATACGGCGAATCGGCTGATTTGATTATATTTTCATTTGAGTTTCCAATGTGCTCGATTTCCTCCGGGACGTCGCGTTGGCAGCGGTCTTTTCCGCGTGCTGAGATCTGTAATGTAATGAGATATGGGGTCCGAACGTGGCCCCCCTATTGAGTGGACTCCGGAGACCCGTACTTTATACCGCACCCTCACCTGATATGCCGCCGACCGGACGAACTGATAGCTATCCCGCGCACGTGGCGCCGTTTTATTAATATTGAGCACCGGACTTAGGGGGAGACATCCGATGGACTCGAGTTTTATGTAATTCAGTTTTATTGCGAACACAACGTAAATAGGCAACGCCAGTCGCGCGGGGGACGTTAATAAATAACCACCTTGGCGGGGCTCATCCGCAAAATGTCCTGAATATTACGCGCGCCAAAGACTGACGTAATTTTTGCCTCAAATGGGTTTTACGTGTTCCCATTTAACGATAGTATTCCGTTAATTAAATCGCCAGAGTTCCATTAAATTAGGTTCGAACTTTTAAATTTTCTCATTCAATGCCCAGGTATTTCATTCGCCATCAGGCAGGGAAATTCCTGGGGCCCCTCTCGACACCCATCAAAATGGAACTTTCGCAGATTAGAAAAAGCTTCCGAAATGGGTTCCTGAAAAGTATTCACAATAAAGAGTTTTCAAAATTTAAACTAGAGACCAAGTGGCTGATGAATCCTTTGAGTAATCTCGTGCAAAAATAGGAAGAGATGTGTCCAATCTCTCTCATTCACATTTCCTCCTTTTTTTCCGGTCTCTCTATCTTTTTTTTAGTTTGTCTTTATCTCTTAATATACCCCATTGTTCAGTCTCTGTCTTATTCCCATTTCCCACTTTTTTTATTTCTTGCCTAATCCGATTATACCTCTCATTACCTTTCTCTCATTCCCAGTAGTTTGTTAGTCCTTCTCAGTCTCTCCATCTCTTTTATCTTTCTCAGCTTATTTCAGTTTATCCATTTCCAAATTTAAACTTGAAACATTAAGGGTCTGATAAATACTTTTAGTAACTCATCTCACCAACTTCAAAAAAGAGGAAAAAAGAAAAGTGTCTAATCTTTCTCCCATTTTTATTTTCTTCTTCTTTTCGAGTCTTTTTATCTCTTTCGTAGTTGGGGTAGATATCTTACTCTACCTTTCTTTCCTAGTCTCTGCTCGAGGGGTAAACCGCTGGCCTCAAACTGTACACCATAATTCCTTTTCATAAAAATAATTCCTACAATTCATCAATAATTCCCTTATTTTGTAATAAATCCTCAGAACTCTTGAAAACCCTCGGAATTCCTCTACATCTTCCATAACTCCTCCAGAATTCTTGATAATTCCGTATTGATTCCCATAATTCATGTAGAATTCTAGGGAATTATTAGGAATTTGTCACGTTTTGTCAGTAATGAAAATTAAAGGCGTTCTACGGTTATCTAAAGTAATTTATTTATACCCAAGAGCAAATTAAGAACAATATTCGGAGAACAAAAACTAAAAAACAAAAATTTGAGTTTTGAAGCAAAAATTAAATACAATTTATCTCAATTTTCATTCATTTTTATGTGTTCATACGTTTTGAGAATTTTCTAGAACGTATTATCATCTAACTCAAATGGTTCGACGTCCGTTGCAAATTTAATTGGGCCATAGAATATATGCTGACGTTCAACAATCGCAATGTCCCGTTTAATTTTCCGTCACGCAAACCTTCTATTCTGCTTCCTATCCTTCTGTAAGAACTTAATTTTGAAAATTTCACCTGACGCCTCCCCGTCAATAATTTCCACAATTTTGCCAAGATACCACCGTTCTTAGTAGTAAACTGCATAAAATCTCTTGCAGTCAGTAACTACTCTATTAGTCTCAATTTCGGTACTTTGCGTTTCAACTTTCTTTTTTAAAGGTGCCCCACTGAGTACATAATTTACCCCATCCTCAACATTGTCCGACGAGTAACTAGGTACTTCGTTATCTACATAATCAGAAAATGTCTCAGTGTCCGTACTATCGGCATATGTAACATGGGTATCAATCTGCTTCTGATGATTCAGAATCATCTGACGTTTCATTTTTTAATAATTTTTTATACTTAGCGCTCCGACTTGATTTGTAATTTTTGGTGCATTTTACCTTGTCCTTGTACTTATGTGACTTCGAGCATGACTTACACTGTAACTTCTTCTGCGATGCTTTGGTGTTATTATTGAATCTTCGTAGTCGATCTGTGCTGACCCTACCTTTTGTTTCTTCCAAGAGCCAGCAAAACGAAGATTTTTTAAAAACAACCGACTTTCCACCTCTGCGCATCAGCAAAGGCCAGTAGTTTTGCAGCAAGAAAAAATAAATCCCCTGTAATTCTCGCAACATTTCTAATAAATCTCCGTAATTTCAAATAAATCCTTATAATTCCGGATAATTCCCATTAACTCCCAATAAATCCTACTAAGTAAAAATAAATCCCCGAAATTCCTGTAATTGCTGGATAGTGTACACCATAATTCCTCAGCGGTTTACCCTTCGTCTGTGCCTTATTCCCATTTCTCACTTACTTTATGTCTTGTCTACTCTAATTCTACTTTTCAACATTCCCAATTGGTCAGTCTTTTTCACCCTCCCTAACTCTTTTTTTAGTTTGTCTCTTTTTTCTAGTATGTTTCTTTTTATAAATTTATCCTTCGGTTAATAAAAAAATGGCCGTTGCAGAAATGTTGTTTCAATGAATTTTAACGAGATAGAGCTGAAAGCTTGTTGTGAGGAACAATTGTGGGAGCAATTTTGCCCAATTTCGGGGGTTTGTTTACGAGCTCCCACCTACCTCATTATTGGTTGCGCAATATTGAAATGGCAAGCTTGTGTACCGACCTTGATTGTTTGTGCAAGGTGATTGTTTGCTCGAGTATGGCGTGCAAAAACAAACCTGAAATCGCTTCGATCACCACCGTAACAGAAAGAAGCGACATCCCCTGCCCTCAAAACCCTCTCACCGAGCAGTTGATCTCTATTGCACCCCGAATTCTACACCATCAAAAGCATAAAACACTCAAACGCCCCCAAACTGCATCCCTCACTCAATAACGCAAAAATGTTCGCCTGTATTTCTCGACAAACCTCACGAGTTCCCGGAGCATTTCCGGATTTTGCTCCGGTTATCGGCCGGATTCGGACAGATAAAACGGGCTAATGCGAAAAACTTGTTAGGCATCTCGCTGAATAACTCGGAAACGCATTTATCCATAAAGAAGGAGATCACGGTAATAGCCGAGTAGACGTGTCAATTCGCTACGTTCTGAATTGTTAATTGAATGACAAGTGGCAGGTCGGCTGTCTCGAGTAAGCCCAGGAACGTTCACGTAACGAGGGGCTCACGTCAAGGGAGGCCCCAAAAACGACCCGCGATTCGGCAAATTTTAATTAACGCCAGATTTAACGTGACAACGCTTTAGATTTTAATTTTTTATTATTATTATTATACAGAGCAGGTCGCCAAATAGAAATTACTAGTGTTATTGGTTATTTTAATAATCAAAGTGAACAAATATAAAGTACACCAAATTAAACCATACATCCCTTGCACTGTCCACCAGAAAATTTAATGAGCTTCAAAAAATTTAAATAAAACCAAAATTATTATACATCAGAAAATGAGAACATCACCACTAAAATAACTATGATGCGTATTGTTTTACCATTGCCTTACATTTTAAATTCTATATGGTTATCAATTTTACTAAATGTTCACCAAATTTAGAACGTTCAAGTTACGCGTCCGTGCTGTACATAATAAATATTGGCGCTATCCATTTATATTTAGTGTTTCTCAAAAAGCTTTTTGTGCGTCAACTAATTATTCTATTACTCCAAAAATGAAATATGCTCCCGCATCTCTCCTTGCCGCTTGCGCTTCCAGACAAGAGGCACGCGAAAAAAGTTTTGTACAAGGTCAGTTCAGGGCCCTGTATTTTTTTTTAAAGCACGATTAGAAATTACCACTAAAAGAAGTTTTACGTTTTACATAATGCAAGCCAATTACAGCAAAGCATTTATATATTACGGAAATCAATATCTTTTTTTGTGCAAACCACTTCTATTTTTACTCTTATTTTCCTTGCCCTAGCACATCTACATCTATAATTTTGCATAAAATTATTTACCATTTGCACAACATTTTAT
This sequence comes from Schizotus pectinicornis, assembly GCA_951805265.1. Classification (NCBI taxonomy): domain Eukaryota; kingdom Metazoa; phylum Arthropoda; class Insecta; order Coleoptera; family Pyrochroidae; genus Schizotus; species Schizotus pectinicornis. The sequence goes on along the minus strand of OX638207.1, from coordinate 6,828,598 downwards.
ATTGCTTGTGTATTTTTGATCAACAAATAGTATTTGTAACTGCTAAATAATATAAGATACTGTCGAAAATTAAATATCTGGGTATTATGTTAGAATGAAATGCGGAATAAAATTTGGTGAACATTTAGTATTTATGGTCAACAAAAGTTATTTTGGCGAACAAAATATATAAAAGGCCAGCATTATATCAATATTTGGTTGTCGCTTTAAGATTATGTATTTTGTTCATTTTGGTGAGCATTTAGTATTTTTGGGAAATAAAAGTATTTTTTTGTATGAAAACATTGGATAAATTTGGTAGACTGTTAAATACGACCCATAATAAAGTGATATGCCAACTTTCTTAACTTCCTCTTAACATTTCTTCACATTACTGGTCGATCTTTTCCTGCAATTTTTCTCTTGTTATTAAAATTGCGTTTGTATGAGTTGTAGTACGTAATCGTAAAGAAACGAAAAGTTGTGGGATAGTGTGAAGGTGAATAGTGCACGATTCGCCCGGCGCCTCCGCCAAAACCGCGCGTTCGCGCCTGTGCCGTTGACCTGTTTATGGACCTCCATATTGCAAAACTTGCAATTGGGGATTTTTGAGCGGCTCCCGGCAATTGATTGTGTTGCCATTAGCGCAAACCAATAACAATTACTTGGCAATAATTAAACAAATCTATTTCCAGGTACCAAAGCCGGCAATACCATCGCAATTTATTAAACGGCTTCATCGAAATTCGGCTAATTAAACAAATTTATGGATTCAGTCCTCAAATGGGAGCTACATTAATTAAATGAGTGTATGTGCAGACGAGCAACTTTATTCCGATAATCCCCAATCGTTTTAATTAAATTTATTCCCCATTATCGTGTCGAAACGTCATCGTTTTAATAAAGCCGTATTCGCCGCAAAAGCTCAATATTTGACATCAAATAATTAGAATTGTTTCGATTATTGGCCGGCTCCATTGGAAAGCTGCCGGTTGCGGGGCCAAATAATGTAAATATGCGCTGGGAAATTTAATTCGTTTCTCTCGGCGAATGTGTGCGCGAAATGGTTGCAGGCCGGGAATTTCAGTTTTGCAACATATTGATTTCGGACCGACTCCCGCCTACCTGCGAAATTGAAATATATGGAAATATATTCGGGGTGGAAAATGCTTGAGTGTTGTGTTTCGGGTGATTATTTCATGATTTGACTAATGGAATAATCTGGTAATGCCACTGACGTGAACAACGCGATTATGGATGCATACGGGTTACGTAACAAATTGCATCCGGATTGATAGCGCCATGCGTAATTTCGCTCCTGACGTATCCTCGAATCCTCGGAATTATTCCGGGATATTACCGCCTGATTTGCGTGCCACCGACGTTGCCAATTTAATGAAGAAATCAATTAGAACGTCAAAGATGCACCGGATATGACTTCGATAACGACATTCCGAACAGACTTCATCTCCAGCTGAAGCTTTGTGGTAGCGATATCCCGCCTGAAGTTTCAGGCGAGTTTTCATGAAACTTGACGAGGTTACCTTATAGTGCTCCTATTAAAAAATAAATATCGCCGGAGCTAAAGTAGTTCCATTCGCGTACCCTCTTCTGTTTAATTACATTCAGCGCTTACCTGTAAACAGCTGCGTTGTTACGGGCTCGAATTTCAGCAGAACTATTGATAAGGTAATTTCATGAAAAAGACGTGCTCAACTAGCGTGTAATCAGAATTTCTCGTTACTTAGAATAGAATTCTCCTCGCCAGCTAAATGTCTCGTTGCAACGACAAGACTATTGTCGCCGCTGCATTTACGTCCATTTCAAACGACAATGTAAACAGCTGAAACGTTATTCATGTTAGATAAACACGAGAGGACGAGGTCGGTGAATAATCGTTGTTCTGCGGACGTTGCAGTTGACATTAAAGTTGGGCTTAAATTATTTCTTCAACCTCCGCCGTTTACGAGGAGAAAAGTTAACCTAGTTCCAGAACCGCCGCAACACCCATTGGAAAACGTCAATTTTGTATTAAGGACCTTTCTGACTCGAGGCTCTTCCGCTGCGAAATTTTAACCTTTAGACATAAGTGAGGAAAGGAACCGAAAGGTCTGCAAATAATTGTGCATCAGAGACCCAATAAAGGTCATTATGATACATTGTTGTGACTGACCAGTTAGAAACTAGTTAACTGACGATTAGCCAAATTGTTTCTAAAAATATTTCGCAATTTTTTAAAGAAAGTTCTGACTTTGTTGATTAGTTACACAATTGAGTTGGGGAAAGAAGTGGAGAGAAAAAAAAAGATTTCTTGTTAGACGACTGTTTATAGTGTTAAACAATTTTGCAAAGCTAACTAATTTTTCTTGCTTAAACTTTTTCATTCATAAGTCCCTGAGAATCGAAGCAATTCTGAATTGCAGCAAAATTTCCTCGAATCTTTCAGAAACGTATAGTTTTCATGAGATTAGTTTCAGCACTTTAACGAGATAATTTTTCGTCTTCTTTGGACTCTTTGGGCTCGTAACGGCTGGTTGTTGCAACAAACGCTGGAGATTTGCGTGAAGTGTGGTCGCGATGTTGCGACTGAAAGTTCATATCGAAAATTGGTTTCATGTCGAGCAGGCGCTTTTTTTATTTAGTGAAGCTTTACCTGCCCGCTTGATCTATCCATAAATTTTCCGACTTAATCCCGGCATTACTGCGGCACGGCGTTTGCAAAGCTTCCGATTAATTTACTGAAATCCAGAGTTTTATACGTCGAACGTAACGATACAAAAAAAAATCTTTTAAATTGTTAAATATCTGCGCGTTTGGAGGACGTCCAAACAATTCCCTATTACGGTCGGTTTATCCGAGTGATGCAAACGCTAGAAAAGCTACTTTTCGCGGCGCTATATCCATAAACGCTTTGAAACTTGCTTCTTTGCTGCGCTTATAGTTTTTCAATAAACAGATTCAAGTGCTTTGAGGCCGGGCTCTCAAAGGGGTATTGTGGAACGGCAAAGACTACAAGGAAATGTGATTTTCAGAGCATCTACTACTGAACTTTGCAAGATGGATGAACGTCTTTGCCCTGTGACTTATGACCCAAGAATTTTTATTGAGCAGAACAAACATTTAACTGGAGATAAGTGAAAATCCTTTTTAGATTTAAAATTTGCTGATCACCGGAATTTCTATTAAAAGTATTAACACACTCTTCCAATTTTATTCTTTTATTTTTCTTCTTCTATTTTTTTGATTTTTACTCCTTTCTCTTTAGGTCATGATGCAACCTCTCTTTTGTTGCTAGGTAGATTTCTTGTTTTGTCAATTTTAGAAGATTAGAAAATGATAGCAAAAGACTTTTCTATTAGTAGTTGCTCATTTTAGTTTACATTTTAATTTCTTTTTGTTCAGCGACTTGAGTGCTCTTAGCACATATGGCTTATATGGAGCCATATTATAAATTCACCTGCAGCTCCGGCAGCAAACTAATTTGGTTGCGCTTTCGCGAAACTTAGTGGCGTCGGGAAACTACAACTATACAATCGCAACTGCTCGTTCCTCTTTGTTTTACCTTTCAGCCACTTGCCAAGGTAAATAACGCCAACCAACGTTTCCGGTGTCGGCGATAAAAATAATTTAGCATCACATGCCGTTCTAAATGAATAAATAACTCCAGCTTAACGTCCGCGGCTAAAACGGGGGTTGCAGGGTATCGGCACAGAATGGAAGGACCCTGCAACTAAATGAATGATGGTCGTCTGTATTTACGAATCACAGCCGAGGATACAGCCACATCAGGAGAGGACAGGTGATTTTTCACGGCTGGTAAATGATCCGGATGATTTGGCGAGAGGAATCGAACAAAAGTAATTCGGAGGCGAGCCCTATGACACCGGCACGGCGCGTTCGACTAATGAATTCGCCGCGGTCGATCAACCCCATCCGACCACCGAAGACCCGATCACAATACCGAATTATTGCATCATCGGGAAAGCGCCATTGTTTCCGTGATGGATGGGGTCGGACACCCGTTTTTAATTTTCGACCAAAATTCACCCCTGCCCCTACACAGAACTGCGGCCTTCTGGAACAAATAGACATATCACAAATTAAACATCCCTATTCTCAGTAATAGAAAGTTCTTTTTGTTCGTTACTAATTTTTCTAGTTTCGCACTTTTTTATTTACCCTCACATAATTTGATTCGTTATTGACACGAGCCTTACATTAGTGTAATAATTTGGATATTTCACACATGCACATTTCTCATTAGATAGAGTCCAAAAATGAAGGCCTCGATCAACTAATTAGATTTTGATATATTTATTTCTCCAATACTTGCGTAGTTGAACCCAACATTTTGGGGCTGCTGTGACTTTATTAATTACCTTTGAAAGCGAGCAGGAAGGTAAGCAAACGTGCGGTTTCCGGCGGCGGGGTTCAGGGGCCCATATTTCTTTGTTGGAAAATTAATGTACCGATAATTGCGAAGAATTCTCGATGAGGGCGCCGCCCCCGAGGCGAGGTTATTAACGCACGCAGCTGGGGGTGGTTGATTCGCAGACAATCAAGAAGGCGGATTGTCACTCGAAGCCATTGATTGCATTCACTACTTAATGAACACAACTAAAATGACTTAATCTGGAGTTGACGCGTGCATTGTGCCAACTCCTCCATTCATTCCTCTCTATTTCGCTTCCGCAAACTAGGAATTAACGAGACGACACCGCTGCACCCGGATCTGGCAGGAAAATGCGGAGGAGGGCCAATTAAAAATCGACCTCGCTACGATGCTGAACGATCAAAATTAGTTCCGGATTATGATGTTGGAAGAGAGGAGCGGATGGGGGTTTTTCACGGCTCCGGACAAAAAGGGTCGTTACTAGAATGGAGCTCTTAAATCGTGTGGATTTCTACAAACGATCCATTCATTCCCAAATGATGTGCTCACAGAAGAAAAAACTGATGAGTCGCTGGATATCGCTTTTCTGCGAAGTCGCTACCAACGGAAGTTTCTGCGCCGGGCGCGAAATTAGGGCCCAAACGACATTATTCACGCAGAAATTTAGTCTATACGCAAAAGTTCAACCCCTGAGCAAGAAAGAAAGAGATTCAACGCCCAGACCCAAGGGCGGCAGGTTACAAGACCTGGATTATTTATATAAATAATTTTACAATTATTTATTATTTTTATTTTATTATTTATAATTGAGTCGTATTTAACAGTCTATCAAATTTACCCAATATTTTCATACAAAAAAATATGTACTTTTATTTCCCAAAAATACTAAATGCTCACCAAAATTAAGAAAATACATAATCTTAAAGCGACAACCAAATATTGACATAATGCTGGCTTCTTATATATTTTGTTCGCCAAAATAACTTTTGCTGACCATAAATACTGAATGTTCACCAAACTTTATTCCGCATTTAATTCTAACATAATACCCAGATATTTAATTTTCGACAGTATCTTATATTATTTAGCAGTTAAAAATACTATTTGTTGATCCAAAATACACAAGCAATAAAATGTTGTGCAAATGGTAAATAATTTTATGCAAAATTATAGATGTAGATGTGCTAGGGCAAGGAAAATAACAGCAAAATTAAAAATGGTTTGCACAAAAAAAAATATTAATTTCCGTAATATATAAATGATTTGCTGTAATTAGCTTGCATTATGTAAAACGTAAAACTTCTATTAGAGGTAATTTCTAATCGTGCTTTTAAAAAAAAATTATGGGGCCCTGAACTGATCTCGTACAAAACTTTTTTCGCGCGCCTCTGGTCTGGAAGCGCAAGCGGCAAGGAGAGATGCGCAAGCATATTTTATTTTTGGAGTAATAGAATAATTATTTGAGAATAATTTTTTGAGAAACACTAAATATAAATGAATAGTGCGAATATTTATTATGTACAGCACGTACGCGTAACTTGAGCGTTCTAAATTTGGTGAACATTTAGTAAAATTGATAGACATATAGAATTTAAAATGTAAACAATGATAAAACAATACGCAGCATAGTTATTTTAGTGGTGATGTTCTCATTTTCTGATGTATAATAATTTGAGTTTTATTTACATTTTTTGATGCTCATTAAATTTTCTGGTGGACAGTGTAAGGAATGTATAATAGTTTAATTTGGTGTACATTATATTTGTTCCCTTTATAATTTAATCAAATGATCAGGTCGTTAGGATAAACGTGCGATGTTCTTATTATGGTACTACTGTGAGTTTGCCACCCGCGTAAATTTTCAAAATTTAAATTAGCGGAGTTGCTGGCGCGAGATTCCAGATCTTGGCTCCGTTGTTGAAGAAGCACCCATGCTGGTAATTTTTCACTTAGGCTGATGGAAAGTCGTTGTCGCTGCGGGTAGGCTGTAAATAAAGAGGCAGTAAAGGCCGATGTTGGGAAATGAAAGGCAGTTAACCCTAATTAAAAAGGAACCTTTTGTTTATGAATTGTCGGTTGAAGGCGCGATAACGATTGCTGATATAAAAGGACGAGGGCTGTTTTATCATCGGACACAATGGCGGCTGGAGAGATAAGTCCATTAATTCGGATTCTATTAGCACAGCGACGAGAAACTGCGCGATAAGGGCTAATCTGCCGACATCGGTCGGGGAGCTGGCAGATTCACACTTTGCAACATCCAGCTGATCATTTAAAAGTTCTGGACTACTTGCAAAATTTTTCCAGGCCTCGTCATCAGCTTTGGAGGTGACAGGAATTTGATGCCAAACTCGACTAGTTGCTATCTCGTGGCAATCCGGGATAATGCCGAAGAACAAATGAAACTAATTTAAGCCCTTTCAACTCGATTAAAATCCACTGAAGTCAATTAAAGTTTTTCGAATTGCTTCAGCCCATCTGAATGAACATCTTGATTGCAACAAAGTCAGTAATTACGGGTTAAATATGAAATTCGATTCCTCAGCATTTCATTTTACTAATACCGAAACGCCCTGTCGGCACTTGCGAGATTATTAACCTTTCGTCACGTTTTTACATCCCTGTAAGCGTCATTTACACGTCGCAAATAACAAGCTTTCGCATTGTGCGAAAACTCATAAATTCCAAATTATATATTTCCGGCGGAACTGAGACTTGCCGCACGAATTAAAGTCGTTGGCGGGATTTGTGCTGCGCTAATTAACGTGGCAGCTACAGTAATTAGTACTTAGTGGCATTATTTAGGTGAAGATGCGTATGCTGAACGCGCCCCCGTAATTTATACAAACCCGGGACAGTGAAATGCTTAATGTTAACCGACGGTGGTTGGAATATAAATAAATTGCCGTCAAGTAAATTTCGCAAATTCGGTAATTTTCAAAATTGTGAGCGATGTCGGTCGGGTGGCGAAATGAATTTCATTATGTTTCGCTTGATTTGGGTTGTTAATAACGGCTGCATTGATGGCCATCGCGACTTGATGAATATTAATTTTAAATTGTCGGCAATTGGCGGTGTTAATCAAGAGGAGAGGAAAATGCAGCTGAACTTCGCTAAAGTTTCATTATGCAGGGTGCTAATAATTCCGCGCATAATTGGGGTGAAAGAACAACTGATGAATTTTCATTAAGAATCGCTGAAATTCTAAAGTCGAGGAGCCGGAAAATGAGCAAATTGGAAAATAATTCAACGGCGATGTAATGGGGCCGTTAAAGCAATTCCACCTTTTTACTGCACTACTTTAACTTCGACGTTCATTCTTCTGCTCGCAACCTTCGGTCACTCAAAGTTCTCGTAACGAGATCATGAAAGTGAACCTTCGTAGGGTCTCTAGAGTTCTTGACTTTAGAAAATTGGGCTCTAATTGGAAATGGAGTTGAGTTTTCTAAAAACCAATTAATGGACTTTATGTTGAAAATTTTAATATTTTTGGAAAAAAGTTAAATCTGCTACAGAAATTTGAAAAAGTTCAAAAGTCTCTACCTATCAAACGCTATAAAATCAATCTTTTGTTATGTACCTACTTATTAAGCCTTTCTAATTTTAAATTTGGAGATCGTGAGGATGAGGGTGTGCAGGGACCGCCACGAGTGAATTACCCTTCAGTCTGCGATCTCTTTCTTAAAAATGCCACCTCGCTAATTGGTGGAGACAGAACCCCCCGCCAAATATTTTATATCGGCATAAAGCGTTAGCCAAACTTTTAAAAGAAAATTTAGGGTAAACTTAAAATGAGCGTAATTAAAACGCGACGTCATAAAACGTCTTCTTCCTCCGCCGGCAGGTAGCAGCCAAACGGGGGGCTCAACTGCAAACTTTCCTAATTTTTCTTTGACAGTTTCCCCAAGTTTATTAATCTCGACCGTGAGCTCCACCCCGCATTTTTCGTTTCACGGATTGTTTTCTCAACTACTCCATTAATTTAGACGGTGGCATTTATCCGCACCACCTGCTGCACAATTTCAAAATTTTCCCAATTTCCACCTACGTTCCACCATCGATTTCGGATCACAACTGCTTAAGTGCAGCAAGGCATGCTGCAATCGCTGTTGACTTCCTCTAATGATGCATCCAAGTCCTGTGACAGGCCATGTTGCCTTGACGACCTAAGTCTCCGGCGAGGGTGGCTTCATTGAGGAATTCTTATTTCGCGTGCAGAACCGTGTAATTACGTAAAAATTCTCCAGTCTGCCACGCATGGAATCGATACGGGGGAACTAAAATTTTATTGGAGAAAAGTGATTCGGGAAATCTGCAAGGTTGGGTCGTTCCGTTTGTTTATCGGGGATGTAGTTATTAAACGAAAGTAACGGTCGATAAATTTGTCGGGTGTTTGCCGAAGAGTCGGCCGGTGTTTTGGTTGCGTTTCAGTAAACCCCCGGAGTGTTCGTCGAGCACATCTTGTACACATCATCCACTTGTCTGCTACTTCCGCCGTCTTACCTCTTAAGGTATTACCAGTTTTTCTATCTCGTTATAATAGCGTTATAAAAGAAAACAGAATGGCATTAACTCAGTTTGCTTTTTGCCATGTTTGTGTTCCGCGACGGGCGCGCTCCTGAAATTGCTTCTCAAACAGTTGCACTCAGGAAAGCGTCAGCTTTACACTTTACTTCAAAAAACTGTTTCAAAGTTTGGATTCGCAACACCTCAGCCAGCGAGCTAGCCAGATTTTATTGCCCAACCACCTCTTACCTCTTCAAATCACTTCAACTAATTAACAACTGCCCTTATGATGGCTTCTGTGAAATAAAATTTATCGGCATTTTTCTGAAGTGATAGAATATTAAAAAAAATGAAGCAATTAAAAGAAACATATCAAGTAATGTTAATAATATTTTGGGGCCAACTATTTCATAATGCACCCTCGTACGTGACACATTTGATGCCTTCACCGCTTCCTTCGATAATTTGATCCCTGCATCGTTGCACATCCCTTACAGTGGTCTCAAAACTGCATATTAAGGTGTTTACAAGGCTCTCGATGCCGACGTGTTCATAACCGTCCGTTATCCGGGAGGCAAGCAGCTCTCGTCGTCGGTCCGCAGTCAATCCGTTAAAACCGGCGGGTGTAAACGCGTCGGATGGCTCTTAGAGCGGGTGGTACGAGACCCCCGGGAGTCCTATGCTCTTACGACCATCGCCGAAGCTATGCAAGACGACCTCTATACTACTCGCAAAGTTCCGCTTTCACAAATTCAGACAATTTCTCGACCTCTCCTCACCGCCGATTCGTGGACTTTTTACGGTATTCGAGAGGATGGTCGCTTTTACGGCGCTTCTCACAACACTCCTGCTTTCCTGCCGGATGCTCCTGCCTAAATTGCGTCGCTAAAGGGCGAATTTTACATTTGGGACTGTCGTCCGCTCTAAGGGCGGACGCCACTTCAACCGCCAAAAGCCCTCGATCCGCCTGACAGCCGAGAAGCCAAAGCCGTAAACTGCGCGGCCCCAGGTGAGAATTCATTTGTTACAACCATCTAATTACCATAAAAAACGAAAGTCAAGTTGGAAGACTTCTCCCTCTATAATCAAGCACTGAAGTTGGCGACAATTTTGCTTATCCCCTACCCTACTCATGCGAAGAAGAGCAGAGGTACCTTTATACGATATTGTGCCCCAAACCCGATACCCGATTTCTAGGATTGTACTGTAGACAAAGTGGGATTATTTCACTAAATGTTCTTCTATACAACCATTTAGGTGAACGCTACTTCGGTTTCTGCCTCCCTTCGCTGTTGGGGTAATTTTGTCGCGACGCTTTTGGCGTGCCGAAGATTCCTATCGGCGGCCGAAAAGGGTTCCTAAAACAATGTTATTTATTATTCCATTATATTTTCCCATTGCAATCAAAATATTTCCTTTCACCGAGAATGGCGGCGGCGCCGGAAGACACTCCACCGCCGTCACCATTGTGTTTACCTACACTGCTTTGCACTTTGCATCGGCAATAATTCAACGACAGATTCAGTTAACTCCGCCAATGTTTGCGTTGGGATATGCATCGCCTATAGCAAAGTTAAAAAGGCCGTACATTCAAGAACGTGCTCTCGGACGCGTCCTCGGGGGTAAACGCATAAATTCCGCCAACAACGATCGCTACTTCTTTCTCCCCAATTTTTTTTTATATATTAAACGTATATCTAAGTAAAGGCTAGCGAGATTTATTGATATCCCATCTGGATATTTGGGAACATGTGGAGGAGTACTATATGCTTAAAAGCTGGAGATACTTAGGAGGCTACACTATCGGAATAAAAATGACGAGGTGCTTTTACCGTCACTTCTTATAACCTGCGCACGTAACCGCGTTTTATACGCATATTTCTCTCACTTTATACCTGCCATGCTTAAGTGCTGCTAAGATATCGCGGTTGTAAACCTGCACTGGCACTCCGGAGATGACGTATTCGTCCGGGGCTGGTAGCGAAATTAAATAGTAAAAATCCGGAGAAACCAGCGAAATTCCGGCGTTAATAAAATAACCCGGGCGAGGTGTTGGTGGCGTTGTCAGGACGAAAATGAAGACGAACTCGGTTGCGAATGTACTCGGAGAGCGAATGGCGTCACGATTATTTGTAGACGCATTGTGTAGGGAGGAAATGGAATTGTCACATCCCGACAGACGGAATAAATAAATATTCCGGTGGCTGTCTAGTTTCAATATTAAATATGGGAGATTGTTTCGTAGGGCCGCAAATAGAATTTCGAAATTCAATTTAGGCCCCAAATCAGACGCAAATCGACGGCGAAGCAACTTCTATTAACAAGTCAACGTCATTTGCGAGACTCGCATCAAAACTACTCTACATCCAACACCCATGAAATAGCTGAGTGACAAAAGTTATACTGCACGACTTAATTGAACAAAAAAGTTTGGCTTCTGGCATTTCTCAATCAGTTGGCACAAAAGATAAAAGTTCTTTAAAGAAATCGGAAATTAGTAGACAAAGCGTTTCACATTTCAACACCAAATTTCTAACCCTCTGTCTTGACAATATCACATCAAGTCCTTTATTCACATTTTCCATGGTCTTCCCAAATACGGCATTATTAAATCATATAAAGAAGCCGTGTAGCTGTCAAATTACTTAGCCTGCTGTTTAAATTGATGGATTGGATATTCTCCAATTCTACAATTGTACACACCTTCATTTAAATTTGCTACCATGCTCTCACATGCTCCTGCATTTGCAAATTAAGACACTTTAAACGTTTTTGTTTTAAATAATGCTTAATTTTGTTTAGAGCTTTAGATGGCTGGTGGCGCTCTCGTAACAGTTTTCCTTGCATATGTATGTAAGTACGAGCGTCTTAGAACTATTCTCGTGTAAATAAAAACATGTTTGTCGCTTTAGTAAGGTAAGACGCCCTCCCCTAAGTATTTGCTTAAATATGCAAAGCGGTCGCCACAGGATGTGTTACAAAGCAAATCTGCAACACGAGCCTCCATTGCTAGAAGAGCTTAGTCGCTCTCAACCTCCAAACCGCCTATGTGCTCATTCAATGTCGAACTCTCAAATTGGCGCTGAGCCCGGGTAAATTTTAATAAATTCCTGCCGGCGAAGACGACGGCATAAAGGGCGTCTTTGGGCGCTCCCTCCTTGCAGCTTTTTCGCTTGTCTAAAGCCCGCGAAGGGCTTTTCGGTTCGCCGTCTAATTCGTAACAAATTCAGTGGAGCTGTTGAGAATTTCGTCTACTCTTTACAAATAGAGTTTTCCGTCTTCATTCACATTATCTTTTATGTGAACCGCCACGTCCTATTAGGGGGTGTCAGTTACGTCTTTGGCGCTGCGAATTTCAAACGAACGCCCTGCAACCCTTGTAGTTTCGTCTGGTTTGACGTCCCCCTTCCGAACCGCTCTCAGATGGGACTTATTACGAGACCGCGAGCTTTATAATCAAAGGTGTTGATGTTGCAGTTCGTCTGGAAAGTAATTTGCTTGAAAGGATACACAGGATCCTGGCGCGGAAGGGAGTTGTTTGTTTTATTATTTTAGGGGGTTTAAAAGCTAGAGGCTTCCAGGTTGTTATGATTTTAATACGGGCAACGTTTTGACGCCTCATTTGAATGTTGTATAATAAACCAAAAAGCGCGTTATAGAAAATTGAATTTTTAACAGATTAGAAGTTTCGATTCTGGGGTCGAAAAGGCAATTTCTCCGAGGCCCGCAAAAAACGGCCGGCCCTAATGCGAATAATAATTAAATCCCTTAGGGTGAAATGATTTGTTAAAATTCCCGAGGGACGATGCAAAAAGCGACTCCGCTTCACAAGTAGGTAACAAACAGGAACAAAGAGGTAGAATGTGTTCATCGCCCGACCTAATTTAAATGCGCGGCGAATAGCCTGTAAAATCCTGACGTTGTGTATTTAACTTTTGAAAGTTGTTAATGGCCCAACAACCAATGAGGACGCGAATACTTGCACGTGTTTATGTGTTTAAGTAGACTCAGTGTCGTACGCCGAGGATGTGAGATAATTTTATAGGACGGCTTATTACTTTGCAACCGACATGGAAGGGGTGCTGCCTTATCTCGGTAATTACCTCGTAATTTCCCTCAACTGCGGCCGGGCTTTGAGCGATTATTTTTAATACGTTTTTTTTAACATCGAATCATTTGCGATTTTATAAACCTCGATGGTTAAGATATTTGCGCATTACGGAATTAAAAGCTGCTCGGCCTCCCGATAAGGGGCCATTAAGGCACTTTTGTAATTAAAAAACACTTCGCTCATCAGCGAAAGCACTTACGCAACCACAAAAATCCCGCGAGGGGCAGAGATAAATGAAACCAATCTGGCTACGCAATAATCTCTTAAACCTCAGTCAAATCTTAACGCCGCCCTTTACAAATTTAGCACGAAACTTCCCCCTTTCTTCATAATTTTACTGTTCTTGTTTTCTCCATTGAGTAGTTTCTTCGCCTCCTAATTTGCTGCGTTGAAAAATTGCCAATTCCCTCTTTGTCCTGTTTCTTTCGAGTAACTCGACGATTATTGAGGTGGTTGGATCGATGCTTCAAATTTCTACCCCTTATAAAAGTCAACTTTGTGAAGACGCTCTCAAAAACAAAACCCCAATAACGCGCAAGCAAAAGGCAAATATTTAATTAAAACTTGTTGTATTGAACAGTCGGAAATAAAGGGGTTTGCATGATGATGGCAAACAGGGCGACGGACAGATTTCTATTAAAGCGGAATTTGTCGGAGAGTTCACGAACAAAAGGCCCAACATAAATCAAACAGCCCGAGTGCACCGGCTTTCGCTCCTTTTTACACTCTATTCCATTTTTATTAACATGAAATTTTGGTGTATCAATAACTTTAAATAAGTGCCGCTCGAGTGGTTGCCTGCCATATTCAGCCTTATTGTTGTCGAAAAAGTTTTGGCGACAAACGCGATTAAAGGGGGAAAAGAAATTTGTTAAGCAACCCTTTCAGATTCGATGCAGGTGAATATTTTAATTAAACTGATTTTATGACTTCGGGACATAAAGCTCCTAAAATATTAATTCACTTTATTACCTTCAGACCATAATACTGAATGCCAATAACTTGAAGATTGCCGCTAGCAAGATGATGGGCCATAAAGCAAAATAAAAAGGCTTTTCTTTATTAGCAGTACTCGGGAGGTACTTAACACAAATTCTAATTTTGATCGTTATCAATCAAGTTGAGCTCTCGTATATTATGACCATTCCGGAATCTCCCCATTAACTCCCTCTACTTATAGAATTACGTTAAAATAAAGACTAAAGTGGATCAGAAAAATTAAGAGACAACAGATAAAAGAAATTACAGAAATTTTATTAAACAATTATTTATTGGTTGTATTTAACAGTCTACCAAATTTATCCAATATTTTCATACAAAAAAATACTTTCATTTCCCAAAAATACTAAATGCTCACCAAAATCAAGAAAATATATACCTACCTAATCTTAAAGCAACAACCAAATATTGACATAATGCTGGCCTCTTATATATTTTGTTCGCCAAATTAACTTTTGTTGACCATAAATACTAAATGTTCACCAAATTTTATTCCGAATTTAATTCTAACATAATACCCAGATATTTAATTTTCAACAGTGTCTTATATTATTTTGCAGTTAAAAATACTATTTGTTGATCAAAAATACAAAAGCAATAAAATGTTGTCCAAATGGTAAGTAATTTTATGCAAAATTATAGATGTAGATGTGCTAGGGCAAGGACAATAAGAGTAAAAATAAAAGTGGTTTGCACAAAAAAAGATATTGATTTCCGTAATATATAAATGCTTTGCTGTAATTGGCTTGCATTGTGTAAAACGTAAAACTTCTTTTAGTGGTAATTTCTAATCGTGCTTTTAAAAAAAAATTACAGGGCCCTGAACTGACCATGTACAAAACTTTTTTCACGCGCCTCTTGTCTGGAAGCGCAAGCGGCAAGGAGAGATGCGCGAGCATATTTTATTTTTGGAGTAATAGAATAATTCTTTGACACACAAATAGTTTTTTTGAGAAACACTAAATATAAATGGATAGTGCGAATATTTATTACGTACAGCACGGACGCGTAACTTGAGCGTTCTAAATTTGGTGAACATTTAGTAAAATTGATAGACATATAGAATTTAAAATGTAAGCAATGGTAAAACAATACGCAGCATAGTTATTTGAGTGGTGATGTTCTCATTTTCTGATGTATAATAATTTGGGTTTCATTTAGATTTTTTGATGCTCATTAAATTTTCTGGTGGACAGTGCAAGGGATGTATAGTTTAATTTGGTGTACATTATATTTGTTCCCATTATTTGTTATATTTTTTCTTGGTCTAATTGGTTATGATCAGACTTTCGTTTAATAGAATAATATTTATTTTTGTGGCAGACGCCTGCTGCCCGCCCGTCCAATCACGAACCACTTACCAGAAGTCTCTATATACCTATTTAGTTCATTATGAGTATACGATCACTTTCGCAGGAGGTCATGGACAAAGTGTAGGTCAGGTCAGGTCAGGTCAGGGCAACTGATATAAAGATCTAGATGGACTAAAGAACAAACCTCTTAGAAACTGGCATTTGTCCTAAGAAATTTTTAAATTTTCTGTCACAATTGGAGTTAAAAAAAAAAATTTTAGTAAGCACCGTACAGAGTCATCCAGAAGGATTGAATATGACACCAACGTACCGTCCTGCCATGTTGATTAAAACCTACTTCCATTTGCTTCTCTTGGACACGCCTCTGACGGTTGACAACTGTCAGAGGTATCAAAGCTCTTTTAATCGCTTATCAGTTGATGTTATGTAACTGCCTTGATGCGCATTTTCGTTATTTAACTAAAATCTGGTGTTCTTCAGTGCTATTCTGCGTGACTACTTCCTCCTTGTTGAAGAGAATTGCAATATGTCAATTGTCAATGATTCAAAGCAATATTTTTTAATATTTCATATTGAACAAAGAGTTAATCGATATTTTTTAATTAACTGAAAAAAATAAGCATTAAGAAGAAAGAAAAATTATAAAATAATAGACTATTCTATTAACAGCTGATCTACCAACTATATCCTCCTTTTACTTTTATTTTCTGTGGTTGGTGTTGGTTTTGTGGAATTTGTTGGGAGAGTTTGAAAATTTTCGTTTTTAATCAAGTGGATTTAGGGTGGTCGATGCTGGAGCACTGGGAAGCTCGCGAGCACAATTCTGGCGTCTTGAGAACGTCGAGGGCATAACCATAAACTAATCCGAAGTTGGCTTAAGCAGTTAGACCCGTAACTCAAAGATAGCAATAACAATGCACTCGCTCCATGCGCCATCCTACTTGGCCGTCTCCACCGGTCGCTTCAACTTATAACGGCCTCATAACTGTCGCATTAAATGATCACGTTCCTCTTATTGCATAGTTTCTCATTTAGCGCCAGTTATTAGAATATTACGGCGTTAAAAGTGCGATTACGTCCAAGCAATTTAGCGAGCTTACACTCGACGGGAAATTACCGGGTGTAAATTGTTTTAACGGCCCCTGTTTTTTTCCCAATTGAAACTCCACTAATGATTCCATTAAAATTCAATTACGCCATTGCCGAATTGGCCCCAGTTTCCATATAACGATGTCGATATTTGCAGCAGACCCAATTAATCGAAGCGAAATTTTGCTTCTGCAAGGAAGGCCTGACGGCGATAAGGGTTGGGGGAATAATATGCCGGAATGATGAGTAAATGGGGAAAATTTCGGTGTGTCAGCAACTGTCACACATGCTAGATAACATCCCAGTAATGTTCGCCGGCGGCCCTTCTGCCGTCTGGGTAATCAACCCCCGGCGCTCACTCCGTATAATGAAGGGTCGCAACTTTATAGAAATTAATCACGATTCTAGAGACACGCGATTGCTGTAATGAACTACATACATAGCCGCGATTATTTTGAAACGGCTCTGTTACCATTTGTGAGGAATATTAATGAAAACGGTGCCAGTACGTGCACCACTGCATTTTCGCAATCATCACTCGTCTTGATGTTGGCGCAACGACTCGGGATCGACTTTTGTCGAAATTTTAAACAAGCGATAAATCTCGCCCTGTAGAGGAGCCGAAACCTCCTTTCGCCATAATACTATTTTGCACAACGCTCAACCAATTACAAAGATGAAAGGGAGCGTGTTTTAGAGGAAATTGATTTCGGGTCCTCAATATATTTCGAGCTGTCTCTAATGTATCAGATGGGGGACGTCATTGGAAGTAAACGAACTTAGTTCGAGTTAGACGCCATCAACGCAATAGCAGCATTCAAACGGGCAAAAACCCGCTTCAGTTCGCTCCAGTCGTCTCGTGCAGATGAATCGCGATTTTAATTCCGAACATATATAGAGTCGGGGAGGCCGCAACGTCGAAAGATATTCCAATTTCCTGGAGGGTTCCGAGACATTGTTGCATCAGTGAAAAAGTTAATTCATTCGTGAAACGCGATACCGAGATATCGCATTACGTTTTCCCAGTTGTCAGCATGGTTCCTTTAATAACACGGGATAAAACAACAATGGCTAGGTATATTGATTGGGTCGTGCCGGCCCCGATAAATTCTGCAGGACTCGACAAAAACCCCATTGATCCTCCCCAAAACGGGGAGGTCTCCGCCAAAATCAATACCATTATAATCTGGAATTAGCGATAGGGCTCGGTGCTCTTATCGTCCTCCGGACGACATACCTACTTACACAGAAGAAGCTGCAATGCTCTTGGAACTAATCGGATAACGTAGCGCCAACGATCGGAAACCTCCGTTAACAAACAACAAAAAGCTTCTCCTCGCTGAGACTCCCGGTAACAAAGTCCGCCAATTTCAGTTTTAGCGCGACAACTTCGCTGAATTTACCCGACCGTCACGTAATTTTAATCGAACAAAATTTTAAAATTTAAACAAATTATGCCGGTTTTGTTTGACGACAAATTATTTTCTATGCAGCAGTACAGCGGCATTGTTTTGAAATTTGCAAATATTCGCGTAAACAGCGCCGCCCTCGGGGATGGCGAGAGCCGAGACGCCTCAGGTGTCCCGTTAGCGGGGAATAACCGCCGTCAAAGGAACTTATACTGTAACCCGAGGGAGGCTATAGTTGTTTTCCTAAGTTCGGTATTATCCTTTCAAGTATTTTGTGGCGAAGAGACACGGCAACGCTAATTATTCGTGGTGCATGTGTCATTGCAGTTTCTAACTGCATTTCTGCTGTTTATGCTTCATTTGAATGCGGGCACGTCTTAATAACGTTCCCTGCTTAGTACTTGCCGTCGGCGACACTGGCTGCTTGTTTTATTCCCTGCAATAAGGGCGGAGAGTTCTGGGATGACAACGTTGCAGGATGGCATGGTGGGAAATTTATTTCAATGTTTGTTTTCCTAGCTTTGACAAGCTCATATGAATGGGTAATGAGGGTGGAAAGCCGGATAGGTAGAGTCGTTATTGTTTCCGAGACAGATAAATAAATTTTACCTTGTACAATAGATAAAGATGCATCATAAACTGTCGCCGCGTTACGTTTTATGGGGGATGATAAGTGTTGGTGTTACAAAGGTATCTAGTCACTTGAATAATTTAAATTACGGTGGATGCACATTATGCTTTGTGGAAATGCACAATTCGACTGTTTGGGGGTGGCTCCTGTATCATAGAGATTTCAATATTTTAACGTCGGGACGCCTCGCCAACAACCATAAAATGAACTTTTACAGCTGCTCCGCCGCACTATTAGTTATTTAAAATTTCCCTGTTATGTTGCTAACAACGGCTTAATTCCCGCGTTTGCCAACTTTGTAATTTTATCGCCTGCATTTACGTACTGGTCTTTGTTACTGCGCTTTTTGACCGAGTCTTGCGTAAACTTTGTCTTTGTCCAAAAAAATATCTCGTTAGCAACGACCAATACTAAGCCTCTTGACATCTGAGCTGCAGCCACCCTTTGTCGAAAATCAAACCCACACCGAATATGAGCTTTTGAGACGTCATCCTTCTCTAAAAAAATGGACTTGGACTTATTTTCTGATAGAAAGAAGTGCCATTATAATTAATCTTCCATAAAAAAAATCTAGAAGATAATAGGTCTTGAGCAGACGCCTACATCTTGTAAAAACAACTTTTATTGGAGGGGTGCCATAATTATAAAAAAACTAGCAACGGTACCACTCTATTGAAAGTAGTCTTTGACGGTGGTTTCTGCTCGTTTTGTCTCTTTCGCATTTTGTTGACTCGCAAATATCTCTTAGAGATAAACAATGTAAAGTCAAAAATAAAATAAATGGGTTTAATAAAACATAAATTAATTGAGGGGTTCAGTGGGGTTGTTGCGAATGGAATTGTGATGCAGTGTCGTCCATCGCACAACAGCACCTGAAGAGGCCGTAAATCATGACCCCAATGGATAATGACGCAATGTCCGACGGTGGGTTTTGGAAGGGCCGCAGATAGGAATTTGGAAGTTTAAATCATAACGATTGAACATTTATACGGTCGTGGGAGTAAAACATAGATATTCATCTGGCTGCGAGCAGATGTTGGCCGTTGGAGCTTCCAACTCGAACACTCTACATACGAAAATGACGTTTATAGGTTCCAGAAAATACGGCCACGCTCCCGAACTCGGCCCTAGGATCCAATCCTCCGTCCCGGATTTTCCTATCTTGGAAAGCGCCGTTATATATGTTGCTCGGATTAGTGCAACTGCCACTGACCAAAGCTATTACTCGAGAATTATTTCCAGGTTACGTCGACCAAACTGTATGTAAAACGAACCTCGTCCGGATCCCCAACAAATATTCCTCTTTCCTTCGGGAAGAACGCGCAATTTTTGTTCTTTGGATTCCTATAAAGTGGCCACAAAAACGATTCGGATTTATTTCTCCAATAAGATAACGTGGCGAATTTAATGGTCTCTTGTCGGATTTGGTGGAATTCGAGAAATTGCATGTCTCGAGGCCATCTCTCCTTGTGGTAATATCGATAACGTCGACTCGTCCGACCAATGGAAACGTCACAATTAATGTTTAACGACGCTACAGCTAATGTCGCCGTAAATTAATAAATATCGGTGCAGATGACCTGGATTTGCGATAATGGCGTTTCGATTTATACCCAACAACGCTGCGACTCGCATCGCGATAATTAATAACAATTATCGACAGAGCCGGTTTTTGGCCGGACCAATTCGCGCCAATTGATCAACCCCGGAACGCCGGGCGCAGAAGAGGGCCGACAGAAGCTTTGATTGAGCAACCCCTTGACCCCTTGAGCTCCCGAAAGACCAACACACGAAGCTGCACCTGGCTCGCCGAGCCTTTCGGCAAAACAACTTCAGCAGTTAGTGTTTGACAGAACTGAAGGGTTGCCAAAACTATTTTTTGATAAAAAATGAAAAATTCAAAAATCGAAATTTTGGTCGATTGACTAAAGTCCAGACCAGCGCTGATTGACAAGCGTCAGGTCCATGAGGATGACCCAACGCCTAATGCAAATTCCTGATGAGGAGCCAAATTTGAATTTTGTGTCGGGGTGGTTCCTGTTGGGGAAATTTGGCGTGTCAGGTGGGGAAGTGTTCGATTCGGTCAAGTGCGCGGCCTCATCAATTTGCCGGGGTAATTCGGCAGGAATTTATTTTCCTGCAGCGGTGCGTCACCCGTCACAGTTCCAACTGTCCCTCCATCTGCACATCGCGTGAACAATGACAGGGCGTAACAAAGAGCCGCAACACCGGAACAAGGAGCGGAAGGTGGAAAGGTCGTGAGATACCCAGTTAAGATTATAACCCCTGGGATGACGGTCTGGACGTTCGGTTTAATTAAAAATCGCATTTAGATGTGAGATAATTAAGGCGTGACGGCGTGAAAGTCCGACAATTTCAAAAATTTAGTTCCGCAATAAAATTTCAACGATATAGATTAACTACGTGATTTTGCCTCAGTAATTTGCGCTTTTGTAACAATTTTTTTACGTCCAACAGAAATTTTCATTATAAAACCGTAACAGTAAAATTCGGCTCTTTCATAAAATTATATCACTTTCCATAAAGTTGCGACATAGGCGTGGTTGGCACAGATAGGGTTTAGGACATAAATTAGGGCGGTTCTCACACGACCTCAGTCTTGCGATCTTTTTCCTTCTAACGTACACAAAAGACCGCAATTAACCCACTTCAGTTCATCTATCTACAACCCGCTGAAACTACATCGATAACCGCCCCAGCTACTAAAATTTGTTTTATTTTTTTTAATCGCCTTGTCTGTAGACAGTTCAGGTTGGTAGCAACGTCGATTTTGCGTCGAAAGCAAGGATACAGAAACAGAAACGCCGCGTTGGCAGTTTACAAAAGCGGCCTCCTGCTGATTGTTCAAATCCTGCCACCTTCCTCCCCCAGTGCTCAAACCGGCTCTTTCTTTGAATGCATAAAAAGAGCAGGAGTCACGTACAGGGCCGCTCCATGCATACGCAAATAATTAAGTACGCCCGCCGACTTAATGCGGAATAAGGTTGCGGTACGATTTCTTCCCTAATTAACCGGCGTCGGTGGGGCGGCGACTTGCCGGCGATCTCGACCCGAAAAATTAATGCGAAAATGGGAAAAGAGCGAAAAACAAATGCTAATTCCCGAAATAATTATGCGCAATCCGCGCCGAAATTCACCCGGCGCCTCCGCCAAATGCGGCCAACGCTCCGCGGCGCTTTGGAGGTAATTCTCGTCCGAAAGCCAGTTTAATTCGGCAATTCAACTCTCTTTAGACCGAATCGGACACTAGGAGGTTCAAGCTGGCGAAATCATTTTCTGGGATTAATATTTTATTTTTTTTAACTCTTTTAACTCTATTGGAAGAATCTGATTTAATTTAAAAAAAGGTCGTATTTAACAGTCCACCAAATATCCCACTATTTTCATACAAAAAAATACTTTCATTTCCCAAAAATACTAAATGCTCACCAAAATTAAGAAAATACATAATCTTAAAACGACAGCCAAATATTGACATAATGCTGGCCTCTTACATATTTTGTTCGCCAAAATAACTTTTGTTGACCATAAATACTAAATGTTTACCAAATTTTATTCCGCATTGAATTTTAACATAATACCCAATATTTAATTTTTGACAGTGTCTTATATTATTTAGCAGTTAAAAATACTATGTGGAGATCAAAAATACACAAGCAATAAAATGTTGTACAAATGGTAAATAATTTGATGCAAAATTATAGATGTAAATGTGCTAGGGCAAGGAAAATAAGAGTAAAAATAGAAGTGGTTTGCACAAAAAAAGATATTAATTTTTGTAATAGGTATATAAATGCTTTGCTGTAATTGGCTTGCATTATGTAAAACGTAAAACTTCTTTTAGTGGTAATTTCTAATCGTGCTTTTAAAAAAAAATTACAGAACCCTGAACTGACCTTGTACAAAACTTTTTTCGCGTGCCTCTTGTCTGGAAGCGCAAGCGGCAAGGAAAGATGCGCGAGCATATTTCATTTTTGGAGTAATAGAATAATTATTTGACGCACAAATAGTTTTTTTGAGAAACACTAAATATAAATGGATAGCGCCAATATTAATCATGTACAGCACGGACGCGTAACTTGAGCGTTCTAAATTTGGTGAACATTTAGTAAAATTGATAGACATATAGAATTTAAAATGTAAACAATGGTAAAACAATACGCAGCATAGTTATTTTAGTGGTGATGTTCTCATTTTCTAATGTATAATCATTTGGGTTTAATTTAGATTTTTTGATGCTCATTAAATTTTCTGGTTTAATTTGGTCTACATTATATTTGTTTCCTTTAATCACATGTCGCACACCCACTAAACCCTATATCATTACAATGAACGGAAAAGTATTTATCTGAAAATGTAAAAACATACAGGATCATTCATATAAAAATACCCCCGATGACGTCATATCTCAAAAAATAGGGTAGCATTTAGAAATCAAAGTACTTATGTACGTCACTGAATAGAATAAAAATACTATATATTTGCGCATTTGCACATTTGTCCATCCCTGTATAATGGAATAAATGATTGACTAGTTTTGGGATTAAAACATCGCCTCGATCATCAAGTTTGTTCCTCAAAGGGATTGGGCCAACTCGTTCATTGTCAAGATTCGTTCAAAGTGGACGACTCAAGTCGCTTTACTAATCCTAATCTTCATCAATGCCTCGTCGCAGTTCTTAAAACGTAACTAGTTTTTCAAAAACTAAGCTAAGACACCAGCATCCCATTCCTTCCTGATCTCTTGAGTTTCTGTTTAGATCCCAGTTTCTTCTTGTTAGCATCGTGCATTGAATGAGATAAACCTAAAACTAAAACTTTCCAACAACCTATTTTGTCGTGTTGGAGAACTCGACCAAACTCCAGCATTATCAAGATAACTGAATATGGAGGAAATGGCTGTAATAATTTTTATGATGGGCGAGGGTGAAAGCTCCAACTAAAAAAGTAGATTGAATTTATTCAAAAAGAGGCAAACAATGCTTGCAGAACGGCGATTATTCATGTCTGCGAGATTATAGATTTGAATAAAGATCAACAACTGCACCGCTCTAAATTTGTTTCTTTAATTAATTTTTAAGCAAACTCCCGCCAACGAATCCATTATCATAAATTAATTTTGCATCGTTCCGGTGTTAAAACAATATGTTTTCGCGAAGGGCAATTATTTACGCGGAAAAATTCGAAACGCGAATAAATTTATAAAATTAGATTAATTTGTTCGGCAATCGAATCTTAATTGTTAACGCTATACAAGTAACCGGTCGCTTAATTCATAATACATATTTAATAGCGCGACGAATTGCAAATCCCGCGTTTTCCCGTACAGAACACGAAATGAATTAATTGTGATGTGTAATTGGGTTCGATGTAGCCCCCGATGGCCCGGAGCGCGGTCCCAAGATTCCGGATGGGTCGAGTCCCGCCGTCTTTCCGGCAGCGGCCTTCACCCCAGTAGCGTTAATTAAATTCAACTAGCAGCCACTGTTTAACAACAAAGAAATTCAATTAAGGAATTATGAAGGCCGCGTTTAAACTGAGAACCCTAGCGCCAACTTTCCGGAATAAACTTCACAACTTAACACATAACCGTTAAATGTATTTCGACGACGACGGGCTTTTTCAAATTGGACGCAGTTTTTAACTTTAATTGTTACAGCCGTTTCGCGCCCCACGCAGCCATCCTTGACTAACGCCAAGAAAGCGCTCCGCTTTATTTTAAATATTTTATTCTAATTGTGTAATTTTTCCAATAATTGATTAATTAGTTGTCACATTCGCCCGGCGCCTCCGCCATTTGGGCGCACGCCGGGGTCTGTCGAGGCGCAAGTTGTCTGGCCGGGGAAAATTTCTGGTCGCCCCTGGCCGGCTGGCAACATTGTCAGCGGGTTAATTAACCGTGTACTGGAAGTTGAGGGCTAATAAGCTGGCAGATTTGATGCTGGCCGTAAACCAAGACCAATAACGACGTACGCACATTAACCACAATACATTCGGCATCATGCGAGCGCATAAAAGTAAGTTACGACGATGATAAAGTGCTCGAACCAGATTTCCAATTTGCCCCGTGCACAGAATGCAGATTCAAATGATCAGCAGACACAGTTAATGTAATAATTTAATTCGGATTGCGCTTCATCCTGCAGCCAGTGAGCGCGAAAACTAATTAAACAGATTGTTCATTCGGAACTTGTGTTTGGACTCTTCCACTGATGCACCGTTGGTATTATTATTATGTTTGATGAGATCGTCGATTTCTACGGTTTGACAACGCGCTTGCCAATCCGATTATGCACGGCCAATTATTGTTATTCGGGCGGGATTTGGTCGTTTTAACCCCGTGCGATAATCTCGCCACAACCGAACGCAACATCGATTTGTTGCCACGACCGATTGATTTATTTGTTAAAAGTTTACCGCTTCAAAAAATTGAAGGCAAAACTTTCAAAGATTGCCGATAAGCAAAATTGACAGAGTAACATATTTATGTACAAGATAGCAAGGAAGTTTTAATAGAATTGCGGACAACTCTCGCGCTGCGCAACTTGAACTTTCTCATTATTTCACCGATTTTCTGCATTAGATGCTCCATTATAAACGGATTTTAGATTCGAGCATTATGCAAATCAAACAGAAATTTCGCAATTCCGACGCGAGCGCTGCATTATAAAAGATCTAATTGGAAATCTCCAGCTCACCCCCATTATATCTTTCCCCACATATTTACCGGCCAGCGTCGAAGCCGCCAACCCAAATTTTGAAACACCGCCGCTGCAACCCGTAAACTTGAAAACTATTGACTGAGCCACCTCCAAACTCATCCAAGATCTTTTTGGCCTAAGTCCGTTGCTTCTCACACATCAGTGTTCTTTTCCTTTTCTTCCCCTCCTCCTTTTGCTTATTCTTTGTTGCTTTTTTCTTCTCATTTTTCCTTTGCTTTTTTTCCCTTTCTTATCTGCTTCTTTTATTGTCTTCTTCTCTTCGTTTCGTCTTCCTTTTTTTTTCATGTTCTGTTCCTACTAGATATCAATGATCATAATGGCTGTTCAAGCTTTACTACTGCGTTGGTGACAAAGTATGAGGAACAGTAGAGGCCTAAAATGAGACCCCTAAGGCACTTCCAAACTATGACAGCAAGATAGTGAAGTTATCGCTACTCCTTCACCCTTTGCTCCGTAGACCCATCTCCAAACTCATCCAAGACCTTCTTGGTCTAAGCCCTTTGCTTCTCACATTTCACTGTTTTTTTTCCCCCTCTTCCTTTTGCTTTTTCTTTACTGCTTCTTTTTTTCTTATTGTCACTTTTCTCTTTTCTGTCTTTCTTATCTGCTTCTCTCATTGTCTTCTTCTTTTTGTCTCGTCTTTCTTTTTTTTCTTTATATTCTGTTCCTACTTGAAATCAATGATCATAATGGCTGTTCAAGCTTTACTACTGCGTTGGTGCAATATGACCGACCTAATATAATATTACTGTATATACAGTCAAAGTTATATAATTTTGACCTAATTTGATATTTAATATATAATTTTAGCTCGCTAGCAAAGACTTCTTGACTAAATCATTAACAAAATATGAGGAACAGTAGAGGCCTAAAATGGGAACCCTGAGGCACTTCCAAACTATAACAGCGAGATAGTGAAGTTATCGCTACTCCTACCGAAATGTTGTACTTCACCCTTTGCCCGTAGACTTAGTTCACCCTCTTTTCACTAGTGTCTCAAAATGGACACCAGATTACCATAAAACTAAAGCAACGTTACGAAGAGAGTTGTAGAAAATTACCCCCTATGGTCACCCGAGCTACAGAAAAGTCTTGTCGTTTTATTTCTATTTCTACTTCTATTCAGCTCATTGATAATTGATGATAATTAGAAATACCTTGATTTTCTTAACAAGGGTGCATTTTTGAACAATTTGCTGCATCGCTGTGCATCACGTACTGCCGCCCTTTGTGTTTTGTAGCAAGTCGGCGATTTGCAAGTTACGTAAATGAGGCAATAAGGCAACGGCCAGTGACAAGGGCCCGAGCTGAAAAATTAATGCTCCACCACGACCCGGACTGCACGTGCATGAGCGTCTCTCGTGGGTGCCGGCTGCATTGATGACTTTGCAACTTGACGCCGCATTTCTATAAAATCATTTGAAATCTTTTCAATTGCATTAGCGAATATTGAATAAAGTTGCCATTTTCAGGACGGCTGAATCGGGAATGGAATTGAAAGCTGTTCAGTTCTCCTCCCTCAAACATTACCATGTAGGGCACGTTCCGCCTCCCTTCCCGTCCTCCAGGTATGCAATCCCCTTCCGTATTGAAAATTTTAAATAGTTTCCGAATTTTAAAAATCTTTAAAACTGTTTTGGAAGCAGCACGCGTCGCTGCTTCGTCGCCACTTAAGAAATAAAAAAATCTCCAACCCGCAACTTTTCGTTGCTTTCATCATTCATAATTACGGAAGTAAAGTGCGATTTTTCATTGGCGAGTCCTCACAGCCGCCGTAAATTATCATATAAAGCAAACAACCAAACAAAAATAAGGAGGGCAGATTTGCATTGCTGATGAGCCCGGTTTTTTTGTGTGTCGGCTCAAGAGACAAATTATGCGATGCTTGCTTGTATAATAGATACATAACCCGCTTCATTACACATTCAATATAGGAACGGTCCGACTTTATTACCATATTTAAGTCAAAATTAACCGCTGCCACTCAATTTATCGCCCGGATCATGCCTTCAAGTGAACGCTGCGTTTTTGCGATCCGGGGTGTTTGTTTTTGAAAACTAAAGCTCGGGGGTGGCAACACCTGACGGAAAGCCGCGTTCACCTCTTTACTGTTTCACAAAGAGCTGAAATTATTTCGACTTTTAAAGAGTCTCGAGAGATGGAAAACAATTGCTAAAAATTCATCTGCGAATTTTAAGGGTGGAGGCAACAACGCAATAAGGCATTAATTAGGACTGGGCTCAAAAATCTAATTGTTGCGGAAAGGGACGAGGTCCGCTACATTGTTTGTATAATTAGTGCGATATTCAAAGAAAAGCTTCGTTTTGGTGACAGGTGGGGGCGCTCAACAATAAAATTCCAAAAGACAAAGTGGAGTAAAATGGAGCAACATAGGTTTTTAAAAAGCATTAATTAACAAAAAAAAATTCTTTATATTTTTTTCCCATCAGAGATTAAAGGGTACTTGCTATTTTTACTTTATTTAATGTACGTTACGTTACGTAAACATATTGTACCCTTATATAAAGTTCTACAGCATTATTTTTAAAATTTTCTTTGTTCAAAAATGCAAAGTATGTTTTGCTGGCGCCAGCACGTTTCTAGTTTTTCTTTGAAATTTGTTTTCTCCTCCATCCTTCGGCCACTGTAGTTGCAGCAAAATTTAGGAAGTGTCACGAAAGCTATTAAGAGTTTGCAGATCTCTTGCAACATTGTAAAGCTTCATCCATGGAGCAGTTGCAGTAATAACTGCACGTTCAGGCTCGCAATGTAAAGAGTCGTTTGGTTGGCAAAAGAGAAGCGACGAGCTTAATTTCGATCTTTTTTGCAACCTCCACACGTTACCGGTAATGTAAAAGTTTTCCCCCACACATAATTGGAACGGTGGCACAACCAACCGCCAATTAAATACGTTTCCCGCATTTCTTTGACTAAACCTCTCGATTTTATTTACATTTAATTCGCTTAAGGACGAGTTCCTTTGAGATGTTTGATTAGAATTTTAAATTTTTTCGCAACATGGACGATTTAATTTATTCGCGCAGAGGTTACACGCCAAACTTATAGCTGAACGAAATTTTTCGTTTTCCGCCAAACCGGAGAGTTTTGCAATTCAAAACGTGTTTCAACCTGACGCGTGCGGGGGTGAATTAAGCGTTTTCGGTTTGATAACTGAATCGATGCAACAAACTAATTAATTCATAGCAGACATCGGTAACATGTTCCAGATGATAAGCATGCTTTTCAATTACATGTTGTAGGCCACTATCAGGGGTTGAGAAGCGTATATTGTTTGTACCCACACAGAATATTCCCGGTAAATTATGCTGGAAATATGCAAACTAATGGTTAAACACGGAGAACGAGAACGTGCATTGTCGAGAACCTATGCACACAAGATGCAATAAACTATCTGCCTTCGCGACGATAAACACCAGGAACACGGCAGCAATTCAGCTACAAAGAGAAAGAGACGGGGTTAATGCAGCAGCCCTCCACCCCAACGACAATAGGCAACTGGTTTCCGGAGTGGTGGCCCAAATGAACAAAGTTGTTTAAAATACAGTCCAACAATCGACCAACGTAATGAATCTTCAACTGAAACTCTTTTCAATTTGCTTCGGTTGCTGAAACTACTAATGTTAGCATTTTATCGTGCGCATGAAAAAATTAATAAAGAGGTTCTAAAAAGGGTTCCACCCCACCAGCAGTGACATAGGTCTTGGTCTTGGCTTTCTTTGGTGATTAGAAGAATATTTACAATTTTCTTTCCATTATTTTATCAACGCAATAGTTTTCTTGAAAGTAGACAAATTGCCCGAATTACAGGAAACTGTAATTTGTTTAAGTGATCAAACGTGCCACTTGTGACATTTTTATTGCCTTAGCAAAGTAAGTTAGAGAGCAAGCTGTGCGGTAAAGACTTGCCACAATTCAGGTATTGAAGTGGATATTTATTGGTTTAAGCCGCTTCTTTTGTAATGGTATTACAAAATAAAAGCCACTGGAGCAACTAATTTATGACTATGAAAGAAATCGTTTGTGGAAATTTATGTGATCCCATTATTCACTTGGAGCTTTCCACTCACCCAATTACACGACCAAAATATATCTTTAGCAACAATAAATCTCGCCTCTCTAATATATTTCCAATGCCCCTAATAACATCCCTCCATAACTTCGAATTGCGCCTGACCGAGTGGAAAGAAATGTGCCTGTAACAGATAATACTTATTTATTACTATATTACAGAAGATATATAATTAAGATTTGTATAATACAGTTGTATATATAAGTACATGTGCCAAAATAGAGCTGCGTGCCCTGTTATCAAGGAAAAAATAAATACCAACAGTAAATAGCGGCGCCGTAACATTTACAAAAAAAAAAAAAAATTATCACCTAACGATCCTAATAATACGCTTCATTAATTAAATAATTCGATCCTACTCCCTTCGCTGCAACTTATATTACACTAAACCTACAACGAAACTCAACAAAAACGTTAATACCAACAAAAACATTGTCCATAAACGTTTCGACGACCACACTCAACGAAAGAAACCGACGGACGGAAATCAAATTACCCTCGATGCCTAACAACTAACTATTGCATGATGGCAAAAACAAAAACAATAATGGAATGAAACAAACTCTGCTTCGATATTTGAGCAGTTTCCAACCTCAGCCTTGAACAGTTCAACTATGGAAACACTAATTAAGTACTTTATATTAATGTTAAGTAGTTAATATTAATTTTGTGCATTAGCTTCAATTGGCAGGTGAGTTTATATTGAATCTAAAGCGGTCTGAATCAAACGAAACGGTGACGAAAAAAATTGATCAATGAGCACGAATTTTCCATGATTCTTAACTACTAGTAAATTGTTCAGATCTTAACATTACACCTTCAAAATATTTACAACATTGCACAGTCAGTCCTGGCAGCATTCAGACAATTTCTAAATGGTTCGACTTATTGGAATGGATCACATGACCGTTAAGTCTTCGAGATGTTATGCGAACTTATAAGTTTCTAGTTTACATCCAAGGGTGGAAAAGGATTATTGTCGCGCCTCAGCCAAAGAAACGTTCATTAACGAATCATTCAGTTAACGGACCATCAACAATTACACGTGAATGCCACATACGTCAATATTTACGCGCACAAAGAAATTGATGGTCAATTAACGAGTCGTTACAACCATTTAATATTTATGCAACTTGACGTTATTTTAATGTAGCAAAAGAAATTGCGCAAGATATGAGACGTTTCGTCAAGTTCGATATGTTGGCTCAAAGTTCAGTTCTTAGTCAAAATAGCAGTCAGCTAGTTAAGTTGCAATTTTGCACCGTCATTGCTTACAAAACATTGACACCCCTATTCACTTATTAGAAAGTCAGTTTGCAAAACGTACAGAAGGTATAGAAATAAAAATGTAAAAAATAGATGCAGCAAAACTTGAAGCAACAATCAATTCGTTGATGTTTAGTATCCATGTTTAAAAGTATATATACCTCAAAGAGTAACGACACTGATTGTAGCCCCAAAACTTAAACGTCTTTAAATCTTCTTTCTTCACTAATAAATGCTCACTTAATCCTACTACGAGCTTTGCCCTATAAGGCTTAAATGCATTTAATATTGCCAGCAACACATTTCTTGGTCTTTATAAAAATTAGATTAAGCAAAATACCCAGAGATGAGACTATTCTTTCAACTCAAGAATTTGCTCTTAGAGATGCGCAGCAATCTATTCTTCACAAATTCCAAGTCAGTAAAATAGATCTCATCTTTAATTAGTAACTACTGCTGTTGCTTCTACTGACGTATTGGGCAAGTGTAGAGACCTGTATTGTGCGACCTGCTTCATACAGTTTTTGTCGCAAATGTTTTCACCATACATATCTCTACATTCAACCATTTCTACCCTCTTATACGTGCTCACATCCAGAGTTACCCCTAATTGTGGGTGGTAAAATCTGCCCCAGCTATTCCCTTTGAAAGAATACATGATTGTGTAGCTTGCTTTCTGTCTGTTTGTTGTTACACTTCAACATAAGGGTGCTTAGGATGAAAGACTGCTAAGCGGGCTGTTATTTTGAAAAAGGTGGTGCCTTTCACAGCATTGGAAGAAACAATCGCCTCACCCGAAGACCTACAGCGCCATCCTAGACTAACTCGCCTATTAATTCTTGTTCCAGCCAAGATTATAAATTGGCATAACATCCAGTAACACCAAAAAAGTTCCTCTTAAAATCGTTAACAATGAATAACAATGAATAGAAAAGAATCCACAAATGGAAGATAACTACAGCTGAATCTGAAACGCTTGCGGCGTGCTATTCGAAGTCAAGAACGGATTGGTGCTGTTAGTGTTCTGTTTCGCCGCCGTGTCCGCCCATTCCGCATCGAAAGGATCCGATTGTCTCGAGAAACTGCCAGCAGAATCCAGAGACATCGCCCTCGAATGCACCGCCAACGCCGGCCCTCTTCGCGACGCCACCCCGTCCATTCTTCCCGGCACCGGCGACGTCGACTTGACGATCTGCCCCAACCATTGGTCCGGTTTCGGCAAAGGACTGGTATTGGAACTAATACTGTTGTTGAGCGCCGGCGAACAATTCGGTGTCGGACCTGGACTGAAACGCAAACTGATCGGGGTGACCGCAGTTGCCGCTATTGAAGGAGTCGACGTTATCGACTGGTTATACGTGTTGTTGATGGTGGTCACGTTAACGTTAAGAGTATTCTGATTAACGGACGTTTGGTTGTTGAAATTGAAATCGTCGGAACCGCTGTGCGTTAATTGACTCAAACCCTGGCTCAATTGTTGGCAAAGTGCCGTGACCGAATCGCCGGGCGATACTTCAGGAATCGGCGATACCGGCTTGATTTCAGTTGGAGACGTCGGCGACTTGTAAGCGTTCAACCTGGCCGTATTGCTGGGCAGTTCGTTGACTCTCAACGACATCTGGCGTTTGAACGGCGAATTCTCGCCCAAAGTGCTGAATCCTCGACAACTACCCTGTCTTTGCAGCATCCCGGGAGTGGCGTGGGGACGTTCAATCGCGAACGGATTAACAGGCGGAGGTCGGTTGTTCGATGTGGGTGCGATGTCGATGCCTCTTTCGAGTCGTTCGGTTAGTCCCGGTTGTCTGAAGGAACCGCTGCGGGTGAAAGTGTTGGTTTTGGTGTCGAACATCATGGTGACGTCGCATTCTTTGTCGCGACGCTGTTTACGTTCGAGACAGACGGCGAAGGCGCAACCGACGGCGTGAGAGAGACGCTCGCCGGACTCCCGGAGGGCCAGGAAGCCGTGGCACATCCAGCGGCGCGTCGTGCCGTCCCGACAGATGTAGCTGAAGCCGCGCTCGTGGTTGCGGTCGGGGGCGCAGAATGAGACCTTTTCGATGGTTTGGTCCACGATCAGGCCTTTGGTGTCGTCTTCGACGACGCGCAGCCCGTCGCCGCTCACGTGCAGGATCGCGCGCACCGGCCTCCTCCTCGACCCCTAAAACACATAGGTAACCAGATTAGGCAACTACCACCTTAGTAAAATTAGTCGGTTGGCAGCAGCATTGAAAATTAAAAAATCCTAGAATAGCGATTACAGCGGGCGCTATTTTCTCAATTTGGGCATAAAAATGGTTATATATGTAAAAAATAAAAATTTTTGAAAAATTTACAAATTGTTGGTTGAAAAACAAGGAGAGCTACTCAGCAAAAATATAATATAGAATTAAAAAGTCTAAAATATGGGGGCTTCAAAGTTGCTGTTGAGTTAATGTGACGCAGCTGTGACGTCTGTAACCGTCAACCCAATCAGTGTCATTTGGCAGAGGAAGGGATAATTACCAAAGTTTCTACCAAAATATATTCTACACTACAGCGCATGTGCGTCAATTATCTGCCTTCTACTGTCATCAGTGTCATCCAAAGCTTGTTTCAGCTGTTCAAAACTGTTCATTACAAAGATTTACTAAACTTTACTAAATTAGGGTGTAAAAAATTTTTATTGCATAGGCTTATTGCTAAAAGGAGAACCGTCTAAGTTTATAAAGATCTTGAAACCTGGAGCTTTACAGAAATTAAATTATGAAATTAAGCTACATAGTTCAGTACATAGAACAGAACCTCATAAATCTATGTAAAATTACCAAATCATAAAATATCCTGAGTGTTTGCGAGTTTCTAGCAATAGTCATTACAAATCTTTGTTAGATTTTGTAATCTTTGAGAGCCCCACCACCTCTTCAAACCCAACAAATATTTGTGTAATCTTCGGCATATCTAGAGCATGTGGAATTTTTGGTCGCCTCTCCCATCACTTTAGATAAGCCGATAAAGCGACTAACATGTTTCTGATTTTGACCAATTTCTAGTGAGTCAACGATGCTCCTATTGGCCACTTACTCTGAGAACTTTGAGGGCTTCCTCGCACGTGTTCATTCCCCTCGACTCGAAAACTTCGACACAGCCTAAGTATTTGACGGAAAATGTGCATGTTCCCGACCTTACGGCGGACTCATCCGCCTGCCATTGATGGGGCTTCGAACTCTCAGGAATCCGATCCTTCCGCCTCCGAAACGAATCCCTGAAGGACCTACGCAACCGATCCATCTTGCGAGGCGAACGTAAACTTCGTCTCTGTAACAAAAAATACGACTTCAATTATATGTCTAGATAACAAGAGATAAGAGGGAAAGCAGCAAGGTTGTTCGAGAGTCCGCCTACTGGGAGATACTTTGGCTGTCGAAGAACCCAACCCGCGCGTTTTGGGCAAAAGTTCAAATCGAGAAAATGTTATTTAGGTAAACGTTACAAAAACCCGGAGTGGGCGTGGGTGGGCGCCTTTAGCCTTTTTGTTCTTCTAGTGGTTATTCGTTGGAATTATGCAAATACTTTTGTTTGAATGTGGTCGATGCGAAACCAGCAACTCGCCCTGTTCTCCAAAAAAACGAAATTTGACGGTGTTGGGAGGGTTGTCTAACTCCCCCAGCCCCCCAAACTGCGCTGTGATCATTCCAGGTCTCCATCAGGCATTTCTTGCTAAAACGGGAGCCATCCAGCATACAGCTATGTGCGCGGCTCTTCAACGAGAATGCAAAGATCCAAGGTCGCCGGTCCGTTAGAATAACTCTGCATATTGAACAAGTTGGCAAAAACATTGAATTTGCGCGAATAAACAAGTTAAGCGACACGAGAAACAGTAGGAAAGGCCTTGATGAAGGCGAAAGCGGCGTCCATGCGTTATTAAACAACCTCCAACGTCGTGTGGCAAGAATTAGATTGCAGACTAGGAGCGCTGGGGGGATTAGCGAAGAAATTCCGGCGAAACTTTTGAAACATGATCGGAATTCCGACAACATCCTCGAGTCACTCTCTGTGGGCGCAGCAGCGGTTTCGATGGTCGATTTTGCTTGCCGCTAAACAAAGAGGTAATTTAATTTTTCGGATTTAATTAAATTTAGACAGAATTATAATTTTGCTTTGAGACAGTCGAATGGTGGATGCGCCAAGACTAGCATCTCAAGCCTGAATCGAGGAACGGTTCGTTAAGACAAGATAATTGTCGTAGATTATAGGGTGTGTACAAGAAGTCAACAGGTCAAACGTCAAACATGGACGTAACGATTTCTTTATCTAATTTTAGACGCTCAATCGCAGATATTGGGTGGCTAGGGCGTCGAAATCGTTTCTCTTTGAAAAACCCTCTGAAAGTATTCAATTATTTATAAAGGATCTAAAAATAACGAAGCAATATCAATACTTAGCCCCTGTAATTACTTCCTGTTATTAATTGTTTTATTCACAGGTTACTACTTGCGATCCTGTTATTCAGCTGGTTGTCGTTGGTAATAGTTTCATGGGCAATGGCCGCTACCCAACAAAATAATAACAATAAATAATAAAATAATAAAGAAGAGCTTAAGTAGTTATAATATTGGTGCCATCACTCGATTCATTACCCATGTCCGTAAAAACCTGGCCGGTCAGCCGTTTTAATACCGCTGAAGCGTCCACCGACCGTTGTTAATGACATTAACGAAAGAACGAAGAAGTTATGAATGTTGGATAAATGGAGCGTCATCGAAGAGGTGAAACCATGACATCGAGCGGCAACAAAGAGCCATCGGATTCCGTGCGATCGTGGTGAATGGGCTGCACGCATGAAAAGAACTCGGTTAATAATTGAAATGGCGCCCCTAAAGCGGGAACACCTTTCTGAATCTTTTATAGTCATAGGTAGGTGAAAGTCTAAAGACCTGGGAAGGTTAAAGTGCGGAGAGTTTCACGGAAAATAAATGATTCACAAGCGACACATGAAGCGATTTGGAACAATGAGTCAGGAGGGCATCCACACATAAAGACAAATTTCACAAACCTCCTCGGACACGGCGATGACAAATATTAACGGAGTCAGCAGGTTGGCCAACAAATTATCAAATAGGTTTCGATTTCATATACCTAAGTGATAATAGATTTCAAAATCTTTATTGGTAGAAATTCAGTTATTAACTTGGGGGGCGGTTCAAAGACAAGGGTGGAGGGTTTGGTTCCACTCACCAACTTTTTGCTAAGGACCGTCGTTAGAGAGGGTAGAAGAAACAAACACAGCATTAGAAGCGTGCACGTCAACCTGACACAATTTCAGGTGTTTTACTGCCTCCAGATTTAGCAAGAGATTATCTTAATTGGCCTGAGCACATTTAAGTAATTACCTCGTGAAAATTAAAGAATCGAAATTAGGGCAATAAAAATTAAATATTTGTCGTGCCAAAGTTCGCCACGTATCCTTTCTACTTAGTACCACTGACGGACCCTACTAATTGTAACGTTCATTGAAACGTGCAGCCTGTCAACCCAACCGGATATAGTGAAATTAAACTTAATCACGTTGCGTAAGCGTTAATAACTCGGCGTCGCTATAAAAATATGTTAATGTTGTAAATGTTGGCGGTGGTGAAAAGGTCGTCGAAGATGCTGAAGTTTCTTTGGTTGTAGGTGCGGAAATGGACGACATTGGAATTTGAATGGTTCGACGTGGTCACGGACCGGTGTCATCAAGACGATGAGGTCAATACACGAAGTGGAAATGTGAGACGCGCAATTCAATTAGGCTCGCACCTCCATTAAGACGAGATTAAGTGGCGTTGTAGGAGCTTCCATTGTTGAATTCTGAGAAGAACGTTTGAAGGGGAATAAAACAACTGAATTGGAATGGTCCAGTATTCCCAGAGGTTCCCAAAGGAGAACGGACGCGATTTAGGTCGGTCGTTTCGCGTCTAGCAGGTTGACACGGGATTCGCAAAACGGGGTATTAGGGGATTGATAACCATCCCCAAGTTTGTCCGAAGTGGGAACTCCATCTTACAAAATAAACTCATTCCGAAAACTTCATATCGACCGGAGGACACGAGTTTCTTAATGCACAGCAAAAGTTGAGAAAAAGTCTGAAAAGGGGTAGAAAGTCACCTGTAATAGAACTAAAGAAATTTGGGGAGGGTCGTGGTTCAAGTTCTGACCTCACAAACAACTCAACTCCCGTTAAAAAAAAGGCCTAAAAGAAGAAAAGTCTACTTGTAGGATTGGTTAATACAGGCCATAATGTGAAGGTTACTACTTACTAGGAGTAATATACATATTGAGGACAAACTCAATTGATATAATTATCTCTTGTGATCAAAGCATACGGCCTTTCACATTATCAAATTATTATCATCACAAACGCCCTTGCTGTTGAAAAATTCTTGAACGAGACAATGTTTTGCTTACACATATCACTGCACACAATAAGACAGTTGCTTATTATTCCGAAAGCCACCTTGGTAACCTCATGGTTTCTGCAACATTTCTATTTACTGTGTCTGTCTTATTTAATTGAGCATCTATCCGGAACAATTCTTCACTTGTTCGCAATTATCACGGAGGAGTCGACAGCAACTCCTCGCTTCACCACCTAACACAACTGAATCGTGCTACTTCAATATTTCAAATTAGTACAAGTAGCAAGTTGCGGCATTTGCTCCGACGTTATTTGAGACAGTGAAGGTGCTTCATTAATAATTTATTTTCTTGGAAGTTTTGGTACTTGGACCGATCTTTCAGTTTTATTTAAATGACTCTTTGCAACTGATAAAAATAATGGGTCGCATTTAACAGTCTACCAAATTTACCCAATATTTTCATACAAAAAATTACTTTCATTTCATAAAAATACTAAATGCTCATCAAAATTAAGAAAATACATAATCTTAAAGCGACAATCAAATATTAACATAATGCTGGCCTCTTATATATTTTGTTCGCCAAAATAACTTTTGTTGACCATAAATACTAAATGTTCACCAAATTTTATTCCGCATTTAATTCTAACATAATGCCCAGATATTTAATTTTCGACAGTATCTTATATTATTTAGCAGTTAAAAATACTATTTGTTGATCAAAAATACACAAGCAATAAAATGTTGTGCAAATGGTAAATAATTTTATGCACAATTATAGATGTAGATGTGCTAGGGGAAGGAAAATAAGAGTAAAAATAGAAGTGGTTTGCACAAAAAAAGATATTGATTTTCGTAATAGGTATATAAATGCTTTGCTGTAATTGGCTTGCATTATGTAAAACGTAAAACTTCTTTTAGTGGTAATTTCTAATCGTGCTTTAAAAAAAAATACAGGGCCCTGAACTGACCTTGTACAAAACTTTTTTCGCGTGCCTCTTGTCTGGAAGCGCAAGCGGCAAGGAGAGATGCGCAAGCATATTTCATTTTTGGAGTAATAAAATAATTATTTGACGCACAAATAGTTTTTTTGAGAAACACTAAATATAAATGGATAGCGCAAATATTTATTATGTACAGCACGGACGCGTAACTTGAGCGTTCTAAATTTGGTGAACATTTAGTAAAATTGATAGACATATAGAATTTAAAATGTAAGGCAATGGTAAAACAATACGCAGCATAGTTATTTTAGTGGTGATGTTCTCATTTTCTGATGTATAATAATTTAGGTTTTATTTAGATTTTTTGATGCTCATTAAATTTTCTGGTGGACAGTGCAAGGGATGTATGGTTTAATTTGGTGTACATTATATTTGTTTCCAAAAATAATTATAAAAGCTCGACTGAAGCTAAAATTTTTCTTCAGGCAGAACTCGGCCGACCCAACAGGGGACGCCACCCGCAAACAATTCATTGATTTTTACCTACAAAGTTGAACGTTTCTGCTTCCACAATTTATAGACGACTGGCCATAGACTATCGTTATAGGTAATTACGGTTTGGATAAATCTGTACTGTAAATCAAAACTTGCCCTTGATTTCAATGGTTGCGTGTTAATCAAAGTTTCAATTGAGTCTCCTTCTGAAAATATTACAAAACAGCGTTTGGTTTCGATCAATGCACTATCTATAAACCGGTGGCCTATTTATAGAAGCAAAAACAGATTTAATAGCGCAATTCTGTTAAAAACAAATTATTGACGAATTAATCAATAGAAGAAAAATTAACATCGTGTTTGAAGGGAGAGTGAAACTATTAGGCGAACACAAACAAAAGATATCTATACGTGGGCGGTTAGACTAATGGACCAAATAACTCGGTAAAGTGGGCCAGATTACGGAGCAATTGACATTTCCGGGTTTTCAGGGCGCCAGACACATATAATCAACCCTTCAACCAATGTTAACTGCTGAATTTCATCTCGACACGATTGTAACTATTTAAAAAAAAACTTAACCCCCTGGAAAAGTGCTGGAAGAAATTTTTTATTCGTTTAGCTGTCTTCTATTGTTTTAGAGAGATGGTAAAGGGGTTATCGGAGCGAAAACGTGATAAAACCGACCAAAGGGAGACTTCACAAAAGCGAAATTGAATCAATACACCGAATTCGGGGAAGTGACATCAGGTTGAGCTGTTCTTTGCGAAAACTCCTTAGTTGGTTTGTTTGCTTAACTTATTGAATATTGATTTAAGTGTGACTGTGAAATTTTAGGAATTCTCGTGAGCTATTGACACGCTACCGTTCCCAAGTTACATATTAATCGACCACTTTTATGGGTTGCGCCAACAACAGTAATTGCTAGCATTACTCAGATTACTTTCCAGTAATAACTCCGTCGAGCGCCCAAAAACGCTAAAAACGGTTTTTGAAGCCCCAACAAAAATTTTACCCTCAAGACTATTATCTCTTTAGGTTACAGTAGTAGCAGGGTTGATAGTGTAAGGGTCAGATTGAAAATATTCAAAAATCGCTTTACAAGAAGCTTGTGTGAGGGAAGAAAAATAAATATATAAAAGCAAGAACTAGACACAAAAATGTTTAACAATTGAAAGTTCCTCATTAACTCCATTTGAAACAATGTTAAGTAGTTAAGAAAAAAACCTTTCCTAAAATTGAGGGGTAGTCTGATAAACTCTTCACAATGGAAGATGCTTCAATGATTTTTGCGTCAGGTTATTTACATTTTAATGGCGGGCGGTACCTCGTTTGCTCGACAATGGAATAAGTCCTAATCGCTTAACAACTAAACTGTAAATACTTTGATAACGCTCAAGAAGGCCCATCAATTAGTCGACCATCTAGCTCTAGCAAGATCTCTAGAAGATAATTGTAGTTTTGTGAACAAGGATTAACTACTCACTCCATTGTTGGTACAGTTGGTAGAGATAAATTTTGTTTATTTATTTCAATTGACCCAATAGCAATTTGAGGAAAGTCTCGTTAGAGCGACCATCAAGTAAGTTGTAATTTGGGGCATAAAACACCTGCCACTCTACTTTATTGGCGGCAATTGCTGACCAAAGGATTATTTGAAAATTGATTCTTCTTAATATCCAAAATCACCAACGGGTCGAGATTCGTACCCGCATTTGTTTATGGACCTCTAGCATACAGAGTTAAGAAATGAGTCACGGGGATTATGATGGTATAATGGTGAGATCAGTCGATAATCCAATGAATCACTATTAATTGTTAACAATTCGAGGGCCGGTCTCCAATAACTGTTGCCAACGTACCGTGTGAGCATCGCCGAATTTCCCGACATTAGTCCTTTCGAGAGGTTGATGATTCGAAGGATGGTTCCCCATAGCGCCAACACAATCAACAAACAAAAACTAAAAAGTCCGACCCTGCACTTTTCACTTCCACCCGTATATCCGCGGAACAAGCAGATGCGGTCCGGCGAACAGATGCTTGAGGTACGCACTAGACCAAACGAGTCACCAACACAAAACCCATCGTGATCGTACAGAAATCGGTTGGGCGTTTACGCAACAGAAGAATGCAGTTGCACCTATCACGTGTAACCACTCAAAGACCGGTGATAACAACACTGAAGATACACGAAGATCCTCGATTCAATCCAGGAGTCTTCATCGAAAGACCAGACACGGCGACCTTGATGGGTCAAGATCCATCGATCTTTGCAGCATCGACACAGTACTGTGAAAACTTTTTATCGCAACAATTATTTCGTTGAACTGAACGAAGGAAGTTGAGGAGATTTTAACGCGAGATCAAGAAGGATTCGGGGGAGGGCGGAAAATCAGGGAAGCACTGGGAAGTGGCGGTTTGACTGGTGATTTCCCGGGAAATCGGATTTTCGACGCGAAAACGACGGTTACACCCGACCGGACGCCAACCAACGACGAAACGACTGGTTGGGGAACTGCTGCGCTATGGTCGCTTTGTAACCAGTCCGATTACGGTTGGAATCATGCGGTATCCCCACACTTATTTCTACTAACTGTTCTGAAAATGTCGCAACAGGTAAACGCTCTGAGGACCGTTTGCACCACGAACGGATTCCGGGGGCAGACGACCAAGAACCAAGGGACAAGGGCACCACACTTCACCAACTTTTGGCCATCGACCTCACAATTATTCTATTGGTTCCGAGACAATACGTGGGCCTATCTAATCGATTCCTCATCATCCACAATTAACTATCTCGTCACCTCTTCTTCATTATTTTTCCTAACTCTCCAGAGAAGACAAAATTGTGTAAAATACGTTTCCAAAAACTTAAAACCTCAAAACTATCTTTGTTTTGATCTTGATACCTCCCTCAAATTTTTTTAGAGACGTAGGAAGCTCTAGTTAGCTTTAATATTTATTGACTCGCCGCTTACTGGCTGTTCTTCGTATCGACTTGATAATGTGACACTTGAGAGTAAGACAATTACCCTCCTCCCACTCAAACTTAATTTAATACATAGTTGCAACGGAGGTGTTGCGGGAACTGTTGTTTAATAATCCAAAGGCGTCGCTGGTTGTAATTTGCATTGTTCATGACGTCCAACCAGTCGGCTGCATACATTTTCTCACAATCACTGTATGGCATTGCTGCGGTCGTAATCCGACCCTACTTAGTAATGCATCCTCGTTGTTCTACGTGCAGGTCTCGCATGTCCTTGGAATCTTGTCCAGCCGCCCACCGGGTTCCAGATCTATTCCTTACT
Source organism: Schizotus pectinicornis (assembly GCA_951805265.1). Lineage (NCBI taxonomy): Eukaryota > Metazoa > Arthropoda > Insecta > Coleoptera > Pyrochroidae > Schizotus > Schizotus pectinicornis. Next base: position 6,786,948 of record OX638207.1, on the reverse strand, counting down.
TGATTATCCCGTCGGTTCGTTGGCACTTCGACCCCGCGTCCAGGGCAGGAAGTGCCTGTTTGAGTCATCGTCTACCAATCCCGTCCTGAAATTTCAACATCACGTCAAAAGAAATTTATAACCAAGTAATCTTTTTTGTTTATTTTAACAGGATGTAGGATTCCTACGGGTCCTTGGGTTGTCGCCGATTCCCGTTTCTTCTAAAGAGATTTGATATTGCAGAGCAGGAAGTCCTTGGATGAATCACGGTCTCTCGATGATGCTCCTAGAATTTCAACAACGTCACTAGATAATTTTGAAAGGTGATCCGGAGAATCCCCAATAGGCCAACAGGACAATAGGACGTCCGGAGATAGATTGACTGAAATCGAAAGTTCTACATGGTACCGTTCAACCAGAGAAAAATCCTGAACCTGATCCCGTCAGCTCCGGGGTTTGAAGCCGGGACCTCCAGGTCCGTCGGCGGATCTAATACCACTGATCCATCAGTCCACCTGATCTCTCTCTGTTAAACCTTCGGACCAACCGTCCTCTCAACAATTGTAACATGAGCAGATCTAGGCCATTCACTCATCCAATTCCGTTTTGTGTATAAAAATTTGTGGGTTGCGTCACAGTGGCTGCCTTAAAGTTTTGAGGTTCCGTGCAAAGTCTGTGGCGTGATTTGCGAATTGGAAGCGTGGAATAAAATCGAACAAGCATTTGCGGGATCTAAAAAAAATCAGATTTCCCACTGGTAACACGGTCTAAATTTAGCGTCTAGATGTTGCCATTAATGTGTATTTCGGTGCATCGATCAAAACGCCTTGCTGATTTCTCCTCAATTAGCCAACGCCATTTAAACGTTACTTCCGCTACCAATTAACCAGTGCAAGGCTATCCGGAATAGCCCCAAGCAAACTGTCTCAATGCCAACCAAAGGACATCGCAAATTGCAATAAATTTTTCTAAATTCAGTTGGTTCTGGCAGCAGCAAATTTGACATAGTCAATATTACGAGGGGCGTTTGAAAAATTGCGGTTCAACACTGAAACACCGAATTTTCTAAATTGAACGTTGAAAATGAGGAAGAATCTATTTGATGACGCTGACCAAGTGATGACTACTCGGTCAGTCTTTGACTTGGTATTTAAAGGGGCCAGTACACGGCGTGTGGAGTGCCACGCCTGGAGTGTGGAGTGCCACTCCACACTCCAGGCTTTTGTTCTTCGACTTTTGTTCTTCGACCCCATCCACCACCGTTTTCTTTTTTTTTTTTGTAACAAAACATCACTGTTCAACCAAATATAACAAGCTGCTGCGCAACCGAGCATCCGTTCTTGACGTCTAGACATTTTAAAATGACGCCTAGACATTTTAAAAATTTAAAAACCCCGAGATCTATTTCTACGCGAGTTTACGCCCCAGGCGGCGCAAAGATTGTCACGCCAGCCCCAGTACACGGCGTGTGGAGTGGCACTCCACACTCCACACGCCAGGCGCGTCACTCCACACGCCGTGTACTGGCCTCTTAAGAAGCTACAAAACCTGTTGGTGACGTCATTAATGGGAAAGACCACTATTTTAAGTATGTAGTTCTTTAATTTAAATATTCAAGTTAAATGGAAATATGCAAATAAACCGAGTCCCACAAGGTGATCTAGGTAAAGAGATTCTCCACATCACACCTTCAATTAAAACACGCCAGAACAATTGACGTTGAAGGTAAAGTTAGTAAAGAGTAGTCTCTTCTGAATCAAGTTCTTCTAATGTCTATAGGGAATGAACAAAGGGTATTCAACTGCGCGCCATTTGCTGATTAAATCAAAAAAGAGAAATGATTCAAGCCATAGAGCACGATATGAAGTTAGATAATAATCAGTAGCGACACGCAGAAAATTTTAACGGCCAGAAATTTTCTCAGCAACTTTCCATTTCTAATCGCTTGGACGGATCTACCGAAGAATTTGTTGGTGTTACTTCTATTGATTGAGTCATTAGTGGAGGAACGCCTTTTACGATAACGTACAATTCAATCTAAAGCAAGTTCTATTCAAGTTGTTGGCGTTTCAGGAAAAGAATAGAGAATAGGGTAATAATAGTAAAAAAATGAAAAACGTTAAAAATAATTTCCTTGGACGAACCAAGGAACAATTTGCATTATTTACCCAATTGTCGGTAGTGACAACACGAAGTGTAACGAACCGCAGAAATAATTGGGTGCAGGTTGAAGGGGCGATGAACTTCCATATGACCGAAGATATGACAAAGGGCGATACGGTGCTATACCGGCCAACTTCGAGCAAGAAGAACCAGAGAAGCAAGCATCAAGAAAAAATTAGTTTCTTTTGTATTAACTTTGCGTTCGTCATATCCATTTGAGCCTACTCTGCTTTAAATAAAAACACCGGAAAAGTCCGGATCGAAGGACCCAGAAAATTCAGAAACTGAACAAGGTAGTGTCGTAAATGACATTTCTGGCGGCAAATTTAGGATTTAGTCTTTAGCTGAAGCGGAAATGCTGCTAATCTCTATTTACTCATTAGTAACCATTAGGATAGGTAGGGTTGGGGTCTGATGCCCACCAGGGTTCCAAGTTTCTGTACGCAACCACTCATTTACACACAAACCGGTCATACAAATTATTATCGTTCATGACCCTTTTCCCACCATGTTTTCACTATAATTGATACCATGTACAAAACCAAACGAGACGTCGGTATTGTCTCCTTATTGACACGCAACTTGACACACAAACTTACTACCGAGACTGTACCCACATATCTACAGGTGCTTAACTCTTGTGCAATCTACAATAATTATTAAATGCGCTTGAATTCCCTGTTATTGACCAGATTTGATGCCCACAGACAAACACGCACGGTCAATCAATAAAGTAACTTTTCTAATTTTTGTTGAAACTTGCAACCCTTCCTCCGACAAACAATTGAAGAAAAAAATTAAAAATGTTAGAAAGTAAACAAATTTTTATTTTTAACGCTACCACTTGTAACAATTATGTTGTTTTATGAACCGTTGTTGAATTGGGGAAACTAATTCTGATGGGACATCACGACTAATGGGAAGAAAAAAGGTCATCAGTTCACAAGTGATCCGCGCAGAGTCTGTGTTCTCAGGTGCCTCTAATTCTTCAGGTAGAAAGGGAAGGCACCACCAATAGTTGTGATGCGAAGACTACAATGAAAGTAACAAAACTGAATCTAGGGTGCTAACACAATCCACTTGACGGGCAAGAGAATTAATGTGTGGGGTAAAACTATATGTTTAACGGTAGGTAAGTAGGACAACAAAGGTTGGGGTGTTTTTTAAGAAAAGTAACAAAAAACTGACAATAATCAGGGTAGTTTTTACTTCTCTATCAAGATACATGCTCTTCTAGAGTTGTATTATGAGTGAAAATTATAGGACCTGCATTCTAGAGAAAATGTAGAGTAACGCTGTATACATAATATGTAGATATTTTCTTTTTTCGGGCAGTTTCTCTTATGTGTTTCCTCCTGGACTAGACACTAGAAAGAAGTAGGAACCCTCTCGCTTCGATCACCTCCAGAAAGCGTGAACTGTTCAGTTACGTGACTCATGATCGCGGTAATTCCGGGATTAGGCTCCGTTCGGGCAAATTCCTGTGGGAACCTGCCGGCCAATCGGTCCCTTGTCAATTTTCACTTAATTACGAGTTAACAATGCATCATCGCACGTCGTCCGTGTGTGGTTTCCTGGTCCCGGTCATGGGGAAGTAGATTGTGGTGTTTGACTTGGATTGGACCCCGGCGCCTTGTGTGATACGACGACGTCGCCCGGTGTCCCCCCTCGACACAGGTATTGTTGTCCGTTGGACGGAGGTAAAGACCGTGGGATATTCCGACTGCGCGGTCCCCATACTCGCGCCCGATTCCCATCGTCTGCATAATGTGAAATTAACCGACAGGAAGAACAATGGGGGATGTTAGTTGGCAGCGAACGCGCTGGTGGAAGCGGATGCGGACGGTAGAGCTTTCCGGCGGCCTTGCCTGTCAGTATCTACTAATTGACGCTTCGTTGGGGCTTTATCGAGGAGGTAATCAGTTTTCAAAAGCAACCTCCACGATTTTCCGCCCTTTCAAAATTTTTGCCAAAAAACACATAACGCAACCCAATCGTAGCGATCCGTAATCCGTATCAATTGTTACGGAGGCCTCTTCAAAAAATTTGATGATGCCATCAACTTTCCATTCCTTTGGATCTGTGTGTAAGTACAGTCAGTTGCTAAAGAATCTGGACGAACCCTTACTTCTCCTCTGGAAAACGTCAGAGCGGTAGAGGTGGCGGTCCGTCCAGTTCCTCCTGCAACTGTATGCTTTTGTAGCTACCCACAATTTAAGTTTATGGTAGTCCGTTGCCCGTAATTGGATTTACTCCCGTCACCTCTTTTCAATGGCAACAAGAAGTTCAAAGAAGTTGCACTCAAAAGATCCCTTCGCTGGAGCTTACAGAAGTTTCCTAATTCAGCAAGATGAGATAACTGCTGACCATAGAACGGTACTTACGATACCCATTACGATGGTCGTCGAGTGTGTACAATTAGTCCAAAAATGTATTCAAACTGGGAACAATAATTGTTACGTCTGTTGTAAGAAATTCATTAACTAAAGTTATGAAACCATCGGCGTTCCACTTTCTCGATTCTTGAATAAAATATACAATTACATATTTAGCACCAACCAGGGTCGGCTCAAAATAAACCCATCCAACCCGCTGTCACCCCTAAGTATCCCCTTTTCTCATGATAGTTAGCTTAGTCTATATTTGCTGTCGGGACTTTTCTAAAGTTAATCTAATGAAATCCAAACAGTGTACGTGAGTCGGGCAAATAAGTAACCTGTAGATAAAGTGACAGATAATTGACGTACTGTCAATAATTGACGATCTTTGAACCTGGCTCCCACAGTGTCGTAGCCAGGGGATGGCCAGGAGAGGCTCAGCCTTCCCTAAAAAGAGCTGAGCCTCCCCTAAAAAGAGCTGAGCCTCCCCTACAAAATTTCCAAAATATCTTTTTACCTCGTATGTGGAGCACAGTGGACAGTTTTGCATCCCCAAGCATATATTTTTTTTACGAAATTATTAAGACACGATAATGAAAAACAATCTAAAAATAACTATTAAAAAAATGTAAAAAAAATCATCAATTCTGAAAGAAAAAAATAAAATTGTAAAAAAGTGACCACTGTCCCCCGGTCTCCCCTACACATTTTAATGCATATTTTATATTATATTATAACTAATTACCTTAATTTGTCTATTTACTTAGGGCCACCCCAGAAATTTTGTGAGCCTCCTCTTGGATTGTATCCTGGCTACGGCCCTGCGCTCCCAGCCGCCTGAGATTTCGAAAAATTGGCCAATTTTCGCAGGTAACTTAAAGAGATAATTGCTAAATTTTAATTAACCGAAGGCGTTAACTGATGGGCTCGGTGCGAGGTGTATAATAACCCAAAACCTCGGCAATATCCGTGCTCGAAATGCCAGCGTGACGTTACGAAACCCACGTGGGGTCTGCGAGTGGGACGGGACATCCCCCGGCCCGGGCGTCCGACAAAGACAGAAACCGATCAATAACAGGCTTAGGGACATCGAAACTGCAGAAGGCGACCTGCCCAATCCTCCAATTTGATATCGAATCGGGAAAAATTGCCCAAAAAGGCGGCGAGCTGGATTGAAGCGCCGCCACCGCAAACCTATTTGCTTAATAGACGCAAATTTGCTCTTCCAATTGTCGCTTTTATTATTTCGTTAGACAACAACTACGTAACGGAGCCACTTAGAGCATCAGTTCATTGCGTTAAAGGCGATTGCCCAGGTTGTGCAAGGTAAAAGCCTGTCATTGTCTAAATCAGGTTATACCGGCCTCCCTCTCCGTCAAACAATTGAATTGAAGGCTCACTTTTCGCCGCCTCCTGGACCGAAAAATCTGCTTCGAATCTTGGAAAACGGGACACTCTCGCCCGAAACATGTGCGAAATTGCCGAAATTTGCGAAAATTGTCGAAATGCAACAGTGACTTACCTAAATTTCGAAATTAGCAACTTATGTCATGGTGATGGGTTTGTTGACGCTAAATTGCACTTGTCACCTTTGCCCCCCGGTGTTGTTCACCTTTAGGGCCCGCTTATTCCGGTTCTGACGTCGATCACCTGCTTTAAGCGAAATCCGCGGTTTTAGACAACTAAATACACTTGCGATTCCGTCTGAACTAGATACACAAGATAAATTGTGATACGGTTCTGTAGGTAATCGACTTACTGGCGATAGAAAGAGACGGTGAAATCAATAGAAGCGGGACCGGAACAAAGACGGAGAATGTGCGTGGGGAAAGATAAGGAGGAGGTGTGGGTTACAGTGACCGCACGTAGATCGCTGGTGTTGCTCTCTTTGTCGAATGCGTTCGCCCAATCCAGATTTCGACGGTGAGAAGAAAAGCGAGGAGAAATTGAGCGAGGCGGCCTCTACCGGCCAAGTTGCAAATTTAGCGCAGCGATCTGCAATACCCACCTCCTATTTTCTACGGGTCGTATTTAACAGTCTACCAAATTTACCCATTATTTTCATACAAAATAGCTATTTATGTAGTAAGTTACAAAATGAAAGTGTTTTTCGCACCAAGACGTGAATATTACCAAACGAGCGAAGCGAGTTTGGTAACACGTCGCGTGCGAAAAACACGAATTTTGCAACGTACTACATACAAGATTTTTTATACAATCGTCGCCAGAATTGTTAAAAATGTAAAAAGAAAGAATAAAATTGCACATACTTACTGCATAATCTAGTTGCACAATTTTTCGTTTCTTATGAAATGCGACATAACAGAATCAACATTTTATTGATAATTGAGGTGTTTGTCAGTTAATTTTACATTTTGTATCTAGTGCGAAAAAGTGACAGTATAGTGAAAAAAAAACACGTCATTTCAACATGAAAATGACATTCGAAATAGTACCATTTCGATACGATTGTATAAAAAAATACTTTCATTTCCCAAAAATACTAAATGCTCACAAAAATTAAGAAAATACATAATCTTAAAGCGACAACCAAATATTGACATAATGCTGGCCTCTTATATATTTTGTTCGCCAAAATAACTTTTGTTGACCATAAATACTAAATGTTCACCAAATTTTATTCTGCATTTAATTCTAACATAATACCCAAATATTTAATTTTCGACAGTGTCTAATATTATTTAACAGTTAGAAATACTATTTGTTGATCAAAAATACACAAGCAATAAAATGTTGTGCAAATAGTAAATAATTTTATGCAAAATTATAGAAGTACCTAAGTACATGTGCTAGGGTAAGGAAAAATAAGAGTAAAAATAGAAGTGGTTTGCACAAAAAAAGATATTGATTTCCGTAATATATAAATGCTTTGTTGTAATTGGCTTGCATTATGTAAAACGTAAAACTTCTTTTAGTGGTAACTTCTAGTCGTGCTTAAAAAAAAATTACAGGACCCTGAACTGACATTGTACAAAACTTTTTTCGCGTGCCTCTTGTCTGGAAGCGCAAGGGGCAAGGAAAGATGCGCGAGCATTTCTCATTTTTGGAGTAATAGAATAATTATTTGACGCACAAATAGTTTTTTTGAGAAACACTAAATATAAATGGATAGCGCGAATATTTATTATGTACAGCACGGACGCGTAACTTGAGCGTTCTAAATTTGGTAAACATTTAGTAAAATTGATAGACATATAGAATTTAAAATGTAAGCAATGGTAAAACAATACGCAGCATAGTTATTTTAGTGGTGATGTTCTCATTTTCTGATGTATAATAATTTGGATTTCATTTAGATTTTTTGATGCTCATTAAATTTTCTGGTGGACAGTGCAAGGCATGTATGTTTAATTTGGTGTACATTATATTTGTTTCCTTTTTCTACCTAGGGCTTCGCTTTCAACGTAAAAATGCGAGTTAAAGTTAGCAGGAATTGGTCTTACTTCTTAGTATAGACGGCCAGGTAGTTTATCATAGCGCCCTGGCCCTCAAGTAGCCTCTATGCCCTTCAATTGCAAGAAAAATGAAAACATCTACTCTTTGCTTACCTTCTCAGTCATAGTACCGAAAGTTCAACTTGAAACAGCGCATGCGTAGAAGTTACATCAGATGATTTCAGGAAACAATTGCGTAATGGACCAGCCAAAATTTGTCATTTTCCTCCATATTTAGCGCTGTCATAAAATGTGAAATAGTAAGAATTATGGAGACTAAAAAGGAGCGCCGGGAGAAGGAGGAAGTTTGGCAGAACCGCATAATTTACTCCTTGCCGGTGCGTGGCGGCTACTGGGTGGACGAGCTCGCCCTAAAAGAACAAAACCAGTACCTCTTTGACTACAAGAAGAGACGCTGCCAACTCCTAATTCAAAAAACCAGGAAAATGTTCAAGAACTTGACACGACCCATGACGCTAGCTTCAGAAAACCCTTCAATCCACTACGGCAAAATTTACCAAATTAAATCACACAAAGTTAAGAGAACTCCATGTGGGAGAGACACTACCAATTCGTTGTTCGTTTCCGGTTTAATCACCGAAAGAGAAATCGATTTCGCCCAGCACTTCCAGCATGGTTGCATGTTGTCGGCGTCACCTTACCACCACCCCTGCGTGCGCAACACTTTTGTTTTCGTTGAGTGCGATTCGGAGAAAATTGGGGGAGTTTGTTACGGCGAAGACGTCTACATTCAAGCCACTGAAAGCGCAAATTTGCCGCTTTACGTCCAATGTGAAAACTCTACGATGGACAATTTCGGCGGTCACTTGACGGTTCGGTTCAGTCAAAGTCCGGATATTTATTGTCGCTTCAAGATTTTCCATTGCAAGCCCCAGTTGCGCCGCCAAACCCTCGGAAGTTTCGTGGATCACGACGATTGGGTTATTATCCAACACGTGGCTTCCGGTCGCAATTTAGCCGCCGAATTCCACCAATGGCTACCCACTCTTTTTGGTCCCGAATGCGTTTTGAGTTGCCACACTTTCCGGGACACCCATCGCATGGAAACTGCTGAAAACTTGTGGAAAATTGTGGGAACGCAATTGATTGGAATGGATTTTATTAACGCGGCGAGGGCAAATCCGGGGAATGTTTAAAATTTTATTACAATTTAATGGAAAACATAACGATAAAATCCAGACTTTCGCGACAATAGGCTACACTTTATACAAGCTTAATAAATAAAAGTTTTATCATTACCGCGTCCAAATATCGTCCATGGCTTTGTCTGATAAATACTTTTCGGGTAACACTTTTAGAGTCTTCATGGTTTCTAGGTAAAAAATTATTTCGGTGGTGACGAGGCCGTGCTGAGGCCCGCCGTTGTTCTGGATGTTCATCTTCGCGAGCTGCTCGCGAAGGTGCGCTTTGAAGTTTTTGTGGACCACTTCGTAAATGTCGCTCACCTAAAACAAGGGGGAAATTTACAGTTGCGAGAAAATCAAATTATGACCCCCCCCCATTGCGGCGTGAAACCTCGGAAAACCCCCTCTAGCCTCTAGCTGCTTACATGGAAACAACCTTCCCAAATCCCCTCACCAACCTGCTCCCTGCAACCCATTATTTATGTTTATAGAAGTCCGTTGCCTAACTGGAGCTTATACCCATTTGAAAGTACCTCTATTAAACCATAAATAACCGACGCGTTTAGGCGTCATTGTCATGAAATTTGGCTGCTGTAAAGCCGCCTTGTCATAAACCTCTCAAATTTTCCAGGAATTCCAGGAATTAATGACACCCAGAAGCCTACTTGCAATTAAAAAATAATAATAAAAAAAATAAAAAATAATTGATCCAGAATTCGTGCATTAAACAAAATTGTTCTAAATTCCCCACATGAAACCACTTCCTGTTCCGGAACTCCGCCTCATATTGCTTCCGGCATTGTTGCCGGATTTGGCTCACCTGTTCTTCCGGCAACACTGTGCTGACCGCCTCGTGGAGTTTGGTCAAATGCCTAGAAACATTCCTGAACGCTTTCGAGGGAACCGGCGGTTTGGCGTCCCATTCGTTCAATTGATCCCCCAGCAGCGTGTTCATGATCGACAGAACCTTGGTCTCCAACTGTTGGATGTGATGTCCGATGTCCTTTTCGACTCCGTCGAAACCGATCAAAGGATCACTGATGAGGGCGGTGAAATGCGCCCGAATATGCGGTATCATCCACAAAACCATTTGCAACGACCTTGACGTCAACGCTAAATTGGTACTGGTAATAGTTTTAAGTCCCGCAGTTCTTAACGCCCCAGCCCCCAGCACCAACTGGCAACATCTAGAATTAAACGTTCGCAACAGCTCCGTCAAATTTCGGCAGATTATCGGCGCCAACAACTGCAAGTTGTAAGCGCAAACACAATATTCACTAACCAGTCTGATCAAAATCAAAACAGTTCCGACCGTCATGTAGTCTTGAGAGCCGATTTTCAGGGCCGGCGCCGCTTTTTTTATTTGATTAGTTCCGGTGATCTCGTCGTCGTTCGGCGAACTCGGCAGCGATTTCATCGTGGTACCCAAAGCTAACGAGTCGACCAACCATTGGATCTCTTGAGGCACTTCCGCTACTTTCCATCGTTCCGCGTCCAACAACAGGGTCAGTTTGCTTTTTCTCTGACTGTGGAATTTGTGAACGTAATTGCCGGCTTGAATTTTGAAAGCTGCCCGCAAAGCGGCGCTCTGACGACCGCAAATCTTCTCGCACAACTCCGTGAAGTTCTCCACTATCACCGAGAGTTCGGTGACTTGCGTGGTGGTTATCGGCTGCTTGTCGGATTGGGTGCTGACCAGCGACGCTAAGCGTTCGTGACAGTAATCGCAAATTGAAACGAGCAAATCTCTGAGTTTGATCTCGACGCGGCCGTGCTCTTCGCTGGTGAGGAACGTCTCCGTGTCCGGCAGTTGAGGCGCCGATAGCAGGCCGGCGCTGCTGTCGGCCGTCTCTTTGATGACGTCATGGACCGCCTTCATGCGCTGCACCAATTTTCCTGCAACAACGTTTTTCTTTTTTTTTTAATTTACAGGCAGAAAACCTAAGAAGATCGTAACCAGTTGCACAAACGTTCATGTCTCGTTAATGCACAAACAAAATTTAAAGAATTTATTGCTATATTCAACTGACCTAAATGAGCGGCAAAATTTGATAAATGTTGCCGAACTTACCTAAAGCTTCGCTCGCTAGCGTCAAGACTTTCAGCCAGTTGGCGGCGTCCATGGAGGGCGCCACCTCGCCCGACCCCGTGAGGCAATGCTCCGTGTCGTCCTCGGCGTCGGCCAAATGTTCGATCAGCAGCTGTTTCAGCAGCGTTTGCGCGGCCGTCACCGCTTCCTGTTTGTATGTTTCCAAAAACTGTAGATGGTTCTGTCTGAGTAGCCCCGCGACGAGGCTGACGAGCCGCTCCTGTTCGAGAACTCCGCCCTCCGAGTCGAGAGGACGGTGCAAATCTGCAGCGGCGTACCTCTCGAATTCCGTACTCAACATTTTATCGATCAATTTGGACATTTCCTTCAGTTGCGAGGGTAAATGTCTGAGACTTGTGACTCCGGCTAGATCTTTGGCCAACACTTCTTGGGTGCTGGAAATCAGTTCTAACGCTGCAACGTAATCTGAGGAACTTAACAACAATTGAAGGGTGGGTTGAGTTTGGAGCACCGTTGACATCAACTTGAGTTTGTTGGCTAATTTGAGGTAGTTGCTCTTAGATCTTGATTGTCCGACTAATTTGAGGGAGTCTTTCGCGAGGGTTTTGTCGACTTTTTGTACCTTGGAGCGTAACGTTCGAACTTCATTGCAAGCCACCCCCATCTGTTCCATGATTGTGTCGTGCGATGTCATAGCGTGAAAAAAAGCGCCGGATTTTTGGGAAACTTGTTTCGCAATTTGCACCTCGACAATATCCAAATAATGACTGAGTTCCTCCTGGAGGGCATGATCCTTGCTTCGGTCGTTCTCCTTGAAAACGCTCGCAAACACCGCAGGATCGCTCAGGGGAAAGTTTTGACGTAAAAAAATTTCTGGTATGTCTCCGATGTTGCCGTCGTTGCTAATTAGGTCGTTTCTATTTCGAGTTTTCACGTAATTTGCTTCGAGTTTGCTCTGCGAGAGACGCACGTGACGTTTGTAGCGCTTTCCGATCTTGCGAACATAGTTGTCGAAGTGCGAATAGGTGATTTCGGGGAGGAAAGGGCTGCGTTCGATTTGGTGCTTTTCTATGAAGGTGTCACCCCAGGTTTTGATGAAGAAATTGGGTTGTTTGCCCCGATTTGGGTCGTTGAGGACCGCCGGCAGGTTCTGGGACGCCGAGTATAAGGACCACTGCTCGACGGCTGGCGTCATTTCGCTCATAACTCGGACCGGTGGACGGCACTACCTCGCCTTGTACTTGTTCATCCTCGGAGGCATATTTTTGAGGAAAACACCCAAATCAGGTTAAAGCAAAGTGGTGACAGCTCAGCTTGTCATCTTGCTGTCAATTGTCAAAATTCTGAAATTCTGACAACCATCAAACTGCAGGTGTGCCAATAGTTGACTCCAGTGGCCGCGCCAAAGAAAAAATAATGCCAACATCTTTCTTATTATTTACTTTTTTTAAATTATTTTACTGAGTTTAGTCAGATTTCAATGGGGTACTTGCCTCATGTTTGAGAAATGTAATATTTAGAAAATGTAGGCTATTTTATTAGACCCGTATTTTTTTATTTGGTTCTGGCGTAGTTCTAAAAGAAATCGTATGATGGCGCTTTACTCAGATTGCTTGCGATTTATTTATAAATCGAATGTCAATCCGCTGTACACATGTTGCGCACTCTGGTATGAATTAAAGAAAATGAGAAAGAAAATATTTAAGCCTTTTAGTTATTTGCATGCATCTAGAGAATAAAACGTGCAATATTTTTTTTAGGCAAGTACCCCATTGCACTTTGATTTAATCAATGTGTTCAACTCAATACTTCTAAACCTATTCACTAAACGTCAAAATGTCAACTACATAAAAATAAAACAAACTATTGCATCAACTATGATTATATTTTTCCAAAATAATATTTGTACTCTATTTAAAAAACTAAATGATTATTTACTGCCGCCTACTTCGCAGCACTCTCCCAGAAGCTACTGGAACCGGCTCCTCAACATCCTTTTTTGCCCTTCCACGAGCAGATTTCTTCACTGTTTTATTGTCATCTGTCTCCGCAACCTCCATTTGTTCCTTTGATTTTCCGCGTCCATTTCCGCGAGTCGGCGTCTCCTTTCCCTCGTTGTCATCCATCTCTACCAGCTCTTGTACCTTAGCGGCTTTCGTCGCTGCCCTTCGCGGTCTTCCCCGCGAAGATTCACTTTTCGTGACCTCAACTTTTGTCACTTCACTTTCGCTCACTTTCGTTTTAGCCGCTCTCCTTTTCCCACGCTCGACATCATCGTTGTTCTCTTCCATAACATCCTCGATTTCAATCGTCTTGTTTGCAGCCCTTCGAGTTCTTCCACGGGGGGCTTCCTCTTTAGCCACATCAGCCTCTGTGTCTTCCTTGTCTTCAATTACTTTTTTCGGCGCCCTTCGCTTTCTTCCATGAGAAACTTCCTTCTCCATCGCATCCTCTTTTATCGCCTCATCCGCCTCCGTGTCTTCCTTATCTTCACTTGTTTTCTTCGGCGCCCTTCGCTTTCTCCCATGAGAAACTTCCACCTTCTCGACCTTATCTTCTTTTATCGCCTCATCCTTTTTAGCCACATTAGCCTCTGTGTCTTCGTTATCTTCATTTACTTTTTTCGGCGCCCTTCGCCTTCTTCCCTGAGAAACTTTTTTCTCCTCAACGTCATCTTCTTTAGCCACATCATTTTCTGTGTCTTCCTTATCTTTCTTTACTTTCTTCGCCATTCTTCGCGGTCTTCCACGAGAAACTTCCTGGTCCTCAACCTCATTTTCTACCATTTTCTTTGCGTTTCTTCGCCCCCTTCCACGAGGAGCTTCCGCAACAAGATTCTCCTCAACCTCCGCTACTACTTGTTTTCCTCTTCCTCGAACACCCATCTCTTTGGTTTCATCCAATGACTTGCCATCTTCACCACCGACTTCGCATGAAGTTGCTTCAGTTTCGCTCAATTCGTCATTTTCTTTACCCTTCCTTCGTCCGCGACGAGTGGGTTTCACATCCGGAGTGGGAATTTTGAATTGTACCTGCTTCTTGGCGCGTTTAGTGGGAATTTCCTCGATGACAGGTGTCGCGGATGATCGCTTCTGTCTAACAGTTACTGATGCCACAACGGGCGACGCAAACAATTCTTGTACACCTTCAAGATCATCCAATTCGTTCTTGGGTGATTTTCGTTGTCTAGGCGTTTTCAATAGTTGTTTGACACCGGACACGTTAGTTAAATCGTTCAAGGGCGACTTTTGAAGTTTAGGAGTAGTCATCAGTTTTTTAACCCCTTTCACGTTCGTCAAATCGTTTCGAGGCGGTTTCTGCTGTTTAGGAGTGGCCATGAGTTTCTTAACTCCCTTAACCTCCGTCAAGTCGTTCAAAGGCGATTTTCGAGGTTTTGGAGTGGCCATCAATTTCTTCACGCCCACGATCTTCGTTAAATCGTTAACGGGCAATTTGGGGGCTCTAGGTGTTTTTAGTATTTTTTTAACCCCGTAGACTTTGGTCAAATCGTTAAGGGGAGATTTTTGTGGTTTTGGCGTTTTCAGTAGTTTCTTAATGCCACTAATGTTGGTCAGATCGTTGCGGGGTGATTTTGCGTACTTGGGGGTGGCAAACATACCCTTAAATCTCGGCACGTCAATCAGGTTGTTTTCGGGCGAACGTTGCACTTTCGGACTGAACAAGTTCTTCAAACCCTTGATGTTCGTCAAATCATTTTGGGGTTCTCGCTGCACCTTCAGACTCCTCAATCTCTTACTTCCCGAATCTTGAGTTTTACTGGGGGAATTGGCGTGAATATTGATGGTAATGTTATTGATGTTGATAGTATTTTGGACAACATCCTCAGCGTCGTCATCGGAATCTGGTGAATCTTCAGTTAAACCTCCAACAGCCGCCGAATCTGACAAGAAAAGCTGAAACGGGTTTTAAGTAACACAACAATAACCAACCAACTCAATACTTACGTTGTAACTATCTTGCGACTTATACTTGAGACGTTTATTGATGCGCAAAGCGCTTCCGGTTGACTCCCTCGCCCTCTTAAGCCCCCTTCGACCCAGCGATGTGTTGATTTTACTTCCAGAACTGTCAGGTGATTCATGCGAAGACTCAATTGGAATATTTTCAAGACACATTTCAACCCCAAGAGTTAACGATTGCGATTGTTTTGCTCGAACGGCAGATTTCGAAGAACGTGTAGGTTGAACCAAAAGACTTTTAGATTGTACCCCAGATCGCAAGCGCTTAGTCGCTACCGCCAAAGCAGAATCGCCGAAATTTCTAGATGAATTTCTGGTTCTGACAGGCGAAACTGAAGCCTTAATCGGCGATTCAGCCAAGAACAGGTCCGAACCGGCAGCAGATGCACCACTCTTGTCGAACGATCCGTTCGAATACTCTGACGAATTATTTCCTTGAATTGTTGCGGCAGGGGTGCTCGCAACTATCCCACTTCTGTTGGCGAGAGTAGAGGATTTGGTCCTTCGATTTCTAAGTACCGGAGCGGGAGTTTTGAAAGTATCGTCCAGAAGATTGATGACGACAGGAGTTGCGGGTTGTAAAACCGGAGAGGTTCTTAAATCGTTTGCAAGCCCGGGGGTGGAGTTTTCGGATTTTTTAGACTTAGACAAATGCCCTGGGGTAGTGACAGAATCGTCCACAAGATTGATGATAGAGTGAACTATTGATTTCGACTTTCGAGTTCGACCTGAAGATCGGGAATCACTCACGCGATTAACAACACTGAAGCTGGCAGATTTTGATCTCCTAACTGATGCGCGAGTACCCTTAATCGATTCGATGGAGGCCGAAAGTGAGTCGTTTCGAAATTCAGGTGTGCCACTCAAAGAACTATCGTCGAGGTTGGCAGCACCTGTAGACTTTGATATGCGCGTCTGGAACCCAGTTCCGGGGATGGTCGCCAAAGTATCGCTTAGAACAACAGGAGTGGCGGAGATTGATCTTCGCAATGCCGAAGGACGCTTCCCCCACGCCCCGGAGGACGACGTAAAAATATTACTTGGAGTCGACTGCGAGCCCATTGTGGTAACCGAATCATTTGCGGAAGTTACGGATGTTCTACTTCTAACTGATCCCGGAGTTACAGGAGATTCAGTGGAAGAAATAGTAACATCTTCAAAACCAGGCGTCACAGATTTCAACTGTCTAGTTTTGACTGTAGAACTTGAACTGGCAATCGAGCTACTGGCGGACTTTGATCCTCGAGTCTTCATTGGCAGAACTGGAGATTCGGCAACATCAGAAGAAAGTGACTCATTGTCACAATCAAGAGAGTTAACCGAATCATCTAAATTTGTTGTAACAGACCTCGATTTACGAGTCTGCGGGCCTGTTCCAGACGGAGTAAAACTGTCACGCAAAGAATTATCAATTGGGAGAGTCTTGACTGGCGAAGTCGGTGATTCGGAAACTAAAGAATCAACATTAGAAGAAACTGATACGTCAGAATCAACCAAAGTATTTGCTGCAGAAGCACTTTTAGACCTTCGCACTTTGTTACCAGAACCAAGCGTGTTAAACGTAGCATTCAAATGATTTGTTGGAGTTGATTCTTGAGACTTGACAAACGAGACAGTCTCAGGAGTCGTTTCAATTGGGGGCGACTCGGCAATACAAGAAAGTGTTTCGTTCTCAAGATCAACACTGTTAACCGAATCACCAAAAGTCTTCTTTGCCACGTTAACCAACGAACCAGGAGTGTTAAACATTGCACCCAACAACGAAGCGTCAGGTTTAGATTTTCGACTCTTGTTAAGCGAGTGTCTCGATTCAATGGAAGTACGTGATGTATTTCCAACACCTAAGAGTGACCTAGATCTTCGAGCTCTAACTGCCGATCCCCCGGAAGTAGTCACTTTTGATTTGCGCCCTTTAACAACTGAATCGGAAGCCTTGACCGAACCATCGAGGGTTGTCACATTTGATTCTGAACCTTCACCTGGGGACCTCGGACTGTCAAAAGCGTCAGCCAACACACCGGGAGTTATCAGTTTCGAATTTCGACCCTTAACTCCAGAACTTGGAGTGGTGAACACGTCTTCAAGATCAGACTGGACTACATGTGATCGTCTAGCCTTAATACCGGAAGAGTGTGCTCCTTTGGGAGCGTTATCATTTACTGATATTTTGCTCGTAACGGGCTGGGGAGTGCAGGAACGGCACCGAAGATGGCCGAAGTTTACGCTGACCGACCGCGCCCTCCTAGCTTTAACAGCTGACGCGGGGGTGGTTTGTTGGAACAAAAAACTTTTCGAAAGGACGCTAGGTTTGTGATTTTTGAGAACGGAGTGGGGAGTATCAAGTGACAATATTGATAAATCAGAGGAATCGGCCAATTCATCACCAGTTGGCGAAACTCCAGAAGTTCGAGCTTTAAAAGAATCGTTCGAACCATCAATCTTCAGATCGTCAACGGCAGTTTTAGCATCGCTCAACCTCTCACCGCGCTCTGGCGAACTAAAGCTAATCAAATCTCCAGCAACCGAAGGAGTTAAAGATTTCGACCGCCTCGTTCTAATAGCGGACTTTGGAGTGTTTGAAGCCGTTGTAGTAGATTCTTCATCGAGCGGCGTTAAAGGAGCCTGGTCCGAAGGTCGGGACACTCTGGACGACTTCCTTGCTACTTGTTTCATAAAGAGAGATTTGCGTAAGGAAAACTGTGGAGTTATTGAGCGGATGCTGGAAACTTTGCCCGTACTCAACGATCGCTGAGGTTTGGCAGCAGCGCAACTTGGAGTGGCAGCATTGTCCCATCCCAAACTAAACAATTAAACGTGTGCATAAACTTTTCGCCTGTTTGCATCGACGGGGATTCTTACCTTTTCTTCATTCGAGATTTCTTGATGTCGGTAGCAGCACTGAAACAAAATTGCCGAATCAGAATTTCAATTGTTTGTTGCGACAATCAGGGCCAATGAGTCAGAAGCTTCCTAACAAACGTTTAGGCAATAGCGGGCATTTTATGAAGTTTCTCTATAAAAAAATATTGCATCTTGTTTACTTAAAGGCGCATCCACATTTAGTGATATGCTATAGAACGTGTTATACAGGCTGCCCGAGGTCAGGACGGCACTTTTAAACATTGTACAGCCGACAGTAAAAATAATGTCCATCTGTTAAACTTTAAACTCGTTTATTTTCCACATAGAACCAAGATAGAGATTAAAATTAATATTCATGTCAAGCATATGAAATAATGGAACAGATACATTGGGTTTCGGTTATCTAGTAATTCAAGTAATCATCTGTGAAAAAAATTTAAAATTTACAAATTTTAAAAGTGTAACATGGATGTTAGCTCTGGTGTCGGCCGTACACCAGTCAGTGGCGTAACCACCCTAAGGTAAGTGTGAGCGGTGCTTTAATCATCTTTAACATTAAAATTAATATTAAAAAAAATCACAATTAAGGCCACTTCATAGTTTTTAAAGAAAAATTTCCAAATTTTGCATTTATTCAAATCAGATACTAAATAACGGAGTTGCGGTTTGAGGCGTGTTCTACGAAACAACCTCTATGTAATTCTCGAGAAATAGGCATGACTTAATTTTGCGAATTAGTTACAGATCCCTAGGTTTTAATCTTACCCTTGGCGAACCGGTATCTTGGACGTGGCCTTCATTTTGAAGCTGGGGGTGACCGATCGTCGTGTGTTCGCGGTCTTCAACCGAGCAGAACTTTGTGCATTTGCCACCTCCTGTCGAATAAAAACAATAATTTTTTTGAAAACTCAAAAAGTTCACAAACCTTCACTTGAGGATTGCGTTCGAAACGAAACGTTTTGTCGGCCACTTGAAACGAATCGCCGTCCCTTAATATTTCAATCTTTCTCAGTTTGAGGCCATTGAGAGTTATGGGGTTGTTGCGCGCCTTATTTTCTAGCATAACCTAAAAGAATAACATCAGGAAAAATCTGCGAAATTTACCGGAAAACTTACACAACAATCCTCGGTGATGGTGATAACGCCATGAAGAGGTTCAACAGTTTCTAACTTAATGCGAAGATCGGCGTTGTGCGCTGATCCGATTTTTGTGCTGCCTTTTCCAAGGTAGTAAGGGGGGGCTGTACCGGTCTTGGGGAAAAAAATTAACTTGCCGACGTTATTATTGCTGTCCCATGAGGTCATGTTTATAAACAAACTAAATCACAACTAAACGTTACAAATAACCGGCGGACCGACGCTACCCAACCGACTTAAACTAAATAAATACTGCTCATTCAGGAATTGTAACGGACAAGATGACAGATGTTTGAATTCAGTTGTTTTGTTAGTTTTCCGTGCACATCCGTGATTGGTTCAGCGCGTACATTCGCCAATAGCTGAGCAGTACGGTAGAGCAGCCGCTTGCGTGGGAATAAGCATTGTCGATGCCATACGCTGATTGGCGGATAGGGCATTTTTGAAATTTGAACGGACTTATTAGGAGGCGATCTGTTAGATTGGCAGAACTGACAATAAATTAGTAACTATTTAAAAATTATTTAAAAAGTAATAACTACTCGTAGAAAAATGGCTATAACTACCTCCTCCTATAGCTTCAGTTAATAGCTAGGCAGCATGTGGCTCTATCATACGGTTTATTTGATAGATAAGAGCTTGCTTACGTCGCCACCCCTGGCCACGGCCCTGCTTGATATAAATTTTGGTGACCTTGAGACTGTAGAAGATACCTAACAGTGACTCCCCTTGTAATAAATACGTCATACTTTTTAAACGCTTAGCTTTAGCGCTTCAATTTTCTTTAATAATCAGTATACGTTAATTCTTTAATCTTTGTCTCTTGTAAAATTTTAATATCCTCAATGGTTTCGACGGAAAAAAAATTAATTCAAACTCTTGCAACTTGATCCGCCTGAAACGCATCTTTTTTTTTAACTTTTAGCTGTAAATGTGAAATTGAGGACTAAAACAAACCAACTATTTTGTAAATTTTATGTATAATTTATTAAAAAGAATTAATAGTTTTGTAACATTTTTTTGTCTTTGCTGGGCAGCGTTAAGTGCTGACGAATCCGTTTTTGATCTGTTTCGCAAGATGGCAAGCGAAAATAACTGCGAATAGCTAAAATTTGTGTTAGTGATAATAGAGGAGTGATAAGGATGCTGTAGTTATACCTGTATGAATCCTATGGCAATTCCAACTCCCCCTAACGTCACTGCATGCGATTTAAGGAAATCCCCAAATCCATCTACGCAACCAATATCATAAAAGGTTGCTGTCGAATTGTCCTTCAAATTACATACAATAGGTCCAACTGACCCTGTATTGGCTTTGCAACACGATGAAGGAAGATTGCCGTCTTTAGCAAACTCCATGGTACTCCAGTCTGAAGCGTTTTTGGCACCACAACATGAGAACTGAAATTAGGCATTAATAGAACACTAGTTGATTATGAAAAGTATCCTAAAGTTGCAAAATTTTTAAAATATAAAAATGTATCAGCAGTTGCGCAACGTTGAGTAATTAAATTATTGTTAACGAACCAAAGGCTGAATTAATTAAAACCGGCATCAGGATGCTCCTTTTTACCTCTGTTTGTATTGTGTCCCACATTTTAGTGTTGGCATCATCGGTCTTATTCACTTTGTAATCTTTAATCTTGTCCGTCAACGAGTCAGATAAATAAGAATATGTTTGGTCCCTCAGAACGTAACCGGCGATTCCAGCTGAGAACTCCAGGATGAAAATCAGAGCTAGCAGAACGGAAAACTGAAAAGTTCGGTTGAAGCAGTTTTATCAGTTCCAACTAAGAAACTTACGATAAATATCATAAACCAACTCTCTTTGACCGCTCCACAACAACCGAAAAATGATATAAAAAATATCAAAGAACCAATTGCTATGAGCAAATTTGGCAGAGAAAAGTATTGGTTTCCAAGAAAGATGTCGTATTCATCAAAGTATCCTTTGACCGAAACCCCAACTGCTATCATAACAATCCCGCTTATCTGCAAAATAAAATAAGGGACGTTACAAAACGAGAAAGTTGCTGGAAAATATTAAAACATATCAATGAAGATTAGTGGTTCAAAAAAAATAATCCTCGGACCAAATAACACAATAACAATTACGAAGCGATAAGGATCCTATCTGTGGAGAATTAATCAGGTAAAAGTATTTGTCACCGTTCCTGAAATTTGGGTATTTAACAATAACGTTTCCATTAATTTGCGTTATGTAACGATAATTGTGACCGGAAAACCTTCAAAGTTGCAAGTCTAATCGAACTTACCACAAATAACAAATTGAAAACGAAAAGCACATATTTGATGACGGTGTTGCTCCAGTTGAGATTCATTTTGTCGGTTGTCTATTAAGCACGTGATTGCCGCGAAAACGTAACACTTTCTACAAGTATTTTCACTCTTCTCCACCCAAACCCGTTTGGTAGTGAATGAATGACCGCAATGGACAGCGTGCGCGTTAATTCACAATTAATGTCGCCGAATATTTCGTTTCGTTACCTGGGAGGCACTTCTACATTGGGACAAACTGATAACATTATCAACTAGCGAGTCGACAGTGGGGGCGATACGTGGCTGATCTAATGTTGTTGTAAAAACGCGACTTTTGCAATCCACACCTGTTGTTTAGACTGCAGTTGTTATCAGACACGAATGTTTAACGGGTCTAATTTCCAATTTTATTGCTATGTCGACTCAACGCTCTCCTTCCTCATGGGTCAAAAAGGGGGGAGGTGCAGGCCCGGAACCAGCGTATTCAAAATCTCTCAAAAAATTTTTTGTAGATAGTCGCTTTACTTTTATCAGTATTGTTTGGCATCAAGAGGCACTTCTGATCTGCAGAGTTCAACTTATCATAATTTATGCTTGCGTTGTAGTCCTGGAAAAAATTCTTACTTGAAGACCAAAAATCATACAATTATTTTTAATTTTCAAGTGAAGGTTGGGACGAATCCGGGCAGATTCGCAACAATTACATTTCACGTGAGTGACCTAGCGCGTTGCTAATGGGTAATTTATTGACGGAGCTACATTTAGTAACAAGGTTCAAGTGCGCAATTTTGTTCCGCACCGTAGGTCAAGAGTAATGGGAGAAAAAATACATTTATTAAAAAACCTACACTACAAAACTCTCAAACTCAAAGCGCGTTCCACGATCAATAATAATCAGTACATTAATTATATTGCTACACATAACTTAACTATGTAGAAGTAAGAAGTAACATTAAAATACAAAAAATTTAGTTGTTAATCCTTAAACAGTTTCGTAGTCACTCTTGATTTGCTTGGACAAGTAGCAGGAAAGAACAATTCCAAGGAGCTGTAAATAATTGTTTAGACCGCTATAAAATAAAATAAATTATAATAATTACTTGAATAATGGCTAAACCTAAGCCAACACTTTCAATGGACACAGCGTGGCCTTCAATGTAATCACTGAACGATTCCAGACACCCCTCGCGGTGAAGATGTGAAGAATCCAAGGTGCAGCTGATGTTGCCTGCAGTACCAGCTGGGAAAGAGCAGCAAGAAATTGGGACTTGCTGTCGAGTTGCATTAGTTTTAAAGACCCAATCTGAAGCGTTCACAACGCCGCAACAGTTGAACTAAAAATTGGAACAAAATCCGTAAACAATTTCGTTTTGTTTATTACTATGATTACTTTCATTTGAACTTGATCCCAAATCTGGTTGAGTTCAGTGTCGTTCCCTCCGTATCTCTGCATTGTGTCCGTCAATGCTTTCTCGATGACTTCATCAGTTTTGTTTTTCAGCAGTATGCCGCCGATTCCTACAATAACTTCCAGGACAAAAATGACGATAAGCAGACTAGAGAACTGCAAAGAGTCCGTTTAATTATTGCGAACTTTTTGGGGAAAATAGGTACAGTGAGGGTCATGCAGGCGTTTTCTTTGAGGGCACCGCAACATCCAAAGAAGGCTATGATGAAGATGATCACGCCGATTACAATTAAAAGATCAGAGGCGTAGATGTATTTGTCGTCCAGGAACTTGTCGTATTCATGGTAGTAGGCCTTGACGGTGGCACCCACTGATAGGATGATAACACCGGAAAGCTGGAAGAAAAAGATTCAAATTATGAATTAGCGAAGACTTGCACCTTTTATGACGAGATCTACCGTGTTTAGCTAAACGCCACAAGAGGGCGCGGCAAGCACGGAGTGCAAACATCTATCTTTGGCAAAACGTCGCCAACTCTAAACTAAAATTCCAAATAATTGTTTTTACATTTTCTAAATATTATATTCCACAAATATATGATGCATTACTCTTTAATCGTCATTGCGCATTACGTACGCCACTGGCCGTGATTAAGCTGAATTTCTGGGAAGTAGACTGATCTCTGGTTTCTGGTCCATACACTGCCTGCTAGATTTATTTAAACGGAATGACAGGATGTGTCTTGATTCTTGCTTGAAATTAACCCAGAGCTACAGTAAAAATGAACAAATATCTCCAGGCGCTAATAGTTACAAAGAATCCGCTGCCAAATTTGCAGCTACTGTACCGTAACATTGTCGGTGATTAAAAATGACTCAGACATGGCACATAGCAACAGTGGCTGTACTTCCTTCGGCAAATTGAATTGAGAACAATCCCGGAAAAGTGCAAAACGTTCGCTTATCTTCTTGGTATATTTACAATTCACAATCAGAAAGACCTGACTGTCTCTATGTACTTACCACAAAGAGGAAGTTGAAGAGGATCAGCAAATATCTTGCGTACTTCCTCAAAATCGTTGAACAATCCATTTTGTTGTATTAAAACCGGCTAATTTGACAACTTAAATTACTGAAAGTACGCTGTTATTGAAACGCAGCGCAGCACTCTAGACTTCCATGAGAAGTTCGATAACAAACGACTACGCACGGCACGAATGTATCCGACAAAACAAGTGACAGTGCGCACAGTAGAACAATTTAGTTTTACACGCGCTACAACTTAATTCACAACAAGTACTGCATTGGACGATTTGATAGCAGACGTGCGGGATTCTAGCGCAATTGACGTCGAATTGCGGTGTGCAGAAACAAACAATTGCTCCAAGAATCACGAGTAGATAACTGCGTTATCAACTGCCCAAGTCAAGGACGATTCGAACAAAACCACCTCTCTAGAAGGGGAGTACTGTAACGCAGCATGAAGTGTTTTTTTTTTTGTAAATATATCAAGTTTAGTAAAATGCTAGTTTAGCTTCAGTTAATTGCAAAATTCACTCCGAGTTTTCTTATTTTTGTGATAAATTGTGGGAAAGTTGAATATTCTTTTTCTTCATTTATTAAATACAGGAAAATGCTATCTGTCTGTTGATAACAACGAATCATCTTTGCATTCCTTGACCATGAAAAAATCGGTTTCAATTACTCATCTGTGGTGATAAGAACTTCAATGAATCATTTATAATTTTAGTTCTCGAGTATCCTCTAACTCTAACATTTGTTTCAAATGTCCAGTAGGTACCTAAATACATACTAACGTAATACGGATTAATTTCCATGTAATGAAGGCAAACTATGCCGTAAATAAATAGTGACAATTCTTGCTTGATGACCCAACTTACAAAACATAATTATGAACATTGCAGTTTTTATGACAAAAATAATAATAATACATACATACTGTAATACATTATATTATTGAAAAATATGAAAAACAAAAATCTAATTATTACATTATGTATTAATAAGGACTATTTTACCACTTATCAAAGTTAAAGGAATATGACGTTTTCTTTCTTTTTTCCAGGGGAGTTTGAATATCTTCTGTATCAATATTTTTGCTAAAAGAAAATCTCTTCATTAATACTGAGTAATTCAAAAAGACTTTTTACAATTGATATATTTACTTTTACTACAATATAAAATTTAAAATAAGAATCGAGCAACTGATGACGGTTGGTGAAGAGAGAAAAAAAAGAAGGAAAAGTATGCGATATGCCACCTGGCGGAAAATTATTGAACCAATCACGTCACTAAATTTTTTTTTAAATATATTGTTATCATTTTTGTGTAAAATATGTATGTATCGATTCTTATTTCAGTTTCAAAATTTTATAAGTGCAGGTCTTTCCGCCTCAAATTTGAGATAAGAGATGACATGCCCAGTTAACTTCTCATGATTGTCTAATAAAAAACTAAATTTAGGCAGTAGGCACGTTTTTTTCTCTAAACAAAGAAACCTACTCTTACACTATGAGTAAAGTACTTTTAGTTTCAATTCTGGTACCTTTTAGAAGCTTCAGGATTTATGTATTTACCAACTCCACTTTTAAAAACTTTCAAAGTTTTCTGAGCCTCTGCCTTCATCCTCTTGGCTTCTTCCTCTTGCCTCAATTTTTGTAATTCTTCTTCCCTCTCTTTAGCCAGCTGCAAAAACGTTAGTAAAATTTCTAAAATTTACTTATTAACTACGCCTTACCTCTTCATCGGCTTCTTCAAATGGATTAACAAAAACTTGCGCTTTAATCAATACTATGTCATAAATTGGCCGATCCTGGTTATCGACTTCAATTTTCTCCATTTCCGTCAAGGTTTCCATTCCGCCAACAAGACGACCAAAGATCGTATGCTTATTATTCAAATGCTTGCAAGACCGATATGTGATAAAGCTTGACAAAAAACGTGAAAATTTTAATTAAAATTATTTACAGATTTATAATATTTCGGTTACCAATGCCGTAACTACAATACTTTTACAATTAGTGGGCCGTAAAACACACTTTACAGCCCGCTGGGTTTACAGCCCAGCGGGCTGTAAAGTCTGTTTTACGGCCCACTAATTGTAAAATTATTGTTGTTACGGCATTGGTAACCAAAATATTATAAACATCTAGTTGTGCGTAAAAAAATATACACACAATTGTGAGCCGTTGGTGTTTTTTCCAGAATTCGCCATTGCTAGCACTCCTCGACCTGTATGCGTCAAATTAGGCCTAAATTCGTCATCGAATTTCTTTCCCCAAATTGACTCGCCTCCAGTTCCAGTACCAGTCGGATCACCTCCTTGTATCTAGAATGAAAAATTATAAAACGACTGTTGCAGACGTTATGGAAACTTACCATAAAATTTCGAATTGATCTATGAAACTTTGTGCCGTCATAATAACCGTTTTGGCTATGTCTTATGAAATTTTCACACGCTTTCGAAACATCGTTGCAATAAAGCTCCAAGTTCAACGGTCCCAAATTGGTAACAAGACGAACATATCCTGAATTAATTGAATTATTGTTGAGAAATAACGTGTTGTCAAAATATTACCTTTCTTTTTGACGCGTTCATATCTGACTTCGTCGTCGTGTTTGATAGCGGCTTCGTGGATTAAGCGAGGCACCATGACTGTTGACGTGAAACTAGCAGCTACCGCGCCAGTAGAATAATGGGCTGAATTGAACTTGTCCGCTTTCGCGGTACT
Organism: Schizotus pectinicornis; assembly: GCA_951805265.1. Taxonomy (NCBI): domain Eukaryota; kingdom Metazoa; phylum Arthropoda; class Insecta; order Coleoptera; family Pyrochroidae; genus Schizotus; species Schizotus pectinicornis. The sequence continues at coordinate 6,760,360 of OX638207.1, read as the reverse complement.
TTCAACTTTATTAATGACAATTGTAGGTTCTTTGTAGTCCCGATCAAGTTCTTCGAGAGTGTATTTAGTTTCGGGATTAACGTTCTTTAAGCGAGCTTGCGGGTCCGACCTTTCGTTGAGCTCCTCTGAAATCAATTCAACATTGGCCACTTACAAATCTACAAGAGTTACGCGAGTTAACATTTAAGCCCTTTTACTTAAAAAATTATGTTATGATCAGCCGGGCTGTAAAATAATTTTTTGGCCCGCCGGGCTGTAAAGTAACTTTATGGTCCGCCAAGCTGTAAACTCGAAAACTAGTTTTATGGGCCACTGGGCTGCAAAGTAACTTTATGGATCGCAGGGGATGTAAACTAGTTCTATGGCCTATTGGGCTGTAAAATAGCTTTAAAGCTCATCAGATTGTAGTGTAGTTTTACGGCCAAAAAATTGTATAGTTAGGGCATTAGATGGAACCAGTAAACACTCAACATGCAAACAGTTGTCGCCTAATTATGTAACTAGGTGGCTGACATTCTATAACGTAAAATATTTTGTAGCCTCCAAATTCTTTATGGAGCATATCCTTGGTGACTTACCTTCAGTTTCCACCCTTAAATTATTCTTCACATGGTGGAAACTTGAAATGTTGAATTTTGACAAATCCAGGGGATCTTGCAAAACAATGATATCCTTCCTCTCAAACGGCTTATCGGTTATCAAATCCTTCCAATTCTTGTTCTTAATATTAAGTTGCTCGACTGCTTCCATCAAATAAACATTTCCAGTGGTTGCTATTGTGACTATGTGCGAACTTTTAGTGAATTGCTTGAACAGGACCGGACATTCAAACTCGCCATCAGTATTTTTGTAGAAATTCAGCTGTATCAAAGCTTTGAACTCTAGGGGTTTCCCAGTGACAGGGTTGACCTTATATTTCTTCAAAAAAGGAAGAAGTGGTTCTAAATCGAATATGTTGCCATCGCGGTCGCAGTAAGGAATCTCAAAAGGCTGCAACGATAAACAACAGTGGTCGAAAGGGAGGCGCTTGAAGTCCTGTTCCTCCTTAGTAACAACCCCTGGTTTTTTGCCCCCATACAATGTGGTCCATTCGGTGTACGTGAGGTACCTGGAAGGAAAACATTAGGGTTTTTTACCAAGTGCACAAACACTCACAATTTGTCCTTTTGGTGCTGTCGCTTCCCCATTTTTGCGACGTATTGTTGTTGTCTGATTAACAAAAAAGTTGGGTTAAGTTCACAAAGTGACAAATCTAAACGTCAAACGCCAGGCCGGCAACTCAAGACTTTGAAACTTCCCATCTTTAACGTGAATATTTTAGTTAATTAAAAAAGTTGGTTAATTTCCGGCGAAATTTCGGTAAAAGCTCGGTTGATTTGCGGTTATTTGGGGGTTGCGGGGGTTAATCTTTGGCGAAATTCTTGAAAAGCAGCTGAAATCAATTATAATTTTCGCCGGTGTAGTGGCAGCTCTGGTTCTTCTTCTGTTCTTTGAGTACGCCATGAGCCGAAATTAGTGGAAAGGGAGTGTAATTGTTTTAAGTTTTTGCAACAACAAGAAAAAGTAGTGAGTACAATTTTGCATTTTTCGGTACGATCTGGCCTTCCTCTGTGCTGGGGGTGGTTGTTTCCGGCCAAAATTCAGTACTTTGCCCGTAAATGGTTGAAAAAAACCGCGTCTCCGACTCGCAAATTTTGCCCAACAAAAGCGTTAGTACATTGAAATAGCAACAATGTTACACCTTCTCTCCTATTTGTGAGGATTCTCGTTCGAATAGAAACAATTAGATAGGAGTATTTCTCAAATTCGGGCTGGTGTAATGCGAGAAATCAAAATGGCCGACTGGGTGACAGGAGGAATCAATTTTGGTTTTGGGGGACCGCGTCAGGGGCGATTTTCCCCAAAATAGCCGTTCATTGCGGCCCCCGGATATTCCTCGACCGGGCCCCGCACAACCGCCGCTCTTGACTCAAAGCCCCCCCAAATTCTGCTGTCGCGCCAAGCTAAACAAAGAAATTTTCTTTTTGAGGTACTGCGATGTCTTCTGCCGGGTCCAGCGGTTCGGGACGGGGCAGGGGCGGCCAAGCCGCCGTAGGCGATCAGAAAGAAGCGAAAGAGACTAAACCCAATCCGAAAATGTCTAAAGCCCTGGGCACGTCGGCTAAGCGAATCCAGAAAGAACTTGCTGAGATCACTCTGGATCCGCCGCCAAATTGCAGCGCCGGCCCCAAAGGCGAGAACTTCTACGAGTGGGTTTCGACGATTTTGGGACCGCCCGGGTCGGTCTACGAAGGTGGAGTCTTTTTCTTGGACATCCATTTCTCGCCCGAGTACCCGTTTAAGCCGCCCAAAGTGACGTTCCGCACGAGGATCTACCATTGCAACATCAACAGCCAGGGGGTGATTTGCTTGGATATCCTCAAGGATAATTGGTCGCCCGCCCTCACTATCTCGAAGGTGCTCCTGTCAATCTGCTCCCTACTCACGGACTGCAATCCAGGTGGGGATGAATAAAAGCCATAAAAAAAAAATTGTTTTAACGCGGGTTAACTTAATTTTTTTAACTCCCGTTTCTCGAATAACTGGGTAGCTTCATGACGTCATTAATAGTGACGCATTGGCATTATTGCCTAGTTGGCCGTGCTTGTATCAGGTAAAAGGTGTCAGTTGCGCACCGCCAACCCAATTTTTAATTAGAAAACAAATTGCGGCACTCATAAACAATAGAACCTATTAACATTGCATACATATTTAAAAGTATGTTTGATTTTAGTTCTAAAATTCACCGCCAGAGTCGCTAGTTGACATTGACCCGTCTCCTAGTCTTAATTCTCAACTTTCCCTCTAGAAGTTGTTTATTGTGAAAAATTGAAAATCTTCCTCTAAGATTACATTTTGTTTGAAGAATGATAGCCATTAATGACTGGTGTTAAGAAAAGCTGACAATATTTTTGGGTCTGAAAACTTTCTTAAGGCTTATATGCTCATTTTGTCCAATAAAAAAATCTCGAGTAAGTGGAAGGTACAGTCATCTTTAAAAGAATCCGGAATGTTTGGTTGTTTGCGCAGATGTTTTTGCTCGCTTGCTCTGATGCTCTGAGCATCGTCCCAAGCGAGAAAGCATTTAAGCTTTTAAAGATGGGTGTGCAAAGGTAACAAGGCCAATCAGGATTTTTTAGTTGATGTCTGGTTTTTGAGCAATTTTTTGAAAGAATAAAATTGTTTTGTCATGCACTTTCTTAAAGTTCATTATTTATTCAAAGCGTTGTGTAAAGTATGTTTGAAATAATAATTTGAAGAAAATACCTGTAGAGCTATAATCTTTATTACGCGTGTAATACATGCATTTTATGGACCAAAATTCAAGGATTTATTTTTTCAAACAAAGGCTGTTTTGTCATTATTATTTTTATGATTTTATCGTAGGTTGTTGCTGTTAAAAATAATTGTTTCTTAATGAAAAACATTGATCATTGTTCCTTAGCAACTTGATAGGCCCTAGGGCGATAAAAGTCACATTACGCCCGCTGTGGAGGGCCAACGTTGTTTTGACTGTGAAGTAAAATAAAGTTGATGTTTGCAGCGGATCCGTTGGTGGGCAGCATAGCCACGCAATATCTACAGAATAGGGAGGAGCACGATCGCATCGCCCGGTTGTGGACTAAGCGTTACGCCACGTGATTGAATTACTTCTCAACCCTTCCGTCGATGTTGATCCCTTTCGCCATGGTGGCAAATTATGGTCTATTCATCTTTACAATTCATCATTTCCTCCATTTGTTTGTCCTTAATGTTCATGAGTTTGTCCATCATCCGCTATATGTTTAGTTCATAAAACGTAGGATACAAAATTACTGTTCTTGATAATATACTCTTCTGGTACATAATGTAGTTCCGATAAAAACAGCAATGTGAGCCTTTAGTTTTTCGTTATTTTTTTTTACTTGATTCTGTATCGATAATAAATTCAATCCAGCGGCCAAACGATGTTTTTCTGATTTGGTTGTTTTGTAATTGATGTAATTTTAGGCACTAAGTGTTAAGTTCCTGGTGATTTATTTCGATTCGGACAATAAATGGTCTTTATTTATTAGAATAATAATGTCAAGTATTACACTACAATAAGTAAAGATCTTGTTCTTCATATCATCCCGGTTTCTTTAAGTGTAACTGATGAGTGTACTTCTTTTGCAGGGTTCTGCCATTTGTGCAATTTTTAACGACGTTGTAGTTCGCTTGTGTAACTACATGCCGGCTCAGTTTGACGCGTGCTTACGACAAACTGAGCCGGCCCTTCCCCAACTGCTTGTGTAAAGTATACTTTTTTTACTAAATTAAGAGAATATGGACTATTCTTGTAGCAAGTCGAGTACTGTTTAGTTCTAATTGTAACAATAAAGATTTAGTATGTAACTAACACGGCCTTGATTACTACCACTTTCACCCCAAAAACCTCAAAGAAATTTAAAAAAATAATTAGCGGCCCCCAGGTTCAGTGGGCTGACTGATCTTGTGTAACCACTTTATTTTACCTAAAAGTGATTAGGACAAGTAACTTGTATCTTCACTTGATTGGTGAGATTACTGTAACTACTGATAAATGTTTTAAAATTCTGTTTGGCGTAACTTAAGTTGTTACGATCAGCTGAGGTTAATTATTGTTAAAGTAATCACGATTTTTCATTTTTTTTTTACATAAATGGTTTATTTGCCAAATTACAGCATTATGTTGCATCTGTTTAAAAAAAAGTGAAATCGTGGTGAGTTCAGCTACCGCGCAGGCGTGAACGTCTAACGTCATGACTTGTAGTGCTACTAAAGTACACCCGGCCAATTAAGTAATGCACAGGGAGTGCACAAATAATCTACGTTTACCACATTATCATCCAGTATAAAGTAGAAAAAGTTGACAATTTGTGATCCCCTGTGCTTTTCTAATATCTCCTGCAAGTTTTTCTGTTACGCTCGATGATAACGTGAGAAAAGTAAATTATTTGCGCACGCCCTGTGCATTACTTAATTGACCGGGTGTACATTTGAAAATTTAACATTTTGATTTTAGTAGGTCTACTGGAAACAAGACTCGTTTTTTGTCATAAACTTTATTACAATGAATTATATTTAACATCAATAGGTATTTATCACCAAGTGTATAACTATCGACACAGAATTCAACTGGTGGTATATTATCTAGACAATGACACTGTTGACTGTTAATATCGAAAAACCAACGTTACAGCAACTGAGAGACTACACACCTCGCTAACTTAAGTTAAGTCATCTAGAGATTGCTATTGTAAAAATTCAGTTCAGTTTCACAAGACAGGTGTAAATAAATAAGTTTTTTTTATCAAAAATGCATAAAAAGTTAGCTTATTGACTCCCGAATTTGGCTCAGAAAAATACATTTATGTTAGATTTACTCCCATATAATATTATACAATATTAAATCGAACATTACTATAGTTGCCTCCGTTAACAAAAAACATTAGAGTAACAAAAACTAGTACTCAATCGAGAAATTGTAGCAGATCAGTCGAGATAAGTGCGAGAATATCAATTTGTCGAGTATTCACCCTCTTAATCCCATCAAACAATCGGTGCAATTCACATGAAAAACACAATAATGTTGAAATAACAACAAATAAAGAAACAATAATAAAACAATTGCAACCGCGCTGCGGGGTGTTTACACCGTTTCGTATTGCTCGCGAATTGAGCGCGCTAAACAGCAAGCAAATACGACTCCAATCAACTGGAAAAAGAAAAAAATTATCAAATAATCATGCCACTTCGTAATCTCACCTGAGAAACAGCAATGCCGATGCCAACTCCTGCGATGACGGAACCGTACTTGGTGAACAGTACTTTTAGAGCTATGAAGCACGAGTCCGTGTACTTGTTGGGGGTGTTGATTTTGCAAGTGCCATCGTCAGGGGTGTCCGGGCAGCAGGTGTGTGGCAGGGAGTCATTGCGGTTGACTTTGTGCCAATCAGCGGGGCCGTTCATGCCACAGCATTTCATCTATACAACACAAAACCTTTCAAGTACTATCTTCTAAATGCTTCGTCATTTGATGGCAAGTGAAATACCAAAAAACAGTTCCCTAGCTGCCTTAATGCCTCAATACGCGTTGCAAGCGTGACGTCACGTCTCGATAGGCTGCGCGCGACAACTGCCAAAAAAACTTTATTTTTTTCGTAAAAATTGATTGGGCATCATTATAAATAAATTGAAGTCAAGTTACAGTAAGAACTTCGCGTGCAGTCTCCTTGTAAGTAAAAACAGGGTAAGGGGCGTAAGTAATAAAAATGTAATGTGTAATTGTATAAATTCTGCGCAGATAACTAACATCATCTAACATGCGACTGTTATTATTAATTACCGTTATTAAGTGAAAAAATTGTTATTGTGGGGTGACGTCAAAGTGATTGGCTATTTCAATTGACCTTTCGGCGCTGAACTTGTAAACTAGAATTAGGCACTTTCAGCCATTTTGGGCTCCTGTACTGTATCGCCCTAAAATTAGATTCTAGATTTTGTTTTCCTTCATTAGAAGTCCAGAATAATTCTTATAGTTTAGAGTGGGAGTCAATTAGTACAATGCACAATAATAAAATGTGCAAACATGAGGTGTTTTCTTACAAAACTATTGGCCAATAGACAAAAATTCAGAATTTTTTTAGTCATGATTCAATCAAAGCGACGTCTCGCTAATAATTTTGCCCCTGACAATCCAAGTAAGTCCTGCAATTAGTAAAAACAGCTGACATGACTCATTAATAATTCTAGCAGGTCGTCGCAACTCTGCAGAATCGTCAATTATTTGAACAGTAGGCGTCCTATAATGAATGAATCATATCGTAGAGCCTCATGGGCGATAAATAATTCAGCAGGCGCGAGCTGAAAGTTATCAAACAATAATAACCCAAATACCTCATGTTGAGCAATATCCCAGGTATTTTTAATATCATCATTGGAGTAATAATCGAACATGGTCGAGTTGAGCTTGTTTTCCAGCATAGTCTCCACTTCGGTCCTCCTAATATATCCCACGATACCGGTCGAAATCTCTATAGTGAAGACGGCAAGCAGAAAAACAGAAAACTGTAATTGAAAACAAAATTAACACCTCCAAGTTGGCTGTTGTAAACAAAACAAATGAAGGTTTACCGTAATAATCATGCAATGGTTCTCTTTGACAGCCCCGCAGCATCCGAAGAACGCGACGACGAAGATGATGACGCCCACCACGACCAGGATAATGGGGGCCGATTGGAAACTGGTGTAAACAAAATTCGAGTAGTGCGCATAGGCGACGTGTATGATAGCCCCCACTGTGAGTATGGCAATCCCCGATACCTATTGGGGGTCAATTGTGACAATTGAAAGTCGGTAATGGTCGAAACACTCACCGCGAACAGTAGATTGAAGCAGAAAAGCAAATATTTAACACACGTCATCCCTCCAGACACCATTTTGGCGGATTTTTGTGCGAAATCTGCGAATAAAATTGATTTGTTTCGGTATTGGGGCCTCTGGGGTCGGCACGTTACCGTTTAGTTTGATTGATTTTCGGGATTGTAAACAAGTTCTTCATTAACGAGCCAATGCCGAAGATCGAGTTGTCAGGTCGCTTTCAGGACAATCACAACAGATCACAACACAACACTGCGAAATGTAAACGTGATACCTGAAAACACAGACCTGAAATTGACTGAAGCGCAGACCAATCGCGCAAGGTCCCTCCCCTCCACTCGCCGAGTTCCTCAGCAAAGGCCGATACGAGGGCTTATCAAAAACTTTCCGCGCTTTGTCAAGCCAAACGGAAATTTTTTGTCTGTACCAAGTCTTGACATTTTTAAAGTTCTAAGGAAATTAGTATTATGGCTTTTTGTATTTGCGTCTAATAAATAGATATTTGAATTTTTTTCTATCTGGAGAATTAAGAATTGGCAAAAAAAAATTTTGGTAATTTTGTAGGGAAAGCTCAGCTCTTCAGGCGAGGCTCAGCTCCTTTCAGGGCAGACTCAGCCCCCTGACCACGGCCCTGGGCCCCAAACTAAAGCGATTCTTTAAATAGCTGTAACTCTAGTAAGCTTGACTTAATTTAGTGGATCTCGCATTGCTGTTTACCAATAGCCCACTCTCGCTTTCATCGTTCAGTGTCGCCCAGCTGCTTTTATGCGCTCTCCTACCTTATTACTAGTCTAAAAATAACTACGTGGCGCCATCGCAGTTAAGGGGTTTCAAATGCACCCTATCGGCGTTCAATGATAAAAATAAAAACTACAAACGTAAAAAACGAAAGTAAAACTCACCACTAGCGGGACGATGAAAGCAAATCAGACGCCACTTTAACGCAATTAAGCTTGAATTAAGATGAAAGGAGTGAAACCGTGACCGTTTAAGTGGAAAATTGAATTAATGAAGTGTAATGGGGTGATGTTTGGACGGGTAGACAGGGAAACGAGCGCGATTTTATAAATTAGTTTATTTTTCAAATACCTTTTACCGAATGAATATTGAAATATACACAATCACATAATTCATATGTACAAATTTAAGTGTTATTTGCAGTAAAAATACATGAGAATCACATTGAGTTTGTTGCATGGTTTCGTTTAGGAAACGTCGAAACCAAACCGTGATGACCGCAGATAATTTACCGTAATCACCTTGTATAGTTGAGCCGGTATGCCGGGAAACTATTACGACGCACTAATCTAGAGACAATTTAAAATTGAGCTACATGGTTTAGACTACTCGTGTTAATATTAGTATCACCTGGTAAGCAGTTTGATTTTTGTGGTAATATTGCAAGCAATTGGTACGGATACAGGAGTCCTGAGACAATTTTTACAAGTATGTACAAAACAATCTATTGCTAATTAATAAATATAAATTTGGAGGCGGATTTACAATCAATAAATAAAACAACGAAATTTCATCGACAAAGACCACAACAAGAGTAAACGATTAAAATGTATTTTTTCATTGTTAAAATCTGTTAAAATATGCACAATTAAAATAAATTAAAATTATTTTGGGTAAAGTAATGACTATTTAGACGTCTGCCGGTTCACTTTTCACTCTTACCACTCACTATCAACAGCAAATGTTCAACTAATCAGCAGTTGATTGTCAAAGGTCCTTCAGCAATGCCGATTTAGCGTTCTTCAACTTATCTAAGCGCTTTTGCAAGTGCGTATGCGCCGTTTCTAGCTCTTCCACCCTACTTTGCGCTTCGCGGGCCTAAAACACAAAACTCATTTCAAAATCTCCAATCACACAACCAATCAACACTCGGCAACGCCACTACTAGTAGTTAGTTAGCTGGCTAAATAATAGTAAAGCAATAAAGAATCGTGCAAAGAACAATTTTATTTCAACAACTTTACAAATGGATCGTTAGATGGAGTTAGGGGTAGCGAAAGTGAACTCTACTTTACTATGATCATGCTCCTAGAGTGTTTCGGAAAAGGAGCCGTTCACGCTGCTGCATCAGAGCCAAGTTCGAGGCTTCCACAAGCATTAACTGTCGACTGGCATTCGCCACCTGGCACAAGTCTTCGTTTCAAACGCAATAGTAACAAAATAAATATACTAAAATTTCAAAACAACAGGTTAAAATGATGAAGAAGCGAAGCAAAGTTACGTGGGTAGTATTGACAAGGCACTAGAAGAAGCAAAGCAAGTTTCAAAAAAATTAGTAGCTAACTAGCGGATAATTGTTAATTACTACTTCTACCTCTAGAAGCTTTCAGATACATCAGTGGATTCAGAATCAGAATCAGTTAAACAATCCTGCAATATAAAATAAAGCGAAAGAATAAAAAAATAAGCGGTGATCTAAGAAAACGTGCAAAATTCTCGCGCGGCCTACCTCTCTTTGTAGTTTTCTTTTTTCACCCTTCAGGGCTTCTTCGGATTTCTCCGAGACTTCAGCGGCGGCTTTGTACCTGATCACTTGGCTCTCTAGTCTGGCAACGGTCGCTTGTAAAGTAGCGACGTCTTGCTCGGCTTTTTGGGCGCGAAACTTGTAATCACCCAATTGTTTACTAGCTTCTCCTGCGATTGGAAATTAGTTTTTTGTTTTTAAATTTTAGCAACGACTCACTTTGTATGTCTAATTCGTCCGAATCGTAATCGGAAGAAGGTCCGTTGAGGGTACCGGTCGACTTTTTCCTCTTGCTCCGCTCCTCTTCTAATTCTAGTTTTAAGTGGCTGATCTGGTCCTGCAGCTCCCCCTTTTCCAACGCAAATTTGCCCAGCCGAACATCTGAAATTGACGGTTTTGCTTTAACTATTTCGGGAAAATCGCGAAAATTTGTATTCAATAATTTAATTTCAATTGTTTTACGCGTTCAATTACCTAAACTACCCCCGCCGGCGCTTTCCAACAATTGAGCATTTTCTACACTAACTAGGGCCTTCTTGGGCGTTCCTATACTAGTAAGGCTCGCATCCCCGTTCCTAAGTTCCTCGTCGTTCGGCAAATCTTCTCCGACAATAACCAGACCCTTTTCAGTGATAAGTTGATCCCTTTCCTCGAGCTCCGCTCTAGTCACAGCCAAATCGTCCTTCAGTTTCGCACATAGCCGCTTCAACTGATCGTGCTCCCGACACTTGTCCTTGTGCTCCCTCTTCAACTGCGAATGTTCCTCCTCCAACTCCTCCAATCTATCCGACAACAATTAAAATTAAAAAACAATTAATTAAAGAATTAAATTTGTTTCGACCAAAAAAAAAAAAAAAACGTTAGATAGTACCTGTCTTTGAGCAGTTCCAGTTGGTAGGTCTGGGCCGCCTTGTCGTTGTCGAGTTGAGCATTGGCGATCATAGCCTTCCTAAATTTCTCTTCGACCTCCTTCAGTTCGTGCTGTAAATGTGTCGATTTTTAAAAATGTCGCGTCGTCGGCAATAAATAAATCGCAACGTTCGAGCTTTTTTTTATTGGTAAATAGCAACGTAATCGGTTGGCTTACTCGCAAATCCCGGAGACTCCCCCCGTCTTCCAGGGAATCTTCAGAACTCCGCCTGCTCGATAAAAATCGACTGCCGCCAGTCGACAGTTGCCTGGTGGTCCTCGCCATCGGCTCGGCCAACATGTCGAATTGCCTGTCAGCATTTTCCTCCTGTTCCTTCTGTTGTCTCTCCAGTTCGCGCATACGTATCTCCCTGGCTTCGGCCCGCGCCTGTCGTTTC